>CM053789.1:540830586-542110586 GCA_028749045.1 Cupressus sempervirens
TTTTTCTTTCCATCTATCTGTAGATGGAATGTAGAGCTAAATCTCAACTCAGTACCCATCTTCTTCCATAAAGTCCTCCAGAAGTAACCAACAAACTTACAGTCTCTTTTAGAAATAACACTTTTTGGGAATCCATGCAATCTAATAATATCTTTGAAGAAAATCTTAGCAATATGCACAACATCTCATGTCATCTTACATGGTATGAAATTTTCCATCTTAGAAAATCTATCCAAAACAACAAATATGGAATCATACCCTCTTGCTATCTTAGGTAATATAAGAACAAAATTCATACTAATGTCACTCCAAGCTTTTTCAAGAAGAAAAGTAGGTATATAAAAACTAGTATTCTAACATACTCCTTTTGCAATTTGACAAATTCCACAAATCCTTACAAAATTATAAACATCATTATACATATTTTTTTGATATAATTTATCCTTCAGCAAAAGAAAACTCAATGTCTTATCAAATCCAAAATATCCATCCAAATCACCACAATTTTTTTTGTTGATCAAATTAACTCTCATAGGACTTCTTGGTATACACAACTAATCTTTGAACAATATACTTTCTTGAATGAAATACTCATCATACTTACTTATTTGATCTGATAGATTTGGTGCTCTGCACTCTCTCCACACCTTAGAAAAATAGGGGTGGTATCAAAAAATTCCTTCATTTCATCAAAACCAATAACTTCAACCTTCATCTCGATCATCAAAGAACATCTTATGCTCAATGCATAAGAAACTCGATTAGTAACTCCACTCCTATTCTTGATCACAAATGTAAAAATCTGCAAGTATTCAACCCACTTCAGATGTCTTTGATTCAACTTATATTGACTTCCCAAATACTATAAAGCTTTATGATCAATATATCACATAAACTCCTTAGGAATCAAATAATGTATCCACTTCTTCAAGGCTTTAACAATAGCATACAACTCTTGATCATACACATAATACTTCCTTTTAGCACATAGATATAGTGTAAATACCCTGTTGTATTATCCTTTTGATATGACTAATACAATAACCAATAGAAAACCAATAAAATGCCAAGAATAGATTGCCAATTTTGTCATTTAAATTTGCTTATTAAAAAGTACAATGGAAGCAAACTCAAAACCCTTGCATACTGTTGGACTGACTGTATATGTACTCTTCTTGAAAGAAAACAAAAAATCACACAAGTCTTGGACCATCACAATGCCTTGAAAACTCATTTATATAGATATGAGTTGCAACAAGAAAAGGGAAAATGTGATTGAGAGGTGTCCAAGGAACAAAACATTACAAAAAAGACAAAAAGAATTACAAAAAAAAATTATAATTACCTGTCACCCTCCTCAATCTACCTTTCCCTGTCAGGTACTCCCTTTTGAATTTGTCATTATAGTTGAGATCCCAAATGCGATCTACATGGATACTTGCTGCAAACTTTGGAAGATATTCACTAATATACACCATGGTCTGGTATATCATATATCTCTCTATCATAGAACCCTCAGGATGTGCTCTTTGCCAAACCAAGCCCTTCATAAATTTCAAGTGCCTCTCAACCATCGACATTGATCTAGCTTGTACAGGTCCACACAATTCAATCTCCTCAACTTGATTTATGAGTTAGTGTTCTTGAGCATTGAAAAACGTTGGAGGTAAACACTTTTCCATTTCACACATAAGATGTGGAATTTTTCTCTTCCAATATTTTATATCTTTTTTTTTTTATGAATTTCTTTAGATGATAACCACCTAAAAGAGATTCAACATGCAAAAACACATAGAGGAGATTTCAAATAAAATTATACAATAGATTTCAAATAAAAAGCTACAAATTTAAGAAAAAACATTCTTCTAACCTCATGTATTTTCCAAGATCATATATAACTTGTTTAATACTATTGTCAAACTATTGTGGAAGGGATAGAGGTAGGATAAACTACAATCATTTCAATATATTATTAAATAATGCAACTGGTACTACATTCAATCTTACAAATACACTGTAAATAGAAAACATGACTTACCTTGAGGAAGGTATGCCAATCATGTGTCTTCAACCTTGGCCCAAAATCACCTTTCTTTGATAGAAGAGTGCTTATATTTGCAGCAAATCCTGTTGGAAATTTTGTTTTTTTATGACTTCTTTTAATTCATCACTTTGTTGCTCCGTTAATAACCAAGGAAGGGCACTTGTATTTATGTGGTCTCCATTCCTATTTGATTCAATGAAAAGTTTTAGTGCATGATTAGATTCATGAATGTCAGTACAAATTTTAGCAATTTGTTCTCTATCACGCCTTCCATCCAACATTTTCCATAGTGTCTCTGTTAGATTCTTTCCAATATGCATAGCATCAAAAAAATGCGTGATTGGGAGATCCTTGTAGCATGGTAACCTACTAAATTGAGTAGGATAACTTTTCATTCCTCTAGGAAGTTGGTCATTGATGCCTTGATGACCTTTACAAGCATCAGTTATAGCATTAATAAATATAATACAATATCGAAATACAAATTGTAAACTTTGGATGACCAATTGGACATTACTTCAACGATTTAGTCAATCGTGTTCC
Source organism: Cupressus sempervirens (assembly GCA_028749045.1). NCBI lineage: Eukaryota > Viridiplantae > Streptophyta > Pinopsida > Cupressales > Cupressaceae > Cupressus > Cupressus sempervirens. The sequence goes on from CM053789.1 coordinate 540,833,174, forward strand.
AACTTCCATAAATGAGGTGTCATTCTTCGTGGCCTTGATGATGTCTCTTCTTTCCCATTGAAAAGATGTTTTTCAGCAATTCAATACTTATGATTATGGTGGAGAAAGTGTCTAAACTCATCAAACACCTGCTTTCCTAAACTTCTCGAATGATGACATTTCATCTTCGGACCACAAACTGGACATGCAAATTTTCCTTTTGTCTGAAGACCTAAAAGATCATGTATAATTGGATCATGTACAATGATCAGACACAACTTAAGCATTCAATAGTAATGTGTAAGCACTATAACATACAAAAAATATGTAATCTTAACAATATAACATACCACAAAAATAAGTTTAGCCATGGGCATCATGTATTGTCCATACAAGCATTGCATGGAATTGAAATTGTCGATGTCCTATCAGTCTAGAGATGTCATACATAGTGATGTCATTATATAACTTCAACAACTTGTCAATTAGGGGCTCAATATACACGTTCATATCTTTAACTTAGTATTTACCTAGCAATTGAATGAACATAAACATGGCATAATTATTATAACCATTTTCATGCACTATTTATAAATTAATTTAGATAACTATAAAATAAAAAAATACCTAGCACAATCATTGACAACATTATGTGCTCCCTCTTTATGGACATCCAAGGAGGAATGTTATTGTTAATAACAAAAATAGGCCATACTAAGTAAACAGATCTCATATCTCCATATGCATTGGCACCGTTTGCTGCCAATAAAAGTTTCAGATTACGATGTTCTTCTTTAAAGTGTAACCATCTTTCTTCTATCTCTTTAAATGTAGAACCATCGACAGGCATTCATATAATGTCATCCTAACTTCTATTATGTGCATGGTAATTCATAAATTGTGCCAAGCTAGTGCACTTGAATAACCGTTCAAGACGTGGAATAATGAGAATGTATCAAAAAATCTTGTGAGGCACTTTTTTTGTTATTTGATCTGATCGATATCTACTAACATGACAATCAGGGCATTCTATTACAAAGTCATGTTGTTTATGATATAGAATGTGATCATTGGGACATGCATGTATTGTCTGATACTTCATTCCAAACTGATCCATAATGTTAGATAATTCTCAGTACGAACGAGGCAAAATATTTGATGGTGGTAACAAAAACTCACTAATCAACCTACAACAACAAATATGCATTGTTAATATAATGAATAGTAATTGTATGCTAACATTGAAGATGAAAAAAATGCAATACCTTAGCATACGTGACATTGCTACATTCGATATACTATTCATAACCTTTAAGTTCACCAACAACACTATAGCTGATAGTAGATTTGTTTGGGAGCCTTCATATAAGGGCTCGTGTGCCTTCTGAAGTAAAGGTATATCAAGACCATCTTCATCATCATTATTAGATTCGCTAGTACCATCATTGTGAGCCTCTTCATCACTTGCCTCAATACCATCTTCTTCAATCATGTCCTCTGGCACATTATCATCTTCTTCCATGGGAGTGTTATCCTCAGCTTGGATATTCACACCTCCATATTCCTCTAGTAGAAAATCCACATTTAGAAATGGACAAAAATCATGGCCCCCTTCAACATGACCATATTGCCTACAATGACTCTGGGATGTTGTGATTAGAATTCTTCAATTCTTTAAGCCCTTACACTTTTTGCAAGGATAATAACATTTATTAGGTTTTCTTCAGAACTGAGCCCACAGTGCAGCCATTGTCTCATTACTTTGTTCTGGATTCATATTGTCAGGCATGGTCTTTCTTCACAGGAAAATATACCTAAAAAATAAATTGGACATGTTGTGATTAATGTTTATATCTGCACATATGGTTTTTGTTAATTAATATTTTCAAATGTAACTAAAATGATTACAAACATATCAAAACGGACTTTCATAGGGTCTTATTACATCAACTGTTCTAACATGGTCATGTTGGTTATCTTGAGACCTTAATGTCTTCTCATGCCTTCAACCTTGACCTTGATGCTCCTACATCATTCTCCCAAGGATCAAGGAAAGTTGGATCATCATGGAATTGAGTAGGCAGACCTTCTAGGAAGTTGCAATACTTCAACCTTGTAAGTGTCGCTCAATGCAATGGGTACTAAACAAACAATTTAAGTTGATGAGAAATAGTTGTTATGAATTCAAATTGTAAGCATCACCTCAATGCATTGGGTATTAAACAAACAATTCAAGCTGACGAGTATGGGTTTTTATGAACCACAACTCATGAAATATGCATTAAGTCCATACCTATTGTTTACAATGAGTATGGGTTTTTTTTCTAAGAACATACTTGTTGTTTACAGTCAGTTTCTATATCCTCTAAGAAATTTATTATGTCAAATCAATGAACCCAACATCTAGCAAATAAATGTGCAACACAATTTGTGTGCTATTCACATGAAATTGTACAAAAATGATCCCTCAATTGAGGACAAAGTATCTTTTAATGAGTACATCAGATATGTTGGTCTGATTTTTTGCGAATCAAATTTTCTTAGGATCATAAAAAAAATCAAATGAGAAGTTTTTGATAAGTCATAGGGCTTTAGGTTTTGGCATAGTATATTTCGATACCTTTGAAAAATTTGTGAAAAGCCTTAGGTTTGTCCTTTTAAGTTTTTCTTGGCGCAAAAATTTAAAAAAAGAAAGAAAAAACAAACAACAAGGAGTGAATATTCTTTTTCCACCTGCTTGATCACCGTTGTTAAGTCTTTTGAAAAAGGGGTTTTAATCTTGCTGTCTGATCTAATTTAAATCTACGGTTGTCGCATGCTCGCTATGGCAAGATGCTCGTATGTTACACATAGCGAGGTAGTGACCATCAGAGAATTATGTGTGATACTAAAAAGTGTAGTCCAGTGCCATGAAATGTGTTGGCAGGAAGATCTATTGACAATGTACTATGTCCCAGACCAGTCAGTTTCAAGAAGAAAGGCACGTGGAAATATTTGCAAGTGGTGTCACCAGAGTTTAATTTTATCTGACAATTCACCAAGTCGCTAACTGAAACCACTTGCAACTTACTGGTGGCGATATAGTGAATGGCTGAATTTTCCAAAGACGGTGTCTTTATGAGATCAGAAGTAATTTTGAGGATCTCGAGGAAGATATGGTGCATGTTTCACTTTTGTCCCTCTGCAGGTTATTGTTGTTTGTAGTTTCTTTTTCTGAGCATTGTTTTTAAAGTGCTTACCAGAACTTTCCATATCACTAGCCGAATTTGTGGTTTTTATGCTAGTAGCGATGTAGCGATTGCTCGAAAAATGGTAATGTAACTGAAAAATCCTCAAAGGTGGGCCCCGAATGAGTGACGTGATATGGCTGAGCTGTGCAGATCAAATCACATGGTGGCATCCTATTGAAATATCTTTGAGCCATAAAACTTTGATTCATTGGAGCTTGCCATGTCACTAGCTAGATTGTTTTTTTTTTTGCCAGTAGCGACATAGCAACCCACTTGAAAGTCATAAACACGACGAGGCCCAAGACATGTGATGTCATCAAGAGATATATATATATATATATATATATATATATATATATATGTGCTAGCGTGTTGAGCTAGCTCAGCGATAGCGGTATCATGGACCCACTTCCCGTGTATAAAGTACAAAGATTTTTTATCATGAGATCGAGCCAGGAACAAAGGCCATTATTAGCTCGCTATGAAGAAGTGCTTGGAAGTTATGTATAGAAAATTGGCGAGTGGTGGCCCACCACTATTGTAGTAAATTATTGGCCACAAGATCAAATCTAGATCGACGACACTCGTTAACTCGCTATGAGGAGATGTGCAATAAATAAGTATAGCGAGTTAACAAGCAAGGGACCCACCATTGTGTTCTTAAAGGTTGTTTCAATTATCTGCCACATGATTAAAGTAAGATCAGTGGTTATCACTAGCTCACTGTGGAAAGGTGCTTGAGAGTTATGTATAATGAGTTAGCGAGTTGATGACAAGTGTCTGTGGTCATCTGTGGGCCCAATTTGAAGTGCCAGCCTTGAAGGAAAGGTACAGATGGAGGTATTTCATTGGTTTGACTGCCAATGTGTTAAGAAGAAAGTTGAGTCAGTCTAGTTGTCATTCCCAGGTCGTAGGATTTTTCATGGATCAACGATGCAAGTTTAAAAAAGGAAATGCAACGCCACTCTATTTTTCTATCCTGCGCATTTATGATAAATGAAAGCTTTGCGTGTGGAAAAAATAGAGTATAATACAAGAGATTTTCATTAATTCCAGTCCCACATGAACAAAGATTTCAAATTTTCTAAGCACAAGAGCCTATTGATTTCATCGTGTTAAGCTCGGTAAGAACGTGAAAACTATTCCTCAGTTGTTTGAGATCAATTACAGAGGTTCAAAGAAGAACAAGTTCAGCAAGTCAAGTAAGTACTCATACTATAACCTCTGTGGCATTCCAGTTCTCTCAATACTGTCAAAATGCCTCCTAAGAAGCCATTTTCTAGGAAAATTAACTATATGGATAGGAATGTCCATGATGATTTATTAGAATTACTCCCAGAGTCTACTATAGAGCCTGCACAAGTTAAAAAATTGATTTCCTTAAACCCTAGGCTTAAAATTGTGGATGGCATAGGCCTGTATGACAAGGGGAATTGGGTAAAGGATGCAACAACTACTCAAACTGGTCTTATTCTGTTTAAAAAGTGGTTTTCAGAAAGGAAGTTTTTTGCCCCATATGCTAATGTCTGGAATTTTGATTTGGGAAAGTTAGTAGTCCCAAGTGTTTTCATGGATTATGATTTGCTTGAAGCCATTGCTAAGAATTATGACCAAGCCATTAGGGTTGTAAGAAGAAATGATGGTGTGCCTCTAGTCTCGATTACTCCTAAAGAAATTAGAGAGGTTTTTCACATGGAACCATTATCAGATTACCATGTGCAAATCAATCTGCTAGAATTAGAGAATGAATATAAAGCAAAGAAGGATGTAATCAGGGGAGGTGCACTAAGGGCACATATTGGTATAATAGGAACTTTGCTAGTAATTACTACAGCCTCTAGAGAGCCTTTTAAGAAGAGTCTTTTCACTTCTCGGGCTATAGAGATATATAGGACCTTATGCCGAGTTTTTGGTGATGATGAGCAAGAACTTATGCCCATTGGTTTCATGTTCATGATGGTTCAGATTGCTTCCTTCAGTGTAGATGTTATTTTTGATTTTTCTTCCTTTTTGGCTAAAGAAATTCACATTGGTTTAGTTGGGATTGTGAAGGGCAAGGTGGAAAAAACTTTTGGTTACTACTCTCTATTAATGCATATGTTTTTTCTCAAAGGAGTGACATATTTGTTAATGAGATTGAATTAAAAAGAGAGGAGAATGAGGAAATACTGCCAATCCAATTGTGGAGTGCAGATATGACCTGGGATGCAAGTAATGCTAGTTTTGTCAGATTTGATAGATATTTTGCTTCTAAGCTGAGGTGCCTTATATTGAGTGACAATCCCAGAATTGTTAAAGCACTAATGAGTCTCATTAGGCCTATGGATAACCACCATGACTTGAAAGTTTCACATAATTGGGGAAATATCATCCCTTACTTTGTTTCGACTATTTTCATAATATATGGTTTTCAAGGGAGTCCTCATGTTTTTCCTTATCAAGTACCTTTGAAGGTAGGAGTGGCTGAAGTTTTGTGGTAGTTAGGGGGAGTTGAAGAAATGTTTTTGTTGAAAAGGAAATTAGGGTCAATTTTCCCTACCTGCACAGTGGCCCATCAGTTTGTGATTACAAAAGTGGGATGGCTCTTTTTGCATAAAATTTTGGAGTAGTATATGATGGCTATCTCTCATCCCCGTTTTTGTGATTTTGAGGGATTTTTCAATCAGATGTTGAGGCATAGAATCAAGTTGGGACCAGTCAAGCATGATTCTTATTATCCAGAGGATATTATAAGGAATGAATTATCATTGTAGGAGCAGGAAACTAAAAAGGAAAAGTGGAGAGTTTATTCCCAAGTCTTAGAATTCATTCATTGTTTTGATAATAAATATGGTCCTTTAGATAATGATGTTACAAAGGCTGAAAAAATAAGTGAACTCATGAAGACCTTCCCTAAAATAATGGAAGTCATGAATGAAAAGAAACAAATTTTTATTTATTCCTATCCTGATAAGGCCAGAGAGGTCATAAGGAGATTGGCTTTCACCCCAAATGTGGGAGCTGGTAAAATAATTGTACAAAAGAGGCCTGGGTATACTATAATTTAGAATAAAAGGGTTCCTATAGATAAGGGCAAACAAATAAAAGGATCCACTAGTATAGCCCAAGAGGAGAGACCTGATGAGCCTAGTCCTAAGAGGCAGAAGGTAATAATAGAAGAAATGCCTCAAGTTGAGGAATATTTGCCCACTTAGTCCCCTTTGAGGATTAGAGAAGAACATCTCACTGGTGAACATATCGAACATATGGGATCACAGGGAGGTAGTTCTATTACTCAAGAAGAATTAGATGAGGGTAACCCTCCAGAACCTTCCCTCCCAAGTTTGGATCTAACTGTAGCAGATTATAGTGGTAGGGAATTAGACCCTGTGTTAGAGCAGGAAAGTCATAAATTTTTTACTAATGACAGTTTTGTTAAATCTAGGGCTTTTTAGCAATTTGCATAGAGGGTAAACATGAACATTTTTGAGGAGAAATGTGAAAAGATGAAAACAAAGCATCCAGAAATGGATGAAACTTCCATTCAAAACCAAACTAAAGAAGAAATGATAAAAGAATTGCAGAATATAAGCCTCGAGGAAGGGAGGAAAATGGTCAAGGCATCTAACATTTTATTGGTGCCAAATTGGGATATTGTTGATGCTTTAGTTTTTAGTTATGTTTCAAATAAATTGACTTTGCAAGACCAGAATAAAGAGAACTTTCAAGACACAACATTTGTTAAAGATCAAGCTACATTGGTCAGTTGGTCACTGAGAAGAGGATCCAGAGCCAGATCATCGCTGTCAGAGGACTCTAGCTTGATGGGAAGCTTAATTGTGAGAAGAGTTACTGATACCTCACATGTGTAGGCAACATCTTGGAATGTGGAATCTTCTAAGTTTCTTGTGGATACTGCAAAGAAGGAGGAACATGCCATGTCTAAGTTACAGGGTAAATATGAAACACTTCTTGAGGCCTATAATAGCGAGGTAAAAAGGAGAATTGAACTTGAAAACAAGGTAATGGGGAAGTCCACAAGGCCAAGAATAACATACCCCCATCCTCCAGTGGAACCTTTTAAATCCACCCCCCTTGTAGAACTACCAGACACGCCTCAAAGGTCAGAATATTATACAACTGAGGATTTTGAAGAAGAAAAAAATAAGTTATGGGCTTTATATGTACAGTTAAATAGGCAATATGAGGATAACCTTAGAAAGGCCCTAATGTATTTGGTAGATAAGATTGAATGGCCCTTGTTTTTTGATCAGTTGGCAAGAGTAATAAGTATATGGGAGCAACTGAAAACCCATGATGAAATCCTCAAGCCTATTGTTAACAAGTGGGGAAAAAAGGAAAAAGAAATCACACTTTTATGTTATTCAGTTATAAGGTCTTCAAATGACCATATTAAAAAATTATATGATATTGCTAATGACTTGATAGATTTTGATAACAGGAGACTTCCTTTGCAACTAAAAATTGTTTCTTATTTGAATAAATACAAGAATCAAAAATTTGATCTGTTTCCTTGTGCTTTGGATAGAAAGAACCAATTGAAAAATAAGGATGAATGGAGTAAAGAACTGGATGACCTTTTCTGCATAAGGATAAATAAAGTTGTTAATGAAAAGGGGCATGCCTGGTGGGCCACCACAATAGAGGAATTGGTTAAAGTCCAGTTATTTTTTGATTCTTTGAGGCAAGAATTTGTTAGTTTTGAAAAGGAGGTTGATTATATATTAAAGAAACAAGATGATATCCTGTGGTTCAGTTGGCCGGATGACATACAGTTTAACACATGGATGGCAGATATTCCTTTGGATCAGCAGTTGGAGGAAGGTAGTTCAGATTATGATAGGGAACATGAAGATGAGGTGCAGGTCATTGACACATCAGCACTAGAATTGAAGGAAGAAGAAAGTGAAAAGGAAATAGTGCCTACTCAAGGTGAAAGCAATGAAAACCCACAGGACCAAACTAATCTGAAGGCATCACAAGATCACCCCTCATTGGCTAGCCTAGCAGCCATGTATTCTAAGGATTCAGAACAATGAGAGACAAATCAGAAGTTGATAAGTACAATAGTAATAGGAACGGGCCTACCTACAAGAATATTTGATACACCTGGAATTTTGTTGTGATTTTAACATTTCTTATCTATCATCAATATATATAAGTTGTTTCTAACTGGTGTAATTGTCTTCTTTATAGTTGGTCATGAGTGAGATGCACTACACTTGTACATTGCAAACAATCTTGATTGGATGACAGTGTGGATTGAACAGTCTCAAGAAAATGGTCACTCATTAACATGGGATGGTGTTGCATCGTTGGTTAAAGAAGCTCATCGTAATGGAGATCCCAATATTAAACCAATGGTACTTGATCTAATATATGGCTTAAGAGATACAAAGGTATGCATAAGATCACTAATCATGAGATATAAGTTTAATATCAACTCATAGATCAATGAGAAGATTCTTGACATGTTTGAATAATTTTAGGTCAAACACCACAAAGCTATGTACTACCATGGCTATAAATTACACACAAAAAAGTTAGATGAAACAAAGAAAATGTGTGATTCTGGGATAAGTGATGTCTTCGCGGTCACCAATATTTCATCTAGAACTGACATACATCCTCAACAATTTGAAAATTGATACTATGGCATTTTGGATGATATACTTGAGTGCAACTTTGATTCATTCAAAATAGTTCTATTTGTCATCAAATGGTTTAGGTTACGACTGAATCAAAATGATCTTGATAGGACTATTATTGAAAACAATAGTGGATTTACTATGATTAATACAAGGTCATTTGAGCCAGTCAGAGATGAGCCCTATGTTCTTCCAAGTCAATGTGAGCAAGTGTTTTACTTTGGTGTTCTAGAAAAACTAGGTTGGTCATTTGTTGTTAGACATGACCCAAGAGGAAGGCCGGTAAAGTATAATGTGATCGAAGAAGAAGATATTGAAGAAGCACAAGAGGAAGTAAATCTACTTAGTTACGCTAAATTTATGCTAAATTTTTAACTTAAGACAAATGATTTACATATAAAATCTACTTTATTATTAATTATTTTTTTGGTAAGTCTATTACTTTAATTTTGCTACTGATTTCTAAGACTTACTAATTTTTTTCACAGGGCGATATGGATGCACCATCTCAGACACCTTCAATAGAGGTAAACATTAATTATTGTAAATTTTAATGTTAATATAGAAACAAATTTCCTATTATTATGTTCTTTTCTTTATGTCTTTGAAGTTATTTTGATGAAAGTATACGAATATTTGATGTCACAAATGATAGGAAAAAGCTACAATGATCGCTGATCAAATGCAATTTCAAATATGGGCATCATATCTACAAGACATTGGCCTTAGTACTGACCCTATATTCATCACCCAACAAATTACACAAAGATACACTGATGAGTTTGTTAGAATTATCATCAAGGGTGACAGAAATGAGGAGAAAGAGGCGCTCATAATAGAATTGGATCGTAGAATCCAATCTTTCAGAGTAAGCAGTAATAGAAGTTCAATAGATATTAATCTTTTATAGTATCTTATGGACCATGATCTCTAATTTTATGTGTTTTTGTATAGACATATGTGCCAGTTGCGAGGTCACATGGTGAACATGGTCAGGATTGTTGCACAGTACCTTCGTGTAAGTAACACTTTGTTTGTTTTGATCAACATTATAACACTTACCTTTTTTTTTGTGGATGTTTCTCACTAGTATCCCATTTGATATTTATCCATTGCAAATGTCTTTGCTAAAAATATTCTATTCTTCATCTCATGATAAAGTGCGGACTCCTCCTTCAGTTGGTGATCCACTATTGTCTATTGCATTGTCGGCAACAAGGACCATGCAAACATCATCGTCTATGCCCAATAGAACTAGTTTAACATTGTTTTTCTATATTTTGTAATGTCTTTATAAAAGTTGATGAACAATGAAGTAGCATATTAGTGCTTAAATGATGTCTACAGAAGCTTGCATACACACAAACACATGCATACACACACCACGCATACATACATACATACATACATATATATATATATATAGCCACACATAGGGAGACATGGACATAGGCAGGGAGGTAAACCAACAGAGAATAGTACTAAAATTGTCATTTAATTGTATGATGTTTCAGTTGATAGAGCAACAAAGAGCAGTACTATTGAAGCTAATCCATTTCCTAGAGCAGTTCGTGTGATTAGTACTGGTTTGTATGGAGGGACATTGTTGCTAAATAAGAAAACTATGTTTCCATTAAGAGAACAAAAGCTTCCAGGTGCTTTAAAATTGATATTATTTAAAGTGTAAATTTAGTTTACTTTTACATTACTCATTTTGGACTAATAAATCTTTTATGTTTTTGTAGGTAATAATGCTTTCTTTGAACATCTTTTTCATATGACATTGAGACTATTTTGACCCACCATATGTAAAAGGTACGTAGTTTCATATCATTGCTACATAATTTCTATTTTCTTCTATTTATTGTAATATATTAAAGTTATTATCTAACAATCTATTTGTTTTTAAAAAGGTGGAATTTAAAAGCCGTGGAATTAAAAAATCAGCTGATTGCATCCATTGAGGAGAAATTTGGGAAAAACATTTTTGACACTGGCCTAATTCTGAAAAGAGCAGCAAAGCATATAAAGACTATGAGGGATCAATATAGAAGGGCTCTTAAGGATAACCCAAAGTATGACCGTCCTCCTATGATTCCACTGATGCAGTGGAATGAAATAATAGAAGATGCAAAGGAGAAAAAGCTATGTGAAGATAGAGATAATGAAGCAACACAGGGCAAAAAGAGGTATGTCATTATAGTATTAAGTACATTGTAATCATGCTCTAATTATTGATGGTAATTGCCGATGGAGGTTTAGCCTGGATTAGACACCAGTCTAATAGATAGTGGATCATTTCATGTTTGAAGATGTTTGGGGGGTGAATCCTTCATGTTTGGGGGGTGTCTCTATTACCAAAAATGAGACAGTAGAGCACTACTAGTGTTATGATGGGAAAAATATGTCTTTCATTGTGATAGACTATTTCTAAGTCATCTGTGTTGTTTCTTGCTATTGTCAAGCAGTCTTTGTTTTCCTTGAGACCATGAACAAAATTATCTACCATTTTTGCTAATGATAAACTTTTGACTTGAACAATGATAAAATTTATTATTAATCATTATAGTGGAACAACTTTTGACTTGTTCAAAAATTTTAGTTGAAGGTGTTGGAATTGATAGTGAACTCCAAGCTCCTAGAAGTCACCTGCAACCAAAATGCATGTTACATCTGTGTTTGAGAGAGAATATGATAACCAATAGAAAACCAATTGAATGCCTAGAATAGATTGCCATTTCTGTCATTTCAATTAGCTTATCAAAAAGTACAATGGAAGCAAACTCAAAACCACTGCATACTATTGGACAGACTGAATATGTACTCTTCTTGAAAAAAACAAAAAATTGTAGAAGTCTTGGACCATCACAATACCTTGAAAACTCAGTTATATAGCATGAGTTGCAACAAGCAAAGGGCAATTATGATCTGACAAGTGTCCAAGAAACAAAGCATCATACAAAAGAAAAAAACAATCACAACAGAATGTCAGGCATATCAAATATTCCTTCAGGTAGGCCCATTCCAATTTCTATTGTGAATCATCAACTTCTGATTTGTCTCTCATTATTTCGGCTCCTCAGAATACGTGGCTGCCAAGCTGGCCAAAGAAGGATGATCTTGTGATACCTCCAAATCGGTTTTCTCCTGCGGTTCTCACTACTTTCACCCTGAGCAGGCATTATTACCTTTTCCCCTTCTTTTTTTAGTTCTGGTGCAGAGGTGTCAATAACCTGCACTTCACCTTCTTGTTTCTCATCATCATCTAAACTATCCTCCTCTAACTACTTGTCCAAGAGAAGATTTCTCATCCAAGTGTCAAATTGTTTATCATCTAGCCAGCTGAATTGTAGGATATCGTTTTACTTTTTTTAAATATAACTAGCCTCCTTTTTGAAACCAACAAATTCTTGCTTCAAAGAATCAAAAAATAATTGGACTTTAACCAATTCCTCTGTCATGCTAGCCCACTAGGCATGCTCCTTTTCATTAATAACTTAATTTATCCTTGTGCAGAAAAGGTCATCCAATTCTTTACTCCACTCTTCCTTATTTTTCAATTTCTTCTTTCTATCAAGGGCACAAGGAAATAGATCAAATTTTTTATTCTTGTACTTATTCAAATAAGAAACAATTTTTAGTTGCAGAGCAACTCTCCTGTTATCAAAATTTGACAGGTCATTAACAATATCATATAATTTTTCAACATGATCATTGGAAGACTTTATAACTAAATAACATAGAAGGATGATTTCCTTTTCCCTTCTTCCCCATTTATTAAAAATAGGCTTTAGGGTATCATCACGAGTTTTCAATTCCTCCCATATATCTATTACTTTTACTAACTGATCAAAGAATAAGGGCCACTCAATTTTGTCCACTAAATACATTAGAGCCTTTCTAAGCTTATCCTAATACTATGTATTTAACTCTACATGTAAGGCCCAAGTTTGCTCTTCTCTTCTTCAAAATCCGTAGCTGTATAATATTTAGGCCTTTGAGGTGTGTCTGGCATCTCTACAAGGGGGGTGGATTTAAAAGGTTCCACTGGAGGATGGGGGTATGTTATTCTTGGCCTTGTGGATATCCCCATTGCCTTGTTTTCAAGTTCAATTCTCCTTTTACCTCCCTATTATAGGCCTCAAGAAGTGTTTCATATTTATTCTGTAACTCAAACATAACATGTTCCTCCTTCTTCACAGTGGCCAACACAAACTTAGAAGAATCCAAATTCCAATATGGTGCTTGTACATGTGAAGTGTCAGCAACCCTTCTTACAAGTATATTTCTCATCAACCCAGACTCATCTGATTGTGAAGGTGTGGCTCTAGATCCCTTTCTTAATGACCAACTGACCAATGCAACTTTATCTTCAATGAATGAAGTGCCTTGGAAGTCTCTTCTATTTGGTTCTTGCAACTCCAATCTACTCGAAACAGAATTGAAAATTAATGCATCTGCAATATCCCAATTGGGCAATAATAAAATGTTAGATGCCTTTATCATTTTCCTCCCCTCCTCAAGGCTTATATTCTACAATTCCTTCATCATTTCTTCTTTAATTTGGTTTTGCATGGAAGTTTCATCCATTTTTGGATGCTTTGTTTTCATCTTTTTACATTTCTCCTTGAAAACGTTCATGTTTGTCCTCCATGCAAACTGTCGAAAAGCCCTTGATTTCACAAAACTATCATTAGTAAAAAATTGATGACTTGCCTGCTCTAATATAGGGTCCAACTCCCTACCTCTATAATCAGCTATTGTTAGATCCAAACTTGGGAGAGGAAGTTCTGGAGGGTTACCCTCATCTAATTCTGCTTGAGTAATAAAAATATCTTCTTGTGATCCCATTTGTTCAACCTGTTCACCAGTGAGCTGCTCTTCTCCAGTCCTCAAAGGGGACTGGGTGGGTGAATATTCTTTATCTTGAGGCCTTTCTTCTATCATTACCTTTTGCCTCTTAGGACTAGGCTCTTCAGGTCTCTCCTCTTGGGCTATATTGGTAGATCCTATTATTTGTTTTCCCTTGTCTACAGGAACCCTTTTATTCTAAATTACAGTATATCTAGACCTCTTTTGTACAATATTTATTTTATCAGTTCTCACATTTGGAGTGAAAGCCAACCTCCTCATGACCTCTCTGGCCTTATCAGGATATGAATCAGTAAAAAAATGTTTATTTTCATTCATGACCTCCATTATTTCAAGGAAGGTATTCATGAGCTTACTTATTTTTTCAGCCTCTGTAATAGCATTATCCAAAGGATCATATTTTTATCAAAACAATGAATGAATTCTAAGACCCGATAATAAACTCTCCATTTTTTCTTTTTAGTTTCCTACTCCTGCAATGAGAATTCATTCCTTATAATATCCTTTGGATAATGAGAATCGTGCTTAACCAGTCCCAACTTGATTCTATCTGTCAACATCTGATTGAAAAATCCCTCAGAATCACAAAAATGGGGATGAGAGACAGCCATCATATACTGCTCCATAATTTTATGCAAAAAGATCCATCCCCCTTTTGTAATCACAAACTGATGGGCCACTATGCAGCTAGGGAAAATCGACCCTAATTGCCTTTTCAACAAAAACATTTCTTCCACTCCCCCTGACTGCCATAAAACTTCAGCCATTCCCACCCTCAAAGGAACTTGATAAGGCAAAACATGAGGGTTCCCCCTGAAACCATAGATTCTAAAAATAGTAGAAACAGGGTAGGGGATGATATCTCCCCAATTATGGGAAACTTTCAAGTCATGGGGTTTATCCATAAGCCTGATGAGACTCATTAGTACCCTAGGGATTCTGGGATTGTCACTCAATATGAGGCATCTCAATTTAGCAGCAAAATATCTATCAAATCTGACAAAACTAGAATTACTTGCATCCTAGGTCATATTTGTACTCCACAACTGGACTAGCAGTATTTCCCCATTCTCCTCTCTATTTAGTTCCATCTCATTACCAAAATATGTCACTCCTTTGAAGAAAAACATATGCATTAATAGATAGTACTGACCAAAAAAAATTTCCACCTTGCCCTTTGCAATCCCAACTGAACCAATGTGAATTTCTTCAGCCAAAAAGGAAGAAAAATCAAAAATAACATCTACACCGAAGGAAGCAATTTGAACCATCATGTACATGAAACCAATGGGCATAAATTCTTGCTCATCTTCACCAAAAACTTGGCATAAGGTCCTGTATATCTCTACAGCCCGAGAAGTGAAAAGACTCTTCTTAAAAGGCTCTCTAGATGCTACAGTAATTACTGGAAAAGTTCCTATTGTACCAATATGTGCCCTTAGTGCACCTCCCCTAATTACATCCTTCTTTGCTTTATATTCATTCTCTAATTCTAGCAGATTGATTTGCACATGGTAGTCTGATAATGGTTCCAGGTGAAAAACCTCTCTAATTTCTTCAGGAGTAATTGAGACCAGAAGCACAGCATCCTTTATTCTTACAACCCTAATGGCTTGGTCATAATTCTTAGCAATGGCTTCAAGCAAATCATAATCCATGAAAACACTTGGGACTACTAACTTTCCCAAATCAAAATTCCAAACATTAGCATGCGGGGCAAACAACTTTCTTTCCGAAAACCACTTTTTAAACAAGATAAGGCCAGTTTGAGTAGTTGTTGCATCCCTAACCTAGTTCCCCTTGTCATATAGGCCATCACCAATTTTAAGCCTAAGGTTTAAGGAAATTAACTTTTTAACTTGTGCAGGCTGTACAGTAGATTCTGGGAGTAATTCTAATAAATCATCATGGACATTCCTATCCATATAATTAATTTTCCCAAAGAATGGTTTCTTAGGAGGCATTTTTATAGTATTGAGAGAATTGGAATGCCACAGAGGTTATAATATGAGTACTTACTTGACTTGCTGAACTTGTTCTTCTTTGAACTTCTAAAATTTCTCTGAAATGACAGAAGAATAGTTTCACGTCTTTACCAGGCTTAACATGACACAATCAATCAGGCTCTTGTGCTCAAAAAATTTGCAATCTTTGTTCGCATGGGACTGGAATTAATGAAAATCTCTATGTTATACTCTGTTTCTCCCACATGCGAAGCTTTCACTTATCATAAATGTGCCGAATAGAAAAATAGAGTGTCATTGCACTTTCTTTTTTAAACTTGTGTCGTTGATCCTTGAAAAATCTTACGATTTGGGAATGACAACTAAGCTGACTCAGCTTTCTTCTTAACACATTGGCAGTCAACCCAATAAAACACCTCTACCTGTACCTTTCCTTCAAGGCTGGCGCTTCAAACCAAGCCCATGGATGACTACAGACATGTGTCATCAACTTGCTAACTCGTTATACATAATTCTTGAGCACCTTTCCACAGCTAGCTAGCAATGATCACTGATCTTACTTTAATCATGTGGTAGACAATTGAAACAACCTTTAAGAACATGATGGTGGGTCCATTGCTCGTTAACTCGCTATACCTAATTTTTGCACATCTCTTTATAGAGAGTCAACGAGTGTCGTCGATCCAAAATTGATCTTGTGGATAGCAATTTTACTTCAATAGTGGTGGGCCACACTCACTAACTCGCTATACTTAACTTTTGAGCACTTCTTCATAGTGAGTCAACGCCACCATTTGATCCTGGCTCGATCTCATGATCAAAAATATTTGTACCTAGTGCACGAGAAGTGGGTCCATGATATCGTTGTCGTTGAGCTGGCTCAACATAGTGGCACATATATATTTTTTCTAATCTCTACATGACATCACATGTCTTGGGCCTTGTCCTGTCTGTGACTTTCAGGTGGGTCACTATATCGCTACCGGCATAAAAACCAACAATCCGGCTAGCAATATGGTGAGTTTCGGCAAATCAAAATCTTCCTGCTCAAAGATGCTCAATGGGATGCCACCGTGTAACTTGATCTGCACAACTCAGCCTTATCACATCACTCATTCGGGGCCCACCTTTGAGGATTTTCATTTACATTACCATTTTTCAAGAAATCGCTACATCGCTACCGATATAGATACCAACAAACCCGGCTAGCAATATGGCAAGTTTCGGTAACCATTTTCAAAATGGCACTGGCTAAATATTTATGGGGCAGCGTGAGGGTGGGGAAAAATATTTATGGGGCCCTGAGCCCACATGGTTGGAAGTTGGAAGTTTGTGGTCGTGGGCAGTTAGTGTTAAGGTTTTGGGGTTATAATGTAAGTTCTAATTTTAGTATAAGTTAGTTTATATATATATATATTGTTAGTTTTGATTATGTTTTTATTTATATATATATATATAATTTAATTAATATGTGTCTTTTAGAAATTAGTTTAGAATTAAGTTAGTTTGTTTTTATTTAAAATTATTTAAATTAATATTAAATTAAGATTAGTTTTAAACTTAAATTAGTATTAGATTAGTTTAATTTTAAGTTAGTATAAATTTAATTTAGTTTTTAGTTCTTAATTAAATTTATTGTTTGTGATAATTAATTTAGTTTTAGTTTAAAGATAGATTAGTTATTTAAAATAAGTTTAAAATTTAGATTTTAATTGTTAGGTAGTTTAATTTAAATGTTTTAAAATATTGTTTGAAAGTTAAGTTAGTACTGTTAATGTCTTAATTTTTATTTTTACTTTTTATTAATTTTAGTATTATGAGTTGTTAATGAGTAGTATCAGATTTTAGATAGTTTTAAAAAAAATTAGGTTTTTAGTATGTTTTTAAATTAGGATATTTGGCAATAGAGTTGTTTGTTTTGTATTAAATAAAGTGTTAGTTTAAATGATGTTAATTAGTATATATTTTTTTTAGTGGAATCAAATATAATTACTTTAAAAGCATAGTTGTATTCGTATTATTAAATAGTATCATTGTTAATTTATTTTTTAGGATTGTATCTTATACACCAAATTCAAGATATAATTATCTCTTCTTACACAATAATAATTTCCTTATCTATTTACCTTTATAATATATTTTGACAATTATATAAATCTTATTAATTCTTATTTTCAATTAAATTTTATCAAAAAAAACTAATAATTAGTATAGTGAAGTTGTAAACTTGTAATAAATTAAATTTTAAATAGGAAATTTTTGAAATAAATTTTCTGAAATTTAATTGATATAAACTCTTGGAGAACTACTATGCTAAATCTATGTGAATAGTTTTTTTAATAAAAAATGATATAATATTTAACTGAAACTTTAATAAACTTATTTTATACTCTAATTATTAAATTTAATTATTTTTAATTATTTTTAAAATAAATTTATATAATAACCTTCCCTATCTAAAATCTGATACTACTCATTAACAACTCATACTACTAAAATTATTGCCAAATATCCTAATTTCCTATTTAAAATTTAATTTATTACAAGTTTACTACTAATGTTTGCAAGAGCAAGACTGCAAATTAGAATCCTAAGCAGAAGTTCATAGGTCACTGCCACAAATGCAACAAACAAGGACATCAGGCACATGAATGCAAAACCAAGACCTTGAGCACACAAAGATTTGAAGGATACTCCTATAACTATCAGAAGTATGGAGATAGAGCATATGAGTGCAGATCCAAGCCTAAGTGGTCATCAAACAAATAGACAAAGGTAAATCACAATGGAAAATCTTATAATTAGGATTACAATACTAGGTATAGTTGTCACTACTATCAAGAGTATGGACATGTTCCTAAGAATTGCATAAGAACACACTTTAGAAGTGACTACAAAAAATGATTGAGTCAACTACATGTTTTAGTTGGTTGAAGATTGGTCACATAAGTAAGAATTGCCCAACAAGTTCAAAAGTGCCAAGCAGTGATTCAACAAAGGCAAAGAAAAGGCAAATGTTGAGAATGTCAAAGATGAAATGAAAAATACATGGAAGAGAAAGGAAGATTGCAGCACATCAAGTTCTGATGGGATCTCTTCACCTAATGGGTTAGTTGATGACACCACCTCCAACTAAGAAATCAAGAGGTATGTGTGGGACATATATTTAAATAATATATCATAATTATTTCCAAGGAATTAGTTTTGAAAAGATTATATTTTCATGAAGAAAGATGCAAAGTTTTGTTTAGAATCTTGAAGAAATCTTTTAGTTTTTCAATTTTCATGTTACTGTCAAGCATGAAAATTTTCACTTAAGTTGTCGAGTGAAATCTAGTTGATACTGAGCTATTATAATTGATAGTGTTGACCAATCTCATAGTGGTTTCTGAGCAAGAAGTAAACTTCATGGAAGCTGAGCGAGTTGAAATTTCTATTCAAGCCAAGCTTACAGTTGTGTAAGGACTGAGCATTAATTACAAAGTTCTGAGCTCTATATGATCAATTTTTTACTCATTTGACATCATTAAAATTTGGAGAGAGAACAAAGAGCTAAAGGAAAATTGAAGAGATCATTCTAAAAAATTTCAAAGTGAATTCAACCACTATTCAACATTGCTCATCAAATTTTTGAAGGTATTTATTGTATGTTGAGTTACACTATTTGAATTTATGTAAACCATAGGTGATAATTATGGTGCCTAGTTCTTCTACTACCAAGGTTAAAGAGGGAAAGGAGGTCTTGAATGTTCAACTAATTAAAAATGAGATTAGACAACCAAATTTCAAAGCAATCCCTAATATTGCATATAAACAAGATCTATTTGGTGTGTTATCCATGATACCACCACAAGTGTTAATGATTCAAGATGTGAAATGTTGTTCACATGCAAGGTGGATAGCATAGGTGACATGAAAATCAAAGACCTATATGGAAAACTGTGTGAAAATGGAATACTAAAGGAGAAATACAAAATTGTAGAAATAAAAGGGTTAATCATGCCCTAGATTTTCCAAATATTTTCAAGACTAAGTGGATTAAGATAATTTTAATCAAAATTCATGATAACTCAGTATGGCTAGAAGATGGACCTATCAAAATAACCAAGAATATTGTGCAAATGGTAATAGGGCTTAGGAAAGTCTTAAGCTCACTTAGGGAATGTGACAAGGTTAGGAGGGGGATTAGGCTTGGGTTAGGATTAGATTAAGGATGTTAGAGATGTGCAAGTGGATGGCATTCAATGAGGGTGGGTGAGTTAGTGGCTAAGCTAGGTTAGTATGGGTGGATGGGGTGGATTAGGCCAAATGGAGGATTAGGGATAATTTAGGATTTATTAGATTTGAGGGTTTTATTTATCAAATAGATTTATTTAATAAATGGGGATTTTGGAATTAGATAGGAGAATAGGATTAATTGATAAATAATGGGTTATTTGATTTATCAATTAGGACTATAGATGATTAATTAAATTAATCAGCTAGGGGATGGAAAAAGGATTAATTAAATAGGAATTTAATTAATGATTCCTTTTAGAGATAGCTAAATAGGATTACCAAAGTGGTGTAATCAAATTTAGGTGTCTACATTTTTCCCCTCTTTGACATAGTGTTGAGACAACACTATTTTAAAGAAGTTCGAATGGAGATGACACGAGGAAGATGTTTTAGCAACAAGGTTTCTCCAGTCTCAGATAAGAAGAGGAGAGACTAGATTTAAAGATGCCCCCTCAAGAAGGCGGCGGGGAGAGAAAATGAGGCTCGACAGCTTCTTGATAAATACAAGAATCTAGGATAAGCAAGGAGACTCAGAGTGGCAAAGAGAAGGGGCTGAATTAGCTCAAACACTCACTATGGGAGAATGATAAAGGGAGGGCAGAGTCACAAAAGGAAGCAAGCTTAAGATGGTCCAAGAGTGGGGGGAGGATGAAGGAGTGAAGCACTATAAAAGGAATCCAGGATAGGGAGATAGATAAGGGGATAATGGAGAAGCAGGGAATCCATTGAAGCGGGTTGAGCGGGGGGATACTTCAAAGAAAAGTACCACCATAGAGTTGATCATTTAATATAGGAATGTTGGTTAATGTACAAGGTTACCAAGAATAGCAAGGCAGTGTCACCAATGGTCTAGAGGACTGACGAGTGGATGCAAACAAATATGCAAGGATTGCCCCAGCATCGCACATGAATCCCAGAGGAAGCAGCGTGGAAGCGATATGGGGCAATCCACAAGCAAAAAAGAAAAAAAAACAAAAGATGGGATGAATACCTTGTACTCAAAGTGCCCTAGTCGCAGCATACCATGATATGGAAGATCGTGGCAACCATGAGGAGGGAACAAGGAGATTGCTTGGAAAAGAGACATCAAGACCCAAAAGGGGAGATTCCAAATCAAGATAAAGTGAAAATTGAAAAGAGAACTATTGGCCAACGAGATGTGGAGGCTGAGGTATGAACAGACCAAGATCGAAGAAAGCTATATCCAACAAGGATCCATCAGAGAGTACCGAAGCTGAGGGATAACACTTTGGGGACAGGAGATTGAGCTAAAGGATATAGCAGAATAGTTTAATCAAGAGGCTGGATAAGTATACAAAGTTGTAGGGAATGGTGGGAGGACTAAGAGGGGCAGGCAGGGCACCGAGGTGGGCTATAAAGGGCAATGAGGGGGCTAGAAGGGGTTATTTGTAGTCAGATTGAGGAGGAGATATTGCTGATTAGGAGCTTTGCAGCAGAGATTACGATGGTGGGTATTGGGCAACCAGAGCACCAAGCGGACATAATGTGACAAGTACAAGTACGAGGGACGCTTGATCGATTGGTAGGGTCTAAAACCTCTTTTTGTTTTTGCGTTGTTTAGAGTTTATTGCATTCTCGCAAAAGCAAAAATGCAATCTCGCAAGCACGGGTCCGGCGGGAACGCGAGTGGGATCAACAAGATCGTGATCCCGCGAAACATGGTGTTAGGTGGGAGGTTGCAGGGAGTTAACAATCATGTTGCAAAAAAGAGATCCCAAGATGGGATGTCATGCGGGAATGAGATATAGTTAGCAAGATCGCTTCCCCGCTACAAGGAATGTGATTCAGGTGGTGGGAACGCATCCCTACGGGTTAAGGTCATTATATAGTAGGAAAGGGGTTAAAAGGGGATAGTGTAGGAATGCGATCCCATGGGATCAAAGGTCGGCGTGATCGCTAGATAGAGAGATTGTAGGAACGCGCTATCAAGATCAGGGGAGAGGGCTAAGGATTGAGAGCAGAGTCAACATCGCGATCCCGCAAGAATATAGTTTTGCGAGAATGCGGGAGGATGGGCCTTGCAAGAATGCGGGAGGATGGGCCTTGCAAGAATGCGAGATTCACAAAATAAAGGCAAAAAAATCTAGGGTTGAGGGAAGGGAGGGTGTAGAATAGACAAGGAGATAGAAAACTGACGGTTGGATTGGTTTTGGTTGTGTGCAGTGGTCGCTAGATGCACTTGTTTCACAAGAGCGGGGAGCAGCAGTGTTGCGCACGAGAGAGATGCTGACGCCAATTGACAAGGCACGGGTCGAGGCGATTGGGTTAGGCCACCTAGCGAGGTTGCCCCATACTCGCACTTATATGACGATGGTTACGGCACTGTGCGAGAGATGGCATAGTGAGACAGTGAAATTTCACCTGTCGATAGGGGAGATGATGGTGACGTTGGAGGATGTATACCAGATATTTAGATTGCTAGTGCGAGGGACGCCAGTCATGGCGACTAGAGAGATGATAGCAGAGGCGACTGTATAGAGACTGATCGGGTCGGGAGTGGAGTCCAGGATCCGATGAGGGCAATTTTCTTTGGACGAGCATTTAGATCAGGTGGCGATAGAGAGAAAGATTTACTTCTATGTGCTAGGGCTAGTTTCGGGGTACATTACCCCAGATACAAGGGGTATTGGGGTTACACTGGTGTTGATTCCAATGGTGATGCAGATAGTGGATGCGAGGCGCCCAACGGCATAGGGTTCTCTGATGTTGGCAGAGCTATACCGAGACCTCCACCAAATAGTGTACCAAGGCAGCAACCGACAAGGGAGGAGCATTGGGTTTTTGACATTGCTATAAGTATGGGCATGGGAGCATATTGCAGTGCTCAGACCATTAGGACGCAGGGATAGGCAGCCAAAGGAGCCAGTGGCATATAGTTGGGTTGAGCCTCTGACATACCATCATATAGACTCAATAGATTACTGGAGGGTGGCCATTGATGAGATAGTGGCAGTGGTATGGAGGCCATACATGGGCCTAGGACTGTGGGCAAAGGAGGGAGAGCATCTCCCCTATACCATTTCTCCATGCTTTGTGTCTGGGAGATGGGAGAACATTGCAGAGTAGTACAGGCCGGACAGGGCACTGCGACAGTTTGGTTGGCAGTAGGTGGCAGTGGGAGATCCAAACTAGTATTAGCGGGTTACATGTGAGCCGATATCGATGTATGGGCTATCATTGTAGAGGGATGGTTTGCTGAGGGGATGGCGAGAGCTGGAGCCGTAGCAGTGGGATTGGTTTGGTGGAGTAGCAGATGTGGGCTCCACACAGGAGTACCGAGATACTTTTTTGAGGCCTAGACCAGTGGGAAGAGCACAAGGCTTGAGGGCAGCTATGGTGGTAGGGGAGCTAGCCCAGGCGGCCCAACAGGGGCGATTTGTGGTGAGGGGGTTGCGGCAATGTGTAGCAGCAGTTGCACAAGAGGAGGAGCCAGCTCGACAAAGGAGGAAGGTTGTGGGGGAGGAGAGGAGAGCTAAGCCAGAGAGGAGAGTAGAGGAGAGGGGAGCGGTAGAGAGGGGATCCTAGCCAGAGAGAGGAGGAGAGGAGGCACAGGGGCAACAGAGGGTGGTAGGGGGAGAGGCAAGAGGATCGTCTGCCAGGGGAGGAGATGATGGGTTGGCCGACCAGTATGCCTTGCTAGAGAAGGCACACGCAGTGACGAGCCAGCTACTTTGGGATACCCAACAGGAGAGAGATCAGCTCTGAATAGAGCAAGATTAGTTCAAAAATGAGCAGGATGTAGCGCAGGGGCAAGAGGATAGGGTAGGGCTTGAGGTGGGCAGACTGCAGATGGAGTTGGGGCAGATGGAGGGTAGGCTGGAGGTGGTGAGCCAGGAGAGGGAGGCAGCACAGGGGAGGTTGGATGCATCAGTGGTGGAGGTGGCGACATTAAGAGCACAGGAAGTAGTGGTAGGGGGCTTGGATGAGCTGAGGAGACTGTAGGCCAAGGTGGAGGATCTGTGGGAGAGGGATGGATTTTATCGAGGCAGGTATCATGCAACAGTGCTAGCATCCCAGATTGAGCATTACAGGCGATTGACTAGGTCAGGTACAGTAGGGACACATACAGGGATGTAGGGTGGAGGGGATAGTGGATGGTTCACTGGGGGCTCACAGAGAATAGGTAGGTCTCAGCACACAGGGAAAAGTCACAAGATAGGACATAGCCAGAGGCGAGACATAGGGATGGGGAGGGATGAGGCAGAGAGCTCCAGGACAAGAGGGTGATTGATGAGGCCACAACCTCCACCACCACCAGCACCAGAGGTAGGGGGGGAGGCAGAGTAGTGACCACTGATAGGCTGGATTCTTAATATATGATGAGTTTTTTGTGTAGAGTGGTCATTTTTGGGATACAGGGAGATTTTTGTGCAGGCTCAGACCTGTTTGTATGATATGGACATTTATACACTGATGGACTGTTATTCTTTCATTCTTTCAATAATTTATAGATATGATGATTCTAGTGTTATACGTGTTATGGACTAGTATAGTGTTTTGATACATGCTAGATAGATAGTGAGGTTTTGTTGATATTGCTGACAGTTGGTGATGCAAGATGCGACATGTGCTTATGATCTTTTGATTGTGCTAACAGTTTGTAATGTAGAATGTGATTTTTTAGGACATTGTATACATAATACAATATGTTTTTGATGTGATTCAGCTATGATAGTGCAAATATGATGTAATGTGATTTTTGATCTATGATAGCACAAATGTGATGTGATTTGATATGATGCTCGATGACATGATTTTCTTTATGATTTTCTTTATGATTTTCCTTATGATGTGGTGATGATGAGATTTGTTGTATGATACATATCATGTAGTATGATAGGTTTTTGATATGATCCTGATGATGTGATGTGATCCCAAAAAATTGATTTGTTTTGGAGAGTATTGGATATGATGTTTGTATGATGCTAAGTACAAACTATAAAAATAAGTGACAAATGTAAAATGAATCACCAACTAAAAGATAAACAACAGATTTATGATATGTTAACACAAACTAAGGATGGATAAAATTTTAAAACAAAATGAATTCAAAAAGACGAAAATACAAAAAATGAAGTACAGCTTTAATGATGAACCTAAATGCTAAAATGAGACCTAACCTGATGAGAAAGGATGATAATGCTAAAAAGGAAGCACAATTGAATGATGAATAACTATGCTAAAATGAACCTCAGTCAATTGATGAATGACTATGTGAAAATGAACCCTAATCTAATGATGAAGGACTATGCTAAAAATGAACCCTAAGAGAGAACAGTGAATTTATGATATGTAAAAGAACAAAAACTAAAAGGTACATCTATGATATATGATAATCTTGCAAGAATAGCATAAAAAGATTGAGCATAATGATATGTCATGATATGATAAAGGATACAAGTGATGATAAGATAACATACGAGATTGTTTAAAAGATGCAAGACAAACAATGATGGTGGAATAAGATAACCACTGTTTGGACTTATGATAGTGTTCTATGATATAGAAACTGATCATAGGAGTTACTAACTCTAAGGAGAATAATGTTGGAAAAAGAGTAACCAAAAAACTCACAATCAGGAGGATAGCAGAGATTTTGAGAGCTAGGATAGTAATTTATGATAGGGATCACATTAGGAGATAAGATTACATGCGCGAGGCTTTTGAATTAAATGATTTTGAGGATGTAAAAAGTGATAGTTCAAGGGAGAGGGGTGATAACAAGGAGGAGGATACCAGGGTTTCTTAAAAAATGAGATTTAGGGGAAACTTTGAGCGTGGGGTACTTCATGAGGAAGTACCACTATGTAGTGTAAACACTTAATTTGATATAGGATTTGTTAGGGATCTGCCAAGGTTACTAAGAACATCAAGGCCTTTTTCCCAAAATTCCATAGGACTAACTCAAACAGGCACACAAGGATTTCCCCAGCATCACACGTGAGTCTCAGAGAGATCAGTGTTGGAATGATGTTGGATGATCCACAAGCAAACGAGATTACCCAAGTGCATCATGTTTTATCGAAAGATGAAAACTTGTTTGAAATATACAAGGATAATATCAACTAACTCTCAAACAGCGAAAGACTGTGATCAAACCCATCCTCCTTAGGTGCTCTAGTCAAAACACACCATGATATGAAATGATCATGGCGATCTTGAGGAGGAAACAAAAAAAGGTACATGGAAACAATCAACCAAAAGGAGAAACAAAAAGATTTTGCAAAGTGAAAAAGGAAACGTCTGCCAAAGAGATCAACTGACGAGCTTCTAATGGGTTGTAAACAAGACCTAGGTAGTATGTACAAGTGAGATTAGTTTAAGGATATGGGAACTTGAGATTGGATAGCAAAACATAGTAGGTATATGCATGATAGGAGAAAGCTCAAGATGAGGAGATAGCATTTTTTTATGATACATGATTCTGTTGAGGTGGGTTTATGTGAAGCGCAATTTATGTACAGGGGTCCAGATACTGTTGTATTCACATAGGTATGGTATATGGGGGACATGGGTTATTGTAGGGGGTATGATACATACATTATATGGGTCGTATATGATACATATGTTAAGGATAAAAGGCATGTGATAGGATAGATCTATAGAGTACAAAAGTAGGGTACATCAAGTATGGTGCACGAGATGCTATAAATGAGATGAGATGTTACATAGTGCAAAGTGCTAGAGGATGATGTTTGCGAAGTATGGAAAATAATGATAAGGAACACCTTGGAAAAGTGGGTGGGATGAGTGATATGATATGGATGGGTAATGAAGGGGTGTGTGTCGGTAATAGATAATGGAAGAGCTGTAGTACACTTGGCGCCTATTTGCTAGGTTTTCACTAGGGACCTATCCAAGGTGCTTGAATTGCCAAGTTTTCACCATTGGACGCTTGATTTTATGCCCTATCCTTAGGCCTAGAATTTCTTGAGGTGAATAATTTTGGTAGGATCATTTAGGACTTCACCTTCAAGGGTAGATAACTGGTAGGCTCCTGAGCCGAAGGATGTCGTGACCACATAAGGACCAAGCCAGGTGGGCTCAAACTTGCCCTTCTTTTCTCCGTCGGGTTGAACCTTCATATTCTCCTTAAGGACCATGTCACCTTCCTAAAAACTATGCGAATGAACTTTCCTATTGAAATTGTGCTTGAGGTGATTTTGATAGACCATGAGATGGTCGTAGGCCTGTTGCCTTCTTTCATCAAGTAGATCAAGTTGAGTAAGTTGAGCCACTCTATATTCCTCATCAGATATCTATCCTCAGAGAGAAATGAGGAGTGATGAGAGTTCAACCTCAATAGGTAGGTATGCCTCAACACCATAGACCAATGAGTATGGAGTTGTGCCAGTGGCGGTACAGAATGAAGCACAGTATGCCCATAGGGCAAGATTAATTTGCAAATGCCAATCACGACCAGAGTCATTGACAACATTTTCGAGGATTCTAAGGAGGGTTTTATTAGTTGCCTCAGCCTAACCATTACCTTGTGGGAAATATGGGCTATAA
Source organism: Cupressus sempervirens (assembly GCA_028749045.1). NCBI lineage: Eukaryota > Viridiplantae > Streptophyta > Pinopsida > Cupressales > Cupressaceae > Cupressus > Cupressus sempervirens. The sequence continues at coordinate 540,860,678 of CM053789.1, forward strand.
AAGTAGTGATGTATGTGGAGAGAGGTGCACAATTCCTCCATATTTAGGTTTTCAAAATTACCTTCATGGTCTGTGAAAATGGTAGCAAGGATGCCAAAGTGACATATAATATGATACAATATAAACTTGGACACCTAAACTCTTGTGGTAGTAACAAGGGGAACTGCTTTGACCCACTTAGTGAAATAATTAGTGGCGATGATTATCCACTTGTGCCCTTCTGAAGAAAGTGGCGCAATAAGACCAACAAGATCAAATCTCCAGCAGGCAAAAGGCCATGGTGGTGCAATGGGCTGTAAGTCCTGTGCTAGAGCTCGAATTAAATTAGCATGTTGTTAAAAAGGTAAACATCTTTTCACAAATTCACATGCATCTTGTTCTAGGGTAGGCCAATAATATCCAGCCTGAAGGATCTACTTTACTAGCACCATCTCACTCATGTGAGCACCACAAAGTCTAGCGTGTACCTCTTTGAGAGCCATTGTAGCCTCATTTTGATCTAAACATCGAGAGAGTATCATGATAACCACAACGATATAGGGTTTGGGCGATGATAGTGTAATGGGAAGCTCTACTTATAAGGTTTTGGTGTTGGGTTCGTGTGAGGTGAGGAGATATGATACCATTTAGTAGGTAAGTGTGAATTTCATGGTACCATGGAGATTGGGGACCAACCAAGATACATACCCGTGTTGATTCATCATTCTCATATGCGGGTTCGTGTAGCTGCTCAACCAAGAATTCATAGTGTAGCTTCACATGACATTTCTAATAGGGAACCAATAGTGGCCATAGCATCAGCTGCCTTATTCTGGAGTCGAGGTATCTGTATGAACTGGATCTGAGTGAAATGCTCCTTCAACCGATCAACTAGGTCTTTGTAGGGTAGCAGCTTGTCGTCCTTAGTCTCATATTCATTCAATGCTTGTTTGATGATAAGCTGAGAGTCACCATAGACCTGAAGCTCTGTGATATTCCATTCAATGGTGATCTTGAGTCCTGCCACAAGGGCCTCATACTCTGCAATGTTATTGGTACACCAAAATTGTAGTTTGAAAGATTTAGGGATATAATCACCTTGAGGTGTTACCAAGAGTATGCCTATGCCGGAGCCATGAGAGGTATAGGAGCTGTCAAAATATAGCTTCTAGAGTGATGGTGTCTCTATCAAATAGAGGTGTTTGTCGAGGAATTCCATGATGAGTGGGTGATCTGCAATTAGGAGTGCATCATCCAAGTGATCTGTAATAGCTTGGCCTTTGATGGCCTTTCTGTCAATATATTGAATGTCAAACTCACTGAGAAGCATAACCCATTTTGCCAGGCCTCCGATGAGTACTATGCAAGAGAGCATATATTTCAATGGGTCAATCTTTGATATGAGTTGCACAGTATGACTCAACATGTAATGGCACAGCTTTTGGATGGCAAATACCACTGCTAAGCATGTCTTCTCCATTGGCATGTAGTTAAACTCATAGCCTACTAATGTCTGGCTGATATAATAAATAGCTCTTTCCTTTCTCACATCATCAAGCTGTGCTAGAAGAGCACCTAACGCTGTGGGAGTAGCTATGATGTATAGGATGAGCGGGCGCCCTGCAACTAGAGGAAGCAAAATAGGTGGATTAGCTAAGTATTTCTTGATGAGCTCAAAATTGCGCTGGCAAGCTGGGTCCCATTTGAAATTTTGATCTTTCTTAAGCAAGTGAGTGAAAGGTTGACACTTATCAGCAAGCTGAGAAATGAAGCGTCGGACTGATTGGAGTTTTCCTTGCAAAGACCGAAGTTGTCTGAGTGTGGCCTTTTGTTGTAGTGCCCCCAGTTGTGGGGAGTCCATAGCCTAAGCCTTTAGTTTTTTGCCCTCAGTGTGCTTCTATGGGGTGTCTCATACCTAATTCCTAGCAACCTAAACCACCTCCTTGATAATCCCATTGCTCCGTGGCCAAGTGATGTGACCAGGGATATTTCTGTTTAAAGTGATCAAGAAGTGCTTCACTTTTATGAGGTGGCTCTTTGTATAGCCATGTGTTCATGTCTAGTGTATTTTTTGCTCCATCAAGGATACCTTTGGTGACAAATGTGGTAGGGCCCAACTGGTGAAGTTGAGAGGTAGCTTTTGGTATAGGCCCTTGATGTATTGGGCATCCTTGAGTATGTGGGTCAAGTGGTAGAGCGCCAATAGCAAAAGCATTTGTGAGACTATACTCACCACAACCTTGGTAGTTGATCTTAACTGTGGAGAGAGTGGAGGCTAAAATAGTGTTTGAATCATGGCAAGTACCAGAGGAGTTGGCCATGGTGGTTGCAATGTTGATGCCAAGACATTGATTGGTGTATGAAGCTTCAATCGCATTGCAATAAGCAAAGGGTTTAGGATCCGCGTGGATGGTTATCTCAGTGCCATTATGCAGAAATTTGATGCACTGATGATATGTGGATGGAATGGCCTTCATGGAATGAATCCATGGATGACTAAGGAGGATGTTATATGGAAGATTAAGATCTATTACATGAAAAAGTGTTTCCTGAGTGACTGGGCTGACCCTGATAGGGAGCAAGATGGTTCCTTCAGTAGTATGCTCCAAATTGTCATATACCTTGATGGTGATCACCTCATTGATGATATCTACCTCAGTATATCCTGCCTGCTTGATGAACTTTAGAGTACATAGGTTGAGAGCTGATCCATTATCTATCATGACACGCTTAGCTGCAAAGTTAGAAACCATGACAGCTATGCGGAGTGGGAGGATGTGATCGAGTTCAACTGCGGGGATATCAGTGGTTTTGAAAGATAAGGCATAGGAGGATGAAAGATGGCCAACCAAGTTATGAAACTCAGTGGCATTTATGTCGAAAGGGATGTGTGACTCACGTAGAGTACTATTGAGGATCTCTTGATAAAGTGGGCTTGTTCGTAGGAGATCCAGAATGGAGATCTAGGTCGGCATGTTTCCAAGGTGTTCCAGGATGTTATACTGTGGCCCTAGTGAAGATGATTCTGATGGAGATGCTCGAGATGGAGGTGGTTGTGCTTATGGTGATCTCACTTCTGCGGATACAGATGGACCAGCTATATTGAGTCGTGTTTGATGGGTAGTGATTGCACACTGAGTGTCTGGGCCTTTGATATTGATGACATTGATAGATGGTTCAACTTGGGATATGCAACCAATTAAGCTTACATAGTCTAAATATGTTGAGGTATAATTTTGAGATGTGTCTCAGTTGTCACCTTGTTTACTCGAAGCTTTGTTAGGTTTGTTGACAGGAGGGTTTGCAGATGCCTTTCCTGAGTTTGTGTTATGAGGAGGGAAAGCATTTTGATACATCATTAATCTTGCATTAGGTGAGGGTTGTGCCCCCACTGTGATCTCCTTTCGGTCAATCAGGTCCTATACATAATCCTTCAGCTGCATGAATTTAAGGGTAGTGTGCCCTTTGACACGATGGAATTTGCAATAATCATTATCTTTGTACCAGGATGCTCTAGACTGATTGGGTTCCAAGGGTTGCGTTTGTGGGTATCGAACAAGATTATCTTTGGCCAATTTTTTGAAGATTGTATCAAGAGGTTCCCCCAATGGGGTATATGTTCGTGGTTGCCTCTAAACATGGGGTTTACTATGTGCCACCAATGTGATAGCATTAGTTTGATTATGAGGAACCTGCATTTGCTGATGAGTTTGTACATGTGGTTGGTGGTATGCAGGAGGTTGTTGTTGATAAAATTGTTGTTGGAAAAATGTGGTGCAAAATTGGTAGCCGCCCCAACAATATGTACCTGTCGAGTGTCAGTGGCGCCATCTATTACTATATTCTTGTTTTTGTTCCAATATCGAGTTTTGTCATTGTTTGACCCATGGTCCTGGGTATTTTCCTTATACAGTCTAATGACACCGTCCTTAATGAGACCTTGCTCGAGGCCCATTCCTTTTTCTTTGATGTCCTTGTATATTTGCAAATAGTTTATAACCATGTGATGAGCGAGGCTAGGGTGTGTGTTGTTTATGAACATCTTGACAAGATGGCACTCAGGGATGGTGCAAGAGATCCTTGTTGTGAGGATCTGCCAATGTTGTAGGTACGTTGTAAGACTTTCTCCTCCTTTTTTTTTGGTGTGGACAAGGTCCACCATAGATAATTCAATCTCAACAAGATGGGTATACTAAGCAACAAACGCCTCAAAAAGTTTGGCCAAAGTTTTAATAGTACCTTGAGGGATACGACAGAACCACTCCAAGGCTGGTCCTGCTAGGCATTTGGGAAAGAGCCGCATGAGGAACACATCACTATAAGCTACCTCTTGAGAATGCATATAGAATTCCTTAACATGTGTGATTGCATCACTTTTCCCCCTAAATTTGTCAAACTTGGGGATCTCAAAACGTTTAGGAAATGGATTCAACGTGATAGTCTTGTCAAAAGGATATGGGCAATCATTTTCAAATTTGAAAGTCTTGGTGTCTGTCCCATCCTTGAGGGCTTTGAGGGAATTTTTCATTTCTTCCCATTCAAATTTTATACGTGGAGGAGCAGGTGGCCCCAATCTAGGTACCCCTGGTGGAGTGGATGTCATGGGTTGCTAGAATGTGGGTTGTTCATATTTTTGCATCTGTGGAGGTGGGTGTGGCAGGAAACTATGAGGCTACTGCCCTATAAGGTAGTTCTGTGTGGGTGCTTGGGCATACTGTTGGTGTGAAGGCTGTGACTGTAATGGTGGTAATGCAGATGATGCTTGTGCCATGCTCTAGGAATATATACCATGTCCAATATATGTGGGTTGCGCACCTGCTTGGGAGTAGGAGGGATTTGGAGTAGGCGCAAGGTAATTAATATGTGGCAAAGGGTTTACTGTAGAGAACTGTAGTGGTGGTGGATTTGGGCTATTTCCTAAAGGTCGCATGGAGAAATAGTTGGTGAGGGGTGCAAGCGAATAGCTATGTGAAGTAGTGGATGATAGTGCAGAAGGTGTGAATGCGACTGTAGTGCTAGGGGGAAGACTAATGATAGGTGCCTGTGTCGCAGCAAAATTCCAAGGTCCCAAAGGAAAAGTGGCTGAAGAGCTTTGGCTAGTTACAAAGGGGTTGATAGTAATGTTTGGTGGGATGGAGGATGAGGTATTGGACCCTGATGGTGGTATCTGAGTGGCAAATGGACTAGATGTGATATGAGGTGGAAATGAAAAGGTAGTGTTGCTATGTGCACATGGAGGGTTCGGCAGAGCAGAAAAATGGGTGTGTGAAGCAGATGCAAATGGTATACTAGAAGTTGGTTGAGATGCAATATGCACTAATGGTTGAGTGAGAGTGGGATGAGTGTTCTGTGAAATGGGAACTGACACCTAGGTCAAGGGGATATTTGGGTTTTCTGGTTCTACCTGAGGTCATTTCCATCCAAACAATGGGTGAGTAGGATCTGCTATGTTGATAGGTGGTGGACGTCCAAACTTAAAGGCACCAACATTGTCTCGTAAGAAGTTTGCCATGATGGTTTCCTTGTTGCGATCTATGATGGCATTTACGATAGTAGCATGACCAGGTTGATTCATGAAAGCCTCAATATCTATGGAGGATCCTGGTTCTTCTGGGAGTTGTGGTGGAGGGTCTGATGGTGTCATGGATACCACGGGGTACAGCTAAGCTCGAGATGTGTTACCACTAAGACTAGGATCCATGTCTTTTTTTCGTGTGTGTCTACCAAAACGCGTGGTGGGTGGCATGAAAGGATGCTTCTCCTAAATGCAGCGAGGGATGATATTAAGGGTGTCCAAATGATATGATGCTAAGTGCAAGAAGCTTGCATGTTCCTGAAATATGAATGCAGGAAACGTGATGGTGATGCAAAAGGTGCGACCCTAACCTTTGGCTCAAGGTGATGTGGGACACCAAAAGCAACCTATTCCTAACAAAGTGTTGTGTTTCGAGGATACTCAAGATGATGAGAGATGTGATGCAAAATGTTTCTAAGTGAGTGAGGAGATGACGCTAAGATTTTAACAATGCAAGCAGAGGATTTTTCTCCAACAGCCTAAGATGAGAGGAGATGGACTGACTTCAAATGCTTAGATGGGATAGTGCAATTCCTAGATGAGAGACTAAACCTACAAGTGTGTAAGTGTGTGTGGAAAAAGGAAGGACCTAATCAGAATGAGTAACAGTAGAGTTGTCAATAAGGCTCGTATTAACACCATGTTGAAGGGTTAGGTTTTGGATTTTGTAGTCCCATTCTGTTTGCAATGCTACTTCAGCTTCGTCTTTCTCAATTTGATCCAATTTGGAAATCCTGGGGTTGGGGGTATTCTTCTTATGTTCTACTTTGATTTCCTTGTAGGCTGGTATTTGAGGAAGCTTAGCCTTCTTAAACTTATTCTTAGGATGGCTTGACATGAGATATTTCCAAGGGTTAAGATCACAACTGTGGGTTTTCCTTGAGGCAGTGACTACGCTAAGTATTCCCTATGCTAGGATTGACCACATTTGGCAAACATTCATTAAACAAGTAGAATATCAAGCAATAGATAAGAACAACCAGATAGAAGTTTTGATTCCCAGAATATGATACTTGCGCCAAGGAGTGTGTATGTTCTAAAAATGTTTCGATCAGTCACTTCAAACACATTAACACCCTAAATGGTTATCTACAAGGTTGACAGTTGGCTTTAGCTAGGGAGTCCTCGATATACCCAAGGTACGTGAGGCCCAAATTCATAGATGAAACCGAAAAGATGTCACACAGCCAAGAGGAGTGGTAACCCACTTCTCCTCTTTCACTTCTCAAGGGTATAAAGTTCCTTGAGGCTTAGCCCAAGTGACAAAATCTTGATCCCAAGAGAGGTGTCTTTGGATTCACCTCCCAATCTTTATACTCTGTCGGAACGCTGGAGTTGAGGTCGTCCCAAGGGGTGATGAAATCTCCAAGCAAGCCTCCTAAAATGTAAACAAGATTTTGGACCCTAATCTTATGCACCCAAGATGGCCTTGAAAGATGACAAGGGGAGAGAAGACTTGGATGATCTTGGGCTAAAAGACAGAATTCTTTTCCAATTGACACTTAAGTTTTTATGATCTAGACCTTGCAAACACACATGTTTAGGATGCAAATGTTCAATTCCAACTTGAAGCATTAACAAAAGTAAAATTGATCGAAGAATGAATACATCAAGAAGATTTAGGGTCAACAAAAATAAACCCGTGCGCCCAGAGGCCCTCCACATCAAGTATCGATTGATTTTCTTTAAGGCATTCAAGATTGATATGTGAGTTTATTTTAAGCCCAAGACAAAGATGTGTGAAATTTGATTTCAAGCACGTACCCAGAGGCCCTCCACGTCAGTGTATTTTTGTTCAATTTTAAGGTCCAAACTTGAAGTGTGATCAATCTAATCTAGATTTGTGGACATTTACGAAATCTTATAAGTTAAGATAAATCTTCAAAAAAAACTAATCAAGTAGAATCAAGTTGGAACACTTAACACCTTTTTCAAGTGGACCCATCCCCATATATGGCGCTAATATTGCAACCAATGGTTAGAATGATGGGTGGTTAGAAAAATGGTGAGTCCAAATGAAAACAACTTAATTTGATTTTTTGTTGATTTATGTTAACTTAACGAATTTCCTAAGTGTTCAAAATTAAATTAGCTTAAGTTGCATGCAGAATTGAAAGTTTGTAGTTTTTCCTTTTAAGTTCCAAAACAAAAAGTTTGATTTGTGGGGTTGTTAGACATACAAGTTCATTTTTCTAATTTGTAAAGGGAAATGACAATGACTTAGACCTGACCAACAAAAATTGGCAGCATTCCCACAATGTGGGTTCACGATCCCACTGGAGTTTGTCTTCGTGGGGATGTGTTCCCACCGGCCTACCAAGGCACAGGAATGCGAGGAAAAATTGGCAGAAGATAAAATAAAAACCAGGGAGCTCGTTTTGAACAGAGAGATCCCGCTGGTTTGTGATTTTACAATGTTCTCGCGATGCGGAATGACAGTCCCGTGAAAGATAAATTTATTACAACTTTACAAAGTTAAAAAAGACAAGGCCGTGTTCCCACAAGTGGGAATGATGATCCCATTTTCTCTGAGCTGCGTTCCCACTGGAGGATTCCTCGGTGGGGATGCAAAGAAAGTTTTAAAGTCACATTGCAGCTATCTGTTGAAAAATTGTGAACTCATTGTCGTGGTTTCATGTTCTCGCCAGAAAATGGTCTCATTCCCGTGTCGCGAGAACACTTTCCTGGGGTCACGGGTTCATAGAAAAAGCTGATTTTTTGAGGTCTCAAAAATGGAAAGCGATGAGATGGCTGGGAGCGTGTTTTCCCAAAAGTGACCTGTGTACCTGCAACAAAATCAACAAACCTAACATAAACAAATGTAAGAAAACAATGTTAGTTTTGTTATTTTATCATAAAAAACCCAAAAACATGATTAGATTGACCCATATGTAGGGTCCCACTAGGCGTGCCAAAATGTATCACCTATTTTAGTAAAGTAGCATGAACACTAATGTATAAAAAGTATTTTCAATACTAAAAACAAGTAAACACTTATGATAGGATCGATTTGTTATCACCAAAAATGGAGGTAAACCAAGAATGCTAAGCTCCAAATGGTATAACACAATGATGCAATGGATTTTCCCTTGATTGTAGGAATGCATGCTCACAAGTTATGCTTCAAACTTCAAATAGATGGGTGGAGTGAGTGAAACAAGGTTTCAACAATGGAGTCATGAAGAGATTTTTCCATTATAATAGTATTTTGGTAGTTTATGAGCTCTCAAAATAGCATTATAACTTTGCATGGAAGGTGGATGATTTTAGTGAAGGGAGGGGGTTCAACTTATAGGAAAGAGGCTTGAGGGATTGATGGCTAAGACGCAAGGAGAGATGAAAGCTTATGGAAGGCTAAGATGCACTCAAAGTGGAGCACATGGATTGTGCTTGTTTAGCACCAATCAAGGAGTGACACATGTCATAGGGTCATTGGGTGGAGGAAAGGGCAAGGATGAGTCAAAAAAGGAGGCTCAAGGCCTTAAATGGCTCTCATAATGGCTTGTAAGAGCTTTTAAGGGCATGTAAGAGCATTGAAGGCTTATGGTTGGGATATTTTGAGGGAGGAGACTTTGATTTGTCTTAGGAAAGTCTTAAGCTCACTTAGGGAATGTGACAAGGTTAGGAGGGGGATTAGGCTTGGGTTAGGATTAGATTCAGGATGTTAGAGATGTGCAAGTGGATGGCATTCAATGAGGGTGGGTGAGTTAGTGGCTAAGCTAGGTTAGTATGGGTGGATGGGGTGGATTAGGCCAAATGGAGGATTAGGGATAAGTTAGGGGTCATTAGATTTGAGGGTTTTATTTATCAAATAGATTTATTTAATAAATGGGGATTTTGGAATTAGATAGGAGAATAGGATTAATTGATAAATAATGGGTTATTTGATTTATCAATTAGGACTATAGATGATTAATTAAATTAATCAGCTAGGGGATGGCAAAAGGATTAATTAAATAGAAATTTAATTAATGATTCCTTTTAGAGATAGATAAATAGGATTACCAAAGTGGTGTAATCAAATTTAGGTGTCTACAGTACCAACCCAAGCACCATTGGCCCTAACACAAGGTCAGGGAGAAGATCAAGGAGAAGAGGAAGTCAAGCTTGAAGAAGGTGTCAAAGGAGAAGAAGTTAGTGAAGAAACTATAGCCATAGAGAAGAAAAGAAAATATAAAGCCTTAGTAGTCAACAATTAAAGAAGGTTGTAAAACCTAAGCTTGCAGTTCTAGCTACACAAACTAGCACAAGACCTACTACTAAGAAAGCTCAAGAAGTAGCCAAGCAAAAACAAAACAAAGCTAGGAAAGCTATACAAGTTCATGTGTCTGAGAAGAGACAAAGGAGAAAGTACATTGCTCCAACTAAATCATATGAAGAGAGGATAGAATTTGATGATAATAGCCAATTTAAAGTGGTAAGTCATAGTCCTTCTTATTTAGATAATCTATGTGAAAATATAAAGAATAATGTAGATTTGAGTGGATTTTCACATATTGGATTTGATAGACTTGGAAAGCTAGAAATGGATAAAGTAGAAGAGTCAGTATATGCCATGATGGTAACATTTAAGATGAATCTGATTGAGATTTCAAACTTTCTACCAAATACTTTATATGATAGAGTTGAGAAAAGATGGAAATATAGTCTTACAATAGAAAGGAATATTAGAGAGAGTGCACTTTTACGAGTGATGCCAGATTTAGGTAAAGCTAAGATGACTAAAGCCATAAAGAAGTATGCAAGGAGATTTTCTCCTAAGTATCATGCATTTAATATTCTCCAAACTAAAATTGAAGATGTTGTTCAGAAAAGTACCCAAATCTGGAAGGTAATTTATGGGCTGACAACATCTAAGGTAATTGAGGAGAAACCTATTGAGGTAGGTGAAGATAAAGATGAGAAAGAATTAATTGAGGTTACTAAAGTTGATACTGAGAAGGATGAACATATGGAAGGCACTAAAGAATGGGAACAAAATTAGGCAATAATTGAAGATGAGTAGCAACTAGAATAGAGTATACCAGATATATAAATGTTGAGTGCCAATCCACTACATGTGACAAAATTAGACACTAAAATCATGTAGATCAAGGATGTTTCTGATACTATGACTCAAAACATTAATTCACTAATAGAGGAGGACATGAAGAAAATACTACTAGACACCACCACCAAGGAAAACTTATGTATTCACCCTATATTGGTGAGTGTAGATGAACTTAAGGAGGTAGAGAAGACATTTATAAAGGTGGAAACTTGAGACATCAAAAACCCCTTAATTTACTATGATGCAACCTACATTACCCATTGTAGTGTATCAAAGGAAAGAAACAACCACCATGGCTAACATCAATAGATTGGTGCAAAATTTGTTACTACCAAAAGTTTCTACTCAAGCATGGGATGGAACACAAGTTCAAACAAGACAGGTAGATACTCATCTACCTACAACACAAGTTCAAGATGCAATTGAAATTGAAAAGAAAGAAGACAAAAGATGGAAGATTCAAACTTGACTACATAGCCTTGTTGGAAGATTGGAGAGATTTTTGGAATATTGGTTTGATGAAAATATGTAACACTCATGACTGAGTTTGTCATTGATGTCAATATAGCATGTTTGATGTCTTATGTGGTATCTGACAGAAGAACAATGGAAAGATCAATTTGATATGCTTGACTAGTTGAACATAACAACCACTCATGGTTATGAGAGATACATTTGAGTATCTAGCATATTTAGTTAACATCAGAAGTAGAAAGGCTAAGTCTAGAAGAAGTTATGTAAGTTTTGGTAATGTTTGTTCTAAGATAGAGTTTATAGAGGCATGTTTGGGTAAACTTGTTATATCTCTTAGCAGATTTGATATATTGAGGATCAAGGTTGAGGACTTGGAGAAGACATGTTAAGGATGGCATGGCTAAGCTCACTTGTAATAACATTATGTGTAGAAAAGTTTATTCAAGTTGCAAGGTGGAAGATTTGTGTTATTGCTAAGTGTAACATGCTCTTAATGTGGTCCTATAATAATTAATTGAGAAGGATTAACAACCAACTCAAGGAGTTGTCTAATGGACTTGGTATAAAGGAAGGATATTTTCCTTTATCATGGCATGGATATATGTGAATTATGAATGTTTGGAAAGTAGCAGAGAGTATGAAATGTGAAGTTGAGCAAACCAATGCTGAAGTAAAGGAAACTTCATTTCCAAGGTTTTTCTGAGTGATCCAAGGTTTGGTATTTGGATTTGAGGTTTATGACCTAGTCTACAATGTCTAATAGTAATTGGTCTTGTTGATAGTATAGAGGAAAGAACAAGCAGGGAAGATAAATAATAGTAAATTACTTGTTTGAGCAATGAGCTCTTCTCGTAGTTGAAATTGCATGTTTCGGCAATGGGATCTTCTTGCATACATTGTATTACAACTCCTAATAGGTTTAGCACAACTCCTAACAGGGTTGGAATCTCCTAACAAGGATTCAAAGTCTCCTTACAGGGACTAATTTTACTAAATGTTGTAACAAACTCCTAACAGGGTCTATACTCTAACAAGGAATATTTATATTAGTACATCATCTTGCAGGCATCATTCCCACTGGGGTTTTCCCTCTGATCAAGGGTTTCCCTAGTCAACATATCTAGTGTATTTGTTTATGTGAATCTTTCTATTTTTGCTATTTACTTTGGTTGAGTGGTTAAGTTTGTTAAAATAAGATAAGTGTTTTAATTATTGGATAACTAATTCACACCCCCCCCCAACCCGCCCCCCTCAGTTATCTTGGTGGACTATTGTTTCTAATAAGCCTGAGGAGAAATTGTCAATAAAAACACTAGTTACCTTACCAGCAACTACTACTCTTCCAAGTCAAGCACTTCAAAGGTCGAGTATAGAAGCAACACCATTATAATCACCAAGGTCTAGCACATCCAAGGTAGGTGAGGTTACATCATTTATTGATGTCAACTTGGATGAAGTGATTTTCCTACCAAAGTTTGACCTTGCAACAATCACAATTGAACAAATGGGCATACTACAAGATGCACTTGCAAGGAAAATGCATCAAGAGCTACTAAGAAGGGAGCATAGGTAGAAGCAAGCATTGCAAGACATTAAGAATATATTTATTGATGCATTCAGCCTGCCAGCACCTGAAGAAGTCAAGCCTATCATGGAACAGTTGGTAATCATTGTAGAACACATCAATGATGCAAACCTAGATTCAAATTTCAAACTACTTGAATTGTCTGAGAGAAAATTTCAAGGAAAGGTAAATGACAAGGTATCAAGTTCTATTACACTTAGTCAGGTTGAGTTAGCAACCAAGACTAAAAGTGTAAATAAAATCTTAGAGAATATTTTCTTACTTTACACCAATTTGTGTGTTACAAATTTGTTCACACAATAAGTACAGTGCCATATTGACAATTTGGAGGCAAAAATGAAGCTAATAGGTATTACTCTACCCAATTCTCTAGCTCAGAGTTAGAAGCACTTCAAGAATTTGATGAATTCCCAAGGTCAATTGGTTGACCTACATGCTCAAGAAGAAAATATTTGGGCCACACTGATTAGCATCCAATCCATGTTGACCCCACACATGGAAATACTTCACAAGGAGCTAGCCTTTGTAGAGACACTAATGCAAAAATATCCCCATCTTTCTATACTAGAAGGCTTAGTTTATCTTGTTGCCAATTTGGCCATCCAAATCAAATCACTGGAGGTAGCTTGTGATAATTGGGATGTAGCTTTGAAGCTAATACTTGAGATCCATAAATCTTTTTTGGATAAACACACTATTCAGGTATAACCCTTTGACATAAGTGTCAAAAAGGGGGAGTAATAAGATAGGAGGAGAAATAAGAAAGGGGGAGCATAATAATTTTTTTAGTGACATTGACTCCAAGTGATGAATAGATACAGTTTTGCGGGAGACAAAATAAAGGGGGAGTCAAAGACATAAACAAAGTATAGCATATGCATATTTACTTGGCAATAGTATTGATTCAAGATTCAAGATATAATAATCAACTCAAGAGGATTTATAATATTTTGAGGTATGATAGTAAAGTCAAGTTTTGCAAAATTTTGAAATTTTGAAATTTTGTATTATACCGAGTAAAGATGGTGATTATCTAAGTTATGCTTATAAGTTAAATATATTCATGCACGACCAAGTGTTTTTTCCACTCATGTCAAAGGGGGAGATTGTTAATCTCAAATTAGTTTTGACATATGAGTGTTTATACACTTAAGTCATTTACAAGATTAGTTCATGTCGAACAAGTAATGCATTTGGAGCATAACATGTTAGATAGTGCATATCAAGTGAGATTCTTAGTGTATGTTGAGTAAACAATTGGTGCCAATCCACTCAAGTGTTGAGTAGATAGATGATGTCGAGTGATTCAAGAGCTGAGTAATCAAAGGATGTTGATTTATTTAGATGTCGAGTTCTTGCATTGAAGTTGTAGTTGATATTGAGCATTAGGGACTTCAAGTGTCAAGTTATATAGTTTTGACATAGTTGTTTGTAATGGCACAAACTCCTCTATAAATTATTTTGGAACAAACTTAAGGATATATTTTGAGATCCTAGATGATAAGAATGAATCTTGATTGATTATCCCAATGCAACACATGCAACCAATTAGAAAAAAGAGAAGGATTAAGCAATAGGTGAATCACAATCGTTGATTCATACCTAACGCTAAGTCACTGAGATCTTCATAAGGAGGGTAAACCCTAATATAGAATGTAAGTAAGGAGATGAGTAGAGAGAGAATTTTGTGCATGGAAAAAGAGAATCAAGGTGTGACTAAGGAATTGTGATCTAGAGATATGAATTATAGAATATGTTAGAGGAGAACATAGTAAAGGAGTTAGAGGATAGAAGAGATACATCTAATCAAAGAAGGATCAAGAATACATGCAAAGAGGTGATCTAACATCAAGTAGTAGAGTGCTAACAAAGGATCATTTTTGAGACATTTTAATAGGTGAATCATTTAAATCTCTTAACAGAGTAGTCCTAACATGATGAGATAAATCCTTGAATAGGGTGCTTACTTCATTGTAAGTTGAAGTCCTCTTACTAGGCACACTTCTAATAGGGTCTTGAAATCCTTTAATAGGGTAAGACGTAATAGGCTTTGTAAGCATTTAACAGGGTATACCTTTAACAGGGTAGATCATATTTCATGATCAAACATTGTAACATTCATTGGATATACTTTATAAATGTAGTAGTGACGATGTATGGGTGTCATCCCCACCCCAGTTTTACCTTCTCATTAGAGGTTTTTTGGGTAATCATATCTTGTGTCATATGTGTGAATGTTTATTTACTTTCAAGCTATGAATAGTTATGCTTAATTTGGTATTTTAGTTTACATGCATAGATTGTGAGATGGATGTGTAGTGAATGATTTTAAGGATGAAGTTTTCAAGCATTTTATGGGACTTAGTATTATCATATATTTATTGACAAACCTCCCTGCAGTAAGTCGATTTCATCAAACACAAACAAAAAAAAGTAATGATTCACTTGACCCCATGTCACATGAATTCTGGGAAGGTTGGCGTCAGGTTGGGATTATAGGGACGTTAAGTGGATTAATGTTATTTGTATGGGGAGATGTATAAGTTAAGTAAAATGTATTAAATAAAAGATTTGGCTTAAATATTGTTATTTTTTAAAGGATATAAGGGTTAATGGCTAGTGGATAGGGAATTAGTGGTAAAATTAGATAAGGGGTGGTAGGAAGTAAAGCAAGATGTAAGGGATAGTTATAGTATAGTTTAGGAATGGTTAGTAGAAAATGTTAGGAGTAAGGAACCGTATATCAGATTACTAATAGAGATTATTTTAATTGATTTAATTTTCAAATACTATAAGAAAATAAATTAAACTAACATAATATACATGTTTATATATATAATTAATCAATTTACAAAAAAAAAAATACACAAAATATAGCATTTATAACTATTCACATAATAAAAAAATGAGTAGCTCAAATTAATATAAAGATAAATTAATCAGCTAACAAAAGACATTAACCTACAGAGGGACAAAAGTAAAACGTGCACCATATCTTCATCGAGATCCTCCAATATTACTTCTTACCTCAGAAGGACGCCATCTTTGGAAAATTTGGGCATTCGCTATATCGCCATTGGCAAATTGCAAGTATTTCCCATTAGCGACTTGGCGAATCACCGTATAATTTTGAACTCCCATGACACCACTTGCAAGTTTTTTCCCACATGCATTCCTTCTTGAAACTAACAGGTCTGGGATGTATCACATGGTCATAAGGTCATCTCGTGAACACATTCCACGATATCAGATTCCACTTTTCAGTATCACAGGTAACTTTCCATTTATTGCTATCTCGCTATGCGTAACATATGAGCATCTTGCCATAGCGAGTATGCGACAACCGTGGATTCAAATTGCATCTGACGGTAGGACTAAAACCCTTTTTCATAAGACTCAACCATGATGTCGAAATAGGCGGGAGAAGAATATCCTTTCTTCGCCCCTTTTTTCAAAAAGAATTTGTGCCAGGGTAAATTTTAAAAGCCAAACCTAGGGTTTTTCATAGACTTTCAAAGGTATCAAAATACACTAGAAAAAAACCTAAAACCCTATGACTTACCAGAGGATTCTCATCTGATTTTTTTTATGATTCAAAGAAAATTTGATACGCAAAAAATAGACCAACATGAGCATTATGTTTTCTTATCATAGTATTTGTGGGAAGTAATTGCCTGTTTCGCCTTCCACTATTCTCTAGTTCACAATTTGATTGTGGCATTTTGTTCGAAGCAAAGCTTTATAATTACAAATCTAGGATATTTTAATAGATCATTTACTTGTGTGATGGGATAAAACCCATTTTGGTGCCCTAAAATAAGATAACTATATATAGAAACTCAATCATTGAGACATTTCGTATGGACTTGAGCTATCTTGATCTAGGCTCAGATCTATTTCTATGCATTTGCTATAACTATTTTTGGGCTTTAATCTACAATGTCAGACGCTTATTTTGTTGGCAAGTAATTTAAATAGGAAGCATTTTCTACTGCTAATGTCTAAGAGTTTGTTTTATAAATGATATCTAAGTTTATTATTATCAATATGCATGAAATCTTATAATAGGAGAATATTATCAATATGCATGAAATCTTTAAGATCATACAAGATTTGTTTTCATCTAGAGTTGCATAGGTGTTCAAACTCCTTTATTATATATAGGTTATTGCTGGAACTAACTGTTTGAAAACATCATAATGTGGGTTATTTTCATATTGCAACACTGTTAGCCAATCAGAAAAGATGTAGATTTGAAATCTGTTTCACTTTTTTTTTTCATTCTAAATTAAAATACATCTACATTATTAATAGTCATTTTTTGTGTTTTAGGTGCAATTTATCAGATAACCCCCTTTTTGATATGTCTTTTGAGTTAGTCCTTTGCTCAAACAATAAATTAAAAGATCATTTTATTGTATGGCCCTGAAGTCAGAAGTGGAGATCTACCACAGTCTATCATGCTCACAAAGGGCCAAGAGTTTACTTTCACAATCAAAAGAGGAGTAGGCTCTGAAGACTGTGTAAGCGTGAATTATGATGAAATTGTGAATGATGTGGAGGAAGGAGACACACTACTTGTTGATGGTACGTTCTCTTGTGCTGGCTTGAAAATTCATTTATTAGTTGAAAAGAACAGAGTTACTAATGTTATTCGCAACATTTTCATAGCTTTCTATTTCTTATCATTATTTGAATTTCTCTAGGGGGGATGATGTCACTACAAGTGAAGTCAAAAACATCAGATTCTATAATTTGTGAAGTAATTGATGGAGGAGAGCTTAAATCACAATGACACTTAAATGTGCTTGGAAAAAGTGCTACCTGGCCTTCGATTATAGGTTAAGACCATTTTATCAACTCTCAGGCATGCATAGCAAATTAGATTTTTTTTGCTTATTGACATGTACATCTCAATCTGCTTCTTTCTTAGGGACTTTGATTTCATTGTGATTTCCCTTTTTTGTATCTAATATTGATTGATTGAAGTTGCCTAGAATATAATTGAATGATATGTTTATCAATCTTGAAATATGTGTAATATTTGTATTTTTTTGTTACTTGTATATGTGATGAGTTGTTTTGAGAAACACAGCATCTGAGATAGCTTAATTTAGTATTTGATAAAATCTATTTCTTGTCTTTTTTTTTCACAAATAAAGATTGGGATGATATTAAATTTGGAGTTGAGAATGGCATAGACTATTATGTTGTTTCCTTTGTTAAAGATGCTAAGGTGGTGCATGAGTTGAAAGATTACCTTAAAAGTAAACCTTTGAAGCAAAATTTTAACTTTCCAGTGTAATATAATTCTTTGCAGAAAGTATTGGGCTTAATATAGCATGTTCCCTTAATTTATATTTAAAATCAGAATTTAAAATGTGATAAAAATATCAATGTATCTGTATTTGTAATTATGTGAAGGTTGTGGTGTGGATATCCATGTGATTGTGAAGATTTAAAGTGCTGATTCAATACCAAATCTTCATTCAATTCTTTTTGCATCAGATCAGGTAAGTACAGTCTCCCTAGATCAGAGGTTTTAGTTGGATAAGTTGTTACTTTATGATTGGTGATATTGCTTTGAATGGGGTTAATAAATTATGTTAAGTCATGCTTGTCAAGCATTATATAGAATTTTAAATGCACATGCTACTTTGTTTACTATTTAGTCATGCATGTATTTGTTTGGATGTTGGTGCTTTTCCATTATTGGTTTTTGATGGTTTTTGTATGGCTTTGATGTAAAATACAAAATATAAAAGCTTTACTTGTGAATATGTTATAATATTCTTTAAATTGTTGGCAAGGACTATGAGCTTCAGTAAAGATGTTTTTAAATCATTTTTTTTTATTGTCTATCATTCAGTGAAGTTAACTAGAATGAGACCATCATTTAGCTACCTGACTGATTCCTAGCTATTGAGTTTTCAGATTGTAGTTTCCTCATAGAGCTCAAGATGGTTCTATCAAGAAACGAGAGAGAAAAACTTAAACATGGACAATAATATCTAAATTGACACTTTGAAAGGAGGGATAGATATATTCTTTATGCTATAATTTTCACATGAAATAAATTAATGTGATTTTTTTCCTGTGTGAGTAAAATCTATGAGGCCATATAGCCTTTGGATATTTTTCTAAGTGCGACATAAGTTGGTTAAAATGGCATAACTCTCAACTATGAAAATTTTGACATCTTCCTCATTCTAAGACTGTTTGCTTCTAATGGGCATTTTTATGTCATCACAACTTCTCATAATTTATTGTACTAGGTACATTCCCATGCAAGACTTGTTGGTATCTTATGCTTATGAAATTTTAGTGTATGTATTTAAACATGGCATTCTCTTCAGATTCTACTGTCGTAATTCATAAATTTGACATTAGTTCAATCACATAAATTATGCCTTTGTTATCTTTGTCCTCTCCATCTTTTAGCTTCACAACAAACGTCTTAGAAGTTGTGAACTATCAAGAAACATTTTTCTACGAGAGGAAATGCACTTTTCCAATTCCTAACAGAGATGTTGTGGCATGCAAGGGATATGGCTATTTTTGTGCAGCTATCATACCATGCATGGGAAAAGATCTTCTATTTGCCATAATTTTTGTCAGTGCTTCCTTGAGAAGAATTTAGGGTTAGCTTTAGGTTCATTCTAGCTCTGATTCCATCTTGTCACCTTTTGTTTGGGTATGAGATGCCAGATTTTGAATACATAGGATACAAGCTGGGTTTTAAAAGCTAAGAAACATTGTCTTACAAGTTAGATTTCAATAGCTAAGAAACAATGATCTTATTGTTTTATTAATTTTTACCTTCTTTTGAACTTGGTATCCAATATTTGTTGTTTTGTCTCTCATAAACCCCACTTAACATTATTTGACTAGTCTCTAGCATATCTCACACACCCAAATATTCAATCGGCTCAGTTGAGGTTGAAAGATACCACCTAGAGGACTGACCAAGACAGTCTCCCAAACAACAACACCCTTGTCTTTTGTCCCTATTCAGGTAAATATTTAGCTTTTTAGATGTCCTAGAGTCCATATAGCAGTTTATATGTCAATCTGATTAAACTGTGAATGATCATGCATCTCTTAGTATTCAAGGCTCCACTATTTGTCCAAACACCAGTGTCAGAGTGTAGAATTGTCGTGGAGTAGTGTTTCTGCAAAATAGTTTGTGTTCTCAGTCTGTAGGATCTCCATTCTTTAGTACATGTGTCCATGCTGACACAAGCAATGTTAACTTGGAAGGGCTTTCTATGCTTCCCTTATCACAAGGTGCACCTTCTTCTGCCATGGAAGTCCAACTAGATGATCTTGGGCTTGGAATTCAATTAAGCTTCTTGACATTATTCATCTTACTTTTTAATTATTTGCAAGCCAAAAAAGCAAAGATGGAGGCCAGTTTCAAAATGCCCTCTAATTTTTCATCTTGCTTGGTTTTTTAAGAACTTTTTTATCCTTCATTGTACTCATAATGCAATTTCCTAAATAGAATTTAGTTTTCACTTGCTTGATTCGATAGAAGAGCAGAATTGGGTCTAAAATAATAGAATTTAGTGTTAAATTGTTAATTCAGCCAGCTGAAGAGAACTATAGATTACTTAGCAATCAGGTTTGGAAGCCTATCATTAGATCCATGATGTAACCTGCAAGAGTGAATGGCAGATCTAGCATTTAGACTTTGATATATATTTTAATTTATTTTTTATAATTTCTAAGATGAAAACTACTTTTATCTATTTAGTATGTAAAGTTTTGATATTTTTTCACGACAAGTTAAATTATGATACTTCTAGAACTAGAATTTAATTGTGTAGTTTTTCAGTTAAATTTGTTGGTCTATTTTTTGTAAGTAATCAGTGATAAGAACCCACTTAACTGATCCACAATAACTTGTCCATTTATTGCCTTCCTCTTTATTTGTCTTTTCATTGCATCCATCTACTACCATCATTCTCATGAGAGAGAATCTTGTATACAGCTACTCATGAGAAATGTGTTCATAAATTCAACTAAAAAGTCATATATTTTTATATACAGCCGATCATTTATTCATGTAAATGAATCAATAGATTGGATTCAAAAATTATATAATTGAATCCAAATAATTGTCTTATAGTTGAAATATATTTATACATAAGTAGAAAACATCAGTCCATAGTAAATTGGTACATATGAAACTGAGTTTAACTATGAAAAGCTTTGTGATGCACAATTTGTTTGTTAAATTAATATGTACTAAGAATTGCTCTTTTTATTTCTTACCAGGCTAGTCTTTTCTTGAGAGCGGCAGGGGAGGTGGAGGAAAAGCTCATGGAGAACATCAATAAGCTAAAGGAAAAAATGGTGAAATTGGAGGAAGCGGGACACATGGCAAGACTAAGAGATTATAGAAACAGATGTGTGAGGATGAAGATTGTATACTATGATGCCTTCAAAGAAGTGATTTTCAAGGAAGAAAAAGAGAAGCTAGATTTTCATGCCAACCTTAGCAAGCTTAACCTTGTTGCCTTTAATGATAAGTTAGAAGATATGGTGGAAACCCATGATCGAATGGGGATTATGAGTCAGACCAATGGGGATAAATATGATGGGCAATGGCTTGATGGGTTGAAGCATGGCCATGGAGTCTACAGATGGGCAGATGGGAGTTGTTATATGGGGACCTGGAGTAAGGGGCTCAAAGATGGGAAAGGTACATTTTATCCTGCATGTGGCAATCAGACTAGGCTATGCCACCTTTTGGAATCCTCGCCTTCCAATGTGGATCAGTATGACGATCTCTCCATTGATGAGCAATCTTGTTGGAAGGAGAGAAGCTCTTCTATGTCTGATTTTGAGGTTTATTTGAATACTTCTTATGCCCCTAGCTCTGAAACAACATCCTCAAAAACCCTTGAATCCAGAATAGTAAGAACCTTTTCCTTTGATGGGATAAGAAGCTCAAGTAGTGAGGAATTTGATGATAATGATGAGGGTGTTAGAACTTCTGATCCCAAAAATTTTCCTGTGCAATCTGCTGTCAAGAGAGAATATGTTCAAGGAGTTTTGATTAATGAGGTATCTAGAATAAATGTGCCTTCCAAGGCTGTGAAAAGAGGGCATAAATGGCAGCCAAATGAAAGTAAGAGACCGGGTGAAATTATCTATAAAGGGCACAGAAAATATGACTTAATGCTCAATCTGCAGTTGGGAATCAAGTTCGCATATTTATTTGTATATTCACACATATGACTAGCGACTTGCTCAATATTTTACATTTATATGGATATGCCTTGTAATGTTTATTGATTTTGCTAACAAGAAATTCAGAGTCAGACTAACAAGAGAATGAAAAATGTATGTGTTTAATATTTGAATGATGAAAACAATATTATTTTAAAATGTGTATTTATTTTTAGTCAATTTCTTGTTATTGAAGAAGACTGTATTGAAATATATTGTTGAGTTTGTTTGTTTTTCCCTAGGCATATTGGATTCACAAAATTTTAAATTTGCCACACTTGGTTTTGGGTGTACAAGAGATTTACATTTTAAACACCATGCATACTAATTTAGTCTCATCTATGCAATTTTTGCAATTAGTCGAAGAAAGTGGGAGTTATTTTTCTTAGTTTACTTGGCAATTTTTGTCAGCATCCTTGGAAATTGATACATCTTTGTATCTTAAGATGCTAGTTGTAACTAAACGAGTCCTTTAAGCTATACATTTAGGTGTGGTAGCCAACTAATGCTAGTTGTAAGGTACACAAATTTTATATTGTGGGATTCCTCAGTTTGCCTTAATGTTCTATAGGGTTTCAACATCCTATTGTTTTTCTTTTCTTCATTGTTTACTAGTGTGACCATTTTACAGGTACTTCTTCGTATGCTGCCAAATTACTATAATCATGTTCATACTTATGAAAGCACATTGATCACTAAATTTTTTGGTCTACATAGTATCAAAGCAGTAGGAGGACAAAAGGTATTTTATATACCTTCTTACTCTATTTTCCATTTAATCATTGACATAATATGTCAATTTTTGGTAGCTAGATGTTATTTTCAAAATTAAACATGGTGAGTGGACTTAAAGTGGCAACTTGGTGGGGCAAGTTGGTGAGCCGACTTAGCGAGGCCACTTAGAGACGCGACATGGCGAGCTGACTTGGTGAGCAAGCTCGATGAGCGGACCTAATAACTGACCTTGATGAGGCACTTTGGTGGAGTGACTTGATGATTGAACTCAAAGAGTCAACTTGGCGAGCATACTTTCACTAGTACATTTGGGTTCATTTTTTGACCTTTATTGGTCAAATTTCTGACCCAATTTTTGATCAAATTCGACCAATTCATTGGTCAAAATTTTTTTGGTTGAAATTTCGACCAACTCCATGGTACATGATTTGTCTCAATCATATAACTAATTATATATTCTTCATATTAGTTACTGTCGGTGTTTTTCAGACATTCTATAAAACAGTTCACATGCCTTGCATATGATATGACATTTTGCATGCATCCTGCACTCTCTTTCATCCAGCTAATGATGGATTACGTAGAGTCCTTTGAAACCATGATGCTAAAAAACACACAATAAAATCCAAAATGAACTTGCACTACAAATGGATTGTGGAAATTTGATATTGGTAAAATTGCATGCATGTCTACCAAGACAATCACAACTTAAACATACATTTGTCCTAGTAGACATGCATGCAAAATTAACAATATCAAATTTACACAATCCATTTTTAGTGCAAGTTCATTTTGGATCTGATTGTGTGTTTTTTAGAATCATGGTTTCAGATCACTTTGCGTAATCCATCATCAACTGGATGAGAGAGTGTAGGATGCATGTAAAATGTCATATCATAAGCAAGACATGTGAACTATTTTATAGAATGCCTGAAAAAAATTTACACATAGCTGTTGGTGGAAATTTCCACCTTCATTGGTCGAAACTTCCACCAACTCCTAGGCTTTTTCTACCTTTGTTGGTGGAAATTTCCACCGACGCTTAAATTTTTTCCTACCTTTGTTGGTCAAAATTTCCACCTTCATTGGTCGAAATTTCCACCAATGCCTAAATTTTTTTCTACATTTGTTGGTTGAAATTTTCACCTTCATTGGTCAAAATTTCTACCAACGCCCAAATTTTTTTCTACCTTTGTTGGTCAAAATTTTCACCAACGTCTAAATTCTTTTTCCACCTTTGTTGGTCAAAATTTCCACCTTCATTGGTCAAAATTTCCACCAACATCTAAATTTTTTTTCCACCTTTGTTGGTCGAAATTTCCACCTTCATTGGTCAAAATTTCCAGCAACGCCTAAATTTTTTTCCACCTTTGTTGGTCAAAATTTCCACCAACGTGCAAATTTTTTCTACCTTTGTTGGTCAAAATTTTGACCAATTCCTGTTTGAACCCACACAATGGCTTTGGTAGGTTTTCGACCAATAGATTGGTCAAAATTTTGACCAACCAATGCATTGGTCAAAATTTTGACCAAAAAAATATCAACCAACGGGTTGGTCGAAGTTGGTCGAAAGTTGATCAAAAATTGGGTTGAAAATTCGACCAATAAAGGTCAAAAAATGAACCCAAATGTACTAGTGTACAATGGCTAGAAAGTAACAATGGGTTTTGATCTGGGAAATACAACTCACTTTGCAAATACAGATCTCAATTCAACTAAAATGTTGATCCACTAAGTGGCCTTCATTTTCATCTCAATCTTTGATTTTCTTGGTAGCCCTTCAAGCAATCACTCTTCACCTCTTCTCAACTCTTTTGAGCCTTCTACTTAAGTTTGACAATCAATATCATCAACAACTGCTCCAACCTTGTTAGGTTAGCCCTTTGTCATGCCCAAACTATCACGAACAAGACACACACACACATACAATAGTAACATTCAATTTTAATTCTTGGAAACAATTTAAGAAATATTTAAAACAAAATATATATTCACAGTTTTGAAAATTTCCTCCAAATATTACAATCATAATTGGATCCTTCCATCAATTTACAAATCACATGAAGATCTATTGCTAATATATTACATTACATAACTTTTACAAATGTACATAAATGTTTCATCTTCAGATCTTCAATAGAAAGTGAAAAATAGTCCAAGCTTTTCTTCAACACATATCCATTCTAAAAACCTATACAAAACAACCCTGTAAACCATAGAGAGCTCACCTCTCAGCC
The DNA here is from genome assembly GCA_028749045.1 of Cupressus sempervirens. Taxonomy (NCBI): domain Eukaryota; kingdom Viridiplantae; phylum Streptophyta; class Pinopsida; order Cupressales; family Cupressaceae; genus Cupressus; species Cupressus sempervirens. Next base: position 540,885,550 of record CM053789.1, read on the forward strand.
TAGGTCTTGAAGAGACCACCTACCGAGCTTGGAGAACCAAGACTAATCGGGTAACAATCAAGCATACACATATAAAACAACAAAACAAGATACAACATTTAACACCCTTTTTGAGCTTACATAGTAGGTTACTATAGGAACCAATAGAATGGGTGAAGGTGTGCCTAAAACTCCAAGGAGAAGCCACGTACAGAAAACCCAAATCTGCCTTCACAAGGCATACAAAATAAATACCAACTCTCACAAAACTTCTCCCCTTATCACCCCCAAAGTGCATAATAAAGTACTGGCACATGAAACCCATAATACATGCTTATCCCTCTTCCTTCTAGGAAGAGAATTTGCACTCAAGGAATAGGCCCAACTAACCCCTTCACCCAAAGGCCACTTCTTCCCTCCCAAGGGTGAGTGATGTCCTTCCACACCCATAACATCATACTCACAAAATTAAATAAAAATAAGGCAATAGAAATTCATCCACACCTAACAATACAACGAGAAAATGAACAACACATATATGCATATGTAGAGAAATTTACACAACTTATATTCAGAAAAATAATACAACACATAATTTCTAAGACATGGTAAAAGCTCCAACCTTTTTTCAAGCTATGGTAAATGACCTGATTTGAGAGGAGCCCTCTATCCTTCCTTCATCCAATCTCAGTGAATGCCAACTCTATTATCTAATTTCCCTCTAAAAGATCGACATTCCTAATTTTTCTCCATCATGAAAGAGAACAAACACTTCAACTCCACCTAAGATTCCCTATTTGGTTGGAATTATCAACTCACTGGAGATAAGGTGAGAATTAGGATAAGTCTTCTTCCATTTTCGCAATACTTAAGATATGGGATTTTAAAAGTGTTAGAAAAGATATTTTAACTCTAGTAAAGCCAAAATTAAAGCCCTAACATATAGTACTAACATGTAGGTAACTTAATTTCACTAAAAGAACACTCTAAGACTCAAACAAAGCCCTCTAAAGTCACCCTAAACTTGAAATCCCAAATTTGATTTAATTAAAACCTTCATAAAATATTTTATGCAAGGGGATGAAAACTTAAATATTTCTAACTGGTTAGAAATGAGGTTGGGTGTCTTTTGCCAATATCTTAACCTGACTTGCCACTTAAACACATAACAACACAAGTGTCAAGTGACACCATAAAATATACATTTAACATTACGAGTGGAAAATCAATTTTCACAAACAAGGAATATAATCTAAAACATTCATTCACATTACGGTCACAAAATAAAATTCTTAACAATGAGGTTAAGATCTCTTCATTAGATCTAACCTTGGTAATCTCAATTAATACAAAGGTATAGTCTTGGTTCTCCGTTTTACCATGGTTATTTCCTGCACACTCAAACCGCATATTAATAGTCCAAGACAAATAAATCACATGCATATCCTAAATAAATTTTATATTCATAATTGGATCAAAACATAAATAATTTCTCAATCAAATTTTAAATAAAATTTTCTTTCATTTCCAAACCATTGTTCATATATAATACTTGCATAATCAAACTAAACATGATATGACCAGTTGCAACATTTCATGATTTTCAAATATATAATCCATCTAACCTTTGCATTCAAACATAGTTCTGTACCCCTCAATAAAAAATCAACCCAGTACATGAATATAAAAAATCATCAAGCATCATCGATAAGTTCTAACATCATAATAATCTATAAAAATAAAGTGTCCCATAGTATTGAGTAGTCTGAATAACAGTCCAACATATAACAAGGTGTCAAGTTATAGAGTATTTGAAATGTAAATAAAGTTCTATACTATGCTATGATGGGCCAAGTTGAGGCCTCACATCCTCCCCCCCTAGGCATGAACCTCCTCCTGGAGTTCATCAAAAAGATAAGGGTACCATGATCTCATTGAGCCACATTCTCTCATGAATTTGTGAATCTATTTACTTGACACTCCATGCCTTAATGAGATTGGTTCTATAGATCACCTTCTTGGCTAGAGTCCATCTCACCCTTCCTGTCTTTATTTAGTGCAGGGCTTATTTTCAATTAACATTATATAATTTTCAACATCAAAATTATCACCCAATAAATAACATAAAAAATATAAGAAACTATTTCATGGTACCATCAATTGATCACTTGAATTGATAAATATTAACACATGTGCAATAGGTCCTTGCATCGTTCTAATATTCTAGTTTTATCAATTATAGTATGTACATATATAGACATAGTATATACAAAGGTGCCTCGAGCATGAAGCATCTAATATTATCTTATATAGAAAATCATTTTTTTTAATTTTTAAAAGTACTAATGAGGATGGGTCCTACATCCTCCCCCTCTTTCCTTTGACTTCCTCTTGGAGGTCACCCAAAATAAAAAGGCATACTGCTCGTGCTAAACCTATTATCACTTGATAAAAGTCCTTTATCTATAACGTACTAGGTTAACCTATAATCCTACACTAATCTTATGCGATGATTTTACTCTAACTTGCAATAGTCAAAGGAGGCTAGTTGTTCCTACTAAAATATAGAAGAGGGTGAGTACATAAAGCTCCACTAAAACTTAGACCCTAAAGCTCTATTTCCCACCTAATTCATCAAGAATCCCTTTGTAGTTTGGCCATTCACAAGTTATTTTTCCAACATTATTTGCATGAAAATGCTCATAATGACATTAAAAATGAAGATAAAATAATCAATTTAGAATTATATAACAAAAATAAATTCGAGAATGGCCACACTTTAAAACTTTTAATCAAGAAAAAAGAAAAGAAAAACATGTCATAGAGGCAAGATAGGACCATCATCAAAAATTTGGCTAAGTAGCCCAACATCACATTTTACATTGTTGACACAAAAGAGGGAGAAACAAAATAACAACAATTTGTAAAATGAAAGAAAACATATTAAATCACACTGATTACATAATTTACATCACGATCACAATTTGACCATACTAGGGTCACTAAGGGAAAAAAGGAATATTTTTTTGACTCCTAGCTACAATTGCACTAAATAGAGGACTTCATATGAAATCTGCTAGTGGTCTTAACAATACAACTATCTTCCTGACCTCATCCAAGGCTAAGGTTTTCTACACTATGGAGTGTGTTGAACTAGTAAACCTAAATTAGTGTCCCAATATGAGGATAGATATAGGATGAGTGCCATATCTCTAAAAAGGTTACAAGAATCCTATATACAAGAAGGTCTTCTCTAACTCTTTTGCTAATTTATAGTTACCTAACCCATGTTATGTTGCAGTTTATTAGAGTGATTTACATGTTCAAAAGTTTAAATCTACATTTCTAATAAAATATTACTACGTCTCATTCACAAAATATTCTAACTTCGTTTTCTTAACCATTTGAAAAAAAAAAAATTGCGTTTAAAGACATTATAAAACTCTCACCTCACCTATTTCCTATAATACATAATCCATTTAAAACTATATACCACTAGTAGATTTACTCTATATTTACATTTGATACTTACATATTTATTTATAAATTAGAGGATATAAAATTCTAATGAATCATAATTTTCATCAAAAAAATATTTCTTAACTAAAAATCTTTACAAGTCTTATTTTATTACATTAAATATCTAATAACTGATATTTTAAAACCATACATATATAAGATGACAATTAGTAAAGTTATAATATTATTAATAGAACAATTAGAGATTAACATCAATTTTAAGTCATAATTTTACTTCAAATCACACATATTTTGAATATTGCAAACTAACTTAATAATTCTAATTTGGTATTAATGTCAAATTAAATTAATAATAGTCTACTAAATATAATCAACACTAATTAATTTACTTTATTTTTACCTATAAGCATTGCCCAATAGTTTGCTTATTAAATATAAATATATATAAATATTGACAATGAAAGAGTTTAGTACTATAACAAATAATGAATTTTCCTCCAAAAATAATTTCCATTAAAATTTTTACTTTAAAAGTAATCCTACTTCCCACATAACGCTCATCTTATTTACTAATTAAAATTTCTTATGGAATCTATTGTTAAACCTATAACTAACTAAATTATATTATTGAAATATAAATATGTAATAATCAAATATTTTAATATTGAAGTTTGGACAGATGCGCATATTTCCTATATTTGGAATTGATGTTTTTTCATTTTGCATGCCAACAAATTAATACATCAATTTCTTAAGTAATTTGTTGTTAAATTTGTTTCTGCAATCATTTGCTCTCATTGCCAAGAAAAAGAACATTATATTTTTATTTCCTTAGCATGATTTATGTTTACAAACATTTGACATTTTAATGCAAATTAAGTATATATAATTTTTCTTTTTAAAATTCGTTCTATGAGCTGCCAAAGAAGTAGAGTATAATCTTTTGTAATTATTGCATAGATCAAATGCTACACTTTCCCCTAATTTAGAATTAAAATATAATTCTATAATTCTATAATTAATTTTTTTTTACTGCAATGCCTTTATATATCTATATTTGGTAAATTAAATTTAATTATTATTATTATTATTATTATTATTATATTTATTATTCTATTATCCTATTTATAAATTTACATTAGTAATTATATAATGCATTTTACAACATTAGAATCAGAACTTGTAACTATTTTATCAATCACAAATCTATGGTGATATATATAAGGCAGATATATATAAATCAAACATGTTATTTATACACACTTGAAGACTAGAATATATATGTGTTTGTCGTGTGTTTCAGCCAGGCAAATCCATAATCACCACTGATAGACTACATTAATCTCCAATGAATAATTCATGCATACGCTATACGATTTGATCTCCTTTATAAATTCATATATATATCATAATTAGTCAATAGGCTTTTCCTATGAGAATGCTCACAATTGGAATTTGACTCATGCCAGAGAACGGATGCCGAGAAAATGGTTTCAGATGAAAAATCAAGTTTTGCAAGTGCATTAAAAGAAGCGTACTGCTGACCTCTATTTAATGACTTCTCCTAGCTAGACTCATAATGGGAAAATCATGAGAAATCCATATTCATAATGGGAAAATCTTTGAGAAATCATGTTTACAGATGGTGATAAGATCGTAGATCTGTGTGAGGATTTTTACTAGTTGTTGGGAGAATTCTTTGACACCGTCTCATAAGCAGGTAACATTATGAACCCTAGCTTGTACTTGTTATTACCAAAATTCTGTTCATAGCAGTACTAGTTATTGGGGCAGGCAATGTGCAGAGTCAAACAACACTGCATCTGGCAGCCAGCCGAGGGCACAAGAAAATTGTTCGAGAGCTTCTTGAAAACGGAGCCCATCCTCAAGAATAATGTGATTCTGATGGAAAAACAACTTTGCATTATGCCTCTCAAGAAGAAAAAGATGTAGAGGCAACATTAATAGCTAAATTGCTTTTGAACTATTGTGAACCAAATAAATGTAAACTCCTGCTTTTGTTTGCATCTGTAGTTGGAATAGGTACTGCAGAAAAAATTGTAAGCTAATAGACTATAGCAAGAAAACGGAGGAGACAAATTGAATTTGCTTAGAATCACGACAACCATTATCTCCTACACAAATTCAAGTTGTTGCCACCAAGTTTTTCAAGAAGGAAATCTGATAGTCACGCGATGACTACTCTGTATTTCGATGCCAGAATCAGGGCCTTTGTCGGGCAAGCTCAAGATTTTGGAGGAGCAAGAATGGCTGATATTGTTTGACTCTGTACTGAAGTTTGAGGATTTTCCTACATTTGAGAATCATGATTCTATTCCGGTAGAGCTAGAAGAGGGGTGGACCACCAAATTTCAAAGTCACGTCAAGTGACCAAATGTGACGAGGAGCAGGGGAGATTTCTATCGCTCCCCCACAGTGCACTTCTTCATTTTTTTGTGTACGCATCAAAATTTGATTGTACTTACTTTCAAATGCATCTTAATATCACTAACCAAAACAAAAATTCATTAAAAAAAAGCTTTGAATATACTGGAGCGGTATTTATATAGGGGTACTCGTAGCTAGTATATGGTTAATGTTGATTCTGTATCTTTGTATCAAAGACTAAAATGAAATCCCATGGAGTCATCAGTTTTTAGTATGCTAATGCTAGCTATGTTGTGTGTCCAGTAGAGATTGTTTGATCTTCTTGTCAACTTATGTCACAGGCAGTTCAGCATCATTTTTTGTCATTTGTTTGTATACTTCAGAAGAGGTTACAAATTTGTTTCTTAATTTCCTCAGAACCATCTAATTCTATACAAGGTCTTCTGTAGGTGCTAGGAAACAAAGCAGGAAGCCTCGTCATCATGGAATCCTCCTGTTGCTAGATAAAAATAATTATACAAATGATATAGTACTTTTGCAATATTGTTCTAATAAATATTATTTTTTATAGATTAATCTTTATTAGAAAAATCTAATAAATGGAAACAAGGACAATAAGTAGGCCACTTCCCTCATCTTCATTATTATAAAATAAATAAAAATAAAATAAAATTTCTACCACTCACTTACTACAAAATTCACATATGACTAATAATTGAAAATAAGAGAAGTTTGGATTTTACAACTTCACTTAATTTATAATGTAAGACACATTTGTATGAAAAATAATTTGATTATTATTATTATTTATCAATACATTAAATGTATATCTTATGTGGATGATTCTAATTTGTAATAAATAAAAAAATTAGAAAATTTTAAACCTATGGAGACTTGGTAGATTTATTGAATGAATTTGATCATGATGAGCTTGAAACCACTTCAGAATTGCATTGGTTAAGGGTAAAGAGTAAAACTGAGAGTAATTATGATGTGGGGGAAACAATATAAGTGATACTATTTGATAAGTAATAATTTCTATTATAATGAATAAATAAATAAAATGAATATGCTTATATAATGCATATAATTTTAATTAAAATGTAACAATTTAATCTAATCTTGAAAATGTAAAATAAATTTTTACTCTAAATATGTTTATATATACACATAATTCAATTTTTCTTCATTATTATTATTCTAAAATCATTAGATTTATAACTAACATTAAAATAGTTATTAGAAACAAAGTTATAGTTTCCATAGTTCCTTTCAAGAAAGGCATGGTGCACCAATTAAAAGATTGTGTTGAATATTAATAAACATAAGACATAGAAAGTTAAAACCCTTTGGCATGCTCAAGCTCAGAGTGGATTTATAATCTTCAAATATGAAACAATAATGAATGCGGGAGTGTAAAATTTAAGAGTGGTGTTATAATTTGAAGATGTTTTTAATAGCCTAATTACTGTTTTAATTTAGTTCAAGGTTAGATTTACTAAAATAAAATCCTCTTTACTAAAATAAAATTCTCAATTGTGAGACCATATACAATAACTTAGGTGTAGCAAGCAAGTGAAAGAAGTGATCCTAATATTATATCCCATCAACTTAAAAAAATTTAAAAATTCTATATATAATTTTTTTATTCATTCTAAAATGAAATGAGATGGGTATAATTTTATATTTGAAGAGATATTTAACAATTAATAAGGGCTATCAAAGTTACTAGGATGTGAATTTCCATGAAATTATTTTTCTCAATATGTCACTGCTAAAACATGTGACTTCATTATTGTTAAAGGCTTGCATCTACACTAAGAAACAAGGAGTGTCAACATGGGTGATGGATGCAACATGAATGGACCATTTATAATGAATCGGTGGGCTTATATTCATTTTTAGTCTTGAATTAATATTCAAGAGGTCATTTCTCAAAGGTTCCCTTAATATGATATTTAAACCATACATTAAAAATCCTTCCACCCTTTATATGCTTGGATGGATGACCATATTTGATTGGAAGGTTCTCATCTTCATCACATTTCAATTTGTGGTTGATTCCCTAAGTTTTTTCAAAGAAATTGGATTTTATATATGATCTACAAAATAAGCATAGGTAACATTTGAGATCACATTTCTTGAGGTAATAAGCTATTATTTTTAATTTATATACCTACCTATGTTTGTTCTGGACTTACTTTCTTATCATTTCTCTTATAATATGTCCAAGTCTATGAAGTTACTTTTATACCCATATAAAAATCAACCTCCTACGAGTTCATAAAATATAGAGAAGATCAAATGTTAAGCTTTTTAAAGAGTTACAAAAAACACAAAACACTATTATATGCTGCTATGTACAAGATTACTTTCTATCATTATATGTTTTTGTAGATCTAAAGTTTTATAAACTTAGTTTTATTATATAAAGCTTTAGTTATGCTTTCATATCATACATCTATCGGCGTATCCTTGCACCTCCTTTTGGTGCAAGTGCTAGTATATCTGCAGGAGTAAATGTACGTATATAAAATGACTTAAAGAACAAAAAGTTAATATTAAAATATCATATCAATATTAGTCCCAATTAATCTATACTTTATTAACCTGTAACTACATTAGAGGAGTTCGATCTGCGCATTAATTGCTATCATCTTCGTTCAGGATATCAATTTTAATTGCAATTCTCAGGTCTGAACACGTCATTAGAAATCCAACAGTCACTCCTCAAGGTTGTGTTCATAACTCGTTGTGTTATATCGTAAGCTTATTGAGCTACACACGTGCAACAACACTTCATTTTTATTTTTTTCATCGAACACGGCGACGATGTTGGCAAATGCGTGGAAGAATCTGTTCCAAGTGTGTCTGCGGATAAAGCGGAGACAGCTCCCAATGGAAACAATGGTAAGTCACGCGATATGTTTGGCAAGAAGCCCGATCGCAGTGTGGTCATCAAATGCCATGGTTGCTGGATATGTACAAAATAGATATATCGAGAGAATATAATTGTTTAAGTTGCAGCTGCCCTGGTAGACGTAAGGCGCAACTGCCCTGGTAACCAGTGGTTAGAGTTGCAAATCTGCTAGGATCCAAATACATCATAATAAATTTTATCATCCGATCTGGAAGATTTTTATGAGAACGACATTTTGCAGGATTTCTAAAATCCAGAATAACCTGCAAATTTCATGGTTATGGCGAGTTCACAGGAATATAATCAAACATTTTTGTTGTCGATTCGTCTATGGAATCATAGGTAAGGCGTTGGAACTGTTTTATTGACTGCCTCCCTGAAATGTCGTCTAATGGCAAGCCAATATTGCAGGTTATGCATATAGATATGTTGAATATATCTGCGCATAGGGAAGCCAAATTTGCCTTTAAAATGCTGACTTTTGCAAAAACTTGGGTTCGTTTTGGCAAATTTTAAACCATATCAATAAAAAGGTTTTGTTTAACTGAATATGGCGAGTGAATGTGACCTGCATCTGTGCATGTAGCCGCCTATAGATAGTTGTGAGAAATATAAGTTAAAATTAATACTCAAATTCACATCCCTCAATCTAAAATTTTGCTCAGCACTTAAAAAATTGCTCGGCACATGAAGGTGTCGAGTGTCAGTTTTGCCCGGCACTTGTTCAACACTTTCAAGTGCCAAGTCACAGATTGCTTGTGACTCGGCACTTGATGGTGCCAAGTGACAGGCAACAGGTGCCGAGTAAGCTCGGCACACAAAGGAGAAAGCTCAACACCAATGGATGCCGAGTGAGCTCGGCTCACAAAGGAAATGCTCGGCACTTGAAGAGCTCAGCACACAAAAATGCAGTAGGTGTCGAGGTTCTGTTTCAACTAAAATATTATAACTTAGAGAAATTCAGCGTGAATGCTTTTACCATTAAAATCAGAAAGCCAAAGCTTTAACCTCTCAAACAAACTTGTCAAATGCAATGAATAGAAGAGGAAGATAGATTCAAGTATGCTTGCTTGCTTTCTATTCAATCTTTCATTAAACTATTACAAAATCTGGAAGCATTCGGCTTCAACCAGAAAACTCTAAAATAAACCTAAATTGATAATACTTCAAACTTTAATAAACTTTTAAACTTGCAGCTCTAATGGCTGCATACAATAGTGTCTGGAGCAATCACTGCTTCAACAGAACGAATCTAACAATGACAAACTTACAGAGTGAACAGAGGAAACACGTGCAATTTAAGGCACAAACTTCTTTCCTTCTTCCTTCACTGCTTAGCTCTGCAACTTCTCTCTAATCTGCTTGATCTACTTGAACTCACTGAAAAATGAATGAAAAATATTCTCTTTTTTGTCATATCTTTCCCCTTCAACGTCCAAATTCAAAATCTCACCTACCAAAAATAAATACCTGCCATTCATGGATGCCTGTGGTGACCTGATAGGGTAGATGGTCATGGCGCTCGAAGACAACCTGCTGGCTCTTCAATGTTTAAGTTTTCCAACAATAATAAGACGATTTTTGTGCTTAGGAAGCACCCTGTATGCATGCAAGGAAAAGAAAAAAACTATTTATATGATCCTGTATGCTCTAGATCCTACACCTGTTGCTTCCGCCGGAGCCGAGTGGGGACACACAAGATGGAGGAATGGGGAGAATTTAGTGGCTGGCGAGGTGGTAAGATGCATGGCAACTAACAGCTAGTTGTGGTTGTAATCATTATGCATATCCTGTGCGAGGAATGAGGGCAGGTAAACTAATAGTTAGACATCGAGTCCATTGCAAGAGAGAGAACATAAGAGTTCCTCAGTGCTTGCGTCTTTCTAATAGTTCAAACCGCTGAGGTCGTCCATGCATACTACCATTTGATAAATTGGGTTACATTGCCATGGATCTAGGCATTGAAGATCTGACTCAAACTATGCGAGTCTCATGGAAAAGTAATCATCAATTGATAAAGCAAAATTAACGGTGCGCGTCTGACTCCAGATCAGAAGGTTACACCTCAAAAGAAACAAAACCGATGCCAACTCACACTATTTTAAAGAGGAAAATGCCATGCAAAGTTTAAGTTCAATTTATTTTCTGTTAAATAATTTATTGATATCTGTTACTCATATCCATTGATAACTATCATCACACTCATGTTACATCTCTCGTGTTTACAAGTAACTCAAAATGTATTTTAATTAATTAATTAATTTATTTATTTTTACATCTTCCCTATACTTTCATTTAATTCTTTTAAATTACCACTGTCCAGTTAATACATATAGTAATAATATATATACAAATTTAAAAGCACAACTTCTATACTACTAATGTTATATGCTACCATATAAAAAAAAAAATTATACTTTATCATTATATGCAGTAAATAATATAAGTATACTATTTATAATCATACAGTACATGTCTAGTAGGTGCTTTTTATTTATTTATTTATTTCAATTTCTTTTTTAAAAAAAATTTAAAACTTTTGGTTACACTTTTCTAATGTATTTGTCTTTTCACATGATATCTAAACATATCATTATTAATCTAGTCGATTTTCTAAGATATGGTTTTCAAAGCTAAATAACTAAATATTCTTACACACTATATAAAATATTTCTAGCTTTACTAATACATTTAATAATTTGATTTGGAAGTGATATAAATCTATCTTACAACTTGAAAAATAACATAGAGAATTAAGGAGAAAGTTATATTTCTACACTTAACGTGAACCCATTTTGTCCTAATATTTTCTATAACCTGTCTCTAATACCAAAATGTCATGTCCAAACTATCACAAACAAGACACACACACACATACAATAATAACATTCAATTTTAATTCTTGGAAACAATTTAAGAAATGTTTAAAACAAAATATATATTCACAGTATTGAAAATTTCCTTCAAATATTACAATCATAATTGGATCCTTACATCAATTTACAAATCACATGAAGATCTACTGCTGATACATTACATTACATAACTTTTACAAATGTGTATAAATGTTTCATCTTCAAATCTTCAATAGAAAGTGAAAAATATTCCAAGCTTTTCTTCAACACATATCCATTCCGAAAACCTGTACAAAACAACCTTGTAAACCATGGAGAGCTCACCTCCTAGCCTAGGTCTCGAAGAGACCACCCACTGAGCTTGGAGAACCAAGACTAACTAGGTAACAATCAAGCATACACATATAAAACAACAAAACAAGATACAACATTTAACACCATTTTGAGCTTACATAGTAGGTTACCGGAGGAACCAATAGAATGGGTGAAGGTGTACCTAAAACCCTGAGGAGAAGCCATGTATAGAAAAACCAACTCTGCCTTCACAAGGCATACAAAATAAATACCAACTCTCACAAAACTTCTCCCCTTATCACCCCCAAAGTGCATAACAAAGTACTAGCACATGCAACCCATACTACATGCTTATCCCTCTTCCTTCTAGAGAAGAGACTCTACACTCAGGGAATAGGCCCAACTAACCCCTTCACCCGAAGGCCTCTTCTTGCCTCCCAAGGGTGAGTGATGTCCTTCTACAACCATAACATCATACTCACAAAATCAAATAAAAATAAGGCAATAGAAATTCATCCACACCCAACAATACAATAGGAACAATGAACAACACACATATGCATTTGTAGAGAAATTTACACAACTTATATTCAGAAAAACAATACAACACATAATTTCTAATACATGGCAAAAGCTCCAATCTTTTTTCAAGCTATGGTAAATGACCCGATTTGAGAAGAGCCCTCTATCCTTCATCCAATCTCCAAAATCAAAAATGTCTAAAACTAGAGAGTGGGTGATTGCCAACTCTATTATCCAATTTCCCTCTAAAAGATCGGCATTCCTATTTTTTCTCCATCATGAAAGAGAACAAACACTTCAACTCCACCTAAGATTCCCTATTTGGTTGGAATTATCAACTCACTGGAGATAAGGTGAGAATTAGGATAAGTCTTCTTCCATTTTCGCAATACTTAAGATATGGGATTTTAAAAGTGTTAGAAAAGAGATTTTAACTCCAGTAAAACCAAAATTAAAGCCCTAACATATAGTACTAACATGTAGGTAACTTAATTTCACTAAAAGAACACTCTAGGACTCAAACAAAGCCCTCTAAAGTCACCCTAAACTTGAAATCCCAAATTTAATTTAATTAAAACCTTCATAAAATATTTTATGCAAGGGGATGAAAACTTAAATATTTCTAACTGTTTAGAAATGAGGTTGGGTGTCTTTTGCCAATATCTCAACCTAACTTGCCACTTTAACACATAACAACACAAGTGTCAAGTGACACTATAAAATATACATTTAACATTATGAGTGGCAAATCAATTTTCACAAGCAAGGAATCTGATCTAAAACATCCATTCACATTACATTCACAAACTAAAATACTTAACAATGAGATTAAGATCTCTTCACTAGATCAAACCTTGGCAATCTCAATTAATACAAAGGTATAGTCTTGGTTCTCCATTTTACCATGGTTATTTCCTGCACACTCAAACTGCATATCAGTAGTCCAAGATAAATAAATCACATGCATATCCTAAATAAATTCTATATTCGTAATTGGATCAAAACATAAATAATTTCTCAATTAAATTTCAAATAACATTTTCTTTCATTTCCAAACCATTGTTCATATATAATACTTGCATAATCAAACTAAACATGATATGACCATTTGCAACATTTCATGATTTTCAAATATATAATCTATCTAACATTTGCATTCAAACATAGTTCTATACTCCTCAATAAAAAATCAACCCAATACATGAATATAAATAATCATCAAGCATCATTGATAAGTTCTGACATCATAATAATCACTATAAAAATAAAGTGTCCCATAGTATTGAGTAGTCTAAATAATAGTTCAAAATAAGTCCAACATATAACAAGGTGTCAAGTAATAGAGTATTTGAAATGTAAATAAAGTGCTATACTATGCTATATTGTGGCTTGGTAGATTTACAGATGCTCGGTCAACACTATTTTTTCTCAACTCATATTGTGGCTCAATCAACACTATCCTCACTCATCGTATACTTCAAGTTCCTTAATATTCTACTCTTTGCTTGGTCAAGCCTATGCATTTGGTCAATATTTGATCACTTCTTCAAGGCTTTAGTACAACTTTCTTCTCCACCTATAGCATGATTTAAACAATCACTTTATCTTTTCAAAGTCTAACTAATCAAGTGTTCATTTTAGTTTGTTCTCATAACTCAACCTTTCCTCTAGGTGCTTTTGTTATCTCTAATTTCTCAAATCCTCTTCATTAATCATCTATATATGACACTTAAATCAGATAGCAAAGTCTTTGACCAATAAGGTTTGACATTAATGAAAACATAACAATTGTTTCAATTGTAGCTTCCAACAATCTCCCTCTTTGGCATTGATGGAAACACCTCTAGTTACAATGCAATCCAAAATATGTACTACATCGAGAAAACTTCCTCTATGTATAGTATCAGATCTTCATTAATATCCTTAGTTTTATTCTGACTCTCATCTTTGTGTCCAACAATCTCTTTCTTTTAGTTTCATTCTAATTCTCATCCATGCATCTCTCATATGCAACTCATAAGCTCCCTCTATCATATCATATCATGAAATCAATCAGATTCTTATGTATTGTTGGAAACACCTTGCTTCTTATTCAATCTCTCATGGGAACACATAATCATAGTCTATAAATGAGAAGAACTTAATGTCAAAGGGTTAGAGAAGTTTTGAAATACATTATCAATGACCCCTAGCTAATTTAAGGTTTTGTCTTGTTTAAGATTTGTATTAATAAAATACTACCCATTTTTGTTTTTAATTGATTTTTATATTTAATTTTATTGATAATTTGTTGTTGATAAGTTTTTTAATATGATATTTTAGAGAAATCCTATATAGCCTCAGTAGCTCATTTGAAAATTACGAATTGATCCACAGAAGCAGGGTAATAGATGAAAATACCAGAGTCCAATTTATCCCTCTCATGTGTAGTGCTATGAATCAAATGAATGTATTACAAGTGAGTGAAAAAATTGGCTTTTTAAGTATGTAAATAAATTAGGGGTTGATTAGATCTAGAAGTTTTAACGGATTAAAAGGCTAAATACAATCATAAAATATGATACTGGATACAATTCACTGATCTTGGGCCCATCAAGTATGAAACAAATTAACATAAAACAAGGGTAAGTATTAACATGAACATAATTTTACATAGATAATCAATTCATACTCCGATGCATTCTAAAAAAGCCCTAGATAATATATATTATTGTGGCTACCTAGATAAAATGTAGCAAGTCAACATTAACTATACCCTTAGATTAAGTATATTATGCAAGTTGCCTGGAAAAATGTAGTAGATTATAACCATATAAAACCCTAAACATATAAAACTAGGATTCAAGACAAATACTATGAAGGAGGGAGAAATATACACAACGGAGAAGAAAACATAAGGCATGCTCCTAATCCTCGCTAATCTTCTTGAGTCTGCTTCCTGAAGACCATAACGATCTCTGAGGCTTCTTGGAGGTTTTTGGCCTTAGAACTAGGTGGGAACTCGTAGGTATTCCTCATTTTTCTTGATTTGTCAAAGTTGGGGAGACAGAACTCAATGATTTCTAGATCTAAAAGGTCCACATCCGGGTGAATATATGCATCGAAGACCTATAGATAAGTCATGACCCACTCTCTTGCAAGATCCTCTATTATGCCTCTCCATCACAGTAGGAATTGCACACTAGCCTCCATCTTTGGCCATTCTTGGTAGAAAAGAATATTATCTCGAACTACCAAGCAAGAGCGCTTAGGGACATTAGCGAGTTCAAAGCTACCCAGTTGATGAGACATGTATGCTTTTGGCAATAGGATTTTGAGTTTCTCGTCAATGCTAAAAACCACTTCCTCTAAACCTAGTAACTAGCTTGGGTCAAATAGATTGTAACAAAGTCTGATTATATCCCATTTTTATACTCTAGCCCTAACTAGGCATCCAATCCACAACCCCATGATATCACTATTGGTACGCCATGAAAAGTCATAGTTGAGAACACCTCCCCCCAAAGCCCTATTGATCGCAACCCTACTCATATCATCTATGGGTCATAGTAACTGATTCCACCTTTTGGGTTTAACCAAACCAGAAAAGGCCATGGTTATGTTTTTAGAAGCATGATACAAGAAAATGTTGGTATCCATTAGAATGGGGGCAACACAGAACCTAAATTGGACGAGGTAGGGTAAATATGGAAATTACTGAATTTGGCCTGCCTTTATAGAATAATAGAATAGAACCATCTAGAAAGACAAGTGGTGACGCCATCTTCATGACACTAAATGATTTTTCTCCACTCAAGATCATAATTAATATGTTACTTGTAATCATGATATTTCTGAGATAAGGATTCAAATATGTGGAGATTCGTGAGCCAAGATTTTTCTTGATAGGGATAATCATAATTCCATGTGTCAAGGGGGATGGAAATAAGGATTAATACCTTATGATAATTATCCTTTACTAGCTATGATTAAATATTGAAATGTTTTCTCCATCTATTCCTTTATTCACTAACCTATCTACTTCAGTATTGCCTTCTCTAAATATATGTGAAAATCTAATTTCTTCAAATTCTTCGAATAGTCTTATGGTTTGTTCTAATCTAGAGTTTAATATCCATTTTGGAGTTTTTCCTTTCTTGAGCACATTTAGAACTATTTGTGAGTCTCCTTCAATTACAATTCTCTTGATTTCAGGTTAATACAAATTTTTAATCCCTCTTCTACTACTTCTAGTTCTACCATATTGTTTGAAACTAGTCCCAGTGGATTTTCTCCTTTTGCTAACCAGTTTCTAGATTCTTCCCTAATTATACACCCTATTCCTTCTTTACTGGGGTTGCCTCTGGAGGCTCCATCAAAATTCAATTTCATCCAGCCTTTCAATGGAGGTTCCCATTTGCATTCTTTTCTAGTTGCACTATTATCTCTCTTATATGTGAGGGGTGGATTGATTAAATGTTTTCAATTGTTTTTAATTTCAACATCCCAATCTAAGAAGGATCCTTCTTCTTTTGAGGTTTTCCTTAGGTCACAATTTATGACTTCCACTATGTTAGCCTCAATTTTGCTACAAAGAGATAGCGTGTTGAGTTCTACATTCTGAAAGATTTGTTTATTTATTTCTTTCCATATCTCCCAAACAAGAATTGCTAGAGTAATGCTCTAGAGTTTTCCATATACTTTTTTATCTACTTTTTTTGGCCACGCTATCAAATGGACTTTTCATTTTTCTAGTAGAGGGGCAATCCAATTTAGTTTTTTTTTGAGCCATATCTAACATTCCTTCGCAAATTTGCATTGGTAAAGAAGATGCTCTACTATTTCTGATTCTTATTTGCAGAGAATGCATCTTGATGGGCCTTCAAATCCCATTTTCCTAATTATGTCCACTATAAGAACTCTTTTATGAATGGCTAACCATAGGAAGATACATGCTTTCAAAAGCCCTACTGGATCCCAACAAAGTTTCATCAAGATGTTTATTGCTTCCCATATTTGCAAACTAATGAAAGTACCATCTTTAGAAGCTTCTCAGACAAGTCTATCCACCCAATTCTTAACAAAAATCTGACATTTTTTAAGGATATTTTCTAGAGTCTCCTTATCTGCTTGATTGAGACCATAATTGACCAAGGGTTTCCATTCCCAGGTAGTTTCTTCACTGGTTTGGATTGGTTGAATATAATCTTCTACTTTTGTTCCCCAAATTGTTTGTAAGTGAATTTTAGCATTACAAGTAACCTCAAAATGGTCAAGGGGGGATACCCATTCTAGGAGTCTACCCCGAATAGAGCTTTATCACCTTTATTGATATCCCATGTCCTGAATTTAGTTATAAGTGGATGACATTTCATTAAGAAATTCCATGTTGTTGAACCTCTGGGAGGGCTCCTAGTTCTAAATAGTGATGTGCTATCTGATGCGTTAAATTATTTATTATACAAAATTTTAGCCCATTTACTATTTTTTTCTTGATACATTCTCCATACTTGTTTTGCTCCTAGTGCTTCATTCTGCCAGTCTAGATTTTTTATTCCTAGTTCCCCTGCTTCTTTAGGCCTGGATACTTTTTCCCATCTAATTAATGCTACCTTCTTCTTATCTTCTAAGCCATTCCAAAAGAAGTCTAATTTTTATTTTCAATTTTTTGATTTATATTCTTAGATAATTGTGAAAATGAGAGTTGAAAATTATGTATGGTTGATAAAACAGCTTTGATTTTTGTTGCTCTCCCAGCCTTGGTCAGCCATTTCCCTTTCCACGCTTCTATCTAGTTGTCAATTTTTTCCAATGTTTCTTCCCTGCCTTGATTTTTTTTATTTCCTTTTTCTAAATATATTCCCAAATATTTAAATGGAAAGGTGCTCTTTTTAAATCCTAGTTTATTGCATATATATTATTCTCTATCTACTATTATGTTTAAGAAAAAATAATCAAATTTTTCTGCATTGATTTTTTGACCTGAGGCTTTCATCTAGTTGTTTAGAATTGTTTTATAATAGTCTATCTCTTTCTTAGTGCTTGCTCCAGCTAGTATTTTATCATCAACAACTTGCTAATGTGTGGTATTATCCACATTTTTGGTGACCTTTATCCCTTTAATTTTATTTTTTAGTTGTGTTGTTATAATTGCTCTTCCAAAGGATTCTGCCATAATTATGAAAAGAAAGGGGGATATAGGGTCGCCTTGTGTAGTCCTCTAGATATATCAAAAAATCCTTCTGGAGTTCCATTAATAAGAAGTGAGATTTTTGGGGTAGAGATGCATTGAAAAATGATGTTTATCCATTGTTTCAAGAATCCAAAAGCTTCGAGTGTTTTACATAGGAATCTCTAGTCTACTTTATCATAAGCATTTTGTATATCTAGTTTTAATAACATGCATGCTTCTTTATTTTTGGATGTTGAGTGAATTGTTTCTTGAATGATAGATATGCCATCTAGAATAGATCACCCAGGTAAAAATATTGTTTGTTCTACTAATATCAATTTAGGGAGAATATTTTTGAGACAGTTAGCTAACACTTCTGATAGAATTTATAGATAGTATTGCATAGTGCAATAGGTCTAAAATCTCCAGGTTCTTCAGTCCTATTTTTCTTGGGGATAAGAGTAAGGAAGGTGTGATTTATTTCTGCTAGAAGAGTTCCTCCTTTCCTAGATGCTTCCATTGCTTTCCATAAGTCTACACCTATAATTTCCCAACATTTTTGGAAGGAGAATGCTTGGAATCCATCAGGTCCTAGTGATTTGTCTGGGTTAATATTAAAGAGAGCCATTTTGATTTCTTGCAGTGTGAATGGTTTATTGAGGGCTTTATTATCATCAGTTGAAATAACCTTAGGTATTGTTTTCAACATTTCTTCTTGTTCTATTCTATTAGAGGTATCATAGTTATTAAGGATATCTTTAAAATATTCCATGAATATTTTTGCTATTTTATCTGGATTATCTATTGATTCACCTTGAGTATTTTTAATTTATTTTTTATTATTATGAGCTCTATGATGTAGCATGTTGTTGTGAAAGAATTTCATGTTGTGATCACCTTCTGCCAACCATTTCTCTCTAGATTTTTGCTTCTAGTATACCTCTTATTTAGCTAAAATTTCTTCTTGTTTAAGTAGATATTCTTTTTCTACTTGATATGTTTCATTATTCATTCCTTTTCAACTTTTCTTTAAATATGTTTTTGAATTGTGCTTTATTCTATTTAAGCATCTTTTCTTTTATGTTTTTTAGTTTTGATACAAAGCAAAACGTTATTTTTTTATTAATTTTTTTCTCTCTCTTGGTTGACCTTGTGGCCTTGATTTTTGTGTCCCTCTTCTCCTCATACCCTGGGTTTCTCACATATACTGGTTTGCAACTAATCATTTATCTCCTCTAGCTCTTCACATCCTGATGATAGATCATTGAGTGTGATTCAAAATGTCAATACAAAAATATGGCACACAATCAAATCCAAAATATGCATCTCTCTACTATGACTAATTGTGGAAATTTGTTCATTTTAATTAGGGCTTTATTATGAAAGTTGATATTTCTAAAGCCTATGATAGAGTAGAATGTTCCTTTCTTCATAAGATCTTATTATCTTTTGGTTTTAGTGTCAATGTGGTTAAGCTAATTTTGTAGATGATCTTTACTACTACAGTTGTTGTTCTAGTTAATGGGTGTTCCTCTAAGTTCTTTAAACCAACTAGGGGGTTGAGATAGGGAGATCCTTTATTTCCTATCATCTTCACTATTATGGTTGATTTCTTGGGCATATATATTGGGAAACTAGTATCTCTAGGGGAAATCAAAGGTTTGTAGCCCTCTTCTCTTCCTCTTATTTGTTCCCATGAACAATTTTCTTGGGAAAATTTGAGGTTAAGGAAGCAAGGAACCTCAAAAAGGCCCTTAATCTCTATTCTTCTGCTTCTGGTCAACCGATCAACTAGAATAATAGCTCTTTTTATTTTATCAATACCCCTATTTCAAGATAGAGTAAGATAGCTAATATTCTTGGTTGCTCCATAAGGTCTTTCCCTTGTATTTATTTAGGTCTCCCTCTAGGACCTAATCCTTTAGATTCTTTCTAGGAAGATATTATTAAAAAATTCAACAAGAAATTGGCAGGTTGGAAAGGTAATTTATTGAGTCAAGCTGAAAAAATTACACTTCTTAAGGCTTGTCTCCAAAGTATTCCTATGTATGCTTTGAGTCTCTTTAGGATTTCAGCTAAATATGTTGATACTATTGACAAAATCCAAAGGAACTTCCTCTGGTCTAGTTCTGAGGATAAGAAGTGAATGGCTTTGATTGCTTGGGATAAAATTTGTAAGCCTAAACTAGATGATGGTTTGGGGGTTAGGTCTATTAGGAGTATGAATAAAGCTCTTGTTCCTAAATAGGCTTGGAGAGTTTATCATGGCAATAAGGGGTGGAGTACTATTTGGAAACATAAATACCTCTTTGATGCTCCTTCTTTATTTGATTTTCTTTCTTATCCCAATTTTTTATCTCCTTTTGCTATTTGGGGAGTTGTTCAAGGAGCTAAAAATATTTTAATCAAAGGATGTATTTGGAAAGTGGGTAATGGGAAAAAGATCAGTTTTGGAATGATGTGTGGACTCTGGATAATCCTTTGATTGAGGATTATGAGGACAAAACTATTGTTGATAGATGTAAACAAACTTTTGGTACTCTTGTGGAGAATAACTAGATTAATAATGAATGGGTTAACCTTATTGAAAGTAATATGGCTTTTTATAACGTCTAGTTAATCTTGAATGCCTTTAGCCTATATCCTCATATTGAAGATAAAATGGTTCGGGGATTGGAACCAAGAGGTTTCTTTAAAGTCTCTTCTATTTTTAGAACTGAGGAAAAGGGAATTAGACCTTTATAGACTAAAGCCTAGATTAAAGGTCTTATTCCTAAAATTAACATTTTTTTGGATTGTGCTTCAAAAAAAAATCTTAGCATTGGACAATTTGCAAAAAAGAGGGGTTTATATGGTTAACATATGTTGCCTGTGTAAAAGGGATTCTATGGATAGGAATCACATTTTATTAAATTTCAATTATAGTCAAAAAGTGTGGAGTTACATCCTCCATTATTAGAATTTAGATTGGGTTTAGCACAATAATATTGATCTTTACTTCCAAAGTTGGACATGTCCTTCTAAGGAGGTTAATATTGGTTTTCTATGGAAAATTACTCTACCCTGTCTTTGGTGGGGAATCTAGAAAAAAAGAAATAATAGAATTTTCTGAGACAAAGAAATTCCTAATGGGTTTTTGGTCATAATATAATTAGATCTATCAAGAAAAACTTCAATTCTCATAGAAGACTAAGTGATGATAGCCAAATCAACAACTCTATGCAGACTAAAGGCTATAAAATCAAAATTGATGATCAAAGGTAGAATTTTAAATGGGAATCTCCTACTATGGGTTGGATTAAAGGTAAATTTGACAATTCTGCTAAAGGAAATCCTGACAAAGCTGGTTGTGGAGGGGTTCTAAGGGACCATACTAGTAGAATTGTCAATGCTATAGCCATCCCTATAGGGATTTCTACTAGCCATAAAGCTAAAGCAATGATGACGATGTATATTATGAGGCTGGCTATGGATTCTAGTTATCAAAATCTTTGGATGGAAGGATATTTGCTTAAAATTATTAATATGCTTAATAACAAGAATTCAATAACTTGGACTATTGAGGGAAGTATTATGGAAATCAAAAACATTATTAATAAATTTGATATTGTTATATTCTCTCACATTTTTTGGGAGGGTAATTCAATTGCTGATTGGATTTCCAACCAAGCTATTTTTAGGGAAAGCAAGTTGAGGTGGCATGCAAACCTATGTAAGGATGTGGAGCTAATGATGATAGCTAATTATGATAGGACACATGCTAGAGAAGGAAAGATTTCCTAAGATTGTAAAATTTATGAAGAGGAGTGGTGGGTTTAGGAAGGATAGTTTGAGATTCCCTAGGAAGTACCTTTAAGCTATTATGACTTGTGTTTGGCATGTAAGTAAGGTTAATAGCTTCTCAGTATCTTCAAAACTTTATTACCTTTTTTGGTTTTCACTTCTCTCATGATTTGCTATGGTAAATAGGTTTTTGAGATGGGAGGAGAATTGAGAAAAAAAGAGTTGAGCAATTACAAGGTTGGAAGGCAAAGGCCTCTGTGTGGGAGATTTTTTAGAAAGGTAAAGAGACAACCTACATTGAGAGAATCCATGGGTATAAACCTCACATTACAAATTCCTTCTTTAAAAATTGGTTTGAAGATAGGGTCACTTTGCATGGGGTCATAGTGAAATTGACTGAAGAATTTATTGCTAAGATTATGGGGCTTCCTATGGAAGGGATTAAATTCAACAAGGAGACTAGTATCTCCAATGTGGCTTTCAAAAAAATTTCAAAGATGGAAGCTAAGGAGAATAATTTGGAGAAAAATAGCAACTTTTATGAATTGAAACAAATTAAAGTTATTTGGAGGGATGTGCTATCATGTATCCGTGAGTATTTTATTCTCAATGGTAGGGCTAAGAGAGTCCATAAATTTTACTTTGTTTTCCTAAATCATATTAGGCACAAAGATATAATTTCAAATCTATTTTTTTCTAAGATAGGATTTCATTTGCAGTTTTTTCTTGTCCTATGCTTCATGAAGGTTTAATATTACTTACTGATTTTTTTTGAAAAAATAAGGCTATAAAGCCCTCTTCAATTGTAGAGAAGAGGAAAGGGTGTGGTAATGATCCCTACTCTAAGAGAATAAAGGTTGAAGAAGGGACTTGTGTTAGCAAGAAGGTTTTCAAATGGGAGAGGAATAAGAAACATGTTGAGGAAATTATAGAATCTAAGATTTTTGATAATGATGAGAAAACATAAATGGGGGAACTTAGTTCAAACTTGGACGATTACTCTAGAAGCAAAGGGGTGTCTACTACTAAAGACAATGTAGAAGAAGTAAGGATATAAATACTAATTCAAATGTTAGGTCAGAATCCCTTGGGGAGGATGATGAAAAACAAAGTGATCACCCTTCTCATAATACCAGTGAGGAGAAAATGGAGGAGGCTATTGGTAATGAAATTGAAGATAAAAGCCTAGCCGGTAAGGACAATAGCCAGAGAAAAGAAGAAAATGAGGAGAGGATGGAGAATCTAGATATTAATACTGATACCTAGATCAATACTATGACTACTATAGTTGGTTTTGAGCCTAGGGTGGTGGTTGATGGGAGGGATGACTCTCAAGAAGCTAAACTTTCCTTTCTTCACACTGTTAAGCTTAAAGTAGAGACTTCCCTTCAGTGTGATTCTTGGATGTATAATGAAATAATGGTTAACAAGAAGAAAATGTGGGTTATGCAGAAATAATTGGATGTTGAATGCACTAAGAGAGCTCAAATGGAAGTGCAAGTTGGTAACATCCCTAAAAAGCTTAAAGAATATGAGTAGGAGATTTGTTACCTAATAAAGGAAAGTGGTCAAAAAATGGAATAGGTCACTTTTAGTCTATGTGTTGTGGTAGCCAGATTGGGTAAGAAAAGTAATGAGGAGATAATGTCTCTTAGTAATGCAAGGATGGGAAGGGACCTAGTAAGAGAATTAGGTAGACCACAAGGAAAAAGGTTGATGAGGTTCTTGAGGCTCTTGTTCTTACTCTAGTTGATATTATCCAAACTACTGCAAAAGCAAAAAAAGAGGTGGTGAACATTATCAAAGAGTTGTTTTAGGTGCTAGCTATGGAGCAAGTGTGCTAGTTGCTGGTCTGGGTAGTTTTTCTAGTTTTTACTTTTTGCTTTCTAGCTTGTTTGAACTCTAGGTTCTAGGTCCTTGTAAAATCTAGTTATTTTTTATGGTTTATACTTTTTGGTTTCAGGTCCCTGTAAAACCTAGTTACGATATTTTAAACTATAGGTTTCAAGTCCTTGTAAAACCTGGTGGTGCTTCAATGTTTCTCGTTAGTTTTTTGTAAAGGGTTTTGAGTCCCTCCAAAGCTTGCTTTTACCATAATCTAAAACAATGCCAACGACACTTTATCTATTCCATACATCTTGTCCATGTAGATATCTTCACATTGGTAGTGAATCCGTCCTTTTTCATCTATGTATGACTTATACAACATGATTTTGTCCTTCTTCCTTCACTGCTACTTTAGGGAACTCCTAAAGAGGGACTGTCTGCGTCAATTTGTAAGATATTCTTATCAACATATTTGATGTAGAGTTCCCTCTCATCTTAAGTAGTCTTGTCTAGGGGAATGAACCCTAATTTACTTCTTAGATATTCATGATCATCCTTAGCTAATGCTTTAGTGAATATATCAACTATTTGCTCCTTAGTGTTCACATACTCCAATCTCACTTCTTTGTCTTGAACTAGCTATCCCAAGTAATGATACTTGATAGCAATATGCTTGGTCTTTGTCTGCATTACAAAATTTTTTAATATATTATTATTAATAGCACTAGTGTTATCACAATAGATAACAATTAGATCAATAATCTCTTCCTTCATTCCTTTCAACAATTGCTTGGTTCGTATGATGTTTAAACAATTCACTACTCATGCCACATACTTAGCTTCAGTTGTTGATTGAGAAACGTAGTTCTACTTCTTCCATGTCCATGAAACTAGTCTCTTTCATAGAAATAATACTCCTTCGCTAGTACTTTTTCTGTCATCAACATTTCCTTCCTAATCTAAATCAATGAACACCTTTAGTTCAAACTTATCATTCTTCGTGTAATACAATCCATAGTCTTCTATTCCTTTGAGATATCTCAGTATCCTTTTAACTTCCATCATGTGATTCTCCTTAGGACTTGCAAAAAATCTTGCAACCATCCCAACTGCTAATGCATTATCAAGCCTAGCATGAACAACATATTGTAGTTTTCCAATCATAGATCTATACAATGTCTGGTTCACATAAGTAGAATCATCATTCTTCAATAACTTATGTCATGTGGCCATAGATTTACTAACTGGTCTTGAATCTTCCATTCCAGATGTTTTCAATATCCCCTTGATGTATTTGGATTGAGTGATGAAGATACATTGCTTCATTTGATATACTTGTAAAGCAACAAAGAATTTGATATGTCCAAGTATATACATTTCAAATATCTTCTTCATCTCATCTGAAATGATTTGCATAATGCTTCTTTTCCTCCATATATGATATCACCAATAAATATTTTAGATAAAAATACTTCATTTTGATTACCAGTCTTCAAGTGTAGATTTTTGTTATCATTAGTTCTAGCAAAACCAATCTTTAGAAATTATTGTGTAGTCTTTCATACCATGCTCTAGGGGCTTGTTTCAAACCATATAGATCCTTATACAGCTTACATACCATATTTTTATTACTAGGGTCAACAAATCCTTTTATTTTTTTAATGTAAACTTCTTCTTCAAGTATTCCATTCATAAATGCAAATTTGACATCCATCTAGTATACTTTAAATCCTTTATAAGCAAAATGTGCAAGTAGTGTTGTAATTCCTTCCAATATTGAAATAGGGGAAAAATTTTCCCTATAGTCAATTCCTTATTCTTGTGCATATCCTTTGCAAACCAATCTAGCCTTGTTCCTTGTGATTTCACCTTTTGCATTTAGCTTGTTCATGAATACTCACTTTGTTCCAATAACATTTTTTTCCTTAGGTCTAGGTACTAGTTTCCATGTTTTTTTCTTTTCTATCTATTCAATTTCTTCATTCATTACTTGTATCCAATCCTCATTCTCCAAAGCACCTTTTACTAATTTGGGCTCAAATTCACAAAGTAAACATGTCTCACTTTAGAGTCTTTTCCTTGTCATTTTAGTAGATTCTTTATCTCTAATGATTTTCTCAGGTGCATGATGTCTTCTCACATATTTTTCTAGTACAAGTTCTTTCCTTATCTCTTCTTCTACAGGTTCATCTTGAAAAATGATTTCAAGTTCATTTTCTCTTTTGGGTCTAGTTTTTGCTTGCTTGGCATTATCTTCCTGATGTTTGTCTCCTTCTACATGTACCTTGGCATTATTTTGTTGTTGCTTGACACCCATAGTCTATTGCTCAACTTGTTGTTGTTGCAACTCAACATTCCCATTATGTGTATTTATAACTTTGTTCTCTTTCTCAGGTGGGGTGCTGGGAGCACCATCATTCACATATATGAATGTACTATAGTCTTCAAGATGTGTCTTGCATTTAACTTCATTCTTTTTACCATATTCATCAACTTTCACATTTGTACTTTCCACAACTTTGTTAGTGCTAGAGTTCAAACACTTATAAGCTTTTCTCTTAGTGGAATAACCTAGGAGTATGCCCCCATAACTTTTAGCATCAATTTGTCCATTTATATTGTCCTTTAGTATATAGCATTTTCTTCCAAAAACTTTAAAATAGTTCATGTTAAGTGCATATCCATACCATAATTCAAAAGGTGTAACATTTGTACTTTTCTTGACTTGCACTCTATTCAAAGTATAAATTGTTGTAATTACAACTTCTCTCCAATTTTTTTGTGATACATTTTTCTCCACCTTGTTAGTGTCCTAGCACAATCCATGATTGATCTAATTCTCCTTTTAGCTATTCCATTTTGAGGAGTCTTAGGTGTTGAAATATTCCTTTTGATTCCTTTGTCATTGTAGAATATGCCAAATCCATTGGAAATGAATTATCCACCTCTATCATATCTCAAGCACTTCAAACTCTTTCTTGTCTCATTTTCAACTTTGGCCAAATACCACTTTGTATCTTGATTTGTTCAACTTTATAACACTCAACAAGTTATAGTTAAGTCCTTCAACCCAATAAACATTGTTATATTTGATATTATCAGTAAATTGTATTAATCCTTTACCTTTCACAAGACATGGTACATTATTACCAAATTTAACACAACTACCCTTGTATGGTCCAATGTTCTCAATTTTACTTTTATCACCAGTCATGTGATTTGAGTAGCCACTATTAATTATCCATCTATCACTTTTATTCACATAAGATATTAATGCAATTTTTTCATCTTCATCAGAATCTTCTTTCAGAGAAATATAAAAACCTTCTTAATCATTACTTTTAGATTGATTATCAGTCTCTTCTTCAACAATGTAACATGATTTCTTACCTTTGTATTTGTAATCCTTGTTTCTCTTGTTGTCTCTATCATCTCTTCTTCCTTTGTACTTGCTTTCCCACTTTTCATCCTTGTCTTCTCTGTCAAGACACCTTGCAACAATATGACCAACTTTGTTACATGAAAAACATATTATAAGAAGTTTACCTTTTTATTTTTCTTTGCCTCTTGGAAGTCTTCCAGCCATCAGTGCTTCAAGCTCATCAAGTTCATCATCAGAAGTGCCACTATCACTTTTCACATATTTTCTTTTTCCCTTTTTGCTAAGAACCAATTATGATTTAAAATCATATTTAATAGAGGTAGGAGTGAAGTTATCAAAAGTTGGCATCTCAAAAATAGTAAGCCTACCAATCACACCTTCTAGAGCTAGGTCACTACCTAGAGTACATCTTAGTTCTTGTATTTCAAAAACCCTAATAACATTAATAGGAAGTAGAGTTCTTGTTACCTTGTTGATAACAATTTCATCATCAATACTTCCCTTGTCTCCTCTTATAGAATTTACAACCTATTTGATTCTTCCACAATACTAGATTATATTCTCACCTTCTATCATTCTCATTTCATCAAACTTACCTCTCAAGATCTTTAAATTTACCATCAATACATTCTTGTATCCACCATAGATCATCTTTAGTGTATCCAACATTTCATTATTAGTCTTGCAACTTTTAATGTCATCAAACTCGATATAGCTTAGGGTTGATGCAATCTCCAAGACAACTTGGTTGTGTTCTTGCTTCTCTTTTAACTACTGAGATGCTAGAGGAGCTATTGTTATCTCCACATATGCATTGTACACAAAATGTATTGAACCTTCTCCCATTCCTGCTAGGTATAGAATCATCAAACTTTTTCATGTAGATAAGTTCTCTTTGTTCAACCTTGGTATCTCCTTTTTGTACATCTTGATCTTTAGCTTCAACTGTCTTCAAAATTTTCTCTACAAGCACCAATGCTCTAATACCAATTATTATAATGTTCAAAATTACTAAGAGGGGGGGTGAATATGTTATCCAAGGTTTATATGTACCAATTGAACAAACAAACACTTAGACTATTGTAGATCTAAACATCCATTAGCTCAACCTCTATAGTAAACTTTCAATAACATAAACTAGCAGTCCACTATCCTAAATATAACAAACTTGCAAAATGTGAACATTAATAGTAAATCATCACAAATAACATTTACACAAGTATGACACTAGGTTTTAATGTGGAAACCCAAGTTGGGAAACCGCCAACATATCATCAATATTTTCACTCTTTTGAAGTGAGCTTTGTTAGGAGAAAACCCTATTAAAGGTTACAAAAAATATCGTTAAATGTGACCTTGTTAAAGGATTTAATCACCTATTAGGAGTGGCCTTGTTAGAGGGCTTTAAAACGTTCCATTAGAATGCCACCTTGATTAAAGGGTTTACATATGACTATTAGCTCAACCTTGATTAAAGGGTTTTAATACTAACACAATGGTTAGAAAGTAACAATAGGTTTTGATCTAGAAAATATAACTCACTTTGCAAATATAGATCTAAATTTCGCTCAAATGTTGATCCACTAACTAGCCTTCATTGCCATCTCATTCTCTAGTTTTCTTGGCAACCCTTCAAACAATCACTCTTCACCTCATCTCACCTTTTATTAACTCTTCTCAACCTTCTTCTTAAGTTTGTTAATCAATAGCATCAACAACTACTCCAACCTTGTTAGTTTAGCCCTTATACCTCCTTAAATAGGTAATTTTGATATTTTTTTGATTAAACATCACCATAGATCTTAGGGTTTCGTTAGATTCATTGAATCCTTCCAACATTTTACCTCTTCTTTTCTATTCTAGAAACTTCTCTTTGAACCCTTTCATATAAATGCATAAACATAGTTTTCCTTAATTTAAATGTTCTAGGTCATCCATCCTTATCTTCAACATGCTTTCCATATTCCAAGAAATCAACTTTGTTTGTTGGAAATCAAAATTTTCTCACAAACTGTCAAAATATTGTCCCTTGGCCAACACTAAGTTCTAACACTTGATAATCATTGGGTTACTCGCGTGCTACTAACTTTATATTTGGCACATAATGTCACTCAATCAATACTAATGCTTGGTCAACACTATTTCTTCTCAGCTCATGTACTGTGGCTCAGTTGACACTAGCATCACTCAGCATATACTTAAAGTTCCTTAATCTTTTGCTCTATTTCTCAGTCAAGCCTATGGGTTTGGTCAATATTTGAAGACTTCTTCAAGACTTCAGTACAACTATCTTCTCCACTTGTAGCATGATGTAAACAATCACTTTATCTTGTCAAATTCTAACTAATCAAGTGTTTATTGTAGTTTCTTCTCATAACTCAACCTTTCCTCTAGGTGTTGTTATTATGTTCAACTTCTCAAATCCTTTTCATCAATCATCTCGATATGAAACTCAAATTAGATAGCAAAGTGTCTCACCAATAAGTTTTAACATCAATGACAATATAAAAATTGCTTCAATTGTAGTTTCCAACATCCATAACATTGTGACTATGAAATCCCTTACTACCATTTGATGCTTACTACAACTACAATTTCCACAATGGAATTATCGAGAGCTTTTGTCTTAAAATAAATTATATTATAATATTCACTTTATCAAGGATTTAAAACTTAAGTTTATCAGAGTTTTAAAAAATAGAGTACCCTATGTGCATAAAACCTTTCCTTAATTTTTTTGTACAAATCTTACTCAAGATTTTAATTTATTTCTTTATACAGTAATACTAAAACAAGCCTAAGATAGCAACAAAACTAGGCGAGATTACTCACTAGTTAGACTACATAGGTATATGTTATCTACAAAGTATAAGCGTCACCTAAGAGACAACTGAATGATGCAAGACTATGAGTTCCTCATCATTGTCCCCCTCTTCATATATGACATCAAAGCTTCTTGTTGTTGAGATTTTGTTGGATTTCTTTTGATCATTGGATTTATTAAGCTTGGGAAATATGAATTTATAATCATTATGATTGTTTGCATCAGTGACTGGAAACATGCTCATCTTATCTTTATTGAATAATGGTTATAATCACTTGTTATTCCTCTCTTTGATCACATTGCACCATCTAAGAAGGAAATGCACATTAACCTCAATTCCTAGCCATGCCTTGTCAAATATAACATGGTTCTTGATTGACATTATAAGATGCTTATGGATTTTGGCTAATTTTTCACTATTGATGAGCCGATCCACACATGTCTTTGGGTAAGGGATTTCCAATTTGTTATAAATATTAAAAACTGCATTGTGTAGTCCCTTCATCCATTTAAGGTTGAATATGAACTCACACAACCTCATTGTATCCCACTAATTGACACTGACCCAAATAAAATATGCAATAAAACAACCAATAACTTTATTATTTGTCCTTTGTGTGTGTGGCTATAATAAAAAATTCCCCCCTCCCACCACCCCCCCCCCCCCCCCCCCCCCCCCCCCACAACACTATGATCATCACCATCCATACTATTGGTGTTTTAAATGGTAATAAAACTACTAAGAAACAAAAAGCTTAATACCATAATGACAGTACATACACAATCTAAAGACTAGCCTATTCTTATCAACAATTGCATATGTAAGGTATTTGGACCCAACTTCAACAAAACCACAAATGGTTTTCTACTCTTTTGGCTCTGCACAACTAGGGTGGGTATACCCAGGGATGGTTCAAATATGAAACTACTGTATAAGGATTATTCTTAGTTTCATTCTGATTCTCATTTCACAATCCTCAAATATATGCATAATTCTTACTAACTTGCCAAAACACATCCCATAAACAGATATGGCCAAGAAATCTTCTATAGATCTACAGACGTTTTCAACAACAATGGCTAACTGAAGCTAAAAAGATTTCATGCAGACAAGTGCTAGCCAACTTTGAAGATCTACAGGAAATAAAAGTAAAATTTGATTTGATGATGTATTTGAACAACCATTTGTAAGATACTTCTCTTTCAGCTGAAATAACTTGATCAGTGCCTAATCCATTGGGGTTTCAGAGTCTATAGCAAAATCTAAGATCTAATTTGTTGCCTTAAAAAAAATTGTATCAGCAATTCTTATCAGAATTTATCATTCAAAATCCTTTTCAATACTTAAGGAATCTTATCACATTCATCAAAGCTTTTACTTAATCCATTGAATTAACAGCAATGATAGATGGATATATGACCTAACTAGATTGCATTCAATTGAACAGGCTTTTACTCATACAACATCAAGGTAGCTAAGTATTGAGCAGGAGACAAAATTCAGAAAGAACTGATATGGGGACAGTTCATAATTTGTATTCATTTCCTTTGAAAATGGTACATCTTTTACAATAAACTCAGAATAGCCTTCAGAAATAAACACATTTCATTCTATCTTCATGTATTTTCAGTAAATTTGACAGAGAAACACATTACAAACTTGCCTTCAAATTTTGGACCAAAAACTAGACTAAGCACAATACTTAGAAGAAAAAGAATTCGGACCCTTCTTTAGCCTTGGGATCTCACTTAAATAGTGTGAGATGCAAAAAGCTTCAAGCTAAACAAATGACAGGTGTCCTTCTAAAGACAGGAACAAAATAAAAGAAAGGTTAATTACAACAAACATTTCTTGGTGGATCCCTTTCTGTTATGCTTCTTATTTGTTGAGATACAAATAAAAACAATCTGATCTTACAATCAATCTTCATCCTCGAAGTAAGTAGCCATGAGGTTTGAAAGTGATGTGTTGTCTTCAGTTATCTGTAAATTTACTTCAGCCTGGGGAGTTTCTGTGTCCTCAATATTAACTTCGGGGGTGATTGTTACTTTTTCACCTTCTTCCTCATCATCTTCTAATATTTGTTCTAGAAACTAATTTTTCCATTGATTAAAAGAATCATCATCTGGCCAATCAAAGCTTAGAACTTCTCTTTGTATCATTATTAAAGAATTTTCTTTTTCTTCTAAAACATCAAATTCTTTCCCCTTATCAGTATAAAATAACTGTACTTTTACTAATTCCTCATTAGTCTTAGCCCAGAACCAGTGGCCAGTCTCACTCATGATGTTTATCATTCTTTCATTTAATAATTCATCCATCTCCCTTTTCCACTTTTCTTTTTCTTTTAGCATATCCACAGATTCTAAAGCACAAGGAAAAAGAGTGAAATTTTCAGCGATGTATTGGGAAAAGCAGAGTGTTAATCTTCTTTGTAAAGAATCCCTTTCATCATCAAAATTCTCCAGCTTATTTAATAAATCAAAAATCTTCTCTACTTGATGATAGGGCATTTGAACTGCAGATATACATATGATTGTAATATCATTATTTCTCTCCCTCCATTTCTGTGCAAGAAGAGTCAGCTTATCCTTATCCCTGTTCAATTCATTCATGATGGCTGCAATTCTGGACAACTGATCAAAGAATTTTGACCATTGTATTTTATCCCTCAAATATATTATACCCTGTTTCAACTTTTCTTCATATTGATTTCTCAATTCTATCTACAACTCATGCAATTTTGTTTTTTCTGCTTCAAAGTCCTCTACAGTATAGAATTGGGGCCTTTCAGGGGTGTCAGGTATTTCAATGATAGGGGTTGATCCAACAAATGACTATGAAGGGTATGCAATTCTAAGTGTACTGGATTCTCCCACCTTTCTTTTCCCAAGTATCTTCTCCAATTGAGATACCCTGTTTTCCAGCTCAATTCTCTTTTTTACTTCTTGATTGTAGGCATCCACCACTATTTCATACTTATTCTGCAAATTAGTCATTTCCTTTTCTTCTCTTTCTGTAGTGGCCAAGGAAAACTTTGAATAATCCACATTCATGTAGGTTGCCTGTACATTTGAAGTATCAGCGACCCTCCTCACAATGATATTCCATGTTAGTCCTGAATCATCAGGCTGTAATGGAGTAGTCCTGGATCCTCTTCTTAGTGACCACATAACAAGGGCAGCTTGATCATTACTGAATGCTGTCCCTAAGAATTCCTTTTTATCTGGATCTTGTAATCCTAAATTATTTGAAACAGAATTAAAAATTAAGGCATCAACAACATCCCAATTGGGCAATAATAAAATATTTGCATTTTTCACCATTTGTCTACCCTCGTCAGGGGTTATATTTTGGAATTCTTGTATCATTTGTTCTTTTATTTGATTCTGAATGGAGGCTTCATCCATTTCTGGATGCTCTGCTTTCATATTCCTACACCTTTGTTCAAAAATGTGCATGTTTGCCCTCCATGCAAATTGATGGAAAGCCCTAGATTTAACAAAACTGTTATCAGACAAAAATTGCTGACTAGCCTGCTCCAAAATAGGGTCTAATTCCCTTCCTCTGAAATCTGCTACAGTCAATTCAAAACTTGGCACAGGAGGCTCCTGGGAGTTCCCTTCATCAATTTCTACTTGAGTAACAAAAACTCCTCCTTGCGACCCCATTTGTTCAATTTGCTCATTGGTGAGCTGCTCTTCCTCAATTTTCATTGGAGTTTGGGAAGGTGAGTAACCTTCATCATGGGATTCTTCTTCCCTTATTATTTTTCTTCTTTTGGGAGAAGGTTCAGGGGGTCTTTCTTCAAGGACAGTACTAGTAGATTCAATTACCTATTTTTCTTTGTTTACAATGGGCATCTGCTCCCGAATAACAGTATATCCAATCCTTTTTCAGACAATCAGTGGACCTACTCCTATGTTAGGGGTGAAACCCAATTTCTTCATAACTTCTCTGGCTTTATCTGGAAAAGAATCAATAAAATGTTGTTTCTTTTCATTCATTACCTCCATTATTTCTGAAAATGTACTCATGAGTTTATTTATCCTATCTGCATTATTTGCAGCATTACTAAGAGGATTGTAATCTTTGTCAAAAAAATTAATGAATTCCAAAACTTTTGAATGGACTCTCCATTTTTCTTTCTTTGTTTCTTGTTCCTGGAGAGAATATTCATTCCTTATTATATCTTCAGGGAAATAAAATTCATGCTGACTTGGATGAAGCTTGATTCTATGTCTGAGAGCAGAATTAAAGAAGTCTTCTATGTCACAAAAACAAGCATGAGATACTGCCATCTTATACCGATCCAAAAATTTGTAGAGGAAGATCCACCCTTCTTTAGTGATTACAAACTGGTGAGCTATAGTGCAAGTAGGAAAAATTGATCTTGTTCCTCTTTTGTGCAAAAAGGTTTCCTCCACTCCTCCCAACTTCCATAAAAATTTAGCTACCCCTACCTTTAAAGGTACCTGATAGGGTAGTACATGGGGTGTCCCTTTGAAACCATAGACCCTAATGATAGTTGAGACTGGATATGGGATGATATCTCCCCAATTATGTGACACTTTTAAACTGTGGGGTCTGTCCATAGGCCTAACAAGATGCATTAGTGCCTTAGGAATTCTAGGATTGTCACTCAATATGAGGCATCTTAGTTTAGAAGCAAAATGCCTATCAAATCTGACAAAGCTAGCATTTTCTGCCTCCCAAGTAAAGTTTGCACTCCATAATTGAACTGGTAGTGCCTCCCCCTCTTATTCCCTATTTAAAACCATTTCTTTAGTGAAATATGTAGCCCCTTTAAAAAGAAACATACGCATCAATAGGGAGTACTGACCCCAAACCTTTTCCACCTTGCCCTTTGCAATCCCCACTAATCCATTGTGAATCTCATTAGCCAGGTAGGATGCAAAATCAAAAAATATTTCTACACTGAAAGAAGAGATTTGGGTGATCATATACATGAAGCTCACTGGAATAAAGTCTTCTTCACCCTCTCCAAAGACTCTGCACAGGGTCCTGTATATTTCTACTACCCTGGCATTAAAGCATGATTTCTTGAAAGGTTCTTTAGAAGATGATGTTATTTTTGGTAGATTTCCAATCTTGCCTATGTGGGCTTTCAATGCACCTTGTCTAACTAAATCCCTTTTGGACATATATTCTTTTTCTAACTCTATCAAATTAATGGGCACATGATACATGGTGAGAGGTCCCAGACTAAAAACCTTCCTAATTTCTTCTGGACTGATGGTAATTAAAACCTCACCATCCATTGTTCTCACTACCTTAGTGGCTGGATCATAGCTTTTTGCTACAGTTTCAAGCAGGTCATAATCCATAAACACACTGGGAACAACAAGCTTCCCAAGATCAAAATTCCATATATTGGCATGAGGGGCATATAATTTCCTTTCTACGAACCATTTTTTGAACAGACTCAAACCAGTTTGAGAAGTCTGAGCATCCTGAACCCAATTACCCTTATCATACAGTCCATCAGCTATCCTTAGCCTAGGGTTCAATGAGGTTAACCTCTTAACTTGTGTTGTCTCTATAGTAGACTTAGGAAGCAACTCAAGCAAATCATCATGCACATTTCTATCCAAATAATTTACTGCACCTAAAAATCCCTTCTTTGGAGGCATCTTGGACTTATTTTTCATAGAACTGGAAAGCCTATGAGGATTATGGTAGTATTACTTAATTGAATTTTGTCTTTTTTTTCCTCTGTATTTCCGCAAACTTTCTGCAAATAGACAACTTCACAATTTCTACCAAGCTTTGGCACACTTTCCTTCAGTAATTGCTTCTGCACAAGAATGGCTTCAAATCTTTGCTTGCATAAGATGAAACTGATGAAATCTCTCTGTATTATACTCTATTTTTTCTCACGGACGATGCTTTCATGTCTAATTAATACAAGGAGTGGCACTACATTTTGTGTTTAAAACTGCGTCGTCGATCTTTAAAGATCCTATGATCATGTGATACGGAGAGAACAACTAGGAGTTGCATTTGACATGTCAGTCACTTTACCCAATGAGAACTTACCACGTATATCATTCTTTCCTTGATGGCGCTTGTATCTGGACCCATTGACATCTGAGGACACGTGTTAGCATGTTGCTACTTCATTATGCGTAAAAAACAAGCATCTTGCCATAGCGAAGCAGCGACAATCGTCGATCTGATTCAGAATCAATCAAATGATATGCTACTAGGTTTGCTCAGAAAGAAGGCTGTGGGCCCTATTCGCTATGTCGCTATAATTATCTCCCTCACAACTCTTCATAGCGAGAAGATGACAATCATTGATCACATACTCAATCAAGGGTGAGGAAACTACGCGGGGTCTTCTGATTCATACTCGCTATGTCGCATGGCTTAAAAAACATTCAATTTTGCATGGCGAGGTAGCGAGGACCGTTAATTGCATTCCAAGCTGACATTCAGGATCTCTTTGCACATTTGGTTAGAAAGGTATTAATGAAAACAAAGATCTCTGCATAGTTGGCACCTGTCAAAAATTTGTTGTAGTCCTAATTATCATTCCACGTCACCAAAGGTCACCGCCGATCTTTCTTTTTTACGGGGCCTCGCTACTTCGCTAACGGTGAAGTATCTGATTTTTCTGATAGTGAGGTAGCGAGCTCCAGTGTTTTAATGAATTCCATACCGAAAAATGCAAGGGGCAAAAGATAATAATTTCTGTTACTTAAACTGCTTCTGACAACGGCATTTATGACTTGTCATGCCACCTAGTGAAGTCGAGGCACCGGCAAAATGCAACGTCACCGCCCCTTCAAACTTTATGGGGCCTCACTACTTCGCTAACGGTGAAGTGTCTAATTTTTCTGATAACGAGGTGGTGAAGCATCAAAAAAATCATCATTCCGACTCTTGTTTCAGATATCCTATTGGGTCCCCTTTCCTGTTTGGATGGTAGTTGCAACATGTACCTGCACAATAAATCATTCAAAAAATAAAGTTTTGACCACCATATCTTCACTTTGCGGTCCCACCTTGTAAAATACTCAGCATTTGCTACCTCACATGGCTTAGAAAGCATGCAATTCTTCATAGCGAGGTAACGACAGCGGTAGATCTACTTGGATCTGATGGTTAGAAAGATTGATAAAAAAGGGAATCTCGGGGAAACAGAAAATAAAAGGGACATAATATTCGTCTCACTTGAAAATTCAAAAGTTCCGTGCTCGACAGTTTATGAACAGATAGAACATAGGGTTTTCATGAGTTTTTTCTTATGGATGGATTATCCAGAAACCCTATGTTTCACTTAGAAATAAAAAATTTTGACTTTTCTATAATTTAACAAAAACCTCTGTTGCACAAAAAGTCAGACCAACAGTGGCTCTGTCTGGGGATGATAGACTACTTGAGTCTATGCAAGAATTCAGAATCTATGGGAGAGTAGACCACACATTTGGCAAGATGACAACTTCTTCAAAGAGCACAAAGCAACACACAAAAAACAAGGAACCAAACTGCACAAGGATACTTACAAGGATTTACAGAGAAAGCAAAATGACAGGAACCCTAAAACTACTGTTCATGGAAGAAAGTAAGTATTTTTCAAGAAAAATACCTCTTCAAGAACTTTCCATGAACTGGCAATTCAAGAATATTGTCAGATATATCTTTGATTATATAAGAATCTTCACCCCAAGTATTCTCAATGAGATATGGGCCTACCCAAATAGGATCAAATTTTCCATGTTTTCCTTTATCTTCAATTCTGGCATTCCACATCAAGACTAGATCTCCATTTTCAAATTTACTGCTTACAGTTCTTTTATCATAGAGTGTCTTGACTTGCAATTGCAGCTTTTGGTTCCTCAAAGATGCTTCTCTTCTGGTTTCGGTCAATCCTACCAATTCATCTATTCTTTCTTGCATTTCATTTGTAGTATCTTCATCATATAACTGGATGTAATTGTATAGTCCCATCAAGTTGTTCTGAGGCATTCTGGCTTGAATTCCATAAACTAAATCAAATGGAGCTACACCAATTGCTTTCTTTACAGTTACTTTGTCAGCCCATATTGCCAACTGTAACTTGGAATCCCATGCCTTTTTATTATCATCCAAGGTTCTCTTAATGACCTTCAACAGGCTCTTATTTGTGGACTCAGCTTGTCCATTCCCTTGTCGATAATATGGAGCAGATGATGATCTTGTCATTCTATATTTATCACAAAATTTGATGAACTCCTCAGATCTAAAACACATAGCATTATCTGTGACAATTCTCTGTGGACATCCAAACCTAGAAATAATATTATTCAACAGGAAATTATTTACCACCTTACTTGTTGCATTTCTTGTGGGGATAGCCTCCACCCACTTTGTAAAGTAGTCAGTAGCAACCAGAATCCAAGAATAGCCAGTCCTAGACTTGGGGAAAATCTCTCCTATGAAGTCCAGACCCCATTGTTGAAAAGGTGCTTGAGTCTCAACTGGTCTCGATGGAGTATTTCCTGAGAATTTAAGCTTTTCAGCAAACCTCTGACAAGGATCACATTTTCTAACCATAACTTGAGCATCCTTGAACAGAGAAGGCCACCAGAATCTAGCCCTTATTATCTTATGTGCAGTAGTTTTGGGCATGTAGTGTCCTCCACATACTCCAACATGCATTTCTTTCAAAATCTCTTTTGCCTTTTCTTTATCCACACATTTCAACAGGATTCCCTCAAAATTTCTCCACCATAAGTTATTTTGGACAATTATGTACCTGATGGCTTGCAATTTAGTATTCCTTTTTTTATTCTCAGGCAGATGGGGAGGAGCTTCCATATGTTGCAAATAATATATGACATTGGTGTACCAATCACATTGGTCCATGTCGCATAAGTCAATTATGAGATCATCATTTACCAAATTTATCTGATTTGCCTCTAGATTAGTTTGAGCCATGATTTTGGCCAAACCTTGACCTCTTACTAATTTTTTTATTTGTATATCAATGTTAAATTATTGGATTCTATTGATCCATCTACACCTCCTGCCTGACACTTCCTGCTGAGAGAATATATCCTTGACTGCAGCACTAGGTACAAAAGTGACAACAATAGCACCTACCAAATAACTTCTGAAAGCTTTTATAGCCTTTACCAAAGCATATGCTTGCTTTTCATTTATTTCATACTTCAGTTCAGCAGGCTGTAGGGACTTGCTGAAAAATGCAATAGGCTGCTCATATCCTTCTTGATTTTTCTATAATAAGACTGCAGCTACAGTATGGAATGATGCAAAAGAGAAAATATGCATGGGCTTTGCATAATCTGGGGTCCTCAATACTGGAGCATTCTTTTTTGCAGTTTTTATATCTTGGAATGCTTGTGAGGGTTCACCATTCCAATCTATAACAGCTCCTTTCTTAAGCATCTTTGAGATGGGTCTACTGATTTCAGCAAAATTGGTAAAAATCTCCTCAAAAAATTGACCTGGCCAAAAAAGGACTGAATTCCTTTCACATTTTTTGGTTTGGGCACTTTGTCAATAGCTACTATCCTCTCAGGATCTATTTTTACCCCATCCTTAGACACTATGTGTCCTAATAACTTTCCTTCTGTGATCCCGAATGTGCATTTCTTTGGGTTTAAAGATACCCCATATTCCAGGGCTTTTATAAAGATTTTTTCCAAGTGTTTGCAGTGATCTTCAGCCTTGTTAGAATACACTATAAGATCATCCTGGTACACAACCGTAAATTTGTCAATATACTCATGAAATGCTACATCCATGGCTCTTTGGAAAGTAGCTCCTGCATTAATCAAGCCAAAAGGCATCCTCACATACACATATGTTCCCCAAGGGGTTGTGAAGGTTGTCTTGAACTGTTCACTTTCTTTTACTAGAACTTGATTATATCCAGAAAAGCCATCCATCATTGACATCAATTCAAAGCCAGTCACTTGTTGTAACATGGCTTCCATATTAGGTAAGCCATAATTGTCCTTCAGAGATGCAATGTTTAAATTTCTAAAATCAACACAAAGCCTAATATATCCATTCTTCTTCCTAATAGGAACCAGGTTTGAAACCCAGGTGGAATGCCTGATTGGTTTGATTATTCCACCATCTCTCAGTTTTGTCAGTTCTTCTTGCATTTTTGGGGCAAGGGTAGGATTGATTGGTCTCTTTTTTTGCCTAAACGGTCTTACATTTTCCTTCAATGGTATGACATGCTAGAAAATATCCTCCCTATAAGCCTTAAGGTCATCATATGACCAAGCAAAAACATGTCTGTATTTTCTAAGTAGGTCAATCAATGTTTTCCTAATTTCAACAGGCAAATGTTGGCCAATATAAACCCTTTTAGGAACTTCATCAGTACCCAAGTTTATTTCTTCTAACTCCTGGGGTTTGGGGTCATTTACTCCGGATTTTACTCTATCTTGATTATCAAAAATATTTTCCAAGACTACTAAACCCTTTGGCATCTTATTTGTTTTTAATTGCATTATTTCTTGACCAAAAATGGTTTCCTTCCCATTTATGGTTTCAATCATTCCACTACAATCCATCTCCTGACCGTGATACTTGTCTTCATTTAACAAAAAAATTGTAATATCCTTATCATCTTCAAAAACCTGCCAATTTTCAATGTTGTCAGGTATGGAAGGCCTATTTTGCACCTCAATCTGGGAGATTCCTGAAAATGATATTTCTTTTGGCTTGATGGCTACATTTGCCAACAGGTCAGCCATCTTATTTTGTGTTCTATCTCTCCATGTGATCCCAAATGCATCAAAGAATTCTATCTGATCCCAGACTGCATTTCTATATTGTTTCAGTCTCCTATTTTTTGATAAATAGGTTCCTTTGATCTGAGAGATAATTAGTTCAGAATCCCCTATGACATATAATTTCTTAATCTTATGATGTATGGCAACTTTGAGCCCTAGCAGCAATGCTTCATACTCTACAATATTATTAGTGCAGGCAAACTTCAAGGTGAATGAATACCTAAAAGTATTATTTTCAGGGGACACAAAGACTACACCTGCCCCTGCACCCTCTTTAGAACTAGCCCCATCAAAGAACATTGTCCATAATTTTGGTGAATTCATGCAACATTCAACTTCATTTTTGATGATAGCAGGTAAATTTTCAACTTCCTGAATAATTAATTCAGCCCTGAAAGCATTAATCCCAGTATCTAGGAAACAAGTGGTATCTTTGTCAATTTCTTCACCTAAGATGTGGTTAACCCTTGGTTCCCTATTTACCCTGATAGCTTTGTCCCCTATATGAAAAGTGGCATAAGTTAGATCACATTGTAGGCTTCCCCCCATGGTAGCACTCCATTTTCTGGAGAGTAACATTCCGTAATGTGGAGGTATATCTACCACAAGGATAGACATGGTTAATTCTACTTCAAGATATGTAGCCAATTTGAATGGTAGGGCATTTATAGTACCTATGACTGGGACTTCTCTAGCATCCATCCCTCTGCATCTACCTTGCTTGGTATCTACCTTCAATCCTAAGGCTTCCATTACCTTGAAAGGCATTATAGTGTTGGAAGCTCCTGAGTCTATCATGCAATTTTTTAGGGTTTTCCCTTTTATGATTAGACTGAGGAAAAAAGGATCAATATCTTCTATGAATGCCACTGAGGAATCATCTAGAAACATTTGAGGAATCTGGGATATGATACCACTATCCTCTATTACTAATGGGGTTTGTTGGGGCATAGTTTGGTCAACAATAATATTATTGCTTGCTATTCCACCCTACCATGACAAAGCCTTATTCTTATGTTCTTCAATTCTAAAAAGTTCAGACAGGGGCACTTTTACAGTAATTTGAGATAACATGGATATCATATCAACATGTTCAACCACAGTAGGTTTTACAATAGTACCTGAAATCGGAGTCTTTTGAGCAATAGGCACCACATTTTGCTTTACAACATCTGATTCTGATTTTTTCGGTTGCACAACTGGTGTTGTTGCTTCACTTATCTAAAATTGAACCTTCTTCTTTGGTTCCCATTTCTTACCCTTGTTCTCCTTGATTTTAGGCACATCTACATGGACTTTCTTGTCTTGATCATTTATCTTATGAGTGATGTCCTTGATGAAGACACTAGATGGCTTTCCTGCATCATTCTTTATTGCTCTATTTCTCAAATTATAATTGCTATGAACTTGTGAAATCATTTCGGCTATAATTCTGTCAATTTCCTCCTTGGAGGGAATTCTTAGACTTGTGAGACCTACATCAAAAAATTTACTGCATACCTTATCTGCATCATACCCTTCATCATCTAAGAGTACTTGCTGATGATATAGCTGGTAAGCAATTCTTTGGCTAGTAACATCATTTTCAGGCTCTTCTGAATCAGAATCTATCAAATCATCATACATGCTCACCATATTGCAGCTTATATCGTCATGGCTTTTATGTTCAGTTTCTTCTTCAGCTTGCACTCCTTGGGCTTGGGAAAATGACTAAGCAACAGCACAATAATCAGCAGAATGAGGTGATTGGCATATAATGCACCATGGTACATCATCATTCATATTTACAATGTTCTTTTGCAGGGGATCTGGAGTACCCTTGTCCTTCACATTTTGGGTCTGGTTAGGAACTGGTTTACCATCTTTCCACTGAGTGGTATAAGGGTAATTCTACATCCTAGGCTGTCTATTGAAGTTGTTGTTATTCACCGGGGGTCTTTCAGCAACATTTGGCTTATTGAAACTAGTGGGATTCATCTTCTTGAGCATTTCTAAAACCTGGCCTATAGTAGGTTCTTCGGGCTTTTTTCCTATAGGGGTTCTCTCACCCTCCCTTTTATTATTGTTCTTAGAATTAAAAACTTTAGGATCATCCCTCCTACCTAGTTTTCCAGATGCCTTTCTATTATTCTCTATATTTACTGCAACTCTATAGGCATCTCTCAAGGTTTTAGGATCTTTATCCCTCAATTGATAAGCCATTTTTCTATCAAAAGCATTGAAGTAGGTTGTAAGACAGACATCTTCATTTAACCTCATGAATTGAAAAAGTTTGTACATACCCTTTTGGAATCTCACATTGAAATCAAATGTGGACTCATTTGGATTCTTCTTGATATTGTTGAACTCGTTCAACATGAATCCTGCAATGGTATTGTCCTCATACTTCTCTTTAAACAACTTTTCCATATCACTCCATGAGGTAATACTATCATCAAGCAACCTCATGAACCAATCCCTTGCATCCTCTATTAATGAATGCACAAACAATTTCATTACCATGTCTTCGTGTTCAACTTCATAATCATTCAACATGTCAATGAAAGTCCTCAAATGTTCTTCACTAGTAACAGCATTATTTCCAGAAAACTTAACCACTTTATCCCTTAAATCAAATGATATGGGATGGGGGGCACCAGGAATACCAGCAAATGATATATGTCTGTACTTTTTCAGGTATATAGATTTCTTCTGGAAACCAGGAACATTTGAGGTGCTAGCTATATTAGCTTGACTCAGGGGAGCAGCTTGGGACTATTGTGGTGGGACAAATGGGACTTGGGTGCCAATATTTGGGGATGAGGTAGGGGCAGATTGGGGTATTCCCTGGGTTGAAATTGTGGGAGCACTAACTGGTGCAGGATTTGCAGGTGGGATAGACAAATTGGGCCATGAAGCCAATGCAGAATTAGACTTTATGAATTGGATTTTCCTTCTAGTTTCTACAGCTTGAGCTTTATTTTCAACCTTCTCAAGTTTTTTTGCAAGATCTTCCCTCTCTTTTCGAGCCTTCTCAAGATCTAGATCTAACTTCGACATGGAGGGTTGTATAGGTTTGCTTGGTATAGCTTGAGGCTCATTTATTTGGATTCCTATAGCCTTTCCTTTCCCTTTATCTGGAGCTTTTGCAGTGGGCTCTATAGGATCAATTTGAACAGGTTTATAGGCTTGAACTTGAGCAATAACTGGTTC
This sequence comes from Cupressus sempervirens, assembly GCA_028749045.1. Lineage (NCBI taxonomy): Eukaryota > Viridiplantae > Streptophyta > Pinopsida > Cupressales > Cupressaceae > Cupressus > Cupressus sempervirens. Next base: position 540,929,929 of record CM053789.1, read on the forward strand.
TTACCTTCGATTTAGGTGTTTCTCTTGTTCTTGCACTTTAGCTCTCAGATTATCAATATCTCCAAAAACATCCTTATGGAGAGTTGTGGTATTCTCTTCTAATTTTTTGTTTTTCTCTTTCAAAGCAGCCATCCTTCTTAACAGAGTATCTCTTTCTATTATGGAATCTAAGGTGGCTTGCTCCTTCTCTTTTTCAAGATGAATGCGTTTAGCTTCTTCCTCAGCAATCCATTTCTTCAAAAATTCTATCTTAGAGTGCACTTCTTTAGGATCTGCAAAAGTTGCCTCGAAATCAACAGGGTCATCCAGATCTATTAGGTTTGGTTCTACATATGGGGATGCTCTGGGATTAAAAGGATTATCAGATGAACTCCTAAATCCTAGCCTATAATTTACATCGGCTACAAGATCTGGTCTTAATGAAGCAATTCCCATAGTAGATACGTCCTTGTCTTGAAAAACTCTCTCATCTGGTAATGGGGTACTGAAAATGCCTCCTAAGAGTCTTGTAGTTTTGGATTCAAAGCTAAGCGAAGAAGACTCTCTTCCTATTACTGGTTGATAACGGGAATTGACGGATGCATTACCTCTGGCTTTCCAAGTAGGATTTGGATTTGTCTTTTTCTTATTTTGGTTCTTCCTACCACCTTGGGGTAAATTAGTATACATTGATACATCAGGATTGGCTCTCATGTAAGCTCTTGTATTTTTCCTGTTGTCAACCATATTTACCTTTTGTTACAATAAGCACTAGCTTCAAAACCTTGACTGAGTCGCCACCCTATTTTGGGAAAATATATAATAAGACTTTTAGCTGATCAAAAGAAATTGACACACAAGTAGGAACAAAAATATACGGCATAGACAGACCAATCACTGATGTCGTAAGACTGCAAATCTTGCTTGTTTAGATAAGACACTTGGATAGGCTGGGTACGTCAGTGTGTAGCAATGGTACTTGGGCTCTATCTTCTTTAAATTCTCAAGGTTTGACACTAAAAGATTCCCTTATAACCATGGGAAAGACATAGATCACATGACACACATGTACACAGCAGGACCAAAGAAAGTACAGTATTTTTCACAGAGGTGTCGGACAAGTCCCCAGCAGAGTCGCCATTTTGTTGGTGTTTTAAATGGTAATAAAACTACTAAGCGACAAAAACCTTAATACTAGAATGACAGTACATACACAATCTAAAGACTAGCCTATTCTTATCAACAATTGCATATCTAAAGTATTTGGACCCAACTTCAACAAAACCACAAATGGTTTTCTACATTTTTGGCTCTGCACAACTAGGGTGGGTATACCCAGGGATGGTTCAAATATGAAACTACTGTATAAGGATTATTCTTAGTTTCATTCTGATTCTCATTTCACAATCCTCAAATATATACATAATTCTTACTAACTTGCTAAAACACATCCCATAAACAGATATGGCCAAGAAATCTTCTATAGATCCGTAGACGTTTTCAACAAAAATGGCTAACTGAAGCTAAAAAGATTTCATGCAGACAAGTGCTGGCCAACTTTGAAGATCTACAGGAAATAAAAGTAAAATTTGATTTGATGATGTATTTGAACAACCATTTGTAAGATACTTCTCTTTCAACTGAAATAACTCGATCAGTGCCTAATCCATTCGGGTTTCAGAGTCTATAGAAAAATCTAAGATCTAATTTGTTGCCTTAAAACAAATTGTATCAGCAATTCTTATCAGAATTTATCATTCAAAATCCTTTTCAATACTTAAGGAATCTTATCACATTCATCAAAGCTTTTACTTAATCCATTGAATTAACAACAATGATAGATGGATATACAACCTAACTAGATTGCATTCAATTGAACAGGCTTTTACTCATACAACATCAAGGTAGCTAAGTATTGAGCAGGAGACAAAATTCAGAAAGAACTGATATGGGGACAGTTCATAATTTGTATTCATTTCCTTTGAAAATGGTACATCTTTTACAATAAAATCAGAATAGCCTTCAGAAATAAGGCACAGCTCATTCTATCTTCATGTATTTTCAGTAAATTTGACAGAGAAACACATTACAAACTTGCCTTCAAAATTTGGACCAAAAACTAGACTAAGCACAATACTTAGAAGAAAAAGAATTCGGACCCTTCTTTAGCCTTGGGATCTCACTTAAATAGTGTGAGATACAACAAGCTTCAGGCTAAACAAATGACAGGTGTCCTTCTAAAGACATGAACAAAATAACAGAAAGGTTAATTACAACAAACATTTCATGGTGGATCCCTTTCTGTTATGCTTCTTATTTGTTGAGATACAAATAAAAACAATCTGATCTTAGAATCAATCTTCATCCTCGGAGTAAGTAGCCATGAGGTTTGAAAGTGATGTGTTGTCTTCAGTTATCTGTAAATTTACTTCAGCCTGGGGAGTTTCTGTGTCCTCAGTATTAACTTCGGGGGTGATTGTTACTTTTTCACCTTCTTCCTCATCATCTTCTGATATTTGTTCTAGAAACTGATTTTTCCATTGATTAAAAGCATCATCATCTGGCCAATCAAAGCTTAGAACTTCTCTTTGTATCATTATTAAAGAATTTTCTTTTTCTTCTAAAACATCAAATTCTTTCCCCTTATCAGTATAAAATAACTGTACTTTTACTAATTCCTCATTAGTCTTATCCCAGAACCAGTGGCCAGTCTCACTAATGATGTTTATCATTCTTTCATTTAATAATTCATCCATCTCCCTTTTCCACTTTTCTTTTTCTTTTAGCATATCCACAGATTCTAAAGCACAAGGAAAAAGAGTGAAATTTTCAGCGATGTATTGGGAAAAGTAGAGTATTAATCTTCTTTGTAAAGAATCCCTTTCATCATCAAAATTCTCCAGTGTATTTAATAAATCAAAAATCTTCTCGACTTGATGATAGGGCATTTGAACTGTAGATATACATATGATTGTAATATCATTATTTCTCTCCCTCCATTTCTGTGCAAGAAGAGTCAGCTTATCCTTATCCTTGTTCAATTCATCCATGAGGGCTGCAATTCTGGCCAACTGATCAAAGAATTTTGACCATTGTATTTTATCCCTCAAATATATTATACCCTGTTTCAACTTGTCTTCATATTGATTTCTCAATTCTATCTACAACTCATGCAATTTTGTTTTTTCTGCTTCAAAGTCCTCTACAGTATAGAATTGGGGCCTTTCAGGGGTGTTAGGTATTTCAATGATAAGGGTTGATCCAACAAATGACTATGAAGGGTATGCAATTCTAAGTGTACTAGATTCTCCCACCTTTCTTTTCCCAAGTATCTTCTCCAATTGAGATACCCTATTTTCTAGCTCAATTCTCTTTTTTACTTCTTGATTGTAGGCATCCACCACTATTTCATACTTATTCTGCAAATCAGTCATTTCCTTTTCTTCTCTTTTTGTAGTGGCCAAGGAAAACTTTGAATAGTCCGCATTCATGTAGGTTGTCTGTACATTTGAAGTATCAACGACCCTCCTCACAATGATATTCCCTGTTAGTCCTAAATCATCAGGCTATAATGGAGTAGTCTCGGATCCTCTTCTTAGTGACCACATAACAAGGGCAGCTTGATCATTACTGAATGCTGTCCCTAAGAATTCCTTTTTATCTAGATCTTGTAATCCTAAATTATTTGAAACAGAATTAAAAATTAAGGCATTAGCAATATCCCAATTGGGCAATAATAAAATATTTACATTTTTCACCATCTGTCTACCCTTGTCAGGGGTTATATTTTGGAATTCTTGTATCATTTGTTCTTTTATTTGATTCTGAATGGAGGCTTCATCCATTTTTGAATGCTCTGCTTTCATATTCGTACACCTTTGTTCAAAAATGTGCATGTTTGCCCTTCATGCAAACTGATGGAAAGCCCTAGATTTAACAAAACTATTATCAGACAAAAATTGCTGACTAGCCTGCTCCAAAACAAGGTCTAATTCCCTTCCTCTGAAATCTGCTACAGTCAATTCAAAACTTGGCACAGGAGGCTCCTGGGGGTTCCCTTCATCAATTTCTGCTTAAGTAAGAAAAACTCCTCCTTGCGACCCCATTTGTTCAATTTGCTCATTGGTGAGCTGCTCTTCCTCAAATTTCATTGGAGTTTGGGAAGGTCAGTAACCTTCATCATGGGATTCTTCTTCCCTTATTATTTTTCTTCTTTTGGGAGAAGGTTCAAGGGGTCTTTCTTCAAGGATAGTACTAGTAGATTCAATTACTTGTTTTTCTTTGTTTACAATGGGCATCTGCTCCCGAATAACAGTATATCCTGTCCTTTTTCGGACAACCAGTGGACCTACTCCTATGTTAGGGGTGAAACCCAATTTCCTCATAACTTCTCTGGCTTTATCTGGAAAAGAATCAATAAAATGTTGTTTCTTTTCATTCATTACCTCCATTATTTCTGAAAATGTACTCATGAGTTTATTCATCCTATCTGCATTATTTGCAGCATTACTAAGAGGACTGTAATCTTTGTCAAAACAATTAATGAATTCCAAAACTTTTGAATAGACTCTCCATTTTTCTTTCTTTGTTTCTTGTTCCTAGAGAGAATATTCATTCCTTATTATATCTTTAGGGAAATAAAATTCATGCTGACTTGGATGAAGCTTGATTCTATGTCTGAGAGCAGAATTAAAGAAGTCTTCTATGTCACAAAAAAGAGCATGAGATACTGCCATCTTATACCGATCCAAAATTTTGTAGAGGAAGATCCACCCTTCTTTAGTGATTACAAACTAGTGAGCTATAGTGCAAGTAGGAAAAATTGATCCTATTCCTCTTTTGTGCAAAAAGGTTTCCTCCACTCCTCCCAACTGCCATAAAAATTCAGCTACCCCTACCTTTAAAGGTCCCTGATAGGGTAGTACATGGGGTGTCCCTTTGAAACCATAGACCCTAATGATAGTTGAGACTGGATATGGGATGATATCTCCCCAATTATGTGACACTTTTAAACTGTGGGGTCTGTCCATAGGCCTAACAAGATGCATTAGTGCCTTAGGAATTCTGGGATTGTCACTCAATATGAGGCATCTTAGTTTAGAAGCAAAATGCCTACCAAATTTGACAAAACTAGCATTTTCTGCCTCCCAAGTCAAGTATGCACTCCATAATTGAACTGGTAGTGCCTCCCCCTCTTGTTCCCTATTTAAAACCATTCCTTTAGCAAAATATGTAGCCCCTTTAAAAAGAAACATATGCATCAATAGGGAGTACTGACCCCAAACCTTTTCCACCTTGCCCTTTGCAATCCCCACTAATCCATTGTGAATCTCATTAGCCAGGTAGGATGCAAAATCAAAAAATATTTCTACACTGAAAGAAGAGATTTGGGTGATCATATACATGAAGCTCACTAGAATAAAGTCTTCTTCACCCTCTCCGAAGACTCTGCACAGGGTCCTGTATATTTCTACTACCCTTGCATTAAAGCATGATTTCTTGAAAGGTTCTTTAGAAGATGATGTTATTGTTGGTAGATTTCCAATCTTGCCTATGTGGGCTTTCAATGCACCTTGTCTAACTATATCCCTTTTGGACATATATTCTTTTTCTAACTCTATCAAATTAATGGGCACATGATACATGGTGAGAGGTCCCAGACTAAAAACCTTCCTAATTTCTTCTGGACTGATGGTAATTAAAACCTCACCATCCATTGTTCTCACTACCTTAGTGGCTGGATCATAGCTTTTTGCTACAGTTTCAAGCAGGTCATAATCCAGAAACACACTGGGAACAACAAGCTTCCCAAGATCAAAATTCCATATATTGGCATGAGGGGCATATAATTTCCTTTCTGCGAACCATTTTTTGAATAGACTCAAACCAGTTTGAGAAGTCTGAGCATCCTGAACCCAATTACCCTTATCATACAGTCCATCAGCTATCCTTAGCCTAGGGTTCAATGAGGTTAACTTCTTAACTTGTGCTGTCTCTACAGTAGACTCAGGAAGCATCTCAAGCAAATCATCATGCACATTCCTATCCAAATAATTTACTGCACCTGAAAATCCCTTCTTTGGAGGCATCTTGGACTTATTTTTCACAGAACTGGAAAGCCTGCGAGGATTATGGTAGTATTACTTACTTGAATTTTGTCTTTGTTTTCCTCTGTATTTTCGCAAACTTTTCGCGAACAGACAACTTCACAATTTCTACCAAGCTTTTGCACACTTTCCTTCAGTAATTTCTTCTGCACAAGAATGGCTTCAAATCTTTGCTCGCATAAGATGAAACTGATGAAATCTCTCTGTATTATACTCTATTTTTTCTCATAGACGATGCTTTCATGTCTAATTAATACAAGGAGTGGCACTACATTTTGTGTTTAAAACTGCGTTGTCGATCTTTAAAGATCCTACGATCATGTGATATGGAGAGAACAACTAGGAGTTTCATTTGACATGTCAGTCACTTTACCCAATGAGAACTTACCACGTATATCATTCTTTCCTTGATGGCGCTTGTATCTGGACCCATTGACATCTGAGGACACGTGTCAGCATGTCGCTACTTCGTTATGCATAAAAAACAAGCATCTTGCCACAGCGAAGCAACGACAATCGTCAATCTGATTCGAAATCAATCAAATGATATGCTACTAGGTTTTCTCAAAAAGAAGGTAGTGGGCCCTATTCACTATGTCGCTATAATTATCTCCCTCGCAACTCTTCATAGCGAGAAGGCGACAGTCATTGATCACATACTCAATCAAGGGTGAGGAAACTACGCGGGGTCTTCTGATTCATACTCGCTATGTCGCATGGCTTAAAAAATATGCAATTTTGCATAGCGAGGTAGTGAGGACCGTTGATTTCATTCCAAGCTAACGTTCAGGATCTCTTTGCACATTTGGTCATAAAGGCATTAATGAAAACAAAGATCTCTGCATAGTTGGCGCCTGTCAAAAATTTGTTGCAGTCCTAATTATTATTCCACGTCAGCAAAGGTCACTGTCGATCTTTCTTTTTTACGGGGTCTCGCTACTTCGCTAATGGTGATGTATCTGATTTTTTCGATAGCGAGGTAGCGAGCTCCGATGTTTTAATGAATTTCGTATCGAAAAATGCAAGGGGCAGAAGATAATAATTTCTGTTACTTAAACTATTTCTGACAACGGCATTTATGACTTGTCACGCCACCTGGTGAAGTCAAGGCACCGGCAAAATGCAACGTCACTTCCCCTTCAGACTTTACGGGGCCTCACTACTTCGCTAACGGTGAAGTGTCTAATTTTTTTGATAACAAGGTGGCGAAGCATCGTAAAAATCATCATTCCGGCTCTTGTTTCAGATATCCTGTTGGGTCCCCTTTCCTGTTTGGATGGTAGTTGCAACGTGTACCTGCACAATAAATCATTCAAAAAATAAAGTTTCGACCGCCGTATCTTCACTTTGCGGTCTCGCCTCGTAAAATACTCAGCATTCGCTACCTCGCATGGCTTAAAAAGCATGCAATTCTTCATAGCGAGGTAACGACAGTGGTAGATCTACTTGGATCTGACGGTTAGAAAGATTGATAAAAAGAGGAATCTCGAGGAAACAAAAAATAAAAGGGACAGAATATTCGTCTCACTTGAAAATTCAAAAGTTTTGTGCCCGACAGTTTATGAACAGATAGAACATAGGGTTTTCATGAGTTTTTTCTTATGGATGGATTATCCAGAAACCCTATGTTTCACTTAGAAATAAAAAATTCTAACTTTTCTATAATTTAACAAAAACCTCTGTTGCACAAAAAGTCAGACCAACACATACCAAACCATATGCAACTTGTAGAATCTTACCCCATCTCTTTGATTATATTAGGCCTAAAAAAGCCATTGTCCTATTTTCTTGTGAGTGAAATAGAATAATTGCGGTATCCATCACAATTTAGTGGAGTCTTTAGATCAATACCCAAAGAGAATAAATCATACGTAAACATAACTAAGATATTAAAGGATAAAATTTGGGAATGACCCAAAAAGTTAAAGATTGGAGAAGCAATCAGTAATTATTATCCATCACCTATAATAAGGAATATTTAATATCCCAATATGGTATTGTTAATAATTGACCTTGGAACTATATGAAATTTGACAACTACTAACTAGGTATTACTAATATTGGCCCATATAGCCAAAGCATATGATACAAAAAACTAATTAGGGACTGATCAATAGTAGAGCTTATGTATCAAAATGATACATAATATACTAGTGATGCTAAGCTAAGATGATCACTAAATTTAGTAATTAGTTCTAGCTATTGTAATCACTAAAGAGGTAACACCTCATAAAAAATTAATGAAGAGTAAATAGTTCTCAGAGGTCACATGTTTATGAATTAAATGAGCTTTGCAAGGTGAAGAGTTAATCATTAAATTTGAAAATCTATGCTTGGTAGAGATACTGCATGATTTTAATTAGTATACTAATTTACTGAGATTTCTCTCACCATATTATAGGGCCAACAAAGGTTGTAAAGGATGAAATAATAATAAATGATTAAAACTAATCTAACCTTGGATGGCATAATTAAGACTATCTTATAATTACAGACTAATGCAATATCCACCATCCCTTTTATTCTTGTCAACGTAAAACTATATATAAGGCCCTTAGACTAATCTACATGATTATAATTTGAAACTAAATTTCTCATATTGGAGCTTGGGAATATTCCTAGGAAAAAGATTAATATAATAATTGAAGTTTCTTTTCGCTCATGTTTGACTAGTGAAAAAGTCAATAAGTCTTCATACAAAGATTACATACAGGAAGATATATTAATATTTAATTCTAAAGCTCAATCTAAGAGTTACCTAGAACACACAAATGTAATACATTGGCTTTATTATATTCTAAATAAGAAAATATTATAGGAAGATTTATAATAAGTGTATAAATTGAGGTTAGTAGAAGTTATGGACTTTACATCATCTGCTCCCTTGTTAGTCAAACTGTTAGTTTCTGTATTACCTTCTCGATGTAGGTGCTTAAATTTGAGGTCCTCAAATGAATTTAACAAATCCAATGCTACCTCAAGATATGACTAGATTTTCCAATTAGGTATTTTACTTACCCTTAATGAATTATAACTATATGTGAATTGCCTTCTATGTCTAATTCGAGAATATATAGACTCTTACTAAGTTTTAATCCTTCAATTAATGCCATAATTTTTGCAATATTATTGGTTGTTTTAGGCAGTGGTTTAACTAATTTGGAAAACACCTTATCCTCATGGTTATGGAAAATGCACTCAATACCTAATTTTCTCAGGTTTCCCCTAGAGGCACCATCAAAATTTAGCTTAGACCACCCAAGCTTAGGAGGAGTCCATTTACAATTAGCTCTTACTTTCTTGTTGATATGACCTCCTTTCCTAAATTGAGCAGAGATGATCAATCCAAACTAATCTTTATAAATAATACCATCCATAATAGCTAAGATACATTCATAATGATTTTAAATTCCTTATTCTATTATGTAATGTTTCGATAATACTAGCTTCCATTTTATTGATTAGTGATTTAATTAGCATTTATTTGTTTTGAAAGGTAACTTGATTCATTTCTTTCCATAATTCCCAGTAATAATAGGAGGACTAATCTTCCAATATTCTCATATAGTCCTTTATTGAGCTTAGTTAGTCATTACTTAAGGTGTTAATTGAAGTTATTATGAATGGCAGATTGCTAATTTAATTTTACAAATATTTTGAGCCAATATTCTCTTACATAAGGATAATTAAGAATAATGTGACCAATAGATTCCTCATCTATTACAAAGACTACACCTACATGGCACCTCATATCTCCTTTTTCTGAAACATTTTACAGTAAAGAATTTCCTCTACATAGCTTCCCATAAAAAGGTACCAGCTTTAGGGGCAAAATTCCTATCCCAACAAAGATCAATAAGAAAAGATGAAGCTAAAGAATTTGGTAAGGAAGATTAAATTTTATAGCCATCTTTGACCTTATAGCTTCCATATTTGGAAGTGACCCAAATCAACCTATAAGACTTATTGTTAATAGGAATATTTTTTATCTAAATTATTTTCTCAAATTATTCCTTCTAGTTTTCTAATAAAGTGATGTAGGAGCATCATGGGTTGCATAGCTATCCTACATGTTTTCTCTCTTTCTTAGTTTCTGTCGAGTTGCAATGTCTTGCATTGTCAACTCATCCTATGGTTGCCGAGCATTCTTTGTTTTTTGAGATCTCCTTGGTTTCTAAGTTATCTTTTGGTCATCGAGTTCGTTGGGTGTTGAGAAACCTATTGAGCTTGCTTGGATGTCAACTATCTTTGGTTGCTAAGTGTTGTTGAGTTCACCGAGTTGTAGAATTTTGCTTGTTCTTCATTTGTTGAGTTGTTTGTGTGTGGTTTCTTGTTGGAGCTAACCTTTGCATTTAATTTTGTGATAGGTATTTTCCAAGAGCCGACTTATGGCTTGTTCTAGCATTTAATATGAAAGTTTATTTTGGTTGTATTGCAACAGGTCGACTTGTGGACATGCATGTATTTAAAGAGGTCTTTGGTAGAGTTTTAGGGATATATAATTAAGAGTGTACAAGTGTTAGAATATATATTCTACTAATATAACTAAGAGTGGGGGGAGGGGGGCGGGCGTGAATCAGTTATCTAACTAATATCACTATTAAAAATCTTAAATAATCTTAACCATATGAGTAATGTAACCTAAAACCACATTAAGATACTCATACAAAATAACACTAGATATGTTAACTAGGGAAACCCTTGATCAGAGGGAAAACCCTGATGGGGATGGTACCCACAAGATGATGTACTAATAAATATTTCTTGTTAGAGGATAGACCCTGTTAGGAGTCTACTACAACATCTAGTACATATGAGTCCCTATTAGGAGACTTTGAATCCTTGTTAGGAGATTCCAACCCTGTTAGGAGTTGTGCCAACCCTATTAGGAGTTGTGCCAACCTTGTTAGGAGTTGTGGAAGACAGCTAGACCCGCTACCCAAAAAGCTTCGAGGGAAAGACCAACGAACCCACTATTCAAATGATCTTTGTATTATACCTTGCAGAATAATAGAACTAAAATGTAATTCTTTCCTTTTTCTTTGTCCTATCAACTTGACTTTTTCTCCTTCAGATCTTGAATCTCACATCCAATAATCCCTTGTATTGCTCACATGCATTCAGTAAGCACTCTACTCCTTTTCGCACTTTGCACTTGAACAACAATCACAATACTTAAACTTGCTTTACAATCAAGGAAACCATCTTTCCTTTATACCATATCTTCATGATAATTCTTTGAGTCGGCCTTGAGGCTTTCCTAATTAATTAAAATAATATAATTAATTAAATTATAATTACAATTGCACTATCGGCTCATAGTATATACAAAACTTCACACATGCTATACTAAGACTTGTGCACTGGCTGACATCATCATATGACTATCCTCTATTACTGCCTGATTGCATATCACTTGATTACATTTCGGATGTAAGATAGATAACAATCATTAGGAACTACTTTCCCAATACTCTGTCTCTGAACTATTCTCTATAAATTAGGTACAACTTCTTACGCCATTGACTTAGACTTTGTGCACTTGACCCCATCATCAAGACATTGTGTTGTACATGTCCTTAACTACACATGACTAGACAATCAAACCATTGTTTGTACCACCAAGATCTTTGTCTCATACTTTGTCAATCTTTATAGAAATAATGTTATGTTGACATCAATGAAAAACACAATCATGAATGCAACATATCAATAATCTCCAATACTCAGGATACTCCCCCAATGTAGTATCATCAACATTAATGCTAACAATCTTGCCCTTTGACATTGATGGAAACATAGATGAAAAATATCCAAGTTCCAAGAATACCAAGTAGAACTCTACTGCTACTTCTGTCCTCATCTCATGCATATTATCCCTCATGCTTTAGGAAGTGTTTTCATGCATATTCTCTCCCCCATTGACATCAATGTCAAAGACCTCAAATTCAATGTATCAATTGTTAAATACCAATTGCTAATCAATTGTTCCAAGTCATCAACCAAATTAAGTGTCCAAAGACACTACTCAATACCAAATACCAAGAGTCTTCAATGACTCATTACTTACTAGATACTCCCCCATATAGGAAGCATCATCATTCAATCTAGTCAAATAATAGTGTTTTGTGCCACTGGACTGATGCACTTACTACATCAACTATTTAGAAGTAGGCAGGGGCATAACCCCAAGCATACCTCTCAAGTACTCAAACGTATCTTTAGGAAAAGGCTTCATAAAGATATCTAAAATTTGATCCTTGGTACTTACATACTCCAATATGATCTCTTTTTTTGTTGCTTTCTCTCTCAGCACATGATACTTAATAGATATATGCTTTGCCTTAGACTATAATACATGATTCTTAGACATACTCATTGTACTTGTGTTATCATAGTAAACAATAAGAAGTTCTTAGATCTCAATTATGATGTCCTTCAACATCTACTTCATCCACACAACTTGATTACAATTATTTGTTGCTACAACATACTCTGCCTCGATAGTGCTCGGTGAAATGTAATCTTGCTTCTTGCTTAACCAAGAAACCAATCTTCCTCCAAGAAAGAATGCTCCACCATTGGTGCTCTTTCTTTCATCTATACTACCTACCCAATCAATATCAGTTAGTGCACACAAAGTGAAATCACTTGATTTGTCATATCAAATTCCATAATCAGATGTCCCTTTCAAATATTTGAGTAATCTCTTTACTACTGCAAAATGATATTCCTTCGGATCAACTTGAAATCTAGCTATAATCCCAATTGCATTTTCTATATCTATTCTGGTGTGAGTCAAATACTACAAACTTCCAATCATTGATCTATACATTTTCTTCTCTACTATAGGTGTCTCATCTTTACTAGATAAGATGCGACTAGTTATCATAGGTGTGCCAACAGGTTTACAACTTTCCAAACCAAAAATTTTCAACAAATCTTTTAGATACTTATCTTGTGAAATGAATATACCATCATTATTTTTCACAAATCTGCAAACCTAGGAAAAAATTCATTTCTCCTATCATGCTCATTTCAAACTCATTTCTCATCTCCTCAGCAAATTTATCACTAGCTTCATCATTACCTCCAAAAATGATGTCATCAAAAAATATTGCAATGATAAAAAAACCATCTTCAATTTCTTTTAGATACAAGTTATTGTACATCATACCTTTAGCAAATCCAAACTTTTCCAAGTAACTATCCAACCTTGCATACTATGTTCTTGGTGCTTGCTTCAGGCCATAAAGAGATTTCTTCAATCTACATACTATGTCTTTGTCTTATGATAAAGGAAAACCTTTGGGATGCTCAACATAAACCTCTTCTTCTAGTTCTCCATTTAGAAAGGTAGATTTAACATCCATCTGATAAACCTTGAATTTCTTGTTCATTGCATAAGCTAGGAACATCCAACCTGCTTCCATCCTTGCTATAGGTGCATATGTTTCCTCATAATCAATGTCTTCTTGCTGTGAATAACCTTTACAAACAAGTTTGACCTTGTTTCTCACAACTTCTCCTTGCTCATTCATCTTATTCCTAAAAACCCATTTGTTCCTATCACATTCTTGTCTCTTGTTCTAGGAACTAACTCCCATGTATCATTTTTTACTATCTGATCCAATTCTTCCTTCATTGCTTGGATCTAATGTTTATCTTTGATAGCTTGTTCAACTTGAGATATCAAACATATCTCCTCATTTACTTTGTTCCTTGTCAAAATGCCTTTGTCTTTACTTCTAATTATTTTCTCAAGAGGGTGATTCCTTATTAGATTTCTATTAGGGGTAGGAGTTGACATATTAACTCTTCTCTTTTCTCTAGATTCATAACTTTGTTCTCCTCTATGCTCAAAAGTTAGCACATCATTTTGCATGTCATTGTTAGTCTTAAACAAAACTTCAACATTCTATCTAACGATTCTAGGGCTACTCTCTTCTTCATCTAAATTATAATTATAGACACCCAAAAATTGGCAAAGACCTAAATCATGCAATTCCAATCAATTAATGTAAATTAAAGAGAAAATCAGAAGAACCCAATAGACTTTCAAATTGAAAATCACATCAGGTCATTAATCACCTATCAAATCGACAAGACCTAAATCAACTTTAAAAGAGGAGAAAAACAATTCAAATTCATAAAATGAAATTCAAAAAAGGAGCAAAGAGACAAAAGTGTTGAAAATAAATAAGAAATTTATTAAATCAATAAAATCTTTTATCCTCACAAGATTGAAAACCTCCCTTTTTCATTTTAAAAGAATTTGAAATATCCTCAATTATCCTCAAAATCAAGTATGTTGGACTCTTCCTCTTGGTCTCTTATGAGATATTTTCAGTTTCACTTTCACCCCTAGTCAAAGGTGAAAATTCTAATTCTTACCCCAAACCCTTCTAAAACCCTATAAATAGGAGGGAAATCTAAGAGGCAAGGAATCCAAGTTTATAGTATCTGCACTATAGGCATATTTTGACTCATCATTTTAGCATTTTTCATTGTAGCAAGTTCATAACATTTTAGCATCATTTTGTGTCATTTAACATCATTTATTATATGTTAGTTCATTGCATGATCATTTCAAGAGCATTTCTAGGAGTTGTATTTCACATATAATCTGTATTTTAGTCATAGATCTTGCATATGTTCATTGTAAATCTACATTTCAAGCATATTCCTATTCTAAAACTATCACTAAGATGCTAGTCCGAGAGCTATTTTAGCAGTTGTAGTTTGGCAAACATGAGACACTCATAGAAATTACATTCTAATGATGATATCTTGGGTCCAGTATAGTTCGTCATTAGTCTATTTGCATTCTACATTAAGATTTCATAAATATGCCTTTATACCATGTACAAAATGGTGCCAATCGTGGGGCTAAACTAAAAGCCTCTCTATTTTCAAGTTTTTCAATCTAACCTTTCATTTCTAGTATAGATCTATGTTTCTTGCTATTCTCTTGTGCATATCTAATCAAATACAAGTTCTATAGTGTTCGGGAGGCCTCATATCAGCAAGAACAACATTCCAAAGTCCTCCTCGAGCATACAAAGGTTGGATCTAAATATTTTGATGCTTCTATGCTCTATTTCAATGATTCTAAGAGATATTTTGACACTAATGAACTCTATTTTAATGCATTTAATCTTTCTGTACACATATACATAGTTCTGTAGTGCATATACATAGTTTTGCAATGCATTTACACAATTTTCTAGCACATCTGCATCTTCTTATAACACATATGAAGCATCTTGTAGTGCATTTTATTTTCTTATAGTGCATTTGCATGATAAAATAGCACATATAAGGTTTCTTGGAACACATACGAGCATTTTTGTAGTGCATCTAGTAAAAATTATAGTTTCCTGAATCTAACTTCCAAATCCAAATATCATTTGATTACAGGTCCCTCCCAAGTTGACAAAGAGGCTCTCAGATTGCAGACATTGCACAACAGGAAAAAAGACCCTCATAAATGCACCTAGCCTTTGCTAGCTCTGAATCAGGTAGGTAGACATCGCACTAGTACATTTGGATTCATTTTTTGACCTTTATTGGTTGAATTTTTGACCCAATTTTCGACCAACTTTTGACCAACTTCGACCAACTCGTTGGTCAATATTTTTGTGGTCAAAATTTTGACCAATGCACTAGTTGATCAAAATTTTGACCAATCTATTAGTCGAAAACCTACCAAAGCCATTGTGTGAGTTCAAATAGGAATTGGTCGAAATTTCAACCAACAAAGGTAGAAAAAAATTTGCATGTTGTTGGAAATTTTTACCAACAAAGGTGGAAAAAAAAATTAGGTGTTGGTGGAAATTTTGGCCAATGAAGGTGGAAATTTTGACCAACAAAGGTGGCAAAAAAATTTAGACATTGGTGGAAATTTTGACCAATGAAGGTGGAAATTTCGACCAACAAAGGTGGAAAAAAAATTTAGACGTTGGTGGAAATTTCAACCAACAAAGGTAGAAAAAAATTTGGGCATTGGTGGAAATTTTGACCAATGAAGGTGGAAATTTCGACCAACAAAGGTAGAAAAAAATTTAAGAATTGGTGGAAATTTCGACCAATGAAGGTGGAAATTTTGACCAACAAAGGTAGAAAAAAATTTAAGCGTTGGTGGAAATTTCCACCAACAAAGGTGGTGGAAATTTCGACCAATGAAGGTGGAAATTTCCAACAACAGCTAGGTGTAAATTTTTTTCAGGCATTCTATAAAACAGTTCACATGTCTTGCTTATGATATGACATTTTACATGCATCCTACACTCTCTCATCCAACTGATGATGGATTACGCAAAGTGATCTGAAACCATGATTCTAAAAAACACACAATCAGATCCAAAATGAACTTGCACTACAAATGGATTGTGGAAATTTGATATTGTTAATTTTGCATGCATTTCTACTAGGACAAATGTATGTTTAAGTTGTGATTGTCTTGGTAGACATGCATGCAATTTTACCAATATTAGATTTCCACAATCCATTTGTAGTGCAAGTTCATTTTGGATTTGATTGTGTGTTTTTTAGCATCATGGTTTCAAAGGACTCTGCGTAATCCATCATTAGCTAGATGAAAGAGAGTGCAGGATGCATGGAAAATGTCATATCATATGCAAGGCATGTGAACTGTTTTATAGAAAACCTAAAAAACACTGATAGTAACTAATATGAAGAATATATAATTAGTTATATGATTGAGACAAATCATGTACCAGTGAGTTGGTCAAAATTTCAACCAATGGGTTGGTCAAATTTGGTCAAAAATTGGGTCAGAAATTCAACCAATAAAGGTCGAAAAATGAACCCAAATGTACTAGTGCAAGTATGCTCACCAAGTTGACTCTTTGAGTTTAGTCATCAAGTCACTCCAACAAAGTGCCTCATCAAGGTCAGTTGTTAGGTCCGCTCATCGAGCTTGCTCACCAAGTCAACTCGCCATGTCACGTCTCTAAGTGGCCCCGCTAAGTTGGCTCAACAACTTGCCCCACCAAGTTGCCACTTTAAGCCCACTCACCATGTTTAATTTTGAAAATAACGTCTAGTTACCAAAAATTGACATATTATGTCAACGATTAAATGGAAAACAGAGTAAGAAGGTATAGAAAATACCTTTTGTCCTCCTACTGCTTTGATACTATGTAGACCAAAAACTTTCGTGATCAATGTGCTTTCATAAGTATGAACATGATTATAGTAATTTGGCAGCATACGAAGAAGTACCTGTAAAATGGTCACACTGGTAAACAATGAAGAAAAGAAAAACAATAGGATGCTGAAACCCTGTGGAACATTAAGGCAAACTAAGGAATCCCACAGTATAAAATTTGTGTACCTTACAACTAGCATTAGTTGGCCACCATACCTAAATGTATAGCTTAAAGGACTCGTTTAGTTACAGCTAACATCTTAAGATACAAAGATGCATCAATTTCCAAGGATGCTAACAAAAATTGCCAAATAAACTATGAACAATAACTCCCACTTTCTTCGACTAATTGCAAAAATTGCATAGATGAGACTAAATTAGTATGCATGGTGTTTAAAATTTAAATCTCTTGTACACCCAAAACTAAGTGTGGCAAATTCAAAATTTTGTGAATCCAATATGTCTAGGGACAAACACGCAAACTCAACAATATATTTCAATACAGTCTTCTTTAATAACAAGAAATTGACTAAAAATAAATACACATTTTAAAATCATATTGTTTTCATCATTCAAATATTACACACATACATTTTTCATTCTCTTGTTAGTCTGACTCTGAATTTCTTGTTAGCAAAATCAATAAACATTACAAGGCATATCCATATAAATGTAAAATATTGAGCAAGTCAGTAGTTATATGTGTGAATATGCAAATAAATATGTGAACCTGATTCCCAATTGCAGATTGAGAATCAAGCCATAATTTATGTTCCCTTTATAGATAATTTCACCCAGTCTCTAACTTTCATTTGGCTACCATTTATGCCCTCTTTTCACAGCCTTGGAAGGCACATTTATTCTGGATACCTCATTAATCAAAACTCCTTGAACATATTCTCTCTTGACAACAGATTGCACAGGAAAAATTTTGGGATCACAAGTTCTGACACCCTCGTCATTATCATCAAATTCCTCACTACTTGAGCTTCTTATCCTATCAAAGGAAAAGGTTCTTACTATTCTGGATTCAAGGGTTTTTGAGGATGTTGTTTCTGAGCTAGGGGCATAAGAAGTATTCAAATAAACCTCAAAATCAGACATAGAAGAGCTTCTCTCCTTCCAACAAGATTTCTCATCAATGGAGAGATCGTCATGCTGATCCACATTAGAAGGCGAGGATTCCAAAAGGTGGCATAGCCTAGTCTGATTTCCACATGTAGAATAAAATGTACCTTTCCCATCTTTGAGCCCCTTACTCTAGGTCCCCATTTAATAACTCCCATCTGCCCATCTATAGACTCCATGGCCATACTTCAACCCATCAAGCCATTGCCCATCATATTTATCCCCATTGGTTTGACTCATAATCCCCATTCGATCATGGGTTTCCACCATATCTTCTAACTTATCATAAAAGGAAACAAGGTTAAGCCTGCTAAGGTTGGCATGAAAATCTAGCTTCTCTTTTCTTCCTTGAAAATCACTTCTTTGAAGGCATCAAAGTATACAATCTTCATCCTCACACATTTGTTTCTATAATCTCTTAGTCTTTCCATGTGTCTCGCTTCCTCCAATTTCACCATTTCTGCCTTTAGCTTATTGATGTTCTCCATGAGCTTTTCCTCCACCTCCCCTGCCACTCTCAAGTAAAGACTGGCTTGGTAAGAAATAAAAAGAATAATTCTCAGTACGTATTAATTTAACAAACAAATTGTGCATCACAGAGCTTTTCATAGTTAAACTCAGTTTCATATGTACCAATTTACTATGGACTGATGTTTTCTACTTATGTATAAATATATTCAAACTATAAGACAATTATTAGGATTCAATTATATAATTTTTGAATCCAATCTATTGATTCATTTACATGAATAAATGATTGGCTGTATATAAAAATATATGACTTTTTAGTTGAATTTATGAACACATTTCTCATGAGTAGCTGTATACAAGAATCTCTCTCATGAGAATGATGGTAGTAGATGGATGCAATAAAAAGACAAATAAAGAGGAAGGCAATAAATGAACAAGTTATTATGGATCAGTTAAGTGGGTTCTTATCACTGATTACTTATGAAAGATAGACCAACAAATTTAACTGAAAAACTACACAATTAAATTCTAGTTCTAGAAGTATCATAATTTAACTTGCTGTGAAAAAATATCAAAACTTTACATACTAAATAGATAAAAGTAGTTTTCATTTTAGAAATTATAAAAAATAAATTAAAATATAGGTCAAAGTCTAAATGCTAAATCCACCATTCACTCTTACATGTTACATCATGGATCCAATGATAGGCTTCCAAACCTGATTGCTAAGTAATCTGTAGTTCTCTTTAGCTAGCTGAATTAACAATTTAACACTAAATTCTATTCTTCTAGACTTAATTATGATCTTCTATCGAATCAAGCAAGTGAAAACTAAATTCTATTTAGGAAATTGCATTATGAGTACAATGAAGGATAAAAAAGTTCTTAAAAAACCAAGCAAGATGACAAATTAGAGGGCATTTTGAAACTGGCCTCCATCTTTGCTTTTTTGGCTTGCAAATAATTAAAAAGTAAGATGAATAATGTCAAGAAGCTTAATTGAATTCCAAGCCCAAGAGCATCTAGTTGGACTTCCATGGCAGAAGAAGGTGCACCTTGTGATAAGGGAAGCATAGAAAGCCCTTCAAAGTTAACACTGCTTGTGTCAGCGTGGAAGACTGCATCATACCCAGTGGGATTTGAAATATTAGCCTGATCTTGGGTAGTAAACATGGAATTCAATAAGAATGGTTGCAAACACAGAATTCAAGAAATGAATTTCATTGATATGTGTAACATTTTAACTGATGATAAAAAAACTTTATAAAATTATCGGGAGTAAAGGAACTTCCTCGATAGGAAGCTCTACTCCAAGATCCCCTTGAGCTACCATAGCCTAAAGAAGAGGAAGGATGAGACAACTGTTAGAATCCTACACAACATACAAATACCATAAAAAAATCAATACATGCATAACTTGAATGAGTGTGGCTAAAAATGAAGGTGGCTATGACCATTCGCATGCAAGCAGTGTGTAAATGCTTGTCATAAATAAACTAAATGAAAGAAAACATTCAATAATGTCCAAGGGACCACTAGCATATAAATATCAAAAAACCTCCAAGGAAGTACTTTCATAAAACTATAAGCTTATACAAATGTATATTGCAGGTAGTAGTAGATACAAGAAAAGGGAATAGAAACATAGGAACAAGGATCCAAGAATTTTTTTTTCCTAGAGAATCAAATGGAGCACTAGCATTCAAGATGGATGCTTCTATAGGATAGAGACTAGGACAAAGACACACAACTTATATTTAGCACTACAGGTCACTTGCACAATATCTGGGTGCTCCAACCTTGTATGGCCATCAGAAATGGACACTTGCATTAAAGAATGGTGCCCTTCCCTCTGCAAATCACAAAATTGGACACATGTACTAAAGAATGGAGATCCTATAGACCGAGAACACAAACTATTTTGCAGAAACACTACTCCACAAAAATTCTACACTCTAACACTGGTGTCTAGACAAATAGTGGAGCCCTGAATAATAAGAGATGCATGATCATTCACAGTTTAATCAGATTGACATATAAACTGCTATATGGACTCTAGACATCTGGAAAGCTAAATATTTACCTGAATAGGGACAAAAGACAAGGGTGTTGTTTTTTGGGAGACTATCTTGGTCAGTCCTCTAGGTGGTGTCTTTCAACCTCAACTGAGCCGATTGAATATTTGGGTGTGTGAGATATGCTAGAGACTAGCCAAATATTGTTAAGTGGGGTTTACGAGAGACAAAACAACAAATCTTGGATACCAAGTTCAAAAGAAGGTAAAAATTAACAAAACAATAAGATCATTTTTTCTTAGCTGTTGAAATCTAACTTGTAAGACAATGTTTCTTAGCTTTTAAAACCCAGCTTGTATCCTATGTATTCAAAATCTAGCATTGCATACCCAAACAAAAGGTGACAAGATGGAATCAGAGCTAGAATGAACCTAAAGCTAACCCTAAATTCTTCTCAAGGCAGCACCGACAAAAATTATGGCAAATAGAAGATCCTTTCCCATGCATGGTATGATAGCTGCACAAAAATACCCATAGCCCTTGCATGTCACAACATCTCTGTTAGGAATTAGAAAAGCGCATTTCCTCTCGCAGAAAATTTTTTCTTGACAGTTCACAACTTCTAAGACCTTTTTTGTGAAGCTAAAAGATGGAGAGGACAAAGATAACAAAGGCATAATTTATGAGATTGAACTAATTTCAAATTTATGAATTACGACAGTAGAATCTGAAGAGAATGCCATGTTTAAATACATACACTAAAATTTCATAAGCATAAGATACCAACAAGTCTTGCATGGGAATGTACCTAGTACAATCAATTATGAGAAGTTGTGATGACATGAAAATGCCCATTAGAAGCAAACAGTCTAAGAATGAGGAAGATGTCAAGATTTTTACAGTTGAGAGTTATGCCATTTTAACCAACTTATGTCGCATTTAGAAAAATCTCCAAAGGCTATATGGCCTTACAGATTTTACTCACACGGGGAAAAAACCACATTAATTTATTTCATGTGAAAATTATAGCATAAAGAATATATCTATCCCTCCTTTCAAAGTGTTAATTTAGATATTACTGTCCACGTTTAAGTTTATCTCTCTCATTTCTTGATAGAATCATCTTGAGCTCTATGAGGAAACTACAATCTGAAAACTCAATAGCTAGGAATCAGTCTGGCAACTAAATTATGGTCTCATTCTAGTTAACTTCACTGAATGATAGACAATCAAAAAAATTGATTTAAAAACATCTTTACTGAAGCTCATAGTCCTTGCCAACAATTTAAATAAGATTATAACATATTCACAAGTAAAGCTTTTATATTTTGTATTTTACATCGAAGTCGTACAAAAACCATCAAAAACCAACAATGGAAAAGCACCAACATCCAAACAAATACATGCATGACTAAATAGTAAACAAAGTAGCATGTACATTTAACTTTCTATATAATGCTTGACAAGCATGACTTCACATAATTTATTAACCCCATTCAAAGCAATGTCACCAATCATAAAGTAACAAATTATCCAACTAAAACCTCTTATCTAGGGAGGCTGTACTTACCTGATCTGATGCAGAAAGAATGGAATGAAGATTTGGTATTGAATCAACACTTTAAATCTTCACAGTCACATGGATATCCGCACCACAACCTTCACATAATTACAAATACAAATGCATTAATATTTTATCACATTTTAAATTTTGATTTAAATATAAATTAAGGGAACATGCTATATCAAGCCCAATACTGTCTGTAAAGGATTATATTACACTGGAAAGTTAAAATTTTGCTTCAAAGGTTTACTTTTAAGGTAATCTTTCAACTCATGCACCACCTTAGCATCTTTAACAAAGGAAACAACGTAGTCTATGCCTTTCTCAACTCCAAATTTAATATCATCCCAATCTTTATCTACGAAAAAAAAAGACAAGAAATAGATTTTATCAAATACCAAATTAAGCTGTCTCAGATGTTGTGTTGGTCAAAACAACTCATCACATATACAAGTAACAACAAAATAAAAATATTACACATATTTCAAGATTGATAAACATATCATTTAATTATATTCTAGGAAACTTCAATCAATCAATATTAGGTACAAAAAAGGGAAATCACAATGAAATCAAAGTCCCTAAGAAGGAAGCAGATTGAGATGTACATGTCAATAAGCAACAAAAATCTAATTTGCTATGCATGCCTGAGAGTTGATAAAATTGTCTTAACCTATAATGGAAGGCAGGGTAACACTTTTTCCATGCACATTTAAGTGTCATCGTGATTTAAGCTCTCCATCGATTACTTCACAAATTATAGAATCTGATGTTTTTGACTTCACCTGTAGTGACATTATCCCCCCTAGAGAAATTCAAATAATGATAAGAAATAGAAAGCTATGAAAATGTTGCGAATAACATTAGTAACTATGTTCTTTTCAGCTAATAAATGAATTTTCAAGCCAGCACAAGAGAACGTACCATCAACAAGTAGTGTGTCTCCTTTCTCCACATCATTCACAATTTCGTCATAATTCATGCTTGCACAGTCTTTAGAGTCCACTCCTCTTTTGATTGTGAAAGTAAACTCTTGGCCCTTTGTGAGCATGATAGGCTGTGGTAGATCTCCACTTCTGACTTCAGGGCCCTATAATAAAATGATCTTTTAATTTATTGTTTGAGCAAAGGACTAACTCAAAAGACATATCAAAAAGGGGGTTATCTAATAAATTGCACCTAAAACACAAAAAATGACTATTAATAATGTAGATGTATTTTAATTTAGGATGAAAAAAAAAGTGAAATAGATTTCAAATATACATCTTTTCTGATTGGCTAACAGTGTTGCAATATGAAAATAACCCACATTATGATGTTTTCAAACAGTTAGTTCCAGCAATAACCTATATATAATAAAGGAGTTTCAACACCTATACAACTCTAGATGAAAAAAAATCTTGTATGATCTTAAAGATTGCATGCATATTGATAATATTCTCCTATTATAATATTTCATGCATATTGATAATAATAAACTTAGATATCATTTATAAAACAAACTCTCAGACATTAGCGGTAGAAAATGCTTCCTATTTAAATTACCTGCCAACAAAATAAGCATCTGACATTACAGATTAAAGCCCAAAAATAGTTATAGAAAATGCATAGAAACAGATCTGAGCCTAGATCAGGATAGCTCAAGTCCATATGAAATGTCTCAATGATTGAGTTTCTATATATAGTTATCTTATTTTAGGGCACCAAAATGGGTTTTATCCCATCACACAAGTAAATGATCTATTCAAATATCCTAGATTTGTAATTATAAAGCTTTGCTTCGAACAAAATGCCACAATCAAATTGTGAACTAGAGAATAGTGGAAGGCCACATAGGCAATTACTTCCCACAAATACTATGATAAGAAAAGATAATGCTCATGTTGGTTTGATTTTTTGCATATCAAATTTTCTTTGAATCATAAAAAAAATCAGATGAGAATCCTCTGGTAAGTCATAGGGTTTTAGTTTTTATCTAGTGTATTTTCATACCTTTGAAAGTATGTGAAAAACCCTAGGTTTGGCTTTTAAAATTTACCCTGGCGCAAATTCTTTTTGAAAAAAGGGGGGAAGAACAGATATTCTTCTCTTTCCTGTTTGGATGTCATGGTTGAGTCTTATGAAAAAGGGTTTTAGTCCTACCATCGGATCCAATTTGAATCCATGGTTGTCGCATACTCGTTATGGCAAGATGCTCATATGTTACGCATAGCAAGATAGAGATCAACGAAAAATTACTTGTGATACTGAAAAGTGGAATTCGATGCCACGAAATGTGTTCATGGGATGACCTTATGACCACGTGATACGTCCTAGACCTGTCAGTTTCAAGAAGGAATGCATGTGGGAAAAAACTTGAAATTGGTGTCACCGAAGTTCAAAATTATCCGGCGATTCGCCAAGTCGCTAACGGGAAATACTTGTGATTTGTCGGTGGCGATATAGCGAATGCTCGGATTTTCTAAAGACGGCATCCTTCTGAGGTAAGAAGTAATTTTGGAGGATCTTGATGAAGATATGGTGCACATTTTACTTTTGTCCCTCTGTAGGTTAATGTCTTTTGTTAGCCGGTTAATTTATCTTTATATTAATTTGAGCTACTCATTTTTTTATTATGTGAATAGTTATAAATGCTATAATTTGTGTCTTTTATTTTTTTTGTAAATTGATTAATTATATATATTTATTATATATAAACATGTATATTATGTTAGTTTAATTTATTTTCTTATAGTATTTGAAAATTAAATCAATTAAAATAATCTCTATTAGTAATCTGATATATAGTTCCTTACTCCTAACATTTTCTACTAACCATTCCTAAACTATACTATAACTATCCCTTACATCTTGCTTTACTTCCTACCACCCCTTATCTAATTTTACAACTAATTCCCTATCCACTAGCCGTTAACCCTTATATCCTTTTAAAAATAACAATATTTAAGCCAAATCTTTTATTTACTACATTTTACTTTACTTATACGTGTCCGCATACAAATAACATTAATCCACATAACATCCCTATAATCCCAACCTGACACCAACCTTCCCAGAATTCATGTGACATGGGGTCAAGTGAATCATTACTTTTTTTATTTTATGTTTGATGAAATTGACTTACTGCATAGAGGTTTGTCAATAAATATATATGATAATATTGAGTCCCATAAAATACTTGAAAACTTCATCCTTAAAATCATTCACTACACATCCATCTCACAATCTATGCATGTAAACTAAAATACCAAATTAAGCATAACTATTCATAGCTTGAAAGTAAATAAACATTCACACATATGACACAAGATATGATTACCCAAAAACCCTCTAATGAGAAGGTAAAACTGGGGTGCGGATGACACCCATACATCTTCACTACTACATTTATAAAGTATATCCAATGAATGTTACAATGTTTGATCATGAAATATGATCTACCCTATTAAAGGTATGCCCTGTTAAAGGCTTACAAAGCCTATTATGTCTTAACCTATTAAAGGATTTCAAGACCCTATTAGAAGTGTGCCTAGTAAGAGGACTTCAACTTACAATGAAGTAAGCACCCTATTCAAGGATTTATCTCAACATGTTAGGACTACTCTGTTAAGAGATTTAAATGATTCATCTATTAAAATGTCTCAACAATGATCCTTTGTTAGCACTCTACTACTTGATGTTAGATCACCTCTTTGCATGTATTCTTGATCCTTCTTTGATTAGATGTATCTCTTCTATCCTCTAACTCCTTTACTATGTTCTCCTCTAACATATTCTATAATTCATGTCACCTTGATTCTCTTTTTGCATGCACAAAATTCTCTCTCTACTCATTTCCTTACTTACATTCTATATTAGGGTTTACCCTCCTTATGTAGATCTTGGTGACTTAGGGTTAGGTATGAATCAACGATTGTGATTCACCTATTGCTTAATCCTTCTCTTTTTTTTTGATTGGTTGTGTGTGTTGCATTGGGATAATCAATCAAGATTCATTCTTATCATCTAGGATCTCAAAATATATCCTTAAGTTGGTTCCAAAATAATTTACATAGGAGTTTGTGCCATTACAAACAACTATGTCAAAACTATATAACTCGACACTAGAAGTCCCTGATGCTCAACATCAACTAGAACTTCAATGCTAGAACTCAACATCTGAATAACTCAACATCCTTTGATTACTCAGCTCTTGAATCACTCAACATCATCTATCTACTCGACATGTGAGTGGATTAGCACCAACTATTTACTCAACATACACTAAGAATCTCACTTGATATGCACTATCTGACATGTTATGCTCCAAATGTATTACTTGTTCGACATGAACTAATCTTGTAAATGACTTAAGTGTATAAACACTCATATGTCAAAACCAATTTGAGATACACAATCTCCCCCTTTGACATGAGTGGAAAAAACACTTGGTCATGCATGAATATCTTTAACTTATAAGCATAACTTAGATAATCATCATCTTTACTCAGTATAATAAAAAATGCAAAATTTCAAAATTTTGCAAAACTTGACTTTACTATCATACCTCAAAATCTTATAAATCCCCTTGAGTTGATTATTATATCTTGAATCTTGAATGAATACTATTGCTAAGTAAATATGCATATGCTATACTTTGTTTATTTCTTTGACTCACCCTTTATTTTGTCTCCCCCAAAACTATATCTATTCATCACTTGGAGTCAATGTCACTAAAAAACTTATTATGCTCCCCCTTTCTTATTTCTCCTCCTATCTTATTACTCCCCCTTTTTGACACTTATGTCAAAGGTTTATACCTGAATAGTGTGTTTATCCAAAAAAGATTTATGGATCTCAAGTATTAGCTTCAAAGCTACATCCCAATTATCACAAGCTACCTCCAATGATTTGATTTGGATGGCCAAATTGGCAACAAGATAAACTAAGCCTTCTAGTATAGAAAGATGGGGATACTTTTGCATTAGTGTCTCTACAAAGGCTAGCTCCTTGTGAAGTATTTCCATGTGTGGGGTCAACATGGATTGGATGCTAATCAGTGTGGCCCAAATATTTTCTTCTTGAGCATGTAGGTCAACCAATTGACCTTGGGAATTCATCAAATTCTTGAAGTGCTTCTAACTCTGAGCTAGAGAATTGGGTAGAGTAATACCTATTAGCTTCATTTTTGCCTCCAAATTGTCAATATGGCACTGTACTTCTTGTGTGAACAAATTTGTACCACACAAATTGGTGTAAAGTAAGAAAATATTCTCTAAGATTTTATTTACACTTTTAGTCTTGGTTTCTAACTCAACCTGACTAAGTGTAATAGAACTTGATACCTTGTCATTTACCTTTCCTTGAAATTTTCTCTCAGACCATTCAAGTAGTTTGACATTTGAATCTAGGTTTGCATCATTGATGTGTTCTACAATGATTACCAATTGTTCCATGATAGGCTTGTCTTCTTCAGGTGTTGGCAGGCTGAATGCATCAATAAATATATTCTTGATGTCTTGCAATGCTTGCTTCTACCTGTGCTCCCTTCTGAGTAGCTCTTGATGCTTTTTCCTTGCAAGTGCACCTTGTAGTATGCCCATTTGTTCAATTGTGATTGTTGCAAGGTCAAACTTTGGTAGGACAATCACTTCATCCAATTTGACATCAATAAATGATGTAACCTCACCTACCTTGGATGTACTAGACCTTGGTGATTATAATGGTGTTGCTTCTATACTCGACCTTTGAAGTGCTTGACTTGGAAGAGTAGTAGTTGCTAGTAAGGTAACCAGTGTTTTTATTGACAATTTCTCCTCAAGCTTATTAGAAACAATAGTCCACCAAGATAACTGACGGGGGGTTGGGGGGGGGGGGGTGTGAATTAGTTATCCAATAATTAAAACACTTATCTTCTTTAAACAAACTTAACCATTCAACAACAATAGAAAGATTCACATAAACAAATACACTAGATATGTTGACTAGGGAAACCCTTGACAACGATATCATGGACCCACTTCCCATGTACTAGGTATAAAGATTTCTTATTGTGAGATTGAGCTGGGATCAAAGGGTGGCGTTGACTCGCTATGAAGAAGTGCTTGAAAGTTAAGTATAGCGAGTTAGCGAGTGTGGCTCACCACTGTTGAAGTAAAATTGTTGTCCACGAGATCAAGTCTGGATCAATGATGCTCGTTGACTTGCTATAAAGAGATGTGCAAAAATTAGGTATAGCAAGTTAATGAGCAATGGACCCACCATCATGTTCTTAAAGGTTGTTTCAATTGTCTACCATACAAATAAAGTAAGATCAGTGATCATTGCTAGCTCGCTGTGGAAAGGTGCTCGAGAATTATGTATAACAAGTTAGCAAGTTGGTGACACGTGTCTGTAGTCATCCATGGGCCCAGTTTGAAGCACCAGCCTTGAAGGAAAGGTACAGGTGGATGTGTTTTATTGGCTTGACTATCAATGTGTTAAGAAGTTATCTGAGTTAGCTTAGTTGTCATTCCCAGATTGTAGGATTTTTCAAGGATCAACGGCACAAGTTTAAAAAAGAAAGTGCAGCGCCACTCTATTTTTTTGTTCGGCGCATTTATGATAAGTGAAAGCTTCACATGTGGGAGAAACAAAGTATAACACAGAGATTTTCTTTAATTCCATTCCCACACGAACAGAGATTGCAAATTTTTTGAGCACAAGAGCCTGATTGATTGTGTTGTGTTAAGCTTGGTAAAGACATGAAACTATTCTTCTGTCATTTGAGAGAAATTTTAGAAGTTCAAAGAAGAAAAAGTTCATCAAGTCAAGTAAGTACTCATATTATAACCTCTGTGGCATTCCAATTCTCTCAATACTATCAAAATGCCTCCTAAGAAACCATTCTCTGGGAAAATTAATTATATGGAAAGGAATGTCCACAATGATTTATTAGAATTACTCCTAGAATCTACTGTACAGCCTACACAAGTTAAAAAGTTAATTTCCTTAAACCCTAGGCTTAAAATTGGTGATGGCCTATATGACAAGGGGAACTAGGTTAGGGATGCAACAACTGCTCAAACTAGCCTTATCTTGTTTAAAAAGCGATTTTCGGAAAGAAAGTTGTTTGCCCCGCATGCTAATGTCTGGAATTTTGATTTGGGAAAGTTAGTAGTTCCAAGTGTTTTCATGGATTATGATATGCTTGAATCCATTGCTATGAATTATGACCAAGCCATTAGGGTTGTAAGAATAAAAGATGGTGTGCCTCTGGTCTCAATTACTCCTGAAGAAATTAGAGAGGTTTTTCACTTGGAACCATTATCAGACTACCATGTACAAATCAATCTGCTAGAATTAGAGAATGAATATAAAGCAAAGAAGGATGTAATTAGGGGAAGTGCACTAAGGGAACATATTGGTATAATAGGAACTTTTCCAGTAATTACTGCAGCCTCTAGAGAGCCTTTTAAGAAGAGTCTTTTCACTGCCCGGGCTGTAGAGATATACAAGACCTTATGCCTAGTTTTTGGTGAAGATGAGCAAGAATTTATGCCCATTGGTTTCATGTACATGATGGTTCAGATTGCTTCCTTCGGTGTAGATGTTATTTTTGATTTTGCTTCCTTTTTGGCTGAAGAAATTCACATTGGTTTAGTTAGAATTACAAAGGGCAAGGTGGAAAAAAAATTTGGTTAGTACTCTCTATTAATGCATATGTTTTTGTTCAAATGAGTGACATATTTTGGTAATGAGATGGAACTAAACAAAGAGGAGAATGGGGAAATACTGCCAGTCCAGTTGTGGAGTGCAGATATGACCTGGGATGCAAGTAATGCTAGTTTTGTCAGATTTGATAGATATTTTGCTGCTAAATTGAGATGCCTCATATTGAGTGACAATCCCAGAATCCCTAGGGTAGTAATGAGTCTCATCAGGCCTATGGATAACCCCCATGACTTGAAAGTTTCACATAATTGGGGAGATATCATCCCCTACCCTGTTTCTACTATTTTTAGAATCTATGGTTTCAAGGGGAAACCTCATGTTTTGCCTTACCAAGTTCCTTTGAAGGTGGGAATGGCTGAAGTTTTATGGCAGTTAGGGGGAGTGGAAGAAATGTTTTTGTTGAAAAGGCAATTAGGGTCAATTTTCCCTACCTACACAGTGGTCCATTAGTTTATGATTACAAAAGAGGGATGGATCTTTTTGCATAAAATTTTGGAGCAGTATCTGATGGCTATCTCTCATCCCCATTTTTGTGATTCTGAGGGATTTTTCAATCAGATGTTGAGGCATAGAATCAAGTTGGGACCGGTCAAGCATGATTCTTATTATCCAGAGGATATTATAACGAATGAATTCTCATTACAGGAGCAGGAAACTAAAAAGGAAAAATGGAGACTTTATTCCCGGGTCTTAGAATTCATTCATTGCTTTGATAATAAATATGATCCTTTGGATAATGCTATTACAGAGGCTGACAAAATAAGTAAGCTCATGAATACCTTCCCTAAAATAATGGAGGTCATTAATGAAAAGAACCAATTTTTTATAGATGCATATCCTGATAAGGCCAGAGAGGTCATGAGAAGGTTGGCTTTCACTCCAAATGTGAGAACTAATAAAATAATTGTACAAAAGAGGCCCAGATATACTATAATTCAGAATAAAAGGGTTCCTATAGACAAGGGCAAACAAATAATAGGATCTACCAATATAGCCCAAGAGGAGAGACCTGAAGAGCCTAGTCCTAAGAGGCAAAAGGTAATGATAGAAGAAAGGCCTCAAGATGAGGAATATTCACCCACCCAGTCCCCTTTGAGGATTGGAGAAGAGCAGCTCACTGGTGAACAGGTTGAACAAATGGGATCACAGGGAGATATTTTTATTACTCAGTTAGAATTAGATGAGGGTAACCCTCCAGAACTTCCTCTCCCAAGTTTGGATCTAACAATAGCTGATTATAGAGGTAGGGAGTTGGACCCTATATTAGAGCAGGCAAGTCATCAATTTTTGACTGATGACAGTTTTGTAAAATCAAGGGCTTTTCGGCAGTTTGCAAGGAGGACAAACATGAACATTTTCAAGGAGAAATGTAAAAAGATGAAAACAAAGCATCCAGAAATGGATGAAACTTTCATGAAAAACCAAATTAAAGAAGAAATGATGAAGGAATTGCAAAATATAAGCCCTAAGGAGGGGACGAAAATGATAAAGGCATCTAACATTTTATTATTGCCTACTTGGAATATTGCAGATGCATTAATTTTCAATTTTATTTTAAGTAGATTGGAGTTGCAAGACCCAAATAGAAGAGACTTCCAAAGCACTTCATTGATTGAAGATCAAGCTGCATTGGTCAGGTTGTCATTGAGAAAGGGATCTAGAGCCACACCATCACAATCAGATGAGTCTAGGTTGATGGCAAATATACTTGTAAGAAGGGTTGCTGACACTTCACATGTACAGGTAGCATATTGGAATGTGGATTCTTCTAAGTTTGTGTTGGCCACTGCTAAGAAGGAGGAACAAGTTATGTTTGAGTTACAGAATAAATATGAAATACTTCTTGAGGCCTATAATAGGGAGGTAAAAAAGAGAATTGAACTTGAAAACAAGGCAATGGGGAAATCCACAAGGCAAAGAATAACATACTCCCGTCCTCCAGTGGAACCTTTTAAATCCACCCCCCTTGTAGAGATACCAAACACACGTCAAAGGCCTGAATATTATACAGCTGAGGAATTTGAAGAAGAGAAGAGCAAACTATGGGCCTTACATGTAGAGTTAAATACGCAGTATGAGGATAAGCTTAGAAAGGCTCTAATGTATTTAGTGGACAAAATTGAGTGGCCCTTATTCTTTGATCAGTTGGTAAAAGTAATAGATATATGGGAGGAACTGAAAACTCATGATGATACCCTGAAGCCTATTGTTAATAAATGGGAAAGAAGGGAAAAGGAAATCACCCTTCTATGTTATTCAGTTATAAAGTCTTCCAATGACCATGTTGAAAAAATGTATGATATTGCTAATGACTTGTCAGATTTTGATAACAGGAGAGTTGCTCTGCAACTAAAAATTGTTTCTTATTTGAATAAGTACAAGAATAAAAAATTTGATCTATTTCCTTGTGCCTTGGATAGAAAGAAGAAATTGAAAAATAAGGAAGAGTGGAGTAAAGAATTGGATGACCTTTTCTGCACAAGGATAAATAAAGTTATTAATGAAAAGGGGCATGCCTAGTGGGCCACCACGACAGAGGAATTGGGTAAGTGCACAAAGTTGTGGTGCCAAAAGGGGGGTATAAGTGGACACCTTTTTCTTGAAATCAAAAAATTCTGGACTTCAACAAGAATTTGAAGATAGTTACGCTCAAAATTTTAAGATATGACAAAAACAAAAGTCGTAGTCCTTTGAATCTAGTTTCTGAACTACTAATTTTTTTTCGAAATGGTTTAGTTTTAGGTCCTCAAAAAAGGGGGCCACAGAAAGTGGTACTGTTTATTCCAAAAAAACATAACATAGTACAAAGTGTGGACCCCCTAAAATTTTAACTGTTTTTTTGAAATTCTTTAATCGCTCTGGTCAAAAGTTACCTAACACTATGTAGTTTATCCCAGATTTTTCGGGTAATTTTATAATATGTATTTTTTTTTTTAATGAATTTTTAAATTAGACCCATCCCAAAAATGTGAAATATCTGTGTGCTCCCCCTAGAAATGATTGAAAACTAATCTAAAATCAAAACTTCTTTTTTTCAAAGTGTGTAGAATGGAGTCTAGTTTCTAAAAAACTAAGTTGTTACAAAATTCGATGAATGAGCTAAAATCTACAGCCCAATTAGTACATGGTGGTTTTTGACAAAAAATGAACATACATTCAAAAGAAATTATAGATGAAAGACTTAAAATAGTTCAAATTAAAAATAAATTATATGGTTAGATAGCTAACACAGAGACCTACAATGTTATGTAACCTAATCTTATCGATACCCAACCACGAAGAATCTTGAAGGGGAGCACACAAGAAAAATCAATCATTTTTTGTATGTTTGCTGGAAAACATGTCTCAGACCTGTTTATAAACTCCAAACCTTTGGGTTGGATCTCCAAGGCAAAACCAAGCCTTAGGCTTGGTTTTAATGCAAAGCTTTGAATAGCGCGTGCGCCCTATAGCGCGCACGCCCTATTAAAATGCTATTGAATTCGAGGTAGTGCGCACGCGCTATAGTGCACACACGTTATAGTGTGCATGCACTATTGAGACCTAAATTGCAAATCAAAACCAAGAGAGAGCTTGGGGGGTGGGGCGAGGGAATGGCTATGTGTGTGTGTGAGAGAGATAGAGAGAAAGTAGGGGATGGGAGAGGGGAGAGAGGAAGTGAGAAAGAGTAGGGGTGGCAGAGAGAGTATAGGATAGGAGATAGAGGAAATGTGAGAGAGTAGGGGTGGCAAAGAGAGTACAAGATGCAAGAGAGAGGAAGTGTGAGAGAGAGAGTAGAGGTGGCAAAGAGAGAGTATGGGATGGGGGAGAGAGATTGAAAGTAGGGGATGGGAGAGAGAGGAAGTGTGAGAGAGAGTACAAGTTGGGAGAGAGAGATTGAGAGTAGGGGATGGGGGAGAGAGAGAGTATGTGGTGGGAGATAGAGTGGGAGAGGAAGAGCGAGAGAGAGGAGGATGGGAGTGCATGTGTGTGAAAGAGAGAGAGTAGGGAATGGGAGAGGGGGAAGATAGAGTAGCTTGAGAGAGAGTAGGGGATGGAAGAGAGAGTAGGCGATGGGAGAGGGAGTGGGAGAGGGAGAGAGAGAGGGGGGATGGAAATGTGTGTAAGAGAGAAAGAGAGAGAGTGTGAAAATGTGAGAGAGGGTAGGGGGTAGAAAAGAGAGAGTAGAGAGGGAGAGAGTGAGAGAGAGAGAGAGTGAGAGAGAGTGAGAGTAGGCAGTGGGAGAGGAAGAGCGAGTGAGAGAAAAAGTAGAGGATGGGAGAGGAGAGAGGGGGGATGGGTGTGTGTGAAAGAGAGAGAGTAGGGAATGAGAGAGGGGAGATAGAGATAGAGAGAGTAGGGGATGGGATAGAAAGAGAGTAGGCAATGGCAGAGGGAGTGGGAGAGGGAGAGAAAGGGTGGATGGAAGAGAAAGAGATTAGGCAATGGTAGAGGGAGTGGGAGAGGGAGAGAGAGGGGGGATGGAAGTGTTTGTAAGAGAGAAAGTAGGGGATGGGAGAGAGTGTGAGAGAGAAGGGGTGGCAAAGAGAGAGAGTGAGAGTAGGGGATGGGAGAGAGAGAGAGAGAGAGAGAGAGAGAGAGAGAGAGAGAGAGAGATAGTAGGCAATGGGAGAGGGAGTGGGAGGGAGAGGGAGACGGGAAATGGAAGTGTATAAGAGAGATAGAGTTGGGGATGGGAGAGAGTAGGCAATGGGAGAGGGAGTGAGAGAGAGAGAGGGGGGGAATGGGAATGTGTATAAGAGAGATAGAGTAGGGGATGGGAGAGAGTGTGAGAGTTTGAGAGAGAGTAGGGGGTGATAGAGAGAGCTTGTACAGGATGGGGGTGAGAGAGAGAGAGAGAGAGAGAGAGAGAGTATGAGAGAGAGTAGGGGATGGAAGAGAGAGAGTGAGAGTAGGGGATGGGAGAGAGAAAGTAAAGAGGGAAAGAGAGTACTTGAGAGAAAGAGAGATAGTAGGTGGTGCAAGAGGGAGTGGGAGAGGGAGAGAGAGGGGGGATGGGAGTGTGTGTGACAAATCTAGAGAGTAGGGGATGGGAGACGAGAGAGAGAGGGGGGGATGGGAGTGCGTGTCTATGAAAGAGAGAGAGTAGGGGATGGGAGAGGGGAGAGAGAGAGTAGGGGATGGGGGAGAGGGAGTGGGAGAGGGAGAGAGAGAGAAGGGGAATGGGAATGTGTGTAAGAGAGACAGAGTAGGGGATGGGAGAGAGTGTGAGAGTGTGAGAGAGAGTAGGTGGTGGCAGAGAGAGCTCGTATGGGATGGGAGAGAGAGAGTCGGATTAGGGGATGGGAGTGTGAGAGAGAGTAGGGGATGGGAGAGAGAGAGAGTGAGAGTAAGGGATGGGATGGGAGAGAGAGAGAGAGTAGAGAGGGAGAGAGAGAGATCTAGTAGGCGGTAGGAGAGGGAGAGGGAGAGAGATAGGGGGGATGGGAGTGTGCGTGATAGATGTAGAGAGTAGGGGATGGGAGAGAAGAGAGTGGGGGGATAAGAGTGTGTGTGTCTATGAAAGAGAGAGAGTAGGGGATGGGAGAGAGTGTGAGAGTGTGAGAGAGAGTAGGGGGTGGCAGAGAGAGTACGAGATGGGAGAGACAGAGTGAAAGGATGGGAGAGATAGAGTGAAAGGATGGGAGAGAGTGAGAGAGAGAGTAGGGGGTGGCAGAGAGAGAGAGAGTATGGGATGGGAGAGATAGAGTGAAAGGATGGGAGAGAGTGTGAGAGAGAGTAGGGGATGGGAGAGAGTGTGAGAGAGAGTTGGGAATGGGAGAGAGAGAGAGTAAGAGTAAGGGATGGGAGAGAGAGAGTAGAGAGGGAGAGAGATAAATAGTAGGTGACCTGGGAGAGGGAGTGGGAGAGGAGGAGAGAGAGGGATGGGAGTGCGTATGACAAATATAGAGAGTAGGGGATGGGAGAGAAGAGAGAGGGGGGATGGGAGTGTGAGTGTGTGTGTGTGTCTATGAAATAGAGAGAGTAGGGGATAGGAGAGAGTGTGAGAGTGTGAGAGAGAGTAGGGGGTGGCAAAGAGAGAGTACGAGATGGGAGAGACAGAGTGAAAGGATGGGAGAGAGTGTGAGAGAGAGTAGGGGATGGGAGAGAGTGTGAGAGAGAGTTAGGAATGGGAGAGAGAGAGAGTAAGAGTAGGGGATGGGAGAGAGAGAGTAGAGAGGGAGAGAGAGAGAACTTGAGAGAGAGAAATAGTAGGTGACCTGGGAGAGGGAGTGGGAGAGGAGGAGAGAGAGGGATGGGAGTGCATGTGACAAATCTAGAGAGTAGGGGATGGGAGAGAAGAGAGAAGTAGATTTCCAAACAACCAGCCACCCTTCTTCATGTAATTTATTCATTTAAGGTAAAAGTCCCTTTTCCTTTGTTTGGCTTTGGTATTTGGTTATTTAAAGTCATTATTCTAGTTGGACCTTTGTATGTTTGAATTTGGGATTGTTTAGTGTCTATTTGTTATGATTATACTGAATTATTAATTCTACGATGTTTCTATTATTTAATTATTTAAAATAAATTAAAACTTTTTGTATAAAATTATTATTTTTTATTTCTATCTATTTGTTATGATTATTTCTATTATTTAAAATAAATTAATTCTATAATATCTCTATGATGAACTATTTATATTTCTAAACTTTACATATTTTACGCCATGACCAACAATCAAACTATTATAACAATACAAATACATTTAAATAGTAATGTAAGAATGGTTTAGTTCACATAAAAAATAAGTCTATCTTAGATATTCTAAATACATCACAAAACTTTATCGCTTCAAAAAAATTTGAATTTCTCCCATCTACTTGAGTTCCCATCAATTGTCCATAAAACTGGGAAAGGGAATAGGTGCTATGCTCCCAATCCCAACATCCTCCTGTCCACTACTAGGAGATGTGTGTAATGTAGGATTCAGCTCCATCAACTTAGTCATTTTTTTCACTAGTTGATTGGGACTCTCACCATTTTTTGCCAACTATGGTGACAATGCTTGGGGTTACACTTATTAAGTAAGAATATTTCCTAATCTAGGGATTAGAGCATTGAACATATCAGAATGTGATTTATGCTATGGGAGAAGAGGTATGTTGGGCATACTAATTGATTCTAGGGCTAGTGCAATTACATCTCCTTCCACTAGTGTTGTAAATATAATTTCTATAGTTGTTGAAGGTGCACCTCCAATATTTGGTCTATATCTCTTTCAAACATTTAGATTATCCTCTCTTTCTTTCCTCTTCTATTCCTTTAGTGCAACCTTCTCCGCAACTCATTTTCCCCTCTCTCTAGCATATAAGATCTCATTTCTTGCAATATTTTCCTCTCTCCCATCTTTCCTATCCTTGATCTTCTCCTTCATGTAAAGTGCATTAGCCTCAAATAACTTCTTAGTCTCTCTTGTTCCTTAGAATTTTGTATCCTTTTCTTTGGTAGCTATAGGAATCTACTGGGTAAACCACTATGTTGTTTTCTGTCTAGTGGCATGTAACGTATAAAATCATCATCTCCATCATAGTCATTTTGGGCCTGGGTATCAAAAAATTGTTAACTATTTATTTCATCATGGTTGCCACCATTTTCAAAGCATTAGATGACGTCCTTGGGGTCAACATGTGGTGGGGATGGAATTAAAAGGGAAACATTTTCATCCCCACAAGTATTTGGTTACCCAAGGTTTGTGACAACCTCTTACAACCAATCTGGTTGTGAATCTTGCATTAGCAAGCTTAATCTAATATCAATGTTTGTTTTATGCTCAAGGTTTTATCTCCTATAATAGTCCACTGGCTAGTTCAAGTTTTCTAGTTGGGTATTTTTAGGTGCAATTGTACCTAGTCCCTTCATATTTTGTCCATAACTCCTCAACAAAGTGTTAATTGGTTCATCTAATAAGCCATTGATTTTTAGGAAGGATTCAATAGTGATTTCCTCCCCCTCTCTTTACAACTCATCAATATTTGCATCATCTACAGTAGTTGTTTCTTGCAACTCATCTCTTACACTTTCTCAATTTTGCCTCTTCTAGGCTTGTTCCAACTAGCCCTTGCCAGTCCTAAACTATTGGGTGATTAAAATACCCTTTTCCTCACTCTAAAATATACTCCAAAACCAACTACACTTGTTTTGTAAAATATCGCTCAAAACTGGCTATTTCAGTCTGCCAACTAGGCCTAGTTTGAGGCCATTTACAAAGCAACTCACAATCCCTTGACTTTTGGAACTCCCATGACCCAAAAAATTCTTAATACACGACTCAAATGCAAGGATTCTTTTATTTTTTTGGTCTCATGATCAACTTTACAATGGTTTTTACAAAACCCTCCTTTCTAGCCCCTTTACCCTAGGGCTTTCTAGAACTCTTACTTTGCAACGTCTCTAGAACCCCAAAATGGTTCAAGCACCTTCACTTTGGTTATATTAGATGACTTCAAACATAAAATGCAACTCTTGTTTGGAGAAAACACTAAATCCACCTTGGGAGCAATCACATACCCCTTTTTATGCACTCAAATTTTAGGGAAAACTATGCAAATACTTCTTAAATGGTTTCACCACTCGACTTTTCAGATGGAAATGGTTATTATAGACTCAAACCAACAAGAAAAATCCCAAACTTGAGGTTTCTCAACACTCAACAATCAAATTTCAAAACTATTACCAACACTTACTACTAGGACAATTTCTAGTTTTAATGGTCAAACTCCCAAACCATACAAAGGACCCCCCACTATTTTTGCATTTTTAAACACTCTTTTTGGAGACCTACAATAACCTATCTCACTTTTTGGAGATCACACTCCATTTTCATTTTATGACGCCATCTCGGGTGATGCTGAAACTTGCAATGTCGGCTAGTACAAAGTTGCCAACTGCCAAATCTCTCTCACCTTTCCTCGTGGGATTGAACTGTCTACTTTGTTAGCTCCGTGTGGTAAGGTAAATCCTATCCCCAACCTTGTCCTATCCCCTTCAGTGCTCAAACGTTCTCAGGCACGCCAATCCAGAATGTCCCCAAGGGTCACTAAATGCCATAGGGTTGTGATCTTTGACGGGGCATATCTCAGAGCTCGTGCAAGGTATGGATGTGATTCTAGTTCCTACAAGACCGTGTTGCGAAGACCTACAATAACCTCTCTCACTTTTTGGAGATCACACTCCATTTTTGTTTTACAACGCCATCTCGGGTGATGCTGAAACTTGCAGTGTGGGCCAGTTCAAAGTTGCCAACTGCCAAATCTCTCTCACCTTTCGTCATGGGATCGAACTGTCTGCTCTATTAGCTCCGAGTGGCCGGGTAAACCCTATCCCCAACCTCATCCTATCCCCTTCAGTGCTCGAACGTTCTCAGGAACACCAATCCGAAATGTCCCCAAGGGTCACTAAATGCCATAAGGCTGCGATCTTTGACGGGGCATATCTCGAAGCTCGTGCGAGGTATGGATGGGATTCTAGTTCCTAAAGGACCGTGTTGTGGAGACCTACAATAAACTCTCTCTCTTTTTGGAGATCACATTATGTTTTCATTTTACAACGCCATCTTGGGTGATGCTGAAACTTGTAGTGTTGGCCAGTACAAAGTTGCCAACTGCCAAATCTCTCTCATCTTTCATCGTGGGATCAAACTGTCTCCTCCATTAGCTCCAGGTGGCCGGGTAAACCTTATCCCCAACCTCTTCCTGTCCCCTTCAGTGCTCAAACGTTCTCAGGCACGCTGAACCAGAATGTCCCTAAGGGTCACTAAATGCCACAGGGCTGCGATCTTTGACAGGGCATATCTCGAAGCTCGTGCAAGGTATGGATGCAATTCTAGTTCCTACAGGACCGTGTTGCAGAGACCTACAATAACCTCTCTCACTTTTTGGAGATCACACTCCATTTTTGTTTTACAATGCCATCTCGGGTGATGCTGAAACTTGCAGTGTGGGCCAGTACAAAGTTGCCAATTGCCAAATCTCTCTCACCTTTCGTCGTGGGATCGAACTGTCTGATCCGTTAGCTCCGAGTGGCTGGGTAAACCCTATCCCCAACCTCATCCTATCCCCTTTAGTGCTCGAACATTCTCAGGCACGCCAATCTGGAATGTCCCCAAGGGTCACTAAATGCCATAGGGCTGCGATCTTTGACGAGACATATCTCGAAGCTCGTGGGAGGTATGGATGCGATTCTAGTTCCTATAGGACCATGTTGCAGAGGCCTACAATAACCTCTCTCTCTTTTTGGAGATCACATTCTATTTTCATTTTACAACACCATCTCGGGTGATGCTGAAACTTGTAGTGTTGGCCAGTACAAAGTTGCCAACTGCCAAATCTCTCTCATCTTTCGTCATGGGATCAAA
The DNA here is from genome assembly GCA_028749045.1 of Cupressus sempervirens. Taxonomy (NCBI): domain Eukaryota; kingdom Viridiplantae; phylum Streptophyta; class Pinopsida; order Cupressales; family Cupressaceae; genus Cupressus; species Cupressus sempervirens. The sequence goes on from CM053789.1 coordinate 540,970,391, forward strand.
CTGTCTGCTCCATTAGCTCCGGGTGGCCGGGTAAAACCTATCCCCAACCTTGTCTTGTCCCCTTCAATGCTTGAATGTTCTCAAGCACGCCGAACCAGAATGTCCCTAAGGGTCACTAAATGCCATAGGGCTGTGATCTTTGACGGGGCATATCTTGAAGCTCATGCAAGATATGGATGAGATTCCAATTCCTACAGGACTGTGTTGCAGAGACCTACAATAACCTCTCTCACTTTTTGGAGATCACATTCCATTTTCATTCTACAATGCCATCTCGGGTGATGCTGAAACTTGTAGTGTTGGCCAGTACAAAGTTGCCAACTGCCAAATCTCTCTCATCTTTCGTCATGGGATCAAACTGTCTGCTCCATTAGGTCTAGGTGGCTAGGTAAAACCTATCCCCAACCTTTTCTTGTCCCCTTCAATGCTTGAATGTTCTCAGGCACGCCGAACCAGAATGTCCCTAAGGGTCACTAAATGCCACAGGGCTGCGATCTTTGACGGGGCATATCTCGAAGCTCGTGCAAGATATGGATGAGATTCCAATTCCTACAGGACTATGTTGCAGAGACATACAATAACCTCTCTCACTTTTTGGAGATCACATTTCGTTTTCATTCTACAATGCCATCTCGGGTGATGCTGAAACTTGTAGTGTTGGCCAGTACAAAGTTGCCAACTGCCAAATCTCTCTCATCTTTCGTCGTGGGATCAAACTGTCTACTCCATTAGCTCCGAGTGGTCGAGTAAACCTTATCCCCAACCTCTTCCTATCCCCTTCAGTGCTCGAACGTTCTCAGGCACGCTGAACTAGAATGTCCCTAAGGGTCACTAAATGCCACAGGGCTGCGATCTTTGACGAGGCATATCTCGGAGCTTGTGCAAGGTATGGATGCAATTCTAGTTCCTACAAGACCGTGTTGCGGAGACCTACAATAACCTCTGTCACTTTTTGGAGATCACACTTCATTTTTTTTTTACAATGCCATCTCGGGTGATGCTGAAACTTGCAGTGTGGGCCAGTACAAAGTTGCCAACTGCCAAATCTCTCTCACCTTTCGTCGTGGGATCGAACTGTCTGCTCCGTTAGCTCTGAGTGGCCGAGTAAACCCTATCCCCAACCTAATCCTATCCCCTTTAGTGCTCGAACGTTCTCAGGCACGCCAATCCGGAATGTCCCCAAGGGTCACTAAATGCCATAGGGCTGCGATCTTTGACGGGGCATATCTCGGAGCTTGTGCGAGGTATGGATGCGATTCTAGTTCCTACAGGACCGTGTTGTGGAGACCTACAATAAACTCTCTCGCTTTTTGGAGATCACATTCTGTTTTCATTTTACAACACCATCTCGGGTGATGCTGAAACTTGTAGTGTTGGCCAGTACAAAGTTGCCAACTGCCAAATCTCTCTCATCTTTCGTCATGGGATCAAACTGTCTGCTCCATTAGCTCCGGGTGGCCGGGTAAAACCTATCCCCAACCTTGTCTTGTCCCCTTCAATGCTTGAATGTTCTCATGCACGCCGAACCAGAATGTCCCTAAGGGTCACTAAATGCCAGAGGGCTGTGATCTTTGACGGGGCATATCTTGAAGCTCATGCAAGATATGGATGAGATTCCAATTCCTACAGGACTGTGTTGCAGAGACCTACAATAACCTCTCTCACTTTTTGGAGATCACATTCCATTTTCATTCTACAATGCCATCTCGGGTGATGCTGAAACTTGTAGTGTTGGCCAGTACAAAGTTGCCAACTGCCAAATCTCTCTCATCTTTCGTCATGGGATCAAACTGTCTGCTCCATTAGCTCTGGGTGGCCGGGTAAACCCTATCCCCAACCTCTTCCTGTCCCCTTCATTGCTCGAACGTTCTCAGGCACGCTGAACCATAACGTCCCTAAGGGTCACTAAATGCCACAGGGATGTGATCTTTGATGGGGTATATCTATGGGTTGTCAATACTTCAACTATACTTTAAGTCAATGATTATCAATATGTGAAAAAATGGAACTCGTTTTATTTTGAAGTACTGAGAAGATGGCCTTGCCGTTCCCCAGGAGTTTTAGAAATGGGAGACATTAGGTAAGAGAGTGAAAATGTTACTATCACTTAAACGCACATGACACAATTGGAAATGCAAATTTTGATGGTAATCATTTTGTGATAAGGGAGAGACTAGGGATGATCATTGTTACTATCTCTTTAGTAGTGGAATTTTGTTTTCTCTTGAATTTGGTGGTGGGGGATCAGTGGTAAGACTCCTTGGATATTCCTTCTTATGATGTTAGTGACAAGTGTTGCTCTTTGAAAACACTTGTACAATCTTTTTTAAATTATTAGATAAAAACAGAGAATTGTAAGTATTAAACATGATTAGCCTTTAGTTCCTAGAAGATCTTTATTTCCCCATCAATGCATTTAGAAAGTTAAGTTTGAAGAAGATCATAAATAGAAAAAATTAGAGAAGCGATTTAAACATTTATATTGATTGGAAACATGTGAGTCTTGAGTTTCCTCTACCTTTTAAAGAACGTTCCTTAGCTAGCAGACCTAATTCCACATTCCATAAGACTGTCATTGCGCTAAAGATTTAGGAAACCAACTGCTCTAAGATAAAGCTTCCTGGTCAATAATAATCTAGCCTATTGAGGTACATAATACTTCTCAATTAAACTTGTGTTAATTCAGTATTAATTTTGTAATTAACTACAATTTCAGTATCTGTGTATAGGGGTGACTGAGAAAACTATTTGAGGTCCAATTTGAAAATATATTTGTAAGGATCTCGACGAAGGTTCACAACTTCGATGATTAATACATTCATTCAGGCTAGAACCTCACTACAAAAAAATAATATATAAAAAAGGTAGTGAATAACGTCATGTCTAGACCCAAATCAACCAATGAAAGTCAAATTAGCATAATGTGGAACAGCAATATATGCATTGAGTGGGTTGTCATAAAAAAGCTTCATAATAAAATTCATGTCTAGAATTAAAAGACCTTAAAGAACATTTATGCTTGTAACACAAATGGCCATTCAAAACTGAATATGATTACAATATGTGAAATAGCATTACAAGAACTTGTAATGCTCTTGTGAACGTCGTGTTAATTCTTGTAAGAATCCCTAAGATGCTTGTTATACTCAAAATTTTGTTGAAATTGAATTAATTTTTATCCTGTCGGTTAATTGGCTTAGGGTGATATATGCTTCTTGGATGGAATAATGAGTTCATGATTAACTCTGTATTAAGATTCATAGCATCTTCTAGTTATTTGCAAAGGAAATTTATAAATTACTTGCTAATGTCATATGGCTTGCTTGAGAAAGATGTCTGTGTTCTTATTGATGGGTACTAATGACTATCCACATTTAGTTCTTTAATATCCTATTTGACAAGCTTTCCATAGACATTTCTTTGCCATACTAAGTATTTTTGAAAACATATTTGAGTAGGACTATAGTAGATACTACCAGAAACAACTTCTTTGCAGTTTTTGAGAAATACTAATAAAGCAAAAAAGAACATCTACTAGTTGGTAGACATAATGGCAACTCTCTAGCAATTGAATTTAATTTCATACATGCACATATCTAATTTAATGTCATACACAAACATATCTAATTTAACGTCATACATGAACAAACATATAATATAAAATGATAACCAATAATGTCATATACATTAACAAACACATAATATATTATGATAACCAATAATATCGTATATGAACAAACATATCATATATTAACCAATAATGTCATACATCAAATATGTCATACATCAAATATAGAATGTCATATGTACATCAAATGTGTATCGAATATGTCTCTCAGATGCCTATATATATACATGGGGAAGGAAACAAGTCTCTATATATATGTATCAAATATCTCAACTACATCTTTTCCTTCCCACGAGGGGAAGGAAACAAGTCTCTCGACGTCCTCTACCGTCGTTTGGAGGGAGACAGTGGAGATGACGGGGCCTTCCTGACATGCTCACTTGACCTCTTATTGAGGCTCTTCTCCAGGTCCAACTAATACAAAGAAAGTAGATATGAATCAATATTTATTATACGTTGAAATCAAATATATGTACTCACAAAATCAATTATTTTCTTACCGCCAACAAATAGTCACTCTGTAAGTCCACCTCAAATGCTCGTGGACGATCAGGCGTGACAAGACCCTACAACAATTCAATAAATATAATCACTTATAAATAACATTAGAAATTTTGAGATTAACTATTATAAACAAAAACTAAAATGAAGAAAATTCTTTCATACCTCCGTCAGTGGCTGTGAGCTAGCCACAGCTGCGGCCACTCCACTATCAACAGACTGTCGCAGATGAGGAGGTGTGTCCGACATCATGAGCTGCACGTCATACAATACACATTATATCTAACATGAAACATGGAATAAATATAATCAAATGAATTAAATTAACATGAAACAACTGTACCTGTGTGAAGCTCGTATGATGTCTCTGCTCTGCATCTGTGGTAAAGGTTGAGGATCCTGTGGAGAACTGATGCACATGCATATTGTTTTTTGTCAATCCTTAATATGATTACATAATAAATATATGTATTAATTAAAATGATTAAATTGATACATACCTCAGGACTCGTTGAAGGGACAAAAAATGGGCCTGGAGGATCACTGCTAGGCCCAGGAACACTTTGACCCTAAATTTTGAACAATGTCAATAAATCCTAATTAATTAATCATTCACTATACGTATGAAATGTGATCAAATTAGTAATTTACCTGTGTGTCAATGTCAAATGTCTCATTCAGGAACTGATCGGTGACAAGCCCATCATCTGCACCATCTCCGACATGAGTGCCAAATGTGCATAGGGATCCACATGAAGTGCACATGTGACCACGACGTATAGAAGGCTCCCCCTCAACTAATGGGCTCATGGAATGGATGAGGGTCTGTGTCAAAGCATTAATGGTCCCTAGAGTGCTGGCCTCTACATGTTCCTTCACAACTGAAGGAATAATCACATGCTCATGCTGTGGATGGACCACGGGTGCCCTAACTACATTAGGGTCACGACGTGCTCTGGGCCTCTCAAATGATGACCCCCCACCTTTACCCTGGGAGTCTAACATATCAAAATAATTGGGGATCTCCCCAAAGACAAACTCACAATATAATTTCTTCAAAAAATACATGGGGACCTCGTGATTGTTGCAAGGAGGGGCATCAAAAACCATCCACCATCTATCCCAAAAATTATTTCTAATAGCATCATGTATGCACCAATGGATGGGGAATCGTTTAGTACCCTCTCTAACAGTATTTTGCTCACCGAGTTTTCTAAATAATGCACATATACTACCTTTGGGTATTTCCTTTTTTTTAACATCTTCATATGACAATTTATTTGCATAAAATCTTTTTTGTTCATCCCTCTTAGCCCGCCAAATATCTAACTGACCACTAACTGAGGCTATCTGAGTGTTAATGGATTCGAGGGATGATGCCAATTGAGCCCTCATTAGATTGGTTTGTCTGAATTCTTTCAACCGAGCAATGATTCCTTCTAATTCAGTTTTGCCTCTCTCTATTTCATTTCTTAGATTTTCTTATGTGCCTGGTGGAGGTCTTGCAATTGGTTCGGGTTGTGAAATTTGTTCTTTTTCTTGAGGAGGGTTTTGGTTTTGGGGTTCTTGAGGGTTTTGATGTTCTTGTGGATTTTCTGGTTGATTATGAACATTTCCTAATAAAAAATCAATTGAAATTCAAATAAATAAACAAATCTAAATGAAATTTGTAAAAACCCTACAAAAGAATATAAAAAACTTACAAAACAATATGAAAAATATATCAAACAATGAAAAGTTAGGTTTATATCACTTACGGCGTCATCATGGGTGCGCTTGTGGTCTTGGATTTTGTCAACGAGGAGGCATTTTGGCAAATGGTGGTGCAAATGTTGAGTCTTCAACTCGCGTACGCGCTGCTCACTATAGGAGTAAAAGAAAATGGTAATGAAAATGATGGGCTGCGGGTTTGCAGCCCATCATACATACTTTTTATTTTTTAGAAAGCGTGCGCGCGCTATAGCTTGGGTTGCCCAAGCCATAGAGCGTGCGCGCTATAGTGCTTGCACGCTGTTTAAAATAGGAAAAAAAAAATTCGTTGTCACCTTTTTGGCACCACAACTCAGTGCATATGCCCAATTGGTTAAAGTCCAATTATTTTTTATTCTTTGAAGCAAGAATTTGTTGGTTTTGAAAAGGAGGTTGGTTATATTTTTAAAAAGAAAAATGATATCCTACAATTTAGTTGGCCAGATGATATACAATTTGACACTTGGATGGCAAATCTTCTCTTGGACAAGCAATTAGAGGAGGACAGTTCAGATGATGATGAGAAACAAGAAGGCGAGGTGCAGGTTATTGACACCTCTACACCAAAATTGAAAAAAGAAGAAGGGGAAAAGGTAATAATGCCTGCTCAGGGTGAAATCAGTGAGAACCCATAGGAGAAAATTGATTTGGAGGTATCACAAGATCATCCTTCTTTGGCCAGCTTGGTAGCCACGTATTTTGAGGAGCCGAAATAATGAGAGACAAATCAGAAGTTGATGATTCACAACAAAAACTAGAATGGGCCTACCTGAAGTAATATTTGATACGCCTAGCATTCTGTTGTGATTGTTTTTGTCTTTTGTATGATGCTTTGTTCCTTGGACACTTGTCAGATCACAATTGTCCTTTGCTTGTTACAACTCATGCTATATAAATGAGTTTTCAAGGCATTGTGATGGTCCGAGACTTGTGCAATTTTTTGTTTCTTTCAAGAAGAGTACATATTCAATCGGTCCAATAGTATGCAGTGGTTTTGAGTTTGCTTCCATTGTACTTTTTGATAAGCAAATTGAAATGACAAAAATGGCAATCTATTCTGGGCATTCAATTGGTTTTCTATTGGTTATTGTATTAGTCATATGAAAAGGATAATACAAAGGGGTATTTACACTATATCTGTGCCATCAATTTCTATCTCTAGTTTATGGGTTTGTTTACTTTGAAGTCATTTAAATAAGGTTTATTTGGCTGAATGCAATCTGGATGGGTTGTATGTTGGTTTTATTGTTGGTTTTATTGTTGCTTTTAATTCAAGCAATTATATAAACGCTTCAGTAAATCAATAGGGTTTATGAGTTCATAAAAGGGATATTGCAGTTGATTTGTTCTTAAACAAGTTATTTGAATTAGATCTCCCGCCAATAGTCAATCTCTTGCCCGATGGATAAGGCACTAGTCCTATAAATCAGAAGTAAACCAAGATGAATTATGCTACTGCATATCAAATCATCTTACAAAATCAAAACTATTTTCAATCCTGTTCAAGAATTATAAATGCTAGTCTCAACTCATTTATATCTAATTCCTGAGTCTTAGGTAGTTGCTATTTCTAGGAATATTTGTAAATTTTAGGAGAATTATGACCAGATATGTGGATAAGGGATGTGTATAAGTTTGAGAGCATTGAAGAATTGAAGTGAGCAATTTATGTATGTGAGGGTAATAGATGAGAATCATAATGAAACTAAGATAATTTCATACACAGTTGCATTAGAATTATCCCTAGGTATACTCACCTCGGTTTAGTAGAGCCAGAAGAGTAGGAAACCATCCTTTGGTTTTGTTGAAGTTGGGTTATAGTGATTCATTCATATAGTTGATATTGGGAATTGGCTAATCCCTAGATTGTGTGAGTCATTTCACTGTGATATTAAGCATTTTGTTGCTTGATAGTTTCAGCAGTTTGAAACACCAACAGCTCACACACTACTTGAGATCTGAAATAGAACAAGCTTCAGCAATATATTGCAATATATATAAATGGATCTTTTGGCACTGTTACTAAAATCATTTACCTTCTAGGTAAGAACATAAGTTTGTTTCAATATACAAATCTTCAAAAGGAATTTCATGTAAATAAATAAAAGTAACAAGAAATAAATTAAATTGCAGTGCACTAGGAATAATATAACACATAATGAATACTAAACCTCAATTGAACAAAAGACTATACAATGGCTTCAATAAAACTGATGCTACACCTAAACCATCACTTGTAGCAAGCTACTTGAAGATATGTAGTACAAACCATCCCAGAGAACAACCTCTAATTTTTAAAAACTTTCACTTTTACTGGGTGAAGTTTTACTTTTTGCCTTGGCAAAGTCAACCAGGTCTTCAAACAGCTTATCTTCAAGTTTAACTTGTTTGCTGGAAGTTAAAGATTGTTGTGGATATGCATCATTGTAAGTTCCATCATCAATGGAGATGAAAGCCAATTTGCCTGACTAGATTCTTATAATGAATATATGAGAGCACTTCAATTTTATTTTTGAATTCTACTGCACCATGCACTTGTAGAGATCCTTTCTTGTTCCTCTTTGTGCCCACCACTTAGCCCACATTATTGAGTGTCCTATACAAGAAATTCTTATAGCAAGCAATTTACCCAAGATTCTTGGAGTTGTTCCACTATAAGATATGATGAAATCATGAACTAATTGCCTATTATTTAAGAAAATGAGAAACACTATAAGACACTTTGTAGTGCTACAATAATAGCCAAATCACCAAAGTAGGCATGCTTTTTGGATCATATTCTCTCTCAAACACAGATGTAACATGCATTTTGGTTGCAGGTGATTTCTAGGAGCTTGGGGTTCACTATCAATTCCAACACCTTCGACTAAAATTTTTGAACAAGTCAAAAGTTGTTCCACTATAATGATTAATAATAAACTTTATCATTGTTCAAGTCAAAAGTTTATCATTAGCAAAAATGGTAGATAATTTTGTTCATGGTCTCAAGGAAAACAAAGACTGCTTGACAATAGCAAGAAACAACACAGATGACTTAGAAATAGTCTATCACAATGAAAGACATATTTTGCCCATCATAACACTAGCAGTGCTCTACCGTCTCATTTTTGGTAATAGAGACACCCCCCAAACATGAAGGATTCACCCCCCAAATATCTTCAAACTTGAAATGATCCACTGTCTATTAGACTGGTGTCTAATCCAGGCTAAACCTCCATCAGAAATTACCATCCAACACTACACTTACACCAAGTTTTCCCACTCTCCTGCATTTGGTTAATATAGTACAAATAAATTATCACAACCTCATTGTCTCCCACCAATAATAGTGACTACAGGTGGTAGGAGAGAATCTACATTGGAAACTTTAGAATAAGTACAGTTGATTGTGCCTAACCAGTCACTGGTTTGAATGCACCAGTCTATTATTCCTTACTCAACCCGCAATGAAAATTAAAAGAATGCGTGGATAAGATAACAAAAATAATAAAATGTTCTCACATTAGATATTAGTCAAAATGCATCTGATACATCATAGGAACTCATTGTTCCATGGGACAGAGACTGAATTGTAGAGAACAAGATTATTTTATTGATTAAAATTTTTAGACAATGCCTTGTCTCACCACCCCAACTCTACTTCTCCCCCAAACACTCGAAAAATCCCTTCTAAATAACAAAACAACAGTAAACAACCACTGTTGTCTAACTATCTAACTGTTACCAGTTAGTTATAAACTGAAATTTGTTGTCTAAGTTGACACAAAGTGTCAACTTTGACAACTTACAATCATATATGCCTTTAATATATTTCACTAACCTTTTTGAAGGTTTTATAACTTCACTAACCCTTCCAAAGACACCTAAAACCCTTACAAGTTGTACTAGGCCTAAAGACACCTAAAATCCTTACAAGCTTTTCTTTGCATTTTTTTTACATTTGATACTTTTCTTATAGGTGGACATGTCTATCACAAACAACCAACATGTCTGTCCTTAGACTTCATGGAAAAAACCCTACAAACAACACAAAAAAAATAAGGACATGAACCATCCAAACATCTCTAATAGCTTGTGGATATCCCAAAGATGCATAAGTGCATGACTTGTGAAAACCAAAAAGATAAGACTAACTTGTATAACAAGTGAATAACCAAAATGATTTTATGTCTATGTTATGTTTGACAATGATAATGATATTTGGATTCAAGTATGAGGAAATTTGTATCAATCAATTCATTAAATATCATTTGAATACAAAGAAGATTTTAAGAGAATCAAGAGCATAATTATAAGCCAAATTTGTGGAAGACCTAAATTAGACCTAAGTAAACAGACATGTGAAGGCTTATTTTGAATATGATGAGCAGATCTAAGGCAGAATTTTTATGGAGGTATATTCCAAGTTTAGAGCATTTATTGAAAAACACTATTTCAAATATTGGTGGATTATTCATAAGTACAAGGCAGATTTTTTGAAGACCTCAAAGGAGATCTAAGGCAAATCTACCTACATTATAAACACTTTGCATTTCAAAGGTCAGTTCCTTCTGCATTGCAAGATTTGAGGTTGGTGTCTCTTGCTAATTGAGTCTACACATTTGTTTGAAGTTATATACATACATGCATATGTGTGTGTGTGTGTGTACATACACACACAATTCACCTACAAGGATTTCCATGCTAAATAGTATATGCATCTTGTCTTCTTTTGTTAGATATCAACTATGTGAATGCTTTCTACATTGCTTTCAGTTGACTAAATATATATAATAAAATATGCAGGTTTCTATGCCAAACTAACTCCAATGTGACAAATATCTAATAATTGGGATTTAAACTAAGCAAGAACTATATGTTCAAGGAACCAAAAGATGACTGCAATGAGACTATTACAATTGCAAAAACTTCAGTCTCATTAAAGAGAATTGGGATGTGTGTTTGAAGACTTAACAAATTTGAGCTTCACTTGGTTTCAAGAATATTATAATATTCTCTACTTAACAAGGCCAACCACGTGAAGGTGGAAGCTCATCTGGCCTCACCCCCCTCCCCCTAACACCAATCTAAAGTACCCATTATCATTTAATTACATACTTCATTCATTCATTCATCCATTCATGAACTATAACATTCAATTAATACAATCACATAACATTCATTAATATGATATAAAATTCACTAATACACAATACTAATCAAAACTTCATTAACACATAACAATATTCATTAACATAAACTAAAAATCTCTATTAATATGCATCATTCATACAAAATTACTTAAAAAAAAGTTCTTTCATTATCCAACAAGGTTTATCAAAGAATATTTTTAAAACATAATTTATTTATTTTGTTTTTTTGAGCTCTCTTAAGAAAAGTGCTCATAGGAGCATCCATATCTACTTTATTCTCCTACTCTTCTGGCACGTGTAATGTCAAATTATGATGGCTCCTTCTTTTTAGAGGAGCAGGAGGTTGCTACACTAAAGGGGGCTCTGTTGCAAGAACAAGTGAATGTGATAAATTGGCATACTCTTTTTCTTTTTCTAACTGTTACAAGTTTGTAATTAAGTACGAGTACAACATAAAATGCATTTTTCTTACCTAAAAATGCCACATCATCTAAATTAACATTTTGATCTGCCACTGCGTCAACATGTTGAAGACTTGGAACATGGTCCACTACTTCAGCATGATGTTCAACATGCTCTAAAATATTCAAAAAAAGGATACATGTCAAGTTCCAATTGAAGATGTTAAATTGTATTCATAATTGCATAATTAATTTCCAATAGAAAATTAATATCTCCACCACTATAATGCACATCATGGCCTTCGTCAGGAGCAAGTTCTGTGGTAGGATATGAACGCTGCAATAAAATGTTATGCACATGGTTATGTAGTCAATTTACATTTAAAACTAATACCAAAAAAGAATCTTCTCAACTATTTAATTTCATTTACTTTTCATCTAACCAATTTACTTGTGAGATATCATTTGGTGCACTGGATTCTTGGGCAAGGCTTACAGATTCTTCATGTAGGCATGCAACCACAACTTTATAGCCTTCCTTCAAGGCAATTTTTCTATCTTCATTTGTGACCTCCACATTGAAATCTGTGCCCTGTGTTTTTTGCTTGATAATGTCAGTTTTCCATATATGGTTTCATTAAACAAAATTGTTTGCAACATTATATTTTAAAAAAAAATACAAAATTCATTGCTCTACTTACAACTCGACACTGCAGATTCATATAGCCACCAGAGCCAAGTTTGTGTTGGCCAACCTTTTCTATTCTCGCTTTTGTAGCCACGGATGTGTCCTGCAATCTATGAACAATTTCAAACATCTTAGATTATATATTTACAAATATCAATAATTAGTTCATGATTACAATGTACTTAATACTATAATGGCATACCTCTTTTTGCCCTATGCTGCTTCATTATCTCTATCTTCACATAACCTTTTCTCCTTTGCATCTTCTATTATTTCATTCCACTCCATTAGTGGAATCATAGGAGGACGGCCGTACTTTGGGTTATCCTTAAGAGCCCTTCTATATTGATCCCTCATAGTCTTTATATGCTTTTCTACTCTTTTCAGAAGTAGGTCAGTGTCAAAATTTTGTTTTCCCAAATTTCTCCTCAATGGATGCAATCAGCTGATTTTTTAATTCCACAGCTTGTAAATTCCACCTTTTTAAAAACAAATAGATTGTTAGATTAATAACTTTAATATATTACAATAAATAGAAGAAAAAAAAAATTATGTAGCAATGATATGAAACTATGTACCTTTTACGTATGGTGGGTCCAAATAGTCTCAATGTAATATGAAAAAGATGTTCAAAGAAAGCATTATTACCTACAAAAACATAAAGGATTTATCAGTCCAAAATGAGTAATGTAAAAGTAAACTAAATTTACACTTTAAATAATATCAATTTTAAAGCACCTAGAAGCTTTCATTCTCTTAATGGAAACATAGTTTTCTTATTTACCAACAATGTCCCTCCATATGAACTAGTACTAATCACACGAACTGCTCCAAGAAATGGATCAGCTTCAGTAGTACTACTCTCTGTTGCTCTATCAACTAAAACATCATACAATTAAATGACAATTTTAGTACTACTCTCTATTGGTCTACCTCCCTGCCTATGTCCATGTCTCTCTATGTGTGGCTATATATATGTATGTATGTATGTATGTATGTATGTGTGGTGTGTGTATGCATGTGTTTGTGTGTATGCAAGCTTCTGTAGACATCATTTAAGCACTAATATGCTACTTCATTGTTCATCAACTTGTAGAAAGACATTACAAAATATAACACATTACAAAATATAGCAAAACAAGGTTTTACCAGTTCTACTGGGCATAGACGATGATGTTTGCATGGTCCTTGTTGTCAACAAAGCAGCAAACAATAGTGGACTGCCAACTGAAGGAGGAGTCTGCACTTCATCATGAGCTGAAGAATAGAATATTGTTAGCAAAGACATTTGCAATGGATAAATATCAAATGGGATACTAGCGAGAAACATCCACACAAAAAAAGGTAAGTGTTATAATGTTGATCAAAACAAACAAAGTGTTACTTACACAAAGGTACCGTGCAACAATCCTGACCATGTTCACCATGTGACCTCGCAACTGGCACATATGTCTATACAAGAACACATAAAATTAGAGATCATGATCCATAAAATACTATAAAAGATTAATATATATTGAACTTCTATTACTACTTACTTTGAAAGATTAGATTCTGTGGTCCAATTCTATTCTCAATGCCTCTTTCTCCTCACTTTTGTCACCCTTGATGATAATTCTAACAAGCTCATCAGTGTATCTTTGCGTAATTTTTTGGGTGATGAATACAGGGTCAGTACTAAGGCCAATGTCATGTAGATATGATGCCCGTATTTCAGATTGCATTTGATTAGCGATCATTGCAGCTTTTTTCTATCATTTGTGACATCAAATATTCGTATACTTTCATCAAAATAACTCCAAAGCCATAAAGAAAAGAACATAATAATAGGACATTTGTTTCTATATTAACATTAAAATTTACAATAATTAATGTTTACCTCTATTGAAGGTGTTTGAGATGGTGCATCCATATCGCCCTGTGAAAAAATTTAGTAAGTCTTAGAAATCAGTAGTGAAATTAAAGTAATAGACTTACCAAAAAAAATAATAATAAAGTAGATTGTATATGTAAATCATTTGTCTTAAGTTAAAAATTTAGTGTAACTAATATTTATATCTAAAAAAATATTTCACATGTTCTACTTAATGTTTATATGTGCACATATGGTTTGGAAAGAAATATTTGTTCATACAAGATCCTATCATAGTTGACATTGATCGTATCTAAAGATTTCATTGATCATCATGATCTTCATCCATGTCATCATCATCATCATCATCATCATCAAACTTGTTACTTTGATCGTCATCGTCACCACCACCATCTTCATCACCATCATCATCCTCTTGATCACTATCATCATCATGACCATCATCACCATGATCATCACCATCTTCATCACCATGATCATGATCGTCATTAGCATCATCATCATCATTATCACCATTATTGTTAGCATGACCAAAATCATCACCGTCTTCTTCTTCTTCATCACTGGGTAACTGTCGTTCCTGATAATCATTTACTTCCTCTTGTGCTTCTTCAATATTTTCTTTTTCGATCACATTATACTTTACTGGCCTTCCTCTTGGGTCATCTCTAACAACAAATCTCCAACCTGGTTTGTTTGGAACACCAAAGTAAAACACTTGCTTGCATTGACTAGGAAGAACATAGGGCTCATCTCCGACTGGCTCAAATGACCTTGTATTAATCATAGTAAATCCACTGTCGTGTTCAATAATAGTCCTATAGGGATCATTTCGATTCAGTCATAACCTAAACCATTTGACAAAAAATAGAACTATTTTGAATGAATCAAAGTCGCACTCAAGTATATCATCCAAAATGCCATAGTATCGATTTTCAGATTGTTGAGGATGTATGTCAGTTCTAGATGAAATATTGGTGACCGCGAAGACAACACTTATCCCAGAATCACACGTTTTCTTCGTTTCATCTAACTTTTTTATGTGAAATTTATAGCCATGGTAGTACATAGCTTTGTGGTGTTTGACCTGAAATTATTCAAACATGTCAAGAATCTTCTCATTGATCTATGAGTTGATATTAAACTTATGTCTCATGATTAGTAATCTTATGCATACCTTTGTATCTCTTAAGCCATATATTAGATCAAGTAACATTGGCGTAACATTGAGATCTCCATTACGATGAGCTTCTTTAACCAACAATGCAACACCATCCCATGTTAATGAGTGACCATTTTCTTGAGACTGTTCAATCCACATTGTCATCCAATCAAGATTGTTTGCAATGTACAAGTGTAGTGCATCCCATTCACGACCAACTATAAAGAAGACAATTACACCAGTTATAAACAACTTATATATTGATGATGGATAAGAATTGTTAAATTACAAAAAAAACCTTATAATTACCTGTCACCCTCCTCAATCTACCTTTTCCCGTCAAGTACTCTCCTTTGAATTTGTCATTACAATTGGAATCCCAAATGTGATCTACATGGATACCTACTACAAAATTTGGAAGATATTCATTGATATACACCATGGTCTGGTATATCATATGTCCCTCTATCATAGAACCCTCATGATGTGATCTTTGTTGAACAAAGCCCTTCATAAATTTCAAGTGCCTCTCAACCATCCACATTGATCTAGCTTGTACAAGTCCACACAATTCAATCTCCTCAACTTGATGTATGAGGTAGTGTTCTTGAGCATTGAAAAACGTTGGAGGTAAACACTTTTGCATTTCACACATAAGCTGTGGAATTTTTCTCTTCCAATATTTTATATCTTTTTTATCAATTTCTTTAAATGATAACCACCTAAAAGAGATTCAATACGCAAAAACACATAGAGGAGATTTCAAATAAAATTATACAATAGATTTCAAATAAAAAGCTACAAATTTAAGAAAAAACACTCTTCTAACCTCATGTATTTTCCAAGATCGTATATAACTTGTTTAATACTATTGTCAAAATATTGTGGAAGGGATAGAGGTAGGATGAACTGCAATCATTAAAAAATGATCATTTCAATATATTATTAAATAATGCAACCGGTACTATATTTAATCTTACAAATATACTGTAAATAGAAAACATGACTTACCTTGAGGAAGGTATGCCAATCATGTGTCTTCAACCCTGGCCCAAAATCACCTTTCTTTGATAGAAGAGTGCTTATATTTGTAGCAAATCCTGTTGGAAATTTTGTTTTTTTTATGACTTCTTTTAATGCATCACTTTGTTGCTTTGTTAATAACCAAGGAAGGGCACTTGTATTTATGGGGTCTCCATTCCTATTTGATTTAATGAAAACTATTGGTGCATGATTAGATTCATGAATGTCAATACAAATTTTAGCAATTTGTTCTCTATCACGCCTTCCATCCAACATTTTTCATAGTCTCTCTATTACATTCTTTCTAATATGCATAGCATCAAACAAATGTGCGATTAGGAGATCCTTGTAGTATGGTAACCTACTAAATTAAGTAGGATAACTTTTCATTCCTCTAGGAAGTTGTTCATTGATGCCTTAATGACTTTCACGAGCATCAGTTATAGCATTAGTAAATATAAGACAATATCGAAATACAAATTGTAAACTTCGGACGACCAATTGGGCATTACCTCGACGATTTAGTCAATCATATTCCAAATTCCATAAATGAGGTGTCATTCTTCGTGGCCTTGATGATGTCTTTTCTTTCCCATTGAAAATATATTTTTTGGCAATTCGATACTTATGATTATGGTGGAGAAAGTGTCTAAACTCATCAAACACCTGCTTTCCTAAACTTCTTGAATGACGCCATTTCATCTTCGAACCACAAACTGGACATGCAAATTTTCCTTTTGTTTGAAGACCTAAATGATCATGTATAATTGGATCATGTACAATGATCACGCGCAACTTAAGTATTCGATAGTAATGTGTAAGTACTATAACATACCAAAAATATGTAATCTTAACAATATAACATACCGCAAAAATGAGTTAGCCCAGGGGCATCATGTATTGTCCATACAAGCATTGCATGGAATTGAAATTGTTGATGTCCTATCGGTCTAGAGATGTCATACATAGTGATGCCATTCCATAACTTCAACAAATCATCAATTAGGGACTCAATATACATGTTCATATCTTTAACTTGGTATTTACCTAGCAATTGAATGAACATAAACATTACATAATTATTATAACCATTTTCATGCACTATTTATAAATTAATTTAGATAACTATAAAATAAAAAAATACCTGGCACAATCATTGACAACATTATGTGCTCCCTCTTTATGGACATCCAAGGAGGAATGTTATTGTTAATAACAAAAATAGGCCATACTGAATAAACAGATCTCATATCTCCATATGGATTGACACTGTCCGCCGCTAATGAAAGTTTCAAATTACAAGGTTCTTCTTTAAAGTGTGACCATGTTTCTTTTATCTCTTTAAATGCAGAACCATCGGCAGGCATTCGCATAATGTCATCCTGACTTCTATTGCGTGCATGGTAATCCATAAATTGTGCCAAGCTAGTGCACCTGAATAATTGTTCAAGACGTGGAATAATGGGAATGTACCGAAGAACCTTATGAGGCACTTTTTTTGTTATTTGAGCTGATCGATATCTACTAACATGACAATCAGGGCAGTCTGTTGCAAATTCATGTTGTTTATGATATAGAATGTGATCATTGGAACATGCATGTATTGTCTGATACTTCATTCCAATCTGATCCATAATGTTAGATAATTCTCGGTACGAACAAGGCAAAATGTTTGATTGTGGTAACAAAAACTCACTAATCAACCTACAACAACAAATATGCATTGTTAATATAATGAATAGTAATTGTATACTAACATTGAAGATGACAAAAATGACATACCTTAGCATATGTGACATTGCTACATTGGATATACCATTCATAACCTTTAAGCTCACCAACAACACTATAGCCGACAGTAGAGTTGTTTGGGAGCCTTCATATAAGGGCTCATGTGCCTTCTCAAGTAAAGGTATATCAAGACCATCTTCATCATTATTATCAGATTCGCTAGTACCATCATTGTGAGCCTCTTCATCACTTGCCTCAATACCATCTTCTTCAATCATGTCCTCTGGCACATTATCATCTTCTTCCATGGGAGTGTTATCCTCAGCTTGGATATTCACACCTCCATGTTCCTCCAGTAGGAAATCCACATTTAGTAATGGACGAAAATCATGGCCCCCTTCAACATGACCATATTGCCTACAATGACTCTGGGCTATTGTGATTAGAATTCTTCTATTATTTAAGCCTTTACACTTTTTGCAAGGGCAATAACATTTATCAGGTTTTCTTCGAAACTGAGCCCACAATGCAACCATTGTCTCATTATTTTGTTCTGGGTTCATATTGTCAGGCATGGTCTTTCTTCATAGGAAAATATACCTACAAATAAATTGGACATTTTGTGATTAATGTTTATATCTGCACATATGACTTTTGTTAATTAATGTTTTCAAATGTAACTAAAATGATTACAAACATATCAAAAAGGACTTTCACAGGGTCTTATTACATCAACTATTCTAACATGGTCATGTTGGTTATTTTGAGATTTTAATGTCTTCTCATGCCTTCAACCTTGACCTTGATGCTCCTGCATCATTCTCCCAAGGATCAAGGAATGTTGGATCATCATGTAATTGAGTAGGCAGACCTTCTAGGAAATTGCAATACTTCAACCTTGTAAGTGTCACGTCAATGCAATGGGTACTAAACAAACAATTTAAGTTGATGAGAAATAGTTGTTATGAATTCAAATTGTAAGCATCACCTCAATGCATTGGGTATTAAACAAACAATTCAAGCTGATGAGTATGGGTTTTTATGAACCACAACTCATGAAATATGCATTAAGTCCATACTTGTTGTTTACAATGAGTATGGGTTTTTTTTCTAAGAACATACCTGTTGTTTACAGTCAGTAAGTTCCTATATCCTCTAAGAAATTTATTATGTCAAATTAACGTACCCAACATCTAGCAAATAAATGTGCAATACAATTTGTGTGCTATTCTCATTAAATTGTACAAAAATGATCCCTCAATGGAGGACAAAGTATCATTTAATGAGTACATTAGATATGTTGGCCCAATTTTTTGCGAATCAAATTTTCTTAGGATCATAAAAAAAATCAGATGAGAAGTTTTTGATAAGTCATAGGGCTTTAGGTTTTGGCATACTATATTTCGATACCTTTGAAAAATCTGTGAAAAGCCTTAGGTTTGTCCTTTTAAGTTTTTCCTGGCACGAAATTTTTTTTAAAAAAAAAAGAAAAAACAAACAACAAGGAGCGAATATTCTTTTCCCGCCTGCTTGATCGTCGTTGTTAAGTCTTTTGAAAAAGGGGTTTTAATCTTGCCGTCTGATCTGATTTGAATCTACGGTTGTTGCATGTTCACTATGGCAAGATGCTCGTATGTTACGCATAGCAAGGTAGCGACCATTAGAGAATTATGTGTGATACTGAAAAGTGGAGTCCAGTGCTGTGAAATGTGTTGGCAGGAAGATCTACTGACCATGTACTATGTCCCAGACCAGTTAGTTTCAAGAAGAAAGGCACGTGGAAATATTTGCAAGTGGTGTCACCAGAGTTTAATTTTATCTAGCAATTCGCCAAGTCACTAACTGAAAACACTTGCGACTTGCCGATGGCGATATAGCGAATGCCCAAATTTTCCAAAGACGACATCTTTCTAAGATCAAAAGTAATTTTGAGGATCCCAAGGAAGATATGGTGCACGTTTCACTTTTGTCCCTTGGCAGGTTATTGTCTTTTGTAGTTTCTTTTTTCGGGCATTGTTTTTAAAGTGCTTACCGGAACTCGCCATATTGCTAGCCAGATTTGTGGTTTTTATGCCAATAGAGATGTAGTGATTGCTTGGAAAATGGTAATGTAACTAAAAAATCCTCAAAGGTGGGCCCCGAATGAGTGATGTGATAAGGCTGAGCTGTGCCGATCAAATTACATGGTGGCATCCTATTGAAATATCTTTGAGCCGAAAAACTTTGATTTGTCGGAGCTCGCCATGTCGCTAACCGGATTGTTATTTTTTTGCTAGTAGTGACATAGTGACCCACCTGAAAGTCATAAACATGGCAAGGCCCAAGACATGTGATGTCATCAAGAGATTTAAAAATATATATATGTGCCAACGTGTTGAGCTAGCTCAGCGACAGCGGTATCATGGACCCACTTCCTGTGTATAAAGTACAAAGATTTCTGATCATGAGATTGATCCAGGATTAAAGGCCATCGTTAGCTCACTATGAAGAAGTGCTTGGAAGTTATGTATAGCGAGCTGGTGAGTGGTGGTCCACCACTATTGCAGTAAATTGCTAACCACAAGATCAAATCTAGATCGACGATGCTCGTTAACTCACTATGATGAGATGTGCAATAAATAAGTATAGTGAGTTAACGAGCAAGGAACCCACTATTGTGTTCTTAAAGGTTGTTTCAATTATCTACCACACGATGAAAGTAAGATCAATGGTTATCGCTAGCTTGTTGTGGAAAGGTGCTCGAGAGTTATGTATAACAAGTTAGTGAGTTGATGACACATGTCTGTGGTCATCCGTGGGCCAGTTTGAAGCGCCAGCCTTGAAGGAAAGGTACAGATGAAGGTATTTCATTGATTTGATTGCCAATGTGTCAAGAAGAAAGCTAAGTTAGCCTAGTTGTCATTCCCAGGTTGTAGGATTTTTCATGGATCAACAACGCAAGTTTAAAAAAGGAAATGTGATGCCACTCTATTTTTTGTCCTGCACATTTATGATAAATGAAAGCTTCGTGTGTGGAAAAAATAGAGTATAATACAAGAGATTTTCATTAATTCTAGTCCCACGCAAACAAAGATTGCAGATTTTTTGAGCACAAGAGCCTATTGATTTCTTCATGTTAAGCTTGGTAAGAACGTGAAAACTATTCCTCAGTTGTTCGAGATCAATTACAGAGGTTCAAAGAAGAACAAGTTCAACAAGTCAAGCAAGTACTCATACTATAACCTCTGTGGCATTCTAGTTCTCTCAATGCTGTCAAAATGCCTCCTAAGAAGCCATTTTCTGGGAAAATTAACTATATGGATAGGAATGTCCATGATGATTTATTAGAATTACTCCCAGAGTCTACTGTAGAGCCTGCACAAGTTAAAAATTTGATTTCCTTAAACCCTAGGCTTAAAATTGCAGATGGTTTGTATGACAAGGGGAATTGGGTAAGGGATGCAACAACTACTCAAACTGGTTTTATCCTGTTTAAAAAGTGATTTTTAGAAAGGAAGTTGTTTGTCCCGCATGCTAATGTCTAGAATTTTGATTTGGGAAAGTTAGTAGTCCCAAGTGTTTTCATGGAGTATGATTTGCTTGAAGCCATTGCTAAGAATTATGACCAAGCCATTAGGGTTGTAAGAAGAAAGGATGGTGTGCCTTTGGTCTTGATTACTCCTGAAGAAATTAGAGAGGTTTTTCACCTAGAACCATTATCCGATTACCATGTGCAAATCAATCTGCTAGAATTAGAGAATGAATATAAAGCAAAGAAGGATGTAATCAGGGGAGGTGCACTGAGGGCACACATTGGTACAATAGGAACTTTTCCAATAATTACTGTAGCCTCTAGAGAGCCTTTTAAGAAGAGTCTTTTTACTGCCCGGGCTGTAGAGATATACAGGACCTTATGCCGAGTTTTTGGTGAAGATGAGCAAGAACTTATGCCTATTGGTTTCATGTACATGATGGTTCAGATTGCTTCCTTCAGTGTAGATGTTATTTTTGATTTTGCTTCCTTTTTGGCTGAAGAAATTCACTTCGGTTTAGTTGGGATTGCTAAGGGCAAGGTGGAAAAAACTTTTGGTCACTACTCTCTATTAATGCATATGTTTTTGTTCAAAGGAGTGACATATTTTGGTAATGAGATGGAACTAAACATAGAGGAGAATGGGGAAATACTACCAGTCCAGTTGTGGAGTGCAGATATGACCTGGGATGCAAGTAATGCTAGTTTTGTCAGATTTGATAGATATTTTGCTTCTAAGCTAAGGTACCTTATATTGAGTGACAATCCCAAAATCCCTAAAGCACTAATGAGTCTCATTAGGCCTATAGATAACCCTCATGACTTGAAAGTTTCACATAATTGGGGAGATATCATCCCTTACTCTGTTTCTACTATTTTTAGAATATATGGTTTTAAAGGGAGTCCTCATGTTTTTCCTTACCAAGTACCTTTGAAGGTAGGAGTGGCTGAAGTTTTGTGGCAGTTAGGGGGAGTTGAAGAAATATTTTTTTTTGAAAAGGAAATTAGGGTCAATTTTTCGTACTTGCACAGTGGCCCATCAGTTTGTGATTACAAAAGGGGGATGGCTCTTTTTGCATAAAATTTTGGAGTAGTATATGATGGCTGTCTCTCATCACCGTTTTTGTGATTCTGAGGGATTTTTCAATCAGATGTTGAGGCATAGAATCAAGTTGGGACTGGTCAAGCATGATTCTTATTATCCATAGGACATTATAAGGAATGAATTCTCATTGCAGGAGCAGGAAACTAAAAAGGAAAAGTGGAGAGTTTATTCTCGGGTCTTAGAATTCATTCATTGTTTTGATAATAAATATGATCATTTAGATAATGTTGTTATAGAGGCTGACAAAATAAGTAAACTTATGAATACCTTCCCTGAAATAATGGAAGTCATGAATGAAAAGAAAAAAAATTTTATTGATTCCTATCCTAATAAGGCTAGAGAGGTCATAAGGAGATTGGCTTTCACCCCAACTGTGGGAGCTGGTAAAATAATTGTACAAAAGAGGCCTGGGTATACTATAATTCATAATAAAAGGGTTCCTATAGATAAGGGCAAACAAATAAAAGGATCCACTAGTATAGCCCAAGAGGAGAGACCTAATGAGCCTAGTCCTAAGAGGCAGAAGGTAATAATAGAAGAAAGGCCTCAAGTTGAGGAATATTCGCCCACACAGTCCCCTCTGAGGATTGAAGAAGAACATCTCACTAGTGAATAGATCGAATAGATGGGATCACACGGAGGTATTTTTATTACTCAAGAAAAATTAGATGAGGGTAATCCTCCAGAACCTTCCCTCCCAAGTTTGGATCTAACTATAGTAGATTATAGTTGCAGGGAATTGGACCCTGTGTTAGAGCAGGCAAGTCATAAATTTTTGACTGATGACAATTTTGTTAAATCTAGGGCTTTTCAACAGTTTGCATGGAGGGCAAACATGAACATTTTTTAGGAGAAATGTAAAAAGATGAAAACAAAGCATCCAAAAATGGATGAAACTTCCATTCAGAACCAAACTAAAGAAGAAATGATAAAAGAATTGCAGGATATAAGCCTTGAGGAAGGGAGGAAAATGGTCAAGGCATCTAACATTTTATTGTTGCCAAATTGGGATATTGCTGATGCTTTAGTTTTTAGTTATGTTTCAAATAAATTGACTTTGCAAGACCAGAATAAAGAGAACTTTCAAGGCACTACATTCATTGAAGATCAAGTTGCATTTGTCAGTTGGTCATTGAGAAGAGGATCCAAAGCCACATCATTGCAGTCAGATGACTCTGGCTTGATGGGAAGCTTAATTGTGAGAAGAGTTGTTGATACCTCACATGTGCAGGCAACATCTTGGAATGTGGAATCTTCCAAGTTTCTTTTGGATACTGCAAAGAAGGAGGAACAGGCCATGTCTGAGTTACAGGGTAAATATGAAACACTTCTTGAGGCCTATAATAGGGACGTAAAAAGGAGAATTGAACTTGAAAACAAGGTAATGGGGAAGTCCACAAGGCCAAGAATAACATACCCCCGTCCTCCAGTGGAACCTTTTAAATCCACCCCCTTGTAGAACTACCAGACACACCTCAAAGGCTCGAATATTATACAGCTGAGGATTTTGAAGAAGAAAAAAATAAGCTATGGGCTTTAGATGTAGAGTTAAATATGCAATATGAGGATAAGCTTAGAAAGGCCCTAATGTATTTGGTAGATAAGATTGAATGGCCCTTGTTTTTTGATTAGTTGGAAAGAGTAATAAGTATATGGGAGCAACTGAAAACCCATGATGAAATCCTCAAGCCTATTGTTAACAAGTGGGGAAAAAGGGAAAAAGAAATCACCCTTTTATGTTATTCAATTATAAGGTCTTCAAATGACCATATTGAAAAATTATATGATATTGCTAATGACTTGACAGATTTTGATAACAGGAGAGTTGCTTTGGAACTAAAAATTGTTTCTTATTTGAATAAATACAAGAATAAAAAATTTGATCTATTTCATTGTGCTTTGGATAGAAAGAACCAATTGAAAAATAAGGATAAATGGAGTAAAGAACTGGATGACCTTTTTTGCATAAGGATAAATAAAGTTGTTAACGAAAAGGGGCATGCCTGGTGGGCCACCACGACAAAAGAATTGGTTAAAGTCCAGTTATTTTTTGATTCTTTGAGGCAAGAATTTGTTGGTTTTGAAAAGGAGGCTGATTATATATTAAAGAAACAAGATGATATCCTATGGTTCAGCTAGCCGGATGACATACAATTTAACACATGGATGGCCGATATTCCTTCAGACTAGCAGTTGGAGGACGACAGTTCAGATAATGATAGGGAATAGGAAGATGAGGTGCAGGTCATTGACACATCAACACCAGAATTGAAGGAAGAAGAAAGTGAAAAGGAAATAGTGCCTGCTCAAGGTGAAAGCAGTGAAAACCCACAGGAACAAATTGATTCGAAGGCATCACAAGATCACCCCTCATTGGCTAGCCTGGAAGCCATGTATTCTGAGGATCCGAAACAATGAGAGACAAATCAGAAGTTGATAAGTACAACAATAACAGGAACGGGCCTACATAAAAGAATATTTGATACACCTGGCATTCTGTTGTGACCTTTTTGTCTTTTGTGTAATGTTTTGTTCCTTGGACACCTCTCAATCACATTTTCCCTTTTCTTGTTGCAACTCATATCTATATAAATGAGTTTTCAAGGCATTGTGATGGTTCGAGACTTGTGTAATTTTTTGTTTT
This sequence comes from Cupressus sempervirens, assembly GCA_028749045.1. Classification (NCBI taxonomy): domain Eukaryota; kingdom Viridiplantae; phylum Streptophyta; class Pinopsida; order Cupressales; family Cupressaceae; genus Cupressus; species Cupressus sempervirens. The sequence continues at coordinate 540,995,539 of CM053789.1, forward strand.
CTTTCAAGAAGAGTACATATACAGTCGATCCAATAGTATGCAGGGGTTTTGAGTTTGCTTCCATTGTCCTTTCTAATAACCAAATTGAAATGACAGAAATGGAAATCTATTCTGGGCATTCAATTGGTTTTCTATTGGTTATTGTATTAGTCATATGAAAAGGATAATACAACAAGGTATTTACACTATATCTGTGTGCTAAAAGGAAGTATTATGTGTATGATCAAGAGTTGTATGCTATTGTTAAAGCCTTGAAGAAGTGGAGACATTATTTGATTCCTAAGGAGTTTATGTGGTATATTGATCATAAAGCTTTATAGTATTTGGGAAGTCAATATAAGTTGAATCAAAGACATTTGAAGTGGGTTGAATACTTGCAAATTTTTACATTCATGATCAAGCATAGGAGTGGAGTTACTAATCGAGTTGCTAATGCATTGAGCATAAGATGTTCTTTGATGATCGAGATGAAGGTTGAAGTTATTGGTTTTGATGAAATGGAGGAATTTTTTGATACTACCCCTATTTTTCTAACGTGTGGAGCACCAAATCTATCAGATCAAATAAGTAAGTATGATGAGTATTTCATTCAAGAAAGTATATTGTTCAAAGATAATTAGTTTTGTATACCAAGAAGTCCTATGAGAGTTAATTTGATTAACAAAAAACATTGTGGTGGTTTGGATGGACATTTTGGAATTGATAAGACATTGAGTTTTCTTTTGCTTAAGGATAAGTTATATCAACAAAATATGTACAATGATGTTTAGAATTTTGTAAGGATTTGTGGAATTTGTCAAATTGCAAAAGGAGTAAGTTAGAATACTAGTTTTTATATACCTATTTTTCTTCTTGAGAAAGCTTGGAGTGACATTAGTATGAATTTTGTTCTTATATTACATAAGATAGCAAGAGGGTATGATTCCATATTTGTTGTTTTTGATAGATTTTCTAAGATGGAAAATTTCATACCATGTAAGAAGACATGAGATGTTGTGCATATTGCTAAGATTTTCTTCAAAGATATTGTTAGATTGCATGGATTCCCAAAAAGTGTTATTTATAATAGAGACTGTAAGTTTGTTGGTTACTTTTGGAGGACTTTGTGGAAGAAGATGGGTAATGAGTTGAGATTTAGTTCTACATTCCATCTACAGATAGATGGAAAGAAAAAGGTTGTAAATAGAAGCTTGGGAAATTTTTTGAGATGTTTATTTGGAGATAAGCCAAGCGATTGGGATATTGTATTGGCACAAGATGAGTTTGCATATAATAATTTTGTGAATAGGAGTACAAAAAAAACATGTTTTGAGATTGTTATTAGAATGTAACCTAGAGGTATATCAAATTTGAGGGATGTTACTAGTGAAGAGAAGAGAAAAGGGGATGTTCCTATATTATGAGAGACACATAAGGATGAATCACTTTACTCTCTGGCTAGTTATAAAATAAGTGACGTGTCATCATTAATCTTTTTAGTAAAGACAAGGGGAGGCCTTCTAACTATAATAATTGATATTGATGGTGAAAATCAAGGCACATTAAGGCACTTGGATTGGACCCATTTAAGGGTTTGGTGTTATATTCACATCATGTACATCATTCAAGTTTGCATGTTTGACTGGTCCTTATCACCTAGAATATAAGCATTCGGGCATATAAATTTAAAAAAGGTAGACCATTCTAAAAGTGACCTAAGTGTATATATGTTAGTAGAAAAGTACACTAGGTGTTTAACCAGGTGGTGTGGCCATACATGAGAAGGAAATAAGTTAGACACATTAAAGGTAGGTAGGTATAAATGCATAATTTATTGCTAATGATCATTCCCATTCCTTATTTCTATTTAAATTTTTGCTAATATCATGTGTGGGAGTATATATATTAACATATATATCTTATGTTTAATATATTTTATATATTAATGAAAATGGAATATATGCATATATATTCAAAGTATATATTCTTTTCTTTATATTTTTGGAAAGATCTTTATTATGCTAGAAATAGATAATATTGAGAGGAGGGGTGGTGAATCAATATTCTACAAACTTTTGCACACAATGGGATATTGCTAATTACTTTCTAACTTGCATATGGAAGTAAACCATAATTGTTGAATAGTAAATATAAACATGCACATAGATAACTCATAACACCATTATTTGTTAACTAGGGAAACCCTAGCCAAGGGAAAACCCTGATGGGGACGGTACCCACTAGATGATTCACTAAACAATAGGATCCTATTAAGGGTATTGACCCTATTAGGAGTCTATGAAGTACATATATTATTTCAAGTCCTTGATAGAGGACTAGGCCTTGTTAGAAGCCTCAACCCTATTAGGAGTTGCTACAACCTTGTTAGGAGTTGGTATAACTATTACACGCAAGAATATCTCACTGCCCTAACATGCAATTATACAATTCAATTCCTTCACAAAATAGGTATACATACAATACTTTCTTGGCTACTATAACTCAAAATTGCTCTGATCTTACATCAGATTTCACATCACATAAAACTTGCAGATATTTCTCATAATAGTTTGCATGTCACATCTAATCACACAAGTTCCTCCTTCTCTGTGCAAGATAAGATCTTTACTTATACCTTTCACATTAACAAAACTCTGCACTGACAACCTTCATGTCTTCACATGCTTGACATAATATAAAATAACTTATGGAATAATATCCACATAGTCAGCTCAACATAACTTAGTAATTATTTTGTAACCAAAATAATTCCTTAAGTCATACAACTTTGTTTACTGCTATGCTATGTTTTGCACTATTAAATACCCACACTTTTAATCTTACTATAACTTGTGTCATACTGTTCATACACATCTATGCAATGGAACACAACATCATGATAGTTTCATGAAGCTTTCCTCAACTACACATAAGATATCTCTCAATGCATCATCCATACTCTTAAGATCTATTCTCTAAATTGCTGCAAACTATTTAATACGTAAACAATTTCTATCTTTAAATGCATAAATGAAATGTTGAATGTATGTTTCCATAAATGAAAACCATCAAGGCATATAGCTGACCATATTTCCAATAATCTCCTCCTTTGGCATTGATGGAAACATTTGGGAAAAAATTTCTAAGTCCCAAAATGATATCATACACAACAATTTTAGCTCTCTCTCTCTCTCTCTCTCTCTCTCTCTCTCTCTCTCTCTCTCTCTCTCTCTCTCTCTCTCTCTCTCTCTCTCTCTCTCTCTATAATACAAAACATTGGTTAGATAGTCCTGTGGCTACTTATTTGGCTTTCTCTTCCTATTCAGTTTATAAATCTAGCAATCATATTCAACCTATGTCTATGGATAAATGTTAGAAAACCTTAGTACCTTTGGATTAAAGGTATATCCTATCATTAAATTCATTTCAAATATATAAATGATGGAGCTATACCTCTTAATTTAGAGGATAGTTATCAATCAATGATAATTGATCCAACTATTAGTGTATTTTGTCTTTCGTAGTTGGGCATGTTGAGTTCTCTTTTATTTTTCTATCCAAAGGACAAATCTGTTTACTAACAAGATGCAAGCATGAAGCTCAAAGAATGATAAATGTAAGTGGATGCTATGAAAAGGTGTAATCTAAGTCATGCCAAGCACTCCTAAGGTTACAAGTCTCCATATTTTCAAGGTTTCAAGTGTTTTGGACGAAAGTTTACAATGTCTTGACAATGTTGAAATTTTTTGACAAGTGTTTGAATAGTATCCAAGGTGTAAATTTGCAAGTTTTTCTTTATCTTGATTAATTTTTTACACACATGTAAGGAACAATAAGACAATAATAGTTTTACATCACAACCTAGGATTTAAGACTGTATATTCCATTGAATTCCCACTTGAACCGAAGTTCATCCATGCTTATCTAGAGTAGACAACTTAGAATCTTGGCACCATAGGCTCTCCCTTATAGTGAACTCACTTCTTGGGGCTACCAAGAATTGGTTCCCAAGGGGCATTACTTCCCTAGGGACTATTGTCTCTACTAAGGATGTGAGAATATGGGATGCCTTCATGGGCATTAGTGACCCCTTGAGCTAGTGGGTAGAAAGGATTTTGGTCTCTAAAACAAGGTATTTAGTGTGGTCATTTCATTTGGAAAGTGAATGATAAACTTCCTCAGAAGGTCTCCGAGCCCTAAGAACTAGGGTTTGATACACCACATAGATACTGGAGGAGAGCTATCACACAACAATACCATTGACATGACATTAATTGTATCAAGTCTATTATAGTGGTTGGAATGTTGAAACCTAGTTTTGGCCCATCACCACTTCAAGGTTGCTCCCTAGGGCTCACCAAGTGATGAGTCTTGGGTCCAAGATAGGCCTTTCTATAGAAATTGCACAAATTTCTCTTGCACCCAAGATCTATGAATAACGAGGGGAGATAATATGTCCATGCAACTCCTAGGGTTCTAAAAAATGCATAAACACCAAGTAGTATAGAAAGTTAATTTTGGTGAATCAAATAAAGTGTTATCTAATCTACAAAAACCATGCATAGAGTTTGAACAAGCACACAAGTCTTCAACAACATCCTGCAAACAAGCATTAGTAGTTTTTCAATGAATGTGTTCTCCCAATGATTGCCACATATTGTAAATAGACCATTAGTAACAAAAAGTCATCTACTCCAAGTCCTAACATGAAATTGAAACCCTAGATGTGAATTTTAATCAAAATAGGTGCTTTCTATGAACCAAATGAGCTCTGATAGAGCAGATTACACCTGAAAAGACCAAAATGACTCAAGATGCCCCCAATTGTGCTTAGATAATGAATATTACATCCATGGTGTAGTTGGGGTCCTAAAGGGTGCAGTTGGAAGTTTTTAGGTGCAGTTGGGAGAGTGGAAATAGGCTATGGGGAAATGGTGTCAAATAAATACCTAGAAACTTAAATCTTGAAGCTTGCCTAATTCATCAATTTCTGTCTCCAGTTTATGGGTTTGTTTACTTTGAAGTCATTTTGTGATATGAATATCAGGATTTAACTGTGTGATTTTGAGTCAAACTCGATGACCCATGTTTATTTGGCTGAATGCAGTCTAGATGTATTGTATGCTGGTTTTATTGTTGCTTTTAATTCAAGTAATTATATAAATGCTTCAGTAAATCAATAGGGTTTATGAGTTCATAAAAGGGATATTGCAAAAAAATGGAGGTGGGTGATTGTAGTTGATTAATTCTTATACAAGTTATTTGAATTAGATCTCCCGCCAATAGTCAATTTCTTGCCCAATGGATAACACACTGGTCCTATAAATCAAAAGTAAACAATGATGAATTCTGCTGCTACATATCAAATCATCTTATAAAATAAAAATTATTTCAATCTTGTTCAAGAATTATAAATGCTGGTCTCAACTCATTTATATCTAATTCCTAAGTCTTAGGTAGCTGTTATTTCTAGGAATATTTGTAAATTTTAGAAGGATTATGACCAGATCTGCTGATAAGGGATGTGTATAAGTTTGAGAGCATTGAAGAATTGAAGTGAGTTGTATATGTACGTGAAGGTAACAGATGAGAATCATAATGAAACTAAGATAATTTCATACACAGTTGCATTAGAATTATCCCTAGGTATACCCGCCTTGGTTTAGCAGAGCCAGAAGAGTAGGAAACCATCATTTGGTTTTGTTGAAGTTGGGTTATAGTGATTCATTCATATAGTTGATATTGGGAATTGGCTAATCCCTAGATTGTGTGAGTCATTTCACTGTGATATTAAGCATTTTGTTGCTTGATAGTTTCAGCAGTTTGAAACACCAACAAGATACACGCTACTCCTAATCATTCAAAGCACAAGCATGAGGGAAAAAATGAATAATTATTTATGGCAGGACTATCCATGAGAGAATACAACACAGCATCAAGAGTATGAGTTGTGTCTTTAGCCAGAGATGATAAAGCAAATTGCTTCTTTTCTTCTTCTTTTTTCTCCCACACAAGCATACCCATCTACACGTCATCTACTAGAATCACTACATTACATTTTCTATTTTGGAGAAACAGTTCCTTAAAATGGTACTTCTAGATTGCACCAGGAAAGCTTGTATAACTTATAATAATGCATCTTGTATAGTTTCCTCGTAGTATTTACATTGTTGGGGCTCCAAACTCTACAATGAAGTTCTCTTGAAAACTTGCAAGCTAAGCTTCCTTTCTTCTTTAAATAAAGTAGTGAAAAGGACTCCTGACTCAACAAGGTCATGTTGTGGATGCAAGCCATACAGAAAGATGAAAATAAACTACTAGAATGAAGAGGAAAGGAATGCAGATACAGATGTTCTACAATATATCAATCCTCCCAAAGATTGAGTTCTTATTTAATGTCTTGCAAAGCAATCTATAGTAAAATGGCCACAAACCTGTGTGAATGGGTCTGGATCAAATTCTGTCAGACTACTAATTTGAGTGAAAAAGCAAATGGGAGCAGCTATGGCATATTACATTCTTTGTTTCCGATCCAGAGTTTTCCAACACCAAGACATCTCGAGATTCCCTACATGCAAAAGAAATACAAAAAATGAATAGTGCATTATATCAGAAATATAAATTTTCCACAGTTTTATCCTTGCACTTAAATATATGCTAACCTTGAACCTAAACATCATCTATAAAACAACTTTGTGACCTGAAAGAATTAGCAGTGGCTCTATTTTTTAAATTGCGATGAGTAGAAGAGAAAGAGAAAATGTAAAAGCATTGAATAGCTTTGGAATCCGCATCTGTAACTTTTTGATAAATAACAAATTTGGAATGATATCTAATGACCAGATTCTTACCTCCTTTCTCCTCTCCTGTTGACCTTGCACCAAACTCCCGCCCATTGCAATCACGGTGCACCCCAAAACAAAATTAACACTGCTGTCACCTTTTTTCTTATGTTCTAAAGGTCACAATTTAAACAATTTTACCATAGTTGAAATTTGGTCAAAATTTTGACCATATCGGGCCCATTTTTTCAAAAAAAATGAATTTAACAACCCAAATAAATCTTTGGTTGAAAATTTTGGTAAAAAATGGGGGCCTAATGTACTAGTGGTATTAGTATTGAAATCCTTTAATCAAGGCTAATCTAACAATCATTTGCAAATCCTTTAATCAAGGTTGCATTCTAATGGAATTTTCCAAAGTCCTCTAACAAGGCCACTCCTAACAAGGTGATTAAATCCTTTAATAAGGTCACATTGAACAATGTGTTTTGTAACCTTAACTAGGGTTGGCTCTTAACAGAGCTCACTTCAGAAGAGTGAAAAGATTGGTGACATGTCGTGGTGGTTTTTCCCAAATTGGGTTTCCACGTTAAAACCTAGTGTTATACTTGTGTGGATGTTATTTGTGATATTTTACTGTTAATGTTTACATTTTGCAAGTCTGTTATATTTAGGACAGTGGATTACTAGTTCATATTATTGAAAGTTTACTATAGAGGTTGAGTTAATCGATGTTCAGATCTAAAGTAGTTTAAGTATTTGTTTGTTTAATTGGTACATTTGGACTTTGGATAATTGATTCACCTCCTCCCCACTCAGTTTTTTAAAAAATTCTAACAATAGATATTTAAGGAAAGGTGTATTTTCCTCATTTGAATATAATGGTTCAAGATGTGAATGCATCAATAAGAAGTCAGACTCCTATATTTTTATTTTTCAAATTTTATTCCTTTTGATGCATGTTTTTAATCAAATTGGATGATATAAGTGAATTATCTGACATTGTTCTATTATAAGGAGGTTAGTAGTAGAGAAGTATCATTTATAACCTTCAAATATAGAGAAAAAAGATTTGTTTGGGGTTTTATCATAGGCTCATGCAAGCTCGTTGAAAGGAGAAATTCAAATAGGTCTAGTAGACTTAAGCTGTAAGAATTGAGTCAAAAAAGATTTCAAAGGGTACTAGTATTGTCTTAAGTTAGGATTCAATAGATTTTACAAACATCTTAAAAATTGTTCTGCATAAGCAAGGATCATGTTTCTCATTGTTAGTTAGGTCAAGGGATGATTGAAGGAGTCTATTAGAATATGGTTGATGTAGGAATTTTTAATGGAGTTTGTATTATGACTTGGATTAGAAGACCAACCATAAATAAAAAATTCATTAAGATTTAGATGAAAATAAGGATGGGGTTGGTGCATGAACGAAGTTGTAGATAATCCTACATAGAGAACATGTCATAAAGGTTAGGTTAGGGTTGGGGGTTAGTATGGGAGACTTAATTTGATTGAAGAGGTACATTAGAATATGGTTGATGTAGGATTTTTTAATGGAGTTCACATTATGACTTGGATTAGAAGACCAACCATAAATGAGAAATTCATTAAGATTTAGATGAAAATAAGGATGGAGTTAGTACATAGATGAAGTTGTAGATAATCCTAAATAGAGGACTTGTTGACTAAGATTAGGTTGAAGAATTAAACGAAGATTTTCATTCCAAAATAAAGGTCAGGTTATGGTTGGGGATTAGTATGGGAGATTAAGTTCAAAATTGGTACAAGGATTCAATACGCAGTTGAATTAAAATTGAGGTTAATGGAGTTATATCAAAATTAGAGTGCAATTAAAGTTAAAAAATTATCAAATTTCCACAATCCATATAAATTTTATAAAGCTTTTAGATTTGATTATTTGTTTACATTTTGGATCACACTGTACAATCCATAAATCATATTAAAAAAAACAAAATACAAAACAAGAGACACAATGCGTCATAGTTCTTGCCTAACGCATAATGGTTGTAGAGGTGTAGATGAGAGAGAATAATTAAATATTTCTAAATTAACATTGTGAATGCATTAATTTTTGCCTAGAAATGCACTTGTGATGTGATAGGATGGCTCATATTTTGTTGTTAAATTCTCATCCTAGAAATGCACTTGTGATCTAATAGGATGGCTCATATTTTTTTGTTAAGTTCTCGTGTTATATTATTATATCTTTGGGCATTTAAGCCCAAGAATAAGAGACCAAAGTCCCCAATATGGCACTGAGTACTTAATATCATACTACGATCAATAAATATGCTTTAGACAAATTTGCACCTTCTACATTGACAATTTAAAATATGTGCAGTGAGGAAATATATCCATACTAATATTTGAATTATAGAACTTGAAGAAGTGATGGAGTATTTTTTAATCATTAGCACTAGACAAAAACTACAATAGAGATAAATAGCAGTATAGAACAATAACAACATAAACATATATGCAGAGGAAAAAATGATAGATAATATAGAGGAGGAAGAGGAAGACAGATAAAATAGTAAGATAGAGAGATACCAACATAAGTTGTGAGTGTGTATGTGAGAGAGAGAGAATTAAATATAATTATTTTTCTTAATAAAACAAATAGTTAAAATAAAATCATAATTATAATAGAAAATTAAAATATATTATATTTTAATAAATGAAACTAAGAATTTAATTTTTATATTAAAACTCACATTTCTATTAGAAAAAATGAAATGCATTGAAATATAAAAAAAAATTTATAAGAAAAACTAATTGTTTAATTTTACACAATTAGAAAAGGTTTGTATTTCCAAAATTTTCATAAAATTAAGTAATTTTTAATTATGAAATAATATCTATATAATTTAATATGTACATTTGTAAATAATAAATAGATGTAATACATATAAATTTGATGTTGATGAATAAATATGATGTAATAAATAAGATATAGAATATAACTATTTAATTTTAATACATAATTTATAAAAACTTAATAATAATTTATATATCTTTTAGAATTGAATTATTTCTTTTTTGTGGTTATTTCCTTTAGCATATTTTTTTTGATATAAAATATAATTATTAATTTAATATTAAAAAATATATTTAAGTTTTAAATATATTTAAACTAAATGATAAATTGTTTAAATAAAAAATATTAATAACTATAAATGATATAATTTATAAATTGCAACACTTATCAATTATACATATTACAAACACTATTATAAAATTTAATTAAAAAATAATAATATTTAATTTATTTTTATAAAAGTAAAATAATAGTAATAATTTAACTACTTTTATTAAAAAGAAGAGTTTAAAAAATAAATAGAAATTCAAATACAAAGAACTTATGCATTACATGAAGTGAAGTATAATTTGAACTTATGCATTACATGAAGTTTTAGAAACAAGTCATATCAAATAGCCAAAAATAAACATCAATGTAAAACTAATAATAAATATATTTAAAATAAGAAATTGAAAATATTTAACTCTATATTTGAACTTGGTAAGAAAATTAGATTGTGATAATTAATATTGATTAAACATGTTGTGTGAGGTGGAAGATAAAATGATTGAACAAAAAAATCTTATCAACTTGTCACAAATGTGGAAAAGATAAAGTTGTAATTAATACATTCATTAATGCATGATGAAGTTAGAAAATATTTGTATTTTTGTTGAAGAAAATTAATTTTCTCTCCCACCAAAAATAGTATGGACGAATAGAATGAATAAAAAATGTGATTTATAAAATAATGAAAAATTAGAAAAAGATATAAACATTTGAAGTTTCATATAATCTTTAAATTCTTTGATTTGATTGGTCAGTGTTAATGTCATATTGCCCATGGAGGAACTAAAAAAATATTAAATGTGTATATCTTGCAACATAACTGTTGTACCTCTTTTAGTTTCAAGTCTAATTAAGCTAATAGACTTCTCCTATGGAGTGAATGTTCTAGCATAAATGCATTGATTGTCTCACGCATAGTCAGTTGTCTTACAGGAAAATTATAATGGCAACTAGAATGGAGTCGGTTGCCATCTCAAGATGGACAGAGTTATAATGATCAATATGTGCTCCTTTCATCCATCCAACACCTCCATCTACATGACCGACACACTCTCCTACTCCATCGGCAATCTCACCGAGATTCTCTACATCTATCTTCTGGCATGGAAATGAATCACCAGTAAAATCCCTAATTCCAAGTGGACGCTAACTTCTCTCATCTTCAAACTGGCTTGATCACCACTTGATAAAACTCTACACTTCATCTCAATGATACATTTTACAAACTTGCATGACAATATGTCCACAACAAGTAATAAGTAGCTACAAAAGTGCTCAACAAATTTCACTCTTAAAGTCTATTGTCTCTGCTCGACCAAGGGATTCCAACTTGAAAGATTTGCAGCATGCCCTGTTCTCTTGTTTATTACAATCCAACTAGCCTCTATATTTTCCATCAATTGCCTCCAGATTTCATCCTCTTTTCCCACTTCATCAACCAATATAATTGTGGGTAAACAATCTCCAACAATATCCATGACATCTTCAAGATTAATGATATCAGTCTAGAAAGGGGATTGAAGGAACCACCCAGGATAATTGCCTGCGTAAGGAACTCCCCACACGATCTTTGAAAAGATGGGTTTATTTTCATATTACACATCCACAACCCACATTAGATAACTAGATTTACGTGTCTCCATGCTTATACCATCATACTCATAATGACTCTGAAAGGCCTCATCAGAAGCATTAATAATAGAGAAATTGTTTGCATAGAATTTTCTAAAGCTGCCTAATGAAGAAGAGATGAGATTTTTAAGCTGTGGGTTTTGTGTGGAAGCCCATCGAATGGAGCACGCATCTTCCCACAAACTCTCTTTGCTTGAAATGGAGCAAAATTGTGAAGAAACACACGCCGCTTTTGCAAAGGTTTTGCTATCCACATGACCTAAGATTTCTGTGAGAACATCGTCATCCAAAGGCATGTTGAAATTGCTACTTCTCCTCATCAAACGAGTCCTCTCATCATCAAATTTGTGAGAAAATGGCCATCCAAAACATGAGTTTTGTGGGTCTATGTAGAATATATTGAGAACCATTGACTTACAGACGTAAAAAATGACAAGAGAGAGAGGACAAAAAATAGGATTTTATAGTTCACTTTCGAAAAAGAGGCCACACATAATGGCCGGCCCTTGGATTTCGTTTGGTTTATTGTGCTGATCAGTCTAAATTGAATCGATTTCAATAATATTATATAAGATTAGCATCAGACTCTTTCTAAATTTAATCAATCATGCGGTTTTTAGGGAAACTTAAAATGATTCAAAACCAGAAGCATCGGTGTTTGCACTCTCCTGCCTTTCTTACCACTTGTATTATATATATTTAAAAAAAAAATGTATTATACTTTTATGTATTATAATACATAAAAGTAATTCAATGTCAAGCTATAAGATAAGAAATAGATAAAAACAAAATCAATTTTTAAATAATTATTTTATAATCATATTCTTATTATTATATACTTTTTCTTGTTATATTTTATAATTAAATATTAACTATTATTAACAATTTTATCTACTTCTCTTTTACAAATATTTGCACTACTCAAGTTTTATGAGTTGTCCTACAAGTTTTACCAATAAAAAGATATTGTATCATTAGATTTGGCACACTTACTTTTACTTACATACAATGCTTGTATAAAACATTATGCATGCTTATAATGACAATTTACAATTATATTGTTAAATACTATTCAGCTTCACAAATACCTTCTGTTGTTAAGCACTTTTATCAAATATTATGTATGAGTCTAATGACAATTTACTATTATATTGTAAACTACTATTCAAGTTCTAAAATACCATTGTTGTTAAGCACTTTAGGACCACCCTAGCCATTATTGCTTCATATGACAAAAAAATCTTATATATCATAAGAAAAATATGTTTTACTGTTTACCGCTCTATGCAATTTCATACAATAATAATATTCATAAAATACACTATCGGCTTATCCCTTGAACCTTGAGCCTTTTACGGAGACACAAGTGCTAGTAATAAATAAAACAATTTTTTTGCATATCCCATAGACTCATTGCGCACCAAAGTGCCATTGCTACTTTTTGGTTATTTTTTTTTCACATTGTTTTCTATGCTTCATAAATTTTCAACTTCAATAGTGCACAGGAGAAGGGAGGGTGTAGGGTTTTAAAAAAGGCAAAGCTTAGGGTTTTCAAGGGCAGCTCAGCAGAGAGAAACAGAGGAGATTGATCGATCGAACAATGGCCGCAGTGGAGTCGGTGCAGTGCTTTGGCCGGAAGAAGACGGCAGTGGCAGTGACACACTGCAAACGCGGGCGAGGATTGATAAAGATTAATGGCTGTCCAATAGAGTTGGTTGAGCCAGAGATCCTGCGCTACAAGGCGTTTGAGCCCATTCTGCTACTGGGCCGCCAGCGATTCAGTGGCGTCGACATGCGCATCCGAGTGAAGGGCGGCGGCCACACTTCGCAGATCTACGCCATCCGGCAGAGCATAGCGAAGGCTCTCGTTGCCTTCTATCAGAAGTACGTAGACGAGCAGGCCAAGCAGGAGATCAAGGACATCCTTGTCCGCTACGATCGCACGCTTCTCGTCGCTGATCCCCGACGTTGCGAGCCCAAGAAGTTTGGTGGTCGTGGTGCCCGTGCTCGTTTCCAGAAGTCTTACCGTTAAACTCATCACGGTTATTTTGGTTTTGTTTTCTCCAATTTTGGAAAAAAGATCTGAATTTAACTTATTTGTAGTGTTTTTTGATGTATCGGACGTCGGAGGATTGAGATTTCTGGTGGCTCTAATATTAACGAGGATTTTGTGCTTTGGTTTTTTATTGAAAATAAGTGGTTTGAAGAATTTTGGAAAATATATGCATTCTGTTTATGGAAATTTTTCGTTGAATTGTTGGACTTTGGGGTCTGTGGATTCTGTGTTTTGGGTTGCTATTAAAACTTTTTAAATCGTATGAAGATCTAATTTTTCTGTGTAACTGTCAAATATAAATTTTAGAGAAAAATGAATCTTATATAGAACTCATTGTGACGATAATATTCCTATTACACTCTATCAAATATCCGGCTCTTATTATTCATTTCATAATAAGCCAAAACTAGTCAGATTCAGACGCCGACTTTTTAGCGAAAACAAATATGCAACATTTGGGGAAGACTTTTTGTAATTCCTGAGGCTAATTTTATCAGCCATAAAAGTTTGAATGAAACCTTTTAGAGTTTTTTTATTTCTATCAAGGGCGATTCTTCCAATAAGAGTCCGCATTGTTGTGATGTGATTGGAGGCTTTGCTGGTGGAGTATCCAAGTCAGTTCTTTTGAGGAAGTGCGTGGTTTTCAGTATGGTCTTTTTGAGGAGGTGCATAGTTCTCAGTGTACTTTTATTCCTGATCCACAGCTGGGAGACAAATTTCGTATAACAATAGCAGAATAATTGCATCCTAGGTCCTTTGCAGGGAAGATCTAGAAACGACTTGGGTAGTGAAGTCTCATTGAAATGTATGTCAAATACTCAACTGAGACTTGGAAACTGCACTGAATTAGACCTTTTTGTGAGGGCTGTCATATATCCCAATAACACGTTTCTGGAGCACCTTGCTTATCAACCTGGATCCTACATCTAGCCTTATGAAACCCCACAGATAGAACAACTGTTTGTCTTCTTGGATTATTCTGAGAGGAACTTAGATTATCAATATCAGATAAGTTGTGCATATGTTCCTCATACATCTTTCTAACAGTTGTGTGCCGCAATTTGCACTTTAGCTTGGGATCCTATACAAATCCTTATTTAGTAGCCCTGTTGATAGAACATTGTAAGTTGCCATTGTATTGGTTTTCAATTTGGACTTTTTACCCAGGTCCAACAATCAAAATCTGAAAAGTGCTTGTCCTGGCATGTATGCTCTGTGCACATTGGTGTTTGACTTTGTACAATAGCTATCTCACATAATCTTCCTTTTGTAAATAAAATATGTCCAGAATTTGGCACCAAACATTTTTACTTGCTAAGCTCACACAAGATTATGGCCTGGCTTTATTTTGAAATGGGTACTACTATAATATTTTGCATAAAAAATTCAAAACAAATAAACAGGAGTAGCACTAAGAATCCACACATGCATGTGTTTTCATACCATTATTACAAATACAAAGCTGTTATAAAAATAAAAATGTATTGTGTCCTAAATAAATGAGCATATTCACAAAAAGATGAATGGTAAGCAGTAGGGAGGTAATTGTCCGGACTTTTTGTGCTCTTAAGTATCTATAGGAAACTCATATGAAATAGTCAACCAAACTATACTTTTTACTTTAAAGTTTGAATTCCTAAATTCATCAATGGACAATTTTTAGTAAAATTATTGCCAAGGATTCCTAGAAATGCGCTCATTGATGTTAAATCCTAAATATTTTTAAGGTTCATTAGCTTTGTTTTCTGGAAAACAACTTCCCAGAGCTACAAAGCCGGTGTTGACATCTTTACCTTAACTAAACTTCTGACCAGATCCCTGTCCTACCTCTTCCACAGGCTCATAGCTATGCTTTGAAAAACTGTTGCCGAGGATTCTAGAAATGTGCTTATTGATAGTAAATCCTAAATTTCTTCAAGGTTCCTCAGCTTTATTTCTCCTAAAACAACTTCCCAGAGCTACAATGCCGGTGTTGACATCTTTACCTTCCCACCATCTCCCTGCCCTACCTCTTCTACAGGTTCATAGTTATACTTCATAAAATTTTATCCTTTGAGAAAGTAAACATGAATAGAGGGATATTGTAATGTACAAACTAATATTATCCTAATAAATGGAGATTTCGCGATATCGTAATGTACAAACTATACTAGCCAGATTTCGAAATTCTCATACTCTGTAATGCACAAAAGGAATATCATGCAATAACCATGAAGGCAGTTGGTTTGACTTGATGCAGTATAAGAACACTTCTTTTACTTCTGATTGAATGGTCTTTCATAGACATAGAAATATGACAGCAATATGTTAGAAGGATTTCATCTATGTTATATTAAACATGGATACATATAAGCAAACAGTTTTTTCCTTACATAATCAGCAGTACACACACATAGAATCGATCAGTTCTTGCCTTATGATAATCAGCAAATATGAATGCAAACAATGGATCAATTATTATAAACAGCGAATATGATAGAGTACAATCAATCATTTCTTTCCTTATCACAAACATTGAAAATAAATGCAGTCATTCAATTGGTTCTTTCCTTATTATGAACAGCTGCTATCAATGCCAAGGATCAAGCAATCTATTCTTAATATGAACAGTAAGGATAAATGCATAGGTTTGAATTGTTCTTTCTAAATATGATCAGTAAAGATAATTCATAGGATCAAATAACCCTTTCTTTTATATGAACATATAAGTACATAAGATCGACTGATTCTTTTATACGTTGCAGCAAAGAGTAATGCATATGATCAAGAAATGACAGTAATAAGAGTTACATGCCTGCAAGCCAAGATTGATGTGCAAACTGAATTGAAATGCAACAACCAGGAGAAGTTATGCAGACCCTTCCCAAATCCAAGAGAACAAGCTTCCCAAAGGTGACAATCACTGATTGCAAGAACACACCAATGGACTTGTATGAAGAGGAAAATGAAAATCCTGAAAACCTCGCTTGAGTGAAGAATACTCTCCGAAAATATGAGCCAGCAAGAAAAGGGACAATGGCAAAGGAGTAACTCCTTGCCTACGATGGCAAGAGGAGTTACTCTTGCCAGCTCAGCTGAATCCCCTCCATAATCCACTGGGAGCCAGTTAAGGTAGAAAATAAGAATCGTTAACAATAAGGCATCATGCTGCTCAATAGCAAGGGACAAGGGTAACATTCATAATAGATATGTATTTAACATATATGTGAACTTTAATTTTGTGTGCGTCTGTGTAATTTAAAGTGTACATGCGTTAATAACTTCATGTCAACTTTTTTCGTGTGTGCTCAACTTCTTAAACATTTTTAGATGCATCCACCTTGTTGTCTTAGAGCACAGCATTATGCATGGATCCTCGTGTGATTGTTTGTTTAACATTCATACATTCAATGATCATTGGCATACATGTATACATTTAGTTACATTCATACACATTTTGTATAAGTTTGTGTGTGTGTGTGCGGGCGCTTGCATTGCTTGAATAAAAATGATAGAAGAGATACCATGGTTGTTTCTTAAGATTGACGAGCACAAGTTTAATGTTAAGGCCAGACTCTCAATTACATCACAAGAGAAAAAGTAACAATCAAGACGTCAATGACAATTCTGATTTGATGATTAGTAAGATAGTTATGGTTCTAGCTCGGATAGCATTCTTGACCTTCATCGTGTGTTAACATACCCTTATGTTGATGATAGTCTTCTCCTGCTCATGGTATGGATCTTCTTCTGCATCCACTGACAAAGAAGGATTAGATACCATCATCATTATAGTAATGATTCGTTAACAGAATTAAATTACACATTAATTTTTCATAGTGAAATCCATCATAATTCAATCCCAATATTCCACCTACAAAATATAAATCATCATAACTTTGTTTTATGAATTCAAATAAATTGTGAAGTCACAGTAGTCTATCTTCACTTCGATGAAATAGTTATTACGGTTATTTAAAAGCTCACTGAAGGGATGTAACAGATATTTCAAAACAGCTTTTAGATGAATCTTGCGAATTTGCAATTTAGCCTCAGTTTTCATCCCTACCTGAAGGGATTTTAAGGTCTCAATCTTCAAGTAAACAATTACACTAGTAGGCATTACCTTATAGAGTGCATTGTGGTCTGGTATAGCATCCGATAGTGTTGGACAAAAAGGTCATTAAGTATGTGGACAACCATCTAAATGATCCCTAACATCAATTTGCAGCAATAATGAAGCAGAATGCACAGCTAGCTAATATTAATCTTTCAGGGGTTTGGAAGCAGAGCTTTTCTTAGCTTGCACGATTTTCCTGCATTGTAAATGCCTAAAGAACACTTTGTTCCCTCAGTTGTCTAATGTTGGGCTTATAAATTTGCTGCTTTTGTGACGGTTTTGCCCATTGATTTGTTGTGGCTTATGTGCATTCGTATTGGTTGGGGGTGGTTGCAGCATGGAGCAGAGGTGCAGCTTTTTAATTGTAACGTAACTATTTTTTCTGGACAGTGAATTTTTTTTTTCCTTTGCAGTAGGTGATGACTTGATGGTTGTACTGTCAAATAGCTAAAATGCCCTGTCCCTGATTCCACAATTTGCACACGTTTTCCAAGGGCATCAGAAACTACATTTGACAAAAGTTGACCGTAGCATTGTGCTTTCATGAATGCCAATACCCTGCTCCGAGGCTCCTATTTTGGTACGATTGGAAAGAATGCTGGTCAGGGTTGTTAAGTGTGGCTGTACAGTTGCCATTTGCATTTCCTTGAAAATTTCTTTTTAACAAATCCAGTTTGTCCATTGTTGTCATGTGAAAGTGTGACAGAAAATCATTGGTTTGGTGTCGGTGTAACTTGTTATTTGAAGCCAAACCTCCAATCGTAGAGTTGATTTTTTGTTTGATATAACTTTGAATAATTGAACTTATACCAACTCTACTTGATTCTCTCTATGGGAAAAGAGAGAGAACAGTAACTAAAAATGGAAATAAATGTGATGAAGCACCAAAGATAAATAACCTGCTCCAAAAGAACCCTAGATTACCTCAACGGACCGATAATTCCTTGTACACAATCTCTAGTGTCACTGGTATTTGCATATATCTTTTGCATGAAGGCAAATGCTAAAAGCAAGCAACAATAGGGTCATTGTGACCTTGACTTTTATGAATCAACTATTGAAGCACAATGAACAACCTGTAAACAGGTGATCTAGTTTTGCATGAATTTATGAAGTTTGACAGAACGATGAGACAAAATAATGCTTACAAACATAGATCAAAATCCCTAAGATAGCACACAATATGTAGATGAATAAAGAAAGGTAAAAACTCAAGTGTTATGGCAAATCCAGGTCCAGCACTGTTACAGGCACTACCTTACAACTGCTTCTTCCAAAATCAGAGATACTTCTCTAATAGAATGATCATATTCTGCTCTTTGTAAAAACCTTTATCATAAGAAAAAACTGGAAGAAGATGTCTATGAGGTATTTTGCTTCTCTGAGGGAGGAAATGTTTTAACTGTCTTAAACTCAGGAAACCCTCTTTGGGCACCGGGGAGGACTTGTTGCCCTTTTGCTAACATTCAACAAAATCGTCATTGTAGTGTAGATATGATACTGGTTGATCCCATAAACTAAAAAGTATAAAGATACTCCTCATAAGGCTTAACAGCTGTCTTTATTTCCTTAAATCAGAGGGTGATTATTGTATTCTGTTACAACTGCTGCTGGTAATAATTTTCTCCAACTGATCTGTGCAAGTTGTTAATGTTTAGCATCAGTAGAAGTAATAATGTTATGCAGTTTCTGTTTAGTAGACATATACAAATCTGTAACAGGTTCATCTGATAATATTCATTGATGTTTCTGATATATATATATTTAGATGATTGTCTTAACATATGTTTGATAATATTATCGGCAGGCAGTATTTTGTACAGATTATTGGCGGACATCTTAACTCATATGTCATTGGGGGTCTTGTGTTACTACCTATCATGTTGGATTTGTTTAACTAACAATTAGTTAGTTGTGCCTCCGTGGAGGCATGACCCTACGTTGCCAAAGGCCCAGTAGAGTCATGACTCTACGGGGCATAACCCTTCTCATTATCTATATAAACAAGTGCAGACCGTTGGGAACATAATCAATACAAGGCAATACAGACCCAGCGATCTGCACATACTAATCTTGCAGGGTATATTCTCAGCATTCTCCTAAGCGACCTTATTGAAATGCTATTACCATATTCCTTTTGCATCTCAGCTATTCGAGATTATTCATTGTGCGAAGAATAATTCTGCCCTGCAGTTATTTAAGTAAGAATATTTATTGTTATTCATATCTATTGTAATAGTTTTATTTATGAGAGATCACTAAAACTAACATGGTATTAGAGCCATTCTGATAAGAAAATCTATTACTCAGAATTAAAATCTAAAGTCTCATATTTACAAAAGTTAAATTATATTCTTAAATCAAAATAGTGAATCATGTAAGGCTGGAGGATAGGCTTGAGGGAGCATCAAAATTTTCATCATGGAAAATTCGAGTCATGATAATATTAAGAGAAATGAAATTAGAGGAGTATATAAAAACAAACATATCTATGCTTGAAAATGATTCAGAGAAAGTAACTTGGAAAAGACACAATAACAAAGCAATAAAAATTATAATATATTCTGTAAAAGATCATATTCTTCCATCCCTATCCAGTCTCAAGATTGTGTTTGAAATGTTCTCTACTATCAAGGATACATTTGAAATCAACAATATTAGTAGATTGTTAACTCTAAAACAAAATCCGTTATATATAAAGATGAAAAATGGAGAATTTATTACATCCAACTTTCTAAGGATTTTTGAATTAAAAAATCAACTTGCAACAATGGAAAATCGAGATGATGACAAAGTGCTTAGCATGATAGCATCAAGAGTACTGACTCTATCTTGGGAAACATTCATTAAATGATTAAGCTCCCGACCCAAACTTCTTAAATTTGATTTACTAAAAAATGAATGCACACAAGAAGAATCAAGATTAGTTTCAAGAGGACTAAGTATAAATCAAAAGAGAGACATTCAAGCGCTTCATGCAAATTCAAACATAATAAAGGTAATCTAACAAATAATATAAGAAACGTGATTGGTCCAAAGTTAGATATTTCAAATGTGATAAAATTGGCCGCTCTCATAACTTCTACCTTGAATGGAAGAGAATTCAAGCAGCATTAGCATAAATCAGAGGAGAAATAGAAAAACAAGAAAAAGAAAACTATACATTTTATTTAGCCCTCTGAAGTGAATTAAACTCAAACAACACCACTTGGATCATAAATAGTGGAGCATCTCGGCACATTACTGGTTTTCGAGACAAATTTGAAACCTTATTAGAGCACTCCTCAGAAGAAGTTACCATCGGAGATAACTCCACTCATCCTATCAAGGGTATTGGTTCCCATTCAATTTATCTAAATTCAAGAATTACTCTTCAACTCAAAAATGTCTTATATGTACTTGGGATAAAAATAAATCTAGTCACTATTTTTGATCTTGCTGATCAAGGATTTAAAATCACATTTCAAGAGGACAAAATTCTATCTTGGCCAAAGATCTCTAATATCAAGAATGTTGTTTCTATTGGATTTAGAAACGGAAGTTTGTATAAACTATGTAACAATCAAAACTTAGCACTAAGTCTTGAAACATCAAACTTTATCGAAATCTAGAATAGAAGGCTAGGTCACCTTCACTATCGTGCATTATCCTCTATAGGAAAAATTGTAAAAGGTTTTTCTAATCTCAAAATTGATCACTTAAGCATTTGCAAAGGATGTGCCCTAGGTAAAAACAGAAAACAATAATTTCTTAAAAGTGTTCACAAATCAAAATCTATTCTTGAACTAATTCACACTAATCTATGCGGCCTTATGTTTGTACCTTCTCTTAATGGGTGCCTCTTTTATGTAATTTTTATTGATTATTACTCTAGAAGAACTTGAATCTACTTTCTAAAACAGAAAGAATCAACTAAAGTATTATCAAAATTCAAAGAATTCAAAGCCCTAGTTGAAAATCAGTCAGGACAAAAAATAAAAATACTAAGGTTAGACAATGAAGGTGAATACATCTTTGGGATTTTTAAAAACTTTTGCAATGCTGTTGGGATTAAGATGGAGTTTTCTGTACCATATAATCCTCAATAGAATAGAGTTGCAGAATGTAAAACTAGATCAATTGTTGAGTCAGGTAAAGCAATGATGCACGATCAAAATCTTCATACCTTTTTCTACACTGAAGCATCTAACACTACATTATATATTCAAAACAGATGTTCACACTTAGTATTAGAGAACACCACTCTTGAAGAAGTATTTACGGGTATTAAACCAGATCTAAGTCATCTAAGAATATTCAAATGTCTTATTTAAATCCACACTTCTAAAGAGAAAAGAACAAAACTAAAACCATCTGGAAAGAAGGGGATACAGTGAAACAACCAAAGGCTACATGGTTTTTATTTCAGGTCAAAGAACAATTGAGATTAGTAGAGATGCGAAATTCGAAGAAGATATCACCTTCAATATTTCTAGAAACAGTTATGAATCTATTACTGAATCTATTCCTGAAGTAGATGAAAATCACCAAGCAGAAATTGAGAGGGAGAATGATATTGAACCATCCACTACCACTATATCTAATCATGAACATTCTGAAAATGTCAACAATAAAAAGAGGCCACTTTGGTCTATGAAAATGATAGAAGAAAATCAGGTTGAACCTAATGAAGTGATTTAAGAAAGTAAAAGAACAATAAATCAATCATGTTATGTTGCATTATTAACTAAATTTATAAAATCAGAACTTTCAAATGTTAAAAAAAGCACTTTCAAGTCAGTCTTGGAAAGAAGCAATGATTGAAGAATATAATTTTATACTAAAAATGATGTGTAGGATGTTGTACCAAGGCTTAAAAACAACTCAATTGTTTCTTCTAAATGGTTGTTTAAAATTAAGCATGCATCTGATGGCAGCATTGAAAAGTACAAAGCCAAATTTGTAGCATGGGGTTTCTCATAGAAAGAAGGCATCGATTATGAAGAAACATTTGCACTAGTTGCTAGATATATCTTAGTTAGAACCATCTTGACTATCGCAACATCCAAAAGATGGAAGGTTCATCAAATGGATGTCAAAATAGCTTTCCTAAATGACAAAACTAAAGAAGTTTATATCGAGCAACTAGAAGGATTCAACACTCATGACAACAAAACTCATGTTTGTAAATTAAAGAAAGCACTATATGGTCTCAAACAGGCTCCCAGAGGAAAGGATAGACCTAATGAAGTTAGCATATTTTAAAAACGAAGCTGATCCTAACTTATATTTCAAAATAGATGGTGATGATATAATTATTCTTGTGTTATATGGTGATGATTTGTTAATAACATGTGAAGAACATCTCGTAAAGAAATTCAAACAAGAACTCACAACAGAGTTTGAAATGAAAGATTTAGGTCTTTTACACTACTTTTTTAGATTGGAAGTCTGGCAACAGAAAAACTAAATTTTTCTGAATCAAGGAAACTATACAGCTAATATTTCAACAAAATTTGGAATGATGGAATGTAAACCAACTTTTACTCCTATGGAAGTCAATCTACACAAGTTGAAGGATGATATGATCAAATTAGAACCTACATATTCTACTTACTATAGACAGATCATTGGATCTTTAATGTATTTGGTGAATATTTGTCCTGACATATGTTATGCAACTAACACCTTGAGTCAATTCATGTATGCACCAAAGAAGATACATCTACATGCAACTAAATACATTTTTAAATATCTAAAAGGTACTATTGGCATGGGAATCAAATATGATTAAGTCAACATCAACCTTCATGGATATCTTGATTCTGATTGGGTAGGCAGTCCTACTGAACGTCAAAGTACTTTTGGATGTTGCTTCAGTCTAGGGTCTGGAATGGTTTCTTAGTTCAGTAGAAAATAGTCTTCAGTTGCTTTAAGTTCTACCGAAGCAGAATATATTGCCTCTTCCTTGAGTGCTCGAGAAGTAGTATGGCTATGGAAGTTGTTAGTGGATTTGTTCAAAAGACCTTTGAAGCCCACTATGATTTATTGTGATAATCAAAGTTGCATCAAACTTTCAGCTAATCCAATTTTTCACAATCGTTCCAAACATATTGGAATTCCTTACCACTACATTAGAGATATGGTGGATCGAGGAGTCATTCAACTAGAGTACATCAGTACTAATGAGAAAACAACAGATATTTTTACTAAGCCTCTTGCTAAAGTAAAGTTGGATTACTTCAGAGGAAAACTTGGTATGATTAAATTGTAATATTGAATATTGAATTTAAGTTTTCAATTCATGTGAGTTTATGTTTTTATTGTTGTTTAGTCGCATTAGATATGTAATGAAAGGTGACGATCTTTCGTGGACATATATATTCAGAAGGTAATTATTTGTAAGGTGACGATCTTGCAAATGATAGGCCTATTATCATGGACATCTCTAGATATTGTTTTGAACAATTAGAGATCATAGATAACGAATTCATTATGATTACTTTAGATATTGTTTCGGACAATTAGAGATCATAATATATGTTAGGATAGTATTCACAGCATGATGATTTTAATTATTTGACTGGTCACTGTTTTAGAGTGTTAAGATCAGATAAAATGTTCAGATATTCTATTCTGAAATCTAATGGTGTATTACTTCTCCCTTGCTAAGAAGGAGTGTTAATGTTTAGCATCAATAAAAGTAATGATATGCAATTTCTGTTTATTAGACATGTACAAATCCGTAATAGGTTCATCTAATAATATTCATTGATGTTTCTTACACACATGTTTAGATGATTGTCTTAACATATGTTTGATAATATTATCGGCACATAGTATTATGTACAGATTATTGGCGGACATCTCAACTCATATGTCATCAAGGGTCTTGTGTTACTACCGATCATATTGGATTTGTTTAACCAACAATTAGTTAGTTGTGCCTTCGTAGAGTCATGACTCTATGTGGCCTTAGTCATGACTCTACAGGGCATGATCCTTCTCATATCTATATAAACAAGTGCAGACTGTTGGGAACATAATCAATACAAGGCATTACAGACCCAACGATCTGCACATATTAATCTTGCAGGATATTCTCTCAGCATTCTCCTCTACAATCTTATTGAAAGACTATTACCATGTTCCTTCTACAGTCCGTGTTATCGGCAACATACATTGGAGGATATTCTGCATCTTAGCAATTTGAGATTATTCGTCATTTGAAGAACAATTCTGCCCTGTAGTTATTCAAGTAAAAATATCTATTGTTATTCATATCTACAGTAATAGTTTTATCTATCAAAGATCACTAAAAATAACACAAGTCTATAGGAAGTCTTCAAGTTCATGTGAGTTGCACAACAATACTCTTAGAGTCCTACAAATGTTTTTTTTTCCTCTCTCATTGCCTCAATCTATGTTGTATTATCAAGTATCATAACCAACATGCACATGGATTCTATGTCTGACAGGAATCTTCACTTTCTCCAAAAGTACATTCTCTGATCGTGATCAATCTGAAAGTAAATTTAAAAAATGGAACCTTTGTCTTAATGCAATTTACCCATGCCATAACTAAAACTCCTTGCCATGAGTTTTCTTGCAGCAAATTAACTTCAGGCTGCCCATCTCTGGATGGCTTAGAGAACTTTTTAACATGGCCTCAGTGGTTTGGTCTCCATCACGTGCTTCAACTGAATTTATTAGAGCTCAATTGGTATTTGGCTCTCCTGCAAATTCAGTACTACGCTTTTAGTTTTTTTCCTTTTTAAAACTTAGTTGCTTGTCAAACTCTGCGCCTTCTATTATTATTTTCATATTTGCTTGTGGCTCCCATGGTCTCAAGGTACCGCAGAATATGCCTCCAGGTATGTAGTTGCACATATTGTTAGCTGTCATCTCTTAACTTTGCCAGCATTATTGTTATTTTTCTTTTATTTCCCTTTGTAATTACTTTTTTCTTTGTTCTTGCTTCCGTTTAAGGCATTTCCATGCCATGTGGTTATTTTAGAAACCACATAGACCATATGGCAGTGGACTCTGATGTTATCCCTACTTAACCACTTTCCATGGTTTTGCTTTTAATAATAACTTTCTTTATTTTGGATCTTAAATTCTCCATGTTCTACCTTGACCTCAAAAAAATCAGTTTAAGAATAGATGCCACAATAAGAGCAGCACATGAGAATTGAGCATAGAACCCAAACAAATCTGAGCCCATACCTACAATATCTCTAACATTAACACTGAGATTATCAGCTATATCAGCTCTGTAAATCATCTTCAGGAATGTTCTGCTCATTTTTATCGGAAAGTATGGCACCGACATCATCAGCCTCAGTATGGATTCCACCATTAACTCTTCCTAAAAGCGCCATTGTAGACCTACCAATACCATAGCCAGTGATCATAATAAAACATGACACCCCTGCCACAATTTTCCACCAATCATGGAATTGTCATTGACGTGTCCCTTCACCACTATACCCAAAACCACTTTATCTATTTTTTCAGGGGTTCCAACATCTCTTTTCTTTGGTGTTTTGTTTGTTTAGTGACTAATGTCACTTTGGTTGCTAAGTTTGGGAGACTTTGCTTGAATACTGGCATTGAAAGTTACAACTTCTCTTGCTAATTTGGTTGATTCTTCTTCTGAATTGAAATTTGTTGGTTTTGATTGGAAGTCAAAACTTGCACCAATATTGCACCAAATTTGGGGTGAGCGCCAACATTCATTTGGCAGTACATTCACATAGAATCTTATCAAAGAAAGGTGCTAATAGCTCATTGTTTTAGTGCCGAATAAGACATTTACGCTTGATCCTAAAGCAATAATCCTTCACTGTCAACTCTGATGCAAAGAAATCTTCTCTTCCTTCCACACCCATTGCGTTTTCCTTTTGCAAACCTGTAAAAAACACTTCAGCTCTCTCCTGCTCACCACATTTAATCAGATGTTCAAGACATAAATCATATGTTACCATTTGGGTCAACACTTCATTATACATGAAGAGAAAATGGATTCCACTTTACAATTTATCTACATCTGCATGGACATAAAATTGCATCATGCCCGAATAGTTTTCGCATAAGCAAGCACACTCATAGGGACCTTTTTCTTCTGCATTTCTTTGGAAATCTATATAAGCTTCATGGGCTTTCCAGTCTTAGCATAAACCTAGTTACATATACAAAAGCTTTAGAAGTTAATTTATATCTAGTGTCAAGGAGCCGTGCCCAAGTTTTTTCTGCTTCTTATATATCTTGATTCCTGTCTGTTTCATATTATTCCCAAGAAATTGATTTTTTTACAATCTATATAGTTCTGATAACTGTGTAGCCGTATCAAGCCTCTATATATATTTCTTCATCATATACCTGCTGCTTTTGTATTTTGAGAAATAGATTCTACCTGCTTTAAATCATGTTTGGCAGTTCCTCCTGTCCCACATAAAAGGGCTTTGAAAAAATATTTACAACTTGATATTGGCTGATAGCCTTCAAGTTGAACTATATGATTGTATCTATTAATAGATTCATCAGCACATCCTTTATCCGTTGCTTCATTGAAGTCAGTGGGAGCATTATAAATGTAGATTCAGAAGAAATGTTGTCCCAATTAATCATATCAAGCACATCAGGACACTATCCAATTTTCATTTATTCAAGGTCAAATTCACACCACTCTTGCTTGATATCCATCTCTGCACAGAACCCTATTACGTAGACATGGACATTAACTGCAGTAACATTCTTTTCGGTAGAAATTGTAATGCCAAGATTGCAAACTTTGGCAAGGCAAAATGTTCAGGAAACATTGATATCTTCACCAAACACATTTTGGGTATGCCCTTATGTAATGTCCCCTTTTTGGAATAGGATTCAAGAATGAACAATATTAATAAAATTAAAATTCCTGATTTTGTTTGGTGAGAGCACGGGAAATTTCTGGTTGATATAGTGGATTCTGATCATGCAATTGTGGTTTCTAAAGTTGCTGCCTCTCATGTGGTGTCGCCTCCTCTTCAGTTGGATCTTAATCTCATTGAGTCTCCCTCCTCTCAACACCATGAAGATTCTACTCAGATTAATTAGATTAGTGGGGTGGCTGGTCATGGATTTGATTCTGAGAGCTCTTACTCCTTTGTAGATGATTTAGATGACGAGTTAGTTGATTTTTGTGATGTAGATTATGTGGTGGTGCCTATGAAGAATTGCACTATATACCATTCTGCTAGCATCATCTCAAATCCAAGCATCTCAATCAAAAGGAAAAGACTATGTGAATCTTAAGCATAGAAACTTTGTGGTGAAGGGCAGGGATGCTGTTGATGATGGAACTAAATGGACCATGGATTGTAAGAACCATGTCCAAAACAAATATGCCATATCACACATCTTGCGAGAAAAGCAGAAATTCACTAATAGGAAACTGAGCTGAAAAGTCAAAGAAAACCATTCATTAGTTAATAATTAAATTTAACAATAACAGTCAATTTGTCATCTAATATAATACAACAATGTCTATGGTGCTGATCTACCTATTCAACATCCATTGAATGCCCATTACAAGCATGATCAAACATACATCACAATCTTCATGATTACATTGTCCATTTACCACAATTACATCAATTGTTCATCTTTAAGACAAATGTGAAACAACAAATAGACTTCATAAAACCTTGACATGTGTCCTTCTGTGTATCCGGTCTCCAAAGCCATCATACGTCTTCCATTTGCTATCTAAGATAGGAGTTTGGTCCATGTGCTTTTACCACACCAACCACGAAGTATTTACTCTCCCAAGATTCTTCCTGACACAAAGAATGCCTCGACCTTGGCACAAGAAGCCCTACTTCTGGGAACAAGATGGATCGGATGGATCTGGTCCAGTTAAGAAACATATTACATATAACCATGTGCCTAGTAGCCTAATCACAGAATGTGAGAGTGAAATGAAAAGAACACTACACATCTACTCATATGTAGTGAAAAGAAAAACTGTAACCTATCTACTCACATGTAATATTTCTTTTAGTTAAAGCATATCTACTCATATGTGAGATAAAAGTAAGCATAGTCACACACATATGATAAATGGCTTCGCCAAGCACTAAATTTGTTAGCATTACTGAAAAGAGAGACAAAATGTAATGAATCCCAGTTTTTAGAACTTGACAGGTTGAAAGAAGCAAAATAGAATGCATCCATCCCCACCTTCCCTTAAGCCACATTTCACCCATCCATAAAAGAGAAAACACACACACACACACATTCGCAAGGAACATACAAAGAAAAGTTTTGAAAACATACAAGACTAAATCTTTATACGTCTGGTTTCAATTCTAACTCAAGAGATTTTAGGTGCTCAACAAGTTAATTTAAAAGGAAAGTACACATCCTTAACCCTTCATAGCGTTGCATCTTGAAAATTTTCCCATCTTAATACCTACTTATAGCAAAAACAAAGTGCTGAATGAACTAAGGATATCAATTTGACAGATAAAACATATCTCATAACCAATTGTTTTAGCATAGTCTCAAGTCTCATTTAATCACCATGGTTTGCTCACAAGGTCATGAACGGTACTTAGAAGTTTTAGGTTCATAACTGGTAGATGCAACCATCTACTCATGAACACATTTATTCCAAAATCAAGCCAAAAGCTACGACATTTCTAAAAAGTACATAACTCTGAAATCAACATGTTGCACATTCCTACAAAAGATCCAAATAAACATTAAATGAAGGCATTCAATTTATGTATTTTCTAGGTTTTTCTTGCAATGTCATGTTTTTAGAAGCATTAGGGGTTATGTTAACACTCAAGTTGGTGTTACCCCTTTTTCCCTTTTTACATTAAGCTGGGAATACAACTAGGGGAGAGGACCCAGTCCTTGAGTGCCTTCCAATGGTTGTGATAGGAGTTGTTAACACTCACACTTGTTGATTTAATATCCAATATTTTTGACAAGATTGTACCAATAGTTGTGACTTTAAAGTTGTTCTTGCTAATCATGACTACCCATAATTGAATGAAATGTGTCCCTTTTTCCAAAAAACAATCCATAGTGTGATGCCATGTCAACTACACAATTATGGGGGTCTATAATGCACTATGATTGGTCTCATTTTTTTTTGGGGCTGTTTTGGACATCTTGGTAGAAAACATGCTGATGTGGCTTTGAAACCTTAGTTATAAGCAGGAGACTTGCCAAGTAAGCTATTGTTAAAAAATAAGAGTGATTTGAAATTTTTACATAGGATTTTGAGAAGCTTGAAGTTAGGGTGCTCAACTACTGGGTCCTCTCCCCTATATATGCATTTACCTCAAAGATGTCATTTGGTGTCTTTAACTATCAATTTATAAGTTTACAGTTGCTCCCTATGTTCTGTCATTAATGTGCAATTGATATCTATTTATATACATTCACACAGTATGCACTTGTTATAACAAAATTTAAGGATTAGAATGAGATTGGTGTCACGGTTTGGACACTATTTAATCTTACATCCTAAGCTTGTACATAGGCATGTCAAATCCTCTAGCAATTTCACATGTAAGTTTTTTGAATGTCAGCTCAAAGTATCGCCACTCTTGCTTAATGGGAGGTAATGTTTAGAGGGTTTCTGGGTTGATAGTTACATGATCTTACCAAAGGGTACTCATGTTGTTGGCATTGGTTGATTTTTAGTCTAACCACTCAAGCCTGTGGATTCTACCAGACTTACATTATCTATCACTCACCCCCTGTCTTGGACAACAAGGTTTCACAACTGAGTTTTCTAGCCCTAAACAGAAACAACAAGGAACTAAATCAAACAAGAAAAAGTTCAGCTTGAAATCTTCATCTAAATTAATAATATACAACTCTACATAAGCAAGATTGATTCACTAAACAATAGATTGGACATTCATCTAATTTTGTCCCAAGAAGGAAAAGAACTTAGCATAAATGCTACATGTTTGAGTAAGAAGACTATGGTTATGCAGATTTGGAAGAAGACTACCAACGTTACCAAGGAAGAAGCAGTGGAACCAGTTTGGGTTGAACAGTCCTAGTCTTTGGACAATCTGAGGGTTTAATGTAAAGGGGAACAAAAGAACTTTGCTCTTCAACCCTTTCCAATTACTCATAGCCACACCAAACAATAAGGTTTAAGGTTCGAATCAAACAATTCTGATTGGATTCATGTTTACTAAGAAAGTCTAAAACTGTCAATCTTCCTACTATTCGATACAAAATAAAAGAAGGAACACTTTAAAACTTCCCATTAAGATTTACTACAACCAGAAATCCAAGAAGTTTTAGTAGCTATCACTATAATCACAAATGCTAGATGTTAACCCTCACTTGACATAATTTAATTTTGAGTTTTGGTAACATGTAAAGAAGAGTGAGGCTAACATATTAAAGATTTTGGTATAAAGGAAGGGCATTTTGATTAAGCGAAATATGCAATTGTATTGTAATGATATAAATAATATGTGAGCATTTAGATGGTATAGTATAGATACAAATTTTATAATTATAGTAGATTAGAATAATTGTATAAAAGTTTTGAATCAAGGAACTATAAAGACTAATCAGATATTGAAGATATTAGCACAACTAAGATTTTTGTATCTATCCATACTTTTTGTAAAGTTGTATGAGTAGTGAGCTCAACCTTTTGTATTGTACTTTCAACTCCTAACATGTTTGAGGCTTCTAACAAGGTCTAGTCCTCTAACAAGGACATACACTATATGAATATAATAGACTCCTAACAAGGTCAACATCTTTTACAATATACTTTTGATTAGTGGATCATTTTGTGGGTCCGCCCTCACTGGGGTTTTAGCTTGGCCAAGGTTTCCCTAGTCAACAAAATATGGTTTTATGAGTTTCTTTATGTTGTGCCTGGTATAACTTTTCAGTTTACTCTGAAATGCAAGTTTAAGGTTTGTTATTGATATCCATAGTTGGATAGAAAGTTTTTTAAAGTGCATAACTAATTCACCTCCACCACTCTTAGTTATATTGGTGGGCTTTACTTTCTAACAGTTGGTACCAAAGCATCAAGTCCTTAAGGAAAAAGCCTAACAATTTGAGAGAGATTACTATGGATTCAGTGTATTTGCAGAAGAATCTTGAAGCAACTCTTGAGGAATTAAATCATGTCAATGGTGAAGGGAACTAAATAAAAAAAAAGCTTAGAGATGCACAAGATTTCATTCAAAAGTTGAAAGATCATTCAAGATTGAAAAGAAAAATGAGTTTCTTGAGCAGATCAAGGATTGCAAATCAACTACAAAGCTTAAGAAGAATGAAATTTTGAAACATGAACTGAGATCACTGCACTAAATATGAGCTTGCTAGCATATGAGTATAAAGTGGAATAGATTTAAGGTTTGAGAATGTAGATCTAAGAACACAACTTACCAATGTAACATTTGAGCTCGAAAGTAAAAAATTGAAGTATGATGAACTTGAGAAATATAATTACATAGTGAAAAGACAACTTACAAAAGCCAAGAAACATCTTGAGAAATTGTAAAAAAGTACAAAGAAACTTGATGAACAAATCATGACACAAAAACCTAAAGGAGATATGATAGGAATAGGTTATTTTGAAGGTGAATCATCTAAATGATAAAAAATCATAGACAAACAAGAGGTTATGCGACCAACAAATTAAATCAATCAAGTATCTAAACAACTTGATCAATCTAGACATCCAAGAAAATAATTCAAGGGAAAATGCTTTGTATGCAACAAATTTGGACACATAAAGAAAGATTGCAAAGGTAATTCTAAGTATTTTTGTAATTATTATTTTAATTGCTTTGTTTATGGACATAGATCTAGTGAATGTAGGAAACCTAACAAAATATTATATATAAGAATGGATGAAAGGACTAAAATGACAATTAGTAGACTTTTGGGAATGAATAACATCATTACCAATGGAGTTATGTGTTCTAAGTGCAATATTTTTGACACATTGCAAAAGATTGTAGACTGCAAATTATTCAGCTTGGACCAAGATATGGAAAAAAAATTATGGCATTTCATATTTACAATAACCTAGGTCAAACAACAAGATTTTTGTAGATGTAATGGTTTCAATAACAATATGAGAATACCCAATACAAGAACACTAAATATGAGAGCACCCAATACAAGAAGAAACATGAACAATAGAAGAATGAGACAAAATATGAATAAGAAGCAAGTAGAGAGCATTGATACAACACTTGTGAAGAAAGGAATTTTAGCTTACACAAAGGTATGTGTGAAGAAGTCAAAAGAATTATCAAATAACAAAATGGGAACAATACCAAGTACTGAACCCTTAACATCTTCATGAATTTACATTGTTTAAGCCTAAACATGGGATATTGCATATTAAATGTATCAAACCCTTGATTAGTGGAATTATGTTCTACATAGTTAGCTATAACATGAAATGATGATAAAAAATCTAAATCGAAGATTGCAAAATCTAATGTGAAGTATACAAACTTTGGTGAAGAATTAAAGGGTATTGCAATTACAATTAGCTTCTTGGCAAATATCTTGAATGCAATTAATGCAGATTCAATTTGAGGAATATATAAGGGTCGGAATGCAAGGATTTTGTCACAATTTGATCATCAAGCAAAAGTAAAGATCTAGCAAAGAGATTTGAAGGTGAATTGGAGTATTTGGAGTCGAATTTGTGGATGCCCTAGATGAGATCTAAAAGATATTTATAATCTTTGTGAGATCACTTTGAGCTTTGAATTTGAAAGGTTAGACACTATGGAAACCCTTATAATATGTGATGTAAAGTAAAGACTACGATATCAATTCAAGAAGCACCCATTCATATCTTTAGGAGATGATTGTGCGAGAGCATTGTTAGAAATTTTGGATGGAGTTTGGCACGTGGAGGACATTACAACATATATTTACTACAAATTTGAGACGATAGGTGATAGTGACATATTTTTAGACTTAGGGAAAGTTTACAATGATGACAAGTCATTTAAGGAAGGATTTGAACATTTAGGTCAGTTTAACATCACACAATACATGTTCTATGAAGAATTTGAGAATCTTGAATGGACAAGAACAATATTAAATAGGATTCATGATAACATATTTTGGATAAGTGATCAACCTATTATGATCACTAGTGACCTAATTCACAAGGTGATAAGCCTTAGCAATGAGGGTATCACACCTATTGTAGAGAAGAAAGGCAAGAAGCTAGTTGAGAAGAACATTGGAGCTATATGAGATAAAAGAAAAATGAAATTGGACACAATAAGAAAAATTGATGTTAGAGTACTTAGCAATTACAACTCTAGATCTAATTTGGTCTTAGCTAGATTCACACATGCAACCTACAAGATGACAATAGATAAGGAACATGTAAAAGGCTATGAGATATTGACACAAAAAAAATTGGAAACATTAAGAGGATTAAATGAGATAGATACACACCATTTAGGTTTGAATCCTTAATCATCCATCTATACTTTCAAGTATTGAACAAGTTTTCAACTACATCAAACTATGAATGGACCACTAGTAAATGTACTATGGAACCGATAACAAAATATTATGGAAGACAACCTGAAGCTAGGATCAGTGAAGCTATTTCTAGAATAATCAAAGCATTTCATGTAGAGATGAAACAAAGATTCAGAATTCCAAGATTTGTGGTGGAAAAGTATAAGGATGGCATATGTTTTATGGTAGAGACAAACTTCTTTTGTATGGAAGTTGTTGAACCTAGAGAAACTTTTATTGAACTAATGAGATATGAAGTGAGTAAAGAAATACTTGAAGGGTATGCAAAAGAAATATTGGAATCAAAGAAGGATACTAAATTCCTTGGATGGGGTACTTACGAAGAGAAATCAAGTGAGCTTAGAGATCAATTAAATGTTGGAGCAAGGAAGAGGAAAGTTGCAAAACTTATGGACCAAATGGCTAAAGGATTAAGAATGACCGAAGAAGAATGGCAAGAGACCAAAAAGATAGCCAGTGAGATGCATAACAATGAACAATCAAGTTTTCTTATAGTAAAACCACTTGCAATTGAGGCTACCACATCAGTAACAGAGGAAATAGAAAAAGACAACAAAATTTAAATCACACATGTTTAAGAGACTTTACAATCTATGACTACAAGAAGATCTACTATAACTTCACCAACAATAAAATAGAAAAAATCCATAAATGCCAAAAAAAAAAGGCATGGAAGAATAGAAGGAGGAAACTCGATGCAAGGCAATGACTCATGGCCCTACTCCCAAAAGATTCAAGATTACAATTAAAAGGTAAATGAAAGAAAAGCCTTGAAGATGAAGTGATACCACAACAAGAAGAAGAGAAAATAGTAGAAGAAGTATCTACTGAAAGGGATGAGGAATAAACTATAGAGAAACAAGTTGAGTAGGAATCAGATCAACCTAGTAGAAAACAACAAAAGGAGAGTCAAGCTTCTGGCAAAAAGAAGTCATGGAAACCATACATTGATATGATTACTGATAGAATAATGGAAGAATGAAATTTAGATTAATTGAATAAGTTTTATACTAAATACAATAAGAATCAATAAAGGTAGTTGGAAATTGAAGCAATAAAGTATCTTTTGAACTTCAAGAAGCTAGTTATTAAATTACAAGTCTTTATAAGAAGTTAGAAGAAAGAAGATTAAGAGTAGTGAAATAGGACATTAAGATGAGAGGATACACTATAAGAAGATTATGCATAGTGATTAGTCATGACCACTTGAGAAATATTATTAAGAAGATGGATCCTTTACTAAGAAGAAAGATGAGGCTAATTCAGATAATGATGAGTCAGTATATTGAGATAATAAGTGAAATTGAAAATGCAGTAACTCAAGTCTTAAAAGATCCAAGTGTGATGAAACCTGAACTAGTTGGAATCAAAATCGATGAGCCTAAGCTACTGACAAGTGATAAAAATGACATAGAAAAAATTGTTTGTATTATACATCAACCTAATGTTTATATTGAAGGAAATACAACCACCTTAGATGAAACCTTGATGAAGACCCATTCAGAGATCAAACAAATATTAATGTTGGCAATTTGGGAGAAATTGGAAACATTTTTTTTGAATATATTGCAATGTTATAACAAATTCAAGAGGATAATAGGGCATAAAAGGAAAAAGATGGTATTTTAAGGGTTAGATCTGAACAAGTTATTCAAGAAGTGCAATCAATGAAAGGTCAAGATGAAAAAAGTAAGAAAGTGATAACACAGACACATAATCAGACTAAAAACATTACATGAAGTGAAGATTCAATGAATCTTAGTATTAGCTATACCAAAAGAAGATACACTCTTGATATCTTTAGGACTTGACTCCACAAAAAGAGATTTTTCAGAACAAAGGAAAGAAACTCAACAATAAGACATTATAGTGTAGAGGACATAGTCAAAAAAAATAATAGAGGAAATAAGGCAAGGCAAACATATTGAATCAGTAGTGCAAACACCTACAAAGCTAATAGATAAAATGTAAAGACACTAAAAATACACTATCTACATCAACATTACAATTTTTATTACTTAGTCCCATTATTATAGGCGATATTAACAAGTTAGTGAAAGAGGGTATGGATGAGAAAATCTTCATGTAGCTATCAACTTACACATTCACTAAAGAAATTGAAAAATCAGAGAGGAAAACAACAAATATACAAAAGGTAATAGGATTGGTATTGAATAGAATTTAGACGACTTTAATTTTCTCTATACAATTTGAGGAACAATATATTGAAAATAATCTTGAAAAGATCATTGAGGAATTTGGTAATAAATTCTCAACACTTAAGGAGACAATAAGAACATCAATAAGAGCAACTTAGGAGACAAATTTTTATCATCAAGTGTGTGATAATATTAAGAATGACTTGATGTATAAAGGACATCATAAAATGCATCTTATATAGAAATAAAGTTTATATTGGATGTTCAAAGGTACATAAGTATGCAACATATGCCACTCAAGAAATTTGAGAGAAAGAAGAAGAATTAAAGAAGATTGGAGATGAAATGAAATATAATGATTTAAGCATCATGGAAGTTGATCAGAAAGTTAGCCAAATCTATATTGCATTGCAAATTTTAAAGAATGACAAAGATAGGATTATTGGAAGGTTTAACTCTTTTAGAGACCAATTAACACCAAAAGTGGACCTGGTTCAAAAGTAGTTAAAAACATCACAGAAGCGAAAATATCTTATGATAACGTTGTTCCCTTAGATCTTGAAGGAGTTGAAGTAGTAACTTATGGGATTTGTGCTATAGTTAATGTGGGAGAGCAGGTGAAAGCATCATGGGACACAAAACTTCAGCTCTAAAGACAAACTTCTTGGATTGTGTCAAACTTTTCCCTTGAGGTACAAACTTTTACAAACACATTTTTGACCCGTAAATAGAAAATTTTGTCTCACCTTTAGCATTGATGTCAAAGCAAGAGAAGTAGAGAAAAAAAAGTAATTGGGATAAGTATAGTTGATAAGATATGAAGAGAAGTAGAGAAAAAAGAGGGGGTATAGAAGCATATGTATAGATTGTGTATAGTATGATTATATGCTATCTAATGATGATCCACATTTTAAAATTTTTTACTGGCACTCAGTTTTGAAATTTTGAAGTTTTGAGATTTTGAGGAAGTATATCACTTATACTTAGCCAACTTTTCTCTATGTTACCATCAATGCCAAATATGGGATTGTTAGCACTTTGGATAAGATAGGTTAGTAGGTGTTGTCATTAATGAAAATATTATAATGTAATAAGGCTGAAAAGGAAAACGGTTAAGTTTAGTATGCACCAAGCAAGAAAATTGTCTTAAGTATAAAGAAAGAATATAGTATAAAGGTAGATTGTTTTGTTCGGCGAGCTTCCCATAAATTAGATATAAGCATGTAGGTTAAGGGAAGTTATTTTGGACACATTAGAAGATATGTGTAAGATTTCTAAACATTATGTTGAGATTTGAATCTGTTCTAATAAGTTTTTTGGTAATAGGTTTGACATTGTAAAAACAAAGTAGTTGGTAGATCATTAACATTTTGGTCAAGGAATTATTTTGACTTGTCAAAACAAGAACTTGAAAATGTAGGGATGACATCCTAGATGTTGAACCTCACATGGAAGGATTTGATTTTGAGTTTTGGTAATGTGTAAAGAAGAGTAAGGTTGACATATTAAAGATTTTGGTATAAAGGAAGGACTTTTTGTTTAAGTGAAGTATGCAATTGTATTGTATTGATTTAATTAATATGTGAGCAATTAGATGGTATTGTATAAATACAAATTTGATGATTATAGAAAATTAGAATAATTGTATGAAAGTTTTGAAGCATTGAACTACACAAACTAATAAGATATTGAAGATATCAACATAGTCAAGGTTTTTGTATCGATCTATACTTCTTATAAAGTTGTATAAGTTGTATGAGTAGTGAGCTCAACCTTTTGTATTGTATTTACAACTCATAGTAGGTTTGAGGCTTCTAACAAGGCCTAGTCCTCTAATAAGGACATATACACTATATGCATGTAATAAAATCGTAACAGGATCAATATCTTTTACAAGGTACTTTTGATTAGTGGATCATTTTATGGGTACCATCCTCACTGGAGTTTTCCCTTGGCTAGGATTTCCCTAGTTAACAAAATATGGTTTTATGAGTTTCTTTATGTTGTGCATGGTATTAATTTTTAGTTTACTCATATATACAAGTTTAATATTTGTAGTTAATATCCATAGTTGGGTATGTAGTTGTTTAAAGTGTATAACTGATTCACCCTCCCTCAATTATATTGGTAGACTTCACTTTCTAATAGATGGTGGATCAATGATGGGTTTTTTGGTTTGGGATGATGCAATAGAAAATGTGGAAGAGGTTTAGATCATTGTTAAGGGTAAGAAAACTGGCATCTAGACCCTCTTTTGACATGACTCTTCTCTCCCAAAAGGGTATAATTTAATGTAAATCTTGAGGAGTCTAGGTTGGAGGTCCTTAGGTTATAGTTTTTTTTTGGTATTTTTTTCTAGATTTAGGTTGCTTTTTGGCTATTTCCTTGCAACTTTTGTTCTAGTTTGTGGGAGCTTGTGTGTAAAACCCATGTGTTTGGTAACAAAAGCTTCTTATTCCCATGGTTGCCTAAGGTTTTCTTCTTCCTATCTCTTGATAACGTTTTGGTTGAAGGTTCTAGATCTAGTCAAAATTTGGTTGTATGTTTACCTTAATAAAAAAAATGACAAGTGATGACTCTGTTCTCATGAAAGATGGTGAGTGTGATCACTGATAAATTAGATCAATATGATTGGGAAAGTGATGTTCCTATTTTTTGTCACTGCAAGAGGAAAACCTTAGTTGGGGTAGATCTAATCTAACTCCAGTCCTTACCATGCACTCAGATATGCGGTCTAACTAATATTGGCAACGCTATTCACAAGCAATATAGGTGCATATTGGTGCCATTGAGTAGCCCTTGGGTGAAGCCAATCCTGTTACCCCAACAAAAAAATACTACAAATTAACATGATTGGATGATAGGGGCTTGACTCACTCATCCTTTAATCCTATTATGAAAACACTATTGGAGCAACTAGTCTTGATACTACTATTGACTCCTTAACCCTATGCTCTGTACATTTGTGGATTGGTAAACCCCCTTATGGACTAGTTGCATATGTTCCCTACATAAAACCAAAAACATTTTTCTTTAAAGATTAGTTTAATACTTAACTCTCCCTTTTTCCAATGGTTAAGTTTAACAAATGGAAAATTCATTGTCAACTAGAGCAAAAAGCCATCAAATCATACATGGAACCTTTAACCCTTTTCCATGCACAAAAAAATAGTAGAAAAGCTAACAATAAATAACTAGTTTTTTCCCCTTGTACATAGGGACTGAGTTAAATATATATGAAATATTAAAACATAATAATATCTATTGAAGGCATCGACTAACAATCAAACTTTTTAGATGAAAAGTTCTTTTTGATGGCTCTCACTCTCGCTCCCATTCCTATTCTTGCTCATGCTGTTCATGTGGATTTTCAAACCACAGACACTCCCACCCACTGTCCTCATGTTGTTGTTCATGCTACTGTGGATGCTCTTCGTCTTCCTACTACGAACAATGCATGGATCTCTATTGCATCTCTTGGTGGGTCCTCTAGGAAGTCTCAGATGACCCTATTTGGTCTCGGGTTGCTGCAAGGAGATCTACAATTTCTTATGTGGATGTGGTTGCTTTTGAGACAGGCATTGGTGGTCTTGCTATGAGTAGGGGTCCTTGTTTAGCTATGCCTATCTTTGTAAGTAGCCCCATTGTGATTAACCTAGATTCAAAAATTGTTGATGAGGTTTACAAATATGTGGAGGATTACTCTTCTATTGCTGCTATTTTTCACTTTAGGGGTTTTTGGCCCTCTCTTATGGATTTGCATGCTTGGATTTCTAAATATTGGGAACCAATCATATTGGATTTAGTTCAGATTTACCCTGTGGAAAGGGGTTTTTTTTATTGTGCAATTTGTGAATGCTGTAGAAAGGAAATCCATTCTATGCTATTGTTTCTCTTGGGAGGAGTGGTTCCCCCTGATGGCCAAACCTTGGTTTCAGGGTTTTGATATGACTACTGAATCCTTTAATAAGATACCCTTATGGGTAAGATTGTCAAACCTTCCCCTTCACTTTTGGATGGATTCAATCTTGGAGGATGTGGGGAGGCTCTTGGGGATTTTAAAATTAGTGGATTCAGAGTCTACTAATGTATATAAGATGACATATGATTGCATGTTTGTGGAGATTGACATGTCCAAGGGTCTCCCTGAACATATTATTTTGGCTTCTCCAAATGGTTCTTGGACCTAGGTTCTTGATTATGAGGGCATTCCTTTCAGGTATAGGAAATGTCATAAGACTAGCAATCTCAATGCATGGTACTCCTCTGATAAGGTTAGATAAAAGAAATCACCTTCTTGGTGGTTGGGGGTTTCAGATTATCACTATATGGTTTAGAAGTCTTCCAAGGATGAGGATGAGGAGGATAACTCTTCTTAGAATGATTCTTTCACAGATGTTTGTTGCTTTCCTTGATGATACAAATGATGTCTCTAAGGCAGCTTTGATTCAAACTATTGATGTTGTCCCTTCTTTTGCTGCTGACTTTGTCTAGAGTATTGTTTCTGGTGTTGATTCAACTATCTTATCTCCTAATGTTGTGGGTATTGAGGCCCACGTTTCTTCTGTGACAGGTTTTGGGGGTTAGTAGTGGGGCTACCCATTTCCCCCCTTTGGATAGTTGTGCGACCTACCCTGGTTCTTCAGGTTTACCTTTGAATTGACAAATGGCTACTGAAAAGGTGGAGGATGGATGGACTTCAGTTAAGGGGAAAAAAGGAAAATCCTCCAAACCTTCATTTGATATGTCTTTAAGTTTCTAAAAGATTAGACCAAAATGTAAATCTTGAAGGTCCTTGGTTTTATTTTGGGCTAGTTTTAGCCCTCTTTTTGGGAACTTTGGTTTTTCCCTCTAGTTTGCTGGGTGGTGTTCCACATTTGTATTAAGATCCTTCATTGCTATATCTTTTGGTCTCTTTGTACAAGGTTTTGGTCCTTTCAAAACCTATTTTTACTTAATCAAAAAAATCCAACTTTTCCCTTGTAAATATAGTTGTACTTGGGGGTCTAGTTTCATTGGTAAAGTAGTAAAGCACAAGGTTATGAGGTCCACTCTCCTAGCCCACATGGCACCATAGAATGTGTTGTGCCAATGTCACCTAACAAATTTACCTAGTGCACTACAACTTGTATGGGGTATCATACCTGATTCATGCCAAGGAAAATATAGTTGCACTTATGGTCTTTATCATTCTTCTTATCATCGACTTATTGGGAATTCTTGATATGAGGTGCCATGATTAAGAATGTGATTATCTTTCTCATCTTCCTTGAGTTATTTTGTAAGTATTTGATATGTAGTGCCATGATTAAGTAGGTGATAGAAATACTAGAGGTAACAAATAATAAGGTGACAATACATATTATTTAATAAAATAATAAAATTGATGAAAATTATGATCAAAAGATTAAATTAAGCTTGAAGGTTTAATTGCAATTAAAATGTCATATTATATAATAATACAGGTTAATTAAATCAATTACATAAATGCGTAACTTAAAAAAAAGAGATGGTTGAGAAATAATATGTATTTAAACTCAATATGGTAGTTAGAATTTAGAGAGATAAATGGACTTTTTTGTAAGGAAAAAAGGAAAGAAGATTCCCAACCTTATCACAAAGTAACAATGTGGACTTCTTTGATGTGCAATAGATAAAAGGTATTTGGCATGATGTGCTTGGTTGTATTTGTGAATATTTCATCCTTGATGGAAGAAGTAAAAGGGTGCACAAATTCCACTTTGTATTTTTTAACCATTTCAGGTACAAGGACATAATTTCCTTCCCTTTCTATTTGCAGTTTTCTTTGCTCCAAAGTTTGAATGCCCATAAAAAGAAACAGTCTCGACCCATATTACATGAAGGTATGATTTTACTCATTGAGGGTTTTTGTAAAAATAAGTCCATTGCTTCATCCCCGACCACTGCAAAGCATAAGAGTCCTAATCTCGTTACAAGAAAAATGGATGAGAGTGTTAAAAAGATAATAAAGGCCAAACTGAAACCCTCCAGTTCTCGAAGACAAATTGAGGAAGAGGATATTGAGGTGGAGAGCACTGATAGCTCTGATAAGGATGCCCATGAGGAAGAGGAGGGGATGGATGTTGCGGATTTTATCTCTAACCTAGATGGTTACCCGGATTCGAAAGACAATAATGAGGAGGGGAGAGAGGAAGATACTATAGAGGTGAATTCAGAATAGAGCAAGTTTGAAAATGAGGAGACTCATATCATGTGTGGGGGAGGTGATAAAGAGAAACAAAATGATGATTTAACCATTTTGAGTGAGGGGGAAAACATGGGGAAAGCTTCCACTCTTCTTAAGGAGACTGAGGGACATGATAAGGAGGGATAGAGCCACCATACTCAAGTAGAGCCTGGTGAGGTGGGGGATTCATATTGATAAAGATGGCCTTGTTCCACACACCACTGTTGATGATGCAGGTGACTCCTCGGTGAGGGAAACTAATCTCTCCTTCCTCCACTCTGCTAAACAAAAGATGACTCTTTCCTTCAGGTCGATTCCTGGCTATATAATGAAATAATGGGCCTGAAGAAGAAAGTGGATACCTTGCAACATACCCAGGAGGTTGACCGGGCTATTATTCAACACATGGAGGTGCAAATGGGAGATATCCCAAAAAAACTAAAGGATTATGAGCAGAATCTTAGATTGCTCATCAGGGAAAGTGGAACAAAAATGGAGCAAGTTACCTCAAGCATCTGTGCAACCGCGACGACTTTGGGTAAAAGAGTTAATGAAGGAACCATATCTTCAAAGGGCCCAAGCAAGAGGACAAGACAAAGTTCAAGGAAAAAGGATTTGATTGATGCTGCTTCTTTGGCTGCTAACTCCATCTAGGATATGACTAAGATTGGTAAGGAGGCTGTGAAGATGATTACGGAATTGCAATAGTTTCCTAGGTCTTCTTTTCTGGTCGAATTCTTGTGCAGGTCCTGTTTGCTGGCTGGTTCTTCTGGTTCCTATGTTTGGTCCCAATTTTTGGATTTTAGTTTTTTTCATACACTTTCGATTCCAGGTCCTTGTAAAACTTGGGTATTTTATCTAGACTTTATTAGTGGTTTTAGGTCCCTGTAAAACCTGATTTTGATGCTACTTTTTAGTAGGTTTATAGGCTCTTTCTTGTTGGTTAGCGTATTTTTTCCTTTTTTGAGGATGTGAAAGGGTTTTGGGGTCCCTTCAAAACCTATTTTTATTGTAATCTAAAACAATGCGAGAAATTACAAATACAATGGCCTTTTAAGCACAAGTTTGACAAAATTACGACCAATCTATCAAGGCCAAACAAACTCAATAAAATTCCATGAAATAAAAGACTATCTAAGAATTGAACATAAATTATGTTAACCCAAACCCAATCAATCTCATAAAAAATATTAGAGGATAATTAAAGACCTTTCTTCTATCTTTGTATAACTATCTAGGATACATTATCATCAAGTCCTCAAATTTGGATATATTTGGGATTCCTCCTCAAAGGGGTCATTGATAGGTGCAATATAAATACAAATTCACCAAGAAACCAATGTAAGGGTGGGTTGAAGATGATCCAAAACCAATGGAAT
This sequence comes from Cupressus sempervirens, assembly GCA_028749045.1. Taxonomy (NCBI): domain Eukaryota; kingdom Viridiplantae; phylum Streptophyta; class Pinopsida; order Cupressales; family Cupressaceae; genus Cupressus; species Cupressus sempervirens. The sequence goes on from CM053789.1 coordinate 541,039,493, forward strand.
AAAAGCAACTAGAGCAAAAATTTGGTGTAAGTCAGAAATAGGAGCCAAGAGAGAAATAAGAGAAAGGCTCACTAAAATCATGAGTTGTAATAAGTAGACATGTAATCTTATGAGGAACCAACAATTAGAGTCAAAAGTAGGAATAATCAAGTGATATTTGTGGGTGTTCCTCTACCACATCACTACATCCTTCATTGGGAAAGTGGGAAATTCAAAGGTAGCTAGCCAATCACAAATCATCAATTATATCTCAAGGGAAGATTCTCATAGTCAAGCGGTTGGAAATTTACCCTACCATCAGTATAATATAATCATGGAAAGGCTTGTAGATATTAATGTCTATCAAAATAAAAGAAAACATAGAGTGGCCCTTGTATGAAGTAGTAGAGTCAATCTCAATCTTTGAGAAATGAGAAATAACATAGACAATGACTCATAGCATCAATCTTCTTAGAAGTGGAGAGGAAGGTTTGAATGTTGAACCAATGGAAGTATAAAATTAAATGGTTGGAAAGGCAGATTGAAGGAGATAATCCAAGGCTTTGAAAAATAAAACTCTTTTCACATCCATAAGCTGTTATCAAATACAAAATGATCTTAATAAACTGACTAGCTACAATACTATTTTTTTATAGGACATGGCATGCACTAGTCTAGTTCACATTTGTGCCTTTGGCTTTTATCTTAAAAAACGTAAAAGTAAATAAGAATTTAGACATATATTTATACCCACGATAATGAGTTGGTAGAAATTTCATTATTGAAATTCATTAATCTTGGTCATTTGCTATTGAAATTTCATGGTGGAGTAGTGGTATTAAGAAGCACATGAAGAATCTAATACAACACAAGGGGTATGTTCTCCTTAAATAAACCATGGATGATTGATTCTTGATGATTTTAAATGATTAAGGGAAAAAGTAGGCATATCATGGGTGGCCTAAGATGATGTATGTTGATGTAACAAAAAATATTTTGTTGTTATGCTTTAAATGTTGTTTTGTTAATTCTTTTATTGCTAAATTCCTAAGTTGTCTAAATAAACCCCGATGATTTCAATAGGTACAAACAAATACATTTAAATACAATGGTTTATTAACCAACTTAATACAAATGTATGAAGTCATAACTATTGGCTGGTGAAAAGATTGATGTACTTAAATTTGAATTTTGATTTTTAAATTTTTGAAGTATGTTGGAATTGAAGATTTTCAAAAAATTTGATAACAAATATTTATGTTATAATTTAAATAAACTTCAAGGGTCTAAAAAAATATATTTTAACATATGCACTAATTTGATGTTTTTATACTAAAAGAAACCAAGAACAAGGGAAATGACCCATTATAAAAGCAAGGCCTAGCAATAGATTACCAAGCCATCAACAAGACAAAATGTGTTGATAGAATGCTAGTAGATTAGTCAAAAAAAGGCACAAAGGAATTTTCCCAAATTAGAGCAAGCCAAGCTCATAGAAGAATGGTTAGAGTTTTTATATATTGTCAGACAATTGTTTAGACTATAATATCCTTAGGCTTCCTAGTGAAGGAGAACCCATAAGGGAAACAATCAACACTACTATCAAAGTGTTGTAGAAGCTTGATGTAGAGCAATGGTAGAAGTAATAGAAGTAGATATGGCCTCCAAGACATAAGACAAAGCACTAGTATAATTTGGGGCAACAAAAAGGGTTGCATTAGGATGCTAACATGGTCTCAAAGATGCTAATGAGATAAACCTAAAATATGTGATGCAACAAACATATATAATCATTTACATGCATATAATTATATGATAAAGGATAATAAAACTATAACTTATCATTTCCTAATTATGGTATAATGCATTTGGTAGGAATAAATCTATATCCTTATTTTCAACAACATCATGATCCTTGCTTATTCTTTATGGTAGTTTTGTAAACTAAATTCTTCAATGATGTTTCATGATTTGCAATGACCACTATTTGTTTGAAATGCTTTAATTTCTTTCAAGAAAATAAAATTATATGGTACAATTCCAATAGACAACTTAAACATTACACTAAGGCTTGACTCCTAGGCTAAAAGTGTTAAATAGTCAAAGTTGAGTTACTTTTTTTAAGGTAAAATTTTGGCTTAGTGTGATGTTTAAGGGTGGCCCAATGCCAATGCACCACTTTTTTGTTCAAATATCAATATTTACTACTATATACGAAGCATACAAAGGTTGCAAGATTTTTGAGGGAGAATTGACCAATTGCAGAAATGCACAAAGATATGTCAAGAAGATAGACTATCGGGAAAATAAAAGGTCAATGGATATGTTCCACAGTGATAAAAAAAAATAGGGCTAATTCATGGAGCCATTAAGCTTAAGGAGAAATGAAATGATGGTAGTTTCATAAAATAGCTTTAAAATTAAAATTCAAAGGTTGTGCAAGGATTCACGAATGGAGACATCTTGGAAAATTATAAACTATAAAATAGAAGAGTAGATAGAAGAAAATAGGTGGCTCTTTGTAGGAGGTTGCATCCAAGACAAATTAGTGAGTTACAATTAAGAAGGGTAGAAAGATTTGAGGTAAATCATTGGCCTAAAATAGACGGGCTCTTTTGTAAGTTTAAAGGAGGCCAGTTGTGATGTTAGGTTGGTAATTTTCATGATTGCAAGTTCTTGTAAATAAAGTCATGGAGGTTTTTGAAGTATGATATTTAATTATAAGAAGATATCTTTGTGCTGTTATCATATGTTCAAGCTTTGAGTTTTGTAACTAGAGTGGTTTTTCTTTCTAGAACAGAGAGAGAGAGAGAGAGAGAGAGAGAGAGAGAGAGAGAGAGAGAGAGAGAGAGAGAGAGAGAGAGAGAGAGAGAGATGGGTGACTCCAAATTTGCCACCCCAAAAGATGAGATTCTACCTTATATGATAAGCGAGATGGTTTTATAAGGATACAAATATTAACAAATGAAGGAGACTTATTATTCTCAATAAACAATAACAAAACTACATAAAAATACCCCCCTTAATATTTGAAATAATAAATATTATATTATTTATTTATACAACGATAATTCTTAATGATTTATATAATCAAACTTTTAAACTTTAACTCATCATACATAATTTTTTAATAGGTGAAATAGAGTAACTCCTACTCACAATATCTATCAATGTCAAGTTGTTCAAAGCATTAGTATTGGCCTTCCATATGTAGTACACATTTGGAGCACACTATTAACATGGTAGTCTTTTGTAGATTGGGGGAAGATTGAGACAAACACCTTACGTTACATAATTCTTTTTAGTTCTATATAAGATTAGACAAGATGAAAGACACAATCTACTAAATTATCATTTTTACATTTAGGAAATTGAAAAATGAGAAAAATTTGGTACCACCATTTCTTTTGGGTTCTATAACAATAACGAGGCTTACATAGTAATTATAATCAAAGAATGTGAAAATATATAAGCCAATCATAATGCAATTAATTTTATACATTAATTCTATCAAGAATATTCACCTTTTTCATTATCAATACTAGTTTGAATTAGAAATAAACAAATGAAACAAGAGGAGATCACATTATAGGATGCCTTTTTTAACCTTTTAAAACCATTTCCAACAGTTTAAGAGGACCCAATCCACCTGGAAACTTGAGTTGACCAACCTCACCTAATAATCATATTTTGTCTAGATAATAATGTACTTCTCATGAGCACCTTTTAAATTTTATTGGATTTTAAATTTGAATCAATAGTCTTACCAATTATATATTCATATGATAGTAATGTATAAAAAACTATTCAACAAGTCTTGAAAGCATATCATATAAGTCATTTTATCTCAAACTTTAAAACCCTTTTGTTTCCCTTTCAATAATAGAATATTACCATATTGAATGCCATTATAGTTGTGAAATAGTTGAATTTCAAGAGAAACCTAAAGTAAAGGTCATCACCTACTCAACATAACATGCAATGATTCAACAATTCACAAACATTATTTAGTCATGTTTTTGCAAGGATCTATTTTAGATATCATTAGAAAGACTTAAATCTAAATAAAATCACATAATTTCATGCACACTCTAATTTAAACCAATAATAATAGTTTGTTAGTATGATGATTATAAGATGATCCAACAAATTCACATGAAAATGATGACATGTAAAATCATATCGTCTCCATTTCTACTTTTAAATAATAGAAGATCACATATTATTAACTACACACTACATAACATTCCAATGAATTCTATACCAAATCCAACAATGAATAACACTAAATGGTTTTCTTGTATGTATATGCATATGTACTGCATTATAAATGGGTGTACACACATATGTATGAGTAAACATCAATGTAAATAAGTGAAAGTATGCCTCCGTTGTGGATGAACCACTAATAGGATCTTGCCATTGATAAACCACACAAAAAATGCCAAAGAATAGGGGTTTCAAACAACATTAAACCAAATGATTCTAATTTATAGATAATATGTAGTGCCTCTTCCATTTGATTACTGTATGCCATCTTGATGGATGTGACCTTGATGTTCTTTCTTTTTCAGTTATCATGTTTGGACCAATGAGTGACCTACATCCTTGGGGTTATTTGATTTATGTTGTTGTATCAATAAAATAATTATGCTTTATGCCTAATTTATGAGAATTGAGATGTATTAAATGGTTTTACTAAGGTATGTGCCAATGGGTACTTGAATTTCTATAGTATCACAATGTTGTTTTGTGAGTACCATTTATAAATGAAAAATGGTTGCACTATGTGATGTTTTGGACCACTACACCTGATTTGGTTCCTACAATGGTGTTGACTCATGTGTTTGATCATGTTGTTGGAGACATTTTGACCATATCCATAAGATGACAATTTATGATATTATGTGGTGTATTTTAAATTTGAGGTTATTGATGTTTCTTCAAGATGATTGTCTAAGATTGGTAAAATATTAGGCCATATATGTTGTTGAGTAATTCAATTATTATTTCCATTATTATATTCTTAGAATAACCAAGAAATTATTTATCTACATTTAGGTTTGGTAATATGAATTTTATTTGCATATGGAAGTGGTTCATTTGGATTATAGATTATTCTACCTCTATGTTGTGGATATCTGTCCTTCAATTTTAGGTGATATATATACTCAAAGGACTAGAAATATTATTTAAATTAGTTTAAATGAAATATCATGTAATTATATGTTGCTATAAGTGGATTTCCCGTTGGTGCTAGTATAAAGTGGGAGTGGAGTTGTGGTCACTTGCTTGCGAGATCTACATGACATCTCACTCTCCTTCACATGATTATATGTCTTTATGTGCTTTAGCTATTTATATATTGAGCATCAGAACTTGATGTTTTCTATCTATAAATAAGTACCAGGTACATTCACCTTGAAATCAGGATTTGAGTATGTACCTACATCCCCAGTAGTGGGCACTAGGAGATAGTGACTTTGACCTTTCATGTTGAACCAATCATCCTCATATGGGCAATGTATCTCTATATTTATTATTATTAACCCTCTAGTAATTGGTAAATTTGGATTCATTATGCTTTATGTGATTAGAATCGTGAGCATGTTTGTGCATTAAGGGTTCCACAGTTGTCGCATGCAATATTAATTAAAATGTCAATTTAATTGATTTGAAATATTTGATTTATTTTATTTTAATTATCAACTAATTTGTCATAGTTGAATTCCAAATATCTAGAATTGATTTATTTAAATTGGGAAATGGAAAAATAGGTCTATTTAGTGATTCGATATTCTATAAGCCACTTCAATATAAGTGCTTATATTAGGCAAAAGTGAGTTTTAAATTAGTCACTTCTCACCTTACAATTTTATGTTTGAAGGATTTTGCTCCAAAACCCTCGTGTAGAATTTCATTTTTCTCATTGTCGGAGTTTGGTTCACCAGATCATCATGACATTGGTCTTGTTGGATTAATGCCAAGATTGCTCCCCTTTGTTAAAGTTTTCAACCAATTTGGTGAAGTTTTCAATTTCTTTTTCCTTTTCTTGGTTTACCAAATATTGGAGGTAGGGCATCTCACCACTTTTAAATAGTTTTGTTATTTTCAATGAAATAAATTACAACAGGATTGTGGGTTGAGAATTAGATTCCCCCACATTTGTGTTTGATTTCTCTATCATGTTTGGAAGGTGTGAGAATATATATTTTCTCCATTTGTATTTTGTAATTTTTGATAATGTTATGTTCCTAAAATTTGCATGAATATTGAATATATTTGATTTTTGGGAGTTTGGGCATGCTTTTGAACTGGGTTTTGATTTAATTAAATTTCAAGATGTTTGAATTTTGGGTGGTCTTGGTGTCACCTTATTTTGCATGCCATCCTATTTTTGTCTATCAACTTGTTTGGATTAACTTGAATCTTGTGTTAGTAGTCTCCACTACAAAGAGTAGGATCATGTAGTCAAAATGATTTAGAGGACATTCTAAGGTATTTTATATCCCAATATGAAAGTGTGCTTTTAGTTGTAAATTTGAAGTTTTGATTCTTGCCATATTTTGTTAGATTTTGATTATGAATTAGTTTGCAAATTTTATTGGACCCTTGGTAGTTGGGCCGCACTTTGGAAGTGGGTTTCCTTTTTTGTTGGAATCTAAGAATTTGGAATTTTGGGCATTTTTATCTTACCTCATTTTTTGTGCCACCCATATTTTGTTGGGATTTTGGTAATGTATGCCTAGATAATAGAAATGAATTATAATCCATATTTTTACTCATTCATTCAATTTAATTTGTGGAATTTAGGATTCATTGTCAAATTCATAGTCTTGGAAAGATGCCCAGTTGAGTGACTATTGTACCTGTATCATTTGTTGCATTTCCTGAATCCAACCCTTTCATTGGTATTATCTTGATTTCTTCATGGAGTTGGTTGTGCCTACTTACAAGCATGTGTGCATGCATATGGTAGGATCTTACAAAACCTAAAATTCTAAATTTAGGTTGGTTGAGTGTTTATTTATTTTTGGGTTAGGTTGGGATATTTTCATTGCCTAAAGATATTCAACATGTGATGAGAGTGGGTATTCAGGGTAGACATGTGGAGTGGCTTCTGTTGTGTACCCTAACCTAAAAGTGTTTGGAAAGGTAATGTGAAGAGGTTTAACAAGTGATAACCAAGTAATTAAATATGAGAAAATGAAACTTAATACAAGATGAGAAACACATGGATAAAAACTAGTCTTTTGTGACATTGGTGTGACGCCTCGTATGGAGTTGAGTTACGACACTAGGTGTGAGGTTTCCCATTGGAGCTGAGTTGTCACACTAGGTATGAGGCCTCCTATTGAATTTGAGTTACCATACTAGGTAGGATGCCTTATGAGGGATTTTAGTTACCATACCTTAGACAACTTGGTCTACTATGAGCCAATCAACACTCCACTAGAGTCTCTACATAGTTATCCTATAGTGTGTCTAGCTAGCGACTTGGAATATTGTATTTCCTTTATGATTGTTCAATTATTATCTCATGCACTATTTGGTGTGTGTGTGTGTTAGTCTTGTATGCATTTGTCCTATGTGATTATGGTCAGGTTTCTATCTCCATGAGCATGACAAGGTGTACCTAAGGGTTCCATGTGGTTGGGAGGTGTTTCTACCTATACCATTGCTGGAGATCAAGGAACATGGATGATCTTCATCTAGTTGAATGACCTTTCCTTGAACTTCTCTATCTTATTTTCTTCTTTTTATTATTCAAGTTTTCTTGATGTATTTTTTACTTATTGATTATGCATCCACTTGATGCACATGCTATATATTGATGCTATATTATCACTGTGATTGATTACATTTGTATTCAAGAGAATAGTATGTTAGATTTACTCATTATATTATTTGATGTATTGATGCTATTGATTTCATATCTCCTCAAGATACATGTATCCAATACTCTCTAGTGTGGAGGTTAGTTTTATGTTATGGTTTATATTAGCTTCTTTCTTTCATTCTGAGTACTTGGTCACATCCCTTAAGAGTAAAAAAAATGTATGATGAAATGATGGGGTAAATTTTATCGCATGCAATTAGGAGTTTTATAGCATGTAGTGCAAGCTTGTATCATGTGATAGAAGAGTTTTTCATGCTCCTTTAGTAGTTCTATCATGCAATAAAAGAGCTGGATTGCATGTAGTTTCACCATATTATCACATGCCTTAGAGAGTTTTATCATATAATGCTGATAGAGAATTATCGTACCTCAAAAAATGAGTATTATCCAACTTGTTTAGAGGATGCAACTTGGTGTTTCAAATACCCTTTTGGGAGTTACTTCTCCCTAGTATGGAACATATCACTTATCATACATTTTTGGGTTTGATTATATTATGTATCATTATTGTTGTGTTTTAACCTAGGTAAATGAACTTGTATGACTTAATAATTTATGAACTTGTATCTAGGATTTAAAATTGACATCACATGTATTGCTAATATGATTAACAAAATTAATATTGTTTGGATAATTTACCTAGATGGAAAGTATGCATTGGTAAGTAGTGAACGCTTGGGGATCTTTGGTTGGTTGGTTATATTTTTTGTTATGATCTTTTGATTGTTTTATGCTTATAATTAAGTATTTCCTAACAAAAATAAAATGTTAGTCTATTTTTATCCTTGTTTCCAAGGATCTTTGGGTGGGGCATTACATATTCTCCTTATGAGAAAGTACTATTTCAATTCCAATAATAACTATTGATTATAACTTATGTTTATTATGATTTTTCTCACTATATATATATAATGCTACTCTTAATACTTTATAGAACTTGAAAAATCATAAATATTTATAATGTTTTGGTAAGATATGCATAAGAAAATGTAATACAAAAAGTGTGAATTGTGCATATGTCTATGTGTTGTGCTAGTTTCTATACATTTTGGGCTAAACAATGATGAGATAGAAGAACAACACAAGGATAAAGAAAAAGTTGCATAAAATTAAATGAACTAAATAAGAGGGAAGCTCCACAAGAAGAAAATAAAAAATTATGCAATTACACTAAATAATGAATATCAAATAAGATAAAAAATAGTGTAAAATTTTAATACATTATAATTTTTAACATTACTATACCAAATAAATAGAAATAAAAATCCATTGTGCTCACTACTATGATGGGATTCAATATAAGGGTCACTAAAACCTTGGTATAATATTGTAAAGTTTACCCCACCAAATGAATACTAGATCCCTTGACAACCAAACTCAAAACACACATTCAAATATCTCCAAACTAGATGAACTAGTAGAAATATCTTATTATTGATAAGGAGAAGAAATATTTTAGTTTTAGAAATGGGAATACCAAATAATATACAATCTCCAATACATATCTAAGCATATTGTCCTTTGATGCTAGTGCAGTGTAAACACATCTATGTGATGCACTATAGTCTTATATGAATCGGGATCCAAAGTACCTATAATGATGAAAACCCAAGTTTGTTCTTTGAACAACTTGTAAAATGAAAAAGTAATGGTACTAAAATATATAAAATAATTGAGATGAATGTAAATGAAATAAATAAATCATTCAAAAACCCTTGTGCAGTTGAACACTTCCAATAAACCTGCACATATGCGAGAAAGGGAAACTTATTTGGGTTTTTTTGGAGACCTACCTTAGTCAAGTCCCCACTTTCCCATTTCCACCTCACAACATATATAAACATAAATAGATAAAAAAGGTAAATCAATTGAAAATGTAATAGAAACAAACCCCACCTAAAGGGAGAAAGCCCCTATTACATGAGACAATCAAATAAAAATAAACCTCGCCAGTGAAGAAAAACCCCTTTTGTTTCAAATAAGATAATAACATTGAGATAAAAGGATGTGATGAATCCCAGGATTCTCAAAGGCACAAGAGATAGGAAATATATTATGAAATAGGCATGAGAAAGACCAAATTGCTATGTTGATTTCCACAAGAGACTATTGTAGTAAATGAGAGAAAGAGGGAGCTATAAAAGAAAAGGTAATGTGGGAGAACAAGAGAGAGCTTCTAGAGAAAGATAAATTGAAAAGAGTGAAAAGTAGAGGAAATTTAGAGATATAACTTAGAGACATTTAATAAAGAAAAATACCTCAATTTAAAGAGAATATGACATAAACAAAGTCTTTTGAGTAGCTCTAGAAGATTCCCATCGAAAAATGTAAGTAACAAGTGGAAGACATGCATAAGACCAACATTGAACATTGAGATATTAGTGAAATAATGTGTGGTGTGTCCAAATGAATCATGCTTGTAAATAAGAGACAAGGATAACCAATGGATAGTGTAGAGCTAATGATGTAATATGGAAGATGAAAATTAATCTAGGCATCCTAGGAGAGAAAAGGATAAGGCATCACTAAGATGGGTCAACTCAAATGCTAGAGTAATGGACACTAAAGTGGTTACAAATGTGTCATCTAAATTTCACATAGGGGTGTACAATTGTTTGACTCTACACTTGGTTAAAAGTATAGATCAAGATTTCATCCCCTATTATATGTCATCCAACACCATAATAAAATTTAAGACTTATGCAATTGATTGCTGAGAAAAACTACACCCCCTTATCAAGGGATAAACCTTCCACATATTTGATGAGATTATCAATTCTCATTAGAAGACTACCTACAACTATTCACACTCTTATAATATCACATCTTTGATGATTCTTGAATAAATTGCCAAACTCCCTTGCCTACTAGTACAATTAAAATATAAACATTCAAAATTATAAGAAATAACTATGGAATAGGTTATAAATTTGGATAGGAGGATATGTAAGGATGATATAGGGTTGTCATTTATGGAAACTTATACCTTCCATGAAGAAGGAAACCATAATACTAAGTTTTGGATACTTGGACTTAGAAAACTATCTAAGTATTATTCATGAAAACAATGAGCAATTTGAGTATTTTCTTTAGTGTGGTTTACTGGAAGCACTTGAGATTATGCATAGTTAAGGGAAGGAAGTAAATGATGTAATATGTACATGGTTAAGATCTCTTAATAATATTCATTGTACAAACATATTTATGGAAAGTTTTATAGGTACATGTTATACATTCAGAACAAAGGAGCTAACAAAGTAAAGGCATTTTGGTTAAGGGATTATTTTGGTTTACCAAAATAATGATTTAATAAGGTTGGGATGACATCTAAGATGTTAAATCTCACTTAGAAAAAAGTAATTTCATATTTTGGGAAACATGCAAGGTACCCAAGGTCAATTGGTTAAGCAATTTGGTATAAAGGAAGATATATTTTTTGAAATGTGGCATTGTAATGTAATGTTATAATGTTATGATGTACACTTTGTATAATTAGTATTGATTCAAACCCGACGATAGTATGATATTTTATAGATGTTGAAGATGGCTACAAAGGACAAATCATATGTTGAAGATATCAACATAGTTAGAAAGGTTTTTGTATCTATACCTTTTGTATACATATTGTAATATTGTACATGCATGTTTGAGAAGTGGGATCAACTTGCTACTTTTGTTGTAATGCCAACTTCTAATAGGCTTGAGGCTTCTAACAATGCCTAGTCTTCTAACAAGGACATATACACTATACAGATGTAATAGACTCCTAATAGGGTCAATATCTTTCATAAGATACTTTTTATTAGTGGATCATTTTGTGGGTACCATCCCCACCAAGGTTTCCCTAGTTAACAAATATTAATGTTATGAGTTGCATTGTATTATGGTTATGTTCACTTTTCATTTTGATCATTTATGAAAGTTGAAATATTGTTAAAGATATCCATAGTTGGGAAAAAGTTTTTGGAACATTGATTCACCCCCCATCTCAATATTCTGTATTTGTAGTTCAATTGGTATCATAACACAGTTACTCAAAGGAGGCCTAAAAGCTTGAGTAAGATCTCTATGGATATAGATTATTTATATAAGAACCTAGAGGAAGCTCTTGAGGAGATTGATTTAGTCACAAATGATAGAAAAAAAATGAATATCAAACTTAGAAATGCACAAGATTTCATTCAAGATTAGATTGAATAAACTAAATCCAAGAAGAAAGAGTCAAATGATCAAATCAAGGATGTTGATGTAGTTTCTAAGATTAAGAACGAGGATGAGATTCTAAAGAATGAACTTGAGATAACTAATATTAAGATGAGCATGATGTAAGATGAGAAAAAAATTCAATCTGATTTGAGATCCAAGAATGTAGATTTGAAATCCAAACTTACCAAAGTGACATACAAGCTTGAGACCACAAACTTATAGTACATATAACTTGAGAAATATAACACTATTGTTAAAGGAGAACATAAAAAAATAAAGAAACATCTTGAGAAGTTTTATTCCAACACTAAGGAGCTTGATGAGTAGATTATGGAAAAAAGACTATGACAAGATAGGGATTGGATCCACTAAAGGAGAATCATCTAAAGGATATGAAGTTACTATAGAACTACATCTAGTGAACCAACAACCTAGAAAACAAGAAGATCTTCTTGTTTTCCTTGTTTAGATCTTCTTGTAAGACCTAAGGAAGTGAAGAAACAATTTAATGGAAGATACTTTTCATGTAATCAACTTGGACATATGAATGACTACACAAGAAAGTATTCTAGACCCTTTTTTGGTTATTGTTATAATTATTTTTCTTATGGACATAAAGCTAATGAATGTAGGAAACCTAGATATAATGATAATATCAAAATGTATAAAAGTCCTAAACCTACAACCAATAGACCAAATGGAGCAAAAAATGTCATAATAAACAAAGTTATGTGTTATAATGCAACAATTTTTGACATATTGGTAGGGATTGTAGATTATTGACTAATCAATTTGGACCTAGATATGGAAACAATGTGATAGCATGTCAAATTTGCAACAATTTGGGACATACAATAAGATTTTTTAGAATGAACAACATGAGAACACCAAAAATGAGATCACAAAACATGAACTATAGAAGGAATGCAAACAACGATATAAGAAGGAATGGAATTAGTAATGAAAGACATAAAGAAAATTTGAAAGAGCAAGTAGAAAAATTAAATGAAACATTTGTTAAAGCAAAGATACCTGAAAGCACAAAAGTATGTGTTGAGAATAAAAATGACACATATATGAAGAAGTTGAAATCAATTTTAGTACTTGATAAATCCTTATTAATTTAAACATCAATTCATTAAAGAAAACAAGCGATATCACACTAGAAATTCATTAGATCCTAAAATGATGACATAAAGTTTTGCACACTTAAGAGGAGTATGTAAATGATGTCTATAAGATATAGTTAAGAACACATAAAGATCTAGGGTCATATGCAAGCTTTAAAAATAAATTCATTCTATTGGTTCAAATATTAGCTTTTTGAGTTTGATTACTTGCACAATTAATGCTAAATAGATTTGTTGTGAATAAAAGGACCAAAATCAAAGTTATGATCCATCATTCAAGTGTTTAGAGCCAGAGAACTTTGTGGAGGAATTTTAAGAGTGATTTTAAGGAGATTTGAAGTATTTGAGAAGTGAATTCAACAAGGTTTATGCAAAAAACCCTAATTCTGCAACTTCAAGGTATTATATTTGCATTGTCAAAGCCAAATTGTGAAGTCATTTTAAGTTCGTAAAACGAATCCATCTCTATTTCATGATATTATGAAAACCCTATGTATAATTTTAAGAGAACATTAATTACACATTTGAGAGATGACCTTGTTGGGGCATTCTTGTAAATTTTAAATGGAGTAGTAATTGTAGAAGATGAACAATCATACATCCATTGTAAGTTTGAAACCCTAGGAGATTAAGAAATTTCTAAGGAATTTGAGAAGGTTTACAAACAATGAATGAGATTTAAAGATGAATTCAACCATTTAGGGAAATTAAATAATGTGAAACACATACTTCACCATGAATTTGATAATGAAGAATTAGCTAGAGTTATCCTAAGAAAAATTCATGACAACCAATTTTGAGTGGGAGATCAAGTAGTTGAAATTAAAAGTGATCTAATTCATGGAGTAACTAGTTTAGGCAACAAGGGAAAAATGCCTATCAATGAGAAAAATGTGAAGAAATTACTGTAAGCTAACACATACACAAAGTGGAATGGTAGATGCATGATGATGAGTATGATATAACAAGATGATATGAGATTTATCAGCAAAATCTTAGCATATAAGATGAAATCCATCTCTATAGAGGATAAAGTTTCAATTTTTTTTGTAAATGTAGCATATAAGATGAGTGTTGAAAAAATTGAAGTTAATTTGTGTGAGATTATAAGAAAAAAACTTGTAGAAAATCTTGAGAGAATCAATAAGAACAATTTTGCAACCTTTAGATTTGGGTGTCTAATCACATACCTATCATTTCATGTCATGAAAAGATTCCCTAATATGATATAGTTAGAATGGAAATCAAACAAATGTACAATATAATTGGTTAGTTATTATTATAGATTTTTTTTGAGAACTATATGATTATGAACATAAACAATCTGATAAGAAATTTATAGTCTAAGATGAAGAATATAATGAGAATTCCTATAATAGTTATGGAAAAGCATAAAGAAATAATATGCTTTATGATGGAAACTAACAGAACATGTTTGGAAGTAGTTGACACAAGAGTTATATTTGTTGATCCTTTAGGCTATGAGGTTACACAAGAAAAAATAATTGAATATGATGAGGAATTATTGAAGGAAGATATAGATGATGCTAGTGAGAAATAGGGCACAATAGAAGAAATGATAGATAGAGTACAAAAATTACAAACATCCAGAGAAACTATGAAGAAATTTGAGAGTGTGGTAAATAAAATTTAATGATCCCATCTTTTAGCAGTTGACCAAGTGTGTGTGCGTTAGCCTTGTTCTACATGGTCCCGAGGGCTAACGAAGGGTTTAATGGGATCCTGGAGTGTTTTGGCCTAGTCATTTCCAGTTTGGGCCAAAACGAAGTTGATTTACTCAGTTTCAGGCATACTTACTATTTTTAGTAAATCGGTAGGACACAGTGCAGGTCAATTTTGGTGATTGGATTCGATACTCCTCGATGAGAGCTTTCCAATGAGCTATCACTCGCATTATTCGGAGTCCGATTGCTAATACATTTTAATGCTTGAAGTTTTATTAAAGTATAGTCTAATTTAATTATAAAATATTAAAGTGTTACTTTAATATTTATTTTATGGGGATGTGTACCCAAGGGAGACATAAGGGGTATTTTAATATATGTTTTATATATTACACATCTTTTATCCCACATTGCCCATATGAGTTGAGCGGACCCTTGGAAATAGAATAAAAGGAAGCATTTGTGGCTTCATTAGACAGGTTGAATATGAGAAGAAATTGGTGTGTGAGTTGCAGCTTTGTTTTTGGCATTTGAGGACGTCTATCCTCTCTTGTAACATTCTAGACGTCATTCCCTTGGGGTTTGGCCTTTGGAATTCTTTCTTATTGGCTTCATTATCAAGCAGTTTAGTTGCATTTCCGGCTACAGGCAGATTCGATATTTTGCTCATATCTTCTTCACTACTTTTCCGACGCTTATGCCGCTTGGAGGGAATGGTATTATGAAGGTAGTGGACTGATTGAAGGACAAAGTATTGTAGCAGCAAGTTCGTAAGCATGGGCTGGAGTATTATGACAATATTGCTGAAGTAATTAGTGAGTTGATGAATCTGCTATGTATTTGATTTTATGAATTCTGAAAATAACATTTTATTAGCAGCAGTTCATTTCCACTTTGCATATCATTGTAGTTGCTTTCTTGTTTATGTTGTATGATACCAATTCCATGCACAAAACACAACAAACAATAAACGTTTGATTTCTGGAATTATAAGGGGTTTAAAACATTAAACGGAGAAATAAGAAGTTGAATGCAAACTGTTTGACATAATTCCTTTTAGCAATTTGGTTTAGTTTTTTGGGACATCCAAGGGTGCCCATTACAGTGGTATCAGAGCTATAAGTCCCGCCATCCTGTGGAGGTCTTATAGGGAATTTGGAACAGCCGGATAGAGGGAAAAAGTAAGTAAAAAAACACAAGCTAAGCATTTATGTTTGAGTATGCAACAGGGGTCTTATAATTTCCGCGATATCGGAGCAAGACAAAATAAGATTTCAGACTTGCAAAGCAAACAGTCTAGTACATCCGTGTAGGGGGACATTGAATTCAACCATACAGACACAGAGGAGATATTCTGTGATCAGGACAATAATATGGGTGATCGAGATGACAGGAATACAGGATTAGGCGGAGGCGAGAATGCTGGTCCAGATCAGGGGGATGTAATGTTCAGACAATTACTGGATACATTAGAGAAGGGGCAATGTATGCAACAGGAGTAGAATAGGCAAATGGATATGATGTTGCAGCTTATGGCTAGACAGATGGGCATCAACATTGATGATTTCTATGTTGCTCCAGAGCAAAAGGTAGTTGATTCCTCAGGTGGGATCGAGACACGTATAGAGCCAACCAGTTATGATGTTGGTGATGTGGGCTTTTCGACAGAGTCAGTAGAGACATGCGTGCAAAGTCAGGAGACCACATATGAAGCTTTGTCAGGGGATGATGATGTAGCAATAGTGGAATTAGGAGAATGCAAGGGAACTGTCATATCAACAACCACTTCTATGTCAGTTGAACCATCCAATGAGGAGTTTGATAATAAGCATGCGGTTGTAGATGTGTGCTCTGATGATAGTACACTTGTTATTGCTAATGAGGTGAGCAATATAGTGACAGAGTCATATTATACTATCGATCAACAAAGTGTTAATGTTCACTCTTGGGATAGTACTATGTTCAACACGGATGCAACATTGTCTTATGACAATCTGATGTTTAAGGCTGATGTTGATCATTCACCTGAGTGGAGTTGGGCTCAGTTTTCATCATCTACAAAGATTCAATTTTGTGTTGCAGCAGTTGGGAGGAAGAGGTTTCATAGATCTTCTATGGAGCCGCCTTCTGGTGACATCCAGACTTATACTTCATCAGCACAAGTTTTGGGAGCTAACTTGCAGGACATGTGGTTGGTCCTAATGATGTTCATTTGTAGTTTGTTTAATGTCTATATGGATATCACACATTATTTCAATTGGGATCCAGGTGGAGGTTGGAGTTCATTATGTTACTTAATTGCTTGAGGACAAGCAATTTCAAGGAGGGCGGATTTGTAATGATCCCATCTTTTAGCAGTTGACCAAGTGTGTGTGCGTTAGCCTTGTTCTACATGGTCCTGAGGGCTAAGGAAGGGTTTAATGGGATCCTGGAGTGTTTTGGCCTAGTCATTTCCAGTTTGGGCCAAAACGAAGTTGATTTACTCAGTTTCAGGCATACTTACTATTTTTAGTAAGTCGGCAGGACACAGTGTAGGTCAATTTTGGTGATTGGATTCAATACTCCTCGATGAGAGCTTTCCAATGAGCTATCACTCGCATTATTCGGAGTCCGATTGCTAATACATTTTAATGCCTGAAGTTTTATTAAAGTATCGTCTAATTTAATTATAAAATATTAAAGTGTTACTTTAATATTTATTTTATGGGGATGTGTACCCAAGGGAGACATAAGGGGTATTTTAATATATGTTTTATATATTACACATCTTTTATCCCACATTGTCCATATGAGTTGAGCGGACCCTTGGAAATAGAATAAAAGGAAGCATTTGTGGCTTCATTAGACAGGTTGAATATGAGAAGAAATTGGTGTGTGAGTTGCAGCTTTGTTTTTGGCATTTGAGGACGTCTATCCTCTCTTGTAACATTCTAGACGTCATTCCCTTGGGGTTTGGCCTTTGGAATTCTTTCTTATTGGCTTCATTATCAAGCAGTTTAGTTGCATTTCCGGCTACAGGGAGATTCGATATTTTGCTCATATCTTCTTCACTACTTGTCCGACGCTTATGCCGCTTGGAGGGAATGGTATTATGAAGGTAGTGGACTGATTGGAGGACAAAGTATTGTAGCAGAAAGTTCGTAAGCATGGGCTGGAGTATTATGACAATATTGCTGAAGTAATTAGTGAGTTGATAAATCTGCTATGTATTTGATTTTATGAATTCTGAAAATAACATTTTATTAGCAGCAGTTCATTTCCACTTTGCATATCATTGTAGTTGCTTTCTTGTTTATGTTGTATGATACCAATTCCATGCACGAAACACAACAAAAAATAAACGTTTGATTTCTGGAATTATAAGGGGTTTAAAACATTAAACGGAGAAATAAGAAGTTGAATGCAAACTGTTTGACATAATTCCTTTCGGCAATTTGGTTTAGTTTTTTGAGACATCCAAGGGTGCCCATTACATAAAATACTGAAGGACATTGTGATGACTAAGGAAGCATACACTAAGACCAAACACACAATAGTTGAAATGAAGGTAGCAAGTTAGAGTAATATCTGCTAGTGCAACCTTTATTTTTTACACATAGTAGTCCACCTCTAGCAACATCCACCCCTACAACACCTATCAATGCAAAACCATCTATTGCAAAAGAAAAAGTAGCCAAGGAAGAGAAAGATGTGATAGTAGTCAGTGATATCAACACCCCTATAGTTTCAAGAAGGTCTACAAGGATGTCACCATTATTGACTCTTGTACCTATTAAGAAAGAAAAAGAGAAAGAGAAAAAGGAAGAAATATCACCTAAAAGGATTAAAAAAATGGCTACTAGTCCAGGACCTAGAAAGAAACCTAAAGTCATGATGACCTATCTTGGGAGGAAAAAATAGAACAAAAATAGGAAGAGGCTACACCGAAGAGATAGAGGGAAAACTACCCCATGACAATCTCAGTCACAACCTTAACCACAACCACAACCACAAGTAGAGGGTAGTGGAAAGGAGAATAAATATTGGAAACCAAAAATGAATCAAATGATAATTATGGATGGAAATTTTACACAACTGAGCAAGTACTATGATCTATAGGATCCTTTTCAAAAGAGGTAGTTAGAGAATGCAATGTTAAGGTGCATGATAGAATTTGAACATTTCTTTTTACATATACATGGAAATGTAATAGTTTAGTTGAGAAGAAGGCCAAAAACAAGGAAGAGGACAAGAAGATAAGAAAGTAGGAAATTAGGAAGCTCTATGATATTAAAAGTGATGAAGAAATGGAAGCCATATTAAAGAAGATCAAACCATTTTTGAGGAATAAAAAGAGGTCAATATTTCTAATGGGAGGTGTGTACGAAGAGCTAATCAAGCAGACATAAGAGACAATAGTGAAAGTAATGATGGATTCTATTTCTACTCCAACAACAACAATAACAGAAGATGAACCCCAATATGATCCTGTAATAGATACAAAGGATGCACCGAATGTAGAAGATGATACCATGATGATAGGGAGAACCAGAATCTCCATTGATACTAGTGAAGATCCCTTTGCTAGTGCTAAAAATGTCTCCTCTGGAGGAATAAAGAACAATGCAGTTGGTAATTTGGAAATAGTCCACATTGATGATTATACCAATTTAAAAGAGGAAGAGGATAAAAAGAGTAAAAATGAATCTATAGTTGTGCACATATGTATAACACCTATTGAGTTATCATTGATAACTACCCCTATGAGCACAGAGTTTGATGATACAACTGATTGGTCAAACATTGTCAAGAAAGTCACATCTAGTACAATCTCTTTGAAGAAAATAGAGACAAAATAAGAAAATAAAAAATGAGAAAAATTAAAGAAAGAAGAGGAAATGAAAGAGGAAGAGAAGAACAAAAAGATAAAATTGATATCCAACCATTACAACCACTTGAAACTCAGGCATCTACAAGTGAGGAGAGACAAATAGAAATTGTGTCAACACTCACTAAGGCAACATAAACTTCATAAGCTAGTTGTTCAAGATCACCTCTTAAAGCACTAATTAAAGACTTGTCATAAGATGTTACCAAAATGTTTGATGATAACATGGACATTCAAAAATATCTTCAAGTGACAACATTTTTGCTTGGAAATATTGTAGAAGAATCAAGAAAGATGAGTAAGAGTGCTTTGGGCACACAGGATATGACCAAAATGAAAGTTGCATGATATTATTCAATTATAAATTGATGAGCCAAATATAGAGAATAGATCAGAAAAGACAATGGAAGAATTTGATAAAAAATTCTGCACATTGGTAGAGGTTTCAACAAAAAAGGCTCAAGCTGCTCATGATGCTAACTTATTTAGCACCATTTGCAACAATATTACTAGTGACTTATCACTTCTTGATGCTTGTATCAATGTACTGAGAAGATTCCTATAAGAAGGTAAATAATTGTATGGTAAATGTACTTTCATTTGAGTACACAAAATATATTGAGAAGGAGATCAAGGAAAGGAAGAAAAATTGAAGAGCATTGTGGATGGATTGGCAAATCCAAATGCATAGATAACAAATTTGTAATCAAGGATAAAAAATGTTCATGATGAGTTGTGGCTACTTGATCTAAAGAAGGAAAGAACCATAAGTAAATTTTCACTATGAAGGGAACACCTTACTTTGAAAATTGATCATGTGTAGAGGCAGCTTAAGGAGTGTATAGACACAAAAGACTCCTTTACTAGATTTTTTTATTCTAATCTTAATGCAACTAAATTAGTGTCCCAAGGCTTATGTGCATTAATTAACATATCAAAAGAAGTCAAGGGTACATGGGACAAAGAATTCACTATCTTGAAGAAGAACTTTGGAGAGTGCATGATACTCATTAACAATCAACAAGCTCGATGAAGGAGAAGGTAACATAATTTTGATATGTATATAAGTTTTGACTCACCTTTGTCATTGATGTCAAAGGGGGATAATACTAAAGAAAATTGTAAAATATCATGTATACTTTATTCTAAGGAGTTATGAGTAGTATATAGTAAAAGGGGAAGTAAATATGAGTATAAGACGGTACACATTTTCAAAGATGATCCACAAATTTTAAAATTTTCCCAAGGCTACAATTTTAAATTTTTTTGTAACTTAGCTGATTTCCCCACATGTTACCATCAATGCCAAAGGGGGAGATTGTTGGAATTTTGGCTAGAAGGATATATAAGGATGATATAGGATTATCATTTATGGAAACATATACCTTCTATGAAGAAGGCAAAACATAATACTATGTTTGGGATACTTAGAAAATTGTCTAAGTCTTATTGAGGAAAACAATGAATAGTCAGAGTAATTTCCTTAACATGGTTTAATGGAAGAACTTGAGATTCTACACAGTTAAGGAAAGGAAGTACATGATGTAATATGCATGTGGTTAAGAGTGTAGTGCCTCTAATGTTTGCATTCTGTACCTTGTCTATTTTGATTTGAGAGATACTTGATACTCTTATTTTGAACCTTGTGATGACCCAAGGGTCGAATGTTATAGTTTGAATCGGTACCATAGATGCCATACTGCTATGCTGTTTAGTTTATCATATTTGCATGTTGATGCTATTTTGAGATGACAGTAGATCTATGATGATATCTTGTTATATGGTTTATTTAGACATATTTGTTGGTTATGTTATGTGATCGATTCTTATGCTATGGTGATTTACTTCATTCTTGTATTTTTACACTTTCTATGAATGTGAGTGATGTAAATGGATTAAATAGATATTTTAATACATTTTTCTTTGGCTATGATATTATATGCAGTTGCACTTGATCGTGTGTTTTAGTGTGCAGGAATTATATCCTTGGTAGTGGCACATGGATATAGTGATTTAGCTATTCATATTTTACCAATGTCATCCCTATATGGTTGACATATCCTTATTTAGTCATTTTTAATTAAAACCTTTCGATGATTAGTAAATTCGAACTCATCTACATTATGTGATTAGACAAGTGAGTGTGTCTATGCATTTAGAAGTTCGCATTTGTCGTGAAAGTGTTAAGTGATATTCTGTGATTTTAGGTTTTTGACTTTTAAATCTTTTCAGATTTAATTTCTGGCAGCTTTGCCTTAGGTGAATTTCCATTACAGATAATAACCTATTTTTATTTGGACCAATTTGGAGTTTAGCTACTCCAGCTGGCTGATTTCTAGAATCAACTATTCACTCAAAAAGTGAATAAGTATTGGAAAAGTGAATTCATTATTCACTTCTCACATTTTAGAAATAGAATTTGGAGAGCAAATTTGGAAATCCTCTTCTAAAGGATTCTTGTTTTGTTTGTTATGGGAGCTATGAGCATGGGATCTACACAAGGTTGGTCTCGTTGGATTCGGCTTAGGGAGTTTATGCTTTGCTGTCATTTTCAACGGATTTGGTGGGTGATTTATTTTATTGTGCGAGTTACTATTTCTACCCCTTTTGCTATCAAGTAGGGCTTTCTTGTTTTATTGTTTTCACTCTGTTTCAGCTTCTGATTCTTGTAGCAATTTGTTAGGAGGCTGAGAACTAGTGTTCCCCTCCGTTTTTGTTTGTTGGTTCTGCCTGGTTGGTTGAGTATGAACGTTTTCCCTATTTTTGAAATGGGGGTTTGGGCTTTTGAGCCGTTATGCTGGCCATTTTTGCATATGGTGTCTGATTTCATTTTTTTTTAGATTTTTAGAGTTTTTGCACCCAAAGGTCAAATGGGTTTTAATTTTGATTTTTTTTCAAAATTTGGAGTTTTTACCTTGTTTTGTGTGCCACCCTATTTTCTTGGGTTTTCTTGGCACAATGTGGGTCATGGACTTGGATGATCCACTTGGATATCTGTCAAACCCTTTTTGCACTTGCATTGGGATGCATGTAGCATCTGTCATCCTAATTTTTTTTAGTTGATTGACTTTCTATTTGGGTTCTCATCTAGTCCTTTTTTATGATCTTCGTGATGGTGGTGTGCCACACATGAGTACATGCACATGCATTTTCAGATGACTTGTGAGTCTCGATCTTCCATGGTATTTCCAGAATTGTGATCATTAGGGTTGGGTTGGGAATTTGCATGCCTATGGGCACTCATCATTGGATGAGCATGGGTAGGGTAGGGTAGCATATGGAGGGGGCTTCTATCTTGTAGCCCATTGATCATGACACCATGGGTTGGTAGAAGAAGTTTTATATAAGTTATAACTAAAGAAAATACTGGGTGGAAATAAAAACTTAAGATAATAAAATGTGTGAGCACCCGATTAAGTTCGAGGACACAATGTGTGAGCACCTGTTTAAGTTTAAGGACACATGATATGAGCTTGTGCTTGTACATGCCAAGCGACTCTCCATGATGTTAGCCCCTACGTAGTAGCCCATTGAGATGTCTAACCAGGACCTATAGTATGCATTGTCTTTGTCTTGGATTTAGTCATCATATTGCTTGGCGTGTGTGTTAGCCTTGGATGTTTTTTTGCGTGTGTTTTGTGGTTGGATCATTGTCTCCATCAACATGGTGGGTGTGGACCTATGGGTGCTTTGTGGTTGGGAGGCATAGCTACCTACACTACTACTACGGATCAGTGTACAGAGACAGTCTTATATCCTAGTGCAACCATTGTTGGATGTGTTCACTTGGTACTTCGGTTTATGGAGTATGCTTCTTGTGATTCATGCTTTCATTGTTGTTTATCATATTTAGATGATCTTAGTTTTGATGCATTCCTTATTATGATGATTAGCATGTGATAGGTGATGTTATCTACTTGCAAGTTTATCTTCTGTTGTACTACTAGCATGTTAGATTTCCTTATGCTTTTTGTTATTAGCATGTTTAGTAGTGACATCCCTATTATGATAGTACCGACGATTTGATCAGTGGCTTGGGATGTTACGCATAGAGGATGGCTAGGGCCCACGATGGTCTTATGATGCCATTGATAGTTGGGAGGAACTATGTACTTACTTGGTTATTTTTGTACATTGCGATGTTATTTTAGTTATTGCGATACTGCGATGTTCCTTCTGCACTTTTACTCTTTTTGTTAGATGGTTAGATGTTGTTCTTTCTATATTTCCTTATTCAATTCGAGGGTTCTTGCCTAAAGATGTGGGTTTGGTACTCAACAATGTGGAGGTTCTGAACTCAGTTTTAGTCTATTGTTTGTCCTTAAGAGTTTTTCTTTAGTTCCCTAGGCAACCTTTTATTAACATGGTGCGACACAAAAATGTATCGCACACCCATTGTAATTGTAGCATGTGTTCCCTAATTCTATTGCATGCCTCTTGGAGAAATATTGTGCAATACTAGAAAGTATTGCACGTCCTTGTAAGAAATGTCGTACAACACTCTTAAAGTGTCACATGCCTTTGGAAGAAGTATCACCCAGTCCTTGAAAGTGTCGCCCTCCTTCTTTAGAAATGTCGTGCGATACTTTTCTATGCTATATTAAAGTATCACCTAGTTTTTCTAAAAACCTGTGCAGGCAGGCAGCAGACACTTTTCGATCTGGTCTAAACTTTTTGAGAGTTGATTTGGATACCCTCTTCAGTGTTCTTCAACCCTATGGTGTTGCATTTTGATTTCTGTTGAGTGTGTTTTAGTAGTCAATCTCTTAGGGTTTAAAATAAATCATTTAAATATAAGTTGACATATTGACGTATAGTTAATTTCTTATAATTAAGATATATTTTAATATATGCTATGATTCATTTGTGATAGGTTCTAGACCTCTACAAGCTAAGATAAAGCTTATAGGAAATTTCAACACTTCAAAAATCCAAACTTAGCCAAATTTTAAGGCTTCAAGATTTTAGACTTAGCCAATTTTTAGGAGTCAACTATTGTCTATTAGCTTGGTTGATCTCGTATGTTTTCTTTTTGATGTTTTGGTTAGTAGTGGCATTTGGAGATCCATTGGTGTTGGTTGATTATCTGTCTTCCATTGTGATCTTTAGGATTTTTGTAGGTTGTTATCATGTGCACTTACACTTGGTTTAAAAAAAAAAAAATCTTGCTTTCTTTTCATCCTTGTTTCCAAGGATCTCAAGGTGAGGCATTATAAAGAGCACTTAAACATATTCAATGTATAGACACAATTATGATAAGTTTTATAGACAAAACATAGAAGATAATAGAGTAAAGGCATTTTGGTTAAGGGATTATTTTGGTTTACCGAAAAAATGACTTAAAAATATTGGGATGAGATCCTAGATGTTAACCCTCACTTAGAAAAAAATGATTTCAAGTTTTGGGAAGCATGTAAGGCATTGAAGGCTAACTAGTTAAGTAGTTTGGTATAAAGGAAGAGACTTTTTTCTTAAATAAGTGCAACATTGTAATGTAATGCTATAATGCACACTTTTTATACTATGTATTGATGTGAACTTGATGATAGTATGGTATTGTACAGATGTATGATTATATTTTTGAAGAGAGATATAAAGGACAAATCAGATTTTGAAGATATCAACATAGTTAGAAAGGTTTTTGTATCTATACCTTTTCTATACATATTGTACTATTGTATATGTATGTTTGAGCAGTGGGCTCAACTTTCTACTTTTATTGTAATACCAATTCCTAATAGGGTTGAGGCTTCTAACAAGGCCTAGTTCTCTAACAAGAATAGGTAAACTATATGGATGTAATAGTCTCTTAACAATGTCAACATCTTTTACAAGATACTTTTGATTAGTGGATCATTTTTTGGGTACCATCTCCATTGGGGTTTTCCCTTTGCTAGGGTTCCCTAGTTAACAAATAACGATGTTATGAGTTGCATCATATTATGGTTATGTCTACTTTTTAGTTTGATCATTTATGCAAGTTTAAAGATTTTTAAAGATGTCCCTAGTTGGGAAAAATTTTGTGGAACATTGATTCCCCCCTGCTCCCGCCTACCCCCTCCCCAGTATTGCCTATTTCTATTCACATTCATTTGTATATTGAATTATGAATTTTGGAATCTCCTTCCACTTGGACCTTTTTCCAACCTTTCTTCATTGTTATCTTCAATTCCCAACATATCACCCTAGCTTTAGCTATATCATTAAAAACTAAAATCATATAGTGAGAGAGTTTCATTATTTAAATTTTTTGAATGAAACCCTCTCCAACGACCTCTAGATTACCTTTGTATGTGCTATTAAATATAACTTTCTCCATCCTTGAGGTGATCAAATTAATTTAGTAATAGGTAAATTAATTAAGAATTTATGGCCTATTCATTTTAATCCAAGTCAAGAATTTTCTGATTCTAATGGTTTAGAATGCTAAGACTTATTCCTCCTACAATCACTAGGATGTGATAAAAAAGTATGAATTCTATCCTACATATAGACCACCAAAGATTGTTCATCCTAATAAATCCTCTTATTCCTTCCTAATGAAATATTGCCCATGATTACAATAGGAATATAATCCCATATTAGTTTATAACCATAAAGTTTTATATTAAAGGTACAATTTTTAAGAAGGGCAATAGGAATGTCCCAATATAGCTATAACCTAAAAAGAAACCAAGACCAATGATAAGAGGAAAATATAGTGTATGAACAAATGATATTTGGTTGCACTTTACTTTCACATATCAAAATTGTACACAAGAGAAACATGCATTCATGAGACCTTGGTGTGAAATGCAGTGAGAATAGTAATGAGATAAGCTAGACCCAAGAAAAAACTATCAAATGAGAAATCCATGAACATCTCATGTTTCCCTAACTACAACTACTAAAATCACTCTTAGACCAACATCCTAGTGACAGTTCTAGAATGGGATTATGCTATTTGTACAGATCTATAAAAGACTATATGAGATCTATATGAAATGCAAGATATATCAAGATGAGAGCATGAAAATGCTATAGATATGTGTATGCCTGAGACTAAAAAATGCTAAATAATGCTATATAATGCTTAAGTGATGCTATAATGATTCTAGAAACCTCTATAATAATGATACTAAATGGATTATCAAATGTTAGGTATAATATGCCTATAGTAAGGATGCATAAAACTTGGGTCCCTTTGCTCTTGATTTTCCCTTCTATTTATAGGATTTTAGAAGGGGGTTGGGGTGAGGATTTGGGATTTAACTTTTACTGGGGGTAAGAGTGAAACTAATAATATAGTACAAAACCCCAAGAAGAAAAGTTCAACAGACTTGGTTTGTGAGGATAAATAAGGATTTTTAATTCTTTTAAATCTCAAAAAGGTTGGATTTCACTTTTGAGAGGATAGTGATTTCAATTGATTTATTAAATGTTGTATTTATTTTCAAATTTTATCTTTTTTCCTTTTTATTTTATTTTTTGATTTTGTAAATTGAATTTCCTCTTTGGAAGTGATTTTGGTTTTTGAATTTTTAAAAGAATCAAGAGCTTAAGAAATTAATTGATTAATTATTCAAACAACTTGACATTGTAATTGATTTGAAAAGTCTATTATTTTCCTTGTTTCTTTAATTTTTTCTTTAATCTTTGTTATTTGATTGAAATTCATGTTGTTTAGGTCTTTGCCAATTTTAGGGTGTCTACAAACGCCCCTCTTTGAGTTAATATGCGGAGCATATTAGTTCAAAGAATTTCCCAATTTTTTGATTTTAAAGCCAAATTTTGATGGTTAAGTATCTAATTGCTGATGTTTTTCTGATTTGAACTTGATACAATGTTTGATTGTAGATGACTCAGTGCCTGATCCTGATATTGTGATGTTTAAAATCCTTTATTTAGAAAAGTCTATTTGGATGCCCCACTTATTTTAATTGATGTTGAAGTTTGGCTAGGCTAGAACATTTTTGATGTTTGATTTTTTTTATATGCTTTTGATATAGGTATATTTCCCCCTCAGAAATAAAATTAGAAAAATTGATTGGCAATTTATGGAGTTCAATTTTATTTTTGAAAAACTAAGATGTAAAAGGTGAAGATGAATTGGATAGGAGGGATATCATTGAATTTGATGGAAAAAAAATACCCATGTCAAGAAAATAGGTGTAAAGACATTAAATAGGATGAAAGATGTTAAAATATGCCATAAATGCCCCTAGTGAGGGTTAAATAGGTCAAAAGACCTTTTACCCTTTTTATTTTTACACTCCCCTTTCACTCTTCTCCATTTTGAGCTCTGATCCAATGACAATGGTGGTCCCATTACGAGAGCACATATTCGAGAGGGGTCATAAACACGAGCATCTTACCAACTATGGTGCCATGGTAAGTCATTGAGAACCTTTGTGATTTCAAATTTTGTGAATTTTGTAGCAATTTTTGAATTTTGTGTGACTTTAATTTGTAAATCCTTGTATTTCATGTTTTGGCACATATAATGGTTTTTGTAGCACATTTAAATTTTTTTAGTGCATATATACTATATAATAGTGCAACCACACTACAAAATAGCACATTTAGATATGCCCTAGGGTAGAAAGATAACACATAATGTAAAATTGTAGTGCATATGCATATTAGAATAGTGCATCCATTTTTTTTAGTGCATAAGTGATCTTTTATAGTGCATACATAGGTTAAAATAGAGCATATGAGTTTTTTGATGAATTGTGCAAGTATTGTGAACATAGGCTTATAAAATAGTAATGTTGTAGTGCATATGCAATGTGGTAGAGCATATCCATAGCTTGTAGCACTTCCAAGCAGTGGAATAGTGAATATGTTGAAGTAAATAGCACTTATGAATTTTTTAATGCATTTGTGATATAAGATCTTCTTCATTTGTAAATAGCACATCCATTGCATTGAATTTGATAGTGCATTAATGTTCTAACGTGGTACTTTTGAATAGTAAATAGAGCTTGGAAGGTCTAATGGATGCTGCAATGCCCAATGTAGGGTTTGCTAAATATCAAAGGGGTCAAATAGGTAAATGTGAACATGATGAGTATTTGATCATAGTTTGATATAGAAATCTAATGTCCTTTGGATAATTAGAATGTTGATGTCAACCCATATTTTGTTCACACAATAATCTAAACAATATAGTAGTGTAACCACAATGAAATATGTAGAATCAATAAAATATGTTGGATAGATAAAAAAAGAGTTCCCACCTCAAGATATAGAGTAGGGAAAACTAATATGTACATCTCAAGATGTAGAGTTCAACAAATAACTAGTTCAGGATTGAACCATTAGCTAGATAGCTAGATGTTGACTTAGATTGATGTAGGAGAATCACTGCGACTCCTTGATTGATAAAATTTAATTGATGTTTGTGTAAACAAGTGAATGGATGAAAGATCATGGTGCTTGGTTTGTATCCTTGACCATTGGAGTCGATTGATAAATTGTTAGCCAAGGATTGACAAGTGATAGATAGATGTGGGTTCTCATACTTACTTTAGATACCATAGTTTTGGGTGAACCAAAGATTACTAATAGCTGTGGCTAAGTAATGGCACTTGAACCATAAGACCTTTCATATGCCACTTGAAGAGATGATGATATACCCCTGAGGATGTGTACAAGATTCTTTAGATCCCTATAGTGGAGGATCTGGTATATTACAATCAGATAGATGATGGTACAACCTATCGAAATCTATTTGCAAATGATGATATTGGGAATGATAGTGTGCCATGGTTTTCGATGCTTTAGTATGACCCATTACCAACTATGCTAGTAGGGTTGATAGGAGGATTCCTCCTACTAGATAGGTGAGGGTGTGATTGTCTAGTTGGATGGGGCCACATCTTTCAGGATACGATTGATCAACCATAGATATTTTCTTGGAGAAATTGCATCCTAGCCCATTTGTATCATGATTTACATCAGATGGTATATTCAAGGGCTACATCACTATCAGATGATGTGGTTCTTTTACAAATATGGACATGGGAGCATCTTCCCATCACCTAACCTATATATGTTTGACAATGACTACAAGACATGCCCTTCATATATATATATATATATATATATATATATATATATATATATATATATATATATAAAGGTATCATTGTCCATCCCCATCTAGATAAGAAAAAGTATTGGAGATGTATGTTGGATGACATGGATGAGGTTGTGTGGAGGCCCTACAGGTATCCAAAGCCATGGGTAGAGGATTATGGTGAGATGGTTTATTTCTTTTGTCCATGTTATTTTATTGACTAGATCCCTTTGGTGATTAAGCAATTTTGCTTCATGAGAGTAGTCAGGCAATTCGATCGACGATAGGGGATACCACACGGAGGAGCACACTATGCCCGTGTGTATGCAGAGAGGCTAGTATGGGGTCCTACATTAGAGTATGAGACATGCCAAGAGGCTTTTATGTAGATGATAGGGATGCCATAGGGATGGGCATTGAGGGATGATATGGTCAATGTCAGGATGGAGGGGGACTATGTGTGATGGTTCAAAGAGCATCCCTTTCCTAGATATTCAGATTCAGCTGAGCTGATTCTAGGTATTGAGAAGAAGTCAAGCATGGATGAGGATGATGATGGTTAAGATAGGTGGGGGAGAGGGAGGACTAAATGTAGAGGCCAAGGACCAAGAGCTTAAGGTAGGAATAGAGGTAGAGGTAGGGCCATGATGATGCCCCAATGGGGAGTGCTACCACATGTTTTGGTATAGAGACATATGCTAATGTAGAGGCTAGGGGATGTGGGTAGAAATAGACCCAAAGAGGTCTAGGTTTGTGGTGGTAATGTTATGAGATTAGACACAAGAGCTAGTATGGGTAGTGGAACAACTAGTGGGATTGGTGGGAGAGGTTTAAATAGTGGTGTAGGGCCTAGCAGGAGGGCTAATGATATGGATCAGGTTAGGACAACACAACACAGGGAAATGATACAAGAGGATGTTTAATTTGTTAGGAGGTAGAAGCAAGATGTAAAATATCCCTCTATATAGGTACATAGCTCCCATCCACAACCACAACCACAGGTTCCCATAGCTCTAGTACAGTTGACATTTATATCAGGTGGGTTATTTGTGTGAGTATCATAGAGGCACAAATTGGAGTGGTTTACTCGTAAATTAGGTAGTTGGAGAGAACAGTTTAGGATTTCATAGCATTGATGACATCGAGGCCTCCACCTCCACCTTCATCATTGAAAACAAATGGAGAGACCACAAGTTAGGTAGCCCCATCCATACTAGAACTAGTACATTTGAGGTCATTTTTTGACCATTATTGGTTGAAATTTTGACCCAATTTTTGACCAAAATTTGACCAAATTTGACCAACCCATTGGTCAAAAATTTTTTGGTCAAAATTTTGACCAACATACTGGTTGGTCAAAATTTTGACCAATACGTTGGTTGAAAACTTTCAAACATGTTGACACAAGTTCTGCCAAGCATTGGTCAAAATTTCAACCAATGCTGGGTAGTTTTCTA
Source organism: Cupressus sempervirens (assembly GCA_028749045.1). Lineage (NCBI taxonomy): Eukaryota > Viridiplantae > Streptophyta > Pinopsida > Cupressales > Cupressaceae > Cupressus > Cupressus sempervirens. The sequence continues at coordinate 541,070,780 of CM053789.1, forward strand.
CTAGCATTGATTAAAATTTTGACCAATGTTTGGTCAAAAATACCAAGCATTGGTCAAAATTTTGACCAATGCTTGGTAAAAACTTTCCAAGCATTGGTCAAAATTTTGATCAATGCTTGGTAGAAATTTTTTTGAGGCTCACACTTGTTGAGGTCCACTTCAACAATGGCCCTTCCTGTGAAATTGTTGTCTAAAACCTTTCTAATGAGATAATGTGTTATAAGCTCTTCATTAGTGGGATGGAACGTGAATCCATGAGGTAGTTGTGCATCACCCATATCATGACTGTAACTAAAGTTAAGAGCCTCTATTATTGAATTCTCTTTCGTATCACCCATATTCATTTCCTTTGCTATGGGAAATCGGGAAGAGAATTCAATAATAGAGGCTCTTAACTTTAGTTACAGTCATGATATAATGGGTGATGCACAACTACTTCCTAGATTCACGTTCTATCTCACTGATGAAGAGCTCATAACACATTATCTCATTAGAAAGGTTTTAGACAACAATATCATAGGAAGGTTCATTGCTAAAGTGGACCTCAACAAGTGTGAGCTTTAGGGAGAGTTCAATTCCCTCCTTTATTATTCACTATGCATATAATCCCACACACCCATTTGATCTCAAATGATGATATGTACTGAATGTTGAATGTCTATGCTAAGTGCTCCAAAACCATCCATTTCATGCCTTTATCTATACACAATGTCTTTCTAGTTTCTTTCTACTTGCACGCCCATTTCATTTCATATGATCATCTAAAAATTGTGTCACTCTAAGCTCTCAACTATTTCCTCTTGATTGATCATCTCATAACTATTGAATGAGAGCTTTGGGATAAGCTATAGGCATCCATCAAAGCATAAAGGATATTTTTAGATGGTGTAGATGAAGTAGTAGCATTTTCCTTGGGAGACATGCTTGCAAAATGGAAGCATAGATAAGTCATGTGAACAGTTTGATAGGATGCCTGAATGTAATGTGGTCATCAAAAGCCATGGTTGCTAGATATGCCCTGGTAGACATGCATGCAAAATGTGGAATCATAGGTAAGGCATTTAAACTATTTCATTGACTACCTCCATGAAATGTCATCTAATGGCAAGCCAATATTGCAATATATGCATATTGTCCCAGTAAGAATCATTATACTTCCAATTGGTTGACGTGAACCTTGATGTGGTAAATGCCCCTGAATGGGACCACAAATTCATTTGATCCAAAATGATGATGCTAAAAATATTTACACAATTGAATTTAAAAATCAAATTACAGTGTCATTTGAACTTACCATATCTGAAGGGATAAGCAACAACATCCACTGCAATGTCATAGATGTCTGAGTAAACAATAGTTGATCCTGGCAGTGAGCTCTCCAAGTTGGAGAGAGTAGGTGCCCAGTTTCTATTGAAGTAGGGTGATGCATCATTATTCGTACATTGCATGGCCTCCCTACCATATCAAGAAATGTTATTAAGAACACTGTTGAAACTTGGACAACATTGTTCTCAAGCTAAAATTGATGTATTATATTGAGGTTCAACAGCTCAAAATGCTGGAACACCTTTAATTCTCATGCAAATCTGTAACTCATATTGGGTCTGCAAGAGATGAATTATGTATCAATCTCCTATGGACTAGTATAATTCACTATTGCCATGCAAAATTTCACCTTGATTCAGATCTCCATAAGGTAATGCATTAAATGTGAATCAAACAATCTACTGTAAAACCTCAACAAAACTAAAATGTGATCAACACTAAGGCATGCCCTTCCTAATTAACCATCAATCCCATATAGACTAGTGTAATTCATAATTACCATGCATTATTTGATGTTGACTGATATCTCCTTGAGACAATGCATTAAATTAGAGTAAACATTGTCTGTCGAAAAACCTTTAACAAGACTTAAAAGTTAAATGTTATCAATAATAAGGTATTCCATTTGTAATGAGCAGAAAGCTTTCAAAATTGTACTGGGTGATTGATATCTCCTTGAGAAAATGCATTAAATTGGAGTGAGACATTGTCTATTGGAAAAATCTTTAACAAGATTAAAATGTGATCACAAGAAACACATTAGTATTTGTTAAACATAATTAAATCAAATGCTTAAGAGAAATTTTCATGAACCATCAAGAATTAAAAAACCACAATCCTTTTTATCCCAAATATTGCCATAAATAATGTGTATACGACAACTGCAAAAAGCTTTATTTATGAATGAAGTAGCTAAAAATGTGAGAAGATAGAATTATACAAATTAAATTCAATTGCATATCCCAAATTAAAGAGCAAAGGGAATTGTTAGATTAAGTACCATGGTAGATTCAAAAAGGAAAAAAACATCAAACATACCTTTCTTCTTGTGGCATTCTAGAATGAATGCAAATTGATGGAAAGTTGCACTCTACAAGAAGCTTGTTTAGCTCTATAGCTTTGTTAACACTCTTGACAAATATCACAACTTGATTGAAGTCTAGTGCATTAAGTAGATCATTCAGCTTCTGGTTCTTCTCCAGCTCACTTAGTTTTATGTAGTGCTGGAAGAATCTCAAGACATAAATACCAAACACAACAAAAGAGAGAACAATTTACTATTTTATCAAACATTATTAAACTCAAATAAATTCAATACCTGAACTAAACCATGAAGTGTCAATTTTGCCTCATCATCAATGTATATCTCCATAGACTATAAATGGAAACAAATGTGTGTAAAATTAGGTGGTGTGATTTCCATCAAGAGCCAATAGTGCCACAACAATCCACTTCATATTTGTACCATGAAAAAGAACTAAACATAGCAAGTGCAATTATCATCAAAACTTCCAAAGGTCAATACATGATTTGTGCCCTCGAAGAATGGTTTATCTATTTGTAAGGGCATTCAAAGTAAGAAGCTTCTGCATCCCATCCCTTAGACATTTTAATAGCCCTTAATGTGCTCTCATCCTTGAGAAACTACTGTTACAATTGAAATTTGAATTTAAAAAGCCAATCTGTAAGTAAGATATATATTTGTTGATTCAAATTCTCTTCATAACCCAACTTCATTAACTTTTATAAGAAGCAAGTGTTTCCTACGAATTCCTACAAATTGGAACTAATTATATGGATGATGTAAAACAAAATATAAAATAATACACTAAGATCAGCTTCAAAACTAACCTTCACAAGATCCCCCAATTCCTCACTACACTCCAACTTGTCCTCAACAAGCCAATTCTCCAAAAGGTTCTTTTTGTTCTAATTTACAACTAATTGTGATAGTTCAAGAGACTCAAATTAATTTAGCTTACCTTTTGTCAATAAATTACCAAAATACTGGAGAAGCGGTGGTGTTTGCCTTGGTTGTACTGGAATGCTCTACAAAAACATTGGCAATTTCTTTAATAATAATTTTGAGTTTGATATTTTTAAATATTGAACCCTTGCTATTTATTAGACCTACTTCTGATAGGATATATCTTTGGTGAAATCCAAAACTACTTGGAACTTTGCTATAGTGTCTAGTGTATGAAGAATGCCTTGCAGAGATTCTATTACAAGTTCTGCTGCTTCTTTACACTTTATCTAAGAAAACAACTCTTGGAAATGCTAGACAACCTACATAACAAACACAAATATCCAATTAAAACTTCATTTCAAACTGATTTGATCTTCTTTGTTATTAAATTATTTAAATATAACTATTCCAAAGGTAACACAAACTTCCTATTCTGAAACATTGTCTTAAACATGATTATTTGTAGAACCTTGCAAAAAATGATTTTAGGTATTCCATACAATGATACATCTAATGAAAAAATATCTTAATGACCAAAATGGGGTTCAACACCAAAAAAATATTCTCTATGAAAAGAAATGTCTGATTATCCAACCAAACTTACTTTATTTTTGGATGATCAAAAAGTAGTGCTAATTTGCATTAATTTGGCTTGATTGTCTTAGCATGCCCTCTATAAAGATACCTCCTTTGACCCATCAAAAAATGTGGAAAGTTTCCTCCTTGGGTAGTAACAAAAACTTCACTGTGCAAGCAAATAGTATAGTGTAATGTAGCCATTCTTGATGAGTAGTCCTGCAATCATCAGCCACCTTTGTTTCACAACTTACAACTCAAATATTAGCTTGAATATTTGGAAAGGATCAAATTATATAAGTCATTGTAGTGGTTTCCATCAATGCAAGAAAAGAAGGATACCTTAAATGCAGCCAGTTCTTTTGGAGATGCAAGTGTTTCCTTTGTTTGTAATAGGGGAAACATCTGTTGGAGTGCCACCATGTTTTTCTCTGCCTTTTATATTTTTCCAAATGCTAAATATATGGATGTGTTATTTTTATTTGATCTTACCAACCTGCAAGGTAAAAAAAAATCAATGGATGCATTCTACTCAATGAGAAGAGATCTAACAATGCATGATTTTGTGTGTATGCTTAGTGTCTACATATATTAATGTGTATGCTTTTATTTTTTACGTGTATGCTTTGTGTCTACATATATTCATGTGTATGTTCTTGTGTTTTGTTCATATCTAATGTGTATCCAATATGTTTACACCATGAATATCCATGATTGTTTCCAATATGTTTACTCCATGGATATCCACAACTTATGATAATATCTATATAGTGTAGAACAAGGTAAATTATGAAGTAGACTCCATGATAATTCAAATATTGCTTCAGAACAAGAAATTTTGGGGAGGGCATACTTTCATCACCTTGTCTAAGGAAGAGAAATTTAACCAGTCCAATAATCCAAGTATCAACAAACCAAAAACAATGATTACTCAAAAAATAGAAACCCATATAATTAAGGCATCAATTTTAATAAATAATGATTTAATTACATAAAAACATCAATTTAGTTAACAATTGAAGGCAATGTTTAATAAAAACTAAAGAGAGTTGCTAAATTGGTTGTGAAAGGATACCACTCTTCAAGTGAGGAGGGCTAACTAAAGGTACACCACCTTTCAATGACACGATAATATTGTAATGGTAGAAGATATTTTATTTAGAAGGGCATCGATTGAGGAAGGTGTCATTTGAAGAAACACCAATCAATCAAGGAATCATTTTCAAAAGGGACTTCAAATATCATAAGAGACTAGCCAATATTCAACGATCCAATTGATAGATCGAACCATTCAACAATAAGCATTTATTCAAAGTAGTAGGGATCAACATCAAAGAATGAAATAATATTAAATCATATATGTGTGTGTGTGTGTGTGTGTGTGTGTGTGTGTGTGTGTGTGTGTGTGTATACATACATATATATATACATGTATATATGTATATGTATACATATATATATACATATACATATATATACATATATATATATACATATACATATATATACATACATATATATATATATATATGCATATACATATACATACACACACACACATATACATATACATATATACATATATATAGTAGTATCGACTGAGATGCAAAATTTTGGGTAATCAAGAAAAGGGGACATTACAACATCCATGATACCCATGTTTACCACAAATTTAGTCATTTTCCCCCCTTAAGGTTTCAAATTCTTCTTCACTCATTTCTTCATCCGATATTTTGCTTCTAAGTTATGTGTTTGTCCCCTTCTTGTACACTCATGTCCAAATTCCCATTTTCCTTACAATGAAAACACAACCCTTTCCTTTAAAGCTTTGTCTTGTCTTCCTTTATATGGGAACATGGAGACAATGTCTTTGGTAACCAATTTTCCTTATAGGAGGGTTGGGTTTGTGCCCTTGAAGGCACATTCTTTGAATAGCTCTTGTCCTTTGTTTTTGTGACTTAAAATCTCAAAGCCTTTTGGATTTCATCTAGAAGTGTTGTAGGGTCATCCAAAGAGAAGACTACCATACCTTTGTAGCATTCAAAGCATCCTCCACACATAACTTCTTTTCCTTCAACTCTATCTCTATTTTTGCTCCTACCTGTGAATCATACTTCTTATCATCACTCACCTAACTTGGCTTATGCTTATTTATTATCATAATGATATAGGCATAATAAAGCCCATCTTAATGAATGATATACATTGACAAAATTTATCTATTACTCAGAGAAGTATTTAATAGTGAAACACTACATAAGACTAAACACATTTCAATAACTTCACCTGTATAATTGCAACTCCCCTAGATAGTTTAGCAATCCTTTCATTCAATTTTTCTTTCTCATAATCTTATTTAGAAACCTAGAAATAAAGAAAGTATTCAATTGCTAAATACATTCTACAAGCTAGGTTGATAATAGTACAATTCTCTAATGAGTTATTCTTTGCCAATATATTGATATGCTAAAAAAAAGACAAAGTGTTTACCATGATGAGATACTAGGTGCAGACAAAGGAGAAATAACATAAAGAATAAAACTAAAGTGCTCTAATTACAAAGCATAAGACTGATAGTCCATGTTAAGGCCTGAAGAACACACACACAGACAAGAAGGCATACCTCAATTATGCTCCTAATTTGATTAATATTCTCTTAATAGCCTCTTGAGTTGTTCCATCACTAACTATTGTTGTTGAATCTTTTGTCAGCACTATCTTGGTAGCAGTTCCCAGAACCTCATTCCCAACAATGTCAAGGGCCAGGCCCACTTCATCTCTAATGAAAGTGCCTATATTAGAATACATGGTTCAAATGTTTATAGTTGTCTATATTACTGAAAAACATTTTAGGAGAATGAACTTTGAAATAACATAATCTGAAGTTGACAACTTACTTTTTGCACTCAATTTGAACTCATGTTCAAAATATTAAAAAGGCTACTTCATTATGGCCTATGAAAAATTGATCAACTAGTCCTCAGCTATTGCTTTAAAACATAGCAACTAAAACATATATATTGCATCAAACTAAAATATAGTTCATATTTGTAGCTAAAATGTATTTGAAAATACTAACATTATCAAGTAGAATATTTGATTTCTTAAAGTCATGATAGATAACTAGTTTCTCAGCACAACGAAGAAAAGCTAATCCTTTCGCAGCCCCAAGTAATATCTTCATTCTTGTTGACCAAGAAAGTGGAACATACATCTTTGTAAGAATCACCAAACAAACAACCAAAAAGAAACATATAACATCAACAAATTTCCCAACAACTAGGTTATTTTAAAACTTAGATATTGAGACTCAATTCATGAAAGTAAAAGGAAATTATACATAAAAATGAAATCAAATTCTTGATTTGTTCAAAAAATATTTTTATTTTCATTATACAGGATATAATTACGAATATCAACCAACTTAGCAAAATGGAGACTACAATAAAAATGGTATTCCAAGGGTCATAGTGGGTCCTATTTGCTCTTACCTAGTGAATAGGCTCATAAAAATGAGAGCTATGTCAAATGACCCTATGTGAGTCCAAGCTAAAACTAGTGGTGAGATATGAGCACATATTTTGGGCAGCTTGCAAGTTACACTACCTCAACTTGGTGATGCAAGCAATTGGCATCCAAATAAAGTGGGTGAAAGAAATAGTGTGCATTATTCAAGCACATCATTATTTTCTTTGGAGCATTATGATTTCAGGATACGCATATGATGAATTGATAAAGCTTTAGACCCTTCCAAATAAAAGTGGTAAAAAAGATGACTTATTAGGATGAGAAGATGAGAGGTAGATGGATTTGGTTTTTGCCTTGGTATGTTAGTTTGAGCTTCACTTGGTTTCAAGAATACTATAATATAATTAACAACACCAACCACATGAAGGTGGAAACTCATCTGGCCTCACCACCCCCATGTCCCCCCAACATCAATCTAAATTCCCCATTAATATCTAGTTACATACTTCTTTCATTTCATTCATCCATTTATGAACTATAACGTTCAATCAATACAATCACATAACATTCATTAATATGATATAAAATTCATTAATACACAATAGTAATCAAGACTTTAGATTATATTATTAGAAGATTTTACAAAAGTTTTGCCCTATTCAACTGCAAGCACTGGGGGAAAAAGAATAGGGCAAAAAAGACCCCCAGTATAGCCTGGGATCAGAGTCTTGTATACATTATAGATGCCCTTTATAAGGGTCTTTAAGAAGGCATACCTCCTTTTATACAAGGGGAGGATTTCTAATAGAAGAACCTCCAAAAACAAGTACAAGGTTGGATCAAAATCCATCTCAATTAGATTCCCTTCCCAACATATTGGAGATTACAAATAACAGTGGTTGAGAGGGTTACAAATATTAATGTTGGAGGAAATTGGAGTAAGAAAATTTTGAGGAGATCTCTGGTCTGGTTAAAGAAATAGTGGACACTGGAGGTAAATGTTGCAATCCTTGAATAACTTGCAATAAAAAAACAATATTCCACAAGAGCCATAGGAGAATGCCGAAGATAGTGATGATGCTAATAGGCACATCATGTCTATCTTTGGCATTCTCCTATGGCTTTTGTGGTTCTAATCTTATAACATGAGGCTTCCTCTTCTTTTTTCAAGCATAAGGCTGATGCAGCCTTGTATAAGAAATAAATGGGTTTAATTCTATACTTTTTTTAATGTTATAAGTATTTCATTAATCTAAAGAACATAACAAGGATTTTTCTTTACTTGATAAAATAGCTACAAGAGGCACCAAATCTTTGGTAGAACACATAAAAGTGGCCACTTTATAGAGTACAACATTAGAATAGTTAGCTGTGAAGGCAATTCCTAAGAATACGTAGTGTTTGGGCACAAGATTAAGGAATGGTCCAAAAATCATAAACTTCAGAAGTAAACAGATGGGCAAAATCAAAATCCTAACATATCAATGTGTTATTTAATAATGTGCTTTCAATATCTGTGATGGTGACTTTAATAATTGAGAATGTTGAATATCATCAGCAGCTTGTCAAGAGAGAACATACCATCATTATTTTGGCCTCTAGGGCAATAAAACACAAAGTGCCAGGAAAACATAAAGTGCAATAAAACACAAACAAGTACACAAAACATAGAGTCATGATCCTCAATTGTGTTGATATAATTTTTTTGATCATCATATAGTGTTTTTTGACCAAGCTAGTACAAACAACTAAATAGAATGTGCAGCCATGCGAGAAGAGATGGGAAAGCTTGTATGAATCGATGGGCATCATCGAAGAGATCTCAAGCTTGATAGTTTTGCTACACCATCTAATAGAGAGTTGAGAGACTTGAGAATTTGAAATATGGATGCACCTTTTTATTATTATCGTGATAATAAAAACTATGAGAGTTGAGAGACTTCAAAATTTGAAATATGGACACAAGTGAGGGCTAAAGAAAACTATGAGATTGTTGATTGTAAACTAAAAAAGGAAAGAATATATGCATATCAATCATAAAATATGCATTTAAAGTGATGAAGCACAAATTGTTTGAGATAATGTTTGTAGAAAACTCTCTAGAATGTAGTGTGGATCATTATGGAAGTACAATGTGGCTAAGGTACCTAAACAACTGTCAAAATTAATCCACTATTAGTCCAAAAATTGTTTAATTCATGTGAATTGAAATAACATTAATACAACTATGAATTATTTACCTACAAGAATGGTTGAATATAGGCTAATAGAATGGTGAAGGCCAAAAAAATAGATGACTTGGCTAGAGAAACTTCATAGAAAAGATAAATAATGGGATAAAAAAATGGTTAGCATGGCTCCCAACTCATCAGCGAACAAACAAGGAACATCATAGGCACAACATGGATAAAGCATTACGTATTCTGTTGTTTCTTAGGTATATCTATTTATTGTTCTTAAGAATCTTATTTGATCATGATAATTTCAAAAGCAAATAAACTTTGCAAAAATAAATTATGTTAAAACTGACCTCTACCACTGCTGTTGTGATCTCCTGCATAGTGGGCTGCTTGGAAGCATTTGTTGTTATCATATAAATAAATAAGACCAGTCAATAAAGAAGATGCAAACCATGCAAGAATGGACCAAACTTTTCTTAAATTTAAGCATGTAAATATTGACCCAATAATTAAATCCTTACCAATCTTCTTGTTATGGACATCAAGAACATATAAAACATAAATGAAGTAGATAACTATGAGAATAGAGCACAATTTAGATGCTTAACCAAAAAAAATTGATAATAATTGATTCAGTAGAATAATGATTACATTTCTAGACAAAGGAAAAGTGGAGAGGAGATATACTGACAAAGATGAGCCCTCCTTACTCATACAAGAAAATAAAATTTGAAACTTAAATAATAGATCCCAAACAATTCATAGGAGGCATCATATAAAGAGAAAATACAAACAACTTGTGGAAATAGCTGCAAACACTCAGAAAAACATTACTTATTTGTGGGAGTAACAAAAAATATAGACATGGATTCATTGGAGAGAAATGCTCAACTCTTAGAGTGTTTTTAAGTAGATACATAGGTAGACATGACCCATACATCCACTTAACCACCTCTACTAAGGAAGACACATCCAAGTCTCAAAGATTCATCCTAAAGGTGGGAGACTCACACCACCTGCAACACTACTAAATGACACCTCATTCTAGGAACTTATTTTATGGATTTCTCAAAACTTGATGCTCACAAATATTTTTCAATCTATCCATCTATTTTTGCTGTTGTATTTATTGTAATCACCTAAAAAGGTCATCTAGACTATTAGCCCCCTTCTCAACATTTTGGCTAAATTAATTTAATCATTTATCTAGACCAAATTGCTAATAATCAATTTATTTGATTATAACCTATAGTTTGACTATGCTATCCTAAGTTCATTATTTGATTAAAAGAACATGTGCCCTTTTAATTAAATAAAACACCCCATTCTTCTAACCCACTTAAAGTGCACACATAAAATCCTTTTTCTATTTTACAATTAAAAGAAAAGGCTTGTGAGACTTTTTGTCTTATATGACAAGTCAACTTATATTCTATTGGTTGACTTGTGTGTGCACATGGATCACACCTATTTTTGAATTCCACCGTTGATCATCCACCATCTTCATCTTGATCTTTACCATCCATACGACTTTAAAAGGGAGAGAGATTTCCCCCTCAAAGGATCCATCCATCTTTTGAATATTGTTATGCTACAGGTTTTCTAACAGGTTTCTTGGGAGCTTTGTGGAGAACTTCTCACTCCTTGTCTACAGTCTCTCATTCCATCATATTAGCATAGGATCATATGGCATTCTTAGCATAGTTGCATGTTAGTTTAGCTTTCATTCTTGCAATAATCTCACATAGCTTAATATTTGGTTTTGTAATACTCTCATTCATGCTTAGAATAGTTGTACTTTGCATATTCATTCTAGTGTAGTCTTCATATTCGCATTTGTATCCTTGAGGGATTCATTGTAGACACTTGCATTCTTGCTCTTGTCTCAAAGAACCTCCCGTTGCATGGTTTACTAGAAAGAAGCTTATCTCTAAGGCTCGGCTGAGAGCCTTCAAACTTGAAACAATACCTTCTTGCACTCTGTGGATAGGGAGCTCTAAGCTGGCATCCAAGCATTCCAACTCATGGAATCATTTGGATAGAAGGGTTTAGAGCGTGACACATTTCTAGTGTACATTTTTGGTGCCCACCGTGGGGCATGAATCAAGTTTCTAGCTCCATTTTCTTTCATTTCTTATCTTTGGTTTTTTTATAGCACCATATTAGATCTAATCAAGTGCTTTTTTAGAATTATCACTTTGGTTTTAAGGCCAACCCATAAGTAGATTGGTTTGAAGGCCAAAAATCTAGTTGGTTTAAAGATTTGATCATATCTTTTAAACCACTTGGAGTTTAGTTCTGAAATTATTTTTTTAGGTTAGGTTAAGTATGTGTTTAAAATGTCTCAATCCAATTTTCAAAGCATTTTGATATGATTTTCAAGAGTTATTAATTTTTTTTTTTTTTATTTTCATAAAAAGCCATTTCTGATCGTAAATCAGTACATTTTTTGGAAAAACTTATATTTTCAAAAATATTTTTAAATTCTAAGAGGGGTACTCTCTTTGTGTTTTGACTTTTGAGGTCATATTAGGGATCAAAAACTTGATTTGATAAATCTGGCCTATTTTGACAAAATCGATCTCTAGGGAGCAAATGAAGAGATTTTTTTGAATTTCTTATATTTTTGAAAATCTCTCTAATTTTTAGTAGGGGTCTCTTCTTTTCATTTCTATTTTTGGATCCGAAATCATAGCAAACAAGTCCAATCTTGTTGAATAGGTCAAAATCAAAGAGTAAAAATGAGAGCATTTGTGATTAACTTGCACTTTCTTTGCATGCACTTGGTTGGAAGATAAATTGGATTTTTGAGGCAACTAACCACTTTTTATTGTAGACTTTTATGTTATTTCACACTAACTTGTGGTGCTAACAAGTTGTGATTGCAGGTTGCCATCCTTGTAAAAAAAATTGAAACATTGCATAAAAAGAACGCATGTCAAAGCTTCAAATGCACAAGGGCTACTAATGATTGTTTGCAGGGCTGCCCAACGCATAAAAACCCAATTTTGCTTTTTTTTACTTTTACATGTGTGGCATATACTATTTTTTTATTTTTAGGCACATTAAAACTTAGAATTGGGATCTTTTGGTGATAGGAGAGTATGCTCTTCACCCTTGTGGTGAATCATAAATTTTGACTTACCATTTGATTTCAAGAGTAAGAGGCAACTGAATCTTTTTTGGCATGTTTGGGAGAAAATGATTGGAATAGGAGAGTATGCTCTTCACCCTTGTGGTGAATCAAAAATCTTGACTTCCAAAATTTGATCCACTCTTTGTGTAGTTTAGAATCCTTTAGAGGGCTTGCTCTCAGACAACCTGAGAGGAACGACCCAAGTGGGGACAAGCAGATTACTTGGCTCTTCCAACCCACTATAAACTCAAGGCTATCAAGGACACAAAACCCTGGTAGATGTAGTGTTTGTCTTCGCCTAGTGTAATTGCTTATGGGATTTCGACCATAGGGAGATCATTAGGCAAGAATGCTTAAGGTACTCTTGTGGTCACGAGATCGGTTACTCATCGCAAGGTGAGGTGTCCCGTAATCGGGAGCAAGATGAACACTATGAACAGAAGCCCTATCTAAACACCCTAAGTTAGTAACTACCTTTTTTAGCCACTCAACTTCTTGGTGCAAGGATCGATCCTAGTGGACTACCCGGATCACCCCAAGATTTTACACTCACGATCTATATTCCCTTGGTTATGCTGATGGCATTTCCATGACAAAGCCAATATCTCTTGTGGGAAACCACTTGGTGTGAGGCAAAGGAGCATCAAGCATGGGCCAAGTTGTTGAGTAATGAACCATGTCCTTTAGGTAGATATTGCTTGATGTGTTCTCGAATGTGGTATACTTGTGAAAATCTTTTGAACATACACATGACGATAATTCTAGGGAATTCTTTTGAGACCTTAGATATGCTTGTATCATGCAAGGTTTCTTTGTTCCTTGCTTGATTGTTTGAAGACTACTCCATGTGTTACTATCTTGCTAGGAAAGAAATTGCTTTTGAACATCAAACTTTCTATGCTATCAACTATTGTCAAACTTTTTCAACCAAGTCAAAACATCAAATGCAAACATTTTCTTGTGTTTCTTGCTAAGGGGAGTCTCATCATTTGATTTTTATTTTCTATGTCTCTAGTTCTTGAACATGCTTAAAGTGACTCTTTGGTCTTGGTGCTCTTGGTCTTTTTGTCTTCATGGTCTATGTATGCTTGCTAGTCATCCTTTTGCTGAAAGGTTACCTTGATTTCTTGACTGCACTCTTAGGTTGGGAAAGTTGTTCACTTGTCACCCCACTTGCTCTATCTACTTAGCTATTGGCTTCTTGCCTAGCTCTTGACTTGAGTCATTCATGTCATAAGTTTCATGGACATATTGTTTGACAAGTCACTTTAATCTCTCTCTACTATCTTGGCAAGTGAACACTCTACCTCCTATAGTTTCAACATCAAGTTATCTTATAGGCTCTTTTATGCTTGGCTTTGCATCTAAAACTATGGGATCTAAACCTTGTGCTACCAAACTTCAACTAAATCTAGATGATCATGATATCCTCCATGTCACTAAAGAGTTTCAAGATCTATATGCGCAATACAAAGAACTAGAAGAGACAAATGATCTTTCTTACCTTCATCTCTCTAAGAGCATGACAGAAATGAAGTCTAAACTTGAGAAAAGGTTAGAGGAGAAGATTTCATCATTACATGAATCTTCCTTAAGGTCTTTACGTGCATGTGAGTCACCTTCTTTGAGGTCATCCTCTTCTTCTAGGTCTACATGCTCTACTTCAAAACATCAAATGTCTTCATCTTCTAGATCTAAAGACCTCTTTAGAGGACAAGCAAGTGATACCTACTTTGAGCCTATTCCAAAATTTCATGATGGACCTATCTTTGACCAAGATAATGATGTAGACATGAATGCATTCTATTCACTTGATAAACAACAAGAAGATCCTAGACATACTTCTAATAGAACTTTTGCTCCCTTGGAAGATTCTTATGATGACACTTTGCAAAAACTTCTTAGCAATAAGATCATCATGTTACCAAAGTCTAGCTCATATGGAAACCCATTCTTGGATATCTATTGTGCTTATCATCAACATAATGAGCATAGTACTTCAGATTGCATTGAGCTAAAACATAAAATCCAAGATCTTATTGATAATGGAATTATTGATACCTCTAATGATTCATGCGATGAGGATACTTTTCTTGAGAAAGATTACATTAATGAACCTATGTCTAGTAGCAGCTCTATTACATCTTCCACTTCTTCCAACACTCATGCATATCCCAACACTTCAAATCTTTCCAACATGCCTCCATCAAATAAAGAACCTAATGCTTTCCACATTGATTATGTGTATCCTCATCTCTAAAAGAAACTCAAGCTAACCTTCACTTGGCTACAAAACTTTTCCATGCTACTAATCCTAAACATCCTCAACCTTCATCCACTACTATGCCTAATCCAAACACTATTTCATTCACTCTTCATTCTCCCTTGTCCTTGGAAGTGGCTCCATGTCAAGAGGACTCTGAAAAAGAAAAAAACTATAAATTTCAAGAAAGATCAAGATCAAGCACCCTTTCATCTCTTTCAATATTTTTCCCCTCCATATCCTATATCTTGTCCACCCCTCTAGTATGATGAAGATACCACTTCCATTATCTCCCTTGAGCTTACTGAAAATTATGAGAAAATTTCTCTTTATATGCTATCCAAAGCTACTTATCAAGATCAAAGCATCCCCTCATGTTCTACTTCTCCACATCCACTTCAAAATTGTGCTCAAGCTTCAAGTGCTTCTATTAAAAATGTTGTTCCTATCAAAGGTACTTATGAGTCTATTGATGGCTTTGACCATGTTGCTCATTCTAAAGATGTTGATATCCCTTCCCACTATCCTGTTGCATCTTCTAAATCTATCCTTGGTCCTTATCCATCTAAGCTAAAGCATTCAAACCTCCCATCCATATTAGGGCCTTATGTTCCTCCATCTCCTACATTCACTCATAGCTCATTCCCTAGCTCTCCTATAATACCTCAAGATCAACAAAGACACTCATCCTTGATGACTTTTCATCAATCTATACATCTAAACCAGTCATATCATCCTTATTCATCCACAAATCCCAAGTCCTTTGGAAGTGAGAATAAACATAAGAATCCATTGAAAAATGAAGATCACTATGTCCCATCTAATCGACATGTGAATGCCAAGAAGGAAAATGCACAAAAGAGACCGCAAAGGTCCACTACTCAAAGAGCTAAACCAAAGAAAATATGGGTTCCTAAATCCATCATTATACAAAGGCACTCTCAAGCACCCAAAGAACGAGGAAAATCTAAAGCTATGTGGATTCCCAAGTCTCTTTTAAAAGACTTGAATATTGAAAATATTTCAAAGTTGACATTCAAGCTTCCAAAGGCTTCCATTCCATCTTCTTCCAAAAATCTTCCTAAAATTATTCCAAAACCTTCCACTCCACTTTTTTCCAAATCTCTTCTACCACCTCATACATCTAAACCTCAAGCTACTTCATCCATGATTCCTCCATCATTCCAATACCCTTCAAGGTGTGTGTCAATGTTGATCTTGTACAATATTTCAACTACCCTCATGAAATCCTCTAAAGCTTACACTAACTTTCTATACATGAACTATTATCCTCCATATACTCTTCCTAGTACCATTTCTCTTTCATCACCCTATCAACATCTTTGAGCATACCTTTCTATGGTCTTTGCTTATCATCACTTATCTTTTCTATAGGAGCATTATCTACATTCAAACAACTTCAGCTCTTTCTAAAAATTCAAAAAAAAAAAAAAAAGCAAAAAAAAAGAAAAAGAAAATGTGCCTTGGTGAAAACTACTTCTTGTGGCACCTTGGTAGAAAAAGTAAAGAGAAATAAATGTGTCCTATGGTGAAAACAACATCTTGTGGTACCTTGGATAAGTACCATGATGAAAACCTGGCAAATAGGCGTCATGTGTAATTCTTCCACCATACATCTATCCCCTCTTCTCTCTTTGATCTTCACAATGTTAAGCTATCTTTGCATATTGACTATCTTATCCATGAGATTCTCTATTTGTGCTTTCTCATTCCCTCATAGCCTCCATCTTGAGCTTTATTTTTATTTCTCTATCCCATTGCTATCCTATCTAGTTGACCCCTTGGTCTTGATCATAATAAATGAAACATGGTTCTCATAGGTCTCTTGACATGGCCACTCTTTTGGACTACACACTTCATGCTATCTCACTTGTTGGTTTCATTGCTTATCCTACATGCTATCTTTCTCATTACTTCCATTGCTTATCCAAAATATGCTTCATATGACTATTTCACCTCTTTCCCTAGCTTGGGTACTCTTGAGGAGTCAGTCCTTGAGGATCATTTTCACTTGCTTCATACTCTTTTTTCATCCATATTTGCTTATCCACTAGCTCGTTGCTCCATCATATCCTATACCTTGCTAGACATTGGGAGAAAATGATGTGATCTTGCTTGAGAACTAGTGATATCTAAAACCTTCTAAAAAATTCCAAAAAAATCATATACGATCCTGAAAAAAATCCTAAAAATTGAAAACCTGTAGCATAACAATATTCAAAATGAGGATGGATCCTTTGAGGGGGAAAGCTCTCTCCCTTTTAAAGTCATACAGATGGTAGAGATCAAGATGAAGATGGTGGATGATCAACGGTGGAATTCAAAAATAGGTGTGATCCATGTGCACACACAAGTCAACCAATAGAATATAAGTTGACTTGTCATATAAGACAAAAGTCTCACAAGCCTTTTCTTTTAATTGTAAAATAGAAAAAGGACTTTATGTGTGCACTTTAAGTGGGTTAGAAGAATGGGGTGTTTTATTTAATTAAAAGGGGACATGTTCTTTTAATCAAATAATGAACTTAGGATGGCATAGTCAAACTATAGGTTATAATCAAATAAATTGATTATTAGCAATTTGGTCTAGGTAAATGATTAAATTAATTTAGCCAAAATGTTGAAAAGGGGGCTAATAGTCTAGATGACCATTTTTAGATGATTACATTTATAAGTCTCAAACTTTGTAGATTTCATCATATTTAGGTCAAGCAAATCATTTTGTATACAAATGTCTAATGAGTTGTGAGTTGATGAGTAATAGATTTAATAACAATAACAAACAACACACTATACATTTGCAAACATCAAGAAGGTTGTGTAAATATCAAATATTAATAATAAGAAAAGTAGCTTTAGAATGGCTTGAAAAAATCACAGCAAGTAGATGATAGAAAAAAGAAATTAATTTCAAAATATTGAGGCACATCCACCTAAGCTTGATTCAATTACAATGCATAAATATGTTTTTAACTACAAGGGTATCCCCACGACCTAGCCTAGTGCCAAAATCCCCTTGCCTTGATCTTACTGACTAGATGGAGTTAGGAAGGGACAAGCTTGGGCAAGACTAATCCCCTCCAGATGTGCACAATCGCCTACAAATCACATGTATTGAGAAAACCTAGTCCTCAAAATCAAACCCATAATCAATGGGGAGCAAACTCATAGTCAAAGTGAACTCCACTACCCACGCGGGCTTAGAATGCACAGAATATGCTACAACTAAACTAGATACCCCTGCAACAAATAAACAAACAAAATCTCAATTTTCCTTCAACCATATTTTTCAAAGATGAATCATTTGGAAAACTAGAGTTGCATGTATAAAGGATTTTACATATTTGGGATATATATATATATATATATGTGTGTGTGTGTGTGTGTGTGTGTGTGACATTTGATTGGTGGATCAATTTTGAATCTTGACAAAAAAAGATATTTTTGAACAAGTTGCAAACAAATCTACAATGACTACTATTTTTTTGGGCCAAAGGATCTCCTGTGGATGATATAGATTTCACAAAGAGGATTCAATCCTACTTGTAATGACTATCATTATCATTGAGCAAAGTATTAGCAAATCTCCAGTTTCTTTTATTTACTTGTAATAGTTGCATATCCACAGATAGAGATTGTATACCCTTAGTTGGGCTACAAAATGGCAATTACTATATTAATTAGAGATAATGAATGTAAGACCAAAGATTAGTTGTTGTGTTCGCTAATATTTCCTCATGGGTTGCTAATTTTCTTGCTGTTATCTATTCTTTTCTTTCAATTGTGTAAAAGCTCTTTTTGTTAGCCTATTGTTTAGTTTATCTGCATCTTACCCTTGCATTTTAAGAAATTCAACTGAGGGAATTAAGGTGAATTTTTGAGATATTCAAAACTTTGAGCAATGTGTTTAAAGGATCAACTTTATACCTAGAGTTTTATTTTACTCCAGTAGTGAGAATCCTCATCAATTGAACCTGCTAACCAAATTGATTCTTCTACATGGTAGATGGATTTACTAGGAAGAGAATAATTTGATAGAATGGCCAGGCGGTTGATATGGCAGCCTCATCAGTATTGCATGTAAAAATTGACCTTTTTGTAAGATTAATGGTTAGCTTACTGGTGTATGTAACAAATATTTCAAATTGACGACCATAGTCATGTTCAAGAATATCTCCTCTATTATTATTTTATATAATCATAGATCTGACCCAAGATGGTAAATAGAAGAATACAAGGCTCGGGACTACTTTGAAGAAAGTGCAAATAAAGATAAGCAAAGGCAAAGTTTAGGCACTGTTCCCACTTTTAGGAGAAAATGTGTCAATTGCATGCTTATCATACATAAAAAATAACATAATTAAAGCGAGTTAAGAACTAATGAGAAACCATGGTAAATAATGTTGTATTTTAATCTCAAATTGAATTTAAAAAGTTATGGATATTTATATTGTTATGCATTCCTAATAAATAAGAATACATTATATATAAGGCAAGAGCCTACACCACAATGATAAATTGTGAGCATCTTATATGAGAATTGATCACAACACATAATAATAATAATTTGACTTCAGCCTTTTATTGATAAAATATATATAGTTAGTAACCAATAAGACAATGGGGATTGTAAAAAAAAAGAGGTGAATTGAAAAAGCCTCAAGGCTCATACTTAAGTAGTTTCACTTTTATACTGTAGAGTATTGACCAAACCAAAAGGCATAGCAACGGAGAATTGAGCATGCAAATCCTATTAGTACTGATCTCACCAAGACTTGGTAGATAGTGACCATTGCTCCCTTTGCAATGATCTCAACAACACTTCCTTACAGTGAAAAATAATAACCCAAATAATGCATTTTACAGATTTCGCTAGTGTGCCATACTAAAAATTGTAAAAAAGTACCAACATAAAATGTAGATATATTGTTAAAAGGAAAGCTAAAATTTAACAAACATAATTATAAAATTTGTAATTTGATTTATTCAAAACCAAAATTCTTGTGTTTCATTCAGCATCACATTCAAATTCTTAGTGGACATCCTTAAAACAGGATATAATCCTTGACACATTATCTCTGTGATTAATGTCCATCCTGTGTGTTGCTCTACATAATATGACACAAGAATAATTGAAAACAATATCAATCACTTGATCATCTCAAGCATAAGAGATTCAATAAGATTCTATTCTACCCATGAGTCTATCATGGACACTTCAAAATAAAATTGAAAGAGGAATTAAAAAGATACAACTAGAAGCTTGTTTGGACCAATATTTAATACAACTTCCATTACAGAAGTTGCAGATACCAATACAAAACTAGAGAATATACCTAATTGAATCATATATACAGTTTAGGTTGCATGTTGAGACACAAACCAAGCCACTCATAATGTGATTGAATATCTAAAGCCTAACTTGATCATTAAATCTGACTATAACGTCAGTTAGAACTAAGATCCAAAACATGACCCAAACCAAAATACTTGTAATTAATTTCACACAGAAGTTTCCATTCCTTGATTAGTGTATGCATTGGATTGTACTATCTAAAGTGATAAAATACACAAACCACAAATATTACATCAGTGATATATTTAGTGTATCTCAGCTGCAAAAAAACTCCAAATAATTGTAGTATCAACTAGATCGCCTTAGCTTCAAAAGATTAGAGAGACCGTTCTGTCCTCTCAACTACAAAAATAGACAAGCAAGCATGAAATTTGCAAGCATAGATGTAATCTTACTCTAATTAGCACTTAATATAGTATATGTATAGGCATTTCATATTACAATGGGATGTGGCTATTTTCCATATAAAAATGGGATGCGACTATTCTCTATACAAAATATAGTGTTGATCAAATTTTTAAAAATGAAAAATATAATAGATTTTCACAAAAATTTTAACATTTTTTCCTCAAGAAAACAACAAAAGATTTGAAAAAAAGTATGAATAAGCATGAAGCTAAGACTAATCCTAATTGGTCCATGAAAAAGACCTGAAAAAAACTTGCCTCTGAAAAATAGCATTGCAAAAGAAAATAGAAAGTATTTCTGAATCGTATTGATTGTCTCACCTCTATATCCATCAAAAAGTTTATCTCAATAGCCTAAATGTAAGTTTCTAGGGTTTATTTATGCAAGCCATCTTTGATTGTGCTTAGCCCATAGCCTACTAAATGTGCTCCAATAGGGTCAGATGGTTTTGATCTCCAAGCCAAGTCTCCATAACTAGAGTTGCTGTAACTATCAGTGTATGTACCTCTATAGGCCCCTGTTGTTGAGCTATATGTTGCCACTTCAGTTCCATACAAATTATTTTGTATTGGATAAGCACTGGCACTTGAGCCATAGATATTTTTAGAGCTTCCATAGCCACTTGCATACCCAACAACACTTCCATTTTCCTGGTTATTACTACCTTGACCTAAGCCCCATGTTACACCTCTACCATAACCACTTATGCTCCCATTTCATCCAACATATTGTATAGTTCCATTACCCCACATATTTCTCATTGGAGCTAGATTGTTTTTATAAGCTTTGGATGCTAGATTGCCATGGCCAATGGGAGCTCCTCTATAAGTGCCAACTATGCTAGTAGAATAGGTTGGGTTGGTTCAAAAAGAAGAACTAGCATAGTTGCCTCCATTCATTGTAGGTCCATATCCTACACCATTTCCATAGCCAGCCCCAGGTACATTGTATCCACTTCCAGTAGGTCCATATGAAGTGAACCCACCTCTGCCTCCTAAAGCAACAACATGCTTAGTATTCATTCTAGGCCCATAGGGTCTTGCCACACTTGAATTGAAGCCATATCCAAAATTTCCTCCTCAAACTCCTCCTGAAGTATACCTGGCATTCCTAGTAGATTGTTCCTTGGGGATCAACCATTTGACCTCTACCATCTTTCCATTGAACTCATGAAAGGGCTTTTGCACAACAACCTCTATAGCATCTTTCGAGTCATAAGTGTTGAAGTCAAATCCTCGAGGTCTCTAAGTACTGTAATCATACATTACAACCACATTGGTAACTATACCAAATTGTTGAAAATAGTTTTTGAACTCATTCTCAGCAACAAAAGGTGCTAAGCCACCAACAAATATCTTATTTGTCCTACTTTGACTGGCTACCACATGGCTTCCATTGTTGCTCCTAGTCATGCCATGCTGCTCATCTTTGGGGACTACTTTTTTGCTTCCACCTAAATAATATTTGAAATGAAAAAAAAAAACTAACAAGTCCTAATTTGACAACACTCTCTCTTCTAGACCTCTCTTATAGACTACACAAAGATCTTACCATTCAGCCATCAATCATGTGTTTTTCCAACACAAGCCTATCCACAATAGATGGATCTACAAAAACCACAAAGCCAAAACCCTGAGCTCACCTTGTTATTTTGTCCTTCATAATCACTACTTCCACAACATCTCCAAATACTCTAAAATATTCTTTGACTCGCTCTGATCTTCTTGCCCTATGTAGCTCCCGTGCTCCAAATGAAATGCTTGTGTAGCTCCCGTGTGTGCTCATAACAATGAACCTTAACTTGCCCCTTTTTTATTTTAACATGTTATGCCTGTGTTGGTCAAAATTTTGACTAACACGGGCATGGATTTAAAAAAAAAGACATTTTTCCTTGCCTATTCTGACCAATTTGCCCCCATTTTAATAGATGGTCAAAAAATTTGGACTAAAAATGGGGTCAAATGTACTAGTGCAAGTATGCATGGTATAGGTGCATCAAATCAGCCTCAATGAGATGGGATGAGCACCCCTAATGATCAAACACCTCCTGATCAAACTCATATAGATGGTGTAGGTGGCCCAAGTGGTGAGACATTGGGAAGAGCCTTTATATCATGTTTTTTGTTGTATCTATTGATTATCAAATGTATCATAGATGTAGTGAGGGTAACCCTTTGATATATGAGAATTTAGTTCAAGTTTTTCACATTTATGTAATGTTGGACTTTTGTGTCTTTGTATCATGGATTTTATATGCTTTATGGTGGTATAAAAAAATGTGATGGATGTTCAATGTGATATCCATATGCTTTTTTGTATTTATGATGTTCTTGTTTGTGGATGTCTAATGAATTTGATGTGTAGACGAATAGATGCTTAGTGTAGAGAAGTAAAATATAGTAGATAAATGGATAACAGAAAGAATGAAATGGGTGAATGTATGAAATTAAATAAAAGAATATGGACAAATGAAATATGATAATGGAATCAAGGAAAATTTAATAGTGTCATATGGAAATGGGTGGTTTAATTAGATAAAAATAGAATAATGGATAGTTATTAATAAAATATGAATGTGATAAAATGAAATTGAATTTAATATAATGATGTGATAAAATGAAAATGGGATGGAATAATTTAAAGAAATGAAATGAGTACTAATATGGAATGAAAATGAGATGAAAATGAGTTAATGAAAAGAAAATGAAAGGAATGTGAAAGGAAATGACGAAATGATTTAATATGATGAAATGAAGATGTAATGGAAGGAAATGATTCAATATGATGACATGAAAATGAGTTAAAATAAAAATTGAATAACAAAACATGAATATAATGAAATGAAATGATGTGATAAAATAAAAATGAGATGAAATGATTTAAAAAAATGAAATGAGTAATATGATGGAATGAAAATGAGATAAAAATGAGTTAATGAAAAGAAAATGAAATGGTTTAATATGATGAAATTAATTTGTAATGGAAGGAAATGATTGAATATGATGACATGAAATGGATTCAAATGAAAATTGAATAATAAAACATGAATGTAATGAAATGATGTGATAAAATGAAAATGATATGAAATGATTTAAAGAAGTGAAATGAGTAGTATGATGAAATGAAAATGAGTTAATGGAAAGAAAATGAAATGGTTTAATGCATGAAATGAGTAATATGATGACATGAAATGGGATGAGAGCGAGTTAATAGGATGAAATGAAAATGAAATAATGAAATCATTGAGAGAAGTTAAATGGAAATGAGATGACATGGCTTAATGAAAAGAAAATGAAATGATGAATATAGTGGAATGAAAATGGGATGAAAATGAGTTAATAGGATGAAATGAAAATAATATGAAAGTGATATAAAAATGAGATAAGGAAATGAAAATGAAATGATTTAAGGAAGTGCAATGGTAATGAGATGAAATGGGTTAATGAAAAGAAAATGGAATGATGAATATAATGGAATGAAAGTGGGATGAAAATGAGTTAATAGGATGAAATCAAAATGATATGAAAATGAGACAAGGAAATGAAAATAAAATTATTTAAGGAGATGAAATGGAAATGAGATGATTGAAATGATATGAAATGATGTACGAGGTGGTAAAAAATGATTATAATGAGATGAAAGTGCAACTCGAATGTTTGAGATACAAATGACACAAAGAGTTCACGAGGCACTGATGATAAAATAATGATTATTGTGAAGTAATGGGTGAGTGAAATGTGACTAATTGTAATGATATGTAAGGATAATGAAAGTGGAAACAACTTGTGAAAATGTGAACATGAATGATGAAAAATGATGTTGATGGGAGGAAATTGTAACCCAAAATTTTGAGATTCAAAAGTCACAAAATGATGCTTGGAACAATGTAATGAACTTAAAGGCATGAATAATGTGAGATAATAATGTAATAAAGTGTGATTAAATGTGATGATGTGTCAATGAAAAAAAAAGTCCACAATACTTAAGCAAAGAAAAATTGTTGTGATGGTGTTGTTGTTGTCATTTATTTGCTACCATTTCTCAATTGTGCTACCAATCCTTTGAATGATTTTGAGTAATATTCCCCATTTGTTTGCTAACCATTGTTTTAAGTGATCCCATATGAAATGCAATCTACATGGATGTAGCTAATTGTCATATTTTGTAAAGAGATGCATATTAAATATCATCATTGAGCACCTAAAAAGGGATATAGTGCAATTACCACTAGCTCAGCTATGGTAATATGAATACATGAATATTTAACATTTTGATCATTGCAAAAAAGAAGAAGAATATTGTACATGGAAAGTATGGTAACCATTAACAGAAGCCCACGACAGTAAAAAAAAAACATAGAGATAATCTTGGTACACGCCCATATATGCAAATATCATATAAGAGACTTCACCTAAGAATTTATGTAAAACTAGTTGAGGTACACATGGCCTTCCAATCAGAAGGAGGAACTTATAGGTGGACACCAATAATACAAACAATCAGAGGATCATTGGATCCAAACAATGAAAGTAGAAGGCAAATAAAATGTCATGGTTTCATCTTGACCCCTCTAGTCAAGTACATCATTAAGGTACCAGATATACATGATAGTGAAAAAGCCAATATTTGCAGATCATTATGCTAGTATTTATGTGCAAAAATGTCATTTTTATTTGATCTATATAGATTAAAGCCATTGTGTGATTCTCATAATGAGCCATGAAGTGTAATAGTGTCAATTTTATAGTGGGGCTCGTGGTAGATGCATTGGAAGATGTGTGTAAGTGGTGGGTGAGTAACTGCATTATGACACAATAATGTCAGAGTTGAATGGCAAGTGTACCTAGTATTGGTGTGATAGGTTGGGTAGAATGAATGTATGGTAAGGTAGAAAAAGTGTAATTCCCATTGAGTGATGAACATAAATAGATGAGCACAAGCATGTGAAATAAAGCATAATGAAGGAAGAATTATTGTAATTGTGTTAGATTTAATCATTGGAGAGGTGAAGTGAGCATAAGGCTATTAGCATGGTGGGATCACCAAACCAATCACAATAGGAAGTTGAGATTGGGGATTTCAGTCATGGAGAATGGGTGAGGAAAGGGCAGAGGGAAAAGAAGGCTCGACATACGTCAAGGGAACTAGTGAATAAGCTTGAGCTCTAGGGAACAAGCCATGAGCATGAAGAGTTGAGTCAAATGGAGCCAACATAGGTACATCTTAAGGGCTTAGAGGTCAGGGTGGAAGAAACTCCCTTGTCATCTTTTTTAATGTTATCAGGTAGTGCAACACAACACACATTATAGGAGGAGCTAGGTATTGATTCCATGATGTAGGTAGAAGATAGCCCACTAGGGGTGATAAAAAGTGGTCAAGAATCATCCATGAGTGTGGGGGA
Organism: Cupressus sempervirens; assembly: GCA_028749045.1. Classification (NCBI taxonomy): domain Eukaryota; kingdom Viridiplantae; phylum Streptophyta; class Pinopsida; order Cupressales; family Cupressaceae; genus Cupressus; species Cupressus sempervirens. The sequence goes on from CM053789.1 coordinate 541,096,884, forward strand.
GATGGACTCTCCTAGGTAGACCACATGAAAAGTATAGAAAACAACTGAGGATGTTAGTAAGGGCAAGGTGAATACTACAAGAAGTCAATTGATTAGCCTCAAGATCCCTATAAAAAGGTCAATGAGTGAGGAGATGGGATCATTGGGTGTGGCTGAGCCACAATTGAAGCTTGAGGGTTTGGCACAATCAAAACATAAAGTGGAGGAGCTGCAGAAAGCACTAGCTATAGAGAGAGAGTCTAGGTAGAGAATGAGAAAAAAGAAGTCACTTTTTTGATGGGATTGATGGATAAAGCATGTGAGGATGGGGTGCAAATGTCTCAAAGTGGTGTTGAATGAACAATAAGCTAGAGTGCAAGCTTTGGAATTAGAGTTGTGGGTAGAAAGATCATGAGTAGAAGGAAATGAGGTGGGGGTTCAAGATGAGTGAGCATGGGCACAAAGATTTTAGGATGCTCTAAGAATGGTGCAAGAAAGTTTGGAGAGTGTGCAAAATCAGCTGGTGCTATTGCAAGTGCAGTTGACATCTTTTAAGAATGTGGGGTAAAAAATGAACATGGTCTCATTGTAGCTACAAGACCAGTTGGCAATGAGTGAGGCAAAGGTGAGGCAATATTAGCAATAACTTGGTGAGGATTTATAAAGATGATGTGGAGCACTAGAAGATGGTGGTCAAATAGATGAAACATGAGTGTGATGTAGCCCAAAGGGGAATTATCACATTATATGTAAATAAACTGCTGGATAATGTGTTTGTGGATATGCAAAAGACTATGAAAGTACATCGAGAAGCCACATATTACATGGGGCTATATTATCAAGAAATCCTATTGGAATGATGACAAGAGACCCAATTTGTGGATAAGAAATTTACTCAATTGTTGAATGCTCATTTTCATAGTGGGAAATTCTTGATACCAATGTATATTGTTTGGGTGCGATGAGGATCGACACTAGGAGCTTCATCTTCTAGGATGACACTAGGAAAATGCCCCTAGTTGAGAGTCCCACCATGCCACCCCATGAGGAAGGCTATAATGAGTATCCTACTAGGATTATGTGCTAGTTGTAATTGTATCATTGCCCACATGATAAAGAAAAAAGTTTTTTATTGAAAACAAAAGGGTAGCTTGTGTGCTTTGTGCATCTATGTACAATGTCCCAACGAGAATATAATTGTAGGCATCTCTGTTGGACATAATGTTGAAAGTTTTTGGTATTTTAGGGAGTTTGTGATTTTTTTGGTATTTTTGGGAGTCTCAAAAATGTTTTTGGTATTTTTGTGGTTGTTTTGGATGTTTTTGTCATTTTTGGTAATTTTTTTTTTTTTGGTATTTTTGTTGGTGTAGAAGTTGAGAAAACCAACTTCACAGATCCCCAAGAACACTTGCATGCAAGTATCCTTCAATGAAGAGAAACCAGAAAATAGAAAAAGTAGAGCTTGGAAATTCTCAACAATATGAGAGCAAAATGTATTCTAAGTTATGAAAATGAAAAGTACAAAATTTCAACCTTAAAGGTGAACAAAACCCTAAAGGAAAGAAAAATTAGATTTGTGCAATATAATTAATATAAAATATTAATTATATGCACCTAAGAGTAAGCTTAAGTAACTAGAGTAATAAACCACTTAATTACTAAATCAAGATGATCTAATTAATAAGTGTAACAAAATAATTACTCTAACATCCCCCCTTAAGCGAAGCTCAAGAGGAAGCTAACCTAGCAAATCTATGTAAGTAGGAAAATGGGTCTGAACAACAAGGCCTAATCAAGTACCCAATACAAGGAAATCTCTATAAACCAGAGATAAAGGGGAGAAAGCCCAGTGGGAAAAACCCCTCTTCAAAAAGAGATGAAAAAACAATAGAAAGAAAATGGCTCAAGGGACTCTCTCAAAACCATAAACAATCACACCCCCCCCCATGAGAGAGAGATGAGACACCAAAGCCCCCCTTGAATGATGAAGCTCCTGTAGAAATGAACAAACCAATGGAACTCCAATGTAGAAGAAAAAAGGGCACAAAACAAGGAAACCATTGAATGACAGGAAGGCCTAACTGATGCTCAAACGATTACACATAAGGATCCTGAAAAGCAATCCCCAATGTAGGTGTATTGACACTATCATGAAAAAGGAGATGAACATCCTCTGTAGAATCTACAATAAGTGCTCCTGAAGGCTCAATGAGAGGAGTTGGATTGTTTGGTAGAGCTAAAGAAGAAAAGACTTCAACGAGATGTGGTGTGCTGATCTTAGGAACAATACAAAAGTTTAGGTGTCCTGATTGCACCACATGATGCTCTTGTGGAAGAGTAGAAGTATGCTCTGATAATGGTGATGGTGGACCAAAGTGCGAGAAGGTGTAGAGATGGGTGATATGATCAACTATCCCTGTAGCACTAAGGCCTCTTGTTGCACTTACCTGAATGTAGACTGAATCTGTAGTGAACTCAACTATCTTCCCTAATCCACTATGTGTAATCTGATACATTGAGAGAAGGTTTGCAGAGAGAGATGGAACATACAATACATCAGTGAATGTGCCATCCTCAATGTGAATTGAACCTTTCCCACAGACTATTAGAGTAGTGTTATTCCCCATGAGAATATGAGGAATGTGAGAAGCCTCAATAGAGTAGAAGACCCCTTGAGAGGATGCCATATGGTGAGAAACACCTGAATCTAGTATCCAATGGACCTAGGAAGAGGATTCAATGGAAGCTCATAATGCATGTCCTTATCCAAAATCTGATGAAGATGTCGAAGAGGTGGAAGAAGACTAAAAGGAAGACCCATTTGAGGTAGAAGAGGATGGGGATGCAATAGAGCTCTTTTGAAGAAGAGCTTGCAAATCTGCAATATGTTTCTCATAGCCATCAAATCTCTTGTGAAAAAAATGTGCCTCATCATGAGCCCCTTTCTGACAATAGGAATAGGAAGGAGTCTTAGTCTTCTTTTTCTCCTTCTTCTTAGAAGAAGAGGATGGACCAATAGAGTGCTAAGAAGAGGAATCAAATATCTACTTCAGCTTCTGCTCTTGTGTATCCTTAGCAAGTAATGTCTATGATGGTGAACCTATAAGTGAATCCATCTGAGTGAGCTTGGACTACTCATGAGTTAACCTATCACAAAATATCTCAAAAGAAGACATCTGATATCTATTACCCAAGGCATCCATAGTGGAGTAGAAAGTGGAAGAGAAAATTTGATATTGTCCTCGCAGCTTTGAAAGTATCAAAAAAATACATTCATCATCTAATACCATGTAGAAGTTGAGAAAACCAACTTCATAGATCCCTAAGAACACTTGCATACAAATATCCTGCAATGAAGAGAAACCAACAAATGAAAAAAGTAGAGCTTGGAAATTCTGAACAATATGAGAGCAAAAATGTATTCCAAGTCACGAAAATGAAAAGTACAAAAGTTCAACCTTAAAGCTGAACAAAATCCTAAAGGAAAGAAAAACTAGGTTTGCACAATATAATTAATATAAAATATTAATTATATGCACCTAAGAGTAAGCTAAAACCACTTAATTAACTAAATCAAGCTGATCTAATTGATAAGTATAACAAAATAATTACTCTAACAGTTGGTTGTTGTGGATTTTTTTCATATATTTATTTTCTATTTTGAATGTTTTTGGTGTTTTTGTAAGAACTTGATGGAAAGTTTCCAAAATTGACAAAATGTGTAAATGAGGGACATCTAGAGGAATATTGATCTTCACGTATGTGTCATAACCTATTATTTCCAATAGTTGATTTGAATGCCAAAAAAAGAATTTGAAGTGGGATTTGAATGAAAAATATGTGCAAACTTGTGTGACATTTAGAAGGCTAAATTGTACTAGGTTGAAAAAGAAGGAAGTGCTAACTCATGAATTACAAGTAGAATTTGATTTGAGAAATTTTGTGTATACTGATAGCCTTTTCAAACAAGTTAGAGTTGAGATCAAGATGAATAGTCCTCTCATGCCAAATAGGGAAATAATGATTGTTCTCTAGGTGTGGGCCAAGACGAACATTCTTGGGGCTAGTAAAGAAGGTAATTGTGGCTTTAAAAGGTGTGAAATAATCCAAAAAAGTAATTGAGGACCTAAAAAGGCAAGTGGGTTAGGCAAAAAAAATGTGTGTGCTTGAAAAGGGTGTTTGAAGGCTAGAAAGATGCTATAGGGCTCAAAAAGGGCATTATGGCCTTGAAAAAGGCATTGGTGGGCCTAAAAAGTTGCTTGAGGGCCTAAAAAAGGCACTATGACCTTGAAAAAGGCATTGGAGGGCCTAAAAAGGCATTATGGGGCCCAAAAAGGGCACTTTGGGCCTAAAAAGGTGCTATGGGGCCCAAAAAGGGTGCTTGGAATTGAAAAAGGCACTATGGGGCTCAAAAAGGGCACTTAGGCTTGAAAAAGGTTTTGTGGACCAAAAAAGGCACTATGGGGCCCTGGAAAGGGCGTTGTGGCTTTAAAAAAGCTCTATGTGTTGATAGTTTTTCTCCTGCAAACAATTGCCATATGACCCAATTTTCCACAATTATGGCAAGTAGGTTTGTAGTTCTTACCTTTTGAATAGGATACAAATGGAAGCTTTAACAATGCATCTAACATTTCACACTATTCATTTGTACTTTAAGTTGAAATTGAATAAGTAATTTAAATTTGGAAATTCTTGAAATTAGACAAGATAAGATACATACCTTATGATGGAATTAATATGGAAATACCTATTTTCTAATGTTTGTGTACAGTTTCAGGGAATTCTGCAACCTATTCTAGATTGGAAATGTCGAGGTGGAGAAAACCCATAACACTTTTGTCCTTCCGAGATTAGGTTGATATTGACCTAGATAGAAGGGAAAAATCTTACCTTGGGGCACAGTTGTACCCCATAAAGTCAACCTTGACCTACACTGCTCTAATGAAAATGTTGCTTATGGATCTTGCAAGTTCAATGAAAAGGGAATCCAAATCTGTACTCTAATTTTCTGTTTTGTACTTGTACCTACAAGAAAAATGGTTTTTTTGTTTGGATGATAGGTTTACCTTGGTCAAACCCTAGTTTAGAATCAACCTTTATAATGGAATTGAAACAAAGAATGCTAGCAAGTAGTAGAAGTAAATATAACAATGAAGATATGATATTCAATAAATATGCAATTGTATTTGAAATGTAAACAAGTATGTTGATATGAAAGCTTGGACTCAATAATGTAAATCAAAACCTCCATGATTGTATGCTTGAAATCCACCTTGAGAGAATAATGAATGAATCTTGAAGATGAACAAAGGATTTTGAAGGAAGATCACACCACCATGATGGATAGATCTAGGGTTTGAATGAACCAAACCCTTCAAAGGCTTAAATTCTTGAATCCTTGATCTTCAATGGAGAACTTGAATGGAGACAATGGATTGGATGCTTCCTTAAAAATTCTTGATGGAATGCTTTCTTGATCATAGAGATAATGGATTGTCTGATATCTTCCCATTCACTAGGTCAAAGAAAATGAGAGGAGGAGGCTTCCTTATATAGTGATCTAGGGCACACACTTCTAGAGAGGCTAACATTGGAGAATTAAATCTAAATTAACCTTAACCCCTAGAAATGGACCTAGATTAAATGCAATTTAAGAGTTTAACATTTCAAAGACCAAAATAGTCAACTCGAAAGTGGGAAAACAATTCTTTTTGAAACTCGACATCCAAAAATCATGGAACCTTGAAATTTGGACCTTGGGTTAGGGTTGAGATCAATTCTGACCTAGGTTAGGGTTGATATCAATGCTGACCTAGGTTAGGGTTGATGTCATCCTTGACCTAGGACAGGGTCAAGGTCAACCTTGACCTAAAGGTTGACCTTGACCCCGAGGTCACACATCTTAGGATCTTAGTCTAGAATGCTATAAAAATGCAGAAAGAAAGTGGAAAAGGGGTTGCAAATAGGGGGAGAAAAGTAGAATAGAGGGGGAAAACCAATTCCATGCAAAGACATAATCAAGATGCTTGACATGACTCCATACCACTTACTTAGAGGGCTAAATGCTCTTAGCATGGAAGTGCTTCTATTTTAAGATGATACATTAAGCCCCCAGTTTAACAAGAGTATGGATTCAATGCAAACTCTAGTAAAGGAGAAGAAAGAAGAGATCCAAGTGGATTCAAAATGAGATAAAATAATGCTTAGCTAAGGACACAAGCCCCTAGGCTAAGGATTCTAACTCAACATACATGCACAAGGGTGTAAAAACAAAGAAAAACAAAAACATAGCTAAAAGACACAAAAAGAAGGGTTAGTACAAAAAAAACCCAAATCAACTAGTGAAAGAAACCTTTCTAAGAAATGATTCCTATACTAATATCATATTTGGAAATCTATAAAAAAAAAAAAATTGATTACATAAGAAAGACAAGAGAAATACTATAAATAACATAGCTTCATGATCCAATCCTAGTAGCATGAAAGTGAAAAGAAAGTAAAGAAAAAAAAGTGATTACCTTGCCTAGTAAGATGCCCACCTTACCATGAATCACCAAGAGAAAAGGAGAGCCCAATAGGTGGTTAAACTTGATAGTTTACCCATAAAACATGCTTGATGTTGTAATTCATCTTTTGAGAGCTTCTGGAATACTCATAGATCCACCTTCTTGTATCACTATGAATATGAAATGCATGTCTCCTTTGGATTTAACAACTTATGTGCATTACCTTCAAAAGATTTTAAATATATAAAATTAAAAAATTTGTGTCTCTTCTAGATTTAGCAACTTATGTGTGTTATGTTTCAAGATTAGCATGTTGAAAATTGAAAAATACACATCTCTTCAAGATTTAGCAACTTATGTGCACTAGCTTATGAGATTTAGCATGTAAAATAAATAAATAAATAAAAACTATAGTACAAGGGAGACCCTATATATGTCCCCCTCCTTATCATGGTTGTCTACTAGACTTGATAAGCAAGAGGAAGCATATATCTACTTCACAACGTAAGGAGATATCCCATTAACAACAATTTACACTATTTTCTTGGCGAAGGGTATTGACCTCTATATCCAAGAGCATAGATAATCGTGAAAAGGATATGTCATTTATGGAAAAATGATCCTAAAAGAAAGAGATATTATTAACAAGACCCCCACCATAGAGGAGTGCATTTAGATAAAATATCATCTTTCAAAGATGAACCAAGTGGGAACAAAGATTCAATAATCAAGCCTCCTCAAAAAAAGAAGAAAATGAATCGTTGGAATGGGAAAAAAATTCCAAAGGTAATGCACATAAGTTGTTAAATCTTGAGGAGACACACATTTCATATTCATAGTGATACAAGATTTAGCATGTTGAAAATTGAAAAATACACCTCTCTTCAGGATTTAGCAACTTATCTTCATTACCTTATGAGATTTAGCATGTAAAATAAATAAATAAATAAAAACTATAGTACAAGGGAGACCCTATATATGTCCCCCTCCTTATCGTGGTTGTCTACTAGACATGATAAGGAAGAGGAAGCATATACCTACTTCACAATGTAAGGAGATATCCCATTAACAAAAATGTACACTATTTTCTTAGCGAAGGGTATTGAACCCTCTATCCAAGAGCATAGATAATTGTGAAAAGGATATGTCACTTATGGAAAAATGATCCTAAAATAAAGAGATATTATTAACAAGAACCCTACCATAGAGGAGTGCATTTAGATAAAATATCATCTTTCAAAGATGAACCAAGCGGGAATAAATATTCAATCATCAAGCCTCCTCCAAAGAAGAGGAAAATGAATCTTTGGAATAAGAAAAAACATCTCTAACACCAAAGCAAGGGTAAGATTTTATAAAGAACATAATTTTCAACATAAAGAAGAGGTAATGACCTAGGACAACAACCTCTCAAAAAATATTATCCATAGTCAAAACATTTGTCAGTATGAAGAAATAATATTGCAATATAAACAAGAACCACTAAGCTAAGGAAAAGAGTTCCCTAGACAAAGAAAAATAAGGAAGAACCTTGCCCCCCAAGGAAGAAGACAAGGGATACCTTTGCAAAACAAATGTTTTTACAAAAGATATCTTGAATAGAATCTATGGATGATTATGAACATAGTACAAAACCATAGATATAGAAAAAGATAACCAATTAAGCTCAAAACAAAACATAATGGATCTGAGAGAACTAAAAGAAATACTTTTTTCCCCCTCGTGAAGAGACAAGAGGAGAAAAGATCTATTTTATAGAAGAATGAGGAGTAACATTATGAAGAAATATCCAAGGGGAAGTTTATTTTCTCTACCCTTTAATATCATTATGGATCGGATAAGAAGGGGAAGGGAATTAAAAAAAATCTTGCACATCTACATCATAACCCATAGTTTGAGCCTCATCATAAGTGTGGGAAGAACTGGGAATAGAAGATGGAAAATTGGAAATATTAATATTAGGAATCAAATTAAGAAGGATAGGATTGGGATTAGGAGGATTAGGAATTAGATTAGAAAGGAAACAATTAGGAAGAGAGTAGAAAGCGGCAAGAATGGAAGACACAATCAGAGGAACACTTGGAACCACAATTGAAAGAGGGTTGGAATAGGTATAAGGAATAGTATGGTAAGAAGGCTATGAGGGAGGTAAAGATGTATATGAAACACTCATAGGAAGAGGTGAAAGAGATGTAACCACTATAGGAGGAATGTAGGAAGGAATTCTAGGTAAAGGAACGAAAGAAGGCTCCACACTAGTGATAGGGGGAGTGAATCCCAAATCTTGAACTTCTTGAATTAAAGGTTCGATACCACACAAGAAGTTAATACCTTGATCACTATCATAAAATAATTTCTTAGAGACTTCTATAGCTTGAATAGAATTTTGAGGATATAACATGCTAGGTGCAACAATGTTGTAAATAGTGGAACATGAAGGTAACCATGCACACACCTTATGGTAAAGATCAATTGAAGAGGTTGTAGAGGAAGATGAAATAGGAATAGGATCAATGGAGATATCATTTGAACAATTTTCATCCTCACTTCCATGTACCTCATTAAGGGATCTATCCTTGTTTGTAATAAAAGCCTCATCAAAGTATTCAAAACAAAAATCATACATGTTGAACACAAAATAACACTAGAAGCATTCAAAATCTAAATATTTTGTATTTTTAAAGAAATTTTACATCTTTTTTTTTTTTTGTATTTTTGAAATATAAATGCAAGAGTATAGAAGAAATCTATTTTTATAAACATGCAAGATCTAACACAAGATGCAAATCTAACACCAAAAAGAAAGATTGGTCATACATGGGTTCACCAAAATGAATAGTGAGGGTGAAACCACAAGATAATACGAAGAGAAATCTAACACCAAAAATATAATAGAGCATCTAATTCCACAAAAGAGAGGGGGTAAGATTGTTAGGTTCACCAAAATGAACAAGATAAAAATGGAATCTTTAACAATGCATCTAACATTTCCCACTATTCATTTGTATTTCAAGTTGAAATTGAATAAGTAATATAAATCTAGAAATACTTGAAATTAGAAAAGATAAGATACATACCTTATGATGGAATTAATCTAGAAATACCTATTTTTTGATGTCTATGTATAGTTTTGGGGAATTATGCAACCTACTCTAGACTGGAAATGTTGAGACAAAGAAAACCAAAAAAAAATTTGTCCTTCCGAGGGTAGGTCAACCTTGACCCAAATAGAGGGGCACAATCTTATCCCAAGGCACAATTCTACCCCAAAAAGTTGACCTTGACCTGTACTACTTTGAAAAAACTTTTGTTCACGGATCCTACAAGTTTGGTGAAAAGGGTATCCAAATCTGCACTTTAATTCACTGCCCTATATATGTACCTACAAGAAAAATGGTTTTGTTGTTTAGATGAGGGGTTTTCCTTGGTCAAACCTTGATTTAGAATCAACCTTAATAGTGGAATTGAAATAGAGAATGCAAGCAAGTAGTAGTAGAAGTAAATCTAACAATGAAGCTATGAAATTTAATAAATATGCAATCGTATTTGAAATGTAAACAAGTATGTTGATATGAAAGCTTGGACTCAATAATGTAAATCAAAACCATAAATGTTAATCAAAACCTCCATGATTGTATACTTGGAATCCACCTTGAGAGAATAATGAATAGATCTTGAAGATGAGCAAAGGATCTTGAAGGAAGATCACACCACCATGATGGATAGATCTAGGGTTTGAATGATGAATCTTGAATTCTTGAACCAAATCCCTTCAAAGCCTTGAACGCTTCAATCTTTGATCTTCAATAGAGAACTTGAATGGAGACTATGGATTGGATGCTTCCTTGAAAATTCTTGATGGAATGCTTGCTTAATCCTAGAGATAATAGATTGTTTGATATCTTCCTATTTGTTAGGTTAGATAAAATGAGAGGACACTTCCTTATATAGTGATCTAGGGCACAAACTTCCAGAGAGGCTGACATTGGAGAATTGAATACCAATTAACTTTAACCCCTAGAAATGGACCTAGATTAAAATCAATTTAAGAGTTTACCATTTTGGAGACCAAAATCTCTGACCTAGAAGCAGGAAAATAATTATTTCTAAAACTCGACATCCAAAAATCATGGAACCTTAAAATTTGGACCTTGGGCCAAGGTCAAGGTTGACTCTGACCTAGGTCAGGGTTGAGGTCATCCTTGACCTAGGTTAGGTTTGAGGTCAACCTTGACCTAAAAGGTTGACCTTGACCTTGATGTCACACATCTCAAGATCTAAATCCAGAATGCTATAAAAATGCAAAAAGAAAGTGGAAAAGGGGTTGGAAAAAGGGGAGAATAGTAGAACAAGGGAGAAACAACCATATCTATGCAAAAACCTAATGAAGATGCTTGAAATGACCCCAAACCACTTACTTAGAATGCTAAACACTCTTAACATGGAAGTGCTTCCATTTTAAGATGATAGAGCTTTGATATTCCTTTGCTCACCACTTTTAGATGATTCTTTTTCCTTAGTATTAGTATATCCCAATCCAACAATATGATTATTAGGTGTTGGTGATTTTATCAATTTCTCAAAGTGTTTAATGGCTTCACTTGGTTTTTTGAATCTTTCAATGAATTCCTTCTTCTCTTAATTCATTTTGTAGTAGATCATTCTATGACTTTAGGGTTTTGATATTAATGTCTTTTCCATTCAGTTCATGGTTTTCAAGCATCAATTGGTTCATTGTATCCAATTGCATGTTAGCAAGATTTTGCACATATGATGTCTTCTCTTCAAGTTTGTTAGTAAGTATTCTTTTGTCTTCTTCAATCATGACCTTGTCTTCTTTAACTTTTTTTTTTTTTCAGCTGTCTCACATAGCAATATTGATTGAACTTCTTGTCCATTTTTAGGATTTTTGACTTCTTTAGTAAGGGAATTATTCTTTTCCATCAGATCTACAACTGTTGCATCAAATTGATTTGAGTTTCCATCCTCAAACAATCCAATAATGTCTTCTTATTGATATTGAGTGTCATTTTTTTGAATAGCCAATTCCTTTCTTCTCTTTAATGAACATTGTAATTCATCACTTGCCTCCTTGAGTTGATGTAGGGAAAGTTATATTACAATATTCTAATTCTCAATAGTCTTTCCCAACTTGTAGACTTCCATCTTCAAGATCTTACCTCTAGAGCTATGAAACTTTCCTTTCTAGAGAAAAAAGATCTGATACCAATCGTTCAAAATAACAATGTAAAAGTAAATTCTGAGAGGGGGGGTAGGGGGTGAATTAGCACTTAAAACGTTTTCCTCTTAAAAAATATCACCAACATCCATCTCATAACTTAACATATAACTGAAATAATTTGACATGCATCACATCCATAGCATAAAGTAAGTAACACATAAAAAAAAAATTGTGTTACCTTGAAACCCTCGAATGAGAAGGTAAAACTGGGGTGGGGATGACATCCACAATCTTCACTACTGTAGTTGTAAATGTTAAAATTAAGGCCACTTTGTCTATTAGTGACTTACACTTAGTCAATATACAATTTCTACCAAGCTTTAGAACCTATGGACAACTCATTCCAAGTGTAGTAGTGTCTACCAAATTGTTCAGTGCAAGTGATGGAAACTCTAGTGTTAATCAAGCTCCAAAGTGTTAACCATGTTTTTCAGTGTCTACTGAGCTCTTAGTGTTAGTGTAATGTCCTCACTATTAGGGTTAGATTGGTATACATAAAAAAATACAAAAGATTGATATGGTCACAATACATATAGTTAATTATCTTATATCTTTAAGAACTAATTAACATTTGCAACAAAATTATCCACCAGAATAACCTGAATCATGTATGGAATTCCTCTAGAATGCCCTCCACCAAGAAAATTTGGATCATTCTCCACCAAGTGCACTTGGATCATATTATGACATTCATAAAGAAAGCCCTCCACCAATTTAAATTGGATGATTTTATGACATTCCAATGAAAGCCCTCCACCAAGTTATACTTGGATCAAAATATTAAATTATTTTTTTAAATCTTTGATAGATTTAATTATTGATTATACCATTCAATTTCATATTATATAATAACATTTGTACCTAATTTCATCATGTTGCTAGAATAAAAGAACTTATTACATAATTTTTATTGATTTCATTAAATATCATATAGTTGTTAGTTTTATAAATGAACTAATTCCAAATATCCACATATACATACCTTTTCTAGAATATGGGGCCCGATGCCTTAAATATTATTGAGGACCCCCACCCTTTCCTACATTAACATGGTTAATCTCCTTATGTGGGGTCTTACTCCATTCAACACTATCTTGTGCTTGTACTCTATGGTTACACATGGTCGACAGTCCTGTATTACCATAGTCAACACTTCATTTGCAATGTTCCCTTTGTTATTTGTAATGTCACGTCCTTGATTGGAATTCTTGATTTACATGATTGGCAATTCCTCATACCTTCTTCCAAACTTTGATCCCTTCCTTCATGTATCTATTGTGATATTATTCTGCCCCTAACTACACCTTGACTGGATGCATAAGGTATATGTTGGAAGGATTTGTTTGATTATCCTTCTTATCCTCCAATGCTTGTTACACTTGTTGTTCTTTGAATCTTTATCCTTCCAATGTCTTATCTATATCCATGGTGTCTATCCACGTGCATGTATGTTTAAATCTTCGCTCCCCCTCTCCTATTCTCTTTGTACATTCCACTAATTTATATGTCCATCATGGATCATGACTATTCAACCCACCTTATTAATTAAGCATTTTTTATTATTTATAAAATGTAATTATTATATTATTTAATTATTATAATGAATATGGATGTTTCTCAAAGTTAATGTATTATTATTATCATTTATAAGTATTTAGTCTAGAGATATGATTGGAAAGAATTATAACATTGTTTATTTAGAAATACATTAGATTTACCTATGTATTGAAATGAGATCACTTATCATTATAATTGAAATATTGCTAAGGATAAGACATTATATATGTATTTAAGAAATATATTTATACATTAATTCAGCTCATGACAGTCCACCCTTCTCAAATTTTCTTGTCCTCAAGAAATATAAATTCTTCAAATGAAGGTCTAATAACATTACTTGGTAAACTCTTGATTTGAAAGGGGTTGTCTCCATCTTCTTGAGTGATAACTACTAATCTTGCCCACCCTTTCTCATCAGATCTTGTCTTTTTGTTTGGGTTTTCTTCATCAAATGTTATTTTATTCAGTTGTCCTCTTTTACATTGATGATTATGCTCCCAAGGTTCTTTACATTTGAAACATAATCATTTCTTTAATAGATCATTTCTCTTTGGACACTGATGACCCATGTCCTATGGTTCATGCACAACCAATATTTCTCTTCCTGATTGTCCTTTCTCGAGTCCTTATTTTTGAAAGATGTTTCTAGATTCTTGGGCCAATTAGATTCTATCTTCTTTTCCTTTCAAATGACTTCTTCTAAGTTTTGGAGTTCAAGGGATTTTACATAAGCTTTGATGGTATCTTTAAGTCCTACAAATAAATGAGTGAGTTGACTCTGATATAGGTTTGGAACCATTACAAATAGGTCTTGGAATTAACTAGAAAATTCTTCCACTATCCCTAATTGTCTAAGGTGAGTAAGCTCTTGGAAGTACCATTCAGGGTCATTTTGATCAAATTTATTCACCAATTTTTGTGTAAATTCATTATAGGTGGTAATCTTCTTGAGCCCTAAGGAATTTTGGCCATAGTGCCACCATTTTTGGGGTGATCCTCTTAAATGAAGTATGAAAAACTTGACAACACCTTTTTCTGTCATAAGACTATAGGATAGATATGTATCTAACCTTTGGACCCATGATTGAGCAATTTCTTCTCTTGACCCTTTAAAACATTATGGTTTTACATTATTTACCTTCTTTTGAAGGTCTTCATCTACATGATGTTTCTTTGTATTTTTGATGATTTTAGATTCATAGTATTCTTTAAAGGGAATAAGTTGTCGAAGATTGGGATCCAAACTAGCATACATTTTTGCAATTTGTTCCACACTATTAGTGGTTGTTCCATTATCTACAATAGGTTCTTCCCTCAGAATGAACAAGGGGATTGTTTCTTGTGGGACTGAACTTTGTGACAAGGGTTCATTTTCCTCATGAGTGGAATGATGGTCCCTCCATGAGTTAATTCTCTCATTTTTGTTATTATTACTACTTAATCCTTGTATAGCTTCTAGTAGTACCTTATTGGAGTTTTCAGTCCTTTCAAATCTCTCATTAGTCTATTCTATAAATTTCCTTACTTCTTGGGCTAGTTCTTTTTCCATTGTTCTTCAAGGTATGATGATGTGTGGGCTAACCAATTCCACAAGATGACATGATTATACTCTAATACCACTATAATGTCCCCACTATTAGTGTTAGATTGGGATACATAAAAAACTACAAAAGATTGATATGATCACAATAAATATAGTTAATTATCTTATATTTTTAAGAACTATTTAACATTTGCAATAATTTTCTCCATCAAAATAACCTAGATCATGTATGACATTCCTCTAGAATGCCCTCCACCAAGAAAACTTGGATCATTCTCCACTAAGTGCACTTGGATCATATTACAACATTCATAAAGAATGCCCTCCACCAATTTAAATTGGATCATTTTATGACATTCCAATGTATGTCCTACACCAAGTTATACTGGGATCAAAATATTAAATTGTTTTTAAAAATCTTTGATAACTTTAATTATTGATTATACCATTCAATGTCATATTATATAATAACATTTGTACCTATTTTCATCATGTTATTAGAATAAAAGAACTTATTGCATAATTTTTATTGATTTTATTAAATATCATATAGTTGTTAGTTTTATAAATGAGCCAATTCCAAATATACCACATATACATACCTTTTGTAGTATATGGGGCCCAATACCTTAATATTATTGAGGGTCCCTACCCCGCTTTCCTACATTGATGTAGTCTTACTCTATTAAACACTATCTTGTGCTTGTACTGTGTGATCGACGGTCCTATATTACTCTAGTCAATGCTTCATTTGCAATGTTCTCTTTGTTATTTGCAATGTCACATCCTTGATTGAAATTATTGATTTATGTGATTGGAAATTCCTTGTACCTTCTTACAAACCTCAATGCCTTCCTTTACATGTCTATTATGATATTATTATACCCCTAACTACACCTTAACTCCGTGTATGAGGTATATGTTGGAAGGATTTGTTTGATTATTTGTCTTATCCTCCAACGCTTGTTACACTTTCTGTTCTTTGAAACTTTATCCTTCCAATGTCTTGTCTATATCCATGGTGTCTATCCATGTGCCTCTACATTTTAATCTCTGCTCCTCCTCTCCTATTCTCTTTGTATGTTCCACTAATTTATATGTCCATCATGGGTCATGACTATTCGACCCACCTTATTAATTAAGCATTTTTATTATTTATAAAATGTAATTATTATATTATTTAATTATTATAATGAATATGGATGTTTATCAAAGGTAATGTAGTATTATTATCATTTATAAGTATTTAGGCTAGAGATATGATTAGAAAGAATTATAAGATTTCTTATTTAGAAATACATTAGACTTATCCATGTATTGAAATGAGATTACTTATCATTATAATTGAAATATTTCTAAGGATAAGACATTATATATTAATTTAAGAAATATATTTATACATTAATTTGGCTCATGACAATTAGCAATGTGAATCTAGTGTTAACTGAGCCATGGAGTGTTAATCAAGTGATTCAATATATGTCGAGTTTTACATTGTTCACCGAGTTACATAGTGTTAACCAAGTTCAAGCTACTTGGAAGTGATCAATATGAACCAACCCTCTTTTTCAACCAAGTGCCAGCCAATGCCAAGTGTTGACAATGGATGCCAAGTATCAAAACATCACCAAGTTTGTATTCAGAACCTGAGTTACAATAGTTGGGCCAACTTTGTGGATTTTGGTGAAACTTGTATTTTTGACAACTTGAATAAGTTATGATTTGGATTGGTATATATGTAAAGCATTGTATCATATCCAAATAAGTAACATGAGCATGGAATAAGAAACAGTGTGAATTAAGAAGGCTAAAAGTAGTATAAGGGACAACAAAGATTTATCTCTCACAATAAGGTGATCATTACAATTCAAGGAATCTCAACCAACATCTCAAAGTTGTAGATCAGAGATCAACCATTGGTTAATTTTGATGGGTGTATCAGTTAAATCCTTTAACAAGGTAGACTTAATAGTCTTATGTAAAATCTCTTTACCAAGTGCATACTTCATTATATGTTTTTTAAACGCTTTCACAAGGTGGAACTCATAGTCCTTATTGCTACTAATAGGGCAGATTATTAGAAGTGATCAATTGTAAGCCATAACAGGTCAACTTTATACTATAGTACTAAAGCTTGTGGGTATCATCCCCACTCAATTTTACTTTCTATTCTGGAAGGTTTCTAGGTTACCATATCTTGTGTTTAGTGTTATGAATTCTTTATTTCTTTCATTCTTTCATGCATGCAAATAGATCACAATATTATATGAAGGATTAATTGGTGAAATAAAAAACAAATTTTATTGGTTCTTGATTCACCCCTCCCCTCTTAGTAACCTTGACTACCTCATATTTCCAATAGTAAAGTGTGGCCTATTATGACTACAATGTGTTTGATCATAATTTATGATCTACCCTATGAGAGGTCTACCCTATTAAAGGCTTGCAGAGACTGTTAGGTCTCACCTTGTTAGAGGATTTAAACTTACAATAAAACAAGCACTTGGTTAAGAGATTTACAAGAGCCTATTAGGACTACTTGGTTAAGAGATTTTCTCTTTATTACCTATTAGAATTATTCAAAACCATGATCTTTCAATTAGTACCTTTCTAATTGATGTCATATTTTCTCCTTGTTTAAATCTTGATCCTCTTGATCACAAATGTCTCCTCTATTCTTTCAATTCTTTACGCTATTCTTCAAACTAATTCTATAATGCATAACTCTGTCATAGCCATATCAACCACAATGAATGCCCTCTAAAATCTTAGCTTTCATCTCCTTGCACACAAACTTAACTTCTTAGGGTTTATCCTTCTTGAATAAACATTGGTGGTGATGGATTAGGTAAGAATCAACGGCCAAGGTTGATCCTTATTGTTGCCTAATGCTTCCCTTAATTTTATTGGTTGCATGTATCACATAGGGATTCATATTGACTCCATACTTATCTTCTAAAATCATAAAATATTGTTATGTCAGCCCAAAAATGATTTACATAGAAGTTTCTACCATTACAAACATCTATATCATAAACTATTCACTCAACATCCAAAGGATTTGATGCTCGACCTTCACTATCCTCTTAATATTGTAACTTGACTTCTAAATAGATCAACAAAATTGTTTTCTCAGTACCAAAATCACTTGACACATACTTTTTACTTAGCTTCCTCTATTGGCTCAGCACTTGAATGAATCAACATGCACTAACTGCTTGACACCTACTAGTGCTTGACACTAACTAACATATTGCTTGACATGTACTATCTAACCAATTATGCTCGACATACTTTGATTACTTAGCATGCACTTTCTTCTTGCTAGATAATGACTAAGTGTTTTGTCACTACTTTGTCAAAACCAATCTAAGATTAACACTGTGGGCCTAAGATGCCACTATGGGCCCCTCAAAAGGGTGATGTGACCTTAAAAAGGTGCTATGGGGATTAACGTAGCCTCCCAAACTTAATGCTTATTTATTTAGAAGCTCTACTGGCTCCAAGGGTCAAGGGTTCAACTCTCGTGGCATTCATCCTCTTGCTTTGCTTCATGCAATGGGGAAGTAGGCCAACCTAATAGTTTTCTAGTAGCATTGTTGTTGTGTATGCAAAATGGTGGCCTATCTAGATGGTGATGAAAGAGTTGGCAATCCAAGTGATGCCTGATGTTCCAAACCTAAAATTATGTTCCAAACAATATAAATGGAGAGTGGGGTCATGAGGCCTTTTTGGGATAGCATTGATACATTTATTGAAGAGTATTGGTCAAGTATGGCCTCTGCAACTTGGAAATCCCTCTTGATTTACATTAAGGAATAGATGGGTGTGAAGATGGACATAGATAACCCCTTCTGCTAAGATTTTCCCAAGCTCAGAGATATGTTTCAAGACATAATGATGTTGTTTCTTAATTTGTAGAGAAAAATAAAGGGTATTGAAATCTTTGTCAAGATGTAATAGGACAAGGATTCTACCATAAAATATTTGAATATTTTTCAATAGAGGGCCTCACCATTAATTTTATATAAAACTAGTTGAGATACACAAACCCATCCTAAAGGAGAGGTGATTATAGATGAACACCAACTCAACATGAAATCAATGGATCATCGGATTGAAATATATAAAAATAATTTATGCAAATGATAGGGTTATATTTGATGTTTTTGAATTTTTTTGTAATGTTTTTGAAATTTTTGAATTTGTTTTGATCAAGTTGGCACGTAGATACTGGAAAGGGGAAGGATGTGAGGTTTGTTAGATTGTTAGGACCACATGGGTAGATATAGAGGCTAATATAGATTTTTGAGACCATAAAGGTATTTATGGAGGCTAAAAATGGATTTTTGGGACCATAGAGGTATTTATGGAGGCTAAAAATAGATTTTTGGGAGCATAGAGGAGCCTCGATATGTTTTGCAAGTTTGAGATGTGCATTGATCTTCTTTTAATTCATGCCTGTGGTATCTTAAAACATAATCAAACTCCATGTTTCCTTAGAGCCAAACCCTTCTTTCTTGTTGTTTATCTTTGCTGTAAGCTATTTCTAATGCTAAGAAATTGCTGATCTTAAATCCACAAGTATTTCTCAATTGGGTATGTGTATAATTAATTCCAATTCAGTACATCTTGTCCCCTTTTCCTATCCTCTATGAATTATGCTAGATAGTGTTGAACCAAGCAATGGAGAGGCCATAAAGAAAAAAAATTGGTGTGAGAGGCACAAATTGAATGATTTACCATAGTCTCTATTATTTTTTTCACATTGAAAGACTTATGTTGTTTGGGGAAAGCTCAAAGGTGCTATCTCTGACTTTTTTTATACTAGATTTAAAATAAAATAAAATTTATGGATTGAATTTCCTTTTGAAAGTGTTGGTGTAAATAAGTATTCACTGCTTACACTTACTTAAGTTTACTTAGGTTAATGCATTATTCTAATATTTATTTAGTTACCTAGGAGTATGTGCACTCTTGTGAGTTGTCATGTTGACAATAAAGAGTCCACACCTCTTTTATCCACACGATGTCTACAACATAGGAGTTAGCACACTAATTAAGCACATGGTGTCTGCAACATCTCTACTTGAGATACACCTTATCATTCTTATCCCATCATCTAGAATGATGGATAAGATGTGTGCTTAGTTGTCATGCTTATCCTGGCTCTTTCTAGAGACATCCTAGGTTCTTCCTCGGAGGCTTTTATATACAGGCACTCCTAGTGTGTACATTCATCATATACAATTTAGAGAAATGTATGAGGACATACTTTGATATATTGATCATACTCCTTTTTGGTCTATAGGTCTTCTTGTGTTCGAGTTCTATGATCTTGGGTGAATCTTTCCCTAAGGAAAATTCTTATATGGTATCAGATCTATACCAAATTCTTACATGGTATCAGAGCTCTTGGAGAATTTCTCTACGCCTAGCCATTCAAGACCATTCTTGCTTCCACACCTCGGCCCAAATCTAGAGTATCATTAGAAATTGGGAGCATCTAGAGCTAGATCTAACCTTGCCATTATGTCCAGAATGTTGATTCGATGAAATTTGACTATAATTTTGCCTACCCTAGGCATAGTTAAAATTGAGGCAATTTTTTTTGCAAATCGGCACACAAAGGACCAATTTACAAAATTGGTATGATCATTTCAGATCTGTACATTTAATTTTTAGATCTGCATTTTTTTTCATCTGCATCTCTATTTTTTTTGGATCTGCATTATTTTCTAGAAAAATTGGCCATCAAGCCATAGGAGAGATTTTTTGCAGGTGAAGATTGGTGCTTGCTAGTGTAAATTAGATATTTTCATCACACTCAGAAGGTCAAAAAACCCCCAAATCGGATATTGTTTCATCCAAATCAGACATCTGAGCCAAAATCTAGAGCCATTTGATTTTTGGAGGTGCAATGGTGACGATTCAAAAAAAATAACAGCATCAACAATTTTCAAATAGCAATATCTCCCTCATACTTACTTCTTTTTGCAAGCAATTTTTTTTTGTTTTGGGGTAGAATTTTGTGATCTACACATTGGTGTAGGTAGTTGGAGATCTCTATTCTTGAATTTTTCTACAACTCACAAATCCCAATTTTTGCCACTTAAAATGCTCCGTACGGGCTCATCTAGACACATAATTAGGTTCCATTTTTTTAAAAGTGCATATTTTTTGGTCTACTTTCCATATCTATAATTAGATTATAGGTTCTATGGATATAAATACTACTTTTAGAAATAGGCCTTAAACTGGCATGTGGCTATTGCACTAAGTGCCAAATGATACATTGGGGGGGTTTCTTTGATTGCTTTTTTGGCATTTTGGGGGTTACATTGATTAGTCCATCATGGAAGAGGAAGATTTAATCATCTTGACTCTAGACAACTATCAGTAGTGGAGTCAATTGGTTATCACATATCTTAGTTAGCATAATACACAACCATATGCGAGAGGACTTACCTACCATCCAGACATAAGTCTTCTCATTTGGCATACTATCTATCTATTTATGGATATGGATGTTATGGATTCACTTGATGACATGAAGTCCTCTTATCCATATGATGTTTATATCTATCTTTGGGAGTTGTATGGAGATCCACATATTCCTCCATTCCTAAAAGATCTTATACCTCCAATTGTAGCTACATCCTCTTCAGATGAGATCACACCTCCAAATGCTCCTATTGATCCTACTGATCCTATTCCAGCCACAGATGCTTCGAATTTAGTGCAATAGGACCCTTTATATCTTCCTACTTTACCTTCAAGTGATGACTTCCTTCCTACCATTGTAGGCCTATTCATGGAGTCTCAAATTGAAGATGTGGGAGACATCCTAGATGATATTTATCTTCTCTTTGAGGAAAATTCTTCATCTACTACCATAGTCATCAATTCATGTACTGCAGCACAATAAGGTACACTTTATCTTCCAGTTCTAGGCTCAAGTGATGACTTCTTAATTGACATTTTAGATTTTTTCATGGAGTCATACACCGCAGACTTGGGAGACTTCTTTAATGATATAACACTTCTCTTTGATAAGGATGATTCTTCTACAATTGTTGCAAGGGCTCACTCTGACCCTCATGTCCATTCTCTACATGATTAGTCTTTACAGGTTGATGGGATTCTGGATCCTTATGAACAATAGTTGTAGGAGGTATCTCTATCATTTGAGGAGACTATTGGTTCTTTAAAATAGGTTTTACAACAATCCTTGCTAGATCTACACTTCTTCTTAGCTATTTTGGAAGGATCCACCATCAATATCGATATAGGGACACTTGAACAAGTTTTAGAGACACCTTTCTTCATCCAGATTATTTCCACACCCAAGGGAAGTGTCTCACCCATAACTCTACCATTGTTTCTTCCAAAGTGGAGGAACACCATTCAATAGTCATGGATCAACTTCTACATTGGAGCATTTCTCACTGGTCAACACACTACTTTTAGGGGGGAGGTGGGAATCCTTTGTCTCCTTCTTCTTCTTCTTTATGGGGGGGACTTTTTCCTCTTAGGGGGTTTTGTCCTTCTCCCATTTCTCTCTTGTATACAATTGATGTATTTCATAATGGGGAGGTCTTGATTACTCCATCCATCCATGTGTCCTATTTTCATCTCTCTTTTTGGAGGAGGGTTTCTCCCATGAGGTTTTACCTCTTTCTTCACTTTATGAGAGATTGCATTTCATTATGTACATGGGTACCTAACATGGCCTAGTAGCTGGGACCCATTTTGCATTTCATCCTAGTTTCATAAGTTTAAGGGAATTCCCCTAAGTTGCACTTAAGGGGGGGTGTTGATGTAAATAAGTATTCACTATTCATACTTACTTAAGTTTACTTAGGTTAGTGTATTATTTTAATATTTATTTATTTATTTAGTTACCTTGGAGTATGTGCATTCTTGTGAGTTATCATGTTGACAACATAGGAGTTAGCACACTAATTAAGCACATGGTGTCTACACCATCTCCACTTGAGATACACCTTGTCATTCTTATCCTATCATCTAGAATGATGGATAAGACGTGTGCTTAGTTATCATGGTTATCTTATCTCCTAGCTCTTTCTAGAGACATTCTAGGTGCTTCCTAAGAGGCTTTTATAGACAGCCACTCCTAGTGTGTACATTCATCATATACCATATAGAGCAATGTATGAGGACATACTCTGATATATTGATCATACTCCTTTTTGGTCTATAGTTGTGCTTGTGTTCGAGCTCTACGATCTTGGGTGAATCTTGCCCTAAGGAAAATTCTTAGATGGTATCAGAGCTATACCAAATTCTTACAGAAAGTGATTTTGGTTTTTGAATTTTAAAAAGAATCATAGGCAATTAATTGAATAATTACTCAAACAACTTGACATTGTGATTGATTTGAAAGTTTTTTATTTTCCTTGTTTCTCTAATTTTGTCTTTAAATCTTTGTTATTTTGTTGAAATTCATGTTCTTTAGATCTTTTTCAATATTAGGGCATCTACAAAAATTATAAAAAAAAATTCCTTTTTAAATACCTACAACCTATCCTACTTTTTTTTTGAAATCTAGAGGAAGACCTTGGCTTTGGGAATCCCTTTAACCACCTAAATATTCTTCATTGAGAAATTAGAGTGCTATTTTTTTTTATAGTGATATATTTTAACAGAATGCCATCATCATCATTTTTCCACACACTCTCTTTACCTATATATGTGAGTTTTCTTAGCCGAATGATACATTTTTCTATCAAGTTATTCATCTAGGTACCAAATTTTGACATCTTTTGAAAGGATAGTTCAAGCTTGACTCAAGACTTCTACACCTCTCATCTAATAATATACTCATAGACCTTTACTATATAGTTCCTTAAATGTGAAACCAAAGCCTAAGGGAAGCTTCTGATAAGGTGAAAGTCCTTTCACACACATTTTTTTTCCAAACCTTGATCTTGTATCCATTCCTAAATTTCTTTTGATATTAGGTAGGGTGTATTTTCTATATGCTCCAAGGACATTTTTAAGGGTCAATAATTGTCCCTCTATAAGAATACTTTCTTCTTTCTCGATAGATACTTATCTTATGGTATACAACACTACAACCTATCTCTTAATGCTTAGATTTTCCATAACAACATTATTCCCAAGGAATTATTAAAAACACCATCTCAATCCTTCTTTCTCTTTAATTTTGTAACTCAACCAAACCTAATATTCTAGACTCATCCATCCCATTTGATAAAATGTTCCATCGGATGAATTTGACAACCTTATAAATTGACCTAGGATTATAGGAAATGGACATAGAATAATCCAAAATAGCTTCCAAGGAAAATTTTAGCTCACTTTCTAATAAGATGTTTCACTTTAAACCCTTTCAAATTCTCATTCTCACTCCAACTCTATGTCCATTTGTTTAGTGATAACATGATAAGGTATCCACTTGCAATAATATGCCTATCTATTGAAGCTATACATATTTGATACCATGGTGAGGGTATGTAATAAAAGCACCTCCAGGAGCAAACAAAAAGAAAACACATTCTAAAAGTAGAGAAACACAAAATGAATTGCTATATTTGTAGAGAAGCAAAGATTATAGAACTACAAGGTGTTGATTGGAGAATAAATTATAATGAATACAAAGTGAAAGGAAAGGGGCTTTCATAGTCCATGACACTAGCCATATGGTGACAGTGATATGGGACTACCTTGTACTCCTTTTCGAGAGGTACCTAAATGCACTACAAATGAGGCATACATACCCTACCTCCCATGGGATTTGAACTTGTGACTTCTCTTTCAAGAGTGCAATTTCTCCACCACAATGACATGATTTAGAAGAAAAATATGTAATAAATAAAAAAAGGTCAAAAGATAAGTTATGAAAACAATTACATGATAATCAAACTAAAGTGCAAGATATGCAAGTGAGCACCAAAAACTAAACTAGAGCCAAGCTAGATCAAGCTAAACTAGGCTCAATTAAAGCTCATCATTGTGAGCTTAAGCTAGACATGCATGTGGAAACATGTGCTCAAATATTCATGATGATAAATTTTGAGCATGTGTACAATTAATTCATTTAAGAAAACTAGTAGTGCCTAATGCAACATAACTATGTGTGCACAACACAAATGTGTGATGTAATTCTATTATGTTGGTAGGCCCCTGCCATATAGAGTTGACAATATTTACAATTATAAGGACATGCCTTGCATATGTAAGGTGCTAATGCCCTAAAATAAAAAATGTACAATGATTTTAATCTTCTTATTTATTTTAAAAGAAACCTTTTAAAAAGGTACCCCTATTTTACACACACATACACACATGTAGAGGTATACATGAATATGCATTGATGTATTTACATGTATGTGTATATGCGTGTGTATGTTTGAGTTCACATGTGCATGTATATATGTATATGTAAATACATATACATATGCATATACATATATATGTATATATGGATATATATGTATATGTATGCATATATATGTAATGTATGTGAATGTATATATATGTATATATACATGTATATATAAGTATATATGTATATATACATGTAAATATAATTATATATATATATATGTACATACATACATATGTGTATATATATATATGTTTATGTATGTGTATATACATGTAAATGGTGATCAACACATCCTTGGGGATCTATGCCATGGCTTAACCGCCTCTTGTGGTTCGGGTTACATCTGGCATTTGTAACAAGGATTGATAGTTTAAGATTTTGGTGCAACAGTAAATGATTCCAAAAGTATATGTCGATGTATACACATATGTATATCTATATATATGCATATTCATATGCACATAAATATTGTTAGGATTAACTACAGACAAATCTAACAATGACATGCAAATGTAATCAATATCATAAAATAATAAATCACACAGAAGAGAACACAAGACACAAAGATTTAACATGGTTCACCCAATCCCTAGGGTACATCTACCATCAAAAAGTCTAATATTATTATTATCCAATGATTATAATCCAAAATCCCTTACAACTCAATACTACCACAAGAAGCTACAATCTCATCAATACATTATGAAACACCTAACCCTAAGACATTCTATACAATTTTTTTGTCACTTACAAAATTAGGGCTAGAATAAGTCATCCAATAGAAAAAATAGTAGTTGATGCCTTTTAAAATTGTAAATTCATTTGAGCCTTTAGGGGATCTGACCCCAAAATCCCCTATAGGGATATTGTCCATTGACCCCACCCAACACACTTGGGGCTCTGTTCTAGGACCCCACAAAGGGCACTGCCCCTTGACCCTCTCTTGGGGGTTTATGCCCAAACCCCCATAGTAATAATCTAGGGGGAAACCACACCAAATAAAGTGAGATAAATTAACCTTTGAGTCTAATTAGGCTCCACATGACAGCAATGTCCCACTTGGAGACTAATCAAACTATACACCAATAACCTCCCACTTGGAGACTAATCATAGCACTGTTGAACTTGTAGCTCCCATTGGAGTATCAAACCACCATGGACTTTGTTGTTCTTTATTCAGTCTAGAAAGCCAACTAAAGATGAAGAGGAGTTCAACTTCTCCCTTATTACTAACTTGGTAAACATATCTATTAGATTATTATTTGTATGTATCTTCTCCAAATTTAACTATCCATCATCCAAAAATGACCGAATGAAATGGTACCAACTATATGTGCTTTGTATTTGAATGTAGAGAAAAATTCTTTGCAAGATGAATGACACTTTGGCTATCTATAAACAAATAATTGTCCATCTATGGGTATCCTAATTCTTTCATGAAGAGTTGTAAAGTATTAACCTTATGCAATGGACAAATCCAACTCAACTATTGTCCCACCAACAATAAATACATAACCTATAGTACTCTACCTAGTATCAATATCCCCTACAAAATCTTAGTTAACATAGCCCTATAATTTAGTAGTAGATTCCCCAAAATATAAACACTTACTGGATGCCCCTCTAAAATATTTGAGAATCCATTTAACTGCATTCCCATGCTTAGTTTTAGGATGAATCATAAACCTACTAATAACTTCCAATGTATGTGCAATATCTAGCCTAGGACATACCATGACATACATTAAGCTCCCTATAGTTGAAGCATAAGGTACCTTAGACATCTTAGCCTCCTCTTATGGTGTTGTCGGACACATCTCCTTGGTCAATTTTAAATCACCAGGTAAAGGTGTGCTAACAACTTTAGCATTTTCCATAGAGAAATGTTGTGACACCTTCTCATTATAATCAACCTGAGATAATGTCAATTTTCTATTCTTCCTATCTCTACAAATATTCATACCAAGAATTTTTTTAAATTTTCCCAAATCCTTCATAGAATATGAATGTGCTAACTATTCTTTTAACCCCTTAATGCGGTCCATGTTAGACCCAACTAAAAGCATATCATCAACATATAAACATAAAATAATGTAGCTGCCATCATCTAACCTCTTAAAATAAATATAATTTCAAAATGATACCAAGTGTAACCATGCTCATGCATAAAACTATCAAATTTAAGATACCATTGCTAAAGTGCTTGCTTCAAGCCATATAAATTTTTCTTCAATCTACACACTAGATTCTCCTTACCTTTGACCTCAAATCCATGTGGTTGTACCATATATATTTCTTTATCCAGATCACCATAAAGAAAAGTTATTTTAACATTAGGCTTCTCAAAGTGCAAATCCTTAGTAACCACAATACTCAAAATAGTGCAAGTAGAAGTCATTTTAACAACATGACAAAATATTTCATCAAAATCAATGCCCTTTTTCTATGCAAATCTTGTCACAACATGGCTTTAAATATTTTCTTAACTCCATCCTCTTCTTTCAACATATAAACTCATTTATTTTGTAAATCTCTTTTACTTGTAGGAAACTTACATAAATCACAAGTCTTATTTTTCAGCAAGGAGTCCATTTCTTCTGTCATTGCAAACTCCCACTGAATCTTTTATCCACCTGCACAACTTCATCATAACATTAAGGTTCACCAACACCTATTAATAAAATAGAATACAAAGAGAGAGAGAGAGAGAGAGAGAGAGAGAGAGAGAGAGAGAGAGAATATTTTTGGAGCTCTACTTAGCCTTGTTAACTATCTACATTCACTACGGTGTGGTATTTTTTGTTGCAATCGTTGTGGAGTGTGAGAGACTGTTGAAACATCATTCTTTTGAGTATCATCCAACACTCCATAGTCATTTTCTTTCTTCATTTCATTGTAACATATCTTTGTACAACACTTTCTCATTGAATATGACATCCCTGCTTCTTACAATTTTAAATTTTTTAAAATCACAAAGTCTATAACCAAATTAATCAATTCCATATCTAAGGAATACACATTTATTTGATTTATCTTCCATCTTGGTTCTATTTTATGAATCTATATGTCCAAATACTTCACAACAAAAGGTTTTGAGAAAAGAATAACTCACTTTCTTACTATTCAATGCTTCATCTGGAATACCACAACCCAAATTAATAGAGGGACCTCTATTTATCAAGTATACAAAAGTATTAACAACCTCAACCCACATGTTTAAGGGCAGTCCAACATGAAACCTCATGCTACTTACACACTCTATTATTGTCCTATTCATGCGTTCAACCACCCCATTTTCCTATGGAGTCCTTAGAATAGTTTTGTATCTACAAATACCATTAGAGAAACAATAATATTCAAATTATTTTCTACAGTACTCACCACCTTTATCAGATCTAAGATATTTTATCTTTTTACTAGTCTCATTCTCAACCAAGCATTTCCATTTCTCAAAAGTTTGAAATACATTAAATCTCTATCTAAGGAAATATATCCATAGTTTTCTAGTTGCATCATCAATAAATGTAACACAATAATGAGATCCACCAAGGGAAGATACCTGAGATGGTCCCCATACATCTGTATGCACAAGCTCTAATTTATCATCTTTCTTTTCCTTCTCACTCTTCACAAAACTAACTCTCTTTTATTTTCCATAAACACAAATTTCACAAAAATCCATATTGACACATTTGAGATCTGGTAAAACTTTCTTTATTAGAATTAATTTCATACCTTTCTCACTCATGTGTTCAAGTCTGTTATGCCATAGTGTTGAATTAGAATCTACAATATCTATTTTTTCTCCCTCCTCAATTGTATCAATTGTTCTTGAACATTCATTTTTCTCTAGAATAATTAAAGTAGAAGGAACAATATGACATGTATAAAGATATAAAATGCCTACTTTAACACCTTTTTCTACTACAAGAGAACCTTTTAAAACATTCTAATTTTTATCATTAAAATTAACTGTGCAACCCTCATCACCTAGTTGCCCTGCTAAAATCAAATTTTTACTCAGCCTTGAAACATGTCTTACCTCTTGCAGTAGCCAATGATTCCCATTTTGAATTTTAATCTTAATCTTTCCCTTTCCAACAATCTAACATGGTTCATTATCCCCCAAATAAACTAGCCCAAAATCCCCTTGGACATAATCAAGAAAATAACCTTTATGAGGAGTAGCATGAAATGAAGCCCCTGAATCTAAAACCCATGAATCATCAACACTTTCTAAAGAAAGAAGCAAAGAATCCTCTTCAAATTTATTAATTACCACTTTTTTGTTCTTGTTCCCTTCTTTTTTATCTCCTTCATTTTTCTTTCGAGTCCAATAATTTTTCTTCTTATGCCCCAATTTTCCACAGTACTAGTAATCTTTTCATCCTCTATATTGATATCTCTTTCCCTTTGATTTTCCTCTTGATTTCCTATGATTTCCTAAATTTTTTCCTCTTTTAGTTATTTTGTCTTTGCTTTGTGCATTCAAAACTCTTCTTGATGTAGATCCACTTGATATTTTCTATAAGTTTCCTCACTCAGAATAACACCAATCACATCATCAAACTTTAGGGTATTAGATCCAGAAAAAAAATTACTCACAACCATTACTAAACCATTCCAACTTTAAACAAAGAACAAAAAATCAAGAGCGCCCTAATTTTCTCATCAAAATTGACATTTATAGAAGATAACCAACTAGTAACCACATTAAACTCATTTAAATGATTAGCAATAGATCCATCTCCTTCCATCTTCATATTAAATTAATACTTCATGAGAAATACCTTGTTTGAAGCAAAGGGCTTTTCATACAATTTCACTAGGGCTAGCATCAACTCATCTCATCTTCATTTTTTTAATATTAAATGCCACTAATTGCACCAAGCATAAATGAATACTTCCAAATACCTATTTATCCAGAACCTCCTAATCCTCATCTGTCATGGTGGTTGGTTTCTTGGATTTTCCTTGTAATGACCACCATAAATCCTTCTAATAAAGACAATCCTCCATTTGCATCTTCCATAACTAAAATTTCTTCCTATTAAACTTCTCAACCTTCAACTTATCCTCATCTTCTATTGCTCCCACTCAAATGTGAGACTTCCAGTACTCAACTATGAAGCCTTCCTATAGAGAATAGCTAAAAGATACAAAATAAATGATGACTCTTTGCCTGATACTACTAGTTAGGATTAACCATGAATAGACATAATAATTACATGTAAATGTAACCAATATCATAAAATAATAAATCATGCAGAAGAGAACACATGACACAAAGATTTAGTGTGGCTCACTCAATTCCTAGGTTACGTCTACCAACATTAATTCCAATATTATTATTGTCTAGTGATTACAATTTGCAATCCCTTACAACTCAATATTGTCGTAGGAAACTACAATCTCATCATTACATTATGAAACCCGTAACCATAAGCCCTTTTATACAATATTTTTGTCACTTACAAAATTAGGGCTATAATAAGTTGTCCAATAGGAAAAAAATAGTTGGCCCTTGACCCCATCTTGGGGGTGCTGCCCCGAAGTCCCCATAGTAATAATCTAGAGGGAAACCACACTAAATAAAGTGAGAGAAATTAACCTCTAAGTCTGATTAGAATCCACATCAGTACAGATACACATACACGTATGCATAAGCATACACATACACATACATACACATATATACATAGATATATAGAAATGCACACATAACTTTGGGTGGGATTTTTGTTATATATAGAGACACACACACAAAGATAAATATATATATATTATGCATATATATGTGATGTATGTGTATGTGTATATGTATAAACAAATACATGCGTATATAACTTTATATATGTGTATAAGTATGTATATGTATATGTATGTGTGTATACATGTAAATGGTGGTCAACACCTCCTTGGGGATTCATGTCATGGCTTAACCACCTCTTGTGGTTTAGGTTAAATCTAACATTTGTATCAAGCATTGGTAGTTCAAGATTTTGGTGCAACACTAAATGATTCAAAATGTATATGTCTATGTATACACATATGTATACATACACATACACATACACATACACATACACATACACATACACATACACATACACATACACATACACATCCACATCCACATCCACATCCACATCAACACATAGATATAAAGAAATACACACATATATAACTTTGGGTGGGATTTTTGTTTAATGAGAATACACATATTATTTTCTAATTATTTCTAGATGTCCTAGAAGATTGTACAACCATATGGTTGTGTTGGGATAAATTATTTTTAAAATTTACAATTTATCTAAAATAGGGAGAGAAACTTATGTCATCTTTTTATCTTTTTTCTATTTTGGATCCAATGGAGATGTCTATTTTGTCCCAATAGATCATATATAAAACTTCCCCTGTTAAATCCTCATTTGAATACACATTTGAGAAACTCATTCAACCCAAGATTTCACAAACCCCAATCTATATACAACTCATCATTAGAACAAACCCAAAACCTCACATCCACAATTAATTACATCCAAAATACTCATGTCTTGTCATGCCTTAATTCTTTCATGCAATCCACAAATTTATATTAACCAAGATTTACTTTATCAAATGATACGCAACCAAAACCATAACTTTGTTACCAAATGAAAGGAAACTTGTAAACACATAACATTAATTTCCACATTTTCAAAAGACAAATCTAAGAAAATAAGTATTCATAATCCATAAGAAAAACAATATACAACATAAAAAAAGGAAAGGATGGTGAGAACTGGAAAGGAAGGGAAGAGTGATTTTCAAAATTAAAATTCTGAGACGAGCAAGATTCCTTTGGACTGTCAAAATTAGATCCTTCGCTTGAAGCACAGTTCGTAGAAGGAGGTTAGCCAGGGATCTTCCAATATAGGAGATCAATCAGAGAAATATGATGGGGACCTAGATGCTCCCCCCAAGGTGGTGGTCAAGATTCCATTGGTTCCCAAAGTGGGTCTACCTAGCTCTGCTAAATAGTTGTCCCTTTTTGGGGTTAAGCCCACAGGTAGGTCCTCTTTCCCACCTATTAATATTCTTCCCGAGGTAGAGAAAGGATCTTGTGCTATTGAAATCTCAGAAGAGCTTGTGGATCATAGTATTAAATCCATGGCTTCCACCCTAGTTGGAAAATTCTTAGGGCCAAGGCCAAATATTGATGTTGTGAGATCTTTTATAAAGAAGAAATGGTCCCTAAAAGGTCAAGTTTATGTCATGACCATGGCTAAGGGCTTTCTATCCTTTGACTTCTGATGTTTGGAAGACCTCTCTAACATTTTGTGTGAGGGGCCATGGGCTGTTGGTCATTCCACACTAGTTCTCTAGAAGTGGTCATCAAAAATGAATCTAAATGACTCATTCTTTATGTAAGCCCCTGTCTAGGTAAGGCTACCCGAGCTTCCCCTAGAGTTTTGGAATGAAGATGTCTTTGTGGGGCTAGCTAGCTCCTTTGGGGAACTTCTCTCCATAGATCTAACTAATGCCTCTAAAAGACACCTCACTTATGCCCAAATTTGCATAGGGGTCAGCGAAGGTATTGACATGCCAAAAACTATGGTTTTTCATTCCAAACTGAGAGTGCATGTTCAAAAATTGATTTATGAAACCATGCCATTCATATGTTTCCTTTGTTTCAAATTAGGGCACAAGGAAAATCAATGTCCTAGGACAGAAAAGAAAAGAAGTAAGATAATTGGTTATTCTTTCAAGGGGAAGAAAATGATTTGGAAATAGAAAACTTCTAAGCTTTCCAAGAACTAGGATGGTACTATGGAAAAAAAGGAAAACCTATCGACAAGAAATCAATCAAGGTATTGAATGTGGTAAAGGACTAATCATCTTAGATAAGGATAAGAAGAATGACCTTGGGTAGGAAGGAGATCAGATAAAGGAAAGTGATATAGGACCAAAAGTGTTTGTAATTAAGGGCCAAGTCACTGAAGCTATAGTAGTGACATGAAATAATTTGCTTATTGAGAAAGAGAAGGACATTGGTAGGCTGGAGATTCCCCGGATGGAGATTTTGTAGAAAAAAGTTTTGAAAACTGAATAGTGGTGTTAGTAGACTCCCAAGGGTGGATGCATTTAGCCTAAGTGATAGAATCAATGATGATGGGATTAGTCAGGTTGGAAATAAATCAGATCTACCTATTATTCCCCTAGCAATTTCGTCCACATCCAAAGATCTAGGGATGAAGATTTTAGAGCTTATCAACAATCCTTCCTTAGAACAAATATTAAAATGGGAGGAATGGATCAATAGTTGCTCTCAAGACAATAAAGGTAATTGGAGTACAATTAAAAAGAAGAAGAATCAAAATCGTGACCATCCTCCAATATCTCCAACGATGACCAGAAGTAGAGTCAAGGCTAGTTTTCGGTTAAAGATTGTTAGATTAGGTGAAAAATTAATCTCCCAAGAACACTTGCATGCATAACCCTGTCACATGGATGAAGAAAAGAACAGAAACAAGAAAAAATTATGGAGGCCAAAAAGCTTGATCCATCTTATGGACATGCAAAGAGCAATATCTCATATAATCCAATAAGTGAATCAATAAAATACAAAGAGGTGAATCCTTATAAAGGAATCACGAAACCCGAAAAGGGAAACTAAAGCCTAAGAAAGCTAGGGTTGCACAATATAATTAATAAAATATTAATTATATGCACCTACAAGATAGCTTAAGAAAACTAGAGTAATAGGCAACTTAATTAATTAAATCAAAGTGATTTAATTAATAAGTTAGAAAAAATAATTACTCTAACACCCCCCCTTAAGCGAAGCTTGGGAGGAAGCTAACCTAGCACAGCTATGAAAGAGAATTGGGTCCCGGCAACAAGGCCAGATTAGGTACCCAATCACAACAAAATCTCTATAAAGAGGAGAAATAGAGAAAACCACATGGGAAAAACCCTACTCCAAAAAGAGATAGCAAAGAATGTTCCAGAAGAAGGAACAAAGAGATCAAAAGAGAATCATTGAAGCATGAAGAACCGCAAAACTCTGTCAAAATGCTGATCTGTAGAACCTCCATGGAAATAGAAGGCACGAACCATCAACCAAAGGAACCTCCATGGAAATAGAAGGCACAAACCATCAACCAAAGAAGCATAGAACAACAATATAACCTCCCCTTAAGGCAGGTGAGGTGACAGGCAGCTGAAAAGATGGGCCAAAAATCTCCTACAACACAGGAGCCAAACACATTGAGAGTGAGGTACAAACACAAATAAAGGCACGTGTCATCGACACTACATGAGGAATTAGAGAAAGAGGGCCTATAAGCGGCAAACAACTATCCCCCCCATGGCACTTTATATAATAGTGCGAGTACAACGAATCACAATGATGAAAAGGATCCCGAAACGCAAGAGTGGCACTTTATCTTAGTGTGTTGCATAAAAATGCTTACAATGAATATCAACAATGATCAGAAAAGACATAAGGCTGAAACAACAGAAGGTAGAGCCCAAAACGAAGCAACTGAAGCAACAAAATCGATCCTCGGACCTGAGACAAACAGGATATCCACCAGAATGCTAAAATGCAAAAGACTGAATAGGATGTGCTTGGAACAGAATCTGGAACAACAAGTAGCATCACTGGAAAGAGCATAGAAAGAGCTTTCCAACGATATAAAGAAGTCCAAAATCGGAGATTGGAAGCTCAAGATACGCCTCCCAGAGTGCAAAATAGAACATCCAACTTTGACTGCCAAACTAGGCAACCAAACTATATCAAAAGTCCAAATAACTAGCACCATCATGACGGGCTCAGAAAGAGCTTTCCGACGATATAAGATTCATCAAAAAATACCTCCGTATGACAAAGATATG
Source organism: Cupressus sempervirens (assembly GCA_028749045.1). Taxonomy (NCBI): domain Eukaryota; kingdom Viridiplantae; phylum Streptophyta; class Pinopsida; order Cupressales; family Cupressaceae; genus Cupressus; species Cupressus sempervirens. The sequence continues at coordinate 541,131,971 of CM053789.1, forward strand.
GCCAAAAAACCACAAATAGCTTTTAAAACAAAACAAATTATAGAAATGATGATTTGAAAGCCGTCAAATTTCAGCCCAAAGATGGATGACGTCAGCACCTGCGGCTGTCAGACCTGCTTCAGTACCTTGCTGATGTCACTTCTCTATCATACTTTGCTGATGCAACGTCCTTTTTTGGAAGATTTTGAAAATGTTTTTTTAAACAAAAAACAAAAAACTTTAAAGAATTTTTGCAAAAAAAGCAAACGCTTTTTTTAATAAAAACTCATGAGCCTTTTTTTAATAAAGCCTTTTGATTTTATGATTTATTTTTTTAATAAAAAAAAAAATCTTTTCTTCGGAAAGCGTGCTCAAATCTGGTAACAAATTTTTGCATCAAATTTCAATTGTGTCCAAATTGGACAAATTTTATATGGAAACAGGGGTTTTTGGGTGCTACGAATCCAACGGTGAGGTCCATTTGGGCTCAAAATGCACCGAAAAAATGACCCCTCCAAATCCAATACAAAATAATTCTAAAAATTGAAACCCTCTGAAAAATGCAACTTCTGAAATGCTTCAACAAACCACGAACAGCGAGCAACAAGCTTGCTCTGATACCATGTTAGATTAGGTGAAAAACTAATCTCCCAAGAACACTTGCATGCATAACCCTGTCACATGGATGAAGAAAAGAACAGAAACAAAAAAAAATTATGGAGGCCAAAAAGCTTGATCCATCTTATGGACATGCAAAGAGCAATATCTCATATAATCCAATAAGTGAATCAATAAAATACAAAGAGGTGAATCCTTATAAAGGAATCACGAAACCCGAAAAGGGAAACTAAAGCCTAAGAAAGCTAGGGTTGCACAATATAATTAATAAAATATTAATTATATGCACCTACAAGATAGCTTAAGAAAACTAGAGTAATAGGCAACTTAATTAATTAAATCAAAGTGATTTAATTAATAAGTTAGAACAAATAATTACTCTAACAAAGATTAAGTCTCTAGGTAGGAGAAGCCTGAATAAAACATTGTAGGATGAGACCCAAAAGAACTTGGTAGATGGGAGCCAGAGAACCATCAAAGAATACTTTGGAAAAAAGAGATGAAGATCATATCTTGGAATATAAGGGGCCTGAGTGGTACCTACAAGCAAGAGATAGTTCAGAATATGCTTAGAGACCAAAGATGTAATTTTTTACTAATCCAAGAAACTAAAATGAGAAAAGATGTGGTAGGCAAGCTATCTTTTAGCAGAAATATGAGTAGTGAGGCTACAGACTTGGAGGGAGCTGCAGGGGGGTGTTTATGATCTACAACAAAAAGGCTTTTTAGATTTCTACTATTCATAATGAAGGTAATGCTCTCCTCTGTAAGGTTTCCCATGTACATAGTGGTGACTCTTGGTTTATTTTAAATCTGTATGCTCCCAACACTAAAAGGGAGAGAAGGGTCTTTTTGGCTAAGATCCTTGATGTTATTCATAGTTGTAACATAAACAAGGGGGTTATTATGGGGGATTTTAACACCCCCCTTACCGATGATGAAAAAGCTGGTGGGCTGGCCCCAGATCAGGATAGTAAATTAGACCTCTCAAATTTTATTAGCAATCTAGCTTTCATAGATTTTGATCTCTCGGGGGGTAGTTTCACTTGGTCTAACAAAAGAGTTGGTGGGGACTACATCTAGATCCATCTTGATAGAGACCTAATTTCCCCTGCTTGGATGCAAACTCATTCTTGCAGACTTTCCCTTCTCCCTAGAGTTGGTTCGGACCACTCTCCCATCTTGCTCTCTTTTTGTCCTTTGATGGTAAAATGAAATTTCCCTTTTCATTTTGAGAATATGTGGACTTTCCATTTAGATCTAGAAGCCAAGATTTCTTCTTGGTGGAACATAGAGGTGGAAGGTACTGCAATATTTAGGATAGCCCAAAAATTGAAGAATGTGAAAACAAACATTAAAGTTTGGAATAAGTTAGACTTTGGGCTTTTATTCCAAGAGAAGGATGAGAAGTTAGACCAGCTTTGTATTGTCTAGGAGGAGATTCAACTAGAGGGATATAAAAACCTCAATAGGATTGAAGAAAGGTCAATTCTTTCTGATCTCCATAATATCATAAGTAGGGAAGAACACTTTTGGAAGCAAAGACCAAGAGTAAATTTTCTCAAAGAGGGGGACCAGAATATCATTTTTTTCCATTTATCCACCTTAAAATATTGAGCACACATTAGGATTTCAAGCATCAAAAGGGGGCAGATCTTGTTTACTAAGAATAATGAGATTGCAGATGAAGCTGTGAAGTTCTTCTCTTCACTTATTTCTAAGGATCCTTCTCTCTCCTTGACATATCAAGAGGAGATTTTAAATGCTATTCCATCTCTATTGTAGAATCGCCACAATTCTATGTTGAAGGCTATTCCAACCTTGCAAGAAATTTATCAAGCCCTTTTTTCTCTTCCTAGTGATAAAGCTCCTGACCCGGATGGATTTCCAACTTTCTTTTTCTAGATATATTGGGAGGTATTCAAAAGGGATGTTGTGAAGGCTGTTTAAGAATTTTTTGGGGCTAGGAACCTTTTGAAAGAACTCAATTCTACTTTTCTGGTGCTTATTCCAAAAATTTTGGGGGTCGAATTGATGGATAAGTTCAAACCCATTAATTTATGAAATTCTTTCTATAAAATCATCTCAAGAGTTTTGACCACCAAGATTCTTAGTGTCCTTTATCTAATTATTTCCCTGTAGCAAACTAGTTTTGTCCCAAGGAGATAGATTCTTGACTCTATTATTATAGTTCATGAGGTGATTCATTCATTGGAAGTTGGGAAGAGGGAAGGATTTCTACTTAAGCTAGATCTATCTAAAGCTTATGACAGGGTGGACTAGAATTTCTTGATGGCTATCCTCCAAGCTTTTGGATTTGATGCCCAGGTTTATAGACTCATCCTTTAGCTTGTCTCAACCCTCTCTCTGTCCATATTGGTCAATGGTTCTCCCTCAAATTTCTTCTTCCCCTCGAGAGGGCTGAGAAAGGGTGACCCCTTAGTCCCTATTCTTTTCATTATTATGGCTGAGTGTTTGGGGAGGTTAATTTCGAGAAAAAGATAGGATCAGAGCTTGCATGGTCTCAAGCCTTCATCTAGAAAACTTCTTCCACCCATTAGCAATTTTTGGATGATACTATCCTCAGTGGAGATGCCTCTATCTAGGAGGACAAAGTGTTTAAAGGTTTTTTGAATACCTATATGAGGGATTTCGGCTAGGCTATAAACTAGGATAAAAGTTCGGTCTACTTTATCAACACACCTTTAGAGAGATAGAGGAAAATTGCTCGTATCTTGGGATGTGGTGTTGGGTCTCTTCCAACAAGCTATCTTGGAATGCCATAGGGGTCCCAACCTCTAGAATCCTTTTGGAATGATATCATTAATAGATTCAACAAGAAATTGGCTGGTTGGAAAGGTGCCACCCTCAATCAAGCAGGCAAATGTACTTTGGTGAAATCTACCCTTCAAAATCTTCCTACTTATGCCCTCAGCCTCTTCAAGATCCTAGTTAAGCATGCTAATAGAATGGAGAAGATTCAAAGAGATTTCTTAAGGACAGGTGTTGAAGATAATAAGATATATCATCTTGTTGCTAGGGACCATGTTTGTCTCCCTAAATGCTATGGTGGTCTTGGCATTATAAAAATTAGACATCTCAACAATGCCCTATTAGCCAAGTAGATATGGTGTATTTTTTAGAGCTCAAGAGAATGGAGGGACATTGTAGTGGAGAAATATCTGAGAAGGCAGTCTCTCAATTTTTATCTTAGTGAGGCTGAGATACCTCAAGGATCTTACATATGTAATGAGATTCTAAAGGCAAAATTCTTGGCCAAGTCTAAGGAAAAGTGGAAAGTAGGCAATAGTGAAAATATCTTTTTTTGGCAGGATAATTAGCTATGCTAGGGACCTCTCATTGACCACCCTAATTATGGGAGATGGGAAAAATTATGTATTAGAAGTTTTGGTCTCAAAGTTAGTGACTACAAAGCTGGTCAAGGATGGCAAAACCCATCCCTAGTTTCCCATGACCTCAAACCTTTGATGATTATCCTGAATGTTATGATCCATAATAACAAGAGGGATGAAGTCATTTGGGGAGACAAATCAAATGGGCAATACTCTATTGCATTGGGTTACTTCTTATTGTCGGATAGAATGGAGAAACCCATTTGGGCTAAGGCCTGGATTCCTAATCTTACCCCAAAAATTAACATATTCTTTTGGCTTCTTCTCCAAGACAAATTCCTTACCCTAGATAACTTGGCAAAGAAAGGCCAGATTATCCCTAACAGGTGCAGCCTTTGCAAGCAATACTTGGAGATGGTTAACCACCTATTTATTCATTGTCCCTACTCCTCCGAGGTTTGGAATCTTTTGACCAGGGACTATGGGGTTAGTTGGTGTAGTCCGAAAAACATCCAAGAGTTCTTTAAACAATGGAACAATGTGCACATTGGTTTTAAGACTTAGATGTTATGCTCTTGGTCTCTTCCACACTTATGTTGGGGAATATGGAAAGAGAAAAATAATCATATCTTCAAAGACAGGGAATCCCCTATTTTTATTATTGTAGAGAAAATTGAAGTTACAATAAAGGAGAATTTTTCCATTAGAAAGGGAGGAGAGATAGAAGAAGGGGGAAACAACATAGAAAAGAAAAAGGATAAAGATAGGAGAAGATAGGAGGCTAGGTGGCTTTTCCCCCCCAAATATTGGCATAAAGCCAACTTTGACCAGGCAGCCAAAGGGAATCCTAGTCCTATTGGCTATGGAGGAATTATCAAAAACAATCATGGGGGTAGCATTGCAGATTTTTCTTAGCCTCTTTGGTATCAGTCAAACCATTTTGTTGAGGCTAGTGCAGCTTGTCACATTGTTAAATTGGCCCTAGCTTCTGGGATTGAGAACCTTTGGTTGGAAGGGGATTCTTTAAATATTATTAATTATTTAAATGGTCAGTCTCTACCCTCTTGGACCATTGCAAATGTGGTGGAGGAGATTAAATCTGACTTGAGAAAATTTAATAAGGTCCACATTAGCCATGTGTATAGGGAGGCCAACTCATCCATGGATTAGTTTGAAAATGAAGTGGTAGTCAAAAACACGACAATGACATGGCATAACAGTGATAGCTTTTTGAGAGCCATGAAAGATTTAATTTTACTAGATCATATCTAGGGAAGTACAAAGATAATCCAATATTAATTGTGGAAAGATTTGCTAGAATGAACATCGGACAAGGTGTAAATGAAAATTATGTAAGGGCTTTAACTATCCATTATATCAGTATGTATGGCACATTTTATGGGTCAATTTTCCTTCTACTATTATAATTACCAAGTGTAAAAAAAAATTGGGGTTCAAAATTTGAAGGAAGCCAAATTTTGTGAGAGAACAGTCAGGAGGTGCAGGATTTTTGAACCATAGGACATAATGGTAGGGGAGAGAAGTAGGAAGGAGCCAATGGTGGAGGCAAAAAATTGGAGGAAAAACTCAAAGGTTTGGCATAAGCTAGAGAAGGGTGGTATTAGAAGATTCATAGAGAAACTCCATGGATTTGATAAGGAGATCACTAAGATTATGGTGAAATCATGGAAGGATGGGTGCGTGAAAATTGATGGGGTCACTCATTAGGTTAATGTGGAACTAATTGCCTAGATCATAGAGATCCCCTTGGAGGGGATAAACTTTTTTCAGAGACAAGAAAATGTTCGCTAACGCAGTTAAAGACTTTGCGAAGGATGAGGATGAAAGGAAGAAACTTGTGAAGACTAAGACATACTATGAAACAAAGTTGATTAAAAATCTCTAGACATATGTCTTAAGGGTTATTATCAAATATATATCTCTAGATACTAGGTTTGATAGGGTTAGAACACATCACTTCATTCTGCTAAATCATTTTAGGCAGGGCATAAAGATTTCCTTTCCTTTTTATCTTTTCACTTCAATGAGCAAAGAAATTGAGGGTTTTAAAAAGAAATCTACTGTAAACCCAACACTTCATGAGGGTTTTCTCCTTCTAGTCTATGAGTACCTTAAGACTCAAACCAAGGGAAAATCCCTCAATGAAACTGGGGATGCATATGAGGAAACTGAGAGCACAGACTCTAAGGAAGTTCAAAGCATAAATTCAAAAGATAAGGAAAATACCCCCTCTATAGGCAAGAAGCCAAAGGAAGGGGAGAAAATTTCTTTTTTTGCTAGCAAGCAGAAAGAGCCCTCGGGGCTTAATCCCCAATCCCCCCAAGCCAGAGGAATAGGAGGAGGAGGAGGAGCATAATGCTGAAGAAGAGGAAACAGAGTCAAAGGTAGAGATGAAGGGGGTGGATAGTAAGAAGGTTGAGGAGGATATAACAATTATGCTGGGGAACCCTAAGAAAAGGAAGGTCGAGGAGGCTTTGCTGCTAGAAGAAACAAATGACTAGACTCTTGGGATTTCGGGTCCTATCCCTACTATTTCTTTGCAATAGAATTACAAGTAGAAGAAAGTGGGGAGATGGTTTTGTAAGACAAGAGGGGGTCATGGAGAAATTTCAATACTAAAATGGTAAAGATGGGGATTGTCAGGGAGACGATGAACCCCCAAGTGATGGAGGATAAAGAAGGAAAAGTCCATTTCGATGAACTTATTGACCTAGCTCTAGTTGCAATTTCTAACAATGCGAGAGAATATGGGCTCAATCTACTCAATAATGCTAAAAAAAACATGATAGATAACTTTTGATCTATCAAGTGGTTGTTTCATGAGATAGAAGAGCTCAAGTAGGAGCTAAGAGGATAGCCATATGAGAAACAATGACCAGGGATACCATGCTGACCAGGAGGATTGAATCTCAAAGGTTGAAAAAAGAGTTCTAAGGATGGAGACTACTAACCAAAACCTAGCTAATTAGGTGATTGCAACTTTGAACACCCTGAATGAGAATACCAATAGTCTGGGTGAGTCACTAAAGAACGCTAGATTTGGTGGGGAAAAAGAAGATAAGACTAGTATGGACTTTGGGCAAGCCCAAGGAGAAATGAAAGAGACTAGGGGATCAATAGATGATCTGAACTAGGACCAAGTGGTCGTGGACAACTGAAGGGCCAATAAAGTTGCAGAGACTCTATAGGTTCTAGATCGAGAGAACTAATAGTTATAGTTTTCATTTTTTGTTTCAACCTTATCTAGGGTTACTGGCTTTTGTTTCCTAGCCGTGGGCCTATCTTTTGGTTTTGGCTTTTTATAAGCAGATGCATGGTATTTGGACTTTACTTTTTATTTTTATTTCAGTTAATTTGTAAAAGCTTTTGGGTTTTAGGATCCTTGTAAAACTTGTTTTACTTAATCAAAAACAATATACAACATACCCATCAAAGATGACAAAAAATATACCCTTGGAAAACCCTCAAGAGGAAGAAACTTATCCTCCTAAAGTATCCATGATTCATGTATTAAGTTCAACAACATAACATAACTATACATGTTTCACACCTCCTTGAATACCTCCAAGACATCAATCCTTCTTAATCCATCTTTCACGAGTCCAGAAATGTAACCACATATCCCATACCTTTCTTAAAATATGCACTTTTCAAAATAAAACTCTCAAAACTCCAACCTTTTCCACCTTAGAAAATTACTCTTGAATTTCCTTTAATAAAAACAAGCCCACACAAAAATAATAAGCAGTATTACATAAAAATATGTTTCTAAATTCATGAAATTACAAAACCATTGTCCCCATATTTATAAAACCATTGATTCCTTATTTAATATTAGGTATTAAATTTTTAATTTATTGAAATTTTTCAACTATTAAATAATATACATATTTCCAATGTGAAACCTCACATTAAATATATTTCTAGTTGTTGTATAGACTACTCAAGATGTCTTTAAGATATTGACTCCTAGTAATGCATGTACTTCTAGGCTCTCCTAGGTGCATGAAAAACATAATAATGAATTAAATATGATATACATTATGTTTAGTGTACTTTTAGAAAGTAAAGTTCATTAAGATAATTAGGGGGGGGTGGTGTGAATCAATTATCTAACTATTAAAATATTATCAACCTTATTAAACCTTAACCATGTGAACAATATAACCAACAACCATAAGAAGGTACACATACAAAATAATACCAGAAATGTTAACTAGGGAAACACTTGACTAGAGGGAAAACCTTGGTGGGGATGGTATCCACAAAATGATGTACTAATATAAAAGTTCATTGTAATAGGATAGACTCTATTAGGAGCCAATGAAATATATATTAAGTACACATCAGTCCATGTTAAGAGACTTTGAATCCTTGTTAAGATATTCCAACTATGTTAGGAGTTGTAGAAGGTAGATGGAGCCACTGTCCAAATACCTTCAGAGGAAAGACTACCAAACTCACTATTCAACTGGTCTCTATATTATTTATTATAGAATAATAGAAATGAATAATCTCAAACTCCTTTGTCCTCTTGACCAAATCAATCCTCTTCTAATCTCAATTCTAGATCACTAACTTTGCATCCAAATAGCCCCTTAGATTGCTTACATGCATTTACCAACTTCACATATCACTCGCTTACATACAATAGATTTCACACTGTCTCCATGTCATACTTCACCACAAGGAAAATAATATTCTTTTATACAATATCCTCAAAATAATTCCTTTAGTTGGTCGTAAGGATTTCCCAATTAATTATAATATGACCTCATTAAGATAATACAATTATTTTATAATTACACAACACTGTCAGTTCACAGTCTTTACAACTTCTCACACATGTGACCTCTAACCTTGCACACTCATTGATATCATCATCAAACTATCTACTATCTACTATCACTATCTAACTTTACTCATCACGAATCTATCCTTGTCAAGAGATATAATCCAAACATTAGAATTTCTATTTCTTAGGCACTTTATTTTCTCATTGTCCTCTGTAATTCTTGAATAGCTTCCACATGTCTTTGACCCTTTGTTTGACCACTTGCCCACTTCATCTGGAAAAATGTATACTATATCCTCTACTAGTCTTCACAGAAAAAATACTATGTTGACATCAATGACAAACACAGTCATGAATGCAACATGTCAATCATGCTATCCATCTATTCAATGCTTACGATAATCCCCCAAAGGAATACCATCAACATTCATGCTAACATGTATAACACCTTATTCCTAATGAATATTATGCTCAAGAACCTCAACCAAATAGAATAAACAAAAGGGGAGAGGGCTCCACTTGTTTAAGACTCCTTTGGGTCATGAAAAATTAGAGGAATATCCATTGAAGTACTTAAAAAGAGGCAAAGAAGATGTACATGCAAACCCAATACCAAGATTCAAAATAACCATTATTTCTCATAATGTTATAATGTATCCCATATAAATATTTTGTAGGACTTATTCATAGAAAATTCTAGTAACATACTATGCATTTTGTTTTTACTTGGAGTTGATTATCTCAAGAGTAATGATAATCCCATGAAGAATTTTATTTCCTTTTCTAAATCCTATATGCTCTTTAAAGAAATATTCCCCAAGTTCTTCTTGATCATGAGTACAATTTTATTAGTGAAGATATTATAAACTTTTTATACATGATGATCGATTCAAACTCATCAAAGCATCTTAGGTGTTTGGCATTGGGAATGAGATCAAGCAAGGTGATATTCATGTTACACATCATCAACTTCATAGCATGAACCCCTTCCATAATTTCCCACATAGTTGGGTGTACTAGATGAAGGATTTTATTAATACAAATCCATAAAGCCCTTGAATACCTGCATGTAAAAAACCTATCACAGAAGAAAAAGATGAGAGGAGGCAAAAGTTTTGCTCTAAAAATATGCAAATTGTATTCTCAAATATGAAACAGATGTAAGATAATTACAAAAGATCAATCCTTATAAAAGGAGATCGAAACCCGAAAGGGTAACCTAAAAGGTAAAAGCTATTTAATAATTACTAATTAACTATTAAATTGAGATGTAAAAGGTGCATAAAGTGAAATCTTAAGAAGGGAATACAATGAGTTTAATAAATTAAATTAAATTATTTCTTTACTCTAACACCCCCACTTAAGATGAGCAATAATGCAACTACAAATAATGAAGAAAGAGCAAGGAAACTACAATGCAATACTGAAAGCAAACTTGGGTCCCAACAATAAGGCCTGATGAGGTACCCAATCACAACTAAATCTCTATGAAATGGAGAAATAGAGAAAACTCATTGGGAAAAACTCTACTCCAAAAAGAGATAGCATGAAAAAGAAGGAAGGAAGGACTCATCACTGAGACCCCCTAAAGAAAACTCCCTTCACCCCAAGCATAGAACATAGATGAAGATACCCTGGGGATGCAAAAGGTTTAATGAAGATGTCTAAAACCTGTTCAATAGTAGAAATGTACTCCAAGCTCAAGGCACCCTCCTAAATGAGATGCCTGATGAAGTGCACGTGAAGCTCAATGTGCGTGATCTGCTGATGCTCAAGTGGGTTGTGTGAAATGTGTATAACACTCTGATTGTCACACCACAAAAAAATAGGACTACTAGGAGAAAACCCAAACTTTTTCATCAATTGTCAAACCCACAAAACCTCCCAACTAGCCAATACAACTTCCCTACATTCTACCTCTATAGATGATAATGCGTGAGCATGCTACTTCTTGAAAGACCATGAGATAGGACCATAACTAAGACATAATACAAAACCAAATTTTAGACTTGCGATCATCAATATCACCAACCCAATCTGGATCTATAAAACCAACAATGTGAGGATCCTCTCATGTGTAGTGAATGCCATAACATGTTGTACCTCTAATATACCTCAAGATACATTTGGAATCTTTCCAATTACTAACATGAGGATCATAGGAGAATTGAGAGACAATTCAACCGCAAAGGAAATATCAGGACTTGTGTGTGTCAGGTACAACAAACTACCCACAAGATGTCTGTATAGAGTGGAATCCACTGTAGGAGTAGAGCAAGTGGTAGATAAAACAACACCTAATTGAAAATTTGTGGGGGTAGGCTTGCAATCAAGCATGTTGAATCTTTGAAGCATATCGAGAGCATACTTATGCTAGAGTATGGCTATCCCATCTGAAGACTAAACAACCTGTAGGCCCAAAAAATAGTGCAAAAGTCCAAGATCTATCATCTCAAGCTACTCTCCCAATCCTTGTTGAACACCTTGTATCATGGAGACTAAGCTTCCTATGATGATGAGGTCATCAACATAAAGCACAAGTATCAATAAGTCAACCCCATGATGTTGAATGTAAATTGTAGGATCAAAATGACACTAAGTGAACTGTGAAGCAAGCAAAAAGGAATCCATCTTCTCATACCAAGCCCTAGGGGCTTGTTTGAGACCATATAAAGACCTTCAAAGCTGACATACCAATGAAGATTCCTACACAAAACCATGAGGTTGCTCCATATAGATCTCTTCATGAAGATCTCCATGTAGAAAAACACTCTTCACATCCATCTAAAAAATTGTCCATCCCTGTGAAGCTGCTAGAGAGAGTACAAGGTGAATATAATTCATCTTGGAAACATGGGCAAAGGTCTTGGAGTAGTCAATACCCTCAACTTGTGAAAAATGATTTCCAACAAGACATGCCTTATACCTATCAATAGAACCATCTGCAACATACTTGGTATAGTACACCCAATGACACCGAATCAACTTTCTTTCTTTCAAAAGAGGACAAAGATCTCATGTGTGGTTCTTCATCAAAGAAGAGTATTCCTCATCCATAGTCCTATCCCACTCTAAGTGTCCTATTGCCTCAAAAAAATCTAAGTATCATTTGAAATCACATGACTTAAAAGACCACTACTAGTAGTCTAAGCATAAGTGTGATGAGTATTTGTAGGATCAAATGCCAAAGGTCTAGCTACATCAATAGTATCACAAGCCCACTCACAAACTTGTGGAACATCTGGTGGAGATGGTGAACGGGGATCAATATCAAGATCTTCCTCAGAGGATGCATAATCCAATGGAGGAGTAGAGAAAGTATTGGGTAGTGAGGAAGAAGTTGGAGATGGAGGATAAAGCTCATCAAATTGAACATCTTTCCAAAACAAGACATCTCTAGAATCAAGATCAAACAACCTGTATGCCTTAACATCCTCATAGTAGCCAACAAAAATGAGTTGTCAACTCTTCTTCTCCATGGCTTTCTACTAAGCATCTAGAATAAATGGCCAAGGCTCACTACCAAAAATGGGGAAAGTAGAAACATTAGGCTTGACATGAGTCCAAACCTCCTCAAGAGTCAAGTGTTGCAATGCCTTGTGAGGCATCCAATTCTGAATATAGTTGGGACAATTGATAGCCTCAACCCAAAATGAAGAACTCATAGCTCAAGACTGTATCATACAATTGGCCATCTCCTATAATGTTGTGTTCTTTCTCTCTGCAATCCCATTCTACTGTGGAGAGTGGGGAACTATGAACTAATGATGTAAACCATGCTCAATACAAAAATTTCTGAAAGACTAATTCACATATTCCCCCATTTTCAGTGCGTATACACTTGACTGAAAGACTAGACTACTTCTCCACAAATGTCTTAAAGATTCAAAATGAATCAAAGACATTATAATTGTTCTTCAAAAAGTACACCCATGTGCATCTAGAGAAGTCATAAATGAAGGTGGGAACATATTGACCACTTGAAAAAGATGGAGTGGGAAATGACATAAGATCATTATGTATCAAATCCAATGGTGCATTAGCACGTGTGGATCTACTTGCCGAAAATGGATCTCTGTGATGTTTTCCAAGTGCGCAACCTTGACACACATTGTTAGCACAAGAGGTCTGAGGTAACCCAATCACTAGCTCCTATGTACTCATCTCCTATAGATATCTATACTTGACATGGCCAAAATTCTCATGCCAAAACTTGCTCACTATGTCTGCATGAGCAACAAGAGAAACACCTATAGAATTGGAGCTCTCAAAGTCATTGAACTGATATAAATGAGACTAAAGATCAACACTTCCTGTAGCAATAACCAAGTCAGGATCATGGAAACCTCAAATAACCACATCATTTGGTGAGAACTCAACTATCTTTCTAGAGCCTGAATGACAAGTATGAAAGATAGACAAGAGCTTCATACAAATGGATGGAACTAAGAGAATATTGTTTAGTGAACCGCCTTTTAAAGAGATAGTTCCTAAACTTGTGACTGAGAAGAATCACGAACTGCAATCTATGTAGTAACACTCTAAGCAAGTGAGGTAACCAAATCAAGCGAGTGTTTCATATAATGTGAAGCTCTAGAATCAAGAATCCAAGTAGTTGTAGAGGATAATTCTTGTACAAAAAGAGCATGTTTTTTCCCTAAGGGAGGAGGTGGTGGCTTTAGAGAAGCAATATTGTGCTACTGCATAGCCTCCTCTAAAACATTAAGATGTTTCCAACACCTAGAAACTTGATGTCCTTCCTTGACAAAACTACAAGGATCACCTATGAACTTCTTAGTCTTGGAGGAGGGCTCACTAGACTTAGAAGATTTACCCTTCTGAGAGGGTTTTTATGCATCTAATTTAGGAGTAGGCTTAGAGAAACTCTCATTGCCTATTGAATCTGTCTTGGGCTTCAATTTCTTCTTCTATTTCCCTATAGATGTTTGAGCAACCAATACCTGAATCTTTGAACCAATGATAGCATCCAACTTTGTAAGCTTGGATTTCTCTCTAGTCAATTGATCAAAAAAGACCTCAAATGTGGGCATGGTAAATCTGGGGCCCAAGGCATCCATAGTGGAATGGAAGATAGAAGAGAAAATCTGAAAGTTTCCTCGAAGCTTTGAGAGAGTCAGGCAGATGGACTCCTTATCTATCTTCTCTTTCCTACATCCTTGTAATAAATTCCTTTACTATTTCAACTTCATAAGAAAGTCCTTAATAGAGGAGAAAGCATTAGGTACAATAGAAGTAAGCTCTGCCTCTATCTGAAGTGCTTTGAACTCATTGATGGTGCCAAACAAGTCTTTAAACTTGTACCATATTACTTGAGGAGTGGAACACTCTTCAAGATGAAACTATAAGCTATTTGAAACACTTAAAGAAATAAGACCCATAGATTCATCGATCTTATTCCTGTATTGCAAAGTCTGGTATTGACTCTGAAAAACTAGCTGCACTGTGTTTAGATAAGACCACAAACCCTTTGAATGAAGAAGCTGTTGCATATTGGATTTCCATGTATGATAGTTATGTGGGCTTAGAAGTACTAGACTAGAAGAGGTCTCGACCATTATTTTAGAAGGGGTTTTTTTGAATGTTTTTGGTATGCTAATATAATAACAAAAGGTAATATAAAAACACACCTGACAATCCAAATAACCGAACCCCATCTTACACAAGGAAAGCATAAACAAGAAAAAAGAAAAATAGATTTAGATATGAATCACAAATACGTAGCATAAAATATTGATAGAATGAAGAGAATTTGGAAAGTGCTCAAGAAGATATTTCTGACACATTTTTCAAAATGAAAAATAAAGCTATAACAAAGAAGTTATGCCCCCTAGAAGATAGAAGTCATCAATAGACTTCAAGCACCAAAATAGGTATCAATCTTGAAAAAAATGCCAAAAATTCCTACTCCATCATCTCCATCTCGAAACTAGCTTTTCGGTGCTTCTTTTAGATTGAAAAAAGACCCCTGTATGCTCAAGATATCTCAAAAAAATAACAAGGCCCCTAGAAGGCCTGAAAAAGAATTTAAAATAAAAATAAAAAAATTCAAATTAAAAAACTGCTCACTGGCGGCGGTGGCGGAGAGAAGGCATGGTGGAGGTGGGGCAAAGGGCTGCTGGGGAAAAAGCATGCCTTAGAGTGCATGTAGAGGTCATACAACCCTGCTGGACAATTTTTTTTGCCTCTTGGATCAATGTTGTCCAAAATTGACAAACTTTGTATGAAAATGGGGGTTTTGATGCCTTCTGAATCCATCTATGAGGTTTGTTTGGCCTCAAAGTGCTCTAAAAATCAGAGACCCGCCTATTTTCACAAGAAATGCCTAAAAAACTCTAGATCTATTATGTCAAACCCTCATTCTCCTTTTTCTCCAAATAATGAACAAGCTACACTAGATCTGGCTCTAATACCATGAAGGGTTTGATCAATACAAATCCACAAAGCTCTTAAATAACTGCATGTAAAAAACCTATCACAGAAGAAAAAGACAAGAGGAGGCAAGGATTTTACTCTGAAAATATACAAATACTATTCTCAAAAATGAAATAGATGTAAGATAATTACAAAAGATCAATCCTTATAAAAGGAGATCGAAACTCAAAAAAGGTAATGTAAAAGGTAAAAACTATTTAATAATTACTAATTAATTATTAAATAGATATGCAAAAGGTGCATGAAGTGAAATCTTAAGAAGGAAATAAAGAAAATTTAATAAATAAAATTAAATTAACACTTTACTCTAACACTAGAGTCCCAATGATGTTTAGAATAAAATAAGCTAGAATCCATTAGGGCATACACTTTCTTTGTACCTAGAGAAAAAGTCACCATGTATTGATTTTTGGTGGCTATTTTTTCCCCCATTCAACCCATCACTCATAACCAATTTGAGAGATCTTCAATGGGATGTATTCTTCATAGAGGGTTAACACGCTAAAATTGTAGGGGTTAACATTTTATGCTATCTGCATTTCTCTACTTCACAATGTTCCCTTTTTCCCTTTGCAAAATAGTGACAGTCATTGGATTTAAAGCTTATCTTCATCAATGGTAGTGTCTTAATCACTCATTGGGGTTTCTTTGCTGGATTCATGCCATCCATTTCAAATAGAGGGATCTACATTGACATTCATCTCTTTATGGGGGCAGATCAGATCTTTTTTCACGTGGGTCAACTCTATATTTTTATGAAGGTGGGTTAACACTACACGTTATCCCTTCCTACATTTTGTGATAGTGACACAATTTGATCTCTTGCAACCATGACATGTCACAATGACTCTTTTTTTAATGTAAAGTACCCTTTTAGACCTTTTTTATGATGCCAATGCATCTCCATGCCTCTTCAATGCTTGGAATGATTAAATCTTTTGGATTGGATCTCCCTTATGATTGGGTGCACTCATTTTTGGGTTTCTAGTCACTTCAACAACAAATTTCACTTCATAATCATATTTCTTTCTAATTCATTTATTGCTTCCTCTACAACTCAACTCCAATGGATGAAGTTTGAACTTCATGTATAGATCTTAGTTATACTTGAACTCTTTAAAAATAAAAGTTGTAAATATTTTTAGGGTTCTTCTCTAGTTCTTTTGCAAAAGCTTATGCTCTACAATTGTAATTTCTTGTTTTACCATGCATTAATAAAATCTCTCATTTTACCTTTTTCTACATTCAACTATCTTGTGCATATTCTTATTGCCTTGTGTTGGGTGATTCTTGTCTCCATCTTTATCTTATATGTTGTGTTACTCAACTAGTAGGTGTTGTCTTGTGAATGTTATTACTGCAATATTTGTTATGTTATAACCTTCATATATGTATTTGGGATGGTATAAGATTAGAAAATGTGTATGTTTGGATACTTTATTGGTGTCATGTGTATTGTAGGTAGAGTTGTAACCATTGTTTTAAACTGGTGCATCACCCCACTTTCCCTTTGAACATTTTAATTTTATGCATTCCTTCTCCCTTTTCCTCCCAAGTTTTAGTTTAGATGCATCTTGATCGTAAAGAAGATGACTTTCTTCAAAGATTCAACCTTAGAGCTCAAGTCCCACACTTGGAAGTGGATTCCATGTTACACAGGGTCTCTCAAGGGTCAAACCTCAGGCAAGGGTGCATAATTTTGTGTCAACGGTTTTTGGCATGCCTGGTGGGAGAATCATTTAAAGATTCAAATCCATTTTCAGAACCTACTTCCATCATACAAAAGTTTTTGGTATGCCCAATGAGACAATATTTTAGCTTCATAAGTTCGCTGGTTATACAATTGATCTCTATTCATTGAGAAATTGGGTGCTATATTAGTGCAATAAGCCTTTGGAGAAATTCATCTAGCACCATGCCGACTCTATGCATCTATTGGTTTCAATAGACCAAGTGCAAGTATAAATAAATGATTTTTGGTTTTTTATGTTTCTTCAAGATTTCTATGAAGCTTCTTGCTTAAATGTTTTATCATGGATCCACTTCATAGAGATCCCTCCCACTTTCCCCATTATCATGAAAAGGTTATTCCTCAACCCTTCCATCCTCTATCTCAGACACAACCTAGTTATGACCAAAATGATTACCCAGATCACTAGGAGGTTTATTTTACTCCAAACCATCATGCCATTTATGGCCATGAATATGTGAATATTCCCCCTCCAAGTTCATCACAACCTAGGAATTGCAAGAGTGGCAATAGAGGAAGATGAAATCATATCTCAGTTTGAGGCTAGGAGAGCTTTATGATCACATAAATAATTTGTCTCTTGGATTTTCTAACTTAGAAAATATTTTTGAATATGTTCATAATCCTTATGGGGATACATATTGTGGGGATTCTTCTTATGTTATTCTTCTTATGAATTCTTGGATTAAGGATTTGCAAGATGATAAGGAGATGTAGAAGAATGAACCTTATGTTTGCAACATGGTGTCTAATGCTTTTGACATTTTCAATGAAGCTCACCAAGCCCTCCTTAGGTTGCACCAAGAGAAAGAATTAAGATAGAGGAAATATGAGTAGGAGGCAAGGCTCAAGCTTGTCCAAATGCAAGCAACTGAAGCACAAGAGCCTCCACAAAGAAACTTTTCTAGCTTTAGACAAAGGAGTCTTCCTCGGATCTCCACTTCAAGCTGCCTTGAATCTTAGTCTACACTTCAGACACCTCCACATATTGATGATTGTGAGCCCCCAAATAACTATTGTCTCTTCTTTATTGTTGATGAAGTAGTGGATATATATTTGCCCGTATCAGAGAAAACAAAAGGGTAGACACCAATTAAAGAACATGTGTTGCAGTAGGAGGTTAAGGAGGAAGAATGTCACAAGTAAATTAGTGTCCTTGAGGAGGAACACATTGATGTGCATGAGGCTACTCCTCAACTCACACGAAATATCACAATAGAGAAGACAATCCAAGAATAAGAGTTTATTTCTTCTTTAAGCCATCATAGGGACTATTGTAACATGGTAACATCACATTGGATGGGGAAGATTGATTTCTATGAGCTTGAGGCCTTATGTCTATCTAACAAGTAATATTTCCCATATGAAGAACATGAGAAACTCTAACAAGAAGAAAGCACATTACCAACCACATCATCAGAGAAAACCCATGTTGGCCATAAGGATTTGGAGCTTGTAGAGCATAACAATGTGGTCAAGGCTGATTTCTTAGACCCAGAGCCATCAAGAGCATGCCCCATAAGGCATCTAGCCCTAGAAAAATGCATGTTTCCCCCATTCATGCTCATTCTAGAGCATGAGGGTGAAGATCGCAAGGAAGAGAAAATATGTTTTTCTCAAAATGACAATATCCCATTGCTAGAAAGCTTCTTTTTTTTAAGCATTGGGAAAAAGGAGTTCATGTAATAATATGTCTTTCATGCTTGTTGCTATTTTTAGTTTCCCACATGCAAGAAAGCAAAAACCAACTTGTAAGAAAGAACAGCTACTTCAACAAGTCGCTAAATAGCCTTGTTTGATTTCTTTGTTTGTAAATACTTGTACATAGTAGAGTAGGTAATTTTAACTTTGCAAGAAGTGCATGTGCACATTTTTTCTCTTCTCTCGGAGCTTTGTAGAGCTGTCTGGAGCTTCTCGAAGCCTTTTTTTTTTGTTGGTTGCAGATATTTGTGAAGTTGCAAGTGGGATAACATGTCATTCTCTGCTGGTGACTCTATGCCCAATGGATTCTTAAGGCCATTGATCTATTCTTAGTAGGAAAGCATCCCCTTCGAGTCCCCTAGAATGTTGGCTATTTTTGCCCCCATTCAACCCATCATTGATAATCAATTTGTGAGATCTTCAATGGGTTGGAATTTTTATAGAGGGTTAACACACTAAATTTGGGTTAACATTTTATGCTATTCGCATTTCACTATTTCATAAATCTTCCTGTTGCCCTTTACAAAATAGAGACAACCTTTGGATTTAAAGCTTATCTTCATCAGCATTGGTGTCTTAATCACTCATCGAGGTTTCTTTGCTCCATCTGCATTGTCCATTTCAAATGGAGGGATCTACATCAACAATCATCTCTTTTTGAGGGTAGATCAGATCCTTTTCCACATGGGTCAACTCTACAATTTACATAGGTGGGTTAACATTGTAGGTTATCCCTTCCCTCATTTTGTGACAATGACCCGATTTGATCTCTTGCAGCCATGACACATTACAAGGACTTTTTCTTTAATAAAAAGTGACTTTTTGGGCCTTTTTTTTATGACACCAATGCATCTCCATGCCTCTTCAATGCTTGGAATGATCAAATATTTTGAATTGCATCTCCCTTACAGTTGGGTGCACTCATTTTTGGGTTTCTTGTGACTTCCAACAACAAATTGCACTTTATGATCATATTTTTTTCTAATTCATTTATTGCTTCCTCTACAACTCAACTCTAGTGGTTGGGGTTTGAACTTCTTGTCTAGATCCGAGTTATGCTTGAACTCTTTAAAAAGAAAAGTTATAAATATTTTTAAGGTTCGTCTCTAGTTCTTTTGCAAAAACTTATGCTCTGTAACTATAATTTCTTGTTTTACCATGCATTAATGATATCTCTTGTTTTACCTTTTTCTACATTCAAATATCTTTTGCATATTCTTATTGCCTTGTGTTGGGTGATTCTTGTCTCAGTCTTTATATTAAATATTGTGTTACTCGACTAACAGTTGTCTTGTGAATGTTATTCTTGCAACATTAGTTATGTTATAACCTTCATATTTGTATTTGGGATGGCACAAGATTAGGAAATATGTATGTTTGGATATTTTATTGGTGTCATGTGTATTGTAGGCATTGTTTCAATCTAGTGCATCACCCCCCTTTCCCTTTGAACATTTTAATTTTATGCATTCCTTCTCCCTTTTCCTCCCAAGTTTTAGTTTGGATGCATCCTGATCGTAAGGAAGCCAACCTTCTCCAGGGATTCAACCTCAGAGTGCAAGTCCCAAACTTGGAGATTGTTTCCATGCTCTCTTGAGCATCATACCTCAAGAAAGGGTGCAAACTTTTGTGTCAAAAAATTTCTTTGGTAAAGAAGTGTTCATCAAATCTCTATTTTGAACCTCAATGATATTATTATGTATATATTGGAGTAATTCCCAAGTTCTTCATCCTATTTCCAAGACATTCTAAGAGAATATTATTCCTCTGTTGGTTTCCTTAATGTGTCCATTACCAAAAAACTTGAAGGGAAAGTAATGATCTTAATTGTATTGGTTGGGATAAAGATTAATTTGAAAGTTCTATGAAGTAGTCTATCATGATAAAGTCAATCTTAGGTGATTGGATATAAAAGATAGACTACAAGCCTACCTATTCAATGTTTCAACATTGAGAGGTGGGTCTTACATTTTTTTTAAAAAGAATAAAAATCAATGATTTTATATAACTAAAAATAGTTTGGAGATAGAAAAAGCCATTTAAGTCCCCTTAATTTGAGGCTACTAGGAAGTTTTATCTAGTAGAGGCTTGGGAAAATTTGTAGAGTGGGATCATGCCCAACCTAATATTCTAGTACTAAAATATTAGAAAAAAGGATGAATGAAATCTAGAGCTAGGAAAATATTGAAAAGGAGATAGGAGGAGTTTTTAATATATTTAAAAAATTGTAATCTATAATTCTCTATCGAGGAAGAAAGTGAGGAGGACTATGTGAGGGACACAACTTGTTAAAACAAGACATTATCAAAGGCTATAGTTTAGTCACTAGGAAAGAGAAAAATCATAATATTGCATCCTAGTCATTATAGATATGGGGAAAATAAAATAAATTGGTTACAAAACTCATGTAATAAAAAGCTAAACTAATAGTCAACAAGGATTTGCAAAATGGTATGCAAACATCCATGAATTCATTTTTTACAAAGAGAATGATTTATTGTAATATTTGAAGTTTAAATTCCTTTTGAAAACATAATAGGTCAAAGATAATGACATAGGATGAAGGATTGGATATCTTGTTGTTATTGAAACTAAAGTCTATGGTGACTTTCTAAAAAGGGTAGTAATTTTTATTTTTTTGAGAGTTCATTCTATGAAAATCATTCTTATGGACTTTATTTGTGTCTTGAAAAACATGTATAATGACTCATTTTCTCTAACAATCTCCTCTTATTCCTAAGATTCTCTAAATATGTTTGTAACAGGGAAAATATCAAAACTTGAAGTCATTCTTTCAAATATTTATGACTTCAAAAGTGAAAGTAATAGGGAGAAGGTGTGGGATGATTTGCTAAAAAATGAATTTTATTATAACAGTGCCAAATGGTTGTTAGGCAGAGCTTCATTTTATCTCGAATATTTTGGAAAAGTCTAGAGGGAATCAAAAGGTGACAATCTAATTAATACCAACTCCTTCCAAGTTGTTTGTAACAATATTTCCTTGCTAGTTATAAATCCCAAATTTAACTATTTCAACTAGAGCAACATTTTTTTAGAAAAGATTGTGTGATGAGAAGATTAGGTAGATTCTTGATAAATTCAATCTACACCCTAAATCAAGCTAATATTGTATCAAAAGTAATTCCTCTAGTGCTTCTAATGATCATTCCATAATGTTCCAAGGGACACCCTTTCATAACATAATTATACTAGTTTGGATGCACCTAATCTTTGAAATCTTTTTTCAATTTTGGTGGGACATGAGGATTTTGGGTGTCATTGGTTATCTTGTGGTAGAAGTTGGCCTTTATCAAGTCTATTACTAGGGAATATAAACAAGTGTATATGAAGCACATCTTTGCCACTAAATAAATGATGAGAAAAAACTGTGAAAAGAATGAAGGATATTACAAAAAGTAGGATTTCTAAGGTTAGCAAGAATACAACTCTCAAATTAAAGGAGAAATCAAATACTAGAATAAATTTATTAGAAATAAAAATCTAAAGTGAAATGGTTAAAGGGTATTGAGACATAAAATTATTCCATCTATTCATCACATTTTATAGTTAAGAAGTTTTCACACAATGAATTTCAATCTTCGAATCCAAAGAGTTCGCAATCTTTGAAGACATCTCTTTATAAAAAGCTCTTAAGATAATTAATAAATTTTGATCTTGAAGTATAAATGTATCAGTTCTTTCAACCGATTAAACCTTATTGTCCAAGACCCACCTACAAACCAAGGGACCTCCTAAGATCTTTTACATATCTTCTTTTAAATGAGTATATGCTAGTACAACACTTATTGAAATGATAACTTTCTCTATCTTAGTGAAATTTTAACACTTTTTTTACTGTTCAAGCCTTGATCTTGTCTAGTGATACCTATATTTTTATGGCATTGTCTATGGTAGCCATTGTCTCCAACCTCCCAATTAATAGATTCAAATAACAACTTAGGATAGTATTGCAAGGGTTTTTTATCTCACCAACACATTACCATTCATAATAAGATCTTCTAACCTCACAAGTGTGTTCCATCCTCCACCAGTCTTCTAGATTAACTATCATAGGTAGACAAACAAGTTCTTGATCATATTTGTCGAACAAATTTACCACAGCTTTTTGTAGAAAATGTGTAAAATTATCCACTTACTATTTCCCCCTACAATTTATCAATCTTTAATTTTTCTTTCTTTTCTTTCCCCAATTTGTTTTTGAAATTTCATCAATTTTTTTAATTTATTAACATCGAACTATTAATATACATTTACAATTTCATTAAACATTCTCAAGTTTAATTACTTATATTAAATTATATCATCTAAATGTTTTCTAATAGACAACTCCCTACACTTAAGAAACAATATAAGCCTTGTTTCCACTCATAAACCATAGAGAATTAGTGTTGCCATTTTAAACGTGTGTTGTTAAAGAAGTTAGAATGAATAAGTTTAAGCTTTGATAAAGATATTGTATCAAGGGTATGAAAGCAACATGCAAAGGAGGATAAGCACTGATAGTCCCATAATGTTTTTGAAAAAAAGGAAAAGAAATCAAAAGAAAGCCGCCCTTATGGTCATTTTAGATTCATTGACTATGACATCCTAAGTTTATAAATGAGATTGGCTTTTTATTCTAACAAGTTGGCCAGCCATGCAAGTTTTTGAATCGTTGGAGTCACAATCATTTTGCACAATTGCAATGCAATATGATTTATAACAAAACCAAAACAAAGCCAAATCCATTAGTGTTCCTTATCTTTTGATTCCTATTTTTGAAAAAAACAACAAAAGTAGTCAATTCACAGGGAAATATGATTTGTTTGCTGATTAAAGGAAAGTTATAATTAATGTTAGAAATTTGGTTTTCTAAGTAGAAAATTAAATAGTTAGATATCTAGTTAATTAGTTTTAAATTTTTATTATAATTTAGAATTTAAATTTGGTTAAGTATTGTCTAAAAAATTAAGTATATAGTATTAGTCAATTATAATATTTAATTTTCAATAAAAGTATAATTTTGTAATAATAAAAATATTTGTTAAAAAGAAGATATTCAAGAAATAATATATAATGTATAATATTAATTGAAAGTTTTTCTTATAAGATAATAAATTAAATAAGTTTGATCTTAATGAAAATTTAAATTTAATAATTAAATGTGTGAAGTCAAAACATTTATAAAATGACTTATTCAATTATAGTTTTGAAAATTGATTCTCTAATTAAATCATTGTTCCTAAATTTATACAGAGAATTAATTTTTTTAATAGATTATTAAAATTATGAAAAAAAATATCATATAACATTATATATTTTAAAAAAAAGATAAAATACTTTAATAAATTAAAATAATAATATATTCTTCCATTACAGCATGATGTAGGATTACTAAATGATATGCAACTTGAATCTGAAAGTAACTTCAACTTCAACTATATAACCTTATAAAATGCCAAAATCCACTGTTAGAAATTTAATTAATTATTTTTCAGACTTTTGTTTACTGGTTCATGCTTTTAAGTTGCATTGATATAATTGCTCACTTTTTGGATACCAACAACAATAATAATAATAAGCACATGATGCTCAGAATATGCTCGCATCTTGACATTGTGATGGAGGAATCGAAAATGTACGCGAAGAATATACTCTCGAATCAGATTGTAATCAACAGCAGATTGCAAACATGGCATTGCATTTGAGTTTGTAACACTAAGAGATGCCTTCCATTCGTCACTCCACATATATAGCCATACTGGTTGTTCACCCTCTTAAATTCAATGGCTCTGTAATCCCTGGTAAGTTTGTTTGATCCATACCACCAAAATGAATTCATTTGAATTCTATTTAACCTCTGTATGTGGAGGCGTTCTCAGCTGTGGAATCACACATGCTGGTCTCACTCCATTTGATCTTGTCAAATGTAACATGCAGGTATATATACTTTGTTGATCAATGGTAGAGTTTGAACAGTCGAAGATCTTGTTATTTTGAAATTTAGTAGAATGATATAGTTCACATGTTAGGTAATGGTGTTTATGGAATTTATTATACTTGTATAATAGTGCATTTGGATTTGATTATATTTTAGAAAATTTAGATCTGACTCTGTGAAATAGTCGTGTAATGAAATTTCTGAATCTGACTTTGTCGAATTGTTGTTTAATGAAATTTCAGGATCTGGCTGTGACAAATTGTTCTGTAATAACGTTTCAAGATTTTACTGATTTGAAATGTCAAATAATAGTATTTTAGATTTTTGTTATGGAATTGTTATGTAATAGGATTTCTGAATTTAAATGTGTTAAAACTTTTGTATAAAATAATTTTTAGATTTAACCTCCTCTTGTCAGGATTTCTAAATTTCAGTGTTTTGAATAGTTGTGCAATGAAATTTTTGAACTTGACTATAGCAGAAATTTCTGAATTTGACTCACAGTTTTAATCGTCTTGAATATTTTGAGTGCTGTCTACTTTCAATTGTATAAATTAAGCTTTTCTTCACATTTGGGTGTAATGTAATGTAGAAGAGATCTCAATTGAGGGATTGTTTTTGCTTGCAGGCTAATCCATCGAGGTATAAGACCATTAGTTGTGTACTTGGACAGCTTTGTGATAAGCATGGCGTGGGAGCTTTGTTCAGAGGATGGTTGCCTACATTGGTGGGATACAGTGCTCAGGGTGCCATTAAATTTGGGTTGTATGAATTCCTCAAGATATTCTATGCTGACATTTTTGGACCAAAGAATAAGAGTCTGATATGCATGGCAGGATCTGCATCAGCAGAGTTAATTGCTGACATAGCTCTCTGCCCGTTTGAGGCTGTTAAACTTCAAGTTCAAACTCATCCTGACATGACACTTGGCTTCATCCAAGCTTTTGCACATATCTCGGCTACCCAAGGCTACAATGGGTATGATCTCTTTCTTTCTTTTTCATTGTTCCAGTTATAAAACTCATCTCATGGATTCTTATTTGTTGATAGATTTTACAAGGGCCTCTTGCCTCTCTGGGGAAGACAAATTCCATGTAAGTTGGCATCCATTTCAATTGCTTAACAAAATCAGCATTAGGGTTTGGCATCATTGTTTAGGCTGCATCTCTGGGCAAAATTATGTCTGTAATATGGAGACTTGTTCCCCCTTTTTCGCTTTATATTTTCAAGTTAGGGAGGCACGGGGGATTTGGGGACTTTGTTCTCTCATTTTAGCAAATTTCAAGGACGGGGTAATTCTAGTATTGATTATTTGATGGTTCGATTATTTATGTTCAATGTTCCATGTTCCAATTAAATGCAATGTTCAAGTATTTATACTTTCATATCTTTAAATCTTATATTGAAATACATCTTTTCATAACTAACATTTTTAAGTACCATATGTACAGTATATATAATCCCATGCCTAACTGTTTCAAATTAAGACCCCTCTCTCCCCCTATCCTCGGAAGCTTGTACCTGTTCCACCTCCCCCACAGGCCATATTACTATTAGGGTTTGACATTGTTTAATCTGGATTTCTGGGTATTTGTTTTGAACTCAACAATTCAATTGGAATGGATATGAACTTGTATATGCTTCGAATGGCTCTATCTATTGTACACGGCTTATGATCCTTACAAGACCATTTTATTGAAATCTATTATAGAAAGCTTTTCGGTTGATAAACAAAATGATTTAAGATTGGTGCTTTTCATTTACAGATACAATGGTGAAATTTGCTTGCTATGAGAAAACAGTGGATGGTATATACAAGCACATGATCCCTATACCAAAGGAGAAGTGCTCCAAAGCAGTACAGTTGGGAGTAAGCTTTGCAGCAGGTTACATTGCAGGTGTCTCTAGTGCTCTTGTTTCCCAGCCAGCAGATAACTTGGTTTCAATCCTAAGTTGTAGGAGCGGTCTATGTGTGATGGATGTAAGATTAATCTCTTACAAAGACTCGTATGAAATTAAAACATAGTTTTTTATTTGATTAAATAAATTGATTTTCTATATTCTATTATAGTTCTTCTTGTTGTTCTCAGTTTTAATTGTGTGTAATGTGTATTAATCTGTCATTTTTGTAGGCAATTAAGAGCATTGGTGTGGTTGGCTTATTCACTAGAGGATTGCCACTTCGTATCTTGATGGTGGGTACCATGACTGGAGCACAATGGGGTATATATGATGCTTTCAAGGTCTATGCAAAAATGTGAGTTTTTCAGTCTCCTACTACCTTGAATGATTTTGGTTTCCTGTCCATTCTCTCACTTAAAATAAGGCTTCTTTTTCACAGGCCCACTTCTAGAACAATGGCAAGAGATATTCAAATCCAAGGCTTATCCAAGTAATAATTCTCCAGTTTATATTGAAGACTATCACAAGGCAATGTGAATGAGGGTAATGCTTGGGTTGATGCAGCAGGTGATTGGATCATTTCAACAAACCAGGAAATCACATGTGAACCTTAAACTGACTGAAATCCCACACTCAGTACAAAGTCCGTCGAGAAGGAAGGCCCTATCCTTAATTACATAGGGTCTTTCCCATGTTTACTTCCCTGTATAGTTTATATATTTCTATATTCAAAATAATTGGTAGGATATATTGAAGAAGTTTGAATCCATCATACAGATGCTATTCTGTTGTAATATATTACTCTTCCTATATGTTTATATTATAGACTATTTCATAATTGATTTATTTGTATTTTATGTGTTAATATCAGTTTTTGTTTATTAATGGTTAATTGTAATTTTATTGAGATATTTTGTGTCTTTTTTAATTTATTGCATTTGAATCATTCATATTATTTTTCATGGATAGCCGTTGTAAATATTAATAATTTCAATTTTAATTTTTTATTTATTTTTTAAATATCAAAATATGGTTCTTCATAGAGTTGTTCTCCATTTAATAATAAAATAACAAGTTAGAAAAAGACGTACTATTTAATTATTTATAGAGATTAAAGATTTTTGAATACTTCTTATATCAATCAATAACTAATTCACATAACCACAAACTATATGTAACACTCAACCAGACAACCCAAAAGAAATTAACCTAAAGTTTTACTAAGTTTACGTTTTTTTTTGTTTTTTTGAAAAGATAATATACATAATAGTTATAAACGTAGCAGAAGCAATAACATACACTGAGACATAAACAACGCATTAATAGACTACATATCTTAAGGGTCCTATGACATAGAATCAAATTTAAGTTATGTGATTTTACTAATAAACAATGACTCTTGTTAATTCATTTTACTCTCATTTAATGTAATGTCATCACTTATTAAAATAACCTACAATGGGTTACCCGGGCAACCTCTTTAGGGCTCCAACCTCCATTGCAAGCCACTTCCCAACATAACATACAAATAACCTACCCTAAGCTCAATAAAAGCAAAAAGTTTCATATGATTGTAAAATACACATCAATTCTTAAACAAGCAACTGGAAAGCATCAAAATATCACTAATCAAAATAATAGGTTTCATCAATATGATCATCCTAACATGACTAATCCAAGATCAAGTACACATAAACCAAATTCATGACATCACATGACATTACCGAGAACAATAACTCCCGGCCTCTAGTAGACATCCTAAAATTGGTCAACACTCTATGTCAACCCAAAACCCAACACACAAGAAAACATACAACTGACAGTGTAGTTTCATAGTTTCTATTTGGTTTTGAAAACACACAGTTTTGGTTTAATAGTAAGGTCAAGTTTGCATTTCGTTGTAAGTTTTTAGTTTGATAAAGTTTTACAATTTTCCCCTTAAAACTTAACCCATTTTCACTTTTAGATTCGAATGCATCAATACCATTAACCTTTGAAACTAAAAATGCCTCTATTAAATATCATAAAATAATTTAAATTATTATTATTAAATTATTAAATGATAATTATCAATTATAAAACAAATTAAATAATAATTATTAAATAATTGAATAATAATTAACAATTAACATGCAATAAAAAATTATTATTATTGTTATTTTTGATTGGTAAATGACCGAAGCCTAGATTAATTATTATTATTTGTTTGAATTAATTATTGTTATATGTTAAGTGAAGGTAGATTCAAACCCAAGATCTCCCACATGAGAGGCTTGCAAGTTATTGTTGTGTTGAAGACTTTTGCCTTAATTAATAATAATATTAATTAAGTTAATTTATAAATAATTTCAAACCTTAATTAAAATATTTAATAAATTATATAAAAAATATTAATTAAAAAAATTGTTAACAAAAACATAAATAATAAAAAATTAATTAATAAAAAAATTTAAACGAAAGTCGTCGTGTTTAAAGGCTTGTCGGCCTGCAACAATATGCTGCCCCACCCTATGGAAGACATGGGGGGTAAGGGTTTGGTGGCCTCGCCCTCTAATTACTATTTTTTTTCTGAAATAAACATGGCCCCCCTCAATTCAATTTATCTATTTTAATAATATTTTTAATAAAAATTGTGAATTTAGATCTGATTGGAAAAAAAAAACCTGAATGAACAATTGGAAAAAAAAAAACCTGAATGAACAATCTCTTTTTTTGTTGTATTTTATAAATCAATTTCTCTCCCAAAACCCTACCTGATTAAAAATACCATCATATTAAATTAACAAAACGAGGGTTTCTAAAATCTCAATGCTCTTATATAGGTAATCTTAGAACGAAGATCGATGAAATATACAACAAGGGTTTCAATTTAATTAATTTGTTCACAAACAAAATCAAGAGAAAAAAAGCAGTATATTTCCAATCACAAGGGTTTTTAGTCAAATCTAAAATTCCAAAAATAGATTTATCTAGACACGGAGAATATAAGAAATTGAAGAATGGAAATCTACTACACAAATAACCCACAAGCATCTACCTAAATCTGATGCTAATACGACAATGCACAGAGCACGCAAATATTTTCCCTTTTTCATTTGAAAACCTCCTTCTCCGAAATTGCTCCTCCAAAACCAGCAGGTAATTGAAAAATAAACTCTCAATCTCTAATAAATAGTTCTCCCCTAGTTTAGGGCTTTGACCGTGTAATCACACGAAAACCCCTTTATCTTTTGTTATTTTTATTATATTTTAATATTCATGCACTTTTTTTTTCTTTTTTTAGGCAAAAGTGGCAAGCCACTGTAATTCATGCACATTTTTTGCAATTTAAAATATCATTATTTAATGAATTTCTTCCTCTCTTTAATTAATTTTTGAGATGTTTTTGATAAAAATATAATTTATTAAGTTAAGTAAAAAAGTATATTTCACATTTATTTTAAAATGAACTCCTAAATATATGATTATTAAATCAAATAAATATTATTACACCCAAAATTAGGCTTTAACTAAATCTTTAAATTTAATTCTTTTATTTAATTAATTTCTCAATTAATTAAATATCAAATTTTCTTAATAAAATTTTTATTAATTAAATCATTAAATACTCTTTTAATTCAATTCAATTATAATAGAAAATCACCATAGATCCACAAGACAAACTACGAAAACCCATCATAAAGTACTAAAAACTAGATGAATCATGAATTTACATTACTTGACGAATTCAAAAAGGTGAACATCTCAGATACTTGTCCTACTTTCTAGAACAATTGGCTTAAGGATGGGATTTAGACTCAAGAGTTATTTTCTCTCTCTTACCATTGAGATATTATGATAGGGTACGCTCATCCTAAAAATTCAGATAGGTCGATACTCGGTACCTACAATCTGCATAAAATCCACACATGTACATACACATATATTCTAAACTAAATAGGCAATGGTGGGAAGTGGTGCATCATGTAGATCCTGACTAGCAGGTCACTACAACTCCCTCCCTCAACCATATCAGAAACATCATACATAAAGTAAAACATACAGGTACACCATACACATGCAAGTATGGGGTAAGTATCCATAGAAAACACATAAATAATCCATCTAACTATCATCATGAAATAACTAAAATCAATGTATACAAGTATCACCATCGAATAATAATCATGCATACATTCAAAATAATTAGTGCCAAAGTAACTCATCGTATAATCAACTAAGTACGAAATAATATCCAACAATTTGGAAAATAAATGTCACTAATCATCAAACATAAACATAAAGCTGGCCTAAAAGAGTTCGACAATATAATATGAAAAGTCAACTAGGGGTAGGCACTACACCATAGACATCAAAAGAGATCAACAACATATTAATAGTGGCCATCAATTGTGGATTCGTAGAAAAGTTAGCTATCAAATTCAAGAGTGGGTAGATGGCTTACCCACAATGTGGTGATAATAGTTAGATTTTACAAAATGATTTTTTTACATGCCATCTCGACCATAGTATCACTAGATCCCCATGACAAGGAGGAGTAAGTGGTAAAATCCCCCTAGGGAGATTATTAGCACAAGGAACAATGATGCAGAGACACCTTAACTCAATAAGAACTCAAATAGATCTATTTAGGTAGTTCCAATTATCAAAGTGAATAAGGTTCTTTGGGAAACATTTGTAATCATTTTGGACCCACATTGTAAGACTAATGTCCTCAATAGGCCATGAGAACCCACTGGATCTATTGGATGCAATTGATTAATTGTGTGTTGTCTTTGATGTTACACAAATATCATATCAGTTGACAGACAATGTTAACTGAGCTCACTTGGTCAATAAAGATAGTCTTCCTTGTCTACCAAGCATTCATAGGTTTACTCTGAACAGATGATAGTATCTACTGAGCTCACTCAGGCATCAAAGGAATTTAGGTAGGAAAGAGTGTTAACTGAACTCACTCAATTAATGAAGGAAAAGTTGGATAGAGTTAGTGTTCACTGAGTTCACTCGGTTGCCAAAGGATTTTTGCAAGTTCACAATGTTAACTAAGCCTCTATTGGTTAACATAGAGAATCATTTCAAAGTTAGTGCCTATCGAGAAAGGTCGGCTTACGAAGGATTTTTTCTTGTTTTAGCATATGAGGCTTAATTACTTTATGTATTGATTGTAGCCAAGTATGATGATGAATATTGGTTATTGTAATTTGAATTTGGGCCAACTTGACATTTTGAAAGGTATAAATAAAAGGTCAAGTTGAGATTTCTAGTGTGTGTGCAAGTGTGTTGATTGAATTGAAAAGAAAAGAGAAGCAAACTTGAAGGATAAGCAGGTATCCTTGTGGAGCAAAAAAGTAATATTCGATTAGGAAGGATCAAGTTTAAGAAGAAAAGATATTTGGATTCAACAATGTAGTTGCATCACAATCAGGTCATTTCAATGTTACTCTCTAACCATTGTAGTAGTGATCCAAAATCTCTTAACAGAGTTGATTTAATAGCCAATTGCAAATCCTCTAACAAGATGGCAATCCCATTGAATTTTTTAAGACCTCTTGCAAGGCCACTCCTAGCAAGGTGATTAAATCCTCTAACAAGGTCACACCTAACAATGTGTTTTGTAACCTTTAACAGGGTTGGCTCCTATCAGGGCTCACTTCAGAAGAGTAAAAAATAGTAACTAGTTACATTGGTGTTTTTTTTTTCAAATTGGGTTTCCATGTTAAATCCTGGTGTCTCATGTGGTCATGTTATTTCTCTTATGCTTGCAAGTAACTAATGATAACATCTTAAGATTCACAAAGTAATTCACACTCTGCATTAACCAAGTTACAACAATCTCTATTTGTTTATCAAGCATCAACAATAATTAGTTTTCTTAGTCTAAATTATATTGTTGACATCTAAGGGATCTGGAACTTATTTTAGTGGTAACTGATTCACCCCCCCCCCCGCCTCACAGTTACTCTTTCTATATTTCCAACAATTGGTATCAAAGCTTTTGGTGCTAGAAAGAAAGGTTTCAAGGAGCTAAGGTAAAGATCAAGATGTCTTACAAGAGAGAGATTCCAAAGCTAAACAAAGATAACTTTTCAGCATGGTAGGGACTCATGAGACTTCATCTGGCCACCATTAGTGATTCAGGCTAAAAATACCTTAATGAAGAATACAAAACTCCTACTGGTACATTATCTATTGGATATCTTGTTGAGAAAAAGAACCATAACATCATGATGATTGATATTGAATCTACTCTTAGCTATGATGAATTTGATGAGATCAAAGAATGTAAAACTACTTTTGATATGTGGAACAAGCTAAAGGATATCTATGGTGGTGATGACAATGTAAGAAGAGCCAAAGCAGAAAGCCTTAGAGGATAGTTTGATCATATGAGAATGAGAGAAGATGAAAATGTTGCCAAATATGTGGAAAGAATCAAAGCTAGTATCAGCGCAATCAAAGCTTCTAGAGGAGAAATCAAGGAAGAAACTATTTAAAGTAAAGTTCTCTAGAACATTGCTTCCTATCTATGCAATTAGAGTATCTACTATTCAAGAAAAGAGATTTGACCCAAATCACAAGTTAAGTTTGGATGCCTTGGTAGGAAGATTGATAGCTTTTGAGCTAGACAAATTTGACAATTATGTTCTAGCTTCCAAAAATTTTGAGTCTGCATTTGAAGCTAAACTTTTACTCAAAGTGAAAGGCAAGAAAATAAAAGACATTCAGTCAAAATGTGAAGAGAAAACAGAGGAAAGTTTTGATAGTGATCTTGAAGTTGTTGAAGCTTTACTTACAGAAAAATATTCTAGAGGTAGAGAAAAGTACAAAGGTAAAGTTTCTTTAATCTTCTTTTCATGTGAAGAAATTGGTCATATTGCTGCCAGGTGTCCAAATAGAGAAAGAAAGGATGAGAAGAAGAGAGACAAGTACAAAGGCAAGAAGGAATCCAAAAGTCACAAATCTTTCAAAGACAAAGGTAAGAAGACTTGTTTTATGGCTAAAGATTCTGATAACAGTAAAGATGAAATAGTATACATTGTTGTAAAAGATGAATCTGATGAAGAAGAAGAAAAGATGGCACTTATCTCTCATGTCAATAAAAATGACACATGGATCATAGATAGTGGATGTTCACATCATATGACTAGAGACAAAACAAAATTTGAACACTTTGAACACTATGATGGAGGCAGTGCAAGATTTGGAAACAATGAACCTTGTTGCATAAAAGGGAAAGGCTAAATCTCATTAACCAATGAACTTGTATGTGACAATGCCTATTGGGTTGAAGGACTAAAATATAACCTACTAACTGTGACACAAATGATCAACATTGGATTCAAGGTAGAATTCATGCATGGCAAGACAAGGCTGTTGGATGACAAAGGGAATTTGATTAGATTAGGCAAACAAACAAGAGGTAACCAATTTTATCTTGATCTTGGTGATTGCTCATGTTTTATTGCTCAAATGGAAGAAAGTTGGTTATGGAATAGAAGACTGTCATGTAAACTTTGACAATATGGTCAAGATAAGAAAATTCAGAAAAGTAAGAGGTATCCCTAGTTTGAAGAAACCAAATGTTGGATTATGAAAAAATTGTCAGATTGGCAAAATGGGAAAGACTAGTTTTAAGAGCAAAAAATATCAATCTGAAGATGTCTTGGAAATTGTGCATACTAATTTATGTGCACCGATTAGAATAGAAAGTTATAGTGGAGAAAAATTATTTATTCTTTTTGTTGATGACTACTCTAGAATGATGACTATTATGTATCTTAGAGAAAAATCAAAGGCATTTGAGAAATTCAAATGGTCTCTAGCAAGAGTAGAAAAAGAAACTGGAAAAAGATTGAAATGCTTGAGATCAAACAAAGGTAGTGAATTCATCTCCAATGAATTCAATAATTTTAGCATTGAAAGAGGAATCAAAAGGCAAGTATAGCCCTTGGTACTCCTGAGCATAATGGAATAGCTGAAAGAAGAAACAAATCCATCATAGATTGTGCAAGGACTCTAATAATTGAAAATGATGTTGCTATCAAATATATACTAGAAGGAAGCCATCAGCACTGTAGTTCATACTTTGAACTGAGTACAATTGAATAAGGACTCACATAAAACTCCCTATGAATTATGGTATGGCTACAAACCCAATGTAAGTTACCTAAAATTATTTGGTAGTAAATGTTATATCTTGATTTGGAATCTGATTCATATTCTAAAAATAAATTTCTAGAGTCACCATTTGAACAAGAATCAGGTTTTGAACACATAGCTGCAATATTTAATTCATTAGTAGATAACAACTGCATCATACGAATAGTCTCTAGACAATTCTCACTATCATGATCTGTGGTCAAATGAAAGACGCACATATTTCCTTTTTTCGGTGCAACTTCAATTTGCAACCTAGGTTATGAACCTGTAAACTGCAGAAATCTACTTTCATTACTTCTTCCTAGTGAGTTTTGATAATTCTGTTGATAAGAGGTACTTTTTTATCGCTACTAGTTCATTAGACAACTTCTGAATCATCTCTTCTGATGATGTGGTATTACTAGAACTCCCTTTAGTTTGAAGTTCTTGTTTCCATTTTCCCATATAAATTAAATCATCCTCACATTCAATAGCTTTCTTCTGTGCGTCAGCCAGATCAGTGGGGCGTGCTCTTCTTAGATCATAATTGATATCTGGAGGCATAACACTAATAAAGAAAGTTTTTAGATTGCCAAGTGTGGGTCTATCAACAGTAGGAATTCTGCTATTAATCTTATTAAAATTGACAATGAAATCCCTCATGCTCATAGTTGGTTGCTTCTTAATTGAAGTCAACTGTGTTAGCAAGGCGTGTTCATCTTTTGCAATTTTGAATCTGGCCTCAAATTCAGTTCTCATCATGTCCCAATCAGTTATTGAGCTGTCAGGTAGATGATAAAACCAATCTGTTGCACTATTTGTGAGGGTTTCTACGAACAATCTTATAACAACATCTTCATGTCCCACTCCTCAGATATGAGTAGCCACAAAGAAAGCCTTAATGTGTTCATCTATAGTGACTTTTCCATCACTTGAGAATCTAGGAAAATTCTTCCTTAAGCCAGCCGAAAGTGGGTGATAAGCATTTAGCACTAATGGTCCTGTTGCCGCGGCCCATGGAGCAGCCATGATTGTTCTAGTAGTATATGGTGGAAAATTAATAACTAGAGGGGCAGTAACTCCGCAAAGTGCTAACACCTGACAAGTGGAATGTGAAGTGTTGGCGTCTTGATTTCTAACAGGGGAAGGGGGTCTACTCCAACTTTTACCTTCACCTTTCTGCTTTGGAACATCTAAAATAGGAAAGCCGAGCTCTACTAGTCTATCAAAGGTGGAATCTTGCCCAGCCTGTTCCTTGGTACTTTTGAGGAACCTAAATTGTTCCAGGATGTTGGGTCTAATTTATCTCTAAGCTTACTGTCTTAATTTTCTTTTCTCTCTCTGGATATCTCTCCTTTGAACAGCTCTTTCACAGGCTTCAGCTCTTCTTTATACCTCTTCTAATACCTAGCTAGCATTCTAATAATGTTCAGTGTTCCTTCTGTGCCTCCAAACGAATGTGTTAACAGATGAAATTATATCCTCTTGGTCATCTTGAAAACCAAGATTAGGTTGGAGCACTAGAATTATGTTTTCATGAGGTAGTACCATTTTCCCTCATGACATAGGCTTTCTGGTCAAGCAACTGTTCATTTCCCCAGCAGAGTCGCCAAAAATCTGTTGGTAAACAGATTTGTCCTTTCTTGTTTCTTGTGAAAATATGACTCTTAATGCCCGAATGATGAACAATATCTATTTACAATGGTTGAAAAGCCATTCTCTGATGACTAGCTTCTCTCTGAATTGGTAGGTACAGCTCCCTATGTGAATGATGTTCAAGGAATTATGTTTTGTTCCTAAAACTAATGCGGGGTATACTCTTAACCAAAGAGCAGAAGAGGCAAACCAAATTAAGCCTAACTAGAACTTAATTCAGGCAAGAAAAAATTCTCAATATTGAAATAGATTCGCGTACCCACACATCTTATGAATCCATAAATCTATTCGCATAAGGCTAGAATAAGCCAAAATTCAAATCTAAACTATAACTAATAAATCAAGAATGTTAACAAAATCTTTTAGCTGAATGAATCATAACAATACTTATCACATCCATTCATGATCTTGAAAATAGGGGAAAGAAGCTTTGTTCCTCCTTAATTCATTGTAAAGAAAAAAGGAAACATAGACTAAACACAATATCTACTAGAATAGAAAATGATTAACATAAAATACCATTTAATTGACTCTACAAAAAAAAAGTAATTCACACCAAAAAATTTCCGACCTTTCATTAATCATTTAACTTCATACATATAGAGTTGAGAGATGACCGTTACAATAGAAATTTTAATCGATTCATCTTCTGAGGATGACAAATGACAAGATGCCAGTTTGTCATATTACAAAATTTACATAATTTGCAAAATTTACATCAGAAAATGAAAAGGGAGTGTCAAATGAATTACTTAGACTTCTTTCCCTTTTCAGTTTTCGCCCTATATGCCTTGGAAACTACTATAATTGGGATCATTTCTTCATGACTAGGCACATGTACATTAGTGAATCTTAAGAGCCACTTTGAATGCTCCTGAGCCAACTCCTTTACTACATTTAGTTGACTTGTCAATTCTCTAGCAGCCACATGTACATATCCAGCAAGCATCTGCAACTCTACCACTCTATTTTGACCACTTGAAGTCATTCTAGATAGATTACTCGAGTATGTGGAGAAGTTATTTTTCATTATTTTTCATTACTTCTACCCCAATGAGAGCTTTTCCTTGCCCACTATTTTGTGGGTCAGTGTGTAATCCTCACATGAGTTCAAATGCTCTGTCTTGGATCTTCTTCACATTTTCCCTTGTTTCTTTGAGTCCTTCTTCAGCCTCTTGAATCATCTCCTGCTTAAATTGCATGTTTTGAAGCCATTTGAACAGAGGTTTTGTCCACTTCTTCAAAATATTCACTTCAACTACTTCTTTTGCTTTCATTTGGATGACCATATTCAAGAGAGAAATACATTCATCACACCTTGCCTTTTCTGTGGCCAAAGTGTTGTGATTAGAAATGATATTATCCTTCTCAATTTCAAATCGAAGGATAACATTTCCAATTTGATCAATCAAAACAGCTCCATCTGCATTGAGTTTCTCAATCCATTCTTTTCTGATCTGGCCAAAATGCCTATCCTTTTGAAGCTGTGAGATGAAGGCTTTCACTTCTTCTAGAGTAGGGTTCTTAGTAGCAGGCACACTACTAATGGTTGCCAATGGAACAACCAATTGCCTAATAAATTTTTTCAATTCTTCAATCTCGGCCTTCATTCTAATTTTTGACAATTTAAGGTTCTCCAATTGTTCTTCTATCACTTCATTACTTGATCTCCAAAGGCCCACCTTTGTATCATGCCTAGCCTCTCCAAGATCAATTGAATGTAGAGTGAAATCTTTGGGTGTCATGTCCTCAATTCTCCCTGCTTTGTTTGGCTTTGCTACCTCCATTGTTAAGTGTCCTATTTTTAGATCTTGCCCCAGTATTGATAAAGTCTTTTGCTTCTTAGCTTTTACTACTATAGATCTAGAGAAAACTACTTGAGATACAGTATCCTTTTCAGGGATACTCTCTTATTTCCTTTTTCTTTTCCTTTCTAAGGTATCTTCTAGCCAAGACTCTATGATGATCACTTTAGAAGCAGCCCCAAGTGACTCTATACTAAACATCTTCTTCCTCACTGAAGTCACTGGCACTGAAGTTGTAGAAAAAGGATTATTAGGATCCTGAAATAGAAGCCTAGAAGAACTCGAGACTTTCTCTTGCTCTTGATTTTTCCTTGCGGCTTCATCAGATTCAGTGGATTTGCTGCTACTACTCTATTCATCCCCGATCTCTACTATCTAAATGGGGGAACTAGTCAGCTTCAAAAGGGGAGTGCTTGCAGATGGACCAAGGCTATGATGAGGAGATGGAGTAGCAGTCACATGAGGAGGTGAAATTGGAGCAGCAACACCATCTTTCAGCTCTTTGGTCCTCTTTTCTCCGGTGTTGGCTTGGGCTCCAATAACTGGTAGAGGACCGCCTTGGCAAGTTAGAGCTATTGAGATGTTCTTCTCTGAGGGTTGATCACCTCCTCCTGTTGATTGAGTAGGTCCTTAAGTAGCCGAAGTTGTAACACTAGGTGTGGCACTTCGAGAAGAAGTGGGAGTAGCAGCAGTTGGAGAAGCATGAGTAGTCTTGCTCCTACTCCGGCCATTTTTTGCTGTCCACTTGACCCATTTTCGGGTTCTTTTGACAATCTGGGCCATCATAACATCAAGGTCTTCCTCCACATCAACATATGGCTCAGAATTGATTGGATTATTTCTCAATTTGGTCAAATATGTATTACTATACATATTTTTCCCATCATCCTCTAGCCCTTCCACCTCTAAGTTAATGCCATATGTCTTTATTTGTTCTATTGTCAATCTTGCAAAAGCTCAATCTCAGCTTTCCAACTCATTTTTACAATCCACCCAATAATCTTCCACAGTAGTAACATGCTTAATCACACTTTCAATTTGAAGCACATCTTTGGCATACCCATTTGGGTCAAACATAGGCCCCAACACTACATATTCTTCTAATTTGAACTTGTTCTCGAATGCCTTG
Source organism: Cupressus sempervirens (assembly GCA_028749045.1). Taxonomy (NCBI): domain Eukaryota; kingdom Viridiplantae; phylum Streptophyta; class Pinopsida; order Cupressales; family Cupressaceae; genus Cupressus; species Cupressus sempervirens. The sequence goes on from CM053789.1 coordinate 541,171,216, forward strand.
AGCATGTTTTTGGCATCTGATCGAGACTCACAACTGTATGCCCCAACTTTTATGGGAAATTCGTATCCCTTTTTCTTCAAACTGGCACTCAGCACATTCACCTAGATTTCTTGTCGCATGATCTCAATGAGCACAATCATGTCATCCGGATATTTAGGCAGCTTCAGGGGAAATCCATCAAAAGCTACAAGATGCAAATATGAAAAAGATGAGAATTGGGTGAAATAACTACCCAACTGACTGATGGCCGCCATCACTTTTGGGCTGAATCTCCTCTCCGGACACCCTTGGAGTTCCCTGCAAAGCCTCACTGTAAATGCATCATTAACTCTGATATACTCTGCATAACTATTCTATAACTACAAGCATGGGTAAAACTCATAACTCTTTACATCATCTGGAAAATTCTCTATTCTGGGAAGGCCTGGCCATAATTGTAGGGAAGCCAACATATATATCAAGAAAGAAGACATATAAAATGAATTGTAGAACTTGGGTGCACTGAGAGCCCTAGACAAATGTTCACTTACCTCATACGCCTAGTCAACATATTGTGTTTTCGAGCAGATAATTTGCACTAAAAAGAAGTATTGTTCTACAAAGTTAAGGGCTTTGACCTCACCTTTCAATCGATGAAAAAGAACTAGAATGTCCACAATCTCGAGCTTGAGATCAGTGCCAAAAAGGGTTTTAGGAACTTTACTTTTAGCTCCTCTTGGCTTTTGGAACCAAGAACTCATGATCTCCCTTCGCCACACCATCTTCTTCAGAGTGAATTCAGACATAGCTCCTCCAATTGTTAATTCAGAGAACTCCTCTCTTTCTAGAATTCTCAAGCAATTGACTACTGCTTTCCTATCAATTGAGATTAACACCGTTTGATCAGGCAATAAGATTTGCTTCGTATCTGGGTTATAGTGATTGATACATTCAATAATTAGCTCTGGGGCTTGCACTGCTACGAGAAATCCTAACACTTCTTCAGAGTTTCTCCGTTATGGGATGGACTGGTTCTGTCCTCAACCTTCTTTGGAAATCTTGCATGTCAAAGAAATGGAGTGAAGTGTCTGTGATATTCTACCATGTAGACTTGATTCCACCCAATCCATCAAATCCAGCAAATCTTGTTGCCATTTTGATTGAGGTAGAGATAATTTGGAAATCTTAAAACTCAAAATAAGATAGAGAGTAGAGCTTTATAACTGTGGGGATTTCATAATCAATAATCAACTTAACTGCATAACAGTTCAAATGAGTAAGCAGTAGTTTGAAAATCCGTTATGTTCATCTCTATATAGAAACTCCAATCCACCCATTAATATTTAAAATCCATGCCACACAAATGACTTAAATGATAAATCTATTAGATTAGTAAATGTGGAGGTTACAATAGATTATTTCTTGTCTTTTCACTATTTCCGTTGGCCCAACAATTATTTTCCTTTATTATGGCTTACTTTCCCATTTTCCACCAAGCTGCGAAGAATTAAGAATGGAGTACTCTGTGAGTAAAATTTTGCTCGGCTAGAATTTGAACAAAATACCTCCCTCAAAGTGATCAACATGCTTCCCTTACCTTTTTTTAAGCCTCGTGTAATCGATTCATCAAATAACCATGCTTACAAGAGTGATCTTCTGCTGGATGCGAAAAATTGCCTTCTTGGTTCGAAACCCGTTGAGGAGAAGCTATTTCTGAGTTTTTTGCCGATGCCCTTTGTTTTACCTTCTCTACCCTAATCACTTTACTTTAAGCCTTTAGAAAATATAAAATTGACTTTGCAAGTGAAAGGTGGGACCCACTGGCTCACTTTATTCTTTTACAAACACCTTTTCAAAAAACTGACTTCTTGGTTCGAAACTTGCCAAGGAGAAGTTGTTTCTGAGTTTTCTATCGTTGCATTTTTTAATCATCTTAGTGAGTTTGGAAAGGTTCCCATAGTGAAAACATGGCAACACTTGAATGATATATCCATAAAATAATTTGCTTCTCTTCATTTAAGCTTGAGAATCACATTTGGAAATCTCAGCAGGGTTTCATGTTTGGGGTGCGAAACCTACCAAGGAGAAGATTGTAAGAATTTGGCTTAGGCCAGAATTCACCCAAAAACTAAAGAACTCAACACAAGCACACAATAGACCAAAATAGATAGAGTATGATTAGAATGATGATATTTATTCAATAACTGCTTGAGAGTACACTAGGAGTGCCTAAATATAAAGGCCTCAGGACAGCTTCTAGAATGCATAGAAGTCACCATCATGATATGTCATACAACTAGGAACATGTCCACCAAATATGGGTTATCCTCCATTAAGCACGAGATTAAGTGCGATGATGTGAGGATAAGCCTACAATGGTGTAGCACGCAAATCAGTGGTGTAGACAACATGTGCTAAATGAGGAGTGTGGATAATTGTGTTGTCATCATGACAACTCAGTGAATGATGCATACTCCTGTGTTGTAGACACCATGTGCATAATTAGAGTTGTGTAACTCAATGAGAGTTCACAAACTCCTAAGTGTCTCACCTAAAATAATAATAAAATAATGCAAAATAATTAAATAATGCATTCACCTAAGTAAAATAATTACCCTTTCCTTTATTTGAAGATTGTCCAGCTGAATGTTGAGAACCCTCATTGGCCACCAATGCTTTGGACTGAGGTGATTTGAGAATCCCCATTGATTTCAACTTCTTTTCTTCATCATCCAATACTTTAGCATATTCATCAAAAGTGACTTTCTTGTAGGCAGACCCTAAGGTAGTCTTTGAGGTGTTAAAAGAAGATACAAATGTGGAATATTCCGATGGCAGCTTGTTATGGATGAGATAGATCAGTCTATCATCTTTGATAGAACTCCCACGATCAGTAAGCTTTGTCCTTAATTCATTCACCTTGATGATGAAGTTTTGTATTGAGTCATATGACTTAGGATCTAAGGATACAAGATTATCTTCAATTTTGAACACATCCTCTTTAGACACTTTTCCATAAAGGCTTTCGAGGGTATCCCAAGCTTCCTTGGATGTAGTACACTTCTTGATTTGATACATGATCTTATCATCTACCCCCAAACATATATCACCTAGGCCTTTCCTATCCATTGCTACCAAATTTGAAACATCACTTGCAAAAACATTATCACCTACTAGTTTAGGAAGAGTACCATCTACATATTGTGAAACTCCATTATGCATTAAGTGATACAACATTTTGATTGACCATGAAGCATAGTTATGAGGAGTTAATTTAGGAAACTTAAAGTTTCCCATAATGCAGAAAATGAAAGAAAAGTGTAGAAAAGAGAGAACACAACACCAAGAACACCCCCCCTTTTCACTAAATCAAGAAACTCCCCCCAAAATAGATGCTTTGGGAACTTTATCAGTAGTGCGATTATAATGGACCATTTGCCAATTTTGTCCTTTGTGGACTTCTAATTTTTCTTGTTACAACCTCTATAAAGAGTACAAATCTAAAACTTTACAAAGTGTTGCAATTCTGAAGCATTAGAAAGCAAAGAAAGGCCCTATTGCTGAAAGTGACAATTTTGTCCATAGAACACTACAATCTGATCCCAAATCTAGAAAGTAGATAAAAATATACACACTTTTAAAAAATAGAACCTGTTTTCGACTCCAGATGTGCTCATACGGAGCGTTTGAAGTTGCAAAATGTAGGATTATTCAGGTATAATCGCTAAAAATTGCAATTTTGGAATAATCCATGTACAAAAACTAGAAAATAGCTACACCACTAAAAAATTTGGAAAATTCTACCCAATTTCAAAAAAAATTGCACCTGATTTGGTGTCTGGATGTGCGAATTATGGCCTCTTGAACTCAGACTACAAAAACCAAAATGAATCTAGAGAGGGGTTGCATCAGCGAATCATATGGTTAAATTTGATGGTCATACGGTCGTCAAAGCAGTTCAATTTTTCCCTGGAATGATGTCCAAATAGGCTTCAATTTTAAGATAGCAAAAAATGATGTCAGCAATTCCACTGCCTGAGATGACATCATGACGACATCATCATTGTATGAAATGTACAAAATGCCATTGTATTGTTGACTGGATTTTCCTACGTCAGATTAGATGCCACGTTAGCAGGTGCACTGTCGCTGAGTGGGCGCTCCACTAGCAGATGGGTTACAACATTAGTGAGAGATATGATGCTACGTGGCAAATAGTGACTGGTTCGCGGGAACAGGGTTGATACCTGCATAATCCACATGGCTGTCAGAGACTGCGTTGCATGGTTACAACTATAGGCGGGTACTATTGAATGATGTCAGATTTCTCATGCTGCGGCCAAGATTTTAAACGCTGGATTCCTTTTTGCGTTGCCAAAAATTCATGGGTTTTTGGGCACTAGTACATTTGACCCCATTTTAAGACCAAAATTTTCGACCATCTATTAAAATGGGGTCAAATTGGTTGGAATATGCAATGAAAAATATCTTTTTTTAAAACACATGCCTGTTTTGGTCGAAATTTCGACCAACACGAGCTTAACTTATGAAAAAAATTAAAAGGTTTCTTCATTGTTTCACTGAGTGTGCAAGTAAAAGGGTTTCATTTTTACGGAGCGTGCAGGAGCATAGGCATCAAGGAGCAGGAGCGAGAGCATTTTGTTGATAAAACCTTTCAATATCTTGTTCTAGGCATGCCCAATATGCAAATCTCCATTGGCATAAGGCGGGACCATCGTGAAGAGTAAAAATATCCCCCGTGTTCTTGTTTGCAACTATTTCTCATCCCACAACTTCTCTATTTTTGGTTCACGTGCTGTTGAATTGGCTCTTAATGGTTTGCTTCAGGTGAGTTCTGTTATACATTTTGGTGAACCTTTTAACTGGGAAACTTTGCTGATTCTAATCTTTTAGTTATGTTACTAGTTCAGGAAATTTTTTAGGTGTTTTCTTCCTTCTTCTTTTCATTTTGGGTTGGGGATTTGGATTTATTATTATGGGGCTTGAAATCGATGGGGGTTAAGGTTTTCCATTTGTATAAATGCTTTCGACTTTGCAAAGAAATGCCTCTCAGTAAATTGTTCCTGTTGTGATTTGTGGAGGGAATGGGTGTTTAAAGGTTTGATCGAGATTGATTGAATGGACATTTGGCTTCTAAAATTGTTGGCGTTATTCCATACCCCAGGAAAATTGGACTTCAGAAGGGTTGTTGGTTCAATGATACGCCCGAGTTTTAATGGGGGTTTTAGAGGGTTTAAAGGCTGCTCCAATTTTTCATTTTGATTCCATTGAAATCTGTTTTACGTATTGCATTTCTGGAAAATCATAAGACATGAGTTAGTATTGACTAAATAATTTCTTATGAGTACCAATCAATAATCATAACAAATAAAGTGTAAATCATTTAGTTTGTGTATATTAATAATCATAAGTAATACGAAATAATGTAAACTATGATTCTCACAAAATATGATAAATGGAAATCATTATAGCTTAAATCACTTCTAATAGAATGAGTCAGTGTGAATCAATAACAATAAGAAATGAGGTGATGTAAACCATTTTTCATACAAAATGATCAATAACAAGCTGGGGTAAATTAGTTTAAAAAAATACATTTTATGAATCAATAGTAACCATAAGAAATGTAATCTAAATCATATCTCTCATTAAATATAAGATATCATAAATCATATAAGCTACTAGAATGGCCATAAGAAATCTTTCCCGATAAGATATGAATCATTAATCAAGAAGAAATAGTATAAATAATTCCTCATAAGAATTGCGTATGGTGAATCAATAATGATAATGATAGAAGTTAGATAATGTAAATCATTTCTTATCAGATATTAATGTAAATGAATAATCAATGAGAAGTGAGGTAGTGCATGTAAATCATTCCTGATATGAATCAATAATCAAGAAGACATAGTGTAAATTCTTCCTCATAAATTTTGAGTCAATGTGAATCAATAATCATAAGAAAAGTGTTGATTGAAGTGATAACCGAGTGTAGATCATACTATGCTAAGCTACTTCAAAAAATGATATCTTTTTCAGTATGTAGCTAGAGAAGCTTCATAAATGAAGGGAAGAGAACAGTAGAACGTACATTTATTTGGGTATTCTGATTATCTTCAAGGCGATATTCATGCATAATCCATTATGCTTTCTAGCCATGAGGGGCTCTCCCAGTGTAGAAGACTAAGGTCTTTCTCATTCCAATCCTCTTGAAGTTCATATAAGTGGCCTTATCATGGCCAGTTGCCTTCCAAAACCCTATAGTTGTTGCTCTGTTTGTGCAGGTGCCTGTTGGATACTTCTTGTCTTTATGACTGAAAAAGTACCACTCATTTTGTGGAGAAGAACCTATCTTGCATCTCTTTGGTTCATTTGAAAATGACAATTAGGGGAAAAAGTCACAAAGATAACAAGTCTTAAAGAAAATTCTATTAAGAAGAAAGCAATCCATACCATTGAGGTCCCAAGGTTCAAGCTCGTTAAGATCAACATCAAGGTCAATGATCTCATAGGACACATTTTTCTTCAAATAATAGTGTAAAAGTTCTTCATTCATTGGATGAAACTTGAACCCTAGTGGTACGCATGAGGATTGCCCATTGTTGATAAACCCATCCCTGTAGTACAAGAAAACATACATATGTGCATCAATCATACACTTTATTTCGCCTCCAAGAGTCATAACAATTAGCAATACCAAGAAGGAAAAGAGAAGAATCAATAAGTCCATTCAAACGACAGAAGAACATATATATCATCTTCTCAAACTACTTAGTGTTCTTTTTTCAAAAGTCCTACAATGATTTTTTTTTTTTCTCAGAACTATTTTGAAATGAACAATATAAATTCATCTTGCTTATCTTGGTCTGATGAAGTATGATACAAAATATCCTAAAATATAATTCAAGATATCAAAAGTATCATGAAATATAATCCAAAAGATATTGAAATGTATTCTAAATATCATGAAATATGATCCAAAATCCTCAATATTCTGAGGAATTATCTAAATATATATACCAATTGAAGTTATCATGGATAGTAAAAATGTCATATTAGGGTCTACTATGTTTGGTGGTGCCTACACCCAGCTCTACTACAAGAGTTAGGTAGCTCACATACTAGTAGACCACCAGACACACCAGGATGTTGTAACATAATACATATATATAGCAATAGCAAACTCTACACTCTGCTATATGTTTTCTTCTTGGAAGAGGAAAGAAAGTACTACAATGTTTTTAGAAAGACAAAAGAATGATACATCAAGAAAACAGAGCTTGATTGCATGATAAGCTTATAGTTCTAAAGCAGTCCCCAGAAGGACAAGCCTCTTCCAAGCCAACATGAAGACCCTGGAACATGTGTTATACAAAAATTGGCTGCTCACAGGCACTAGATGCTTGAAAGAAATACAACCATGTGGCCTGAAGATGAAAAACTAAAATCAATTCCCAAACACAAAATTATACAAGTTTGAATCTTTCTTCTACATAATTCCATGCCCATTTTTCTGATCCTACAAATTAATATCAAAACCAATTCCACTAACCCCAAATTCAGGCTCATATCTAATCAACACTTAAACCCAAACCCAACCCCTACAAATACAAACATCTCAACTCTACAAAACATGAAATCTACTTATAAATCTTGATGACTACCTACAAAGTTTTAGTTTTCTCAACTCTGTACACTTTGAATAGATCAGATCAGCATGTGGGTATCAGCCAAAAGTGGTGAATTTGAGCTCCTCCCTCTGGATTCTCTATATCAAGAAACCCAATCAATCTGAATCCACCTAGTCAACAATAGAGTGGAGTCTTTTAGACCTTTCTGAAGAAGAAAAAAGGCCAAAAGACTACAAGATTAGCACATGAAGGTTGCAAGGTGCTGTAGATTGTATAGAAAAAATGAATGTTATAAAAAGCTAGCACATCTGAAAATGAAAATAGAGCTATTAAAACTGACAGTTGCAAGATTTAGATTTTCAGAAGATGAATGATTGAGATAATAAAATTATTGTTAGGCTTCCATAGCTACTTTAGGACTTGCTGAATCAATATTTGAGATCACTTTGTAACATCGCTCACAAAGTGTGGGATGATCCACAAATGAGCCAACTACCTGAGAGTAGATCCAACATCTTTTACATTTGGCACCATCTGCATGAGATACCCCAATCCACAATTCACCAACTCTTGGTGAGGAATAGATTCTAGTGTAAGCTACACCAGTACTAGATGCATGTTCCATTGAAGCTAGAACTTCAACCTGAGAAGTTATAAAAATCCTATGTAACTTGTCTATGTCATCACCTCGCATAGACATCTCATGGAATCTTCGAAGCAGGTTTACATTAGAGCTACATAAATAAACCTTAGCATCTAAACTTGCACCTATTAGCCTTGCACCTCTAGCCATCTCCAAGACTTTGTTTACTTTTGTTCTCATCTCAAGGACTTTTTCCTAGTACTCAACATCAGGTTTCATCAGCATTAGCCATTCATCATTAATCCTTGGCCATTGTGCTTCAAAAATAAACTCTGATGCTGAGCCATCTTCCTTGAAATGTGTAAATGGCATATGCTGCCATGCATCCTTGGCCATGTGAGGTAGAATTGGAGCTATAGCCCACACAATGCGAAGTAGATGAGCTGCACGAATAGTTTGACAACCCCTCCTTGTTTGGCTCACTACTACATTTGACCTTATTTTTCGACCATCAATTAAAAAGGTTTACGTTGGTTGGATTGGAGAAGGAAAAAATCCTCTTTTTAAAAATCTAAGCCTGTGTTGGTCAAAATTTTGACCAACATAGGCTTAACTTCAATATGAAAAAACATTTTTGATTTCATTGATGTTTGAGTGTGCGAAGGAGCTAGAGCTGTGCAAGGGTTTTCTTCTGGATTGTTTTCTTTTGTGTAACACTTGAATCCTCAGTCAGTTCTTGGGCCAATGATTTCTCTAAGAATAAAAATGCTTTGTGGATTGAAATTTTCTTTCCCTCTCTCCTCACACTGATTTTGGGAGGTTCCTTTACTTGGATTGCATGGGTGGTGTTCGACAGTGACAAGTTAAAAGAGTGGGGAAAGCTAAATACACATGGCTGCCAGTAGCCCTTGTAATAATCGTGTGGACTCTAAAAAAGTCAGAAATGGGCATTTCAAAGCCTGTAAGTACTCAACTAATGCAGTACGTGACATTCTCAGGTCATACAGAAAAATATATCCAGGTTTCCATGTTGAAGGGAAGAGTAAATATTGATGGTGGCACACCAAGCAGGTATTATAGTAATCATAACTCTGATGCAATTATATTGGATTTTGGGTTATGAGCAGACTTTCTGAGTCTTAATAGTAAGATTCAGCTAGGAAAAGTGAGCAGGAGACAGGAAAAAAATTAAAAAACTAAAGCCAAAAGGCTAAGACACTAAAAGGCACCTTTACAACTCTAATCTGCCATTTAAGGATACTTCTGCTTTTTGTTTTAATGCCATGGATTTTATAATCCACGAGCTTTTATACCTAAACACTCGCGAGAGTATATATAGGAAAATGTTGTTTCCCGAAACTCAAATCTTCTTTGGTACTAATTCAATGTAGCTTCTATTTGATTATTTAATATGTCTTTAAAGTTGGTTAAATGAGGGTTGCATAGTAAAAGACTCAATTTATTATAAAATATTTTAATTTCATTGTTTTATCAATATTTTGAGTTTGAGTGCCAAGCCCGAGTCTTGTAACTAAGCTTTGATGCTTTTTTTGTAGAAAAAAAGACAAGGAAAAATGAAATACATTACTAAAAGACCAGGTTACAATATATGATGACCCACTAGGCCAATTCAACAGTTAAAAGACTAATTTGCCAAAAGTTCAATACAAAGAGAAGAGCTTATGCTAGAAAGAATCCACAATGGGAATCACCACAAAAGGCCCAGGGGATAAAGAGACAACAAAAAAAATTTGCATCATTGACTGTCCATGTTCACAAAGTTTTAATTTAAGCTGCATAAAAATTAACTTCTATGTGCCTAAGCTGATATTGCTAAATGATTATAAATATTCTAGTCCACCCTGTAGTTCTAATCCATTCTGAATGTGTCCTCCAAACCTAATGCCAACCCTGGAATGGAGTGATGCCACCTTGGACGAGGTACGGCTAGCCATGGAAGCTAAGGGAAAGTCTGAAAATTTCTCCTTTGATCACTGATCTGCATATTGGAGTACTCATTCTGCCTGATACAATCCAACTCAATGATTGACCCATTTGAACTTCCTATCTGAGCTCATGCACTTGTGATTGTTGTCCACTATGGTCCATGCAGCCATTATCAAACATTGATTTATTTTCTATCTGGTTGGAGGCATTGTCCTAGGTTATTGTAGTGTTGTAGATGATAAAAGTGCATACTTAGCACTTCTTTCAACTTCTCTTATACACCCTTCAGCCATTTCATTAAATGTACCATTCTAATTGATTCAATGGATTTTAGCATTTAATTGTATTCAACCTCTTCCTAATCCTTTTATTTATTTTTCCACTATGGTCGGAAATGTGGATATGATTAATATTGTAGACACAAATTTGTGCAACTAATCCACATTCTAGTTGAACTTTGCTTGAGTTGGCTTTCCTCCAAAATTGGTTTGTTGCTTGTTTGCTTACCTGTATAATCTGAGAGGACCACTTTTTTTAATAGATTTGGTTGAAGAAAATGGGGAACCTGTTAATGAGGAACAACCTTCAATCTTTCAAGTAAATATTGATTTGGTTTCTACAAGTGTCCATGTTTTTCTTATGTATGGAAATTGACATAGTTTCTTTCTCTTTTGTTTTTAGGAGGCTCTATTTGGAGGCTTTGATTGGAGCACATTTGGTGGGAGGTGGTGTAAATGCAGCTATTGAGTTAATGCAGTGGATGAATATGGAAGTTGGCATTGAAGTCAAATCAGTAGACATTTCATCCCAACGCTCTTACAACTATCTGAGTGTCTTGGACACAAATTTGGATGAATTGGAATCGTACCTAAATTACCACTTTGTTAATCGATGTCTTTTAGTAGAAGCACTCACACATGGTTCACTTACTAAAGCTGAGGGACCTTCCTATCAGGTACATTTTGTTTCACCTTACCTTGAAAAATTTGTATATTACTTTGGTAGTAGTTAATTTAAAATCCTTTTAGTGTGCTGATTTTAAATGTGTAAATTATAATTATGAGGTTCAAATCTTACCTACACCACCACTCACACCTTTGCAATATGAAAACATCAAACAAATGGGTACCATTTGCAATTGGACATTAAATCTCTCCTTACAACAGGGTTGTCTAGATTGTTATTGAAGAAGACAATGAAAAGTTTGTGTGGTGCTCAATTTATGCTCCCATTGCACATTACGAGAGAAATGAGCTGTGGAAATGGATATATGGGCTTCAATACATCCCTTGGATTGTGGGAGCTGACTTTAACATGGTTGAGAGTAGGGAGGACAAATCTATAGGAAGTTAACAATAATTGACTTAAAAATGGCGATAAGAGTTCAAAATTCTTCTTCAGATGTATGAAAGTTAAGAATGTCTGAGAACAAGTTGACTATATATGAGTTGATAATAAATTGCTAAGTGATCTTAAAGAGATAGAGAAGAACTTTCGCTATTCTATAAGATACTTTTCTCATTTCAAGGACATAGTGCAAGAGATCTAAGCAAAAATATAATTCACAGTAAGATTACAGATGATATTGCAAAAATAATTAATATTTAAACTGTATCAAAATAAGAAATAGTAAATGCAATTCAAAAGCTGAATGATGAAAAGACCCCAACAACAGATAGTCTCCCAATTGAATTCTATAAAGAGAACTTAGATTGGTTTGGAGATGACCTGCTTCAAGTCTCTACTGAAGCCATTAGATAAAGTTTGTAATTTATTTATTTGCCTGATGTTTTCATATTTCAAATCATTTCCTTGTTTTCTTCTACAAGGTTGATGAATTATATGAATGAATGTAATCGTTTATGACTGAAGTGTGTGTGGTGTGTGTGTGGATGCAAGCCATACATCGATGATCTTGTGAACAAGAATGAGTGGAATCCAATGAGCTTCAATGAAATTGAACATGCATGAAGAGGATGATATCAAGCACTTTGTGAACTATGAGTTGTTGTCCATATATCTAAGGCAGTAAGACATTTTTTTAATTGAGCAGTGAGCTCTAGGCATTGTGCCTAAATGCAAGTGCATCCCTATTTGTAATAAGTTAATACTTTTAATAGAGTATAATTTATCGTAGGTTTCAGCCCCATCGTCATCCCTTGTCCCCTCCTAACATGGTTTCCATGATATACTAGAATCTTTTTTGAATCACTAGAACATGATATTAGATCTTACTGGGCTCCCATGTCAAATGATTTTCTTTTGGACGAGGCCACTACTAGTTTTGAGGCTATTGTGATATGTAATGATATAACCAAAGATAATAAGAAGACTTCTATCATTTTTAGTAACTCTCATCCTTAGACATTTGATGTGTGACATATAAGGGTAGGTTGGTTGGGGTTGAATGTCATGAAATCTGATCTAAAGTACTTTGATTATAGTTCCAAGGATGTTTGTGGGGTGCTTGTTCAACACCCTAGGATAGAGAGGGAAGTTATTGATTACTCTTATTTTGTTAAGAATGTTCATGCTAATGGTGTGAAGGTTGTCATGGCCTCTGATTTTTCTACACTAACAATACTGAAGCCTCCTGAGGAATTTGGGGTGGATATCATCTTTGGGTCTTCTCAAAGATTTGGTGTCCCCCTGGACTATAGGGGCCCCTCATTTATATTGCTTGGTTACATCTTAAGAGTAAAAATGAATGATGCCTAGTAGGATTATTGGAGTTAATGTGGATTCCCATAGGAATCCTGTGCTGAGGATGGAAATGTAGACAAGGGAGCAACACATCAGGCAAGCTAATTCCACTAGTAATATCTACATGATATAGGCATTAATTACAATATATCTTCTATGTATGCAATCTATCATGATCTGGCAGGATTAAAAAAAAATGTAGAATGTGTACATGGTTTGGCAGGAGCATTTATTAGTGGATTAAAGAAATTAGGCACTATTAATGTTGAGGATGCTCCATTTCTTGATATTGTAAAGGTTATATGCTTATCGTTAAGCAAGGGGATATGGGCATCAAAACTTCTATCATTACTGTCTCAACTCATGGAATGAATCCTGCAAGTGCTACAATGTGTGGAATGAAAATTGTTGTTGAACTGTTGCTAAAGAAAATGAAGGATGTAGAGGAAAATAAGGAAACCTTGTAGCACTTATGATTACCTATCCTTCAATGCATGGTGTGTATGAGGAGGGTATTAAATAAGATATGTTAAATCATTCATGACAATGATAATCAAGTGTACATGGATGGTGCAAACATGAATGTGCAAGTTGGACTAACTAGCTCAAGTTGAATTGGAGTGGATGTATGCCATCTCAATCTTTACAAGACATTCTACATTCTACATTCTAGTATGGGGCCTATAGGAGTAAAGAAGCATTTGGCACCATTTTTACCATCACAACCTCTAGTACCAATAAATGGAATTACTACTCCTGAAGGGAATCCACAACCACTTGATATGATATCAATAGCACCATGGGGCTCAACCATGATTCTACCAATATCAATAAAAAGGGAGATTACGGAAATTGAGAATGGGAAAATGGACATTAAACATACTAGTTTGATGGCAGATAATGTGTATAGAGAAAAAATTATAAATCCTTATGTTTTGGAATGACAAGCAGGGTAGATAGAGTTGAATGAAGGCTCTGACAGGAATAAAAAGAAACACAAGGCAATCAATAGTTGTAGATAGTTCAAGAATTGACTTATTCCTAATATAGAAAATAGTGCAAAAATTAGAGAGAGATTAACATTTATCAAGTGGATTTGATCATCTCAGGGTCAGATAAACTTCTATTTGTCAAGAATAAAATAGAAGATACAACTCCATTGTAAAATAAACAATTTGTAAGACAATATTATCAGACCCCAATTCTTGAGTAAATTAGGAACCAAATGCTGACAAAATATCATCACAACCCTATTCAAGAGAAAATTTTGACTAACAACCATTGATATGATCCCACAACTTAATTTTGGAGTTACCTACAGATATTTCAAATGCACTGTCAGGGGAGCTTCCACAAATTAGAGTGGTCAGTCCATTTCATGTCTGTCCGTTTCTTTTATTGGAAAATATTTAGAATCATAGAATGACTTGTCTATCTTGGGTTTAACTGTAGCACTAATTATATTTTTATTAAAAAAATAATTTTTTCTTTCAAATGATTTCATCCCTTTGACTTGAAGAAAATAACATCCTAGTTCCAAACACTACATGGTTTTCTTAACCTTTGATGAGTAGTTGCTGATGCACAATGAATTATGGAAAACAGATGACTGACACCAACCACAATTTCATTCTGAAAAGTGAAAATTATTAGTCGGGCCTGTATAATAAAGTTTCTTGTCTGTTCATTTACTCTTTTATTTTTGATTAATAACTTACTCATTAAAAATTATGCAGATCTTTCACCTCCACATTTTAGCCCTCTTGTGATCTGTGTCTTGCAAAAGTTCCTTCGAGTTGTCAAGTCAAGTTCCAAAAGTCAGAAGCTTGCCCACCGGACAATGATTTCATTCTATGTGGCCAGTGTGATGAACTTTATTTTGTAGGTTCAGGTGTGTATCTGTTCTTCCTCATATAGTTCATTCTGAGTTTGAAGTCAGATCCTTATGTTGACAAGTGGATATTTCCTCTCACAGGCTAATTCAAGGTCATTATCTTTCACAATTGTGACTACTTTGCTTCCAAAAATCAATCAAGTATATCAATCCGATCATGGTTCAGAAGATTTTCTTTGTGAATGGAGTCCATTAAGAAGTTTGCTTCATTTTTCCCAAGGCATATTATCCAAAGAGCAAGTGAGATCCAGTGTGGAATCAATAGATACTCACTTTTTGGGAAAAGGCAATCCTACTATTCAATGATCTCTTTCCCAAGTGCTGTCACTTGTAGAGAATACAGATTGTGAGAGGAAATCTGGTGCAGCAACTGCATTTGCATCCTCCATAGTATTTGCAATGCCAGAGGAAATAGTGGAAAACTTTCCTTCCCTTGTTACATTATGCCATAAAGTGTTTGGAAAGAACTTTTCTATCTTTTTGGCTTTGTTGTGTGCGCACAGAGATCTTTTTGGTAGAATTACTGAGGCCTGGGATGATTATTTCTTATTAGGTCTAAAGCTTGCCAGATATTTTTATCAGACAAGTAGAGATAATGGTAATCTCCAAGTACATCATGTTGATAAGCAAGACTCTTCTTTGGATGATGGGTTCAAATTTTATCAAATTTTATTAAATTTAGAGAAATAGATCAAGACTTGCTCCAGATATTATTTAATCATTTGTGCTTGGTGAATGCATTTTATGCCCAACCTGAAATTAAAATGGAATTTATCCTTGGCTTAGACTGTGCGAGTTTTCCTTTTTCACATATATGCCAAAATGATTTTTTTTCATTAATTGTAATTTTAATTCTATGAACCTCCTCTTCTTTTCCCTTCAAGATCTCGTGTCTTACTGTCTGATGTTTCTAAATAGTGGGCATATTCTTATGTATCTTTCCTATGTTTGTGGCAGCAGTAACACTATAAACAGAAAAATTGTCATTGATTTTGGAGCTGTAGTTTTATTTTAGACTTGCAGAACCTCTTCATCTAGAAGTAGAACATCCCTGATCCAAACTTGGCAGAAAGTGTACGTTTCATTTTACACGTGTTCTAGAAGGTTACTTTTCAAACAATTTTATCTCAAGTTGCACTTTGCTTAATGGATAGAATGCACTATGAACCTTTTAAATTGGTAGTTTCATGAATCTTGATTTTGTTTTAAAATAGGATAACAATTCAGTGGATGTCTTGTTTGAGATTAAAATGGTGGGTATATGTTTAATCTAGTTCTGTACCATATTGCCTATCAGCTTTCTTCAGCACACTAAAAAAGTTCTTTAAATGGCATTCTCTACTTTTTGTTTTCTACATGTTTTGAGTTTTTTGGTTTTGGTGAATTGCTGTGAAAGGAGATTCCTCCCATTATATTGAAAGAAAGTAATTTGATTACAATGACTTCCTATAATTTGGCTAAGATCATGATGCAAATGCCTTGAGTGATGTCTTGCAGTCTTTTGATCTGATCAGGAGAAAATAGATTTCATTGAAGTTTATAAAATAAGCATATGTTTGCATGTTATTCGTTGCCAGTCTTTTCATCAGAGTGATGCATGCATCATGTCTTCGCTCTTTCTTGCTGTTGAAATGCATCCTCAACCAGGCCTCCTTTTGAATCTCTTCTCAAACCAGCAAGTGTCGTCAATGCCACAAACCTATAGACTCGATTCACTGTGTTTTTGATCACTCTTCTACCACATTCAAATTTGTTGAGTGATTTGTATTTTGTTTAGTAGATGTATTCCTATTTTAAGCTGTAGACAACGAATCAGAAATAGACTTGGTGAGCGTACTTCCATTGTCAGCTTGGCGAGCTGACTTGGGGAGCTAGCCTGGCGATCTAACATGGTGAGTCGGCTTAAAGTGGCAACTTGGTGGGGCAAGTTGGTGAGCCAACTTAGCGAGGCCACTTAGAGACGTGACATGGCGAGCTGACTTGGTGAGCAAGCTCGATGAGCGGACCTAAAGACTGACCTTGATGAGGCACTTTGGTGGGGTGACTTGATGACCGAACTCAAAGAGTCAACTTGGCGAGCATACTTGAATAGTCGACTTGGTGGGGCAAGTTGGTGAGCCGACTTAGCGAGTACACTTGGTGAGGCGAGAGGTGAGTCAACTTGGTGCGGTGACTTGGCGAGCTAACTTGGTGAACAGACTTAAAGACTGACCTTGATGAGGTGCTTTGGTGGGGTGACTTGATGAGTGAACTTAAAGAGTCAACTTTGTGAGTGTACTCGAACAATCGACTTGGTGACATGACTTGGTGGGTTGGCTTGGCGAGCTGACCCGGTGTGCGTACTTGAACAGTAGACTTGGTGAGCTGACTAAAAGAGTCAACTCATTGAGGTGACTGGGTGGGAGTGACTTGGTGAGTTGACCTGGAGAGTTGACCTAAGGGATGGGCTTGGTGAGAAAACTTAAAGAGTCAACTTTGTGAGCGCACTTGAATTGTCAACTTGGCGAGAAGACTTGGGGACTTGGTGGGACATGTGGGCGAGCCGACTTGGTGAGGCGACTTGGTGACATGAATTGGTGGGCTAGCTTGGCGAGCCGACCTTAAAGAGTCCACTTTGTGAGTGTACTCGAACAATCAACTTAGTGACATGACTTAGTGGGCTTGGCGAGCTGACCTGGCGTGCGTACTTGAATAGTAGACTTGGTGAGCTGACTTAAAGAGTCAACTCGTTGAGGTGACTCGGTGGGGGTGACTTGGTGGGCTAACTTGGAGAGTTGACCTAGGTGGCAGACTTGGTGAGTGAACTTAAAGAGTTGACTTGGTGAGCGTACTTGAATTGTCAGCTTGGCGAGCTGACTATGGGAGTCAGCCTGGCAAGCTGATATGGCGAGTCAACTTAAAGTGGCAAGTTGGTGGTGCAAGTTGGTGAGCTAACTTATCGAGGCCACTTGGTGAGGTGATTTCGCGAAGCGACTTGGTGAGCTGACCTACTAAGTGTACTTAAAGACTAGACCTTGATGAGGCACTTTGGTTGGGTAACTTGATGAGAAAACTTAAAGTGTCAACTTGGTGTGCCGACCAAGTGAGTTTACATGGTGAGCGAGCTTAGAGAAGCATCTCTATGGAGCAACTTCGTAAGCACACTGAGTGAGCCCACTTGTTGGGGCAAGGTGGTAAAACCACTGGGTGAGTCAACTTCGTGAGCTGACTTAATGAGTCAACTCGTTGAGGTGACTGGGTGGGGGTGACTTGGTGAGCTGACCTAGAGAGTTGGCCTAGGGGGCAGACTTGGTGAACAAACTTAGAGAGTTGACTTGGTGAGCGTACTTCAATTGTTAGCTTGGCGAGCTGACTTGGGGAGTTGGCCTGGCGATCTAACATGGTGAGTGGGCTTAAAGTGGCAACTTGGTGGGGCAAGTTGGCGAGCCGACTTAGCGAGGCCACTTAGAGATATGACATGGCGAGCTGACTTGGTGAGCAAGCTCGATGAGCGGACCTAAAGACTGACCTTGATGAGGCACTTTGGTGGGGTGACTTGATGACTAAACTCAAAGAGTCAACTTGGTGAGCATACTTGCACTAGTGCATTTGGGTTCATTTTTTGATCTTCATTGATCAAATTTTTGACCAAATTTGACCAACCCATTGGTCAAAATTTATCTGGTCAAAATTTTGACCAACTCACTTGTACATGATTTGTCTCAATCATATAACTAATTATATATTTTTCATATTAGTTACTGTCAGTGTTTTTCAGGCATTCTATAAAATAGTTCACATGTCTTGCGTATGATATGACATTTTGCATGCATCCTGCACTCTCTCTCATTCGGCTAATGATGGATTATGTAGAGTGATCTAAAACCATGATGCTAAAAAACACACAATCAAATCCAAAATGAACTTTCACTACAAATGGATTGTGGAAATCTGATATAGTTAAAATTGCATGCATGTCTACCAGGACAATCACAACTTAAACATATATTTGTCCTAGTAGACATGCATGCAAAATTAACAATATCAGATTTCCACAATCCATTTGTAATGCAAGTTCGTTTTGGATTTGATTGTGTGTGTTTTTTAGCATCATGGTTTTAGATCACTCTCCGTAATCCATCATCAGCCGGATGAGAGAGTGCAGGATGCATGCAAAATGTCATATCATATGCAAGACATGTGACTGTTTTATAGAATGCCTGAAAAAAATTTACGCCTACCTGTTGGTAGAAATTTCTACCTTCATTGGTCAAAATTTCTACCTTCATTGGTCAAAATTTTTGACCTTCATTGGTCGAAATTTCTACTTTCATTGGTCAAAATTTTTGACCTTCATTGGTCAAAATTTCTACCTTCATTGGTCAAAATTTTGACCAATTCCTAGTAGAACTTGCACCATGGCTATGGAGGTTTTTCAACCAACGTATTGGTCAAAATTTTGACCAACCAGAAGGTTGGTCAAAATTTTGACTGAAAAAATTCCGACCAATGGGTTGGTCGAAGTTGGTCGAAGTTTGTTCAAAAATTGGGTCAAATTTTCGACCAATAATGGTTGAAAAATGGTCTCAAATGTACTAGTGGGGGTTTATAAGAACAATAAACCTTAACTGTAATTGCAAATCTAACTCTGCTCGGTCGAAATTTGGAGGATGTCGTCGGGTTGGGAATTGCAGCCCGTGTACGTGTAGGTCCGATTGGGATTCGAGCCTGTGATGGAATTTATTGCAGAGTATGGCCCACATGGGTAGAATATAGAGGCCCACGATATGAATGAATAACCCTGCGATAATTTAAAAATTCCATCAAATTTGCAGGTTGGGGGTTGATAGCCCGGTGTTGCTAAAAAAAAATTTCTGACCACGAAAGTACTTTCGAAAAATACTCGAATAATGGTAGAGAGAAAAAAAATAATTCAGATCTAAAAAATTGAATAAAATAGATCCAAAATTGACCATACCTGAATTGCAAATCGAGGCTTTTGAGTTCTGATTTGCAAAAAAAATTTGCCTCACGATCAACTTTCACCTAATATAGGCAAATTTATAGTCGATCTTCACCGAATCGATGCTCTAAACGCAATGGTGAGGTTAGATCTGACTCTAGATGCTCCCAATTTCTACAGATCCTCCAAATTTGTGTCGAGGTGCTAAAGCATGAACGGTCTCGAATGGCTACGTGAAGAGAATCTCCCTCAGCTCTGATACCGTGTAAGAACTTGGCTTAGGCCAAAAGTCACCCAAGAACTAAAGAACTCAACACAAGCATATAGTAGACCAAAATAAATAGAGTATTGATTAGAATGATGATATTCATTCAATAACTACTTGAGAGTACACTAGGAGTGCCTAAACATAAAGGCCTCAGGAGAGCTTCTACAATGCATAGAAGTCAGCATCATGATATGTCATACAACCAGGCACATGTCCACCAGATATGGGTTATCCTCCATTAAGCACGAGATTAAGTGCGATGATGTGAGGATAAGCCTACAATGGTGTAGCACGCAAATCAGTGGTGTAGACAACATGTGCTAAATGAGGAGTGTGGATAAATGTGTTGTCATCATGACAACTCAGTGAATGATGCATACTCCTGTGTTGTAGACACCATGTGCATAATTAGAGTTGTGTAACTCAATGAGAGTTCACAAACTCCTAAGTGTCTCACCTAAAATAATAATAAAATAATGCAAAATAATTAAATAATGCATTCACCTAAGTAAAACTTAAGTAAGTGTAATAACTAAATACTTATTTACACCAAAAAAGATGAAACTGGATTTTTCGCCAGTCCAACTTTCTATAAGTTTGGAACAAAATAACTCATGAGTAAGTTCATTTGAAGTAAAATAATTTAAGAATCTCCATCAAGCAAGGTCCTAAACTACCCCTAAGACTCATGATGATAAACAAAACCCACCCAACCATACAATGCGAGAGAAGGGAAAGATGAAAACCTGATGAAGATACTTATTACTTGAGGAAGGAAAAGGGGCAACCGACTCGACTAAACTAAAAACAATACAAGCTAATCTCCACTTTGCAAAATTGGTACATGGTGAAAAGTGAGGCAACAATATCTTAAGGATCCCATGACATAGAATCACATTTAAGTTTAATTAATACTAAAACTGATATATAACAAATCCACATTAAAGAATATTTACAAGTATGAATCCATATAAATAATATACAATTATCTTGAATGCCACTTGACAATAATCAGAATGCACAATCATCCAATCTACAAGTCACATGGTATGAAAGGCTAAAAGAATATACATCATAAAAATAGATTACATCATCTTGTAAGATCTATGAAATCAAATACAATACAATACAGTACAACCATCCATCATAGTACATAAGAAATAGAATGAAAGAGAGTATAGAATATGGAACTCTAGCCACAACATCAAACTATTGGATCTCAATGGTAAAAGTAAAAAGCACTATCACCCGACCTCATGGAACCTAAATGGTCCACTCCCACCATGCTGAGGAGATAGTCTTAAGTCTCAAACAAGATACAAACTCAAAAGTCAAATCCAAAACCTAGGTCAAGAAAATCCTGGAAGTAATCTACCTCAAAGGTTCCAAAATACAAAATGAAATTTAAACCCAGAGGCGACAATGACATGTAGGAAATCTACTATGTAAGTGGGCAAGTGTCATCACATGAGTCAACTCTAAGGTTATCCAGGCAACCTAATTGGACTTTGGCCCTCTATAACTCTATGCAGCACTAGTATCCTTTCGTATTGACAAGACATATTAATGAAGTAAGGTTGGAACCAAGCATCCTCCATACTCCCATCCTAGTCTGTACTAGCACTAGAGGCATGGGTGATGAAAAATAATGACTCTTGTTAATTCATTTTACTCTCATTTAATGTAATGTTATCACTTATTAAAATAACCTACAATGGGTTACCCAAGCAACCTCTTTAGGGCTTTGACCTCCATTGCAAGCCACTTCCCAACATGGCATACAGATAACCAACCCTAAGCTTAGTAAAAGAAGAAGGTCTCATATGACCATAAAATACACGCCAATTTTTAAACAAGCAATTGGAAAGCACTGAAATATCATTGATCAAAATCATAGGTTTCACCAATATGATAATCCTAACAAGACTAATCTAGAATCAAGTACACATAAACCAAATTCATGACATTACCAAAAACAATAACTCTCAGCCTCTGGTAGACATCTTGAAACTGGTCACCACTCTAAGTCAACCCCAAACCTAATACACAAGAAATCATTCAACTAACAATGTAGTTTTATAGTTTCTATTTGATTTTGAAAACACATAGTTTTGATTTAACAGTAAGGTTCAAGTTTTCATTTCGTTGTAAGTTTTTGGTTTGATAAAGTTTTACAATTTTCCCCTTACAACTTAACCCATTTTCACTTTTAAATTCGAATGCATCAATACCATTAACCTTTGAAACTAAAAATGACTCTATTAAATATCATAAAATAATTTAAATAATAATGATTGATTATAAAAAAAAATTAAATAATAATTATTAAATAATTGAATAATAATTAACAATTAACATCCAATAAAAATAATTAATTAATAATAATATTAATTTAATTTACAAACAATTTCAAACCTTAATTAAAATATTTAATAAATTATTTAAAAATTATTAATTAAAAAAACTACTAAGAAAAACATAAATAAAAAATAATTAATTAATATTTTTTTAAAAACAAAATTTGGCATCTTTAAAGGCTTGTTGACCTACAACAATACACTGCCTCGCCCTATGGAAGATAGAGGAGGGTGGGGGTTTGGTGGCCCCGCCCTCTAATGTGTATATATATATATATATATATATATATATATATATATATATATATATATATATACAATTTATTTTTTAAATAATTTTTTAATAAAAATTGTGAATTTAGATATGATAAGAGAAAAAACCTAAATGAACAATCTATTTTTTTGTTGTATTTTATAAATCGATTTCTCTCCCAAAACCCTACTTGATTAAAAATACCATCATATTAAATTAACAGAACGAGGTTTTCTAAAATCTTAATACTCTTATACAAATAATCTCAGAATGAAGATCAATAATACACACACACACACACACACACACACACACACACACACACACACACACACACACACACACATATACATATATATATACACACATATATATGTATACATATACGTGTATATGTATACATATACGTGTATATGTATACATACATACATATATATATATATATATATATGGCCCCCCCTCAATGCAATTTATTTTTTAAATAATTTTTTAAGAAAAATTGTGAATTTAGATATGATAAGAGAAAAAAACCTAAATGAACAATCTATTTTTTTGTTGTATTTTATAAATCGATTTCTCTCCCAAAACCCTACCTGATTAAAAATACCATCATATTAAATTAACAGAACGAGGTTTTCTAAAATCTCAATACTCTTATAAAAATAATCTCAGAACAAAGATCAATAAAAATATATGACAAAGGTTTTAATTTAATTAATTTGTTCATAGATGAAATCAAGAACAAAAAATAGTAAATTTCTAATCACGAGGATTTTCAATCAAATCTAAAATTCCAAAAATAGATTTATTCAAACACTGAGAAGACAGGAAATTGAAGAATGGAAATCTACTGCGCAAATAACCCACAAGCATCTACTTGATTTTGATGCTAATACGATAATGCACGAAGCACACAAGCATTTTCCCTTTTTCATCTGAAAACTTCCTTCTCCGAAATTGCTTCTCCAAAACCCAGTAATCGAAAAATGAACTCTTAATCTCTAATAAAGAGTTCTCCCCCAATTTAGGGCTTTGATCATGCAATCACGCGAAAACCCCTTTATCTTTTATTATTTTTATTATATTTTAAAATTCATGCACACTTTTTGCAATTTAAAATATCATTATTAAATTAATTTCTTTCTCTTTTTAATTAATTTTCGAGACATTTTTGATAAAAATATTTATTAACTTAAGTAATAATGTATATTTAGCATTTATTTAAAATTGAACTCCTAAATATATCATCATTAAATTAGATAAATATTATTACACCCAAAATTAGACTTTAACTAAATCTTTAAATTTAATTCTTTTATTTAATTAATTTCTCAATTAATTAAATATAATTATATATCAAATTTTCTTTTTAAAAAATTCATTAAATTAAATAATTAAATTACTCTTTTAATTCAATTTAATTATAACAGAAATCACCATAGATCCACAAGACGAACTACGAAAACCCATCATAAAGTACTAAAAACTAGATCAAACTCAAGGGTTATAATCACGAATTTACATCACTTGACAAATTTGGAAGGGTAAACATCTCAAATACTTGTCCTACTTTCTAGGACAATTGGCTTAAGGATAGGATTCAAACTCAAGAGTTATCTCCCCTCTCTTACCATTGAGATATTGCGATAAGGTATGCTCATTCTAGAAATTCAAGGAAGTCAATACCTAGTACTTGCAATTTGCATAAAATACATGCATATACATACACATATATTCTAAACTAAATAGGTAATGGTGGGAAGTGGTACATCATGTAGATCCCAACTAGCAGGTGACTACGACTCCCTCCCTCAACCATATTAGAAACATCATACATAAAGTAAAACATATAGGTACACCATACACATGCAAGTATGAGGTAAGTATCCATAGAAATCACATATAAATAATCCATCTAACTATTATTATGAAATAATCAAAATCAATGTATACAAGTATCATCATCGAAGAATAATCATGCATACATGAAATAACTAGTGCTAAAGTAACTCATTGTATAATCAACTGAGTATGAAATAATATCCAACAATCGGAAGAAAAAAAATGTCATTGATCATCAAACATAAACATAAAGATGGCCTAAAAGAGTGTCACAATATAATACGAAAAGTCAACTAGGGGTAGGCACTACACCATAAACATCAGAAGAGATTAATAACATATTAATAGTACATGTGTTATATGTTACAAGTATAAGCCATCAATTGTGGACTCATAGAAAGTTAGCTACCAACTTCAAGAGTGGGTAGATGACTTACCCACAATATGGTGATAATAGTTAGATGTCACAAAATGCTTTTTTTTATATGCCATTGGAAAACTATCTTGACAATAGTATCATTAGATCCCCATGACAAGCGGGAACATGTGGTAAAATCCCACTAGGGAGATTGTTAGCACAAGGGACAATGGTGTAGGGACACCTTAACTCAATAAGTATTCACATGGACCTATTTGGGTAGTTCCAATAAACAAAGTGAGTAAGGTTCTTTGGGAAACATTTATAATCATTTTGGACCCACATTGTAAGACCGATGTCCTCAATTGGCCATGAGAAGCCATTGGATCAACTTTGGTGAAAGGGTCATGGGAAGGGCTATTTAGGTGAATATGAGGTTTTTGGGGTCATTTCAAGTAATAATACTCAATTTGGGGAATTTTACGTCACTAGGTCAATAGGAATGTAAACTTGTCAAAATAATTACAAAAGTTAACAACAAATTGTCTAAAAGTTGAATTTTTGAATCCCAATGACTAACCAATTGGGAATTGGTTTGTTTGGTTGGAATAGTTATGAAATGAATTATCAAGTCATTTTGTAGAAATTCTCAAGGTTGTTAGGGTTTTCAATGGTGAAGAAGCAATCAAATATTCAGAATTTCTTGTTTATGGTACCTTGTTTTGAATGTGTATGGAGTTGCAGGGATTTGCATCCAATCTAAATGGTTTGAATTAATAGATTTATAAATTAGGTTTTAATTGTAGTTAGTTTGAAGTCATAATTTGATTCCTATCTCAAGTTATTATGATTTTTCCCTTTGTGACTTTGAAACATTATCATACATATGGTTTGGTCTTAAAACATAAATAAATACACTTTCCACTGTAGGAATTTCATGGCCTTGGGTAGAAAGTGAGCTCTTTGAATGTATTATAGGATGCAATTGGTTTTGGAGTAGGATGTTGAAGGAGATAGGAAATCTTTGATCTCTAACCAAATAGGTTCATGTGCTTGGTCAACAAAAGCATGCAAATAGGTGTAGCAAAGACCTTAAGGCTTGTATTGGACAAGGAATAAGGGTGGATTTAATTTTTTGGCATAGAGACAAGACTACTCCAAGTGATAGCTCGGGAAAATAAATAATTTTTAGTAGGATTCCTTTGTAAAATAGATCTAATTAGTTTTATTAGGCCTACCCGGGTTAGTGGAGTTTGATGCACAAAAGTGGAGTTGAGATCTACATTTTAGCCATGTTGTTGAGGCCCCAATGTGTGTCTGAATCAAGAATTGGATTCTTGTTGTCTTTGGAAGATTTTGGAGATAAAAGGGAAAATCAAAGAATCCAAACCTAATTGTCTTTAGGACCTTGATAAGTCAATACACCTTTCTAATTGGAATAGGATTGAGTGGGCCAATATTTTGACTTTGTAAGGATCCCTATGCCATATAAATATGTTGAGGATATCCAATGCAAGTCTAGGTTCCATTTGAGGGATAAGTGGTGAAGTGTGGCTAATATCTTACAGGCCTAATCTCTTGATTGGGTTCATAAGGGGCTAAGATGAATTGATAATTTGACTTGCTTGTTAATGAAGTTAGGAAGACCCTAATACTGTAGAGGGGTCATAGGTCACTATAGTGGAAAGGGGTGAGTGGATCTAAGTGGGCAAAGATCTCATGATTCAATCATTCAAGGAAGGAAGAAGATTCTACAAACTAGTTTGATCCTATAGCCTCTCTGCAACACATTGGTATCAAAGTAGGACTAAAGATTTTAGAATTGGGATTTGGGAGTTCTATGTTAGTAGAGGAGTCAAAGGGAGAGGTTAACCTAAAATTTTATCTCAATATTCACTTTAGAAGATGTTTGAGGCCAATATTGGGGAATTGAAGAAAAAAAAAGTTAAGGGAAAGGAAAGTGATTGTGATTCTAACAAGGAAGAAGGGGAAATGGATTAAGGAAACCCCTAGGAAACTAGTAGAGTTGGTTGCAGATTAGAAAGCATTCCTTGAAGCCTTAAAGTTAGTTTGTGGGGATAAGACTGACAATATACCCATGTTTCTAGGAAGGAGGGAATCAAAGGAGGTTTTGGAGTGGATTGAGTTCTTAAATAGTCAATTTGAATAGAAGGAGGTTCCATAAGAAAAGAGGGCCAAGATTACAAAACAAAAATTAAAGGGTTTTGCACTATCATGGTGGAACTTCATAAAAGGGGAAAGAGTCAAAGAAGGAAATGATATGATCTCATCATGGGAGAAGATGAGAGAAAAAATCAAATCCCAATTTCTACTAGCATATCATGAAGTACAATTATACAAAAAATTGCAAAATTTGAGGCAAAGGGATTTAGATGTGAATGCATATACAAAGGGATTCCACAGGCTATCTCTTAGGGACAAGATATAGGAGGATGATGCAAAAAAGGTGGCTAGGTGTGTCAATGATTTGAGGATAAATATACAAGAAAAAGTAAGCATATTGGCTTCTAAAATAATAGACAAGTGTATTCAACTTATCATAAAAGTGGAAAACAAGTTGAGAAGGAGGAGTGAACATAATAATGGAGGAAAAGGAGCGAGAAATAATTTGAAAGGTAGAGAGAGCCATGGGGGAAGGAACCAACCTCCAAATATCCAAGGGGAGTCTATTCAAGGAGACCAAAGAAATAATCACAAATTTAGAGGAATTTAGGGGGATGAGGCCAAATGACAAAGGTATAAATGGAGGATCAAGAAGAGGGGAGGTAATCTTATATGGAAAATTTTGTAGTTGTTGACAAGAGGGATACTCTATAAAGAGGTTTCCAATGGAAAATAAAAATCCAAGACATGGGGGAGAGAGGACACATTTGGTGCAAGATATCTGATGCTCACAGTGTACATTCTAGACTTGTAGTTCTAGAGAAAGGAGAGAACCTTATGATGAGAAGAACATTACTCAAAGGATCAACCCCAAAGGAACCTCCATGAAGGAATAATCTCTTCATGACTTAATACCAAGTAAAATGAAAGGTATGTCAAGTGACCGTGGATTCAAGATCTAGTGATATTCTAGTGTCAACTAAAAAAATGGTGGAAAATTTGCAATTAAAAAGGATCCCTCATCCATTTCCTTCCGAAGTGTCTTTGTTGACAAGAGGAAGACATAACATTATATATGAATAAGCATGGGTGGACTTTCAAACAAGGGAGTAAAAAGATAAGTCATTGTGTGATATTGTAGACATGAATGCTTGCCATCTTCTTCTTGGCAAGCCATGACAATATATGTCAATGCACAACATGATGGGAAGAAGAATGTATACAAGATAAAAAAAGGGGTAAACTATACTATGAAGTGACTACCTAATAGGACATAAGAGAAACAAGAACCAAATGATGTAGACAATAAAGAAGGGTAAGATTGGTTTTTCTTCGGTGTTGAAACCTAAGAATGAATTAGACCATATCAGGGATTGGGAAAGAAGTTTGTCAACGAAGGTAAAAGAAATGCTACAAAAGTATCAGGGTATTGCAAGAGAGGATATTCCCAATAGTCTACCAACCATTAGGGATATTATTCATCTCATTGAATAAATCCCTAGTGCAACCTTGCCAGATAATGCTGCCTATAAGATGACACCTACAAAAAATAAGGAAATTAGAAGATAGGTACAGGAACTATTGGATAGAGGGCTCATTAGGAAGAGTCTAATCCCATGTGTTGTCCCTACTATGTTAGCACCCAAAAAGGGAGGAAAATGGAGACTTTGCATTGATTTCATGGCCATCAAAAAGATCACAATTAGGTATATATTCCCAACTCCAACAATTGAGGACCTTATTGATTTTTTTGATTTTTTTTTCCGGGGTGGGGGGATTGTTATTTTTCAAAAATAGACTTGAAAAGTGGATATCTCATATTAGGATAATGGAGGGGGGTGAATGGAAAAATTCTTTTAAAACATACAAGGGGTATATGAATGGATGGTAATGCCCTTTGGGCTAGGCAATGCTCCTAACACATTCATGAGGTTGATGAATGAAGTGCTTAAACCATTAATAGGATATCCTCATTTTTAGTAAAAATAGAGAAGAACACCTTAAACATTTGGATGTGGTGTTAAATAATTTACATGAGGAGAAATTGTTAATTAATCTTGAAATGTGTGAGTTTCTAATGGAAGAATTAGTTTACTTGGGTTTTGTCATTTCAAGGGCAACCTTAAGATGGATCTTGATAAAGTTGTTGCTATATTGAGTTGGTCAACACCCAAGAGCATGAGAGAAGTGAGGAGTTTTCATGGGCTTAGTACCTTTTATAGGAAATTTATAAGGAACATTATCCAAGTGTGTGCACCCATATTGGATACTATAAAGGGAGGACAAAAATACAAATTCATAGGACATATGTTGTAGACCAACCTGCAATTCTTTTACTTGATTTTAATAAATTATTCATAATTGAATGTAATGTAAGTAATTTTGGGATAGGGGAATTGTTGAATTAGGAGGGAAAAATGATATCATTCTTTAGTGAAAGATTAAATGAATCGAAGAGAAAGTACTTATCTTATGATTTGGAGATCTATGTCCTAGTACAAGCCCTCAAGAAATGGAGACATTGTCTCCTACCCAATGAATTCATTCTCTATACAAACAATAAAACCTTGAGTTTCCCAAACAGTCAAGACAACTTAAGCCACATGCATATGAAATGGGTGGAAGCCATATAAGCCTATACTTTTACTAACACTTTAAGGGTACAAACAATAAGGCAGTACGTGCATTAAGTAGGAGGACAATGACAACACAAGAAATTCAGTGGCAAAGAGTAGGGGTAGAGTCCTTAAAATCCATGTATAAGGGGGATGTAGGTTTCAGTGACATCTACAAAGCTTGTTCTAATCTTTCCAACCTTGGAAATGTAGCATATTCAAAGTTACTATTGCAAGAAGGGTTATAATTCAAAGGGAGTCAACTATGTGTTTTGAGATGTTCTATAAGGGAGGACATGATTAAAGAGAAGGATTATGGAAGTTTAGGTGAGCATCTTGGATTGGATAAAATACTTGAGTAGGTAAGGAGACATTATTTTTGGCCTAAAATGCATACATATGTCAAAAATTATGTAGAAATTTGTGTGATCTTCCAAAGAGGTAAAGGAGTAGTCACTTATGCAAGTTTGTATCAATGCTTACCTATTCCCTCTAGGCTATGAGATAGTGTAAGAATGGATTTTTTCATGGGGCTACAAAGAACACAAGAGGGGTATGATAATGTGTTTGTGGTTGTGGATAGGTTTTAGTACAATGACACACTCTTTGCCATGTAAAAGAATTCATGATGCTTCACATATAGTAGACATTTTATTTAGGGAGGTGGTGAGAATCCATGGATTTCCATTAAGCCTAATTTCTGATAGAGATGTGAAAATTGCGAGCCATTTTTGGAGGATCCTATGGAAGAAACTAGGACCTAATCTATCTTTTAGTTTTGCCTATTGCCCCCAAATATATGAACAGACTGAGATTTTCAATAAGTCCTTAGAGAACTTACTAAGATGCTTAACCAAGCAACATAATAAGATCTATGAGATTGTACTCTTCCACATGTAAGATTCTCCTATTCCATTAACATAATCCATTTTTAATCCTTTAGGGTTTTGAATCTACGCTCTGTGTTCTGGCCATGGCTCCTCCTCGTAGTGCTTCCTCGGTAGACCCTATGACTGTTGGGATTGCATCTACTGAGACTGCTTCTTCTAGTGGTTGTTCAGGGTTTAGATCTGCTTCTGCTACTGGTGACAAAGTTGCCTCTTTTTTGGATGTGGCAACTTTTGCAGTTGATGTCCATGGATTAGGGATTCCAACTATGGATTGTTTAACTTTTTCCTTGGTTGTGAATCATGTCTCAATTAGCAGTCCTATTTAGTTAGTTTTGGAGGACGTTATAGCTAAAGAAATTGCTCATACGATTGCGGACTTCTCTAGGAGGGCTACTATTTTTAGATTTCATGGCTTCTCGCCTTTCCTACAAGCTCTTGTTACTTGGCTATCTAAGCACTGAGACTTGTTGATTTCTAAATCTATCCAAATTTACCTCGTGGCTAGGGGTTTTTTCATGGTAAAATTTGATGTTGTTGATGATAGGAGGGCTATTTTGTGTAGTCATTTCAGATGGGAGGATTTTTACCCTCTTTTGGCCAAACCCTAGCACAAGGATTTCGATCCTACATCAGAATCTTTTTCTCATATGCCTCTTTGGGTTAGGCTCCCAAATCTTCCCCTTCACCTATGGCTGGATTCGATCCTTGAAGCTATGGGAGATGCCATTAGTGACTTCCAAATGATGGATTCTAAATCATATGATATCTTTCATACCATGTATGCTCGCATCTTAGTGGTGGTTGATACAACACAGGGCCTTCTTGAGAAGATCAAACTTGAGGTCCCTAATTGTTCTTGGATTCGAACTCTAGACTATCAAGGAATTCCTTTCTATTGTAGGGTCTTCTCTGAGATTGGAAAGATTGTTGCACACTGTCTTGTGAAAGTATGGAAATCAAAGAAAAGACCTTCTTGGTGGCATTACTCTATCCTTAAAGAAGTTGCTCTTAAGGATCCCCCCCCTCCCCTATCTGTGGTTGTTGGTGATGCTAGTAGCTCTACACTGTATGATCAAAATTTTGATCTGTTGTTGGATATGGCTACTGAGGTTGCTCCTCCCTCTATGGGTCAGGTTCTGGTGGAAAAAGTTTCATGTGTGATCTTGCTTGGTTCTCCAATTGGGTCAAATGGTGAAGCTTTGGTTTGGGAGAGAAGGAGGCTTCTCGGGTGGAGGAAGGTTCAACAAAGGCTAAAGGTAAAAAATACAAATGTTCCCAATAGTCCTCTAATTGTCTTCTTAGATCTCACTCTTTTGGGAGTAGGGGGTCTTAATTGGGTCCTTTGAGTTTTATTTGGTGGTAGCAATGTACTGTGTTATCTATGAGGCTACCCTGGTCACCTTTTTTTGGTTGGTGACCTGTTTCACTTTTGGTCTGTTGTATCTTTTGTTCGAGCTCCATTGAAATTTTTTTCTTATGTAAAGGGTTTTAGGCACCTTTCAAAACATGTTTTCCTTAATAAAAAACATGAGCATTGGAAAGTCCATTTCAAATTACGTGTGGCATGAATCCCAAGTGAATCCTAGAATTCAAAGATTTACCACATGACTTCAAGGATATTGCATAAGGAGAAAATTTTGTAGAGGAAATAAAGGAGGCACATGGTCAAGTTAGGAAAACCTTGCATAAAAATGTCATCAAGGAACATGTAGATAAAGGGAGGAGAGATATTCAATATCATATAGGAGATCTAGTTTGGTCACATTTAATGAAGGAAAGGCTACCAATGAAGGACACACAAACTGATGATGAAGAAGATATGACCTTGTAAAATCCCAAAGAAGTTTTCCCCAAATGCATATTGAATTAAACTACCATCTAATGTGGGAATTTTCCCTATATTTAATGTCTCTGATCTTGTTCTTTTTTAAGGGTGATATTGTTATAGGTGGACCAGAAAAATGGGAAGCACTTAATCCCAGTAACTAGCGGTATGAGTTACTAAAAATTCAACCCAAGGAATTTGATTTCATTCTCGATGCCAAGATTTAGAAGACAAGGAGGAAGGAGTACACATAATACCTTGTGAAAAGAAAAGACTTTCTCACCTTAGAGGTAGTTTGGATGGATGAGAAGAAGATCCAGACCTATGTAGTTACCCTAAAAGACTTAATCTCAGGAGGCACTTAAGATATTTTTATTGGGGTGTATAGTGTGGGGATGGGTCTATTTGTGTAGTTCCAATAGACAAAGTGAATAGGGTTCTTTGAGAAACATTTACAATCATTTTGGACCCACATTGTAAGATTAATGTCCTCAATAGGTTATAAGAAGCCAATAGGTTAAATTTGGTGAAAGGGTTAGATGAAGGGCTATTTAGGTGGATTTGATATTTTTGGGGAACGATTCAAGTAATAATATTGATTTTGGGGAAGTTTGAGTCACTAGGTTAACATGAATGCAAACTTGTCAAAAAAGTTGCAAAAGTTGCTTAGCAACAAATTGTCTAAAAGTTGCATTTTTGAATCCCAACAACTAACTAGTTGGGAATTGGTTAGTTTTGGTTGTAATAGTTGGGAAATGACATTATAGGTCATTTTGGAGGAATTCTCAAAGTTGTTGGGATGTTCAAGGGCGAACAAGTAATAAAATATTTAGAATTTCCTCTTCACAATGCCTTGTTTTGAATGTGTACAAAGTTGTACATGTTTGCATCTAATCTTAATGGTATGAATCAATAGATTTTGAATTTAATTTCAATTACAATTGGTTAAAAGTATTAATTTGATTCATCTATCAAGTTATTGTTAATTTTCCCTTAGTGACTTTGAAACCCTACCATACTTAGGGTTTCGTCTTAAAATGTAAATAGTTGCACTTTCCACTGTAGGAATTTCATGGACTTGGGTGGAAAGTGAGTTATTTGAATACATTATAAGATTCAGTTAGTTTTGGACAAGGAGGTTGAATGAGATAAGAGAATGCTTGAGCCCTAACCATGCATGTTCATGTGATTGGTTAGCAAAAGCATACAAATAGGCATAACATAGACCTTAAGGCTTGTATTGAACAAGGGTGGATTTGTTTGTTTGGAATAGAGACAAGATTTAAAGTGATATTTGGGGGAAATAAATAGTTTTAGTAGGTTTCCTTTGGAAAATAGGCCTAATTAGCCTTATTAGGCCTACGCGTGTGATTGGAGTTTGATGCCACATAAATGGAATTGAGATCTACATTTTGGATATGTTGTTGAGGTCCCAAATGGGTATCTAAATCAAGAATTGGATTATCATGGTGTTTGGAAGATTTTGGAGATTAAAAAATATATATAGAGAGTGAAGGCCTAATTGTCTTTAGGAATGTGATAAGGCAACATGCGTTTCTAAATGGAATAGGGTTGAGTAGGTCATTGTTTTGACTCTATAAGGATCTCCATGCCATATAAATACACTAAGAATGTCCAATGCAAGTTTAGGTTTCCAGTTGAGGGGATAGGTGGTAAAGTGTGACTAAATACACTTGGAGGTCTAATCTCTTGATTGGGTTCATAAGGGACTAAGAAGAATTGACAACTTGATTTTCTTGCTAATGATCTTAGGAAGACCCTAGTACTATACAGGGGTTGTAGGTGAATAGAGTGGGAAGTGGCACATGGGTCAGAGTGGGAAAAGGTCTCATAGTTCCTTCACATATGGAAGGATGAAGATTCTACAAACTAGTTTGATCCTATAGCTTCTTTGTGGCACACAAAGTCTTGAGAAGATTGCATATTATTAGTTGAAGGTTGGAGCATACTAAGAGAAACAAAGAAAGATGTGTCCACATGGCTAGGAGAAACTATACTGCCCATAGGAAGAGTTATAAGGGATGTAGAGGTCACAACATTTGTGTCATCTATATTTACAATAGGAGCAACATCTAGAGGGAGTCATCATCAATCTGCAATTTAATGTTGGAGGAAGAATTAGAAGCCCAAACAATCAAATGTTCATCATTAGCATCCTTCTACCAAGTAGCAATTCCTTTATGCCTCAAGAGAGAACGATGTGTTTCCAGATGAATAGTATGGAAACACTAGTGACATAAAAATGGGAGACCCTTATAATCTATTCATTGAGTCCATGATTTATCTCCCATCATGAGAATAAGATCTCTAGGGAGACGTGTGGAAATGTGTAATGTCCCCAATATTATTAAATCATAATGTTTTTTTATGTGGCCGAGAATCAATATTTTTTTAATTCTTGGGCCCATTGGTTTTTTTTTTGTACTTGTCAGCTTATTGCTATTTTTGTAATCCTTCGGGAAGTTTCCCTAAAGCCCTTTATAAGGCCTTCTTGTAGGTTGTTTTAGGCATGCAATTTGGATTAATTTTATGTACTACAAATTTTGGTTGGATTTTTGTTGTTCACCATTTTAGAAGTGGAAGACCTTCCCTACTTTGCTATTTTTAGGTTTCGATGGGATTCAACCCTCACCCTATTTCGTCTATGTATTATTTGGCTCAGATCTAGCAAATTGGAGTGTCATCATTGTTTGGAAAATATTTATATCAATCTGTGATTATTATTCTTCTATTTTTTATTGGTATCTCCAGTGAAGGTGATCACTTGTGTATGGCTTAACTAGGAATCTAGAAACTTGGTGCAAAATCCTTGTTTGGAAACATTATTCGTAGCATTGTTGAATACCTCTATACTTCCTTTGCACAACCTCCTAATTGCATTGTACAAACATCTTGCTCATATGGCCATACCCAAAACACACTTGCCAATCCTCACCCCACCATATGTTGTCAAACCCTTCCATATACTCCCTGTATGGCAATCACCCCTCGCGTACAGTGGTAATCTTGCTTCACTGTACGAAAATCTACCGTACGGTTCTGTTCCCACTCCTACACCCATACTATCTCCCCAAGTTTCGTATGACCTTGCTATATATCTGGATTGTCATTTAGTGTGTCTAAATTGTTTAATCGGAAACCCCCCCATAAACAAAACATTACAGTGGTATCAAAGTCGGTGATCTTGCTAGCTTGTCAGTGGATGTTGCCAAGATCTCGATCAGTAGGAAGAATGGGTGAATCAAGTGCTAAAATGATGCAACTTCTAAGGGAGCTAACAAGTGGACAACAACAACTCAGTGAAACCTTGTTAAATGGACAATGACAGCTCTGTGAGACCTTAGTAAAGGGGCAAGATCAAATTGGCGAGACCCTTCGAATTTTGGCACAAGGAAGGTCAAATGGAGGACACAATGGGCATGGTGAAAATTCTATCAATGAAAGACTTCACACAAAGTGATCCCACACATGACCAATGATGCCAACATTTCCCAGATGATTGGAACAACCTAGGGAACAAGAGCCTACTTTCCTTGAAATGCAAGATCAATTCCGTCAAGACTGGTTTGATGTTGGATTTGGTGTAGAATTGTCTTTCAAGGATTATGTGGATTTGTGGATGAGGTATTCTAGGAGGCAAGGTGATTACAATGATGACATTAGATGAAAGATTGGAAAGATAAACTTATCATGCTTTGATGGATCTGTGCATACATTAGCATGAGCATGGGTTCAAGAGGTTGATACATACTTCCAACTCAACCCCATGCCTGAAGAAGAGGCTATCAAGTTTGCAACACTTCACTTGGAGGGAATTGCCCATGAATGGTGGCACTATGGGATGGTCACCCTCGGTCATAATCGAATCACTTCATATGTCAATTTCACGGACAGACTAATTGACCGCTTTGATGGAAGGGATCCAAAACTTAACTTCAAGGAGTTGGCACAACTAAAGCAAACTGGATCAGTAGAGAGCTACATTACAGAATTTCAAAGGCTATCTGTACTAGCGACAGACATTTCAGAGAGAAGACTTGTTGTTTTATTCATGGATGGGTTGACCGAATTCTTAAAGGGTTGGGTGAAGGGTTTTAACCTTGACACACTTGTGGCAGCAATATTGAAGAAAGCACAGGACATGGAAACATCCACTTCTTCGTCTAAAATTTATTCACATGCCAAGCCACCCACCCATTGTTCTAAAGGAGAAAGACAACAAGCTCGCTCCAAAGAAGCAGTCAATAGATGAAGCTACAAGACAAGATTTGAGGAGAAGGAAGCTATGTTTTAATTGTAAGGAATCATGGGAACCAAGACACTGATGCTTAGGGAAGGGGAAGATCAATTACATAGAAGTGATGTTAGATAGTGAAGAGGATGAGGAACCACGGGTCAAAGAAGATGATCAAAAAATTGCGAAAGAGGGAAAC
Source organism: Cupressus sempervirens (assembly GCA_028749045.1). Lineage (NCBI taxonomy): Eukaryota > Viridiplantae > Streptophyta > Pinopsida > Cupressales > Cupressaceae > Cupressus > Cupressus sempervirens. The sequence continues at coordinate 541,207,905 of CM053789.1, forward strand.
ATAAATCATGCAAAGAGGATTGTTGCACTTGTATGTCGAGGAGGAACCATTGCTCTCGCAGGCACTCTAAGGTGTACTATTTTTTAGGTACGAGGAACTCTCCAAGGACAACGGGTCATAGTTATGGTGGATAGTGGGGCCACACTTAATTTCATTAATTCATCACTTGTGGAACGAACAGGTTTAACTACGGAGACACATGTGGGATTCCAAGTCAAGGTAGCTAGAGGAAACCTCCTATCATGTACCCATTTAGTCCCACAACTTAGCATTACCATGGGAAACCATACGGTGACCGAAGATTTCTTTGTAGTAGATCTAGATGACATGGAAATAATTCTTGGCATCCAGTGGATGGAAACATTGGATGAGTACACACAAAGCTTTAAACGAATGGAGTTTTCATTCAAAGTGGATGGAAATAAGGTGGTCCTCTGGGGAATTTCAAATGGAGGACCGAAGGAAATCTTAGCACAATGGATGGAAGCTATTCTTTGACTTGATGACATTGTTTGGGCAGCACAATGTTTGATATCAACAAAACTGATGAAAGGACAATGAATCAACCACCAGGATGATGAGCTTCACACAGTGTTGGATAAGCATAATACAATCTTCATCAACATCCCTCTGGGCATCCCTCCACATAGAGGATTTGATTACATCATTGAGTTGGAGGAAGGAGCCAAACCCGTCATCACTACACCCTACTGCCATCCAAAAAGGTTTAAGGAGGAGATAGAAAAAATGATCCAAGAACTCCTAGAGAAAGGATGGATTGGGCCTAGTTCCAGTCCCTTTGCATCATTAGTAGTTTTGGTTAAGAAGAAGGATGGAACCCTCTGAATGTGTGTGGACTATCATGCACTGAACAAGAAAACCATTAAAAATAGGTACCCCATCCCCAGGATCAATGAACTATTGGATGAGTTACATGGTGCACTCTATTTTTCCAAAATAGATCTTCATTTGAGATACCATCAGATCCACATGAGGGACAAAGATGTGGAGAAGATCGCCTTCTATTGCCACTACGAACATTATGAGTTCCTAGTTCTACCATTTGGTCTAACCAATGCTCCAGCTACTTTCTAGTCATGCATGAACCACATCTTCAATAAGCAACTATGAAAGTACCTATTGGTGTTTTTTGATGACATACTTATTTACAATAAGACATGGGAGGAACATTTGAGGCATTTGGGTGAAGTACTTGGAATTATGGAGTCACAATCACTATTTGCCAAGAAGTCTAAATGTGAGTTTGGAATGACACAAATATTGTATCTAGGGCATATAATCAGTGCTCAAGGGGTTTAGGTATATCCGGAAAGGATTCAAGCCATCTTGGATTGGCCGCCTCTCAAGACTCTTTCTGAACTACGTGGATTTCTTGGATTGTGTAGTTACTATAGAAGGTTTGTGAAGGGGTTCTCACAACTTAGTGCACCACTAATAGACCTGACAAAAAAAGGATCTTTTCATTGGGATATGAAGGCACAACACACTTTTGACAGTTGAAGGAAGTTATAAGTTCATACCTAGTGTTGGCACTTCCCGATTTCAAACTGCCCTTCATCTTGGAGTGTGATGCTTCAAGAGAAGGTATTGGGGTAGTGTTGATGCAAAGTCATCACCTTGTTGCATTTGAGAGTCAAAAATAGGGTATACTTTAAGAAACCCCTCCTTTAGAAAAGGTGTAAAAAATTGGCGAAAGGTGTAAAACACCTGACAAAAAAAAAAAAATTTGTGGTGAAAAAAATAGTTTACAAAGAAAAAATAATAATCTCCATTGGCGAATCATTCATAGTCTCTCAAACAATGTGTAAAATCTGGGCAAATTGTGTTATTTTAAAACCACAAAAAATTTATACATTGGCGAACAAAAAATAATAATCACAGTAAAATTTTAATTTTTTGGGCGAATCATTTCATTGTATTCAAGGTTAAAAAAAACATATGCGAAGTCGATGGCATCAGAGGTTCGCAAAGGGTTTCATTAGTTTGAACTTTTATGTTATGAAGTCGCAAAAAGGAGATCGCATCATCGGAGGTTTTATTCAGGCAGTTAGTTTTTTGGTTGCAAGACTGTGAAATGTTAATTTAGGTAGTTTTCACATGTTCACAACGGTTAAAGGGAAAGGACTTCTGGCAGTCGCGAAAAGGGAGATCGCATCATCGGAGGTTTTATGCAGGATGTTAGTTTGTTGGTTGCGAGACCGCAAAATGTTAATTCAGGTAGTTTTCACATGTTCACAATGGTGAAAGGGGAAAGATATGTCATCCTGCAAAGTCGTGAAAGGTTAAGATGAAGCAGTGTTTGCCAGTTCGCACCGGTTAGAAGGAAATGGGTTTTCACAACTGCGAAAATGCAATGTGAAACGTTTAAGTTCTAAAGCTGTGACAGAAGGGGAATCTCATTAGAAGAGGATATAAGGCTTATCGTAGGGTCGCAAGGATAAAGCCAATATTTGATTTAACATTTGCGATAGCCCGAGAAAAGAAAAAGAAGGGTTTTGCAGTTTTGTGAAAAGATTTCAAGGTTAAATTGAACCGATTGCGACAAAGCATAGAACGAAGGGTTTTGCAACTCATAAGATTGTACAATGATAATGTATTTTTAAAGCTTGAAACTTTGAAAGTACAAAAGAACAGGTTTTCAAATCTATTATCTGATTCCAAACAGCTGATGAGTTGACATTCTAAGGCAAATGAAATAAAGGCAGTAGTTACTACTGGTAGTGATCAATAATAGATATACATGCACGTGCAAGCTTTTAAACTTTAAAGCCATTAAAATTTAACAATTTAATGCCGTGGCCCATCACGAAGTTGTAGAAAACTAGAATTCTCAAGTATCTACAGCTAACAGAGCACAAAGATTCAAGAATTTGCAGTAAGATCAGAATGGCAGAAGCAGAATCATCAGTAAAGAAGGGCACTGGAGAGGGCAGAAAGGTTTCATTGTCTGCCAAATTTGCAGAAGAATGGTTGAAGATTCTCCCTAAATCTTCCAATGCTCAAAATGTTAATGTCCACGCGTTTAGAGACGCTTACAGCTTCTGTAGAGATGCTCAAGTACTGTACACCAATGGAACTGAATTGTTTTGGTACTTTTACAAGAATAGGGTGCAGAAGGTTCTTGTCTCAAATCCATGGATGAGGAACCTGGGAAAGTTGATAATGCCAGAGGTATACATGGATGTTGACCTTATCAAGACACTGGTAAATGCATATAATCCAACCACTCGGTCCTTTCATAGAAAGGATATGAGCATTCTCTGTACGTTAAGTAAGGATGCTTTTGTTGAAGCATTTGATTTGCAAGGTCCCATGTCAGTTCCTATTAACCTGGAAAAATTGGCAGCAACATTTGAGAAACAGAGAGATTTCTATACAACAAATGCAATGTTGTGACATATCCCGAGGGAAAATCAAAACAAGATGAAAAGAGAATTCCCGAAAATGGTTACTGATTTTATACCCTTGTCATATTTGTGTGCATACTTTCAGAAAATAGTTTTCGGATTGAACAAACTATTGGGAGTAGATGGATCCATGGATGCCTCCCCAACATTATATGTGATAGCCCTAGACATTCAGGACCCACATACTAATGTGGGGTATGATTTTGGAACATTCATTGGTGATAGTATTCATCAGCAGATGGTGACAGCTCAGCAAGGTGATCTTGACAATTTCAAATTTCTACATTACTCGGTGCTTATGCATCTCATCCTCTTATACGACGTGGGCCATGTGGATTCCAGTTTCATTGAAGGTTTGGACAATTTTGGAGAGGCATTGCCTGTTCAAAGATGGACAAGATTATGGCAGAGGTTCTACTCTTTTTATAATGATTTTGTTGCAACTATTCATAGGATGTTAGGTTCAAAATTGGAAAGATTACCTAGGTTAATCAGGAAGATTGTTAGACCAACTTTGTGTTTTGATGATGAAGGACCAATTGATCATGATTGGGGTAGTGCCTTTTTGTTAGCAAACTGTACAGTGATTAGAATTTTTGGTTGTTCCCAACCCCCTCATTTCTTGCCAAGATATGTACCAGAGAGGGTGGGTGTAGTGGAAATTTTCTGGCAGTTGTTATCCATGAATAGAGAATATCTAGGGCCAACCATTAAAAAAGGGTCTTTTGTGTGTAGAAATTTCAAAGTAGGGGATTTTGAAATTGGTAAAGAGGCCATTGAGGAAGTTGATGCCTTCCTAAGAGAGTCAAATTTCTCCACTGCCCCCACTAAGGTTTATGACCCATATAACATTGTTACAAGTGTTCTTAAACAAATGAGGGGTTATAATGTCATCATTGGAAGGAAAATTTGGGAAGAGGATGTCATTAGGGATGTATTGTATGAAGATGTATGTGCTGATAGGATGCGGAAGTGGAGAGAAATCCTCTCAGTAGAGGAAGAAATGAAGAAAGTAGATCCTAATTTCCAAGGCTTCTATTCTGATTTACCCTATTTTAAACAAATTGATAAGTGTATTGAGGAGTTTGATAACATTATGGCTCAAGTTCCTCAAAATGATAGAGATAGGGTAAACCCTTCTTCTCCAGAGGCAGATGTTGTATTGGAAATTAGTGATGAAGAAGATCAGCCTGGCCCTTCAGACTGGGATAAAGGGGGCAAGAAGAAACAAAAATTGATTGAGGTTCCGGAAAAGGCTATAGAGAAAGCCTTACAAGTGCTTCCAAAAGGAACTAGGTATTTTGATGATGCCAGAAAAAAGTTCTTAATTGATCAAGCTACTGAAGAGGAGAGGAGACCCAATAGTTTAGAACTGCAATCCATGATGTTGGATGACATAATTATGCAGGCTCAAGAATTCATGAAGGATGATGATTTTATCAAGAGTGAAGAATTCAAAAGTTTTCTGTATAAACTCAAACAGAATGAACTTTCTTTGCATGTAAAACCTGGAGACACAGATGAAAAAGTGACTGAAATGGTGCAAAAGCTCCAAGCCTATGATCCTAACAGTGAAAGCCTCACTGTAGAGGAGGCTAGGGAATTGGTACAAAGGAGTGGTATGATAGTTTTCCCAGGGTGGGATATTAGTTCATCATTCCTGCTTGATCAAATGAGGAGACAAGAAAAATCAATCTCTTATGAGGAGATTAATCCATTTGGTGAATTGCAGGGGGTAGGATTTAATATAGATACTAAGACAATGGCTATTTGGAGTGTAGCTCCAGAATCACAGAAGCCTACCCTGATGGAAATTAAAGAGACACCAGCAGGTAATGCAATTTTTTGGAATGCACATTCAACTTCTTTAGATCAAATTTACAACCTCCAAAACACTGCTGCTATGCTAGGTAAGAACAAGATTGATATTCTTCAAGTACAACTGGTGCAGACATATGAAAAGTACCTTGATGCCAGGAAGAAGTATGAAGAGGAAATCAGAAAAACATATGTTCTGCAACACGCTTTGGAGGAATCAAAAAAGGAGAATGAAGATTTGAAAAGAGAAGAAAGGTCACTAAGAGTAAGGGAGGTACAAGACCAGAATATTCAAACTGACCATATAGCAGAAGAACCACATCCAGTAACACATATGGATGTGGATGAGTTTGAGATTAGCAATGATGCAAAGATGAGGACAACGAAACAGTTTTTGATTCATAGAATCACTGCTTTAAAGAGAGCCTCTGTAAATGTACATAGTATGTACATTACTCTGTAGAGTAATGAATACCAATGCTCTCAGGCTTTATCACTATTATCTCCATTGTTTGCCTAGTGGGGGCCATACATTCAATTCTTTGATATGTTAGTTCCTTTACTCACACAGAAAAAGGAACTACCTAAGGAGATCATTGTTCCTATAAGGAAAATGATACATCAAGTTAAAGAATTGAATTCATTCTTCATTGGTAAGATCAAAGCAGTAAGGGGAAAATTGAAAAGCATACCATTGGGTACCCCAGATTTCATTCCAACAATTTTGAACAATGAAGGGTATGTCAAATCTTGGCAAGAGTGGTCTGAATCTTTTGATCTAATATTAGACAATCCAAGATTTATAGAATTTTCAAGAGGTGAATCAACTGATCAAGTTGTAAATGATATGATTGATATGACATTAAAAATTGAAGCAGATATGAACAAAATTACTAGAGAGGGTAAAGCTATCACAGATGCAAAATGGACTAAAAACATCAGTGAATTAGAGGCAGTTAGAAATACAGCATGGCCTATTGTGGATACAAATATTGCCATCTGGGAGGTTATAGCAGATATCAAAGCAATCCCTTCAGTAGAAGATGATTAGCACAAAAGATGGTGGCCCCGGGGAATCAATTGGAGGACAAGTGTTGCAGAAGAATATCAAAGAGAAGCTATTCATCATAACAGATTACCTTACCTTTATGATACATCCGCTATGGGTAATGCTGTAGTTAGAACTAGAAGACAGGCTTAATGATCACTTGCCACTTGTCACATTTTGTAATTGTTTCCCCTTTTTCTATTAAAATATGTCACAAAAGGTTTCAACATTATAACAGATATCAAAGCAATCCCTTCAGTAGAAGATGATTAGCACAAAAGATGGTGGCCCTGAGGAATCAATTGGAGGACAAGTATTGCAGTAGAATATCAAAGAGAAGTTGTTCATCATAATAGGTTACCTTACCTTTGTGGTACATCCGCTGTGGGTAATGTTGCAGTTAGAACTGGAAGACAGGCTTAATGATCACTTGCCACTTGTCACATTTTGTAATTGTTTCCCCTTTTTCTGTTAAAATATGTCACAAAAGGTTTCAACAAATTGTAATGATTATCTTAATTGTTGTTATCTTTTGTCTTTTGTAATGAATCATTATGTAACCTTTGTAAGCCTTAAGCTTGTTGCAACTCAAGTGATGTAAATATGAGTTCCCAAGGCTTAGAAATGGTCCGATCTGTTGTTATTTTTTAGATTAAGACTTAAGTATAATTTGCTTTAAGATAAGATATTGTTCCAACTCTATGTATTTCAATTTTCCATTATGTTTTGTAGTCAGTAGTTCTCTATGATGTTATGGGCTTTGCACACGTCTCTATTATCTCTTTTTTTATTATCAAACAACTAAATCAAGAGAAAGCTACAAAAACAACATTGTGTCAACAATATGAATAGAGTAACAAGTAACAAAAATCTTGAACTCAAATCAAGAGAAAGGTACAAAAATAACATTATGTCAACAATAGAGTAACAAAAATCTTGAACTCAATTTTTGTAAATTGTAATTGCAATATGACTGAATAATGAATATGGAAGAACTGAAGTAGACCTATAAATTCCTTAGAACTGAATGCTACATTACTAAATCACAATTCACTTCATTGACTCAGTCTCAAATGTGAAACTGAAGTCTGATTAGTACTAATAGGTTCCTCTTCATTCTGAATCGGGTATTCAAAATCCGTAAAATCTTCATCTTCATTTTGACTTTGAGACCTAAATTCATCATTTATGTTGGAGTCAGCAGTAGAAGTAGAACCACCATCTTTTAAAGTGTTGCAAAGGCCTCATCTTTCACGTGTGGAATTCCAAATGGCCAATGACCTATCATAAGGAAAATCTCTAACATTGTATTGAGTAACAAACAACCTCAAACAAGTTTCCAAATTTTTGTCTAGTTTGTTTCTGACATTTGATTTCAAAAACCCCAATGCACTGAAAACTCTCTCATCTTCCACCGACCCTAATACTATTGTTTGACATAAATCAAAAAGTTTGAAATATTCCGATATTGAAGTACGTAATACTTCACTTTGACTTATCCTTTTCCAGAGCCTTGTTATTGCACCAGGATCGAATGGATTCTCAAATTTTTCCATCTGGTTTTACATACACAATGCAAAAAGTTTACATTGATTTTTAAGATTATTTGAATCTAAGATTCCTTGTATTAGTTGTCCATTGCAATCTGTATGCTTTGAAAACTATGTTATCAATTCGTCAAGTTTATTATGAAACAACTTTGCATCAGTTGGATTATGTCCAAACTGTTTCCAAAATTGAGGAAACACACAACTCATGGCTTCAAGAAATTTCTTCTCGAGGGAATCTTTCACGAATCTCACTTGAAAGTTGGTAGGAAATAGACTTCACATTTGCACTAACAGATTTAACAATCTTGTCAAAATCATCCTTTCTAACTGGTAGTACTCTGCCTCTCTTGGTTGTTTTATATTGGTGCATTGGTATTTGAAATCCTTTCACAAACACACATAGCTCATTTTTTCCATTGAATTGTAAAAAATTCTCAGCATGATTCAAATCTGTAATTATCTCCCACCTTGAAAAAATTGGGCTATGACCTGAGAGATCTGAATACAAAGAATCCAGAGCCATGCATGTCATTTTACGTAAATCAGAATACTCATGAATATACATAGTTTTGTCTTGGGCTTTCTTAACAAGTTTTTTCATTAAATCCAGCATTGGGAGAAGACTGGCTAAAGTTAATAGGTTCTCTATATCACTTAACTTATTTAACAAATCAGGAGCTCTGTCCACTATAAGGCATTGCTCATATAGAACTCCAATCAAGGATTGATATTCTGCTAGAACTCGTTCTGCTGGTCCATGCAAAGATATCCATCTGGTCTCAAGATCCTTGAGAATCTTATTTCCTGTTGTTACTCCCTCAGAAAAAAATCTTAAATTCTGCAAAGCGTTTAGGACTTTTGCAAAAGAGTGGAGCTCACGGATTAGATCTTCAACTTTTGAAACTGTAGGAAAAGTACTTACAATCTTATATGCTAAATTCATTTGGTGGGCCATGCAGTTTATGCCAAGCATATAAGGTGCAATACTAGTTTGTAATCTTGCACAAAGACCAGTCCTTTTCCCCTTGCATTACTACAGCTCCATCAGCTCCGACACACACTAACTTATTTGCAATTGTCAAGTCATCCATACCAGCAATTTCATTCAAAGCTTTCTTAACTTCTAAATATAAATTTTCTGCAGTTGAATTGGCCCTCATTTTATGAACACAAAGTAGATTAGCTTGATGGACATGATCTTTTACAGTATATACATGCATACAGACCCAAGCAGTGTTAGCAACCGTAGTGACTTCATCTAAGGATAATGAAATGAACTTGGATTCATTTACTCTCTCCTATCATTTTTCTTTTCCACCTCAGCAAGATAGCTTGCCATTTCCCATCTAGCATATATTGACCAATGTGACATAGGATAGTGAGGAACTCTCAAAAAAGATAATAAATTACCATATTCTGAAAAGTCTCTCATAGGACGCCCTCTAGATAGAATATGAAAAATAACACTCATCTGAATGGTCTTTGCCAAGTTTGCATCATTGGCTACATGTTGAAGCCCATCCTTGATTGGATTGCCACTACTGCCACTACCAATTACCGGTATTTTCTTGAAATGTTCTTCATATTCTATGGCATACTTAACATGAAGGCATTCTTCCTTTGATTTCCATCTCACTGTCGTTACTTCCTTTCCATCTATGATTTGGTTTTCATAAACCTTACCAATATGTTTTTCTATAGTGTCGAGCTTTAACTGCAACTTTTTCTCTTTTTAGTTTTCCAGGTACAAATTGTACACATGCATTCTATTGGTGGTTCATCATTGTTTGTGACTGGTTCAATAAACCAGTACTTTGCTACCCAATCAACCTGGAAAGTCCTTTTCATTTCCCACTCCCGCCCCATTTTTACATTCCTTTTTCTTTTCTTCCTACCAACATCAATATTATCTTCTATTACAACATCTTCTGTTGTTTGAACATTGTTATCCTCGTTTGATGCATTTTGATTTAATTGAATAACAACCTGCTCTTCTAGTGGTGTTGAGGTATTGTGATTTCCTTCTACACTTGTACTTGCCAAAGTTGGTGGACCAGAAACATTGTCAATTCCAAAGAAAGCCTTTATGGTAGTATCTCTAAGTTTTCGTCATTTTGATGTAAGATTAATCCCTTCACTGCCCTTGGGGGTCTTACCCTTGTCACTTCCCTGAGATTGAGCAATATTAGTTACAGAATCACCCTCCCTTGACATCTCAATCCACTGATAATCCATTTAAACTTTACTTCCCTGAGAATAAGCAGTATTACTTTTAGTATCCATTTAAAACCACAAAATATTCATACATTGGCGAACAAAAAATAATAATCATAGTAAAATTTTAATTTTTTGGGCGAATCATTTCATTGATTCAAGGTTAAAAAAAACATACCATGGAAGGACTAGGGAATTGGTACAAAGGAGTGGTATGATAGTTTTATCAGTTTGAAGTTGGCAACTTGGCAGTTGCAAAACCATGAGAAAGGCTTTAACAGGTCTATCGCAATGTCGCTGTCAAAGTGAAAGTTAATAGTTTGTGTGTTGCGAAATCATGAGGAGCACAGAGATTGCATCATCATTGGTTGAAAAGATAAAGGAGATTATGTTGCGAAACCGTGAGGAGGGTAGAGATCGCATCATTGCCGATTTAAATGATGGTGAACTTTTATGTTGCGAAGTCACGAAAAAGGGAGATCACACCATCGGAAGTTGGCACTTCGCAGCGGTTAAAGGGAAAAGACTTCTAGAAGCCACGAGATTGCGATGGCAATGATTTCACATGTTCACAGCAGTTAAAGGGAAAAGACTTCCAGCAGCCGCGAGACCGCAATGGCAAAGATTTCGCATGTTCGCAGCGGTTAAAGGGAAAGACTTCCAGCAGCCGCGAGACCACGATGGCAAGGATTTTGCATGTTCGCAGCAGTTTAAAGGAAAGACTTCCAGTAGCCGTGAGACCGCGATGGCAAGGATTTCGCATGTTCACAGTGGTTAAATGGAAAAGACTTCCAGCAGCCACGAGACCGCGATAGCAAAGATTTCGATGTTCGCAGCGGTTAAAGGGAAAAGACTTCGAGGGAATCTTTCACGAATCTCACTTGAAAGTTGGTAGGAAATAGACTTCACATTTTCACGAATCCATGCATGCAAGCTTTAAAAACCATTAACATCGCCAGCAACTTTCAACATTGCGTCCACTTTTTGAAAAATTTCTAATGAAAATGAGATAAGAAAGGAAATTGTGGATAAGCTTCTGATTAAATTAAACTACATAAGCTCAAGGAGAGTATTTTACAGCACAGCTGCACATACCAGTGTACCACCACTTGTGGAAGCTATCTCTGGAGTCTAAGTCGTGCCCACGATGTGTCCTGCGCTGCCAAAAATTTGATGGAGTGCCAGCGGTATTTAGTGAATGTCTCATTGCTTGGGCGAATTTGGATTTATACATATTAAAAATCAATACAATTACCAATTTACCATGCCAAACGAGCCGACTCCTCCACGACAAAATGAAAGAGTGTTGGCGAAACAAGCCGACTCCTTGACTTCCCATAACGTGAAACGAGCCTACTCCTCCACGGTAAAATGAAACTGGGATGGTGAATTCTCCCATACTGCATGAAATGGAAACTTGAAACTCAGCAAACATTCCACAATAAGCGTTACCTGGTCGGCTGCGTGAAAGGCGATACCACCAAGGAAAAACTCAAACGTAACATTTGCCTTGGTGATTACAATGCTAGGCAACCAGGTAAACCCAACAAAGCTTGGTGACCAGAAAACCATGGAAGGGCTCAGAAATTGCCAAAAATAACATTGGCAAAATGTCAAATTCGCCAAAGTACAAAAATTTGCCACTATATTATACCCTGGTCAAAAACTCTCAGAAGAAGAATGATTGTACTCCATCTATGATAAAGAGATGTTCACAATCATGCATGCACTAACAAAGTTTCGGCAGTATCTTGTTGGGGCAATATTTGTGGTGTGGATAGATCACAACAACCTGAGATATTTTTTAGAGCAAAAAGATTTAAATGAACAACAACAGAATTGGGTGAGAAAAATCCAAGCTTTTGACTTTGATATTGAGTATGTGAAATGAAAACATAATGTAGTGGTTGATGCTCTATCAAGGAGGCCTACAATATGTTCATTGTTTGAAATTTCAGCAGATTGGAAGGAATGCCTATTGGTTGAATACTCCAAGAACACATTTGCTTCCCAGTTGATGGATGATCAAGTACAAGATGATAGGTAAAAGGTGGTTGATGATATTATCTACTACAAGGGCAAGATTTATCTAGTACCCGAGTCCAAAATGAAGGAAAAAATTCTAAAGGAGATGCATGATTCACCATTGGCTGGACACCTAGGATATCTGAAAACCTACAAGCAAATCTGAGAATGTTTTACATAGAAGGGCCTCAAGAATGATGTCTTACTATATGTATAGGAATGCTCTACCTGTCAGTAAAATAAATATGAACATACCCTACCTACGAGACTTCTCCAACTATTGCCAATCCCTGGTCAAAAGTGGGAAAGCATTTCAATGGACTTCATCACTGGGCTACCCAAAGTTTAGGGGAAGGACTGCATTTTTTTCGTGGTTGATCATTTGACCAAGTATGCCCATTTCTTTTCCATTTCCATTAGGTACCAAGCATCACAAGTGGCTGAGTTTTTCTTTAGTGAGGTTTTCCGTTTACATGGTCTTCCACGAAATATAGTAAGTGATAGAGATAGTCATTTCCTTAGCATTTTTTGGATGGAGTTATTTAGGCTAGCGGGAACGGAGTTGTCACCGAGTATGAGGGACCATCCACAGTCAGATGGATAGACTGAGATTGTGAACAAATGGTTGGAGGGCTATTTGAGGAATTATGTTTTAGTGCAGCAAAAGGCATGGATGCACTGGTTGCATCTGGGTGAGCATTGTTACAACACTACCTATCACATGTCAATAGGCATGCCACCCTTCAAAGCATTGTATGGTTATGAACCTTCATCATTCATGGATTTGGCATTGGGAGACAATCGTGCACCGAGGGCTAAAGATTGGCTACAAGAGAATTTAGTTATCATAAGATATCTCAAGGAAAATTTAGACATCAAATTGAGAGAAGTTTTGAGGGGTGTGATCTGGTATACCTTCGACTTCAACTGTATAAACAATTCTCCCTAAAGTCGTTTGGTAAGGAGAAACTAAAACCACGCTTCTACGAACCCTACAGAGTGGTTCAAAAGGTAGGAGAAGTTGCCTACAAATTGGAGCTTCTTGAAGGGAGTTGAATCCACAATGTTTTTCATGTGTCATCACTGAAGAAGGCTATCAGACATGTCATGGTGTTGAAGGAATTTCCTCCCATTGATGAAGAAGGGAAATTAATATTAGAACCAATAGAGATCATTGATGTTCGAGAGAAGAAGCTCAAGTCCCGTACCATTAAGGAGTTTCTTGTGCGATGGAAGGATCTTCCTGTCGAGGATGCCACCTAGGAAGACGAGCAAATTCTAGAGCATCCAAATTTGCAATTGTTTAAGGGCAAGCAATTTTTGGGCACAAAGGACTGTAATGTCCCCAATATTATTAAATAATAATATTTTGTTGTGGCTGAGAATCAATTTTTTTAAATCTCTCGGGCCCATTGGTTTTTTTTTGTACTTGTTGGCTTATTGCTATTTTTGTAATCCTTCGGGAAGTTTCCCCGAAGCCCTTTATAAGGCCTTCTTGTAGGTTGTTTTAGGCATGCAATTTGGATTAATTTTTTGTACTACGAATTCTAGTTGGAGTTTTGTTGTTCGCCATTTTGAAAGTGGAAGACCTTCCCTACTTGGCTACTTTCGGGTTTTGGTGGGATTCAACCCTCACCCTAGTTCGTCTATGTATTATTCGGCTCAGATCTGACAAATTGGAGTGTCATCATTGTTTGGAAAATATCTACATCAATTTGTGATTATTATTCTTCCAATTTTTATTGGTATCTCCAGTGAAGGCGATCACTTCTGTACAGCTTAACTGGGAATCTGCGAACTTGGTGCATGATCCATGTGTGGAAACATTATTCGTAGCATTGTTGAATACCTTCGTGCTTCCTCTACACAACCTCCTAATTGCACTGTACAGACATCTTGCTCGTATGGCCATACCCAAAACACCCTCACTAGTCCTCACCCCACCGTATGTCGCCAAACCCTTCCATATACTCTCTGTACGACAATCACCCCTCACGTACGATGGTAATCTTTCTTAACCATACGAATATCTTTCGTACGGCTCTGTTTCCACTCCTACACCCGTACTATCTCCCTAGGTTTTGTATAGCCTTCCTATTGTATATCTGGATTGTCATTTTGTCTGTGAATTGTTTAATCGGAACATTACAAAATGTTAATGTAAACTAGAATGAATGCAAAGGTCATCTGGCATTGATATTATTATTAATGAATCTCCTTCTAAATGAAGTTTGGTAGCATTCAAAAACTTTTCCATTTTTATAACTATAAGAATAGCTCGTACCTCTGCCTTATTATCGGTTCCATCCATTGATCTTCTTACACCAACCATCAAGATGTTGCCTATCTAATCTCTCACTGCAAACCTAACCCCAAATTGTTCTAGATTGTCCTTTAAGGCTCACTCAAAATTGATTTTAATCCACCCTTTATTAGAACCATATCAGGTTTCCACCTTGATATGGGAAGGAAGATGAATCCTTGGGGGCCCAAAAACAAATCATTATATTTAGATTTTTAACCCCATATTTTCGCTTCATTAGAATCCTTTGATCATTGATCTATTTCATTAATCATTACCATTTTTTTCTAGAAGCTATTGCATTTATAAATTGTTGTAAAGCTAATAGCATAAATGCATTGAATATCATCTTATTAGTTCCTGCCAAGGCCAAGGCAGGAATACTTATGCATTCATGTCAATCCAAATATGACATTAGCACCAACCAATCAAATTCAAAAATTTAAAAGATTATATGAGATTTCAAATGTTTACATCTTTTTTTAATTTTTTATTATTTTATAAATCACATTTTTCATCCATTCTATTGGTTCATACTATTTTTGGTGGGGGGGAAAATTAATTTTATTCAACAAAAAATACAAATATTTTCTAACAACTTCATCTTGCATTAATGAATGCATTAATTATAACTTAATCTTTTTCAAATTTGTGACAAGTTGATAAGATTTTATTTTTTCAATCATTTTATCTTCCACCTCACACAACATGTCTAATCAATATTAATTATCACAATCTATTAAATATTTTAAATTTATTATTTTAAATATATTTATTATTAGTTTTACATTGATGTTTAATTTTGACTATTTGATATAACTTATTCCTAAAACTTCATATATATATATATGTGTGTGTGTGTGTGTGTGTGTGTGTGTGTGTGTGTGTGTCTTTTTAATATAATTCCAATATGTTATATCTTTGTATTTGAATTTCTTTTTTTTTTTTAATTTTGTTTTTTTAATAATAGTTAAATTATTACTATTATTTTACTTTTATAAAAATAAATTAAACAATATTATTTTTTAATTATAGTTTATAATAGTGTTTGTAAAATGTATAATTCATAAGTGTTACAATTTTTAAATTATATTATTTATTATTATTAATATTTTTTATTTAAACAATTTATCATTTAGTTTAAATACATTTAAAACTTAATAATATATTTTAATATTAAATTAATAATTATACTTTATATCAAAAAACATACTAAAGAAATAACCACAAAATAGAAATAATTCAATTCTAAAAAATATATAAATTATTATTAGATTTTTATAAACTATGTATTAAAATTAAATAGTTATATTTTATTTCTTATTTATTACATCATATTTATTCATCAACATCAAATTTACATGTATTACATCTATTTATTATTTACAAATGTGCATATTAAATTATATAGATATTATTTCATAATTAAAAATTACTTAATTTTATGAAAATTTTGAAAATACAAAACATTGAATAGTAAACCTTCTCTAATTGTGTGAAATTAAACAATTAGTTTTACTTATAAAATATTTTTATATTTCAATACATTTCATTTTTCTTATAGAAATGTGAGTTTTAATATAAAAATTAAATTCTTAGTTTCATTAATTAAAATATAATATATTTTAATTTTTTATTAAAACCATGATTTTATTTTGACTATTTGTTTTATTAAGAAAAATAATTATATTTAGCGCTCTCTCTCTCTCTCTCTCTCACACACACACACACACAACTTATGTTAGTATCACTCTATCTTACTATTTTATCTCTCTTCCTCTTCCTCCTCTATATTATCTATCATTTTTTCCTCTGCATATATGTTTATGTTGTTATTTTTGTATACTGTTATTTATCTCTATCCTAGTTTTTGTCCAGTGTTAATGATTAAAAATAGTGTGAGTTCCATTTGATAATCAAGATGAGAATAATATATAGTTGGGGGAGTTATTCAAACTACTTATGGTTGTCTAATAGCATGCATAGTATGCTTAAACATATAATGTGATACTCCAAATGCTTCATCACTTCTTCAAGTTCTATAATTCAAATATTGGTATGGATATCTTTTATCATTGCACATAATTTAAGTTGTCAATGTAGAAGGTGCAAATTTGTATAAAGCATATGTATTGATTGTAGTATGATATTAAGTACTTAGTGCCATATTGGGGACTTTGGCCTCTTATTCTTAGGCTTAAATGCCCAAAGATATAATAATATAACACAAGAACTTAACAACAAAATATGAGTCATTGTATCAAATCACAAGTGCATTTCTAGGATGAGAATTTAAGAACAAAATATGAGCAATCTTATCAGATCACAAGTGTGTTTCTAGGCAAAAATAAATGCATTCATAATGTTAATTTAGATTCTCACTCATCTACACCTTTACAACTATTATGTGTCAGGCAGGAACTATGACGCATTGCGTCTCTTGTTACATTACAACATTAACATATGAGATCAACCGATTAATTAAAATGAGATGCAATTTTATTTCAGGGAGCATAAAAATGTATGAGGGACCTCTTATGATAGCAATATCAAAGCTTGCATAAAGCAGTTGAGCTACTTGACAATATATTGAAGGAATTATAGAAGAATATAAGTGATTGTTGCTTTTTTTCTTGTCTATTTATATTTATGCAAGCCGTATTCATAGTTGTTCAATTAGAATGTGACACTGAAGTTGTAACAGTTATGAACAAAATCGTTAGTTTAATTCTTATTCGGAGACCCATCATCGAACGATTAAGACCACTACCATACGTTGACATTTGTAACAAAATTAACATCTCTCAATAATTATCACTAAGCTGAAAAAAATATCCACTTTCATATATTTCAAATTCCCAATGTCATCCAACAATTAATCATACTAATCAGACAAAAATATCTACTTCCCTCCTTTACAAGAACCTATATCAACTAAAAACAAATTTATCTGGCGCCATATTGTGGTCTAATTGGTGGGTACTCTGAAAGAAATCGAGAACAAATGAAGCCGCCTTCATTTATTGAATGAAAACAAAAGTGCCATAAGGATCTGATATATTGTTGGAATCAGCCAATTTTATGGTTTATCATTATTTCCGAAGAATTGCCATATACTTTTTGCCTAAATCGAAGTTACATAAATGTGATATTCCATATTTACTGGATGGCCAAAAATATGCCTTTGGAAAAGAACCCAAGATTCAAACAATTGTCTAGCCTCGCAAAAGTTATGATGAGGAGATGAGAACAAGGCAATCTTGTTGCTGAGGATCTATGAATCATCATATACTTGGTTCAGGTTTGAATCATCACATTTGTTTAACATTGTTCCAGACGTTGGCCTGTCAATAGATTGTTCAAGAATTAACGAAAGAAATGATAAAAGGCTAGTGCAATCAAAATGTTCATAATCTAGGTTTTTCTGGAGGATTTTTATTATAGAGATTTTGAAAATTAAAAAGAGTTTAAGAAATACTAGATTATTTTATGATTCTGATTATGAAGCAGAATTTGATTCAAAATATAAATGGTTTTTTTCTTTGTTATTTGCAAGGAGTAAGAATGTAGAGAGTTTTCAACTTACAATCCAGTATAAACTCTGAAAGAGTCATAGATTGCCCACTGTGCTCCAGTTAGAGTACCCACCATGAGAATCCTTAATGGCAAACCTCTTGTGAACAATGCAACCACCCCCAACTTCCTAATTGCCTGCAAAAATTCAAAAGTGCGCATTACGTTAACAGAGTTACCATCTAAGCCCTAATGCAGTTCATCCAGTAACAAGATTAAAAATCTTTGGAGTGCAAATTGGCTTCAAATTGTTCTATTGTAGATCTGATGTCATCTTTTTTTTCTTACATGGGGTGTCCCCACGACCTAGCCTAGTGATGACCAGCAGCCAATGCGAGCTAGGGTGAGACTAGTCCTCTATGGATGAAATCAGCTGCCCGCAAGATGTCTCACCCCTTAAATCCGGGAGAGATTTAAACCCAAGGCCATGGGGAACTACCCACAGCCTCAAACCAGATGACCAGCAGCCAATGCGAGCTAGGGCAAGGCTAGTCCTCCATGGGTGAGATCAGCCGCCCACAGGATGTCTCACACCTTAAAGCCAGGAGAGATTTGAACCCAAGACCATGAGAAATTACCCATAATCTCAACTCAACTCATCTACCTCTGTGGGGTAGATCTGATTTCTTTTGCTGAGCTTTAATTGTTTTTCTTGATTTTTCGTTTTTTCCCTATAATACTTATTTTTCATTATGTACAAAAGTCTACGCCTTTCAAAAATCCTTCTTAGATTAATCAGAAAAACATTGAAAAGGAATGAAATAACAGCTTACAGCTCTGACGGTTGTAGCCTTACATCCGTTGAGAACAGAGACCAAATTATCTGCAGGATGTGATACAAGAGCACATGAAATTCCTGCAATATATCCTGCTGCAAAGCTAACACCCAATTGTACAGCTTTGGGACACTCCTCTTTGGGGATTGGAATTGCATACTTGTAGATGCTCTCCACTGTTTTCTCAAAACAGGCAAACTTAACCATTGTATCTGTACCCAACAAACATTCATTCAATTCAGTACCCAACAAACATTAACTCAATTCATTACCCCAAAAAAACTGCCATTCTCTATAAATTTGGACATTTATTTGTTTTTGACCTTGTTTATAAACTCACATGGGATCTGGCGCCCCCAGAGAGGCACAAGGCCCTTGTAGAGCCTGCAAGAAAATATCAAATGCAATATGCACGTAAGATAAACATTTTTTATATGATCAGTCTTGATAATATCAATTGTAATATGATGGAGAGACGAGCCTTTTTCAATCTAGCACAAGGCCCTTGTAGGCCCTTTTATATGGACTAATTCTAGAACAAGGCTCTTGTAGAGCCTGTAAGAAAATATACATGATCAAGAGATTAATTTATCATTGATTTAGAATTTTGTATGAGATGCCAAATGAATTCGGGCTGCTTACCCATTACATCCACCAGAAGCCAAGATTTGGGAAAAAGCTTGTAAGGAGCCTTTTGCTAAATCAGGACTCGTTTGCATTCGAACTTTGATGGCCTCAAATGG
Organism: Cupressus sempervirens; assembly: GCA_028749045.1. NCBI lineage: Eukaryota > Viridiplantae > Streptophyta > Pinopsida > Cupressales > Cupressaceae > Cupressus > Cupressus sempervirens. Next base: position 541,227,382 of record CM053789.1, read on the forward strand.
GCACAATGCTATTCCTGCAATAAACTCTGCCGATGCAGACCCTGCCAGGTATATTAAGGTCTTGTGCTCTTGAGCATTTTGGGTTCCAACTATGTCCGAATAAAATACCTTGAAGAATTCATAGAATCCAAACTTAAGGGCACCCTGACTGCTGTACCCCAAGAATGTAGGCACCCAACCCCTGAACAACGCTCGCATGCCATGCTTATTTAATAGTTTATTGAATCCGCTGCTGATACTCTCATACTTTGACGGATTAGCCTGCCCTACAACCAAGAATAAAGAAAGCTAAATCATAAACAATGGAAATGTTAAGAAAATATTCCAAACTAATCAATTAGCTGTATGATTTCAAAAAAATCCAAAGTGTTGGGAGATGATAGTATTAAGGAACTAAAGAGATGTTAAAGAAAATGAGCCACATCTTATTCAAAACGTTTGGACACACAGAAATCAATAGTCCAGTGGTAGACACTATGCAAACTTACCTAAAGTAGCTGTTTGTTGGAATTTCAACTGATTAATACACAAGAGCATGATATCATAGCTAAGATTTAGATCAGGAGCCATGAAACAAAAATGTGATTTAGGTGATCTAGGGTACAAAAGGGTAAGTGCATCAGGACTTATCACGTAAATAATTCTTTAAATGGAGGTTTAGATCATACTTCATAACCTATTATCAACATGAAAGAACACCCAAAATAAATTTATTAATAAGTTAGATTAAAAATCTAAATCTATATTTCATCTGATTGTGAAGTGAATTGTTCTGAATGAGTTTTGCTGAATACAAGGTTTAAAGTGATGAGATCATGTCTAAGGTGACATTGATGGAATAGAAACTCCTCAGTGCTTGACTTTCGGCTCAAAAGATTTCAACCAAAAACTCCTATTCCATATGAAATAGCAAAACAATCTTATAAACATAAGATCTCCATCAGAAAAACAGAACACTTAACATGTACATTGAAAGTCCTTAGTCCTTAATGAAAACCTAGATGACCTAACTAATCCATTTAAAGAATAGATTGAAAAAGCCTTGTCTCCTTCATATAACAGTTAATATTGTCAACACTAATACATAGAAAAAAAAATGTGTATCTTACCTGCATGTTACATTTGATGTTATCCAGGGGGGTAATACCAGTGTGTGTGAGGCCGCAGCTTAAGACACCTCCTAGTGTGCAGGTTGCATAGAAGTCGAATGCGTGCATTTTGAGAAGGATGATTTTCGATTTCTCTGCTTAGCAGATCAAATCCAGACATCGGTTGAAAAAAAAACCATGCATTCAATCAGACTCAGATATATTCAGATGAAAACATACATTCAGCCCTGGCACGGAAAAGGTTACTGGTAAGAAATGGTTGGCTCAGGGCGGGCATCATGAGAAAGGTAACAGAAACCTGGGTCCCAGAGAAAAGTGGCTACAATTGACGTGCCCTCGAAGAAAAATCTCGTGGACTCATACAATAATGGTTGTATATGGCAGGGACAAATATTCAGAGATTAGGATAAGATTTTTAAGAGTTAATCATATATTAAATATTTTGTTAGGGGAATTAAGGTATTGGAACCTCTACATTTATAGGGGCGTCCGCTATTCTTCCCACAAAATGCACCATAAAATTCAAATATTGGCCTTCTTTTTAAAAGCTCTACTAAAATATAGTGATTTTTATTGTTCTCTACTATAAACTATTCAGATAGTGAAGAAACTATTCATTGTCATTTTGCTTTGCCAACCCTTCTCTACCCATTCTTCTTTGGGCACCTTCCATCTACAAGTTTCACATCTCAATGCCTACAGCTTGCCTTCAACTACACAAGGAAGATTTTACACCTTCCCTTAATCATAGACTCAATAAACTTTTTCATCATGCTCCATATGAGATCAAATTCTTTGACATAGTATGATTTTTTTCAACCTAGCTATTTTGTAAACATTTTATTCTTGAATATATCTAACACCCACATTTTTTATCTTCTCATTAGGGCCCATTTGGTTCGTCGATATCAACAAGAATTAGAATTGCGAATTCTAAAAAAATTGTAATCCACTGTTTGGGTCAACCAAATGAAAATTGGAATATGAAAAAATTAGAATTTCGTATCCTCATTTATCCCCCAATTTGAGGATTTGGTCTTCCTTCCAAATAGTTGGTATTACTCAAATACCTGTTTTAATTCCAATTTTGGAAAAACAAGCATTCCAAATTAATAAAAAATAAACTTTTTTCATGTTTGCCATTTTTTGGCACTCACTTTTAGTCTGCGTTTTGCTCTCCATTTTATCTACTTCACATTGCACCCTTCCTTCGATTCGTGCAGAATGAAAACACGTTAAATTGGATTGCATTGAAAATTTCTTACCTCGTCAAGGAAGCTGTTGGGTTTCGATGAAGACATCGGACGCTTTGAAAGTTTTCTCGTCATTACGGCTACCATGTATAAGCTACCATGTATAATGGCGAGTGTACATTGGTTAGAGACTGATTTGCACTTCTTTTTAGCACTCTTGATAGTATCTCCCTTAAGAGAAAGTCATCACTAGAGCCATGCCTATTTATTTCTGCAATTACTTACTACCTACACTTTTTAAAGCAAGACTCATTTAACTTTTTAGATTTCTTGAGGATGACTGAGATTGCTCTTGAATGGATTATGTTCTGATTTGGCAGGAGAACGAGTTACATTTGTAGACTTTCGCCTTCTTTTTCTTTTCCTTGAGGATATTTTAGAAATTTCTTCTTCTGCTGGTCAATGATTTTCCTCAGAGCCATTATCAAAGTTGCCCTTGAGTTTTTCTTTTCTTTTCTTGTTTTTCATTCTCCTGCTCTTCACTAATTTTGCAACAATGACGACAATAGGATCTATTTTTTTAACCAAATAGTTGGGAATTACAAATTCTAAATATCAAATGTTTTTTGGTTTGAACCAAACGGTCTCAAAATAAAATCCAAAAACCATAATCTGGACTTCAAGTTCCAGAATCCCAAATCAAAGATTTGGAATGCTAATTCTCAAATCATATTCCTCCAACCAAACGGGCCCTTAGTGTTAAGACAATCACGCAATTTTTTTCCCTTGTTCATCCACTCGCTATAATGTTTCTTCCAAGTTTTTTCTCTTAAGAGTTAGCTCCTCTTCAACAATCATTTTGCGCTATGGTGCTTATCCATATTTTAAACATTTTTACGTTATGACAACTAAATGATTGCTAAAGCCTCACTTGGGAACATACTAACCTCAATTAGAAGAATCTTATACACTATTTTTGTTTGACTTTAAGGCAACCAATGCGATGTTTTTGAATTCTTTATATTTGTTATCATTTGTGATTTACCATGCTATTCTCCCAAACCCCATAACTATAAAGATAATTGACACTATTGACAAATTGAACAAGGTTTTCTTAGTCCTCGATTCTAGAACTTTTCTTTTCTACACCTAATCTAAAGAAGGGATAAATCTCTCCACCCTCCTTAGATCATCTTTGATTTATGTGTCTCTCAATTGATTCTATTGTGAAAATCAATCAATTCCTAGGCATTTGTATTCCATCACTGCCTCGAAAAGGGCTACCCTCGAAGATAAAATTAAGCTCTTGATTCTTCTTTTCAAAGAGAAGAATGACATTGGTATTGCTAGTGTTTACTTTCATCCCAACCCCTTACCAAAAAGATTAAGAAATTTCAAATATTATTCCAAATCTTGTGCCAATTTTGCAATGAGATTAATTTCATCAAGCTTACAAATATCTTCATCATAGACCCTGCTAACTAGATTCCTTCACCAAGGGTATTGTTTAACTACTCTTTGAGTTTGCCAATATATAAACCAAACATAGTGGAGGAAGGATACTCCTTTTTGACCCCATTCCATGACCAAAGCACTCAGGCATACACATAATATATGCTAATTAAATCTTAATTATGGTTTTAATAGAACACATTAAAAAATTGAATAATAATATGTGAAGTATTTTGCATTAATGCCTAGAGTATTTATGTGTTAGTATTGTAGGAAATATTCATTAAAAAATTCTTACAATTTTAATCAAAAAGTTTCTATATGAGAATATTAGTGATTTTGTACTAAGATTTCAATTTTATTCTACTTGTATTCTAGAGGTGAGATGTGAAAATTTTATTTGTTACTATCGGATTTATTTATGTATATTGCTTGTATGTTATAGGTGTGCTTTATTGTAATTTTCAATAAGTTTACATTTGAGCATGGATTGGTCCCCAACTTTCCCGAAGGTTGCAAATTGATTAGATAACTATATTGGTAAGCTTTTGTTACAAGATCATGTCTAGATTTCAACATATTAAAGTTTATATTTTTAAAGTTGTGAACAAAATTTTCAAAGTCAACTTTGAAGACCTTAGAAACTCTAAAATGACTTGAATATATTCAAAACTATTGTAGTATGTTATAACTTGATATAGTGTGTCACGAGCTTTTCAGGGTTCCAAACATCCATCAATTAGACACATAGTTAAAAAGTTATGGCCTATAAAAGTTGGGTCTGTAGAAATAGGAAATATAAAAATGTGTTGGTGTGTATTTTGATACATTATAGGGAATTTTGGATCGGAGATTAGATGGTTGCCACTTTTCAGATGGTTTTAGCCCATGTTTTATAGGATTTTTTAATAGTTTCAAGTATTGTATATCCTATATATTATGTGTTGAGATGAAGGCTTGATAAGGATTATATTTCCCAAAATTTAAATAAGTATATATTTGATGCAGTGCACGATCAGATGAACCTCCAATAGAGGTGATCTAGTTCCTAACAATTAACCACACATTAGAAATACAACATGCAATGCAAAATCATATACCAAACTCAACTCTTTATTCATAAAATAATTGATTATATGCAATGTACCGAGTTGTAAGGCCTTCCCAGTTATGGCCAAATAGAAAACAAATAATAGTTCTGCAAGATCCCTCAACATCCTATCCAAAATCTAGCTAGTCCAAATCGGTAGCACAACAACAATATGGTAGAAACCTCCAATAAGATCTAAAATTGTGCTTGCAAGCCACCAAGCAATCTCCTTGTTTCAGAAGCCACAACCACTGGCTCTTCTCACAAATTCGCAACCCCAGATTCCTAACTCAAACTTGTGCTCCTCCACAATTGATTGGATACCTATAACTCCACCCAAGCTCTCCTTAAATACTTTCATGGCCACAAGTTGGCGTGTTGCAAATAGAATCATTTAGAACCCAAATAAGCATAAAATGCCTTAGTTGACTTACAATCTGTTGGATACAATTGATTAATTGTGTATTGTCTTTGATGGAAACACAACATGTCATAACACAATGAAATTTTGGAGCAAGAATAAAGTGAGGAACATATCCTTAGTTTTATTCATGAGAACTCCCTCTATCAGTGTAAGCTCTTCCTACCTTCAATTCCTTCATCTGTCTGCAACAACATCTGCCAAGATCATTCTTCCTCACAGATATTTCTTCATAAAGTTTTTATGATAGCAAACTTCTCCCTCTTACAATAAACTTCTCCCTCTTTGGAAAAACAAAAATTTCTATGAGATATGGTAGTAAACTTCTCCCTCTTTGACAACACATGCCAAAGACAACAACTCTATTAATATCAATGTACCTTAAGTACTAATTCATTTGCAATATACCTTTGTCAATTTTGTACCAACTAATTGATCTTCAACTTTCTGTGGTTGATGCATCACTAAACTTTATTTAGTGAGCTTCAGATAGGGGAATGACCCCTAGCTTACCTCTTAGATACAGAAATGCATCCTTAGGTAATGGCTTGGTGAATACGTCTGCAATTTGTTCTTTTGTATTCACATATTCCAATCTGACTTCTTTATCTTGCATCAATTCTCTTAAGAAGTGATATTTTATAGAAATGTGTTTTGTTTTGATATGTATCACTGGATTCTTTGATATATTGATTGCACTAGTGTTATCATAGTATATGACTATTGGATCCTTGATCTCTATCTTCATTCCTTCCAATAGTTGTTTGAACCAAACAATGTTAGAACAATTAATTGTTGCTGCCACATATTCTGCCTGTGTTTTGGATTAAGAGATGCAATTTTGTTTCTTGCTTGTCCAAGACACTAGTCTTTTACCAACAAAGAATGCTCCACCACTAGTGCTTTTTATGTCATCAAGACTTCCAGCCCAATCAGCATCAGTAAACAGCTTCAGGTCCAAATTACCTCCAAGTTTGTACCATAAGCCATAGTTTTTAGTACCTTTCAGATATCTCATGATTCTCTTGATTGCCATCATGTGATTTTCTTTGGGATTTGTTAAGAATCTTGCCACCATACCGACTGCTAGTGCAATATCAAGCCTTGTATGTACTACATACTGCAATTTTCTAATAATTGATCTATATGTGGTCTGATCTGCTTCTTTGGAATCATCATTCTTGGAAAGCTTATGTGCAGTAGACATAGGGGTTCCAACTAGTCTCGAATCTTTCATTCCAAACTTCTTCAATATATCCTTGATATACTTAGATTGAGTGTAGATACCATTTTTGTTCTGTTGTATCTGCAACCCAACAAAGAATTTTATCTCACCAAACATGGACATCTCAAATTCTTTACTCATTTCTTCTAAAAATGCTTTGCACAAGTCATCATTTCCTATGAATAAAGTATCATCAACAAATATTTTTGCCAACACAATCTTCTTATCTGGTCCTTCTTTGATATACAAACTATTGCTATCATTTGTTCTTTGAAAGCCAATCTGTACCAAGTAATTATGGAGTCTTTCATACCAAGCTCTGGGAGCTTGCTTGAGACCATATAATGCTTTATGTAACTTGCAAACCATGTCTCTTTTGCTAGGATCTATAAAACCTTTTGGTTGTTCAATGTAGACTTCCTCATCAAGAATACGGATTTAACATCCATTTGATATACTTTAAATCCTCTGCATGCTACATATGCTAGTAAAGTCCCAACACCTTCTAATCTTGCAATAGAGAAAAAGTCTCACCATAATCAATACCTTCTTCTTGATAATAACCTTTACATAATAGTCTTGCCTTGTTTCTAAAAACTTTTCCATCTTCATTCACCTTATTTCTGAACACCCACTTTGTGCCAATTACATTTTTATCCTTAGGTCTAGGAACAAGAGTCCAAGTTTTTGTTCTTATCTATCTGTTCTATTTCTTCATTCATTGTTTCAACACAACTTTCATTTTTTAGATCTCTAACATTTCTAGGTTCAAATTCAGCAAGTAAACATGTACCTTTTAATTTTCTTCTTGTCATTGTTTTATTAGATTTGTCTCCAATGATTTGATTAGGTGCATGATGCCTTCTGACATATATTGCTAACATAAGTTCTTTGGGTTTTGAATGAGTTCCACTATTTTGATCATGAACTTTAGTATCAAGCTTGGGTCCCACTGTCTATGACTCAGGTCCATCAGACTCAGTTTGAACTAGCTCGGTGGCCTCTGACTATGACTCGGGTCCTTCAGACCGTGACTTGGGTTGCACTGTCTACAACTCAATAACTGTTGGAGATTTTGGGGACTTAGGAGATGAAGCCTCGTTTCTTTCAGATAGGTTTGGGAAGGTGTCAGGTTTATAGTAAACAAATCTTCTATAATATTCTAGCTCCTTGTTGCTTTCTTCTTCACTCTTTTCTGCAAACTCATCAATTCTCACATGTACACTTTTTATGATTTTATGAGTAGAAAAATTCAAACATTTGTATGCTTTACTTCTATAGGAGTATCCTAGAAATGTGCCTTCATGACCTTTTACATCAAATTTTCCTTTTCTAGATTCTTTCAAAATATAACATTTTCTGCCAAATACCTTCAAGTAACTTACATTAGGTTTGTAGCCATACCATAGTTTATAAGGAGTTTTGGTTGAATCTTTCTTCAACTATAGTCTGTTCAAGGTATGAACTACAGTGTTGATAGCTTCCTTCTAGTATTTGATAGAAACATTCTTTTCTATCATCAATGTTCTTTCATAATCCATGATGGATCTGTTTCTTCTTTCAGCTATAGGGGCTTATACTTGTCTTTTAATTCCTCTTTCAATGCAGAAATTATCAAATTCATTGGAGATGAATTCACCACCTCTGTCTAATCTTAAACATTTCAATCTTTTTCCATTTTATTTTTCTACTCTTACTAGATACCAGTTGAAATTTTGAAAAACTTCTAATTTTTCTTTTAGATACATTACAGTCATCATTCTAGAATAGTCATCAACAAAAAGAATGAAAAAAATTTCTCCACTATAACTCTCTACTCCAATAGGTCCACATAATTTTGTATGAACAATTTCTAAGACTTCTTCTGACTAATAGTTTTTTTTTTTGAAACTAGTCTTTCCTATCTTACCAATTTGGCAATTCTTGCATAAACCCATATCAGGTTTCTTCAAACTAGGAATACCACTTACTCTTTTATGTTTGCTTATCTTAACCAGATTATCAAAGTTTACATGACATAGTCTTTTTTCCATAACCAACTTTCTTCTACTTGAACAATAAAACATGAACATTTACTGAGATTAAGATAAAATAGATTACCTTTTGTTTGCTTGCCAAATCCAACTAGATTTCCTTTTCCATTTAGTAGTTTGGCCTGTCCATTCATGAATTCTACCTTGAATCCAATGTTATTCAACTGTGCCACACTCATTATATTATGCTTTAGTCCTTCAATCCAATAAGCATTGTCACATACAAGTTCTTTAGTCAATGAAATTCATCATTTTCCTTTTATGTTACAAGATTCATTATTTCCAAATCTCACACTACCTCCATCATAATATTCCATGTGCTCAAATTTTGTTTTATCTCTAGTCATATGATGTGAATAGCCACTATCAATAATAAATATGTCATTTTTCTAACATGAAAGATAAGTGTCATCTTATCTCCTTCATCATCAAATTCATCTTTTACAACAATATATACCATTTTATCTTCATTGTTATCAGAATCTTTAGCTATAAAATAGATTTCTTACCTTTGTCCTTGTAGTTCTTGTAGTTCTTGGAATCCTTCTTCACTTTGTGCTTATTACTTTTCTTTTCATCTTTGTTTTCTCTGTTTGGACACCTTGCAGCAATGTGACCAACTTCTTCACAAGAAAACCAGATTAGAGGAACTTTACCTTTGTACTTTCCTCTACCTTTGGAATACTTTCTTGCAAGTAAGGCTTCAACAACTTCAAGATCACTGTCTGAACTTTATTTTGTTTCTTCTTCTTCACTTCTTGATTGACTGGACTTTGATTTTTTACCCTTTTTTCTGAGTGAGAGTTTAGCTTTAAAAGCAACTCAATAACCTTTGAACTTTTGAACATAGTTATCAAAGTAATCTAACTCAAAAGTTGTCAATCTTCGAGGTAGAGCATCCAAAGATATTTTATTATTTCAATCACATCTCATCTCTTGAATAGCAGACACTCTAAGTGCATAAATAGGAATAAGAGTTCTAGATACCTTGCTTACAACCATTTTCTCTTCAATGTCTCCTCCAAATGCTTTGATTGCACTTACACTTACTTTGATTCTTTCCACATATTTTGCAATGTTCTCATCTTCTCTCATTTTCATCTAATCAAAATGACCTCTAAGACTTTCAACCTTTGACAAAGGCATATTGCAAATGAATCAGTACTTAAAGTACATTGATATTAATAGAGTTGTTGTCTTTGGCATGGGTTTTCAAAGAGGGAGAAGTTTGTTGTGAGAGGGAGAAGTTTTCTATTGAATAGAAACTTTATGAAGAAATATCTGTGAGGAAGAATGATCTTGGTAGAAGCTATTGTAGATAGAGGGAGGAACTGAAGGCAGCAGAGCTTACACTGACAGAGGGAGTTCTCATGAATAAAACTAAGGATATGTTCCTCATTTTATTCTTGCTCCAAAATTTCATTGTGTTATGACATGTTGTGTTGCCATCAATGCCAAAGAGGGAGATTTTTGGATACAATTGATTAATTTTGTATTGTCTTTGATGTTACACAAACTTCATATCATTATTAGTTAGTGCATGTCGAGCTCACTTGGGCATTGAAGATAGTTTTTTGTGTCTACTGAGTGTTCCTATGTTTTCTTAATTTAGAAGGCAGTGCCTACCGAGTTCACTCAAGCGTTGAAGGAAAGTCTTCAAAAGATGAGTGTTAACCAAGCACACTCAATTAATGAAAAAATGTTGGATGAAACCAGTGTTAACCAAGCTCACTTAGTTGCTAAAGGATCTTTGTGAGTTTGAAGTGTTAATCGAGCTTCTGTTGGTTAACATAAGAAATTGTTTCTGAGTTAGTGTCTATCGAGCTGGGTCGACTAATGAAGGATTTTTTTGTTTTGGCATATTGAGCTTAATTGATTTATCTATTGATTATAGCTGACTGAGGTGATGAATATTAGTTATTCTATGTTGTATATGAGCTGACTTGACAATATGAAAGATATAAGTCTAAGTCAAGTTGTGGATTTAAAAAAAGTAAGAAGTTATGAATGTATTTAAGATTTAATGATGAAGAGAGGAAGCAAATTTGAAGGATAAGAAGAATATCCTCGTGGAGCAAAAAAGATATATTAGATTAGGAAGGATCAAGTACAAGCCAGAATAGAGATCTGTAATCAACAATTCAGTTGCATTCAAAGTAGGTCATCTCATTGTTGCTCTCTAACCATTGTAAAAGTGATATAAATCTCTTAGTAGAGTTGGCTTAACAACTATTTGTAAATCTCTAACAAGGTGGTAGTTCTATTGAATTTTCTTAAGATAACAAGGCTACTCCTAACAGGGTGATTAAATCCTTTAATAGGGTCACACCTAATAGTGTGTTTTGTAACCTTTAACAAGGTTGGCTCCTAACAGGGCTCACTTCAGAAAAGTGAAAATAGTAATTAGTTGCAATTGGTAGTTTTTTCCAAATTGAGTTTCCATGTTAAATCCTGATATCAAATGTGTTCATGCTATTTTATTTTATGTGTTTTCAACTATGTTAAAGTAATGGTAATCATAGATAACATCTAAAATTTGCATGTTCAATACTTATCGAGTTACAACATTTTATGAGTGTTTACTGAACATTAATAGTATTCAGTTCTCAAACTTTATTTTGTACTAACATCTAAGGGATCTGGGATTTATTTTAGTAGTAACTGATTCACCCCTCCCTCTCAGTTACTCCTCTTATATTTCCAACACAACCATTGTTAAATACACATAGGATAAATAACCAAGACCCAAATAGGTCCACACACATAGTCACGATCAATCCACATCACAATCATATGCTAAATGCATTAATTGCACCAAGTTGCTCGATCCAATCCACAAGAACACCATTCAGTGAGCCAAACTACCGAGTCTCAGCAAAACCACTAAGCCTCGTTGAGAAATAGTATATATTGAGTAACATAGTATATACCGAGCCTAATACATGCTGAGAAACATAGTATATGCTGAGTCCACTATACACCAAGCAACACAATATATGTCAAGCCCACTTGGCTAACACTACACAAGTTTTTCTTATCACCACAAGCTATGCCAAGCTTCATCAGTGACTGAGTTCCTTGATCAACACTACACCCAAGAACTCCTCAATAATGACTGAGCACTAACCCTTCTTTGATTGAGCTCTACAACCTCAAGGTCAAAACCACTCCAACATACAAGATTTCTAACTACCCTAGGATGCTCCTGCATCAATATTATCTCCATTAATAAGTTATATTAAGAGATAATTATTAGTTTTAATGTGGTTAGGTTTTTGTGGGATAGTTGAGATCTTTTCTCAACTTACCCTATGTTTGGTGTAAGAGAGTTTATCTCTCATTCATAAAAAATTCTCTTATAAAGATATTAAATATTATTGTTTGATTAATAAAAATAGACAAAGTTTGGATTACTCATTATTGGTATGAATTGGATCACATGAATGGAACTTATCACTTAGTTATGAAATTCCATATCTGTTGGTGACAAAGCTCAGATTTGAATCATGGTTGTAGCAATCATATTCATGTATGTGCGGTCATGATGCAATGCAAGGTAGGAGAATCCCCAAAGGAAATGTCCTAGCCCCCAACAAATAACTACACATCAGAAACACAACACAAGAAATAAGATATGATACCAAACCTGACTTTTTATTCATAAAATAACTGATTACATGCAATGTAGTGGGCTGTAAGGCCTTCCTAGTTATGAACAAATACAAAGCAAGTAATAGTTATGCAAGATCCTTAAGATCAAACCCAAACCCTAGCTAGTCCAGATACACACTCTAGTAGAAACCTCCAAGGAAAATCTAAACTTTTGCTTTCAAGCCACTAAGCAATCTCCTTATTTCCCAAGCCACAACTACTAGCTCTTCTCAAATTTTGCTCCTCTGCTTCATCCTTTTCTCCAAGCTTCTACTAAGAAGAGATCATACCTAAAGAACTTGATTATAAATGCCTATATACCTTACTTAAATTGATGCTTACCACTCAAGATGTTACAAACACAACCAATGTGGGATAAAAGGTAAATGCAACTACCTTACAACAAATATTTAATTCCCACCCAAATACAACTAAGCACCACCATGTGGTCAATTAGAAAATTGCATTGCCTTTATGGATCACCACAATTATTTAATGCATGATTTAAGGAGCTTTCCATAAAATTCTAAGATGTCACCTACACACTTCAATAAATGAAATAACAACTATTTTTATTTATATCCTCTTTATGCCACCTATGCACCTTGGTAGATGAAAAAGCCTTTTTCCTCCATTTTTCTATTTTTTATTTTATTATTATTTTTCCTTCTATTTTCATCACTTTCTCCCTCCTCCATTATTTTTTTTTGTATCACACCCCCTTTTATTTCGTGATGCAAGATGATCTTGCATCAGACTCCTTAAGTAGATAGAAAAGTATGGCCCATACTTTGATGCCAAAATAATTTTCTCCAACCAACTTCATCTCAACCAAAGGTTTTTAATCTATCCTAGACAAAAGAAAAAAATCTTAAAATCAACCATCTAGGCTTCATCCACTCAAACATCAAAATCGAATGAATCTTAGTAACTCAATCAACATGCTCACTCCCATGAACAAACTAAACAAAATGCTTCACCAACAATCCCTATAACTCGAGAAAATTGGAAACACGTAGATCCACAATATCATGTAGATCCTCAACCACATTAGAAACATCTAACTCCACATTAGTAGCAACATCCATATTAACCACATCAGTAGTAATCGGTACATCCTCAATCATCTTGGCAGTAGCATATGAATGCAGATCCATATCAGCAACCATATGCAAATCCTCAGTCATATGTAAATCCCCATAATTAACAATCTCATCATCCACAATAAAGATCTTTGAAATTTTCATGTCAAATCCATCTAACTGGTCATGAAAACAAGTATCCTTTCCAGTCTCGACAAGGTTAGGAACCTCTTCAGTAAGCTCAAGTATCTACGCAACAACCACAAGTTTCTCTATAGGCTTGATATCAAACTCCACAAACTAATCAACAAAATCAACCATGCAAACCTCTTCATCTTTAATGATTCCTCAACAAAAAAAATTCTTCTTCTCTACACAATCTTCTTAACCAACCATACAAATTTCTTCCAGATCGGTACTCTCAAGCTCCATAAATCTCTACAAAACTCAACTAAACCTTCCTTAACTCAATCATTCAAACTAGCTTCCAACCAAGTAGACATCTCTAAAATCTTCTTCTCCATGACATCATAGAGATCTGAAATCATCCTAGGGTCCAATCCTTTTTGAGGCATCCTCCAAGATCTTTGCGAACCCTCTACAACAAGTCCACACTCTTAAAAATCACCAACTAGATCAAACTTTTAGTCAACAAGATCAAATTTCCATCTTCACAACCATCGATCCATCTACAAGTCCTCTGCAATTGTAAATTAGAATCACGATCTGCCACCTCACAACAAAGATATCTAGGACTTTAGAAGGAACAATACACCACAAGATAAAATTTTGATTTAATCATGATAAGATAATCTTCACCCTAGGTTCTGGTGCAAATTGCCTCAGCTTCGGCGATCTATCTACACACTTAGAAAACCTTCACTCTGATACCACTTGATGCAGTGTAAGGTATGATAAATTGAAAAGGAGATGTCTTGGCCCCCAACAAATAACCATAAAATGGAAAAAAAATACAAGAAATAAGATTTGATACCAAACCAAACTTTTTATTCATAAAATGACTAATTACATGTAATGTGTCAAGTTGTCTTCCTGATTATGACCAAATAAAAATAAGTAATAGTTTTGCAAGATCTTTAAGATCCAACCCAAACCCTAGCTAGTCCAAATGCACACTCTGGTAAAAACCTTCAAGAAAAATCCAAACTTGTGCTTGCAATCTGCTTGTTTCCCAAGTTGCAGCTACTAGTTCTTCTCAAATTTTGCTCCTCTGCTTCATCCTTCTCTTCAAGCTTCTACTAAGAAGAGATCACACCTGGAGAGCTTTATTAAAAATGCCCATATTCCTTGCTTAAATAGGCAGTTACCACCCAAGATGTTACAAATACAACCAATGTGGGATAAAAGGTAAATGCAACTACCTTACAATAAATATTTAATTCCCACCCAAATACAACTAAGCACCACCATGTGGCCAATTAGAAAATTACATTGCTTTTTTGAATCACAACTAATATTAAATGCATGATTTAAGGAACTTTCCACAAAATTATAAGATGCCACCTACACACATTCACATGTTGATAAATGAAATAACAATTATTTTTATTTATTTCCTCTTTATACCACCTATGCACCTTGGTAGATGAAGAAGCCTTTTTTCTCCATCTTTCTATTTTTTATTTTTAATTACTTTTCCTTCTATTTTTGTCACTTTCTCTCTCCTCCTTTTTTTTAAAGAATATTTTATCACACCCCCTTTTATTGATTGATGCAAGATGCTCCTGCATCGGGTCAATTTAAGATTAAAATAATTAAAATATTTTTTATATAACTCAAAGTTGTGCAGACTGTAGTGTTTAGAGAGATGTCACAACCCCTACAAATCACTTTCAAGGGCATATGAAAACTCATTTCAAAGGATTTTGTATTAGCTCAAATTGGTTTCTATGGAATTTGATTTCATTTTCTAGATTTGGAGATATTGTTGATTGGTATCACAGAATTCAAATGATAAAATATCCACAACTATCTTGCATTTTAGAGTAGATTTTCTCTCTAAAGGTTATTATAAAGGTGATATCATATATCAATGGAGATTTTTTTCATTACCTCAAATATGTCTTAACAAAATAAATTACTGCTTTCTAGTTTGTGACATATCACTGATTGAAGTCTCATAAGTTTGAAAGCATTGCCATGACCACATCTAACTTGCATTTAAGGATGAATTTCTTCTTTCAATAACTACAATATAGGGAACATTATATATCAATGAAAAGCTTTCTTTGGTGTTTTAAATGGATCTTTAATACAAAATGATTTTATATCTTGTATTAATAGCTATGAATGACATAATAACAAGAGGTCTAGTGGCATGGGAAGATTTGTTGATGTAAAAAAAATGGTATTTGATTTGTACAACCCAATTTTAATTTCTTAAAAATATTTGGAGAATTTCATATTTTTGGCTTAATTGATGTAGATGTCTTGAGGCTAGGTTTGATAGTGATTGAATCATTTATTTTGTTGTCATTGATGTCAACTTGATAGTTTGTGTTGATTATTTACTGGAAGCCAAGTTACTCACTGTACTAATTACAAATCAAGTATTTGGTTAAATTGTGTGATTAGTTAAAGTGTACAACTGGTACATGAGAGAATCATAGATGTTTCTAGCTACTATATATACAGTTTCATGTCCTACACATCAATATTGAATGAGTTGTGATTGATTAAAGTGAGACAATTTAATCAAGTTGATAAATTAATGATAGTTGGTGAACGATTTGATTGGTTTATAAAATCTATGTTGTTTCAAGTGACAAAATTGAGCTTACTATGGTTACTAAGTTGTTGGATCATGGTCAGAGTTTTGTTTGATTTGGTTTACATAAAGTCATGTTTTGGGTCAATTAAACAAAGTTCAAGAAGAAAAATGAAAAACAAGTTGAATGTTTGTGTTTGATTTTGAACCAATAACATGTAGCCCATTTTAGATAGATCTTTTCTAATGTTGAATTGGTCAATGATGTGGCAATGATATAGAATCTATAAGTTTTGAAGGGTCAATTATATATTGGTAATTATGATGGAATTTCATGTAACTGTGTGTGTACATTTGGAAAAGTGAAAAGGCCAAATGTTCTATGTTAGATTGATGCATTGTTGAAGAGGTTGATCATGTGATACCAACTAATGATGAATTAGGTTTTGGTAATGCATTTTGGCAGAACATAGATGGACCAACTCATGGGGTAGCACATTTAGGGTCAGTGTCACCTAATGACGATAAGCATGTGTATATGGACAAAAATTATTTTGCAAGTGTGTGAGAGAGAAGAGATAGGTGGTTGTGATTGATAAGGGTTGTGTGATCAAGATGGTGGTTGAATGTCTATTGGGAAATGTAGATCGTAAACTAAAAATGATCCATTTTAGCAATATTAGAGTGTTATTTCTCTATTCACTATACTTTCTTAATCCTAATAGGTTGTCAATTTTAAAATCCTCTAACAAGGTCACTTGTTATGGGATGAACATGATCTTTAGCAAGATTTAAAGTTAATTCCTATAAGTAGGTGACTTATTAACTTGAGTTAGAGAATCCTTTTACAAGGCTACTCCTAATAGAGTAAATATCTTAACAGGTCTGAGAGAAATCCCTTAACTGGGTGACTTCTAATAGGGTATGCTCCTAAACAGGCATCATTTTAAGCTTCTAATAGGGCCAAGCCTTTAACATGATATATTTCAAAAGAGTACAAAATACTTGTGTGTATCAATTTGCATCATGGTTTTTCCATATGAGTAAGAGTTTCTACAATACAAATATTTATGTTATTATGTTAATTTTGTGGATGCTTTTATGATTTGTTTTATAGTTAGCCTCAAAAGTTAACATGGAATGGATGAATGAATGATTAGATGTTAGATATGGTATTGGTTCATCGATTTTGTGAAGTGGTGATTAAATTTTGAAGTTAGTGGATTACTAATTCACACCTCCCCCCTCACCTAGTAATTGTTGAAGTTGATGAAAGATCAACTCCACAACTCTCGAGAATCACCTGCATGCAAACATCTGTCATAGAAAGAGAGAAGCAAAAACTATGGAGGCTAGAATCCCTAGATCCATAGATGAGATATTCTTGATGAGAAAAAAAAAGATTTCTATTAACAAAAGTTAAATTAATAAAATTACAAAGAGATCAATCCTTATATAAGGAGATCAAAACCCTAACAAGTAAAACCTAGGTTACATGATAATAATTAATTATTATATGCCTAAATTTTAGCTTAAGTAAACTAAAGATAATAAGTGACTTAATAATTAAGTCAGTATTATTTAATTAAAAAGACAATATCTTATCACTCTAAAACCCCCCTTTAAGATAAAATTAGGGAGTAACTAAAAACTTAGAAACTATTGCTGAAAAAATTGGGTCCTGACAACAAAGCTTGCTGAGGTACCCAAGCACAATCAAATCTCTAAAAAGAGGAGAAATAAATAAAACCACGTGGGAAAAACCCTACTCCAAAAAGAGATGGAAATAAAATGTTCCAAAAGATAGGAACAAAAGGATGATTATGAAGAACACCACTGAAGCATAAAGCTACAAACACTACCAAACTACTGATCTGAAGAACCTCCACTATATAGAATATGACTAGGTAGAGAAGACTAAATCTAAATAGATGATCAATTGAAGATGAAAGGTATCTTCATGGCCTCCAAAAATAGGAAAGAAAGAATGTCTATATGGTAAATGATCCATCTCACCAAAATGCATGGTATCCAACCATTGCAATTGCCTAGTACATAGGATCAAATACTAAATACATAGCTCACTCCATCGAACCAAGAAAGAAATAGAACTGACATAACTCCCCCTATAATGCTAAGAGGTAAGACATGAACATTGAAATTGAATGCAATATCTCCTATAGAAAGACGAACTAGGAACATTGAGAGTGTGAATGAAGTACAAACACCTATAATGGCATGAGTCATCGACACATCATGAGGCTAATGTCATGGAAGAAATAGTCACTTGACAAAGGAAGATGGTGAATATGGCCAATCTAAAACCCCTCAAGGAACTTTATAATGTAGTGTGAGTACAACAAAACACAAAGATGCCCAAGATCCCAAAATGCAATAGAGTGACACTCGATCTCAATGTGTTTGCAAAAATACTACAAAAGGATGTCAAAAAAGATCAAAAGAGACATAAGGTTGATACAAGAGATAGCACAACCCATGAAAATTTATCTGAAATAACAAAATTGATCTTCAAACCTTAAAAAACAAAGATATCCACTAGAATGAAAAAAAAAACAAAAAATTGAATGGGATGCACCTGGAGTAGAATTTAGAAAATAGAATGTCTCAAGATATGTCTCCCAGAGTGAAAAATAGAACCTTTGACTTTGACTACATAAATTGGCAACCAAAACACATCAAAAATCCCAATAAACTACACCATCATGATAGACTCAAAACCAACTTTTCAATGATATTTCATTTATGAAAAATGGAGTCTGGATGAGTAAGTTATAGCCAAAAACATAGGTAGGTTTAAAAATGGTTGAAAAAGTAAAAAAATCACTACCTTGAGATATGTGCTAAATGCCTCAAAAAGTGTGCTTGCTAGTAACAAAAATTACATCAGGAAGCATGTTCGTTTGTACCAAAATTGTCTCGATTTGTGGACAAAAATCTTGATTTACATGCTAAAAATCTCAATCTGTGCCAAAAAATCTCAATTTACATGCAAAATCTTGATGTTCAATCCAAAATTCTCGATTAAGTGCCAAAAATATAAAATCATCGCCTCACATAGTGTACCCAATTTGGAAGCAAAATTATTTTGCTTGAGATTCCTACTATGTCTAAATTCGATAAATTTTCTATGAAAATAGGGGTTTTTGGGCATTCTGAGCTCAATGGCGAGGTTCGTTTGGGCTCAAAGTGCAACAAAAATTAGTGACCTTCTAGATTCAATATAGAAATTCTCTAAAAGCCACAGATCTAAAAATTGATGCCAAATCTCTCAAGAACAAAACAAGGGCATGAAGATCTAGTGATTTGATACCATGTTGAAGTTGATGAAAGATCAATTGCACAAATCCCAAGAATCACATGCATGCAAACACCTATCACAAAAAGAGAGAAGCAAAAACTATGGTTGTTGGAATTCTCAAATCCATAGATGAGACATTATTGATGAGCAAAAAAGAGATTGCTATTACCAAAAGTGAATTAATAAAATTACAAAGAGATCAATCCTTATAAAAGGAGATCAAAACCCTAATAGGTAAAACCTAGGTTGCATGATAATAATTAATAAAATAATTAATTATTATATGCCTATAGTTTAGCTTAAGTACAAGAGATATTTGGAGATGTTTATTATATGTGTACTTAATAATGCTCATGATATTTGGGATCAACTTAAGTTATTCAATGTTGGAGATGTTTATTTTCAAAAGGATAGAGTTATTAGTTTGAAAGGAAAATATGATGAGATAAAGATGGTAGAAGGTGAAAATGTTGCTTAATATGATCATATATTGAAAGGGGTACTTGTTTTGATTAAGTAAAAATAGGTTTTAAAGGACCCAAAAGCTTTAACAAAGTATCAAGAAGTCTTAAAAGTAAAACATAAGAACTAGATGCATAGAAGTCTTAAATGAAACACATAAAATCTAACAACAAAGTTCACAAAATAACAAGCCTCATAGAGATTAGAGACAAACATATAATGAGGAGGCCAACCATAAGTGAAGCTGAAAAAATAGCAAAAGGACAACAAAAAACTAGCACCTACATAGTCTTCAGTAGGTCAATAGCTTGATCTGCCAAAATGTGCATGTTCTTCGTAGTAGCCTTCATTTCCTCCATCTTGTTCACATCCCTACCCTTGTTGGAATGAGCCAATGTGTGCTTACTCGGTCCCTGGTTCTTGATCACAGTAGGGGAATCATGCCCTTTATCCTGCTCAAACTTTTTTAGAAAACTGCTAAAATTATCTGACATTGTCTTTAAAATGTTGCTATTATGATCAGCCATCTTCTTAATCATCCTTTCAATATTACCCATTCTGGCCTCTAGGCTATCCATCCTCTTCTGAGTATCACTATTAGCCTTCTCCAAAACCCTGTTTTTAGCTTCAAACATTGGGACCTTTTTCATTAGATTTTTTACCTCTTCAGCATTACCTATTCATTTAGAAAGCAGATCAATATGTTGACCCAAAGTGTGTTCCCCTCTGGCCATCTTTCTAAGCTACTTAAATTCCTTAAAAATAATCTACATTTGTTTTTTTAGGTTCCCAACTTCCTGTAGAATGGTCCCAAGATTACCCATAAGCCATTTTGTAAAACCCATCTCCCCCTCGTCCTTGTTATGATCAGGGGGTTGTTCCTTCCCACCATAATCCTCTTTGTCCAGAGCCATATTCTTGAAAAAATTCTCAACCCCCTCCTCCTGAGCCATCATCATTTTTCTTTTACTTTCTATTATGTGAATAAGAAATTCATCATTTGAGGGAACTGAAACCCTATACTCATTCTGGCCCCTATTACCCAGACCCTTTCCTCCACTTCCTTTCTTCTGAGAGCCTCTCCTCAGTCCCTCATCTAAGTCACTATCTTGGTTAGAATCACTCCCCTTAGCTTTCTTATTCTTCTTCTAAGAGCTACACCTAATACCCCCTTTACTCATATTCCCCCCTCCACTTCATCCATATCATAACCTTTCTTCGAGACACTGCCCTCTATATCATCCTCAACCGCCTTCAAACTATGCTTGGATTTGTCTGCCTTTTTTTATTTCAATAAATTCATTATGAGTACCATTAAGCCCTCATGACACACATGTTTACCATTGGGGTCATTTTCAATTGCATGGATGGAATTACCCAATGATTGTCTAACATAGAAGGGAAAATTGATCCTTATACCATGCCTAAAATGGTTAGCTAACATAAAATGAAAACCATAAAGCTTCATAAAATGACCATCCAAAGTAAGGTATTCTATAATCACAAAAAATACTAAGGCCACAAGATAGAGGCAAGGTTAAAGTAAGAGTTATCGATTTTCACCAGTTGATTACGTTCTTTAATGGAATCCACAAATTCATCAATCACCTTATCTGAAAGCTTCATATCATGGTAGAAATTGATGCCCTCCATATTCATCCCCATGGCTTCTGCAATTATCTCTTTCAACACCTTCATTCTTTGGTATCCAACAAGGATAAAACCATCCCTCCAAGTCTTGATGAATTACTAAGTGATAACAGGGTTATTCCCTTTGATCTTTTCCATAAAATTGGTGAAATTCCCATGCTTTATAATTTCCCATGCCTCCTTTTTCTTCTTCCACTCCTTGCAGCTAGTTGGTTCAATTCTCTTTTGTTTCCTTCTCATATTCTTCTCTCCAATGTCACTAAATTGATCTCTCAGAAAGACCCTATGTAGTTAATCACCTAAATCAATATCATAGTTGAAAGGCAAATTAGTAACTAAAACCCACAATCCATGTGGCATAAAATGCTCTATTCTAGAAATCATAACCCACCACTTCCTAAATGTGTTCAAAACATAAATGCTAATTTTTGACATGATCATTATTAGTATACCATCTTTTCTTACTAACCTCTTTATCATAATCGATAAAGAGGTATCCTTCAACAAGTAACAGATCATTGTTATTCCATATAACCTTTTACTCACCCATGCAAGCCACATCAGCTGCCCAGTTAGCAACTTGATTCGCTTCCCTAAAGTTATGGGTAACAACACATATTTCAAAAGAATTGATAATATTAATGGCCTAAAGGATAATATTACCAATAGTCCATGAAGGCTTAGTGATTTTATTAAGGCAATTAATGATATTAAGAGAATCTCCTTCCACCCAAACCTTCCTCAAATTTAAACTCTTAGCATAAATGAGACCATGTAGGGCAGCACTAGGTTTGACAACATGATTGGTTTGGATGCCAATAGGGATAGCCATACAACCTACTTTCTCTCCATAAGCATCCCTAATAACAATGCCACAAACAACAATTCCTGGATTACCTTTGGAGGCCCTATCAAAGTTTATCTTATACCAATCCATCGGTGGGCTATCCCATCTAGTAGTCTCCCTTGGATTAGGACCCTTTTGGTCCATACTCAAGCCACTAAGGTTCCAATTTTGAATCACCATCTCTTCCTAATCATTGTCAAGTTGCTGATCTAATCCATTGGCTTTGATATTCTCTATCATTAGAGCCTTAATCTTACAAAAAACTTAATCAAAGTTAGATTCAACACCTCTAAACACCCTGTCATTGTGCTCCTTCCATATACCCCAACAAAGATACAGGAGAATAAAATCCCACAATCTTAAGATCAAAGCATTATTAGAAGGAGGCTTCCAACTAATGAAAAACATTTGGATAGTGGGAGGGAAATCCCAATCAATGTTCATTAGACCGCACACCCTGTCCCAAATCTTTTTAGTATAAGAGCAATGCAAAGTTAAATGGTTGGCCAACTCAGCACCATTCTTGCAAAGGTAACATCTATTAATGATATTGAACCCTCTCTTCACTAAATCATCTATAGTCAAGATCTTATCCTATAAAAGAATCCAGAAGAAAATATTAATTTTAGGTGTCATACCTTTCACCCAAGCCTTGGCCCAATAGGGTTCTGGATGCATATCAAAAGACTTGATATAGACCAAGGAAATAGAGAACATCCTACTAGGATCATACTTCCATATCAATTCATCCTCCTCTTGACTTAAAAAGATAGCATTCAAAAACTTGTTAAGATTAGCCATGTTGTCATCCACCCTTTTGAGATCTAGCCAAGTATTATCCTCCCAACAATCCACAAAAAAAGTTCCAATGAGATTCTTAGATTTCTCTATGTAACTATTCCACCTTTGATCAGCACAAAGTGGATGATCTAGGATCCAAGTATCTTCCCAAAAAAGAACAGTCCTTCCATTTCTCACCTTCCATCTGGCCCCTTTCTTGATGATGTGTTTATATTTCTGAGTGTTTTTCCAAATCATGGAACCCATCGCACCAAATCATTATTAAGAAATTGATTAAAATTATGGTTATCCATATTATATTTATATCCCAAATGTTCCTCCATTCCCCTTCCTCCTTGTGCCATCTCCATAATAACTTGGCCAACAGAAATTCATTCATAGTTGTTACTCTTCTCATTCCATGTCTGCCCTTATTGAGAGGGATGCAAACTTTATCCCAAGTAATCAAACATAACCTTTTCTTTTTCTCCATACCAATCCATAAGAAGAGCTTCTGAATTTTTTCAATAGCTTAAGCAAACTTTCTAGGGATCTTGAAAACACTCAAAGCATAAAGTAGAACACTCTATAGGATGGACTTCAAGACAATAATCTTCCCAGCCTAACTGAGGAGGAAGCCTTTCCATCTAGCAAGTTTCATGTGAATTTTATCAATTAGCAAACTCCAAAAACTCTTAAGAGGGTCCAGACAAAGAGGTAACCCCAAATAAGAGCCAACTAGGGAACCAATCTCACAGCTCATAATCTTTTTAATTTTGTTTTTCCTAGAAACATTAACATTTATAATATAAAACACACTTTTGTTACAATTAATAACTTTTCTCTAAGCTTGCCCATAATCCTCTAAGGCCCTTTTAATATTTCTAGCATTTCTAACCAAAGCCTCTCCCATGATAATGGAATCATCCAAAAAAAATTGATGTGAGCATATCAAAGCTTTAGAAGATGGATTTAGGCCCACAAAGTCCCCAATATTCACCATTTTTTCCACAAATCTTCCCAAACATTCAGCCAAAAGAATAAAGAGAATGGGTGAGAGCAGATCCCTGTAATGTCCCGTTTAGGACATTTTCTTATTTTCTTCTTTATTCCTATTAGCCTTCATGATAATTCATATCTGATATATCTTAGTCTATCATTTGTTCTCCTATTTATATATATTATTACTAGTGAACAATCATGAATGGTTACATCCCTTCAAATAATAATTAACTAGTTGTTATGGTTAAGGTTTAATAGTTATTAATTAACAAATATTTAACAATATATATTAATATTTATTATATGTATAACATTTATTAATTATTAAATTTCCATATTTGTAGTGTATCCTTAGGATTATGGATAATATAAGCTATTTAGATAACATAATAATGTTATCACCATTCATTTAGTACCATCCTTATTTATTATAATTATTACATATATCATAAGATTCTTATATTGGTAGATGTATATTCTAATATTACTATATTAGTAGAATTATATTATCATTAGTAAATGATAATATATTATCATTATATATCATAAAATGTATTAGATGATTTTATATCATATATTTATCTATATAAATATATTAAATTAATAGAACATTATTGTTTAACTCTTATTAAAACCTAGTCTAAAACAGGGGACATCACAGGCCTCCCCTCTCAAAATTTGCTTGTCCTCAAGAAAAATCATTCATACAAAACTCCTTCATAGATACAAACATATTTGCATACGAAAGGCCTAGAAGGTTTATAAAACATACATCTCTAATGAATGAAAACACGAAGCAGACACGATGTAGACAGATGAAGACATGAAGAAAACACGATGCAGACACATCATACATTCTTTATAATTTTTCACATTGAAGTAGAGTAAAGGGAATGATTTATAACATATAGTTCCCCTATACACCTTTTGATCATAGATCCTGCAACACAAACAATTATTAGCATGTACATGTATATAATAGCTCCAAAGAAAAGTTCAGTCATGATTAATTAGTTCTAAACGAATATCCTACCAAGCCCAAAAGTGAAACTTTGGCCCTCTTGGCCTTGATGGCAGCCATTGACATCCATCAAGGTGGTGTACTTGGAAGATTCTCAATTGAATAGAGTTGACATGATGTTAAGTCTTAATCAATCTAAGCCCAGGAGCAGAACTTTGGCCCTCCTGGCCTTGATGGCAGCCATTGACATCCATCAAGGTGGTCTACTTAGATGGTAATCTTATTCCTCTTGCCTAAGCCCAAGAGCAGAACTTTGGCCCTCTTGGCCTTGATGGCAGCCAGTGACATCCATTAAGGTGGTCTTCTTAGGAGGTAATCTTATTCTCCTTAAATATCCTACCTAAGTCCAAGAGCAGAACTTTGGCCCTCTTGGCCTTGATGGCAACCAATGACATCCATCAAGGTGGTCTACTTGGTATATTCTTAACTAAGTTAAGTTGACATGATGTACAGTCTTAACTTAACCAATCTAAGCTCAGAAGTGAAGCTTTGGCCCTCCTAGCCTTGATAGTAGCCTTTGACATCCGTCAAGGTGTTCTACTTAGATGGTAATCTTATTCTTCCTACCTAAGCCCAAGAGCGAAAATTTGGCCCTCTTGGCCTTGATGGCAACCTATGACATCCATCAAGGTGGTCTACTTAGGAGGTAATCTTATTTTTCTTCTCTAGTTTGATATTTTATTCTTCCCTTCTTTTTCTTTTTCAACTATCTCAGAGAATCAAATGCCTTAAGATTGGATCTTGTCATGCTTCAAATTTGAGGACAGACGAGTCCTTCCAGTCAAGATCAGTATGAAAGGAGTTTCAATGCACCAAGAAGCATATTAATCTTCAGATGTGTTGAAGTTTGTCGCTGATGTTTTAGTTACGCTGCCAAATGTTCATTGTCCTCAATTACCAAACTTGTTCCTCTCTCAAATCCTGAATTCTTCAATCCACTTATCTCTTTCCCAAGCATATCATGTCTATGAATAGGCCATTAACAATATCCAACCAACCATGGCTTGATGGAATATTCACTTTTTCAAGCATCAACGTCTCATTATTCCCTGTTGACCAGTGCATAAATCTTGCTGATTGACCACAGGAGCCATAAGCAGAGTAAGGACTAATCCAAATCATCATCAATTAAATGAAAGGAAGGTTCTGGCTTTTTCTTTTCCTATAGGAATTTTTTCTTGGATCTTTCGTGTCTAGCTTGGCACTCCTTTTTATCGTCTGACTCAATTTTTATCCAACATTTTCACCCAACTCAATTTTTATCCAACATTTTCACCCAACTTGTTCTATATGTTTCTGAGCACTTACAAAAGATGGCACAATAGCCGCATTCCAAACTCTGGTTGTCCTCAACAATATGTTGTGATGATTTAGACTCCAATCTGAAACTCAATAGTTATTACACTTTCTACTAGATGAATTGTGCCTCCTCAATATTCATCTTTAGCGGCAACATTGGCAATGTTCAAGAGATGTTTTCTCATGAATGGAAATTATGAAACTAAGATGTTTCCTCCCTTCATGTTTGCCAATTTTGATGGATGATTTGGTCATATGTTTAAGCTTGTTGACTTCATTTCACCATGTGACGAGCAATTTATTTTTTTTCTTTCTCTAATGTTAAAGAGACTGGCAATATTTTCCATTATATTTTTACAAATTATTTCCATGTTTTTAATTGTACGACATCGATATGAGAGCATCGTGAGATGTCATGATAAGAACAGATGATGCCAAGAAGTGTAACCAATAGATTGAGCACATAACCTCCAATCGGTTTACGCGCTAATCCACTCCATAAAAACCCTATTCATCTGCTCTTTATCTTTGTATTACAAATTTGTTTAGGTTGTTCAATTTGCAACATCTTCCAAACGTTGAATAACCAGAAAGATTGCAAAATGTGCTGATTGAATCTCTTCCATGGCAATCAGAGAGCACTAGGATTTTCTCATCTAAATCTTGGCCCTGAAAATCATTTTCACCTAAGAAAATCTTAGGTTGTAAAGGACGGAGAAGTTCAAGTAGCAGTAATCATATTGTGAGCATTTCTTGTCCATTGCCGAGCGACAAAGAGCTTTAGACTATAAATTTGACACTTGCGGTGATGGAAAAATATCTCTGTCAGAGCGCATAACCTCCCGCAGTGGAAAATATGACCAATGGCATAGCTCAAACACCACAAGAGCAACTTGGGACAAAATAATCTCACATGAAATATAGACGTTCATCTTTACAAAGATGCACATAATATAACTGTAATAGAAAATCTGATCAAATCCAAAAGATCAATGTTACCAGAATGGATATAGTCATGATGCCACAAAGACATAAGCAGATGCAACAAAGAATCCACATAAAGGAAGCCTTTAATTTCCTTCTATCAGTGTTATCCCTTCCTCTACATAGAGCGTGATAAAATATGTGCAAGTTTATTCCAATTTTGATATATGTTAAATATTTCAGTATATATATCTTATCTCAAAATTTATTTATTTTTTGTAGTCCATCATTTCATACATTTATTTCTATTGATGTTCTCCCCATCAGGATGGCAGGAACATGCTTTGATACCACTGTAATGTCCCGTTTAGGACATTTTCTTATTTTCTTCTTTATTCCTATTAGCCTTCATGATAATTCATATCTGATATATCTTAGTCTATCATTTGTTCTCCTATTTATATATATTATTACTAGTGAATAGTCATGAATGGTTACATCCCTTCAAATAATAATTAACTAGTTGTTATGGTTAAGGTTTAATAGTTATTAATTAACAAATATTTAACAATATATATTAATATTTATTATATGAATAACATTTATTAATTATTAAATTTCCATATTTGTAGTGTATCCTTAGGATTATGGATAATATAAGCTATTTAGATAACATAATAATGTTATCACCATTCATTTAGTACCATCCTTATTTATTATAATTATTACATATATCATAAGATTCTTATATTGGTAGATGTATATTCTAATATTACTATATTAGTAGAATTATATTATCATTAGTAAATGATAATATATTATCATTATATATCATAAAATGTATTAGATGATTTTATATCATATATTTATCTATATAAATATATTAAACTAATAGAATATTATTGTTTAACTCTTATTAAAACCTTGTCTAAAATAGGGGACATCACAATCCCCCTGTCTTAAGCCTCTTGAAGCCCTTAAAAAAGGAGCAGGAGAGTCATTAACAAGAATTGAAAAAGTGGCAGAGAAAACCAACCTAAGGACCACATCCCTAAATTTCTTGTTAAAACCAAAAGATTCGAGACCTTGTTGAAGAAAAGCCCAATCCACTCTATCATAAGCTTTGGAAAGGTCCACCTTAAGGAGAAACCCTTCTTTCTTAGACATCGTGAGAGAGTAAATGTTTTCATGAAACAAAATAATGGAATCCAAAAAATTTCTTCCGGGAACAAAACCATTTTTCTATCTTGAAATAAAATTTGGGAGAAAAGGAAAAATTCTGAGAGTTGACACTTTAGAGATAATCTTATAAAAAGAATTGCAAAGACTAATAGGTCAGAACTGATCCCTACTATCTACTCCCAGCTTCTTAGGAATAAGAGTAATGAAGGTTCCATTCAATTATTTTAGAATTTTCCTAGAACCAAAGAACTCCTTGACCCCATTACAAACATTAGTACCAATGGTATTCCAATACTTATGAAAGAACAAAAAGGGAAACCCATCTAGCACAAGGGCTTTATCTCCATCAAATGAGAAAACAACCTTAGATATCTCATCATTAGAAGGAATGGAAGTAAGAGATTTATTCTGATCTTCAATGATACAATTTGAAATGCAAGAAACAAATTCTACTTAGCCACATCCAAATTGGGGTCACCTTAGAGCAAGTTACTAAAAAACTCCACTGCTTCCCTTTTAATAGTCTCCTCATCCTCAGTAGTACCTTCTTCCATGTTGAGTCTAGAAATTTTATTAGCCATCCTATGCTTCAAAGTGGTCATATGACTAAACTTAGTATTCTGATCCCCTTCCTCTAAAAAGGTTTTTCTAGAATGCTACCTCCAGTACATCTCCTCCTTGGTGATGATATCATGAATCTCGGCCAATTTGACACTTTCTTCCTCCATAGAAACAACCTCATATCCATCAATTTGGATCATATCCTGAATCTCTTTAAGCTCCTCCAAAATCTTCTTATTATTCTCAAAAATGTTTCCAAAAGTGTCTTTGTTACATTTTTTGATATTTTTCTTAACATTCTTTAGCTTAGCAACAACTTTGAACATAGCAGTACCCTCCACAGTGATACCCCACCACTCCTTTATGAGATTCTCTAGATCTGGATAAAGAATCCACATTTTTTCAAACTTGAAAGGAATTTTCTCTGATAATTAAGCAAATCAGCCACAAGAAAAATAGGATAATGATCTGAACCCAAATGGACTTGAGCAGTGAGAGAACATTTATATCTTAAGAACTAGTCATTACTTGTAGGAGCTCTGTCCAACCTAACCTAAATGAGGTCCTTTCCAGTTCTTCTGTTAGTCTGAGTATACTCAATCCCATGCAAGTCCAGATCATGTAGAAGATGATTGACTATAAATTCCATTAAATCTAATATATTGTCTAGATTAGTTTGGCTACCTCCCATTTTTTCAGCTTCTTTCAAAGGGGTATTAAAATCCCCCATAATGACCCAGTTCTCCTCTACAAAATACTTTCTCTAATTAGTGATATCTTCCCAAAGAGCCTTTCTACCCCACTAAGTATTGGGAGCATAGAGATTAGTAAGCACCCAAGCAAAGCCATCCTTTGAGTTAGAAAATCTTATATTCATCATGTTGCTATTCTGAGAAACAATCTCTCCATGAATCCATTTATTATTCCAATAAATTGCCATTCCACCTGAAGCCCCCTCAGAATCATTCTTAATCATCTTACCTCCCCTAAAAATTGATAGTCCTTCCACTTTATCTTTTAGCATTTTAGTTTCTTGAATAACAACAATATCTAGTTTGTTATCCCTAATCATGTTTTTCAAAATGTCATGTTTATGAGGATTGTTTAATCCTCTGATATTCGATGAAGTGAACTTCATTTTTTTATGGAAATTTTTTTACTCAAGGATAGTCCTCTGACTACCATCAGTAATACTTCTATTAGTCTCAATAATTCTTTTTTTCATATTATAAGGTCTACCCACAGAGGAAGTGGATAAACCAACATCTCCACTCTTGAGTTTTTTTCCATTGAAGAGGGATAGGAGTTCCTAATCTTGTTAGCTTTAGAATCCCCTATGAGATGTGCCAAACATTTCTCCTTTCTTATTACTCTTGGTTTTAATCTTATTACCAACCAACACTAGAAGTCTCCTCCTCCCAAGTCTCCTCTTCCTCTTGTGAACTAGTTAAGAGATCCTCAACTTCCCCACTAACAAAATTGTTGTCTAATGTTGTATCATTAGCCAAGGGTTCATTTATGAATTGATCAACTATACCATCAATATTATCATCAATAGTAGGGTCCTTTCAAATCTTCCTACTGCCATTATCACCCCCCTTCTTGGGGTTATTCTCTTCCCTTACATGGGCCTATCCAAGATCTTTACTGCTAGGATTCAACATATTTTTCTAAACCTCATCCCTAATACCCATCTCCTTTTCCTTTTCCAAACCCAAACTAGGTTGGGAAAATTTAGCACCCAAAGTCTCACCTCTACTCTCGATTCTGTTATGATCATTTAGTTCTTTTCTCACCCAAACTTTCTTGACCTTTTTAGGAGCCCCCTCCAAAGATGGACAATTTTTGGCCCAGTGTCCAAATTTTTTACAATGAAAACAAGCAAAGGGGATAGATTCATACTCAATGTGTTGATTCCAAATACCCAACTTAGATTTAAGTGAAATAGATTCGGGCATATTTGTGCCTTAGTAAACCCCAACACCAATTCTAGCATAGTTCATTCTTCTCCTTGAGACTGTTACAAGATCCACAAAAAGGAGCTCACCAAAAGTATTGGCAATACCCTGAAACACATCCTCCACCCAAAACTCAAGTGGGAGTCCTATCAACTAATCTAGACTGGAGCTTGGATACTAGAAGCATCCAAAGAATAAAAGTTCAGAGTCCATTTTTATTGAACCAAAGTATGCCTCCCCAAAACCCATGGACTACAACAAAGGATATCATTTTTATCTTCTTCATAGAAAAAGCCGAAAGAAAGGCACCCTTTGGCCATCACCGTGATGTCAACCTAACCTTTCAATGTTCATTTCTTTCTCACATAAGCCCTAACAATTTAAATGTTGGGTCTGGCACCTAAAAAGCTTCCAACCAAGGTAAAATCCATTTGGGAAATATTTTTATCAATGATTTGATTTGAGATTTCAATAGAATACATACCTTTGTCCTTCAAAGAGATATCCTTGACTAGTGGAAAGACAGACTTGCTAGCTGGTCGAATTCCAAATAGGCTAGACAATTTTTTATTCTTCTTAGGCCCCCCTTGAGTCCTCCAAAGTCTCACCATCATAGGGATCAATAGCCTGTATAGAAGAATCCCTTACTAACTCTGATCACACTCTAGAACCAGATGGATCTATCGCATTCCCACCTAATGAATTCAAACTAGCTTTCACACCCACTCCCTTGTCCCTGCTCTTGCATGCCATTATATATATTACAATATACCCAAAATTAATTGAAAGGGGTAGTTGTTACAATCATAAATTTTGGTGGAATTATTGAAGTTGTAGTTGTGGTAAGTAAAATTTGAAAGCCTTTTTACCAATTTATGCAATTGGAGTTTTTGCAATTCATGAGTTGAGAACTTTTGAGAAATTCTCTATTGGTGGGCTAATTAGTAAGCTTACTACTTTTTAGATGGGTAATTATGATAATAGTATTCCTAAGGTTGAAGCTTCTATTAGACACTCTAGTGTAGGAGCACCTCATACTTTCAAGCCAAAATTGAAGATTTGGAAGACCACAAAGACCCTCAACACAAACTAGAAGGATGGAATGTATAACCAGGGTCTTCAAATCAATTGGAAGATTTTAGAACGTATAATGATACTAAAATAATGCAATTCCTCAATCATATTGTAAGGTTCTCAAAAGGACTAATAGTTGGTTTTAATGGACTAATGATGTCCAAATTTCAATAATGTTTCAATAATGTTTCTAGGATTCTAGGGAACGTTGAGGATGAGTCTAGTAGGGATATTAGGGAAATAGGTGAAAGACTTTAATAATAAGAAAAGGGCTTTAATGTTTAATAATCCATTAATGTTTTAAAATTCAAATATTCAAACATGAATGGCTAGTTAGGAAATGGAGGGAAAATATTTTGTTTAAACTTTAATCCTTCCTTCTCAACAATGATTGTCAGTTGGAGTCAAATTTTTTAGGGTATCATATAAATTGGAAAGAGTCTCTAATGTAAGGGACAAAATATATATTGAAAGATTGGTATGTACGAATAGGGAAAACAACAATAAGAAAACTTCATTCCTTGCAATTTGAATTCCATTGCTTTGGATCTCCAAATGATTGGTTTGTGTTTGAAAGACTTTGACAAGGTTTTCTTTATGAACTACCATGTTTTATTGATAAGTTTCCTATCTTTATAGACTTGCTATTATGCCAGTTTTAAAATTGGTAAATTTCTTGTAATTATTTATTTGCTATAGTAGGTTTTAAAGGGAATGGAGATCTTTCCATGAGGATGAAGCCCTGATACTCATGGAAAGAGTTAATCTAACATGTATGTTATATTACCAAGCAAGCATGTGTAGGCTTAGACAAGAAAGGAGTGAATTTAGTTAAACAACATCATTAATAATGCATGTTGTGGTATAGCAGTAGAGATTCTACCCCAAGAAGGGGACTATTTGTTGATTGGAGACATTAAACAATGGCCATGTGAAGATGAATCCAGTATTATTTGGGATTGAAAGTGTGTGTGATTAGGTGATTTGGAAAGCCCTAGTTCAAGGGTTTGGGAGTGCTAGTTTGGGGGTTTTGATGTTGTAAGGTATTAGAGGGTAAATCCTTTTGGGATTAAGAAATTGAAGAGGTGACAAGTCATTGTCTAGGAGTTGGAATTGACTGGATGTCATTGTTGATACTTCCTTTGAAAAATGAGATATTTCTATGCATTATGAACAGTGTACAATCATGTATAAGCATAATGGTCCATGGTAACCATACCCAAGCTCTTACTATGTTATAGAACCATTAAAAGGGGGTTAGTAAATGTCTATAGTTTAATGAGTGTGGTGAGAAAAGGTAGAATTATTTACAATTCAAATTTGATGTAGGGTATTGAATAGCCTGTTAGATTTTTGGGTTATGTGAGGGAATTTTGTGAAAAGCTCTAGGATTTCCTAAATATAGGCAATTGAAATCTTTATAAGAACTCCTCATCTAGGTTCCTTGAAGATAGTATTGATAGGTCATTCCCTTGGCGAATTTAGGATTGTTGATAGCACCAAGTACCTAAACCTTTGATATTTATAACTCTCATTGTGCATTTAATACCACCACCCTTCATCTACATCATGCTCATTATCATTGAATCTAGGAAGTAAAGGTAAAGAAACTACTACTTGGTCTTGTCTTAGTAATCTAGAGTCATCGTTTGATGAAGAAAGGAAATAAGATGAGTTTGAAGCTTTTCTTGCTAAGAGATTACCTAGAGGTACCAATAAATATAAGGAAAATTTTCCATTTATTTATTTCTCATGGAATAAGCATGGTCATATTTTTGAAAGATGTCCTAACTCTAATGTGGACCAGAAAGAGAAAATGAAGAGATTCAAGGACAAAAGGATGTTATTTATATTGCAAGAATGATGTTATTTCAAGGGAATGTTTCAAAGATGTTTTGGAGAGAATCCATAAGAACTATAATTTATAAACTAAACCAAGTACAAGTCAAGAAGGTAACTAGTAAGACACCCTATGAACTATGGTATGGTCATACTTCTAGTGTGAATTATATCAAAGCTTTTGGAAGAAAATGTTGTATCAAGAGAGATGATTTCACTACAAAGTTTGATGCAAAGAGTGATGAAGGAACATTCCTAGATTATTGTACCAAGAGGAAAGAATACAAGTGTTGGAAAAAAATAACTAAAAAAATGGTTGAAAGTGCTAATGAAAAGGTAGATGAATTTCTATACATATTAAAGGTCAGGATATGATATTTGTTCAACCAAAAGTGCAAGAAAGTATTGTGCGAAACAATTAAGAAAACACAAAGGTACAAATGGTCAATGAAGAAGAAGTACGTATACCTAAACTAGTAATATAAGGGCACGTGATATTGAATTATTATTCTAATTAAATTATTGGATACATGAATGTAAGAATGAAGCCTTGAAAAGTTATGACTAGGTCAAAGCAATAGAAGATGAACTTGATCATATTGACAAGACTGATACTTGGACTTTGGTGCCTCGACCAAAGAACAAGAATGTGATTGGTGGAAAGTGGGTCTTTAGGAAAAAAATGAATGAGGATCATAATGTTTTCATGAATAAAGAAAGATTAGTGTGCAAAGGGTATCATCGAGAAGAAGGTTTGGATTACACTAAGACTTTTGTACCAATAGCTAGACTTGAAGGTATGAGAATGTTACTAGAATATGCAAGTTATAAGAAGGTCAAAGTTTTCTAGATGGATGTTAAAAATTATTTTTTGAATGGTGTATTGGAAGAAGATGTATACATTGAGAAACAGAATGGTTTTTCTTTATAAGAATATGAAGATATGGTTTACATGTTGAACAACGATTTGTATATTTGAAGCAAGTTATAAGAACATGGTATGAAAGGTTATATTCATACTTAGTGAAGATTCATTTCAAAAGGGAAAGTGAAGATATAAATGTGTATTTGAAGTTAGATGGTGATAGATAGTTTGTTATTAAAGTCTTTGTGGATGACATTATATTTGGAGTTGGTGATAACATGAGTATGGATTTTACTAAAGATATGAAGAAAGAGTTTGAGATGTCAATTATTGGTGAGATCAAATTCTTTATTAGGTTAAATGTAATGCAAATGGAAGATGACTGTTGGGTGATGCAATGCACTCCCCTGTCCACAAGTGGTTAATTATGTGGTGTTCCATGTTCACTAACAGTCATGGCTTTTGGTGCAATGGCAAATGGGCCCTACAATTGGTATCAGAGCCTGGTTTTGGCCTGGTCATGGGTTCAAATCTCCCCGGTGCCTTCCCGACCCGCATAAGCACCTGGTATGCATGTCAAAGGGGAGATTTTTGGGTGATGCAACGCACTCCCCTAACCATAGGTGGTTAATTATGTGGTGTTCCATGTTCACTAACAATCATGGCTTTTGGTGCAATGGCAAATGGGCCCTACAATGACATGTTTATTTTTTAGTTGAAATATGTCAAGAAGGTGTTGAAGATTTTTAGCATGGAAGATTCAAAGTTAGTAGCTACACATATGGTCACAAGCTATAAATATATAAGGATGATGCTTCAAGTCTAGTTAATGAGACACTACAAAGATCCATGATTAGAAAGTTGTACTATGTTGTTCATAGTAGACTTGTTATTGCTCACACATTTGGAATAGTTGAAAGATCCAAAGGAAGTATCTATGGTAGCAATGAAGAGGATATTCAAATTTATTAAAGGAATAAATAATTATATTATTTTATATTCTCATAGTGATGACTTTGATTTAAATATGTTTACTGATGTAGATTGCTTGAGAAATCTTGATGATAAGAAGAGAATAGATGGTGGAGCATTCTTGCTAGGAGGAGGATTTATTTATTAGATTAGTAAGAAATAAATATCTAGAGGAAGTGACAAGTACAAAGGTATACTACCTTTGAAGATCTTCTCATGAAATAAGATTGGACATCTTTCTTTTAGATGTCCTGACAAGGAAAAGGATAGAAAATCCAAAGAGAACAAGAAGAAGACATGTTATCTTGTAGAAGAAGGTTACTAATGAGGAATCTGATGGAAGAGAAGAAGAAGAGATTTTGTTTGTCGTAGTAAAATAAGATCCCTCTAATGGTGATGAGAAATGATTGGTTTACGATATGATTCATGATGGACATTGGATATTTAATGATGATTAATCACATAACATGACTAGTGATAAAAGTAATATCATTAGAAAAAAATAATGTGACAAGGGATTGGTAAAGGTTGGAAATAATAGTTCTTGTGCTATGACAGGAAAGGGTTATGTTATCCTAAATAATAAAATAGACTATGATGATGTTCATTGGGTTGAAGGTTTGAATTGTTAAGTGTTTCTTAGTTAAATAACAAAGGGTATAGACTAGAGTCCAATTAAGGAATGTGTAGGATCATGAGAAAATTTAAAAGATATGATTTCTATTTAATGAACAAACCAAAGGTAACATCACTACTATATTTGGACCTGAATTGCAATGACAAGATGTTGCAATTATGACGTCTACCCACCACACTAACGACAACACCACGAATTGGCTCCTGATGACCACCAAAATTTTGTTGTTGTAAATTGCAATGGCGAGGGTTTCCATCATAAGAGTGATAGATGACATTTTCATAACTTGGAAGAAGGAAGGGACAAGAGTTCATGTTCACGATGTCATAATTGTGACAATAGGATGTCACAATTATGACATCATAAGCTCCTGGCATGTTGTTGTAATTGCGATGTCAATGCAACAATTGTGTTGTGGAAGTGATGTTCATTCATGAGGACTAGTCATTGTAATTATGACACTGTTGCGACAATTGTGTTGTGCAAGTGATGACTAGCCATCAAAAGAGGCTATCACAATTGCGATGGCTAGTCAAATTATTTTTAAAAATGTTTCTTTTAACACCTAGGCCAACCTAATGAGCTATTCTTGGGCCCTTCTTGATCTCTTCATGTTCTCTCACCGTGTGTTTATATATATAAATATAGTCCCACATAAGAATGAACAACATATATTTTGAGCTCTCAAAAGTGGATGTAGGACACCATGATGTCTTTGGTAGTGCTAATGTTATTAGTACTTTTTCTCCAGCGGCAGAAGAAGTATGCCTGATGAATATAGCCAGGGAACTGGATGCACATCCATGAATATTTTGGAAATTCTTATTAA
This sequence comes from Cupressus sempervirens, assembly GCA_028749045.1. Classification (NCBI taxonomy): domain Eukaryota; kingdom Viridiplantae; phylum Streptophyta; class Pinopsida; order Cupressales; family Cupressaceae; genus Cupressus; species Cupressus sempervirens. The sequence goes on from CM053789.1 coordinate 541,264,587, forward strand.
GAGATTTATCAAATTGCTGCAAAGGGATCAATGACTTGATTAAAAGTACACACTTCTCAACTCGTTCTTTTCTCTTACACAATAAAAAAAATTGGACTCCTACATCAATGAATTGAAGGAGCACCTCATTGGTCATGAGATCAACTCTGAACTCATCAAAACTTGTAGGCATCCACCAATTAATAGAGTGTTTAACAAGATGCTCATCATGATGGTCATTCCTTTATTGGTGGTACTCATCCTCCTATTGGTTGTCATTCCATCATTGGCGATACTCTAGTGATCACTCAAAAAACTCCATCAAATGCTAGGGTAAGGGATATCCATCAGAGATTGATTATTTATATTCATTGACCCCTATAGGTAGAATATTATTTGACAAAACTATCACAAATTTCTTGGACATAGGCTCCAACTTGTTTTCAAAGAAAGTTCACGAACATATTGGATTTTTTTTATTGAGGAGGAAAGCCTAATTGAGGAAGAGAATATGGATTATCATACTACAATGAATACAACTCGAAAAAGATTTAGCTCATTGAGTAAGAAAAATGTTCTCAGTACCAAGAATATTCTAATAGACTTAGCAAACCATAATTCAGCCATAGCTACTCCTCCAACTAGAATTTTCTTTAAAAAGATCATTACCAGCTCCACAAAGAAAAGACCAGATATGTTAAAAAAGAAAGCTTTGGCAACCCCCAAATTCAATTCTACATTTCTTGGAGGGAAGGATTTTGTAAAGGAAAATCTAAGTGATTTGTAAAATATATATGATTCATCAGTCAACAAGAAGGATTAAAAAACACCCAATGTAAGAGCTAGTAGTAGCTTTGAAAGCTAGATATCACCAAGGATAAGTCAAAAACCAAGCAACATATTATGTAATTTTTCACTTAACAGATTGCTATTTTTTTGAATTGTGAGAGTCTCGAGACCAATGTAGTAGTCTTTACCTATGGATATCTTTGATAATTCATAATTATGTGATAGATCTATTATCATAAGCTTGAATAATGAAGAATTGGAAGACCTAGCTCCAAGATCCAATTCATTGATCAATAGACAATAAAAATCTCCATGGTTTCAAGATTAATCAATTGAATGATTGATTTTGGTAAAGATTTCAGTCCTATACAACTTATCTATAACATCTTACAAGTCTAAGACACTCCAAAGTGTCTAGTAAAGATTGAAGCTTCTAGCAACCACAAATTTCCAGTGTGGTCAAGGAAGAAAGATCTCCAAGAGAGGCTGACAAATTTTAATATATTTTTTTAAAAACTGAAGCCTATTAACATATAATCTCATTGATATCTTAGATCCTTCTTGAGGTTTTCTAAATCTTTTCCATTTTCTTCTCTACTATCATGGTGTGCAAGGGTTTTCTATGTGAGTGCTTCAAAGGTTTTTCTCGCATCTCTTTTATTATTGCAATAGTATTTGTATATAATTAGGCACATACATCTTCTATTAAAAACTTAGATCCACAACAAACAATTTCAACTTCCTCAATGCTATTTTTTAAATTATGAATACATACAACCTTCACAATTGGAGATTTATGTGTGAGAGCATGTTGGGTGAAGGAAGAGACCATATAATTTATTTAAGTATATAAAAATTGTTCTGCTAGGGGAGATTCATGAAAGCCCTACAATTTTTTCACAAGACAATCAGGAATGACATTGCTATAGACTCTAACAAATACACTAGTTTTTTTGCAATGTTGCATACATTTGAAATCCTTGGATCATGACAAGCTAATACATGAACATATGAACTCCACTAGTTTTGAGCCCAACCTCTTCAAATGAATTGCCTTGTTAACATTTGTGTTAAATTTAGAAGCATAAGGAAATTCTTATAAAGTGTTTAATAGAAATCCCATCAAAATATAGTTTTGTAGAGTATGATCATGACTTTCTATGTCCAATCAAAGCTACAAAGATGAATCTTTTAAGCCTTTTGTGCAATGGAAAGAGAAAGTGCAGAGGTTTCCTACTTTTCACTTAAGAGCGTCATGAGAGGATGCACTGATCCATAGGTTAATGGATTTGGCATGGGCTAGCAACTCAATACCTACATTATTCAAGCAAGCTTATACTAGAATTATGTTCTCAACAGTGTGTTGGTTCATATGAATGCAAATTATAGCAGCATAGTAGATGGACACCAAATGTTTGAAAAAATGCCTTAGTGTAATTTGATTTCATGGAATGTCATTATTTTTATAGCACATGACATGAGTGTAATGGTGACACTCTTGAACATAGTGGTGAAATGCAATAATTGGGTATGAAGCCAAACCACTAAACATGTGATGCTGAATAAAAAAAGGAACAGGGAAAAAATTTCACATTATATGTATGCTAAATGTAGATGTGATGATTATAGGATGAGCTATGCATGGCCATAGCAAGGATGCATTGATGTTTTTTTTCACAAAATGTGCAAAACTCTTATTAGACATTATTCTATTATATATACAAACATTTTCCTAGCCTATGCACAATTGATAGCTCTACAATAGGGTAGGGAGATACATAAATCTATGATAAATTATAAAGCATTGCATTATAGTACTATTCTTCACTATTAGTCCAACCCAACCAAAAAATCTTAAGACATTTTATCACTAATACAAAAACTCAGATTTGACACTTGATGACTATTCGACAATATAAACATGGCATCTATTATTATTAAGAAATAATGTGCAAAAGAAAACAAATTAGGTCTAAAAAAGACAATATTCAGAATTTAGGATGATCATTCATTAATCCCAAAAAATTATGTCATTACAACCACCAAAAGAATCTAAAAAGATAGAAGGAAAGTAGTAAAAAACATAAAACTAATCTAAATAATATTTTTAATAAAAGAACATAGGAACAACTTTAAAATAGTTTCTAAGATAGAGATTTTGAAAATATTAAAACCAATTTATAGAATAGAGAATTTGAATAGAATATGCATACCTTTGTGTGTAAGTGTAATATGTGTATTTGAAGGGAAGGTGTGATCTTCTCAGATGTCTCTTGACCACTACTCTATCTCTGCTTGGACATGAATAAGCCTTCCTACACAAACCTCCAACCAACATAATCAATCAAGCAAACCCCAATCAGAAAGTAGAAATTATAAAAAATATAAATATTTTTTAAAAGACAACAATAATTTTAAAGAAAATGGGTATGCATCATTCAATCCCTACTCCTCCAAATGCATCTATCCTAATGTACCCATTGTTGGGTGATGCGACGTGCTCCCCTACCCACAGGTGGTTAATTATGTGGTGTTCCATGTTCACTAATAGTCATGGCTTTTGGTGCAACGGCAAATGGGCCCTACAATTGGTATCAGATCCTGGTTTTGGCCTGGTCATGGGTTCAAATCTCCCTGGTGCCTTCCTGACCCGCGTAAGCACCTGGTATGCGCGTTGAGGGGGAGATTGTTGGGTGATGCGACGCGCTCCCCTGCCCACAGGTGGTTAATTATGTGGTGTTCCATGTTCACTAATAGTCATGTCTTTTGGTGCAACGGCAAATGGGCCCCACAAGTGGTATCAGAGCTATGGTTTTATTATTGTAACCCTAGATTGAATCCATGGGAATGCATGAGAGGATAAAAGAAAGTGCAAGATATATGAACGATTTATTGCAGATCTGAGGGTTTTGGGTTTGCTGTTATGATGGGATGTTAAAAGATTTGGGCATGTGAAATTGTTGGACAAAAATATTTTTTCGGATGTTTCATTTAAATGAGGGTTTTGGGGGGTAGCTTGTAGAAATGACATCCTGGGTAAAAACAGACCTCACCATTGGATCCGGGTCGACATTTCCATAAATTTTGATATATAATATGCCCTAGTTTGGCCATGTTCAGAGGAAATGAAAGAGTTTTTTGGTTTCAGCCCATGATGGCCGTCAAATTTAATTCCGTCGGAATTTTCGTCACTGAAAAAATTAAAAATGAAAAATCGTACTGAAAATGGTAAAAAGACTGTCTTAGTAAAATAGCCATAACTTTCTCTCAGAATATCGGATTTTAGAGTTCTTATAGGTGTTGGAAAGCTAATTCAGAGCACTACAAGATGGTGTAGGTTTGGTTCTGAGATTTTGAGATTTTTTCAGGTTTTAAGAGCCCTAAAGTCAGATGTTGTTTATTTTGAGCACGGATTAGGACATAACTTGGGCATACGGAGTCGGATTTTGGACTTCGAGTAGTCAACGAAAAGCTCTTGGAGAGCTCTACACATTGGTTTAGATTTGGTGTAGGTTTGGCATGATTTATTTATTGATATATTGATCTAAACAGTTTATAGACATATTTTGACTATGGTAACATTACGAGTTTATGGCATTAGAGATTTAAGATTTGATGTCATTGTATACTCAGTTCATATTTCAGATTGGTCTCATGATGATATGGTTATCAGTGTTTGGTTTGGATATGCATGATGACTTGTTGGGTCTACAAGTTGTGCAGTTTTGTAAGCAGTCTATACTTACAGGTTGCATTTATAGCTTGGTTATGGGTTGTCTTTGCCCATTGATCTTTCATTATTGATGCATATTCAGATTGGTGGCTTGGATTTGGGTTGTCTATGCCCTAAGTCACATGATTTTATCTTCATGTAGAAGGGATGAGATGTTGTTACCAGGTACAGTCATGGCAGAGGATTGTGGTTGACTATGCTGACAGGTTGGACATATTGAGAGCCAGATGCTCGGTTCATGGATGTGATCATGGTGTCATGGATTTTTGGCATGACATGATTGGATATATAGGTACATCCTTGATGTTTATTAGCTTGGATTTTTTGATTCAGTTATGGTTGTATATCTTCTTGGTTGAGGATCATGGTTATTTGGTTTCTTTTGAGGAGCTCATGATGTGCACTTTGAGTTCTTTGATAGTTTGATGTCTTGGTTGATTCTCATGGTTAGAGGATGGATTTTCATCATTATGTCATGGATAGCTTGGATACATAGTTTAGTGGGAGCTTGTGACAGTGATGGGGTGACAGTGCAGGATTAGTTCCTGGTTTGGTTTATATCTTCTTGGTTTGGAGAGGATGGATTTTATGATGCCATAGGTGACTTGGTACCACGGTTGAGTGGGAGTTGTTGGCATTGATATATTTATTGAGTGTTTGCAGATGTTAGAGGTTTGTCTTAGATCCTGTTGCTGCAGAAGCATCTTTGACATTTGCATGGTGCACTTGTTTTCTTCATGGTGTGTGGAGATGGTTCTTCCTGGTATGTGGAGATGGTTTTCTTCATGGTGTGTGGAGATGGTTGCATCTTGAGGACTCACAGGGTTCTTGGCAAAGGTGTGGTTTATGCTTTTATTTGGCATGTTATCCTTGGTATGAGGATGGTTTTATTATTATGTCATGGTATACTCTTGATACGCGTTTAGGGTTGTGACATGTTATGATAAATTCATATGGAGCATGTTATCTCTTTGGTTGAGATGGTAAGATCATGTTGTCATGTTTATGTTCCTAAGGCCATGGTTAGAACTTTGACATTGATCTTAGTTTAGTTTCTTGGTATTGAGTACACTGATCATAAGCTGGATACTTCATGATATTGCTATGTTGCATTTGGAGTTGGCATGGATTGATTGGTTATAGGTGCTCATGGATACTTAGAGATGGTGGTGACGCTGATTTTTCTTAGATTAGAGAAGTATTTTTTGGGACAGTTGATGGTTTCAGCAGGAAGTCCGAGGGGCAGTCACCTGATATGGACTTGAGAGGAGATTGTTCTTAGATGAGTCTTGGTTGGAGACTTGGGTATCTTGATGAGCATTCTCATTCCCCACTCTTGGTCTACTTGGCGGTTTGCTACTTGAGAGGTATAGCCCATTGTTTCTCTCAGTTGCATTATATTTATGCTTGTCTTTCATGGATATGGATCTTGAGCTATGGTACATGAGTTAGTTCTGGAGGGTTCATTTGAGAGATGGTTTAGCATTGGTTATCTCCATGTGCATATGTTGTTATGCTGGTTGAGTTTGGGAGATGGTTTTATATTGGGCGTTTTCCTTGGTTTAGGAATGGTTTATTGAGTTTGATCTTCTTGTGAGAGGCTTACATCCATGATTAGTTATATGGTATGGTTTGGGTGTTGTTGAGGCTTCTTGTTGGGGTTTTATGGAGGAGATCATTCTTGCATAGTTTACATCTAGAGGTGTGTGTAGAAGGACATGATACATGTTATGATTTGCATGGTTTCTCTGGTCTTGGTTATCTTCCTGGATGTTTAGTTTTGCTTACATTGGATTTGAGATTGGTTAGAGATTGTGATCACTGGTTTGTGTTCATCTATGTCATGTGAGAGATGACATGGTTATTCCTTTACCTCTTTCCTATGTTGGTTGTGGTGAACTTGGGAGAGCGTTGGAGACTTGTTATGAGAGTTTTTTTTTTTTTTGCAGGATATTGGTTTATGTATTGTGGATGTCCTTGATACTACATGGATTCACTTCTTTGAGATGTTGTGAGTGGATTGGTTATAGATTTGACATTATCTTTTGCAGTGGGAGCTTCTTGGTATATATGTGGCAAGTATTGCTCTTGAGGCTTGTGATTGCAGGTTGCAGATTGGATATGTCAGTGATATAAGATTCACTTTTTATACCTTTTGGAGGTATGGATAGTTGGATGGGTTTGGCACTTGTTGTGGGTGCTATTTCCGCTATGGATATTTTGACAACTACAGATACATGTGATTACCTTTGGATCAAGTTTTTGTGCTTGGAATTTTAGTTGGTACAAGATTTTATGATCTTCTAATGCGACAGGTTGGGTGGTTTTCTCTTTGGATGGCTTCTATGTATGTCCAGTGGGAGTGGCATAATAGGAGGTGAGATCATTCATGTTCGAGATGCTGGATACTTTGATTTTGTTGCTGGTAAACTTGGCAATAAAGAATATAACCGTTTCCACATAACCCATAATAAATTTGAAATAAACACGGAATTAAAATCCACATGCAAGAGAATAGACAACATACCCACAAAATTGTGACACAAGATATACCCTGGGAAACCCTCATTGAGGGAAAAAAAACCCAGCCTCCAAAAGCATCCATACATCATGTATTATTCAGCAAAAATACCATTGCCATACAACCATGGAAGCCTTCATGGCCATAGCCACAACTGAGCAAACTATGTGAACAAGCATGAATCCACACATCCCATGCCATATTTTCAACCTTCACAAATGCTCCCTTGGCTAACCTGTCAAGCCTTGTCCCGCTCGACTCTTGCCTTTTGTCTTCTCCTTGTCACTCTCTCACTCTACAACAACTACCCTTGTGGCTGCTTATATAGTAGCAAGTCCCACAAAACCACCAAGTGGTATTACATAAACCATGTGCTAAAACCATGCGCTACCTAACCCACTGACCCCACATTTAATATTGGGCATTTAATTCTCTTTTCCCAATATTAAATAATTACATGAAATATTATCACAATGTTACAATACAACTCATCAAGAATATTCCATGAGAATCTTTACATGTTGCACGTCCATCTAGGTACAACATTACATAACAAAATAAAATATAACAATATTATGCAATGTGTGCAACACCCATTATCTCAACACCCATTGTGTAGTGGAGCCTACTACAGCCAAACAAGAGTCTCCAATTGCCATTGTAGAGCTTTTGTAGTACTTTCACAGCATGAACTTTTTCGCAATTTATTCAATCTCCTCTATTGAAATACCTCCTACCAATCAAAGTTGATGCATTTTCTCTAAATTTTGACTTCTTCAATCAAATTTTCTAGCTTGACCTCCAAGGGCAACACAAATTGGTAATAAACAAAGTAAATAAGAGACTAGTCAACATATGAAAGCCACAATGAACAAAAATGTGAAGAAATGACATAGAGAAATAAGTCACAATATAGGAGCCACATAAGTAACAAAGAAATAAATTGTGTGTGTGTGTGTGTGTGTGTGTGTGTGTGTGTGTGTGTGTGTGTGTGTGTGTGTGTGAAGTTACAAAGACAAACAAAATCTAGTTATGTGATTTCATAGTCCAAGCTGCAATTTTTATTAGATAACTACCATATGAATCTTATGGAATTTTATACTATGCCAAGTAATCATTATTTGGATATCATTGACAGACAAAATAACCCAAGAAAAAATATATCTTCTCTGTGTAAAAAATTGTAAAATAAAATTCTCTTAGTTTGGGGAGATGGAGTATATTATGTTGTTAAGTGAAATAGAGAAATGTACATGTCATTAAATGAAGAGGAATGACTAGTGTACTTGATAAAAATTGAACCCAAGGACAAGAGTTCAACCCTAGGACAAGAGTTCAACAATGTTTTTTTATAAAAATAGTGGACACCTTGAAATTAGCAAGACCTAAAACAATAAGAATTGTGATCAAGCAGCCACCACTTGTAGGTGAGTTGGTTTGTGCCTTGAGGTTTACTTCCTTGAGGTTATAGGTTTGACTCCCCTTCATAGTGGAGAATGGCTTTGGGCCAGTTTCCCTTATGAGACTTGTGTGCCACATACTTGCTCCACTGGCTTGGGGTATAGGTGTGGACTTAGCCTCAAACGTTTTAGCTGCCACTTGTAGGTGAGTTGGTTTGTTCCTTGAGGTTTACTTCCTTGAGGTCATAGGTTCAACTCCCCTTATTAGTGGAGAACAGATTTGGGCCAGTTTCCCTTATGAGACTTGTGTGCCATGTACCTACTCCACTAGCCTAGGGTATAGGCATGGACTTTGCCTCAAAAGTTTAGCCACCACTTGTAGGTGGGTTTGTGCCTTGAGGTTTACTTCCTTGAGGTTACAGGTTCAACTCTCCTTCATAGTAGAGAATGGCTTTGGGCTAGTTTCCCTTATGGGACTTGTGTGCCACATAGCTACTCCACTAGCCTAGGGTATAGGTGTGGACTTTGCCTCAAAAATTTTTAGTTGTCACTTATAGGTGAGTTGGTTTGTGCCTTGAGGTTTACTTCTTTGAGGTCACAGGTTTAACTCCCCTTCATAGTAGAGAATGGCTTTGGGCCAATTTCCCTTATGGGACTTGTGTGCCACATACCTACTCCACTAGCCTAAGGTATAGGTGTGGATTTTTTCTCAAAAGTTTTAGTTGCCACTTGTAGGTGAGTTGGTTTGTACCTTGAGGTTTACTTCCTTAAAGTCATAGGTTTGACTCCCCTTCATAGTGGAGAATGACTTTGCACTAGTTTCCCTTATGGGACTTGTGTGCCATGTACCTACTCCACTAGCCTAGGGATAGGTGTGGACTTTGCCTAAAAATTTAGAGCTACCACTTCTAGGTGAGTTGGTTTGTGCCTTGAGATTTATTTCCTTGAAGTCATAGGTTTGATTCCCCTTCGTAGTGGAGAATGGCTTTGGAATAGTTTCCCTCACGAGACTTGTGCCACATACCTGCTCTATTGGCCTGGGGTATAGGTGTGGACTTTTCCTCTATAAGACTTGTGTGCCATGTACCTGCTCCACTGGCCCAAGGTATAGGTGTGGAATTTGCCTCAAAATTTTAGCTACTACTTGTAGGTTAGTTGTTTTGTGCCTCCAAGTTTACTTCCTTGAGGTCACAAGTTTGACTCCCCTTTATAGTAGAGAATGGCTTTGTACCAGTTTCCCTTACAAGACGTGTGTGTCACATACCTACTCTACTGGCTAGAGGTATAGGTGTGGACTTTGATTCAAAAGTTCAACAAAAATGTGTGATAACAATTAGGCCTAGTATAGTAGTAGTATGGAGGAAGCGAAACCATATGTAGGTGCCTCTGCTCAATGGCTAGGATATCAGACTAAGAAATCATAGTGTCAAATGCTAGAAGAAAAATTTCACCAATATGGTCATGAAAAGGGGACATTAGATAATCATTGGCATTTTTAGGGTTTTAGATAGGGTTCTAGTCATCACATACAGACATAGAGGAAAAAAAATTGAGTAGATCGATCAGGATAAGGGTATGTAGAAGATGTTTACACCCACTTTAGAGCAATCTAACATCACCTGTATTTTTTCTTCCACGCCAATGGTACAACAGACTCAGCAAAAGGATATTACCCATATTTTTTCTTCCATGCCAGTAGTCTAGTCAACTAGATCTATCCTACGTGGTTTCTCTTTTCAGAAATGTTCTTTTGTATCAAGAAACTTGAAAGAGGGTGGACCAAAGCATATAGATTGTAAATCAATCTTTAAGGGTGAAGCAATAGTTCAACCAACAAAACCCTTTTTCCTTAATCCATAATTTCATGATCATCACTTGAGATCAAAGCCTCAAGTTGAAGTCAGTAAGTAATTTGTAGGCATCAAGCCCTAGAACAAGGCATCAAGATTTGAAAAAGGAAAATCATCTAAACAAACCCCTAATCATTTTGTGTATTGCCCACAAATTCAAAAAAAAATTGGTCAGGAAAAAATGCTCTCTCAAAATTTGGTTTGTGATTTGAATGTGGCAATTAAAAGGAAGCCTCAACTTAAAGGAAAAAGGAAACTTAGGGCATAAGGAAACACCCTTCATGGGCCTATCCATAAGCAACCCATTTTTGATATTTGTGAGGAGGCACCTCCTGGTTTGTCGATACAAGCTCAAGGTAATTTTTTGCCTACTCATAATAAGGAGGGTAATGGTGGGCCAAAGATTCTAGTTGTTTTAGACTTGCAAGAGCCCCCTTCATTCCAAAATAGATATGGCACAAGAAAGAATAGGGTAATGCAGATCATTTGCAAAATCATAGGCATGGACCAAACCAATTGCAAGTTAGTTTTCCATGCCATATGTTGCAGGATTTGATTGGCATACTTTTTCAATCGACTCTTATAGGTAAGTTCTTTTCATCTTCTTTGTCATTTTTGGACATTAAGGATTTGGGTATTTTCGACTTGGCCTGGGTTAAAGGATATTTTGTTCACTGATCAAGAATCCAAGTTTGTTATTGCCTTGTTTGTGACTAAGGAAGAAAGAAATGTTGTCCACAAATAGAAAGGTTGGTTCTGTCAAGAGTTTGGTTTGCACACTATGATTTGGGTTCCTAATTTTAATCCTTGTGATTCATATATTCAATTTTTTTCATATTGGATCTCTTTTCCTCTTTTGTTGCTTGAGTATCACGACCCAGAGATAATTGAAATTTTAGCTAACAAGCTAGGAATTTTCTTAAACCATGACCTTATTCCCTTTGAGTGCCCACAATTGGAAGTTATAGTTTGTTTTTTGATTGATAAGTGTGAACCTTTCCCCACTTCAATATCTATCACATCTCAATGGTGTGAATGGTGTCGGCCAGTCAAGATACAAGATGCAGACATAGTTAAAAAGTTTCAACATAGACTTGGTCATTTCAATATCCATTGCCAAACAAGTGATCTTGATGATATGGTAATCTTCTCAAATCATTGCTCTAATCCAATGAGATGCTCTCAGAAACTCAAAGCATATGAATAGTTAGCTCAACCTATCTCTATGCAAACGAGCAAGAAAGAGTCTTTTGCAATAGCTAGTAAAATGAAAATGTCAATATTTGTGCATATTCTTAGATGGATTATGGAATTTCTTTAGTAGGTGTATGTTCACCCAAAACTATTTCTAATAGCTTCACTTGATTCTCATACACTTTCAGCTACATGCTCAATTCAATTTGTCATTTTCCATAATAGGAGATTTTCACTACCTATATCCCCCATTCGGCTTTTGACTTTTCATCTAGCATCTGTAGAATTGAAGTCCTGCCAAGTAGGAGATCACATTATCTCAGAGATAGCCACTTCTATCATCTTTGGAATTGCAATAGAAGAACACATTATAAATGATGAGTATAATTTTCCTATGATTGATAATCTACTTAGAGAATTTTAGTATTGGAATAGTCTAGTTCAAGTTCAACCTCTTATTGACAAAATATCTACTGAGGAGGGTGATGATTCAATTGTGAATGTACAAAAAGAAACTATACACATGAATACCACTCAATGGACATGAAAAAATAATTTAGAGGTGTATGAAGTTTATCTTTGGAGGATTCCTCGGGGTTGGAAAACTGTGTTTACCAACAAGTGCAAAAATTAGCTGATTACTTGCTTCCTCAATCTCCCTACTATCAAAATGAGAATTCATAGATATCAAAGGATTTTGAATCCATTAATGAATTCTGAGGTATTAATAAGTAGTAGTCACTATCAATAATGCAAAACCTATTACAAGCTATTCATATCCCAAAATGCCAAAGTCTAGAGGTAGACCAAAGGGCTTTATGACTAGGACATAAATAGCAACTGGAATACAAATCACTTTGGATGATAGATTTGTTGTTACCAAAAGATTGACAAGGAGAACAAGGTCCACAGTGAAACTAAATTCATGGAATGTTATAGGCATTAATGCTTCTAACAAGAGACATAGAATCAAACAAGTTCATTCTACGCAGGTAGACATAGTCATACTGCAAGAGACCAAGTTATCTCAGGATATATTTGAAAAAATCATTGATAAATGAAATAAGTGGAAGTCTCTTTATTTTTTAGGAATTGGAGCTTCTAGTGATCTTGCAATTCTATGGAACTCCATAACAATTAATGGACAAATCATTCATCAAGACAACAATTGGCAGATGTTGAAAAACATTACCTTTATTTTGATTAATGTTTATGGCCCATCTGCATCATAGGACAAATCTTGTCTATGGGAAGTATTGCACACTTCGTCTAGACTCAAGATTATCAAAATTTTATTCTTGGAGGTGACTTCAATGCACTGTTGTCTTAGGAGGAGAAAACTTATCTTAGGAGGAGAAAACTTGGGGCATTGTTCATCCTCTTAAAACTCTACAAGATTTTTATTTTTTTTGTAGATAATACATTGCATTTTCTTTAGATGATACCATATTTGGTATGGACTCTAGGATCTCATTAACTTGTGAATCACTAGGAGAAGGTGATATATTAGGTGCAGGGAGATTCTTAAAGAATTTTACCCCTTCATTCCAAATGAGGTTTTCATTTGTGATAAGATTTCCTGTACTAGCATCTTTGATTTGGAAAATCATTTTAGAGACTCTCTTTTGTTTGGTTGATGCATGAAAATATTTTGTATTTCTATCACCTTCTTGGAGCCATAACTCTCTTGACTTTTAGTCTCCAATAAGTTTCCTCCCTACTGCACAGTTCTTCCTATTCTTGCTAAATATTTTTCTGCTTTACATAAGTATCTTCATTCATACCATTCTAGATGATACAATTATAAACTTCTTCTAACTATTGTTGACTTCTATTTTTTGTGTAAAGCCATTCTTGAACACTTGTTGATTCCATTGTCTGATTTGCGTTTTAACAAATTTTAGTTTCATAGAAAATTGATGCATCCTGAATCCTTCAACATATGGTTCCCCATTCAACCATTTCTGAACATGACGCAAGAACTATGGGTGATGAAGCTACATTCTTTCAAACTTGAAAGAAGAATGGAAATGATTATCAATGCCTTTATCTTTTTGTGTGAGAGTTAATGATATTGGAAAGTGGTCCAAACCTAGCAATGAAAGAATATTTGATGAAATATCCACACTCATCAACTTCTAGTCTTGTGATAAAAGGAACCTATCTAGACGAGCAGCAATATGTACAAACCTAGATCTTTTATTTGTCCAAGTGAAAGATCCATTTGTCAGATGGATATCCATGAGATTATTAATGGCACCTTTCACCATCCAAAAAGTTTGTAAGGTGGTTTTTTCCTTTCCTCTAGATAAAGCTCTTGGGCCAGATGGATTTTTTGCTCTATTTTATCAAAGCTGCTAGGATATCATTAGTTGGGATTTACTAGGTGTTGTGGAGTCTAGGAAGAGAAAGAGTATGCTTAAGTATTTCAATACGAAAAATATCTCAATAATCCCAAAGATTAAGGATCCACAAACATCTGTGACTTTAGGCCAATTTCTTTATGTAATTTGACTTAGAAGATCATAACTAAGGCTATTTACTTAAGATTGCAACATCTTATCCCACTCATCATTTTGCCAAAGCAAGGTGGATTTGTCCCAGGAAGAGAAACTATGGGAGGAGCATAAGTGGTACATGAGGTTCTTCATTCTATAAACTCAAATCAGTCATCAAAATTTGTAATCAAATTAGATATGATGAAAGCATATGATAGAGTTTGTTAGAAGTTTTTGTTTCAAGTGTTAAACGAAATGGGTTTTTTCTAAAGGATGGTGTAAATGGATTAAGACATGTATTTTGGGTGCTTGTTTTCAGTCCTAGTAAATTTAAAGCTAGCGAGTTTTTTTCCATCAACCTAAGGAATCAGGTAGGGCAATCCAGTATCTCTAGTTCTATTCATCGTCATGGCTGAAGCATTCAACAAGACCATTAAACATCAACATGAGATAAGTAAGTGGCATGGTGCAAATATTTTGGGTACATATATATTTATCACTCTTTCCTTATTTTTGGATAATGCATTGTTATTTGGTTTGTCAAAAGTTTAGGAGGCTCAACAAATAAAACATGTACTTAAACTTTATTTAGAAGTGTTAGGGCAAGCCATCAATGTGCAAAAGTCAAAAATCTATTTTTTTAACACTAACAAAGTGATATTTGACAAAATAACTTAGATTTTAGGCTTCATAGTGGATTTCTTACCATCCATATACTTGGGAATTCCTTTTTTATGGGGTCAAATAAATCTTGTTATTGGTCTTCAGTCCTTCAATGTATTAAAAACAGAATAGTTGCTTGGAAAGCGAGATGGTTATCACTGGAAGGTAGAATTTTGCTAATTAATTTAGTATTGGTAGCAATTCCAAATTATTTTATTGTAGTCCTAAAAGCCCCTTCTAAAATATTACTTCAAATTCAAAACATGATTAAGGGTTTCCTCTGGACAGGTAATATGAATGATTCATGAAAAATACTACTTATTTTCCTTCAAGATATGACACATATTTCAGTACTTGGAGGGGTAGGAGTGCATGATTTAACTAAAAGAAATGAGGCATTTGGTGGAAAATTAGTTTGGAAAATATACAGTAAGCCTCATTCCACATGGTGTAAGATTATGCAACAAATATATTTGGACAATAATGATTCTACAAGAGTTATTTCTATCTTGAATCCTCCAAAAGGCTCTATTATTTAGGATTTCATGATGGCTTCACAAGATATTATAGTAAAATATATTACTTGGGAAGTGAATAATGGTAATAGGGTTAGTTTTTGGAGAGACACTTGGAATGGTCAACCTCCTTTATCAAACAACATGATATCTTAGAATATCATCAAGGTTTTAGAAAATCATTGGGGTATACAACTCAATCAATATGTAGCTAACGTATGTGAAAATTTAGGAAAAGTGAATTGGAAAAGCCCAGATGAGTTACCTTTGAAATCTTAGGAAATTACTCAATTCAAAGAAATTTTGGCTTCTAAACAAGTCTTCATATCTAGATCTAAAGATAAGATTATTTGGGCTCCAGCTAAGGATGGCCACTATTTAGTGAAAGAGGGTTATAAAATCTTGTAGCAAAATGAAATAGAGAAAGTTGCTAGTAGAGCATTTTCATTCTATTGGAATCATGTTGTGCTTCCAAAGGTAGGTTGGTTCACATGGCTTGCATTAAAGCATAAGATCTAACTAGTGATAGATTGAGTAGATTGCACATTGCCCTAGCATTTAACTGTATTTTTTGTAATGAGTGTGAAGAATCAGTACATCACCTTCTTATTACATGTCCATTTTCTAGCCAATGTTGAAGTTACGTAATGAATAAGTTAAACTATAGTACTCCACTCCAAAATAATTTATTGGACTTGTTTGTAATCTTGGCCAATCCTTTACCCAAATTCATTGTTTGCAAATCTTTGGAAGTGTATACCAAAATCATTTGTGTGGGCTATTTGGTGGGAATGAAATAAATGCATTTTCAAAAATTGGGTATCTACAATAGAAAAAGTTCAAGAGAGAATTGAGAGAGCAATATCATAAGTGACTAACATAAGTCTGAGAAATTGTATATTTAGTCCTATTGTTACTTCATGGGACTCTAAAGTGATTCAAAATTGGAGGCAGTTAATCATTCCCAATGGTTGGAAAATTAATAACATATCATCATCTTCTATATCTTGAATGAAGATTTATTGGAGATCCTCATCTGAGGGATTTTGGAAATTGAATTTCGATGGGGCATCTAGAGGAAACCCAAAAAAAATTGGTTTGGGGTTTGTATCAGAGACTCTCAAGGAATAGTAGTGGCTATCTCAACTTCCCCTTTACCTACCGGTACATGTAACATGGCAGAAGTTCAAGCTCTACTCACTGGCCTCATTCTAGCTAAGCAAGGTAATTATCAAATTTTGCATATTGAAGGACATTCATCAGTAGTTATAGATGCTTGTATACATAGAAAAGTATACCCATGGAAATTAAAGTATATCTTCAATCAAGTCTGGAGGCTTCTAGATGAATGCCAAGATGTTTGTATCTCACATGCATTTCAGGAAGGTAACCAAGTAGTTGATTATCTCTCAAATTTGGGTTGTGATGGGTTGTTATTTTCATCACTACACCTATTCTCTATGATTGAAAAATGTGATGCTCTTAAATGATCAATAAAAGTTGACATGATAGCTTGCTTGCATCTGCATCATTACTCTGAGCATGATCTGGTATAGTTAGTATATGCTGAATTTATTAATAAAGAGGAGTATTGTCTATGTTTCATATGAAATATTTGGGCAATTATGCTTATGTCTAGAAGTATAGGTTGTAGACCTTCCAAAGGACACATCTCATGCGATTTTCACATGGCTTTTCTGGTACGAAACTAAATGCATATTGTCACCATAAATAAATTTTATATAGATAGAGATTTTTTCATATCTACTAATAAGTGCTTTCATCATCGCATACTTCTGTAGATTATTTATCTAGCTCTAGTTTGCACTTTCCTCATTTGATATGAAAATGTCAAAAGCGATTGATGTCTTTGCTTCCTACAAAATGTATCACAAATAGCACCATGTGGACGATGTTGTGCTTGGTTTGATGTTTCTTGTCCATTCCCCTACATTTTGGTAAGCCATTAGTCAAGTTCTTGGAGAAGAATTTATGGTTTCTTTGGCATCACATTTCTTATATCCTTCTAATATGGTTTCCATATTCCTCTCCAATGTTATCGATTAAATGCAATGTCCTCTACTTCTTTAGTTGCTGGCTCACAAGCCCATAAAAAGGAAATTGATAAGTGCAGCTCTTCCCAAATGAAAGGTTCACTGCAGGCCACCTCCTGTGCTTTAGGCTTTCAGCTAGTAGAGAGAGTAGAGAAAGTTGGATATGCTCTCTTGTATTTGCAAAGGTTTTCTAATTTGCTTCACAGTTAGGGTCCAAGTATGGGGACTTCAAATTTTTTAGACTTATGAAAGGAATGCTTGGGATTCTCTATTTGTACCAGCAATATCATCCTCACATAACACAATAGAATTTTTGTTTGGATGGTCACCTAAATTATTAGAGATGGTGTGTTCTAGTTGGGATCCTAAGAGTGCTCATGGTAGGAACTAGGCTTCAAAAGAATGCATGACTGCATGCGTGCAAGGTGTCATAGATTGTGGATGTAACTAAGATAGGATGGACATGACTGATAAGGTATATAGGGGTGCCAGTGGTTGTGATGATATGGAGGAGTGAATAGAAAAATGTGTTTGGTTTTTTGTTTTTTGCTAGATAATCTGTAAATTTGAACATCAAATGTGATGGTAATCAGTTTTTGAAAATTAAAAGCATATTTATGGGAGGTAGTTGATACTCCTTAATGTATTTATGTACCATTTACAATAGTGTTCAAAAATATAAATTTGGAAACTATATTGATGTAATTAAAAGGGATGATCCTGGGTTTTCTTACTAATTCTTTCCTAGTTAACCTATTTGAAACAGATCTATATATAAATATTATAGTGGTTGGCCACTTTTGCCTACAAAAAAATGAATTTTGATCAAGCAATGAAAATTAAGGACAACATCAGATTAAGGAGGAAAATAATAGACTTTCAAATCAATAGTAACATAAAGTCATTCAAGTGATTAAATCAATCAATCACCTATCAAATCTTAAAGGACCAAAGTCATTTTAAAAATATGAAAAAAAAATCATAAAATCATAAAATGAAATAAAAAAGGAAAAAGGTAAAGACAAAATTTGAAATTAAATGAAATTTTTTAATAAATCAATAAAAGTCATTTATCCTCTCAAAAGTGAAAATCCTCCTTCTCGAAATTGAAAGAATTGAAAAATCCTCATTTATCCTTACAAACTAAGTCTATTGGACTTTTCCTCTTGGTGGCTAATGAGATATTTCCAGTTTCACCATTACCCTCTAGTGAAAAGTAAACTCCTGATCCTTACCCCAACCCCCTCCTAAAATCATATATATAGGAGGGAAAATCAAGAGCAAAGGAGACCTAAGTTTTATGCATTTGCACTATAGGCATATGTAGAGCTATCATTTAGCATTGTTATTATAGAGAATTAATGTCATTTTAGTGTCATTTTAGCACCATTCTAGTATTTATCTAGCATCATTTGGCATTGTTTTTAGTCTGATGCATGAACATATTCTAGTATTTTAGTGTTATTATCTTCATACAATCCACATTTTCATATAGATCTAGCATAGACTTTTGTAGATCTGCATTTATAGCATACTCCCATTTTAGAACTATCACTAAGATGCTAATCTAAGAGAAATTTTAGTAGTTATAGTTAGGGAAACATGAAATGTTCATGGAGTCTTTGTTTAATAGTGATTTCTTGGGTCTAGATGAGATCATTGTTATTTTGATTGCCTTCTTCTCTAAGGTCTCATGAATACATGATTCCAACATATACAAATTGGCGCCCACCATGGGCTTCATTCTAGAGCCTCATTGTTATTCTTTTCATTCTATTCTTTGATTTTTCTTGTAAATCTAGGTATTACTCTTGTTTCTTTTGTAGATCTAACTTGTTATAGGTTTTACAAAAATTGGGAAGACTCATAATAGGAACATCAACCTATCAAAGACATTCTCGAGCTCATGAAGACTAGATCTAAGATTTTCTAGACATTTTCATGCTTCTAAACATTGTTTTAATGCTTTACATTGTTTTATGATGCATTTGAAGTGTTTTGTAATGCATTTAAATTGATCTATAATGCATCTACATTATTTTATGGTGCATTTACTAGATCTTATAGCACATCTGCATGTTTAGTTAGTGCTTCTAACTAATATTATAACACTTTTACACATTTTTGTAGTGCATATGTAATTTTTTGTAGCACATCTAATCAGAGCTATAAACTGCCATATCTAACTTGTAGATTTGATTGTTGGTTGTTTACAGGTCTCTTCTAGACTAGACATGAACTCCTAGACCACTAAAATTGCAAGAAGGGAATGAAGATAATAAAAAATGCACCTAGTTTTTGCTAGCATTGAATTAGGTAGGCCTAAACCCTTGTCAATTAGATTATGACATTTCAAAGTTTATAACCTAGCTTAAGTAAGAAACTTGATTTATCTGATCTATTTGGAAGTAGACCTATGCTCTCAACTCACTAAGTTGATTAGAATGCCAAACCTCTTGTAAGGGTCAATAGAAATTAATCTGGCACTGAACAAACATGTAGAATAAATAGGAGCCTCTTGTCATCCATAGTTAAAGGCTTATAACTAAATAATATTATTTGTCATGTTTGAGAGATCAGAGTAGTAGGGATATGCTCTCACTCTTTTAGGGTGATCAAATTCCCAAACCTGCTTTCTATTTCTATTTCTCTCAATTTTCACTAGGTAGACTATTCAGCCGTAGAAAGACTACCTCCCAAGATTTGCATTAGCAAGGTTGGTGAAAGGGAAAGCCTTCCATCTTGCATTCCTAATTAAATGTAAGTCAATCATGTTTGAAACATAGCCTTCCTCTAGTAGTCTTGCAAGAGATTGTGCCAAACCTCCTATGCATTGGTGGGAAGCTCTCTATTACAAGAGAGGTGAATTCAAACACTATTGGTTAAATACTAAAACCTCATAGTCAATAGCCTTAGCAAGCCTTTATCAGAAAGCCATTTTATTTCATTTTCTAGGCGTGTGCAAGATTATTTAATTGTCATTTCTACTATTGTTGTGCTTGCATGTGTCTACTTTATTACATGTTAATTAACTCCAGACTCCAACCCTTACAAGCCAATTCAAACACAACTACAAACCAACACTAAACTAAACACAAACATTATTGTATACCCCATAATAACACATATAATACCTAAAGCTATGCTTCTGATTGATTCTATAATACATTTGAATCCTATACTAGTTCATTTGATAAGTGAAACAACACATTTGAAGAATAAAATAGTGCATCTACATTTAAAACAACATTTTTACCCTACAGAAGAGTGCCTGGCATAGTATAAAATGACGTATACAAATAGTGAAATAGTGCATATATGCATTTAAACAATGCATATGAGAGAAATTTCAAAATAGAGGCTATCTATGCACAAAATACCCATAAAAAGATAGCAGATTTGGATACCCTTTTTCTTCATTAACATCTTGAAAAATTGAGGAATCCTTAAAATAACCAACATCTTTAAAGAAAACAATTTTCCAACCCTACATAGGAACTCTTATCCCATAGCTATTGTTATCTCAACTTCGTATGTCAAGTTAGAAACAAATAAAAACACACATATGTCTCGTACTTGACTTCACAAAATTGAGTCTTATCATCACCAACATCACTGAACACCTTTTTGAAACATAACTTGATGTTCCAACACATTTTGGTCTAAATATGATCTTTATATTATTGAAATGAAAAATAATTAAAGGGGTCTCATCTGTGTCTTATGCCACTATGTAAAACTAATGTAGCTGCAAAACAAAAGGAACCTAAAAGATCGCCTATGCATGTAAGTGCCAAAATAGCGAAATGAACTATCAAATCTACCCAATATTTGAATATCATTGAGCTTGTTACACCCATTGATTGCTTATCAACCACCATTATCAATGAATCACCCTTGTTCAAACAACAAAACCCAGAACCCTCCATAAAAATGGGTTCCTCTCAAATATGAGACAAAAATAGCCTTGAAACTAAGATTGAGGATTACAAAAATCTTGAACTCATTGACATAATGGAAAAGATACTCGAACAACATAAATAACATTACTTGCTATCATTGGCACAATAAGGTACAAAATTACCATATGACTTTGATGTATCAAACCTTAGGGAGAACAAGAAGAATCACCCCTAGAGGTTGTCACTAAAAAACTCCAAGACCTACAATTAGAAATGAAGAGAATGAAATGGGAAAATGTCCAACTAGTTGAATTTAGCCTCGAGAAGGTATGCCCTCTCTCATTTGACAAAAGCATTATCTTGACACCTTTTCCATAGAACATGCAAATACCAAAATATGACAAATAGTTTGGTATATTAGATCCTTAAGATCATCTCTAGCAATCCTATACTTTAAGTATGGGATTTTTTTCATGATATGACCTACCTCGTGTGACTATTCCCTAGGAGTTTGGTGGGATAAGCCATGGAATGGTTCTCTAAACACCCCTCTAATATCAAGTCATTCGACCAACTAGCTTTAGTTTTCATCACACAATACTCATACAACATCGAAAGGGAGGTTACCATGATCGACTTATGAAATACAAAACAACTCCCAGGAGAATCCTTCAAGGTATTTTTATAGAGATGGAGACATACCTTTGCCAAGTATCATCTAGATATCTCAAACAAGGAGAAAACTAACATTTTCATCAATAGCCTATCTAAACCCATAAATTTCTAGCTAGAGATCCAAGGTCCAAAAGACTTTAAAATGACTTTAGAAAATATAGCTAAAGTGGAAGAAACCCTATTAAGAAATGGCATTATTAAGCTATCTAAAGATGGCAAAGGTTTCTCAAGTAGCTCCTTGTAACCACATAACTCATCCAACTGATCAAATGACCAAGAACTTTTTTGGTGGAGGAACAATAATAAAAACATGATAAATGATGAGGTAGTGGAAGCCAATCACGTTAAACCACAACCTCACCCCTATCCAAATCAATCATACCCAACTGTCAATAATACCAATGTACATACTCACCAAGACCCACCAAAATAAGATAACATTTGTTTGCTCTATTGACAAAATACAACTACTCCTCCAACATCAAACAATTCCAATCAACAAGTAGCATACAACCAAGCTCCTCCCCAAGAGGATACAAGTCCACCAACATACCCATTGGCGAGAAATACAAAAGGGATTTACAGATGCTCTTGGCTAATGAGTTTATCATGCTACTAGAATCTAAATCATATTAGCCACAAGTCAAACCATGCTGGTGGAATGATAAACACTTTTGCACTTATCATCAAAACAGAGGACACCTCATGAATAATTTCTATGTTCTTAAAGGAGCCATCCAAAAATTAATTGATGATGAGATGATTGAAGTACACAATCTTCATAATAATGAGGATCACACAAATTTTAAAAATCCTTTCATGAATCATGAGAAAAGAAAGTCTTCCAAAAGTAACTAGCCAACGTCCTCTAATGACAAAGTCAACTACTCTCATAATTATGAAAACACAATTAACATGATCTCATGATTTGATGACACTGTCAATGTCATCGTGGTCAAAGATTATAATAATAAATAAGCCTTGAATGTCATCACCTAAGGCCAAGCCTCTATAGTGGTTCTATCAAGGGAAACCGCTAGTTTAGAATAGGACAAAAAAAGTTCCACTATACCCAAATATATTCTGGTCAATCAACTATTGAAAACTCTTACCCATATTTCCATTTTGAATTATTGCAAATACTCCTAGAACATAAGGTGATAGTCACCAAAGCTTTAGTGCCTAATGACCTTGATGTAAATATATTCCAAAATATGGTGAGCAACCTTGTTACCCCTCACTGTGTATACTTCTTGTCATAGGATGACATGTCCTTCACTCATCCTCAAAACTCCCCATTGCACATTGAAGTCTTCATAAATAGGAACAGAGTGAAGAGAGCCTTTGTTGATAGTGGGCCAGGTCTAAATATTTGCACAATAAACCTAGTAAAAGTACTAGGATATACTAAGGATGTTCTTGATCCTAAGAAAAAGATCACAACTAAAGCTTATGATCATGAAGAGAGATCTTCTAAAGGAATGGTAATTTTACTCATAAGGGTTGGTCCAGTTATAAAAAAAATTGCCTCTCAAGTTCTAGACTTGAAGCTTGCCTACAACATCTTATTAGGTAGGCCATAGATCCATGATATTCATGTAGTCCCTTCCACATATCACTAGTGCATAAAATTTCCATACATGGGCCAAGAGGTAACCATACCTGAGGACCAAAACTATACACAATATTGTAACTCCCTTGTTCCTCACAACAGGGAAGAAGTCCCCATCTCAACAAGAAATGCTATCCAATCTACATCAGTAGAAGCCTCAAGCTCCACCAGCCAAAGCAGTAACCTCTTATCCATAATTACTAAGGGAAAAGAGAAAGTAGGTTGTTCTAGTTCTTCCATTCCATCATCACTATCATTAAGAGACTCTCAATAGAGACATTATGAGAAAATGGATTGCTTAATGAAAGAATTCAGTTGAAAATACAAATTGCAACACAAGGGAGAAGGTGACTACTCAACTTTTTTGTTTGACCCACCATCATCTCCCAAATCGCATGGTAGACCACCTACAAAGAACACTTACAATGGACACTTTGTTAAAGAAAGTGGTATGTCTACAAGCATAACAAAAGAAGAAAATGAGATAAGATACCATGCTAATATATCCCCTCACCTTTTTGGAAAAGGTTATGAGTTGATGAAAAAGATGGTTTACCAAGGGGGTGGTCCTTTGGGAAGGGGTAAGGGTATTGTCAAACTGCTAACAACACAATTCAAAGCCAAAAAATTGAAAATAAGTGTGTGTTATTCAGAACAAAAAAATGAAGGTTTTCCAACTTATTTTCAGCCCCCAAACCTTGATAGCTCACAACATAGATGTAGAGATTCCTCCTCCTCCACTTTCTTTTGGGTACCAAAAGAGAAGGACATTGTAGATCAGGGCACATTTCATCTTAAGGATATAAACCTATCCATCCCTAATTTATATATGGCAAAAGAAATATTTGTGGATGTTGTCAATGATGAAGATGATAATGGCTCTATCAAATGAGATTTTGATTCATTTTCTAAGGAATCTACTCATGATAAAGAATGTGATGTAATTCACATTCCTCCATAGAGCACTATAACAACATGAGAGTTTTCCTCTAGCTCAAACTCCCTTTCACTACATAGAGCCAATTCATGACAGACTAATTCAGAAGTAGATATAGAATAGACACCCAGCCTCACTCCCTAGAGTGATGGTGCACCAAATGAAGAATTCAAGTTTCAAACCTTATTTCTAGATTTCTTTTTGGTAGAAATTAAACATGAGGAAAATGAGTAGTTTGACACCTCTAGTTTCTTAGATAATTTAGAAGAAGCGCACATTATAGACTTGACAAATACAATGTACGAATCACCAAATGAGGTTATGTCCTCAAGCCAAGTCAATCCATATCCATATCCCAATCTATTATCCTTGATCCATCCCAAGCTTATTGATTGGGATATAACCAAGTCTCATTACATTCCCAACTTTGACATTGACTACGAAATTTGTGTATACCTTAATGTAGTTAAACCATCTCTGAAACTAGGACCAAAAGAAACACCAATGGATGGGTCTAGTATCAATCATCTCATTCATATGAATAGAATACTAACACTTCACATGTTCAATAACCCAAAACATGTTGTGGCAAGTTTGGATAAAAATAAAAACAAATAGAAGTGATGCATCTGGTGGTGAAAACACAATTTTGGCACCTAAAGATGAGATAATTGATCCTTTCCCTAAATATTCAAAAGAGAGGTCATCGATCCTAATTGAGCCCATAGACAAAGTTAATATTGAAATAGAGCAAGAACCTAGAATCATCCACTTGGCACAGTCATTGACTCTAGAAGAAAGAAAATTTATTCTCTTCTTCAAAGATAGACAAATTAATTTTGTACGGTCCTATGCTGATATGTTAGGGTTAGATCCTAATATAATCCTTCATCATCTCAACATTTCTCTAGATGCCAAGCCAATCAAACAAAAACTCTAGAAAAATGCATCCACACATAGCATTATTGGTCAAAATAGAGCTAGAAAGGTTACTTCACATGAACTTCATTAGGCCATTGGCCTGTGCTTCATGGATCTCAAACATTGTGCTCATTTCCAAGAAGGATAGTAGCATATGTATCTGCATTGACTTTCGGGATGTCCAAAAAGCATGTCCCAAATGTGATTTTCCATTACCCAACATTGACACCATCATAGACTTAACAATAGTACATTCTATGTTCTCCCTCATGGATGGTTTTTAGGCTATAACCAAATTAGAATAACACTAAAGGCTCAAGAGAAGACAACGTTCACTTGTGCATGGGGAATGTTTTGTTAGAATGCCATGCCCTCTGGCCTTAAAAATGCAAGAGCTACATATCATTGGGCTATGACCACCATATTCAATGATATGATGCTACATATCATTGGGCTATGACCACTATATTCCATGATACGATGTATATCTTTATGAAGGACTATGTAGATGACCTTTGGAAAAATCTCATACTCGTGAAGACCATCTACCAATCTTAGATAAGATATTCACATGCTTGGAGTCCTTCAAAGTCAGATTAAATCCTAAGAAATGTGCTTTTGGCATACAATCTAGAAATCTCCTAGGTTATATTGTCTCACAAATGGGATAGAAATTAGACCTTAAAAAGGTCCAAACTATTGTTAACATGCAATCTCCCAAGAACTTGATCTAGCTACACTCCCTCTAGAGGTGACTTCGGTTAGTTCACAAATTCATATCTCAACTAGTCGAGAAGTGTGTACCTTATACCCATCTCCTTCACAAACATATATTTTTTAAATGGGACAATTAGTGTCAAGAAAACTTTGACCTTCTCAAGAACTACCTAATGAGTCCACCCATTTTAGTACCTCCTATGTCACACAAACCCTAATTATTATATCCATTTTTGATAGAAAAATCAATAGGAGTCCTCTTAGCACAAGAGAATGACCAAGGAAAGGAGCAAGTTATTTAATACATTGGTCATACCTAGGTCAACTGAGTTAAACTACACTTTCATTAAAAGGCTTGTTTGGCAGTAGTTTTTGCTTCCCAAAAGTTACACCACTCTCCTAACTCACAAGGTAAAACTCATAGGCAAAATAGACCCACTCAAGTATCTTTTGAGTAAAACAACATTACTAGGAGGGCTAGCTAAATGGGCAATGATCCTAAGTGAGTTTGACATTGATTATATTGATAGAAAATCAATAAAGGAACAAGCTACAAAAAGCTCTAATCCCATCCTAGCTGATTTTCCAAATACACATATCCTCTAGATAGAGCCAGTCACACAAAAGTTCTACTTCGATAGTTCAAACACAGATCATGGCTTAGGTGTCGGCATTCTATTCATCATACCTCTAGGCATGACCATACCAAAGTCATACAAATTATTGTTCCCATGTACAAGTGATATGGTAGAATATGAAGCTTTAGTTCTTGGTCTTAAATTAGCCTTAGAATGGAAATTCACAACAATAGAGGTCTATGGAGATTCCTAGCTAGTTATCAATCAGGTGAATGACACGTATCAAATGAAAGATGAAAAATTGCTACCTTATAAACACTTGGTTGATACTCTCAAGGCTTTCTATGTTCACATCACATTCGAGAATATTCTTAGAGACAAGAATAGGAGTGTTGATGCTATGGCTACTTTGGCCTCTATTCAAGTTACCAGATCAAAAAGAAAGATATGAGTTCTTAGTAGAGGAGGTGATTCAACCTACATTTACTCAACTAAAATCCCATATCACTTGCCTTTTAGACATTCCTAAATCCCCTTGGTATGATTCCATTTCTACCTACTTGCGAGATAACATTATGCCCTCTAACTTATCCCGAAAGAAAAAATAAAACTTTATCTAACAGACCTCGTGTTACACATTGGTGACGGATACATTATATAGGAAAGGTCTAGATGGCACTTTATTTAGATGTCTAGAATCTGACAAGTCTACTATTTCTCTACAAGAGGTTCATGTGGGTATTTGCGGGTCACATTCTAGTGGTTTCACCCTAGCCAAAAAACTCCTTAGGATGGGTTATTTCTAGCCCAAAATGGAAAAGGATTCTATAAACTATGTCAGTACTTGTAAGAAGTGTTAGATCCATGACAACCTCACTCATGTTCTAGCCTAGGAACTCAACCCATTAGCCACACCATGGCCCTTTTATTAGTGGGGTTTTGACTTGATTGGTGCAATTCACCCACCTTCCTTCAACAGACATAAATGGATTATTACAACAATTGAATATTTTACCAAATGGTTTGAAGAAACATTGCTCATAAACTCCACCGACAAACAAATCTCCTGATTTATCCTGAACCATATCATTTTTTTGGTTCGGCATATCTCATTCCATCTTAATAGATAAAGCATTTTACTTCAAAAACTAAATAGTTGATGAACTATGTGAAAATTTTCACATCATCCATCATTCTTCGTCAATCTACTATCCTTATTGCAATGGCCAAGTAGAGGCCACCAACAAAAACATCATTAAAATCCTCAAAAGAATCGTCAATGACACCGGTAGGGATTGGCACTTACAATTAAATCTTGCCTTATGGGTATATAGAACAAGTGTTCAAACACCTTCGGCCGCAACACCTTTCTCTTTGGTCTATGGTAGGGAAATAATTCTCCCTTTAGAGGTTGAAATCTCATCTTTGATGGTCCACCTCTAGGATGTTATGTCAGATGAGGATTATAGAGTGGTCTGGTTAGAACAACTAGAATTTTGAGAAGAACATCAATGCACAACACATGAACATCTTAAATCGTATCAAAATAGACTATTCAAACACTACAACAAGAAGGTGAAGCCTCATATTTTTTGAAATGGAGATTTAGTCCTCTTAGAAAACCCCAAAAATCAAGTAATGCAAGAAAAGAAAGGAAAGTGGGAGGCCAACTAGATTGGCCCTTATATCATCACAAAATCTTTTGGGACAAGAACCTACAAGTTCTTTGATTGTGATGGAGAAGGACTAACAAAACCCATTAATAGTATCCATCTCAAACAGTTCTATGTCTAAAACCTTGAAGAACTACCTCATATCTAAAAATATAAAAAAAAACATCCAAAAAATTATAAAACATCCAAAAAAATGGTATAAAAGGATCGAGAGATACCACCTTTTGTATAAAAGGAGTGAGAGATAACACCTTTGGACTTTTCTAAATAACACAAGTCCCTCCATGTGAAAATGCAACAAGACATGGCTACAACAACACTCTCTCAGCCAAATTTGCTTGTTTGTGGCCTTTTTCATTTTGTATCTCTACACTACCTAGCATAATTGAATTAATTCTACACGTATCCAATTGAGAAACACTTGTGGGTTATAGTTTCGTGGTTTCTCAGTATTAGAAACATTTCACAACAACAATAACCAACAAAATAGAAACAAAGGGAAGATGGGAAACTCAGAGGAAACATGGAGTCTAATTATGTTCTAAGATATCATAGACATGAATTACAAGAAAATTAGTGTACATCTCAAATATCTGTCACTCCCAATATTTTCCAAAATCCATTTTTGCCTTTATTAATTCCATTTGTAGTCCCAAAAGTCCATTTTTCCTCCATTATTCCAAGTATAGCTCTCTGAGCTCCCTCTTAGCCTTTACAACCCACATTCCAGAAAATCTCACTTCCATCCTCCTTCTAATCCAAAATCATAAAAAAATAGTAAAAAATATCACAAAATCACAAAATCATAAAATAATAATAATAATAAAAACATCAAAAATAGTTAAAAATTTATTAAACCTCACCAAAAGCTCTAAAAATAAATAAAAATCAAATTTAAAAAAAAAAAACAAAAAGAGCAATCACAAACTTGCCACCAATATTGTCTTTAATTTGACCTATTTTTCAATCCAATGATTTGTTGATTCATGTCAAGTTGGTGTCTGTCTATAATTGTTGCTCCTTCGAGTTAGGTTTGCATACCTTGACTAGTTTTATATGAAATCAATGGTGAGGCCCCCTACATTGAAAAAAATTTAAATATTTTATGGTATAATCCTTGCCCTCTTACTTCCAACAAAGAGAATAAATAAACACATCAAATTGATTAAGAAGCAACATTGTTATGTCTTGAACCATATCTCAGGGCTTTGGAAAATTTGGCACAACTTGGCTTGCTAAGGAATCCTTGCCTCTACCTCTCTCACAACGATATCAAATGATTTTTTCAATCTTATTTATATTGCAGAGACCATAATTGATCCAACACCCTTCAACAAATATATCAATGCTATCCTAAAATGCCCTTACAATCTCAGGACTCATTAGTCAATTGGACACCATTTAGATTGCCATAGATATCTGTCACACTCTTTCATTGCCACTCAATAGTGGCACAAAATAAGCATATATTTGAGAGACTGCAATAGCCTTCCCCACCTTTTTAGGCCTTCAAACATCTTTTTCAAGGCTCTAATAGTGCCTTTTAGGCCACTAGATGAATTTTTAGGCCCCAAAGCACCTTTTTTAGGGCCCCATAACACCTTTTTAGGGCCAAATGCCTTTTTCAAGGCCCCATTTTACCTTTTCAGGACCAAACACCTTTTTGAAGGCCTTGTTTCACCTTTGTAGGCCCAAACACCTTTTTGAAGGCCTTATTTCATCTTTTTAGGCCAAGGCACCTTTTTTAAGGCCCCATTTTGCCTTCTTAGGAGCAAACACCTTTTTTGAGGCCCCTCTAGTGCCTTTTTAGACCATTAGAACCTCCTATAGGCCCAAATTCCTTTTCACAGGCCTCGTGAGTATTCGTCTCGGTACACCCCTAGAGAAAAATCTTGGCATTGGCCTTAAGCTTGTCTATAAAGGCTATCAATAGACATAGAATTTTACACTCTCTCACAATTTGTGGTTTAGCACTTCCTACTTTTTTCACCTTGTGCATTGTTGCTCTCAAAATGTCACACAAGTTTGTACTCATCTTTCATTGAAATCCCAAGTCGACATTCGATTACCACATATAAGTGAAGGTTAATCTTACTCTAAATATCTCATTGCCCATGCTCTTGTGAATATTGACAACCTTCCAATAATTTCGAAAAATGTCCACATATTCCCAAAAAAACCCAAAAACATCCAAAAGATATCAAAAAAATATTAAAAAAATAAAAATGACAATAAATATTCCAAACTTTCAATCACATTCTTCACAAACATGAAATGAGTGTCAGTTGCCCTTTTTGCTTGCCATACAAATAACACACTTTTTTATTCTATTACAGTAACAAAAGCAATATTACATTCAAAAAAACATCTAGTGGATCACTTATTTTGACCTCCCTTATGGAGGTGGTAGATTAGAATTTTTGGCTAGGGACATTTCCCCTAGCCTAGTCCCCAAAGATGAGGCCCATGGCATAGATCCCCCATGCAACCAAATAACATCCATTAGTATCAGGAACCCCCCACTACACAGTTTCAATTTCAACAATTGTATAAATTATCTATCCATGAATTGGGACTCTCATCACCACTATTATGGGATCAACTAATAATATAGCCCCACATAATAGGTAGCTTCCCTATGTATTTCCATAGTCCTTTGCATATCCACAAACACATTATCCACCAGCTTATTTATATCTGACATAGTGATCATTCATTGAGCCACATCCCACTCCTATTATATCTAATCAATCTCCATTCTATAGTGCTCCACATACACTTTCACCTCATTCAACTA
This sequence comes from Cupressus sempervirens, assembly GCA_028749045.1. Classification (NCBI taxonomy): domain Eukaryota; kingdom Viridiplantae; phylum Streptophyta; class Pinopsida; order Cupressales; family Cupressaceae; genus Cupressus; species Cupressus sempervirens. Next base: position 541,295,595 of record CM053789.1, read on the forward strand.
TTTTTGCAACTGCCTCACCTTTGAATCGCTAGCTGCTAACCACTCTTGTAGCTACAATGAAATGATGTTCATTTTGACACCGCATCCCTAAAAGTTTCTTACTCCACCTGTAGTAACACTAGTTCATTTTGTGCACTTTCTAAACCTTCTTGCACCATCCTCAATGACTTATGTAACCTCTATGTCCATGCTTTCTCAACTCAAATTCTTGCATCATTCTCCTCTGCTCATGACTATTCCCCAACAGCTCCACTTCCAATGATCACACTCGCACTCGTTATGTATTTACCACCACTTGGTGTCATCTCACTTCGGTTTGTGCTCTATCCTCATGAGCTTTATCCATCAGCCCCAACAAAAATGTGACTTCTTGTTTTGCATTTTCTATAAATCCTCCACTTCAATTGTTACTTGTGCTCCACCCTCTACCTCTAGTTGTGGCTCCATCGCACTCAATATGCCCATCTCTTCTTTCATTGACCTTCGTCCCAAGATTTTGAGGCTAATCAACTGACTTGCTACACTTGTCACCTCACCCACATTGACATCCTCTATTGCTCTCTGAGTTCTTCCCATCGTCTTCCACAAGGAGTCCATCTCGCTTGCCTCTATCGTTGCTTCTAACACACTTTTTGTCATCCGAAGAGGACTACTCTCTACCTACATCATTAGATTAGCACCCAATTCCACCTACAAAGTCTTTTGCACTGCACTCCTTGACAACATTATCAATTCTAACAAAGGAATTTCTTCCACCCTGACTCTCGAACCCCCAGGTTGTGCTTACACCAGCCCTACATGACTTGACTCGTCCAACTCATGAACTAATGCTTGGAGCTCAGGTTGATACACCAATTCACTTGATGTATGATGGATATGCTTTTCCCTCCATTCTTTCCTTACCCATCCTCCTTGAATAACATCACCCATCTCTGCCTCTTATTGTTATTGATCTAGTGAGCTCAACATGCTTTCACACACACACACACACACACACACACACACACACACACACACACACACACACACACACACACACACACACACACTTACTTGGCCTCTCGAACAATGAGATCTCACAATAGATGTGCTACCTATCCCTTCATCGTTCTTCCTTTCATATGCACATTGCTCATCTATTTATGGCCATCACTCACCGTGTACTACACTTTACATAGCCTTGCCACGCATTCACCCTATGTAACTCACCACACCAGTACTAGGTACACTTGCCACTTTGCTCTGACATTACGATGCCCTAATCCCCACTAAAACATATCTTCCAATGCAATCAGCATGCTTTCTATTGCACACTTTTTGTTGGAACATCCCATGACTTGTTACCAGAATCCTACAATGGCTTTATCCATAGAGCATTGAACAAAATTGACACTATTGCACATAATTGTTGACACTACTAGTCTACAAATAATGTCTTTTCTATTGTCATGAGCTTCTAGTACCTTGATAATGTATTTGACTAGAGGTACTAGGATGAACCCATGACCTTGTATTTTCTCTTGGTTTTCACTATTCTCATCTAGTGATCCTTTGCCTTTATACATTATTGGTGTCCACTTGTAATTTCCTCCTCTCGTTTGGAAGGCCAAGTGTACCTCGACCAATTTTGCATGACATCTCAGGTGAGGTTCTTTATCTAACATGTGTCTATTTGCATATTTTTTTTCATTTACTATGGAAATAGCTTTCATTCTTAATGGTTATCATGTTTTTCATGTATAGTATTTATTTTTAGTCATAATTCTCGGTGTGATACAATATTCATATTACCATAGTTGAGCTAGTGGTGGTTGTACTATGTCACTTTTTAGTTAGGAGCTCAATGATGATATTTAATTTGCATCTCTTTACAAAATGTGACAGTTAGTTACATTCATCTAGTTTTCATTTCATCTTGTGTACCTTAAAAACAAATGGTTGGTACATAAATTGAGAATACACTAGCATGCCTACACAAGATCATCAACAAATTGGTAACAAAACCAAGATATGACTATCAAATGGCAAACAACTACATCAACATCCCCGTGAGCTTTCAAACACTCAAGTTTTGTGGACTTTGCTTCATCACAACACCACCACCATTCATTACACTTCATTATCCCATAATATCCATTCCACCTATTGCATTATGTGACCTTTGAATCTCAAAAGTTTTGGTCACTATTTCCCTCATTACCTCACACCTTTCATATCATATATTGCACAACATTGTGACCTTCAAATCTCAAAAGTTTTGGTCACTATTTCCCTCATTACCTCACACCTTTCATATCATTTGTTGTGCTATGTAACCTTCAAATCTCAAAAGTGCTAGTTACTGTTTCCTTATCTCACACTTCTTTTTATGTCATTATCAATCATGTTCTATGCAATCCTCATTTCACACTCCTCATTGATGCCTCGAAGTTCCTTTGTGACCTTCAAATCTCAAATGTTGAGTTACATCTTTTCATATCTTTTTGCCTCCTAGTATAATTTTTTATACTCTTTCTAATTGCATCCTCATTTCATCTATTACATTTCATCATGTGCATTTCATACTCATTCTTATTTCTTTTTATACAATTTCATTAGTTCATTTTCATTTTTCACTTTCACTCTTTTTTCTATTTTTTTATTACTCCTTTCATTTTTAATCATTCACATTCCACCCTCTTCCATCATTTCATATTTTTTTTCATTCCACTTTTAACTTTTCTTGTCTCATTTTCTCATCATTTTCATCTCTATTTATTTTTATTCCATCTTCATCGCATAACAAACATTAAATCTTTACTCTTTATTTTTATCATTTCCTTCAGTTTTTCACTTTCACTTCACTACAACCATGTTCAATCTTTTAGTTTTATTAATTTTATTTTTATCTTTAATTTTAATTCCATTTCATTATTATCATCATATCATTTTTCTCTCATTAATCTATCTTTTTTTTCCATTAAATTTTCACTTTTAATCATTTTCATTCTCATATTCATTATCATTTGATTATTTTCTTCACTTTTTCATTTTACATCATTATTGTCATTCATCACATTTTATGTTCATTTTTATTCCCTTTTGTCAATTTTTTTTTTCTTATTTCTCATTTCATCCTTTCCATGTTCTTACATTGCATTACATTCATACATTACATTTATACATTTATCATCTACATATCATATCATTATATTAATTATACACATACCTACATTAATCATCATCCATTCACATCTATAATTGTCATAAAAGTAAATATGCCTATCACATGCATCCATCATTCCATCAATACTATAAAGTCCATAATGCAAAAACCAAGAAAATACAATGTAAACACCCATGTAAAAGATCAATCAAATCATCATATCTCAAAGGTATCATCATACATCACAAAGATTGAATCATCATACACCAAACTGATCATACATCACAAGTTCATCATCATGACTGATACATCTAACAAGCCCATAATATGCAATACAAAATGATACACAGATCACCCCTATCTCTCACCACTTACATCATCTATATGTCTCTGATCCAGAGGTTCCTGATCACTGTGGGCACTCATCCTGATCTATTGAATGTGTTGCTTGTGTCATAGGAATAGCTATGGCCATCTAACTCATAGTAGCCCCATCTATCCTTGACAGTGGTGGTGGCCTCAATGCCATGGAAGCTATAAATGCTTGCAATATACTGGTCAACTGGGTAATCTCTGTCCCCATAAATCCAACATGTACCTCCATGGCAATAATACAAGTCTCCACCTCCAATGACCCACTTGGTCTAAGTTTCTTTGGTGTAAAAAAAACCTATGGATACACCTATGGCTACCCTTGTAGTTGTGCACTTTGTGCATTTGTAATCGGGACCTAATACATGGCCTCTGCCATCTGATAAACTGAACATCATCTAATAACCTAGCCTGACTAAGCTACTCGGTCCTACCATGACCCATATCATCTACTCACTAGCTCGGTGTTGCCCCACTACATGTGCCTCCTCTCATCACCACCCCATGTCACTCATAAACCTCTCTATGTCTATCAACTCCAACATCCCTCACTCTCTACACTGGGCCCTATACAAAAATCCTATGATATGGAAAGACTACTACCTGACCTCAACCCCCATATCTCCCCCACACTCTGGCTCCACCTCAAGCTCTACCTCTAGCCCTACCTCTCCCTCATCCACCCTCATCATCACCATCCCCCCTCTTCTCAACTACTCCTTAATGCTAGGTATTAGCTCTGTTAGATCTGTATATCTTAGAAATGGATGTTCTCATAGCCATTGTGCATAATCTCCCTCCATCCCTGCACTTGTATCTCCATCTCTCAAAGCCCATATTTGAGGTGTCACTACCATTTTCATGAATTCCTTATGGCATGCCTCATCTCTAATTTTGGCCCCCATACTAGCTTCTCTACTTGCACCTGAGCATAGTGTGCTAGTCCTTGTGACATTCCCTATTGTTGGCCAAATTGTCTAACCACCCTCCTAAAAAAAATCTTTTTATTATTTTGGGCACTCAACCCACTAGATATCATAGAGAAAAGAAGTACACCATCTCATCATCATCCTCAACCCATGGCTCTGTAAACCTATATGGTCTCCATATAACCTCATTAGGGTATATGTCATTAGTACTCTGTCTTGCCCAGATGTGACTGGAAAATCACACCTAAATACACATAAATATATGACATCTCCTATGGTTGTTGATGCACACATATCAGCCAAGTAATAGGAAGATGGTCCCATGTCCATATCTATAACAAGACTAAACCTGTTGATAATGATGTCACCCTAGCATACTCTACCTGATGCAAATAATGATATAAGTGGGCTAGTATGCAACTACCCATGAAAACCTCTATGGTCGATCAATCATATCCTATATAATGCAGCCCCATCTAATTGGACATGTGTACCCACACCTATCTAGCAATAAAACTCCTCCTATCAGTCTAGCTAATACCATAGGTAATGGCTCATATTGTAGCATCTGGAACCAAGGCACACTATCATCTCCAACGTCATTGTCCCCAAATACATCTCTAAAGGTTGTCTTATCAATTTTCTGATCATAATAAACAAAATCCCCAATAGTAGGGATACAAAGGATCCTATATACATCCTCAAGAGTAATTGTCATCTCTCTAAGGGCATGTGAAAAGTGTTGTGGTCTGAGTGCCACTTCTCAGCCACAACTATCAATAATCCTCTATTCACTTAGAACTAAGGCAAGTGCAGAAGGTATGTGAACCCACATCTATCAATCACACATCAATTGGTCACTGATAATCTGTCAATAGACTCCAAAGGCCATAGGTACAATCCCCGTACCATGAGCTTTTTCCCACGCACCCATTTCATCAAACAACTAAAAAATGACATCAATTTTCATCACATGATTATCCTACATCAATAAAAGATACACATCTAGCTATCATGCTAATGGTTCTATCTTGAACCTGTCATTTGTCCCACTCTATATCTAGAGAAAGACACGTTAATTTTCCCTACTTTGTATCCTAAGAGGGGCACTTTTTGTTCTATCTATCCAATGTTACCTAATTGATTATGCATATCACTTGCTAACCACAAATTCACTATCATTTACTTTGTTATGTGAAAAAGTATCTAGGATGATTCCAAAATAAACTATTTCACATCAAGATTATATCCTATATCCTAAGAGATGATACATACATTCAACTATACCTATCAGGACATCTACTATTAGACAAACCCTTAAACTATCGATATGCATTATTTAATGTACCAAAATCATTGGAAGATTCATTAGAATTAATTAATAAATCATATACACTATTCAACATGACATTAGAGCTACAAAACTCATATGCGCTAATAGATTTAACACAAGCATTTTCCCATGACACAGATGTGTTGCAACAATCATATGCACTTGTAAACTAAGCACATGCACTTGTAAATCACTTGGATGTGCTATGGACTATAACAATGCTACTTAATTTGTCATATGTGCTATCCAATTAATCAAATGCACTGCACTTAGAAAAAGTGCTAGGAAAACTTGCTTATGCACTGCAATAGATACATCCAACTTGACATTTATCATCATTTTGAACCTACAAATGCTACCTATCAGATGCATTATTCTACTAGGCATATGCACTAAAATGAATCTCATATGGGCTAAAATACTTAAATGCACTACAAGATCATGCATATGCACTACCATTTATACCTATGTGATGTTTCACTGTGTTATTAGGGTTTCAAATGCATTATTCCACACTATGAATGCATTGTCATATGTCATGAATGGGCTAAACAAGTTTAAATGTGCTAAAACAAACATAAAATGTGCTAAAATGTTGAACCTAAACATTTATGGAGCAAATTTGTGCAAAAATGTAAAAAATTAGGGAAAATACAAAAAATCTAAAATACAAAAGATCTCGATGACTTACCAAGGCACTATAGTTAGTCAGATGCTCATATCTGTGACCTCTCTCATATCTATGCTCTCACAATGGGACAACCATCCTTGCTAGCTCAGAGCTTAGAAACACAAAAAGTAAAAGGGAAGTATAAAAATGAAATAGGTGAAAGGTCTTTTAGACTATTTAACCCTCCTTTGGAGCACTTTATGACATTTTCAACCCTATACACCCAAATTAATGCCTTCGATCCATTTCCTCGAACTAGGTGTTATCCCAAAACAACTCAATCACTTATAGTTACCCCACTTCACTATCTATTGTTCTCATCAACATTTAGAAATACAACTGGAATATCCCTATTTTTGCCCATCAGTTTTTTTCAATTTAATTTCTAAGGGGTTAGTATAAATGGGACATCAAAAATATCAAAATACATTCTACACCAGTCAAATTTCAACATCAAATCAAACAAACTTGGGCATCCAACCAAGTTATCCTAAACGAAGGATTTAAAACATCAACAATAAAACATCAAAGTATCAACAATAATGCATCATACCAACCTCAAATCATCACAACATCATTGACTAGACACATAGATATCAAAATTGGTTAAAAAATTAGAAAATCAAGATAGTCTTTGAACTAATATGCTTCACATATTAGCTCAAACAGGGGCATTTGTAGACATCCTAAAATTGGAAAGACCTAAAACAACAGAAATCTTGATCAAGCAATGAAAATTAAGGACAACATCAAATTAAGGAGGAAAACAATAGACTTTCAAATCAATGGTAACATTAGGTCATTCGAGTGATTAAATCAATCAATCACCTATCAAATCTAAAAGGACCAAAATCAGTTTAAAAAGAGGAAAAACAATTCATAAAATCATAAAATGAAAAAGGTAAAGAAAAAAGTTGAAAGTAAATGTAACATTTTAATAAATCAATAAAATCCATTTATCCTCTCAAAAGTGGAAATCCTCCTTTTTGAAATTGAAAGAATTGAAAAATCCTCATTTATCCTCACAAACTAAGTCTATTGGGCTTTTCCTCTTGGTACCTTATGAGATATTTCCCTTTTCAGCTTTACCCTCTAGTGAAAAGTAAAATCCTAATCCTTACCCCAACCCCCTCCTAAAATCATATAAATGGGAGCAAAAATCAAGAGCAAAGGAGACCCAAGTTTTACACATCTGCATTACGTGCATATCTAGAGCTATCAAATAGCATTCTAATTATAGAGAATTAATGTTATTTTAGTGTCATTTTAGCACCATTCTAGTATTTATCTAGCATCATTTAGTATTTTTTTTAGTCTTATGCATGAAAATGGTCTATCATTTTAGTGTTATTATCTTTATATATTCCACATTTTCATATAGATCTAGCATAGAATTTTGTAGATATTCATTCATAACATGCTCTCATTCTAGAACTATCACTAAGATGTTGGTCTGAGAGAAATTTTAGCAATTGTAGTTAGGGAAACATTAGATGTCTATGGAGTCTTTTTTTAACAATGATTTCTTGGATCTAGTTTATTTCATTATTATTCTGATTGAACTCTACTCTAAGGTCTCATGAACATGTGATTCCACCATGTACAAATAGTACTAGTTTTTTCTTGTTGGTACATAACAATAAAAACATGCATAACAAGTCTCCATAAATGCTTCCTATACATGGTTTAGAAATGGTTTGTTTATTATAAGAAAATAAGCATTTATCATTTTTGTTAGACAAAGCGAAAGCTATGGATGATTGCAAGACTATAGATGCACATAGCAGTGATGACTGCATTGATAATACACCATCTTCAATATGTTTTTGACAAAGCTATGGAAAGTGAAACTACATGTCTAAGTTATCCATTCTAGTTGAATCTGCAACTAATTTAGATGCATAAAATAACTAAATATTTCCATTCTTCGGTTGATGTTTGCATAGCCAATTTTGGAGTAGACCAAGTAGTTGCCAAACTTGGTGAGGTCTCTATCCTATAAAAGAAGAACAAATTTTAGATACATTTTATGGAAGACAATGGAAGGTTTAGCATGTAGATCTTAATAATTAGAAAAGGCATTTCATTCATGGTCTCCAATCAAAGATTGTGATAAATTTATGAGTGCTCATATAATTTAGAATTAACTCTTCTACACTTGAATTTACTCATTGATATTCAAATAAGAAAAAAAAAGTAGTAATATTGGATATTGAAATTTCTTTCCACAGATGGTTTACCACAATTTGAATGCTGGAGTTGGCTAAAAATAAATTAACATTCCATAGCTTATCCTCTTCAATGTTAAATTGAGTAATGTACATTAATTAGCTCTTTGTCAAAATGGTAGCAAGTTGGACTAAATTTTCAAATTGTCAGATCTTTGTTCACTTGAGAACCAACATTGCACATACAAGCAAATTAGTAGTGATACCTTTTAATAACAGAACAATATTGACATAGCACTCAAACAATTTGCTAATTCTAACTACTAACTTCATTTCACTTAAGAATCATAAGTATAATAGTTATTTAATGGAAGAAAATAAAAATTCTAACTATTGCTTACTTAAATGAAACTAACTACAAGAGAATTGCATTGCTCAAGTGATCATTGATTAAGGAGATGTAACCTCAAACTCACAAGTAACATTAATACATCATTAAGTCATTCACTATAATGGTTCACAGTAGATAGTAGTAGAACATCTTAGCTAATAAAAAAACTAGGAAAAATTTAAGCATATGACATGTGCATTGGTTGATATATAAAACCTTCTTACCTCTTGCATTTAATGATATCTATATGCTTCAGGGAATGTAACTTCTAGAAGTGTGCCAAAAGGTCTCACATCTTAAATTCTTTATTGACAAAATATCTTTAACTCATGCATTTTGATCTCAAAATCTTTGGATGTTTCTTCATCATCATTGTTGGGACAAAACTATGATCAAAGAATTGAAAGTGATATCTAGTCTTGATGGATTCACTCAGTTTGTTCCTTGTGCCAATTTGGTTATTCATAAGCTTAATAGGTGTTCAAGCTATCTTCCAAAGGGATAAAACCAATTAGATAAGAAGAATGACATGCATTGATTCAATAAATTACTAAAATCTAATCTTTCTTATTATCAGCATAATGAACTCTTAAATTCTATCTATAGAATTCATCATCTATATAGATTAGGAAAGTACCAAATACTACATACCTCACTTCATTATATTTTGATGCAATCCTAGTAAACTTGTTTGCATTAAATTTGGCAAGCACAATCCATTTATCCCCATTAGCAAGCATTGGAGTAGAAAAATCTGATTTTTAGTGGTAGACTATAACTAAGTATAAATCTCCATAAATATCTTGCAAAGATAGAGGTCTTAAAACTTATGAGCTTTCCATATGTTTTAAATTGATTATTCTAGTCCCTTATTTCTGTAATTAGAGATTATTGTGGAAGGAAAAATAATATTCCTTAAGTTATTTAGACTAGAATACACATATACCATAAGTCATAAGCATAGTTTACCAAACATTCAAGACCTCACTTGAAAGAAATAACCTTATGTTCTCTTAGCTAAAGTAACCCATAATTCAGCATAATGGACTCTTCAATTCTATCTATAGATTTCATTATCTATATAGATTAGAAAAGTACCAAATACTACATACCTCACTTCATACTTTGATGCAATCCTAGTAAACTTGTTTGCATTATATCTAGCAATCATAATCTATTTTTCACCATTAGCAAGCATTGGAGCAACAAAATATAATGTTAGAAAAATGCCATAACTGAAAATTTTGACATAAGTTTCAGATTAAAACAATTGTCATAATTTCTAGAAAATTTATACACTTAACCATTTCTTTTTTAGGTCATCCTTAAATTGGTCTTTACATCTCCATATTGCAGAGACAAAAGTCCCTAGAGTGTGCAACCTATAGGTTCAACTGATAATACTATCTCCCCCATAGAGGAATCATCTGTCAAGTTGTAGGTGCCCACCCTACTCTAAATCAAAATGCACATGTAATTGTGTTCTATATGCAGAGACAATAGGTGGAGCTGAAAAAACCCACCACATTTAAATTTTTTTAATAGTTCTATTAAGTTTTTAAAAGAACAGACTATCATGAACATTAGAATTTTTGTGATGGTCTATAACTTAAAATACCTAATTAAAGACCTCTAACAAAAATGCAAACCTGTTACATTTTTTCAGCTCCACTTGATGTCGTATGCATATGAGTTGAGATTGCATATTGAACTATGGTCTCCTTTTGCATTGCCTAAAACCAAGAGATTCACATAGGTAGTTATCATGCAATCATAGGTTAATGTTGATCTTCACTTAGTTTTGAGAATAGTTTAATAGTCTTTACTAATGAATTCCAACCATGTGAAGGTGGAAGCTCATTCCCCCCCCACAAAAAAATCCCCATTAACATCTAAAATTCATTTATTTTATTAATAAAATGTAACATTCATGAATTATCACATGATAAAATTCACCAACACACAAGTTTTATTAGAACATTCACATTAACATTAAAACATAAGATTCATTAGAACATTCACATGAACATTGAATAGAAAATAAATAAAACACCCTAGACATAAACATCAATCATTAACAAATAAGTTACATAAGTTCACATAAGTCATTTCTTTTTTTCTTTTTCTTTTTTTGTCCTTCCTTATATTGTTGTAGAGGCATATCCATGTTGTTGTCAATATTTCTTCTCACCTATAAATGTGATCTTATTGTCCTTTGCAAAGGTGGTTCCTTTGAAATAACAAATAAAAGGGTTAAATTGAAAAAAAATGAGACTTTAAAGATTTTAAAGAACATTGTAGCTCTCTTTACCTTGCTCAACCACATCATCTTGCCCACTGACTTGAACTTCAACACGCTCATCAGAAACAACCTTTACATCCCTACAACTGCAATATAAGATGTCTTCTTAATCCCAACACATATTATAGTTAAATTTGTATTGCTACACCAAATTTAATTTAAAATATTTACTTATATTAATTTAGAAATAAAAAATTAAATAGAAAATGTATACCTTTAGTACTAAGATCCACATTTGAATCGATGCCTCCATGGTGCTCGACTGGTGTATCAAGATTGACACACTACAATCCAATGTAAATAATTAGTGCATTTACCAAAAATATATTATTGAAAAAAATTATGTAATTTCTATATTGTCTTTGATGTTACACAAAATGTCAAGCCTTACTGAGCAAGTCAATGATTTCCAAGCTCACTCGGGCATTAAAGACAATTTCCTATGTATGTCAAGCATTCTAGTCTTAAGTTAGTTCTTACTGAGCTCACTCAGGCATCGAAGGAAGATCCTGTATTAACCAAGTTCACTTGGTTAACAAAGGAAAGTTTGCATGGATCCTAAGTTGATCAAGTTCACTTGGAAAGTCAGTTCAGAATCAATATTGACCAAGTTGGATCAATTAACAAAGATTGTCCCTAATTTGACCGAGTACTCAATTCTATGTTAGCTGACTAATAGCATATTAATTTTTATTGATTTATTGATCAATGCTAGCTAACTTAAGGGATGAAAATTGTTTGTTTAAAAGTATATTCAAGCTAACTTGACTAGTCTATTCATATAAGTATAAGGTCAATTTGAGGATTGAATTGTAAGAAGCATGGGATTGAAGAAGATGAATTAAGGAAGCAAATTGGAAGGATATCAGAGTATCCAAGTTGACCGAGTTGCAAAGAACATTTTGATCAAGGAGGAATAATTATTCAATCTAGAACAAAGATCTGAAATCAACAAAGATAGTTGCATCAATAATTAGGTCAAGTCAAATTGTTACTCTCTAATAATTGTAGTAGTGAATCAAATCTCCTATTAGTCAATTTAGTGAACCCCTAATCATATTGTCCTAATTTCATTTGTACCCTAGGTCTCTAAAATTGGTTGACTTTGTTCGCAATATTAAATATACATGGTAAGGGTTTTTTAAATAAAGCCCTAAAACCGTTTAAAACCTTTTGTTATAAAGTTTCACAGAAACTTTTTAAGTAATTTCACAAAAGTTTGTTTGCCTTAGCGCTTGACCCATCTCCAACCTAGGTTTACCTTTGGTTAGCCTGCCCTTTATTTCATTTTAGTTTCTTAACCCAAGGGAGTTTTTTTCATGATCATCAAATCTTAGATGATTGACAATCGTTGCTTTCTCTCTTTTGGAAGATGCACAAAAATAAACTAAAGTGAGGAAGCAACAAGTTGGCATATGTCCCTACGAGCCCCCTCTCTAAGCACTATAAAATGATACATCTTCCAAGCCATTGATCAAACACAAATAAATGCATGAATAAATTGACATATTCTTTCTTTTTGAAGATGTATGAAGGATAGCTAAAGCAAGAAAATGATGAGATGACATGTGTTGTATTTTCCAAAAAGGTAAAGGTAGGAGATCACATTATCATAGGTAGTATCAAGATTAAGATATGTTAAGTTGTGAAGGTGCAAAGGGTAGCAACAGTAGTTAAGTTCATAGTTATCACTCCATCACACATGGTTAAGGGTTACCCAGAGTTAATGTGGCAAAGCAAAAAAATGCTTTCATTGCGGCTTTGTAGAGTTAAAAGATGAGTTAAGATTTTAGGCTGTGAGGTTGTGATTCAAAGAAAATGTTAACTACAAGAGGTTTTCACAACATCAATGGGTTAAAATATAGAGAGAAATAAGTGGTTGCAATTGAGTGATCAATAGTTGAAAGAAGTCTTCATAGACTCGCAACACAACATAGTCAATAAGGAGATAAAGTTGTGAGGGCGTGAAAAGTAACTAGGATAGTTAAGGCCTATGCAGTTGCAACATCACATGGAGTTAAAGCTAACCTAAGATCAAGGTTGCAAAGTAGTGAAAACCTAAGATCACACCTCCATAAGGTTCGGTTATAGTTAAAGATTCAAGTTGTGAGGTTATGATGAAGGGAAATAGTTAACTTTAAATGGTTATCACAATGTCATGAGTAAAAAAGCATTAAATACATTTTAGGTTGCAAAGCAATGATAAAGGGCCAAACCAAAATAAGTTAGCTAATTGTAGCTTTGCACAGTTAAGACATGAGAAAAATTTTGAGTTGTGAGACTATGAGGAGCATTTGGTAGTTAAAGGAAATAGTTATTGCACTGTTGTAGGAGTCTGAGTTGTAGTGATAGTTTGAGTTATGAAGTCGTGAAATAAGACATCAGTTTTCCAAGATAGTGATCACAATGTTGCATAGAAAAAGTAAGCTTTATGTTGGATGGTTGTTAAGAGGTGATACAATTAATGTCTGAGGCATCACAAGATCACAAGTAAAAGAAATATTAATTTCTAAACTACCACGAAGATGTGAGAAGTTAGTTTTATGGTCATCACAAGATTGCATGGATTAATAAACCCAAGTGATAGATAGTTGTGAAGTAGTAATAAAGCATAGAATGGAGAAGCTATAGTTTCACAAAGCCATGTAGTCAATGAAGAAATAGGGCTGCAAATAAAAAAACAAGAGAAATTATAGGCTTGACATGATAGTTAGAAAAAATAGGAGGATCTAGTGGAATACTTCAAAGATATAAGACCACGTAGTGAGGTTGACTATTGAATTCAATTGACTCCATGAAACAACTAACGTGGCATTGTTGTAAACACTATCAAAGTGGCTCATTGATGGAAAACAAATCCTTTGATCACTTGCAACCATATTTTTGGTGTTCTTGACACTTGATAAAAACAAATCTCATTCTACTACCACCATGGTTATCCATCTACCAACCAAAGCAGTTATTTTCATCATTCCTATCTCGTCAAGGCTTGATTTTGCATGTAAAAATAAGGTTTTTTTCATATGGATAGGCATATGATCAAATCTTACCCAAATTAGTAGCTATTTTTCTCTGCAACTTGAAGACATTGGTTGAGTTTTAAGGTTTTCAGTTGAAGTTTTCCTAGTTATGCCTAAGCTCTAAAGGAAAATTTTGTAACTCTTTCAAAGGGTCAGTCTCTTCTCTAATTCTGTATCAACTATATTGCATACTTTGCTACTGTAATTTCCTTTGCCTCTGAGTGAATATACTTCTCTATTGTACCTCTTTCTTCCATTAATAGATTGTGCAATATTTTCTTTCCTTCTATTAATGTGTTGCTTCCATTCTTCAACTTGTCTGTTGTATCTAATTTTCCTTTGAATGATATAGAGTGAAGCTCCTTCCTTATAACATTGTATTGGTTTCTGGTTTACATGTGGTTGTTGAGTTAAAGCAAAGATTAAATATGTGTACTTTGGGATTATATTGATGAACTATGTAGTTCTAGGTAGAGATAAGATTGAACATACTATTTGGTGTATCACCCCTCTAGATTAGACTAGGTAGTTTGATTTCATGCATTTCCTTATCCCTTTTTCTTAAAAGAAGTAGTTAGGTGCATCCTGATAGTGGGGAAGTTAACCTTCTCTGGAGACTCAATATCTTTATTCAAGTTCAACAACTTGGAGATTATTTCCATATTTCATAAGGTTTCCTTTAGGTCAGACTTTAGGCAAGGGTGCAAACTTTTGTGATAACATCTCTTAATAGAGTTAGCCTAACAGCTATTTTCCAAATCCTCTAACAAGGTGTCATTTCTAGATTGAAGTGTCTAAAGATCTCTAACAAGGCCACTCCTAATAGGGTTAATTAAATTCATTTAACAAGGTCACACCTAATAGTGTGTTTTGTAACCTTTAACTGGTTTGGCTCCTAATAGGGTTCACTTCAAAAGAGTGGAAAACAATAACTAGTTGCAATCAGTGGTTTTCCCAAATTGATTTTCCACATTAAATCATGGTGTCTCTTGTGTTCATGTTATTTTCTTTATGTTTCTACAACTAAGTTAAGTAAGGTTAATTAAATTTAAATATCTTAAGATTTTCATGTTCAATGCTAACTGAGTGACAGTAACATATTCAATGTTAACTGGGCTACAATATAATATTTAGTGTTAATTGAGTTACAAAAAGTTATTGGTTTTATATTGCATTGACATCTTAAAGGGACTTTTGGATTCATTTTTATGGTAACTGATTCACCCCTCCCCTCTTGGTTACTCCTTTCTATTTCTAACAATTGTTATCAGACCATTGGTGCTTGCAAATAAATTTTTCAAGGACTTAAGCTAAAGATCAAATACATCTTATAGAAGGGAGATTTCTAAGATGAACAAAGATAACTTCCAAGCATGATAGTAACTTATGAAGCTACCTTTGGCAACCATTGGAGACACATGCCTAAAATATCTAGATAAAAAATATGTGGCATCTACTAGACCTTTATCTATGGATAAAATTGTGGAAAAGATGAATCATAACATAATGATGATTGACATTTCCTCTACTCTCAATTATGTTGAATTTCATAAAGTCAAAGTATCCTATTGCTCATGAAATTTGGAACAAGTTGAAAGATATCTATGGAGGAGATGACAATGTGAGGAGAGCTAAGGAAGAAATTCTAAGAGGTCAATTTAATCGGATGAAGATGAGAGAAGATGAAAAAATTACACAATATAGTGAAAGAATCAAAGCAAGTGTAAGTGAAATTAGAGCCTCAGAAGGGAAAATAGATGATGTGAAAGTAGTTAGCAAGGTACTCAGAGCTCTTCTTTTTTATAAAATTAAAGTGTCAGTTATTCAAGAGATGAGATTTTATCCTAAAAATGATATAACTTTGGATGCACTAGTGGGAAGGTTGACAACCTTTGAGTTAGATAACTTTGATAATTATGTTCCTAACTCTAGTAGCATTGAGTTTGTGATTCAAGCTAAGGTATCACTCAAGAAGAAAGGTGGAAAATTCAATAGAAAAAAGTCTAACAATAAAGATGAAGATAATTCTAATGATGATCTTGAAATTATTGAAGCCCTGCTTGCAAGAAGATTCCCTAAAGGAAAAGGAAAGTACAAAGGTAAAATACCTCTAATATGTTTGTCTTGTGAAGAAGTTGGTCACATTGTTGCAAGGTGTCCAAACAAAGAAGGCAAAGAAAAAAAGAAGCATGATAAGTACAAAGGCGAGAAAGATTTCAAAAGCTACAATTATTACAAGTATAAAGGTAAGAAATATTTTTACATGGTTAAAGATTCTGATAGTAGTGATGAAGATGAAATGGTTTACATTGCTATAAAAGATGAATTATATGATGAAAGTGATAAGATGGCCCTCATTTCTCATATTAGCAAGAATGATACATGGAGTATTGATAGTGGTTGTTCTCACCACATGAGTGGTGATAAATATAAATTTGAGCACTTGGAACACTATGATGGTGGGACTGTCAAATTTGGAAAAGACGAACTTTGTTATGTGAAAGGAAAAGGTTGCATCACATTGACTAATGAACTCAAATGGGATAATGCTTATTGGGTTAAAGGACTAAAGCATAATCTACTTAGTGTGGCATAGTTGAACAACATTGGATTCAAGGTAGAATTTGTGAATGGCAAGGCCAATTTGCTGGATGGGAAAGAAAATCTAGGTTGGACAAGCAATCAAACCAAAGATAATCTATTCTACCTAGATCTAACTGAAAGTTCATGTTTCCTATCTTAAGTAGAGGAAAGATGGTTATGGATAAAAGGTTGTGTTATGTGAATTTTGATAATCTCATAAACATAAGAAAAAAAAAGAAAAAGTGAGAGGCATTCCTAGTCTAAGGAAATTTGATCTGGGCATATGCGAAAATTGTCAAATTGGAAAGATGGGAAAGACAAGTTTTAAAAGCAAGAATTATCATTCTAAAGAAGTTATAGAGCTAGTTCATACAGATCTTTGTGGACCCATTGGCATAGAAATCTACTATGGAGATAATTACTTTATTTTATTTGTTGATGATTACTCTAGGATGATCATGATAGTTATGTACCTAAAAGATAAATATAAAGCATTTCAAAAGTTCAAGTGGTATCTGGACAGAGTGGATAAAGAAATATGAAAGAAACTAAAGTGTTTAAGGTTAGATAGAGGAGGATAATTAATCTCAAATGAATTATGCAATGAAAGAGAAATCAAGAGACATGTTTTTGCACTTGTACACCTCAGCAAAATGGCATAGTAGAAAGAAGAAATAGATCCATTCTAGATTGTGCAAGGACACTAATGATAGAGAAAAATATTGCAATAAAATACTAGAAGGAAGCAATTAGCACATCAGTTCATACTTTGAACTGAGTTCAACTAAAGGACTCAAATCAAACACCTTATGAATTATGGTATGGCTATAAACCTAATGTCTATTATTTCAAAGTATTTGGAAGAAAATGTTATATCTTCAAAGAATCCAGAAAAGGAAAATTTGATGTGAAAAGTGATGAAGGAATATTCTTGGAATACTCCAACAAGAGTAAAGCATATAAATGTCTCAATCTTATTACTCACAAAGTCATAGAAAGTGCACATGTGAAAATTGATTAGTTTGTTTAACAGAGTGAAGAAAAAAGCAGAAAAGAACTTGAAAACTATAGAAAATTTCTTTACTATGAACCTGATACTTTGCTTGAAGTTCAAGAAAATACAATTGGCCATCAATAGTCTTCATGACCTAATTCCTCTAAATCTCCAGTTCAACCTAAGTCACAATCTAGAGGACCCGAGTCACAGTCAGAAGGATCTGAGTTTCAACAAATTGAGTCACAGTCTAAAGGACCTAATTTAAAGACAGTGAGACGCGAGCATGATTTAGAAGATCATATTGAGCAAGGTGAACTAAGTGAATTTAGAAAGACGGTACTTGTACTTGTTAGACATGCACCTAAGAAAATAATTGGAGATCAATCCAAAAGCATAATGACAAGGAATAAATTAAAAGGTACACATTTTCTTACTAAGTTTGAACCTTGAACTATTAAAGATGAATTACAAAATGAAATTTGTATTAAGGCAATGAATGAAGAGATTGATCAGATTGACAGGAACAAAACTTGGACTCTTGTTCCTAGACCCAAGGTCAGAAATGTAATTGGCACAAAATGGGTATTCAAAAATAAGTTGAATGAGAATGGAAAAGTTTCAAGAAATAGGGCAAGGTTAGTTTGCAAAGGTTATTCTCAAGAAGAAGGTATTGATTATAGAGATAATTTTGCTCCTGTTGCAATACTAGAAGGTGTTAGAACACTACTTTCTTATGTTTCTCATAAAGGATTCAAAGTATATTAGATGGATGTAAAGTCAACATTATTGAATGGAATCCTAGAAGAAATTTACATTGATAAACTTGAAGGTTTCATAGATCCTAGCAAAAGGGATATGGTTTGCAGACTACACAAAGCTTTATATGGTCTCAAACAAGCCCCTAGAGCCTGGTATGAAAGATTTCATAGTCATCTAGTAAAGATTTGTTTTCAAAGGAAAAATGACAACAAC
This sequence comes from Cupressus sempervirens, assembly GCA_028749045.1. Classification (NCBI taxonomy): domain Eukaryota; kingdom Viridiplantae; phylum Streptophyta; class Pinopsida; order Cupressales; family Cupressaceae; genus Cupressus; species Cupressus sempervirens. The sequence continues at coordinate 541,314,477 of CM053789.1, forward strand.
AACCTATACATCAAGGAAGGACTACATAAGAAGCTAATGTTGGCAGAAATCTTTGTGGATGATACATTATTCACTGGACATGATAACTTATGCATATTTTTTTCTGAGGAGATGAGTAAAGAGTTTGAAATGTCAATGTTTGGAGAAGTTAAATTCTTTGTTAGCTTACAAATTCAATAGAATAAATATGGCATCTACATTACTCAATCAAAGTACATCAAGGAGATACTAAAGAAATTTGGAATGGAAGATTCCAAACCAGTTGGAACACCTATGTCCACTGGACATAAGCTTTCCAAAAATGATGATTCCAAAGAGGTAGTATAGACACTTAAAAATTTCCTAAACACTATATTAATTCATTTAATATTTCTTTTGAAATTATAGTTAATTATTTACTAATTAATTATATTTTTCATATTCTTCTACTTTTTTAATTAAATAGGTTCACTTTCCTAATGTATTTAAGTTTAATTTAAATACTCCCCCCCCCAAATGTATTAAACTTATTTAATGCATAATGCTCCATAAATCCCCTTTTAAATAAATCTTATTTATTTAATTTCCTCGATTCCATTAATTCTAAAACCTTTGATTAAATTAAATCTTATTTAATTTAGTCTTAAACCTATCCTAAAACCTAGTCTACGCCCACCACTTTCATCCTTCTAAGCCTAGCCACTTTTTGGTCCCATAGAATTTTAGGGGCTGTAGGCAGGTAGTCCCTTTCCCGAATGCCCAGGGCCCATACCCCACCATAAAATTCTAGGGCCCCCAAATAGATTATTCTAGGGGGCTAGGGTCTATAATAATTGGCATTATTTTAGGGGAGGGGGCCTAAAATAACTTTGAATGTTGACATTTGCATGACTTATCTCCTCAACCCATGTGTCTCCCTTGTGGCACCTATGTGGATGTCACCTCCCCAAGGCCTCTCTCAAGCCTATAAATAGAGCCCTTGTCTCAAACATTTGGCATCTCCCCCATTTGCATTATTATCATGCTAGTGTGATTCTAGAGCTTTTGGAGATTTTCATGCTTAGAACTAACCCTTAGTAGTGGTTTGCATTACTTAGATTTCTAGTTTGCATTAGCTTTGATGGTAGTATGATGTTGTAGGTTTCTTTCTTGCATTGTATTTCCATTTCATTCCTAGAATCCTTTGAGGATTGGCTCATTCATATCCATTTCTTGAAGGTTTTCTCCACTCATTTAGTCTTAGGATCATATCATTTTGCATCTCATTTTATCATTCAAGGGATTCAATAGTTGTGTTTTGGGAGAGCACATCTACCCCTCACACTTGAGCACACCAACAAGGCCTATTATGGGTGCCCTTATTGAGCTACTTTGAGGTTAGGTGAGGACTTTATTTGTTGGTTGCATAGTTGTTTTAAAACTCAAGTAGACTTAGTGGTTTTATCAATCTTATTTGAATCTTGAATGCATATGCTACTAATGTTTTCTTGTTTACATGTGCTCTCGACAGGTTAGGTTTTCCCATATACAGGTAGATCAAAATACATATAGATCAATGATTGGAAAATTTTAGTATGGTACGCACAAGACCTGATATTGCATTAGCAATTGGTATGGTGGCAAGATTCTTTGTTAATCCAAAGGAAAACCATATAATGACAATAAAAATAATTATGAGGTATCTAAAAGGTATTGAAGATTATGGTTTTTACTATAAGAAAGGAGGCACTTTTGAATTGAAAGCCTTTACTAATGCTGATTGGGTAGGAAGTATTGATGATAGGAAAATCATTAGTGGTGGAGCATTCTTTCTTGGAAAGGGGCTAGTGTCTTAGACAAGCAAGAAGAAGAATTGTGTCTCTCAATCAATAGTAGAAGCAAAATATGTTGATGCAACAGTTAATTGTCCCAAAAAAATTTGGTTCAAACAACTAATGGCAGTTATGATAGAAGAAATCAAGGATACAATAGTTATCTTCTGTGATAACACCAGTGCAATTAACATTTTCAAGAATCATGTGATGCATACCAAGACAAAGCACATTGTAATAAAGTATCATTTTCTAAGAGAATTAGTGCAAGAAAAGGAGGTGAGATTGGAATATGTGAAAACAAAGGAGCAAATTAAAGACATATTAACCAAGCCATTACCTAAGCATACATTTTTGTATCTAAGAGGTAAGCTAGGGGTCATTCCCCTATCTAAAGCTCACTAATCAAATTTTAGTGATGCATCAACTAAGCACTTTGAAGATCAGACAAGTTGATGCAATATTGCCAGAGAAAATTGTATATGAGTTAGTACATTAGGTACATGAATTAACACATTGATTTTTGTCTTTGGAATGAGATGTAAAAGAGGGAGAGTTTTTTTTTCATATCAAAGAAATTTTGTGTAGTAGTAAAGAAGGAAAGTAGTTTTTTGTGAGAGGTAGAAACTACAATCAGAGGAAGAGTTTGATGTTAGAGGGAGTTCTCATGGATGAGAATCAAAATGAAACTAAGGATATTATGCTTCTATTTTTCTCTAAGATTTCATTGTACTATGACATATTGTGTTGCCACCAATGCCAAAGAGGGAGAAGATTGAAAATAATTATGCAATTGTATATTGTCATTGATGTTACTCAAAATCTCAAACCTTATCGAGCAATTCAATAATTGTTGAGCTCACTAAGGCATTGAAGATAGTTTCATGTGTATATCGAGTGCTCTAGTTCAGAGTTAGTTCTTAGCAAGCTAACTTGAGCGTCAAAGGAAGATCCTATATTAACCAAGCTTACCTAGTAAAAAAAAGAAAATTGGCATGGATCCTAAGTTGACCAAGTACACTCAGAAAGTTAGTTCAGAACCAATATTGACTGAGTTGGGTTGGTTAATGAAGAATTTCTCTAAGTTGATCCAATGACCCAGTATTGAATTTTGTGTTACCTAATTGATAGCATATTAAGTTTGATTGATTTATTGATCAATGCTAGCTAACTTAAGGGATGAATATTGTTTGTTTAAAATTATATTCAAGTTGACCTGAAAATTTTATTCATATAAGTATAGAGTCAAGTTGAGGATTTAATTGTAAGAAGAAAGGGATTGAAGAAGATAAATTAAGGAAGTGAATTGGAAGGATATTAGAGTATACAAGTTGACTGAGCTACAAAGAACATTCTGATCAAGGAGGATCAAGTATTCAAGCTTGAATAGAGATCTAAAATAAACAAAGATAGTTTTATCAGCAATCAAGTCAAGTCTTTTTTACCCTCTAATAATTGTAGTAGTGAATCAAATCTCCTAACAGAGTTAGCCTAACAACTATTTCCCAAATCCTCTAACAAGGTGGCATTTCTAGATTGAAGTGTCTAAAGATCTCTAACAAGGTCATTCATAATAGGGTGAATTAAATCATTTAACAGGGTCATACCTAACAATATATTTTATAACCTTTAACCTGGTTGGCTTCTAATAGGGCTCACTTCATAAGAGTGAAAAATAGTAACTAGTTGCAATTGGTGGTTTTCCCGAATTGAGTTTCCACATTAAATATTGGTGTCTCTTGTGTTCATGTTATTCATGTTATTTTCTTTATGTTTTTGCGACTAATTTAAGTAAGGTTTATCACATTTCAATATCTTAAGATCTACATGTTTAGTGCTAACCGAGCGACAATAGTATATTCAATGTTAACCAAGTTACAAAAGAATATCCAATGTTAACCACGTTACAAAAAGTTAGTGGTTTTATATTGTGTTGAAATCTTAAAGGGAATTTTGGATTTTTTTTGTGGTAACTAATTCACCCCTCACCTCCTAGTTACTCCTTTCCATTTCCAACATATATACATATAAATACAAGACAAATATTGAGAAATGTTAATCATTCATTTTAATACAAATATAACAACTTATATTTTTGGAACTTAATATCAAATATAATAATTGCTAAAGTATTCAATTTGAAATAATAATCAATTTACTTATTTACCTCATTGAAGATCTAGTAGAAGAACCTTGCATACTTATTGCTCATAGTCATTCAGCCACAGCTATATAGCCTTGTCTTTAGGCTAATTTTTTGTCCTCTTCAGAAGTTGTTTTTTTAAACTTTATGGCCTATATTTTTTCTTGGTATCATGATTTTTTTGTCATCATTTTCATCAAGACCAAATTTTTTACAATTTATAAATATTTTAATATAACTTTTCATTTACTTATACTTACAATTCATGCAACAAGTTTTGAATATCCACTCGAGCCAAGCTTATGTTGCCCGTGCTTTTTTTTCTTGCTTCCTTTGATGTGTCGATCAACCTATGTGAAGTTTGAAATATGTTACATCACATAAGCATTAAGAGTAATTAGTACATAATTTTATTTTTAATACTATGACACACCTTCTTTCCTCGACTGGTACTATTTGTCCACCATGCATTTTTTTTTCTCATTGGTATCCTTTTTAAGATTCTCCCACTCAATAATATGAATATAGGGGGGCTACTCATAACGAGGGTTATTTTTCATTTGGGTCCTATAGTTTTACCTAATATACTCCAAAGCTTTTCCTTCTTTCTCAAGGAGCCTAAGTATTTGAAAGACATTGGGTCCAAAAAGTGTTGTCATGGCATCAATGAGCTTATCCTTTAACTCTTTAGTTTGTGAATTCCACCTTTTTAAGAAAAGGAAAAAAATATTAGATTTATAAATGAATTGAAGCTACATTTTAATTTACTTGAAGAAATTGACCAAAGGAAACATTATCTAGCAATGAAATCAAAATATGATACCCAATGCATATGGTCGACCCAAATATATGCAAACATTCATCATTAAATTTTTCATAAAATAGATTATTCCTTGCAAAATAATAATGGGATTAGTAGTTATTGCAAGGGACTACATGGGAGGTTAGTGCATTTGATTATGAGTATATGATTGTATAATAAAAGAAAGGATCAAGCTTTAAAGTACCTAAAATTTGAGCTACTCTCGGGAGAAGACCATCTTCATTTCTCACAAGCAATTGATCATAATTATTTACTATTGTGTACATCTAACATGGGTACACCCAAGAATATCCCCATCACCTCCTGCATAAAATGAATCCAATACTACAAAATTAACCCTAAGAAATAATAGATCAAATGAAATAAACACATGAAAAATGAGAGAGAGAAAGAGGAATCTACTTACCAATAGGCATTGTCATTGCATTTTTGGCCATGCTACATGTTGTCAAATTTGCAGTTGGCATTTTCTCTTTAGTTCTATTTCTTGTAGTCGGTGGCATAGTGAACATAGGATCAATTGTAGGAGCTGAAAAATGAGATTGTTAGAACATAATAAAAAATGATTGTTAGAGTTATTAAAAAAAATATTGTTCAAGAAAAACACAAGTGTAGGATAGAACATGTGATGTACTTGAAACACTTGAAGTATTATCCTCTAGGGCATCGCCCTTGAATATCTTTAGCATCCTCTATAAAAATAACACATATGCATTTTATTTAATGAAATAAATAAAAGAGTATACTATAAAAACCATTATTGAACTTTTTTTATAATTAAAAACTACATTGATACTTACTATATATGTGTCAACTAGGTGCATCAACTCATCCTCCCTCTATTGTGTTTTAGGAGTTTGAGGTCAAATTGATGCCAATTGCTTTACCCTTCTTGCTAAATCATAAAGCACCTTTTGCACTATAGCCATAGGATTAACAACTGAGGAAAAATCAATCATGAATTCATCATACTCATTGTGCGGCTCCTTGTAGACTACTTTTTCCTTTCCCTTTTCATGACCAATACTCATTTTTTAGAACAATATTATTAGCACTATGTTTAGAATAAATCTAAAATCATAGTGAAGAATAAAACATAATAAAAAATACACATTAACCTATTTCTTGTATCTAATTTGTACAAGAACAATGAGTTTTACCTATTATTCTAAGTTAGTAAAAAATATAAAAATTTAATTGTATATTGGATTCATTGATTGGAGTTGATTTAAAATCTTCAAAGTACATACTACCTCACCCATGATAGTGGCTTTGTTTATATCTATGTGATTCAAATTGTAATCAATAAGAATATCTTCACCTTCACGTATTGATGTTATGCACATACAAATACATGATTTCCCTCTTCTGCCTCAAATATGCAATTGGGTTGCTTCTTAGTTAACGCATGTCGTGTACTACTTATAAAACCTACAATATTTCCTAATGCATTTGGCCTTTCATCAATATATATAGCTACTATTTTACTTTGTTCACTAAATTTTTTTTGTGTATGATTTTTCGTGAGTCCATACCTACACATACCTTTTTTTTACCTAACAATCTACATCCAACTACTATAATCATAGCAAGGTCTGACATAGTCCATCAATTCAACAACCTTGTTGTAAGAGACCTTTATGCCATCCATGGAAAATAGGCCCAAGCCATGAAATGAGGATGGTGTTATGTGGTATATTCTCTCTCCAACACAAAAATTAGTGTTTATTGTAGCAATTTCATCGAGGACCCATTGTTTCTATAGATGTTTGTACCTAAAGGCACATTGGAGTCACCTTTACTCTCATCATCATAAGAACATGACCCCCCTTGAGCAAGGAATAATTTTATGTTCTTATTGAATTTCTTTTTGATATTTTGTCCTCAAGTCGATGTCCTTTATTTAGACATACTAAATGTCTCACTTTATTCTTCCATTCCTACATTTTCCTTACTTGAGGAAGACAAATATGAAAAATACCTATTCATCAGTACCTGCACTCCACAAAATAAGAGAGATAGGTGGAAATTAGAGTGATATTTTATAAATGGTAAAAGACATTAATCTCTATGAGGTGTTCTGACTTATATCTGATGATCCATGGGACTGTGTTGGATGCTTGTGAAAGGGATTCAAGTTTCTACATATGTAAATCAATTGTCTTATGCTAGCTAAAAACATCATGATACATATAGACATGAATTATAAACATTAAAAGTTACATGACAAGTTTATCAAATTAATCATTGATCTATCAAGAACTCAATATTGAAGAGCATAGGCATTGATCACATAACTATACATTTCTTTCTTGTCATTGATAATCAAACTCCCCCTCAATGTTAGCTAATCAAACCCCCCCATTATTAATATTATTCTTCATCCATCTCATCATCAAGATCATCAACATCATCACCACCACTATTGTGGTCATCGTCATTCTCATCATCATCATTGTCATCACCATCATCATCCTCTTCCTCCTCCTCCTCCTCCTCCTCATCATCATCATCATCATCATCATCATCATCATGATTAGTAGAAGCATCACCATCATGATTAGTAGCAACATCGTTTGCATTAGGAGCATCATTGACTAACTCTCGATCGTGATCCACTTCTTCCTCTTCTAAGGTTTCTTCTTCTTCCATCACATTATACTTTATTAACCTTCCTCTTGGATCATGTCTAAGAAAAATTGACCAACTTGATTTATGTGGAATCCCTAAGTAAAATACCTACTCACATTGACTTGGAAGAACATAGGGCTCATCCACAACTGGCTCAAACAACCTTGTATTAATCATTGGAAATCCATTATCATGCTCAATAACAATTATATCATGATCATTTTGATGGAGTCACAGTCAACCATTTGACAATAAAGAGAACTAATTTGAAGAAATTAAATTCATAGTCAAGCATATCAACTAGAATTTCATAGTATCAGTTTTGATATTTTCAAGGATGTAAGTCATTTCTAGATGAAATATTAGTTACCTAGAAGACTACACTTATCCAAGAATCAAAAGTTCTTTCATGTCATCAAAATATTTGATGTGAAATTTATAACCATTTCATAACATAACCTTTTGGTGTTTCACCTACAATAATGTCAAACATGTATAAATTATTGCATCATGAGTTCAAAAACATATGGTTGATTAAGAAACTTATAAGTACCTAGAGATCTCTTAAACCATATGCTAAATCTATTTCTTTTTGTGTAACATTGGGATCTCCATTACAATGAGCTTGTAAAACCAATGAAGACATGATTTCCCATTTTACTTTATGACTAGAATTTTGACATCGTTCAAGCCATACCATCATCCAATCTTGATTGTTTGCAATATAAAAATGTATTGCATCCCACTCTTTATAAACTATACAAAAGTAAATGGATGACTTACAATAGATTTATTTTGAAGATTAAGAATTAACCTAGCAATTGCACTTGGGCCCATTCAAAGAAGATTAAGGAAACCAGTATGAAAGATGAGGTGAAAGCTGCTACTGAAACCATGCATTCTCTGGTGGACCAGGCTGTGAATTTGATTAATACTCCTTAGCTGGTCAGTTATTGTACCTTTGCTAGACTTTTGCTATCTTTTCCAACACTGTCTTCTGTGACCTCTTTTGAGGTTTGTTTCATGTTGTTTTTGGTTTCTTCTCTTTGTTGTTCTTTTCTCATGCTACTCTCTAAAACTCTACTGTTCTAAGGTTTTGGCTCCTTTAAAATCTATTTTTACTTAATCAAAACTACAATAATGTCTCATAATTTATTACCTTTCACTTTCCTAAATCTATCATTCCCCACCAAGTGCTCCCCTTCAAATTTTTTAATGGAGTCAAAATCCCAAATGCAATCTATATGGGTCTTTGTTGCAAGATTAGGAAGCTATTGAGTAATGTAAACCATCATCTATTATACCATATATATCTCAACCATAGAACCCTCAGGACATTCTTTTTTTCAAACCAAGCCCTTAAAAAATTTCAAGTGTCTCTCAACCATTGACATTAACCTAGGCTCTACAAGTCCACACAATTCAATCTCCTCAACTTGGTGAATGAGGTAGTGTTCTTGTGCATTGAAAAAGTTGAAGGTAAACAATTTTTCATTTCACTCATTAGTAGACAAATTATTTTCTTCTAATATTTTATATCTTCTTTATGGATTTCTTTGGATAAAAATTGCCTAAAAGGGCTTCAAGACACAAAAACATATAAATACTAGACATTACAATATATTACTTGTTTGATATATCAAACAAATATCATGTCTTACCTCATGTATTTTCCAAAATCATATATCACTTGTTTGATATTATTGTCAAAGTTGTTTAGGAGAGATAGGGGTAGCACATACTACAATAATTGTTAATTGATCATTTCATTCTTTTCTAACATAATACAATAAAAATTGAATGCAATTTCACAAATATATTGTAAATACAAAAGATCGTAACTTACATTGATGAAGGTATGCCAATCATGTGTTTTCAACCTTGGCCCAAATTCACTTTTCTTTGATATGAGATTGCTTATATTCATAGAAAATCCTATAGGAAATTGTTTTTTTTGTATGACTTCTTTTATGGCATTACTTTGTTGCTCCATTAATAACCAAGGAAGGGCACTTTCATTAATCTAGTCTCTATTTCTATTTGAATCAATGATAATTTTCATTGCATGGTTCGAATCATGAATGTCACTACAACTTTTAGCAAGTTTTTCTTTGTCATACCTTCCATCCAATATTTTCCACAGTTTCTCTATTACATTCTTTCCAATATGCATAGTATCAAACAAATGCATAATTTGTAGATTCTCATAGTATGACAACCTACTAAACTCTCTAGGATAAAATTTTAGTCCCTTTGGAAGGTGGTTAGTGATTCCTTGATGACCTTCACAATCATCAATTACATAATTAGCCAAAAAAACACAATAAAAATATATAATTTCTAAACATAAACCATTATGTGGAGCAATAGTACCTCAAATTCTATTATATTCCAACTACCATAGGTGAGGTGTTATTCTATGTGGCTTTGATGTAGTATCTTTCCCATTGAAAAGATGTTTTTCAACACTTTTATACTTATGATTTCTATGGAGGAAGTGACTATACTCATCAAACACTTGCTTTCTTAAACTTTTGAAATGACAAAGGTTTCATCTTTGGACCACACATTAGACATGCAAATTTTACCTTTGAAGACCTACAAGATAATGATACAATTAGATTAAATATGTTTATTTTTGGATTAAGATAACTTAACTAGTTGAATGAACAACATCAAATAATTATTGTGGTCATTTCACTCCAAGACTTGTAATTACATGTAGATAACGATAAAATAATAAAATACTTGCACTAGTACATTTGCACTTGTTTTTCTACCAAAATTTTTGACAAAAGTTATGATTTCATCTTTTTTTTTGGTTTTCATCCCCACGTTGGTCAAAAATTTCCAAAATTTTTCCAAGTTGGTCGAAATTTTGACCAACTCAAGTCATAACAAAAAAAAGCCAACAAAATATGCACTAGCGCGATAGGTTTGCATGTGTGAACTAAATTGGGGATAGATTTGTGCAGGTGAACTAAATTGAGGGCCTCTCTTCCCTTGGCCCCCCGCCTCAAAATTTTAAAAGGCATGCTAGGATGATGGATGCTGCTATCAATGCACTTGGAGTGTTCAAACATTGGTAACGTTCGGATGCTAACTCCGCCCAAAACCATTTCATCTATTCCAGAGTTATATGGACTATATTGGGGGATGTTCTCGAGTCATATGGACTAAATAACTAGAAAGATAATCAGAAAGAGATCCATTTGGCATGTAATTGTAGGAAACCATGTGTTATCCATGCCAAAGCAAAAGCCAATAAGCCTAACCAGGTTCTTATGGTGAATGCATGAGAGCACTTCAGTTTCATTTTTGAATTTTTCTATAGCCTACTCTTGCATAGATCCTTTCTTGGCCTCTTTATGGCCACCACTTGGCTCACGTCATTGAGTGCAATTGAATCTACCTCTGCATTCATGCATGCACATAGGCAAAACTAGCTTGCCTCAACTACTTAGTTGGGTGGGAATCTGGGTTTTTGATAATGATGAGCTTCCATGAGACCAGAAGTCATTCTCAAGATAATCGGAGGTGACATCCTCCTTCTACACCCCAGGTGGCACGATGTGGAAGAAAGAAAGAGTTCCTCTGTATACCTGTAAGTTCCATGATACTAAAAGTAGGTAAAGCAAAAAAAATCATACAAACCCTCCTATATTCTTAAAATTATTCTCTATTATTATGTTCTTATCTCTGGATTTGATTTTCATGTTAAAAATTTGCACAGATTTAAATTCAAAAATAAGAACATAGTTGTAATTAATCTCTGTTGTTTTGTATAATTGGCAACTTCACCATGTTATCATTGTGACCCTCTTTTTGGATCAATCTAAATTATCCAAAGATTAGAAGTTTATTCAAACCAAATTGTCAAATTCTCGTTGTGGGGATTTTGATTGTGATGTTTCTCAGCCACTACTCTGTATTTTAGTTACAAATTAAGATTTTCAGTTATGTTGAAACTGCTTACAACATCCATTTTTCAGGTGTGTAATCTCATTACCCATTCTCATATTAAACTCTCTATCACAAGAAAAGGTTTTAAGTCACCCCATCACAAAATAATATTTAACTATTATACTGCCTTAATGAGGTACGTTAAATATTTAAGACTCCTCAATATGCGAATACTCAAGAGAATGGTATGTGAAACAAGGTAGAGTTTTTCTACAATTCCCCTTTCTTCATAAAAGATTGTTCACTACTTGGTCTTTCCCTTGAGGAAGATCCTAACATCGTGGTAAGTACTAAAGAGAATGGTATATCAAACAACATATAGAGCTTTGGCATTAAACCTCCAACCACACTAAAATCTTGCAACCTTTTTCTCTTTAATTAATAAACATTTAACATAAATTTAGTAGAGCAAGAAAAATTGATAGTAATGAGAAAAATCATTTCAAGCAAATGCAGTGGATGGCTTGTCAATAACTATAGACATAGAAGAAATATTTAGAACCTTCTCATCAAGTCAATTAGTGATCTTGTTGTTTCCTAAGGATGGGAAAACTTGATTTTAATTTGAAAAAAAAAATACTAAATCTCAACTATGGGTTTTCTGTGTTGCTATTTTTATAGAAGAGCCTTATTCCCTTCATGCAAGTAATTGGCTCTGATCCATGTAATAAGAACCCCTATTTTTTTTTGAGATATTTGATGCAAGATATGTACTACTGAAGAGTAACTTGCTAATAGTGGCCGTAAACTCTCAACCATTACTTGAAATGTCTTAAACCTATCAAATGCTTCTAAGTTTTCCTTAAGAAATGTAACCCACGTCATCCTAGTAAAATCATTAAAAAAAGAATGAAAATTTCATCATCTTGCAAACTTTTTATTTTTTTAGGTTCAAATGAATCAATACAAACCAACTCTAAAGTTCTATTGGTAGAGTAATGAACATGGCCTTAAGCCTTGACTTTGTATATTTTCTAATAGGTTTTAAATAGAAAGTATGAGGAACATGCACTTTCAGTTGAACATGAGTTTAGCATGTACGCACAAAGAGATTTTTCCTGGATAGAGTGATGATGATTGGTTATCCCAAAGACCATTTGAGTTCATTTTCAGCTATTTTTATTCTTGGTATGTTTCACATGTGCCAATAGGTTATCATTTTTGTAGCATTTTTAATTCATAATTGGCACATTTGTACACATATTTTTAGATAATTATCCAAAATAACTCACAATTTTAAGTGCACATTTATTAGTAACCTGGATAATCATAGCAAAGAGGAGTCTTGTTAGCATCTAATATGGACACAATTTTTAAAACTTCAAGTGTAGAGTTTGAACCACTTCGAACTTCAGTTTGAAGTGGTTCAAAGTGGTTCAACTGTTCAAATGAGTTTGAAAATGTAGGATCAGTTGAACAAGTTTAGAATTTCATCATTTAAGCTTAGGTTCTGCCAGTTCAATAGTTTTGAGAAAGTGCAAAGTATAGGTCAAGATGGAGGCCAATTCAGTGGTTTAGAAAGGTTCATCTTCAAAGTTTGTTGGTTGAAAAAAGTTGAAGTGCAAATTCTAGTTCTCAACATGAGTTCAATGTTGATGTTTGAAGTCCAGCATCTACAGGGTCACATAAGCAGATTCAGAGGCTCTCATTGCTGAATTTGGAACATAGTCCAATGTTTTAGTATGCAGTTTCAAATACTTCAAATTTAGGACAGAAAGCTTGAAGTTTAGAAGACATGGAACATACTGAGGCAAGAATATGTTTTTGAAGGAATGACGCATGTTTGAGGTTGGCAAGCATTTGGCACCCCAAAATTGGGATCTCAAGATAAAGGACCAAAGACAGTCCTTCCAAGTGATAGTGAAGGAGAGATCCCAAAGAAGAATCAGTGAAAATCAAAAGCATGAAAGTCTAATGTAGGTACAAAGAAGAGTTTACCTAGGAATAATAGAGAAAAGGAAACTCTAACTGCTCCTAAAGTTAAGCCTGGTTTGATGTTAGAAATTGGTAAGAAGAGTAATAGAGCAAATCCATCCATTCTAAAAGTTGAGAATGATGGTAATATAATGGAAGTCAACATTGATGGTGCTTTCAAGTGAACATAGTGATTATGAGTGCAACGGTCTTCACAGTCATGTAAAGTTGTTTCAAGAGGCATTCTCATACTTGGAATACTTACAATAGTTTTATTAGTGGCATACTCTTTTGTTCATGCTGGTTTATCTTAGAATAATCGTGGGCTTTATAGAGATGATTGCAACCTGGTATCTTATCACGATGATGATAGCACCCTATAGCCATACACCATCACCTTCTTCTAGTAGAATCTGTCGATCAAAGGATTCAAAGATCTAAATGTAAAGGATGGGTCGAGGGTGGACAACTACTGGGATGGTCATTGGCACACTGTTTTATTTTTGCCATAGTGGAGCATCAGTAATTTTGAGGACACATTCTATGGGATAGAGATGTCGTGAAGCTCCAATGAACCTGATTACCCACATTTTGTGCTCATAATTCAAAGGCTCAAGTTTCTCAAAGAAAGGAAAGCATCATGAATCACCCTACTCATCAAGAAAATATAAATTTCATTGAGGGCATTGAGGACTTGCAAGCTTATTTGTTGCTTTACTTTCATGATGGTTCACCCATGCAAGAAGGGACTCACAGTTGATTGCTGGAGTTTATTTTAGGGTACCAAGGTAGCTAAAGTGGCGAAGGAGGATCAGATAAATCTAAATATTTTTAAACCCATTCATATAGTTAAGAATGCATATTTTGCATGACCTATGGAGGAGATTGATCAGTTGTTCAATTAAATGCCCATCTCATGCCACCATCACATTCTCAATTCCTTATAATACCCATGAATTGAGAAGGACTTTAAACCTATTTCAAAGGTGCTGCTATATTGACACGACATTGGGAAATGTCAGAGTCCTTGGTCTAAAGCCAACTCTGATGGATTATGCAATGACTTGACTCATTATTCATCACTAGATTGATGGCTTTATCTCAAAATACGGCTTGCAGAAAGAAGAAGAGGGCCAAAATCCAAATGCATATCATGCTCGAGTGGGATATGAATTGGCTAGATGCACATGTAAGGAAATTTGTGGTTTTCGGCATGGTAGGAACTGAACCTGAGCCTAGGATAAGTATCAATGCAATTTTAAACATCTGACACTCAATAAGAAGTTGTGGCCCAAGAGACATTAATGAAAATGTAGTTTGCGCAATTGGGACTTTTATAATATAAAAGAGTGTCTACCACTTTCCTCTCCCAGTGAAAGTATGACAAAGCTCACAACTAATTGTAATTAATAGGCATACAAAAGCAATAGTTGAGTTTCAATCGATCTCCATCATTTGAACATCGATAGTATGCAGGAATAGTTGGATGAGGTGCTGATAGGAAAGAAGACCTTCAAGTCAAAGATAATTGGGTATAGGCAAGAGAATGATGATGAGGCACAAGCTCATGCTGCAATAGTTGCCACTACAACTGGAGGTTAAATAGGTCATGCTAAATTGTGATTACACATGCCACCTTCCATAGCTTTTGCAACAAGAGGCTAGCTGCAAGATCTTTTTCTTCAACTTGCACTACTTGATTGGGGATTCGATGACCTAGATTATGATGCATTGGGAGCAGTAGATTTGAACAATCCACCTAGAATTCATTCAATGAGTAATGTGGAAACCAATACATTGCCAGTTCATAAATACAAAGCCCAGTCTCCTATTGGTGATCAGCATGGAGAAGGCACATCTTCACAACGACAAAATCTAGCCTCACCACACAAAAAGAAGAATTGACTTGCACTGTTTTCAAGCAAGTTAATAAAGGAGAGTTGATTCGGAGTTTACCTTGTTTACATCAGGTCCATGCCTCATGCATTGAACCATGGCTATAACAACAGACAACTTGCCTAGTTTATAAGTTTCGGGTTGGATCTGGGTGGCAAGCTTCATCAGAAACAAGTAATGGTGTATATAAAATGCAAGACTCCAATTCTTATACATTTGAGAATGCTATTTGAGGATTAATTTGGAGAAATATAATGTTCAAGAAATTCAAATACACAACTTTTAGAAAGGAGGCTTTGATGCCAATAGGGTCAGATGTTTTGTGAAATAATTTTTATCAAATACCCCTTTATAATGTTTTAATTATTACAAACATTATAAGGGTATGTGGAATTTTCAAATGAGCTTTTGAAAAGTAAACTTTTGAGAAGTTTAAAAGTAACGTGTGGATTCAAGAGTCAATCCTAGTAATCGATTAAGATCTTGATGAAGTGATGGATGGGATGGAGTTCCAAGAAATGGTTACCACAACAAAAACCAAATTTAGAAGGTTATTTATTGTAAAGCGGGAGATAAAAAAAGGGTTCCGGTTTTCTAAATTTTGGCTGGGAGACTTTGGGCTACAGCAAAACAGAGGCTGTGAATATAGTGATAGGGGGGGGAAGATTGGATTTCTTTGAGACTTTGTGCTACAAGGGGTCCCATTCTTTTTCCTGTTCGATTCTGGCTGCTTCCAGGCTGCAGACTTTGGGCTTCAAGCAGTTAGGAGCTCTTGCAAATTATTTTTATTTCCTTGGGAGACAGGGAGAGGCAGAGCAAGAGAGATTTTCCTTCTTTTCAAAACTTTGTGTTTGAAATGAAGATTAAATTTTGGTGTTCAATGTAATATTGTAAGGAAAGTTTTTTTTGTTTTCTTCGAATAATGATCAGATTGTAATGTGTAAAGGAGTCCTTGTGTTCTTTTATAGTCAGGGAAGGGAGGCTAAAGGTTAAACATATTATACTTTGTTGATAATGTATTTTTCCTTCCACTGAATTTGGACTTTGAGTCATTTCCAATTTTTCCTGAAATTACAGTTTGTTGTCATTGTTTCTTTATTATGTTGATGTTCCAAACATCTTTCAGAGCTCTGATTTTAATTCTCTCAAGAGAGCGGAGGTTAGGTATTCATTTACATTATGTGATATAGTGTACAGCAAATTAACTTTGTGTAATTTGTTGTATTATGTTTCCTTTCTTTTCAATTCTTAGGTTTTGCGTCTACTCTATGTTTATGGATAGATGCTTGGTATCCTTTCGTGTTTTTCGATTAAAAGTACCTATAATTAATTCATTGTAAATCTTGCACGGGGAGCTGTACTCGATAAAATTCAAAGGAATGTTATTAATCTAATAATAACCTATCCAACTGTTGGTGCTAGTTTGTCGTTTCATTTGGGCATTCGGGGTCAAATTTGCATGCATTTTCTCGAAGGACAATCTGTTCACTAACAAGTCTCTAGGTGTCCTTCAGACCACAAAGGATGAGGCCTTGGATTTTTACAAAATTATAAAATGGGCTTTCCATGAGGTGAAGGAGATAAAAATCAAACAAAGGGATTTTTCCAACAAGCTAGAATTCTTGGAAGGTCTAGTGTGGGAAAAGAGAGTGCTTTTGCTGATAGTATTAACCACTATCAAGGATCTCTCCAAAGTGATTGGAGATGTTGAAGCTATGGCTGCAAACTTTGACAGGACATTTGATATAGTGGATAAGGATCACTAGTATGGAAACCAACCTGGAGAAAATAGGGGAACAAAGTTATAAGATCCTTAAGGCCTTTGCTGATCATTTGACAATTATGGTGGGCAAGCTCAAATAGATCAACCACTAGAAAACCATTGTCAATGTTGAGGATGTAAAGGATGCTAACCCAGAAGAGAATGCTAGCCCGGCAAGAGGACACATGTTAGCACCAGGAATAAGGCTACCAAGGCCAACCAGGATATTGAAGAACTGAGGGTGGCTACTGATAATATGACTAGTTTGGAGCTTGAAGCCACTGAGCTTCTTAAAAAATTTGCTTAGTTTCTGCTGTTTGCTAGCCTTTGGTTGGTCTTTGTCTGTGGATTGGCATTTTGTCTCTAACAGTGTTTCTCTAAGTGTTACTTAGTCACTATTCTAAAGCAATTTTTTCTAATGGATGCCATTCCCAATTCTAAAATTGGATTATGGGCATCCATGGAAGTTCGTTTAAAACTTTAAACCATAAGGCCACTTGGGAATCCACATTACTTGTCCCTGAGATGAGATAAGATCAACTAAGCTAGAACATGACCCTTGAAATTATTCATTTACATTGTTAATTTAATTGTCTTGGCCCTTGGGTTCTTGTTTTTGTTTCACTTTGTGTTTGTAGGCATTTTTACGAGTCCATTTTGATGATGAGTTGTCTCTGTATTCACACATTCTTGGGGATTTCCTCTAATGGTTTTATACTATAGATCATAAGTTCTATGAATTGATGTTTGATTATTAAAAATCTTCTTTCTTGATATTTTGTTTTGTATCATTCTTATAGGTCATTGCTCTACAATACAGTGATTATATTGAAGCATGGGACACTAGAATCCATAAGCATTATAATGTAGCTAGCAAGGTATGTTCTTTGAAGATATGGATTCAAATATAGTAGTAAGAATTATCATTTAATCTTTGGTTGTAATCCTGAAGGTTTTCCTGCATTTTACAAGATATGGAGGTTGGTTATTTCCATGCAGATATTGATGGCATTGATTATGTATTCATCGAAAATCCCATTTTTCATGCCTTCAAAGATAATATATATGGGGGATCACAATAGGTGAGGTCATATCTTTTGTCCCATTGATAAGGAAAAAACAAAGTCTAGTGTAATTTTTTTATGGTTACAGCAATGCACAGACCACACTAATTAGTACAGACCAAGCCAATTAGCACAAAACAAATTTACCGCCAGAATTTAATTTAATATTTTTTGTTACGTATTTTAATGTTTTGTTCAGTAAAAATAATCCAATCCACTCAATAGGTAGGTTCTGGTTGTCCAATCTGCCATCTTTTTAAACATTTTATGAGATTCTGGAAATTGTTTTTATGGATTTGACTAAGTGTTGTTTTTAGTGTCCAATGTTTTGGGTCAAACTCTATTTATGAAACTATTATTGTGGATGGGATTTGGGTGATTTTAAAGCTGAGAACAGAAATTTGGAGTGTCAAGACGATAAATTGCAAATGTTTATGAATGATTTTGCAAAGATAGCCAAAATCTTTAATTTTAAGGTAAAAAATAGTGGTTTGTTGTTGAAAGTGAACCAAAATATTTTGAGGTCAAAAATAGTGGTTAGGTGTTGACTCTATGTTAGGATGATAGTGTCAAAGTTTTTCGCTTCCAAAATCAAAAAAATGTAAACTTACCATGTGAATTTTATTTGTTTATTTGTGTATGGTAGGCATACATTAACTAGAAGAGAACAGATTTGATTATGATCAAGTGCATGCTACAATCACACCCATATATGTGTGTGTATGTATATGTACATGGATAGACCTGCATGCACATGTACACACACTTGCTACTGAATATATGGTTATCTAAAGAACATTAAACAAAGTTAATAAATATAAATGAATTAGCCAAGAAGAATAGAGTTATCTAAGAAAGATTTCATATGTTAAAACAATCACTTTCTATGCTAGTTTACTGTGCTTATACAAAACTAGAATAAGGGGTGGTTTCTATACATGGTCTCCTTTCCCCAGTTGTAGAAGATCTATATAAGTGAGGTAAGATTACCAAGAAATTCTAATCATCAACAACTACCAAAATTAAATTAATTAGCCAACAAGGCATAATCACACCAACTAATTGAAAGTACAATGTATTGAATATGAAATATATAACTAATGTATATTTTATTCTATCTATAATATGTGCACGTTTATGATTAGATATTTGTATATATACATGCATACATTGTCTTAATAACAACAATAAAATGACATCTTGGAGTTGAAGTTTGGAAGAACAGATATGGTAACCAAAAGATTTATTTTTAGGTAGTTTAGAAGTAATTTAATTGCAAGGATAAGTAAATTCAAAAGGTGTTGATAAAAGTTCCCTCATACTATTATATGATAAGGCATGTACATCAACTATCATGTTGCTCAGTTGTAGGCCAAATGTAGAGAACATTTTCTTTGGGAGTTCAATGCAAACACTATGTTGCTTGCAAAAGATTTATGAGAGCTTGTCAAAGAAAAGATACAAATGCTTGATACACTTCGAGAAATACCGTTGTTGTTTTGTGCCCCCCCTCCATTGTATTTCCACACTAGTTAACATTGATCTAAGAGATCTAGGTGAATAATCATGTCAATTAAGCTTCTAGTTGTGGTGTTCCCTTACCTTCACCTTAGTCAGCTACCCATATTCAAATTTGAGAAAATTAGCTAAGAGTGAGGGTATTGGAATTGTTTACTTTATAGAGGGCCCAAATGGGCATCTCCAGTTAAAATTTGGAGATAATTGGACAAAGAATGGAAAATTTATACTATAGTGGAATTTTTGAGGTCTTCAAGGTATTGCAACATTTTTGTGTCAAGGAATATCCACATCAGTGCCAAAGTTATGTAAGTTCCACAATAGGACTAATGTTTTTGCAAGATGAAAATTTATGAAAATCTAAGGGTCTATGGGATATTTGTGGAAATCTTAGGGTGAGAGGATATATCCATATCCAATCTGTATCCACTTTTTGATTGAATGCTGAAAAAATCATAAATCTTGATTGGTCTTGAATTTCTACAAAAGGTCATCAAAAAATGAAAGGGAAAGCTCCCAAAAAATGTTGTTAATGTTGCAATGACTCCTGCAACTTCTAGTTCTTGATCTATGGAGGTCTAGAAAGAATTTTTAACCACATTTCTCATAGATTTTTAAGGGTGAATTGACACCCATGCTCCATTTAAGAGCACAGACTCTTTTTTTCCAAAAGGCCATCCTTGGTCGCGTGCTTTTAGGGAATTTCATGAGGGTTTTTGCATATCATCGACAAATGCATCAATGGTGAGGGATGTCTATGGTGTAAGGAATGCTTTCTCACGCCTCTGGGTCTAGATTACATGTATACATGTTTGCATATAATTGGTAAGGCTCTTGAACTAGGGTTTCATTCCTTGCCATGCACTTGATATCTTGATATTTCTCCAATTGTAACTGGCTGCATGCCTTTGAATGAATTGAAATTACTATTTTCACCTCTTCTCTTATGAAATGTGAATTCTTGCACCTTCATTTTTTCTATTTCTATGTTTAGGTGATTATACCAATCTTGGATTGGAAAGCAACAACTTTTAGTGTGAAAGAACTTGTATTTGTGCTTATCGAGTCAATGGGTTTGTTTCCTATTTTTCTGTTACCTTCTGCACCTTCAATGTGGCTAGCTAGAATGACATTTGGATATAGCATAGGATTCCTAATAATAATGGCAGGGACCAATATTGGCATGTCCTTGCCTTACTTCATTGGGTCTGCCTTCCGCAGCCAAATACATGTAAATTTTTTCCCATCATCTTGTGGTTCCAGGTTGATAAAATTCAGCTGATTGAATTTGTAAGATATCTTATAATGGTCAATATCTCTTTTCTAACATAGAAATGGCTTGAAAGGCAGCCTCAAAAATCTGTACTAATCAGGCTAGTAGGAGAAGGAAATTAGTTCCATCAGTTATGAGATGTTGCTCTTTTAAAAATCTCACCATTTCCTTACATTATTTTTAACTATGCTAGTGTTGCTACAAATGTCAAGTATAGTCCATACATAATTGGCTCATTTGCTAGAACTGTTCATGAAGTGTTTGTTAAAATGTATAGGTTAGAGGTCTTCATCATATGACATTAAATTTGATGTTTAAGCATGTCTTTCTTGATCATTAGACTCATTCATGTAAAATCTTGCCTCAAGGTTTTTTAAATAATGGTTTTGCATTGTTATTGATAAGAATTAATAGTGCCTTTATATTAAAGAATTAATAGTGCCTTGATAAGAATTAATGGTGCCTTTAATAATAATGGTTTTTTCATATTTATATTAAAGTGCCTTTAGTGTGTGTGATAGGTGGCTACTCCAGCTTGGACTGTGTGAGTGTCTTTTTTGGAGTTAAGGCTTGTCTCTTGCTCTAGAATGTTAGAGCTACATTTTTGTGCTTTGATGATTTGGCCCTTTCAGAATGTTGATCCTCACATAATGGATGTCTTGTTTGCAATCTCCATCTATGAATACTTTTTTCATCCCCAATCAGCACACTCACAGATTTGGTTAAGCTGGTCCTTGGACAAGATGGATTTTTTAGTGTGGGATTGTGTTGAACTAGAGCTTCTACCCAATTGGAGGCTAGGGTTCTAGATGCAAACGTGAATGAGTGTATTCAGAATTGTAATTGGGGTACTGTTGGGAGTGGAAAATGTGTTCCTTCTTGTTAAGTATGAGGAAGCTTTAGTGGGTGCAATTGAAGTCCTAGTTTGAGGTTTTTAATTGGCAGCTCTATACAGGGAGTTTCGATCATATGCTCCCAAAATGAGGAGCTTAACTCTATTTCCATGATTTGGCCAAGAATATTAATAGCTTGAGAGTTTAAAGAGTATCTTGAGGAAGGGATTCTTGGAAGTGGGGAGCCTTTTTAGCTTGTCAACTTCCTCCAAGAATAAGGTTACCCATGCTGAGAACTAGACCTTAATGGAGTTGGGTGTCTAGAGCAGGTTGGAGTATGGTTACAATAGTGTTGCAGTTTTGCAAGCAGAGTGTAGTCCTTTAGATTTCTGTAGTTTGTTAGTTATGTTGACTGTGTTTGGCTGCATGTGTGCATGGGTTCCTTAAAGTGGAAGGATTTGCGGGCATTATTGTTTTAACTTTCTTGTCTAAAGTAGATTAGTTCTAGGGTAATTTTACCCTGTAGTGTTGGAATAAGATTTTATATTGGTAATTGAAAAATTGTTAGCACTGAAAACTTTGCATGGGTTTCTAGGATAACATAGTTGATGGTGCCCAATAAAAAGGAAGCAATACCTTTTCCCCATAGAAAAAGTGATTCGAGACAATAAAGTGGTAGTTGAAGACCTGAGTGAACCTACCATCAAGGGTAATATAGCACATAATTTCTTTCAAAACACTTCTCCAAATTTTCTTCAAGAAGTAATTCTTGTTTTACTTGACCAGTCTCTCCTTCTTGTCTTCCTCCTTCAAAAATTTCTTCACCTTCACATTAGAAATCTTGTGGTCCCTAGAGAATTTAATGCCCTTGAGACTGAGACCAGTAACCTATGTATTGACCCCTTCATCCACTATCACTTTTCTCCTAGAAATATTCATATTGCCATCATGCCTCTCCTTTTTGAAGAATCTGGTAATAAAAGAGTTATTAGAATGAAATCAACTTAACAATTCCAGTGAGGATTCTCAAAAGGAGAGTGTATATAATTCAACATCTCATGTAGAATCTTCAAGCAAAAATACACCCTGCAAAGAGGAAAATCATGTTGAAACAGTCATGACAGTGCAATTTTTTGGGGATGATAAAAGTAGAGTGCATCCATTGGACTGTGAAACTAGATCAGATGAATGCATTATATCTCATCATATTCATCCAACTGAAAATTGTAGAATAGCATTTGATGAAAGTAATTCATTTGAAGTATCTACTATGAATGATCAAAACAACAAGGGCAGTGATGATTTTCTTAATAGGGATGATTTAAATAGGGAAAAAATATGTATTAACCCATGTATAGAAGTTGACAACTCTCTGTTATAAGGGAGGCCTTTTTTAGCTTTAGAAAAGGAGGGTGATGGAGATGGAGAATCTAGTTCTTGCTCTAATTATCAGGAAGAAGCCAACTTAACAATTCCAGCGAGGATTCATTAAAAGGAATGTGCATGTGATTCAAAATCTAATGCAGAATGTTTGGATGTAAGGTTAGAATCTTCAAGTAAAAGTACACTCTACCAAGTGGACAATTGTGTTGAAATAGTCATGGCAGTGCAATTTTTAGGGGATGATGATAGTAGAGTGTATCGATCAGACTCTACAACAATATCAGATGAATTTTTTGCATCTCATGATATCCATCTAGGTGAAAACTATAGAATAGTATCTGATAAAGTTCATTCATTTGAAGTATCTACAATGAATGATCAAAAGAGAAAGGACGAGAAATTTGCTTCTATAGAGTTTACTAATAGAACAACAGAAAATTTTCTCTCAGAAAATAAAGATTCTGATGCAGATGACCCCATTTCAAAGGGCTCATCTCAAAGCCTAACAAGATTTCTTGTGACTGCAAGAACTTGCAATTTGTAAGATAGCTTTTCAAGCAGCCATGGAATTGACCTGGACGATTCAAGAAGTAGCCAAAAAAATTTGAAAGGGGATAAAATAGTGGTTGCAAAGTAGAATATAATAGCTGATGATGAAACTTCACCTCATTTGTTGCTTCCAACAAAAGAGAGCATCAAAACATGTGATATAATAGAGAAGACTTTGATTGATCCATAGGTGACAAACTACGTTACAGCCAAAAACTTAATTGGTTAGTATCAATATAGATTTACAAATCAACCCTAAGAACCAAAGAACTGAAACAGACCCTAGAATTTTTGGTACTTTTGATACAGAGTGCTTCTTTCAAGACATAGATTAGTTAAGGATTCTATAACTGCAAAGTTTAAGGTTTTCTTCATCTCTAGAATGTTGTGCTCTGTAAAGTTATATTCGAAAAAGGCTGAATTTAGTACTTTTTAAAATTGTGTATAAGGCATATAAAGACCATGCCTACTCATTATTTTGGTGACCCATTTTGGCTTTTCTTCTTCACATTGATCTTTATTTGTTGTTTAATTAGCTACTAGAATATTTTTTCCCTCTCAACATTTTGATTTCAACACTGTTATATTTTCTTGCAGATCCATAAGGCAAGAAAATTTTATGAGAATTTGGTTCCAAGCTATACAATATATGACATTAAATGTCTAGACCACTCATTTAGGAAGTTTACTAGTGATTGCAACTATCTTATATGTTTTAGCAGGAGTTATCAAGAATTACTAGTATATAGACATTGTTGGCTAAGTTATTGTTACAAGGGTGAGGCTTGTGAATGTAATGATCTCCCCCAAAAGGCAAAGAATTTTGAGAGCTACTTTTCTCATCTATATTCCATTCCTCTTACTTCTAGCAATGAATTTATCTACAAAGAATTCTTTCTTTACATGGAAAATCACCAATTTGGTATAGTTGCTACATCAACTACTCCGGACCAAGATGCACCCATATCTAAGGGAGTCATTCAAGGAGTTCCCTCTATAGAGAAGATAACCTTTTTTCTTTCCAAGTTGGTATGTCGATTTTCTAACTTATATTTTGAAACTATTGTTTTTTAAATACTTTTAAGTTAAGATGGGACTGCTCATTAGTCATTATATCTTTGCTGGGTGTAATTGAACTAAAAAGTTATTTATATGCTTGTGATTTCATCATATTAGCTTTTAAGTGCATATTAGCTTTTAATTTCATCATGCTATGCGGTATTAGTTAGGCATGGCACTGCTAGCTTATTGAGATCTATTGAGATTCATGTTCTTGTATCATTGTTTTCTCAATTTTGTTGAAATGTCAAAACAAAATAGATGTCTATTGTTCTATTATCTATAAGACTACAACATATATACCTCTTTTTCTCTTGAGTGGAGCTTTTATTTCAAAACTACAGTAAGATATTTTCAATATTAGCTGTCACAAACTTATTGTAGGTTGAATATGCCTACTGGTGGAGACATAAAAATTTATACAAAAATAAGTGTGGTGAGATGTGATGCCACAAACATGACACATATAACTACAAATCATCTAGGAATAGTGGCCAATACATAATAGGATCCTGATGGATTGTTCAAAATGCTGATCCTGATGGTATCTATAGACCATTCAATTGAACTATGTATTTGTTGTAGCCTTCCTCCAGGAGGAGGATTCTGTTGAACTATTCATCTAGGATTCCACATTTTGCATGCATGTCTACCAGGGCAGTTGTAACTTAAACAAATATATTCTCTCAATATATCTATTTTGTGCATATCCAGCAACCATGACTTTTGATGACCACATTACATTCAAGCATCCTGTCAAACAGTTCACATGACTTATCTATGCTTCCATTTTGCAGGCATGTCTCCCAAGGAAAATGCTACTACTTCATCTACATCGTCTGACAATCAATCAGATGATCAATCAAGAGGAAACAGTTGAGAGCTTAGAGTGACACAATTTTTAGATGATCATATGAAATGAAATGGGCGTGTGAGTAGAAAGAAACTAGAAAGACATTATGTATAGATGAAGGCATCGTAGGTTGTTATTTGCAGCATCTGGGCTTAGAACACAAGTTCTAGCCAAATCATTTGAGATGTAGCCCTCAAAACTATGTTGGTTACAATTGAGATGTTCAATTCATTAAATGCATTGTCAGAATATGGAAGCCTTCTTGCCATATTGATGTACTATATTTTTTTAATAAGTGAGACATGTGATTCTATAGTCACATATTTAGCCCAAGCATGTAATGAGGAAGACACACAAGCTCCCAATGATAGAAGTACAACATCTTCCTCAACATCTTAATATGGCAGCTTGCTTTAGCTCTAACTAGTCTGTTACATAGCTTCCACCTGGTCAGAGATAGATCTGCAAAATTTTGAGGTAAACTTTCTAATCAGTTTAGATTGGAATAATATAAAATCCTTGACATTTATTTATATGGAACCTATTGGTAGAACAAAAATTGTTCTCCAGATTACATTTTTTCCACATAGAATAGTTAGATAAAACTTGATGGTGCAAAGAACAATGGGAAAAATAGTAAAGAGTTTTTCTTGCTAAACAGATGATTTTAGCTGGATCACTGGCTTTGAGTGAATCTGTTGCACCATATAACAAACTTTTTCTTGATGTTTCATATAAACTTCACTAATAAGTAAATTTGTTTAGCATTTTTCAAGACCTTGGCACTTGAGTTGTAGTATCCAGTCTAAGTGTTTCAAGTGCTTGTACCGTAAATTTTTATCCATTCCATTACATGTCATGTGTTTCTGCAGGGATCCAGACTAGTTTAAGCCTTCATTAGGAGAACATGTTCATTCCAAAGGATCAAATGCCTACAATGTTCACATTTTAGGTATCAATTATGATTTCTTTCTACTCTCTTTTACATTGATTAATGATTTAAATCATTTTTAGGATTGATATGGTTTACATTTTTATTTTCTAATTGATATGGTTTACATTTTTGTTTTAGGAAGACTTTTGTATCAACATTTCAGATGATATTTCATAATCTATCTTCTACATTAACTAAGATCACATGTCAAGTAAGCCTCTACAATTTATTTTCATCTAGAGACAATTCTTACACTTTGTGAACATTATGTTATGGCAGAAGAAAATAGCAAGGGCACTCTTGGCATCATCTGCAAGGAGCCATGGGGACAATTCAAAGCAATATGCTTCTCCAAGTAAAAATAAAGAAGTTGGTAAAAGAGATGAAGCTTCCTTCCAAGGGGCCAAAACACCTTCCACTCCATGTGAATCACACAACTTCTCAACATCAAGGTCTTCCACATACCAGTCAAATGAAATTGATCTCTCTGACCTTGTTGATATGGACTATGGTAAAGTGTATGATATGTAAGTGTATGATGGAATAGAGCAAATCTAGAGCACCGCTATAACTTATAATATAGAGGGATGGTAATAGTAGTTAGTTGGAGGTCAATTTTGACATTCCATCCATCCCTTTTTTGGTACATGATGATAATTTTATTTGGTGGTTGTTGTTGAGCAACATAATAGTTCTATTCACATTATATATCAAGTAAATAAATGGCTTGACATTACTTAAACTTTTCATGCTATCCATTTCTTTATATAATCAAAAGGCTTGAAATGTGGCAAAATGTTCACCATTAAATGGGGACAATCCCTATGGAAATTAACTGAATTTAGTTGAATTGCGCAATAATAAGTCATGTTATGTGTACCCCATATGTTCAAAACATGAAAATAATTATTTTTGTCATATGTTTTATCTTTTGGTGGGCCTTGTCAGCCATGGACTGCCTTCATACAATGTACATGATTTTTCTCAATCATATAACTAATTATATATTCTTCATATTAGTTACTGTTAGTGTTTTTCAGGCATTCTATAAAAAAGTTCACATGCCTTGTGTATGATATGACATTTTGCATGCATCCTGCACTCTCTCTCATCCGGCTAATGATGGATTACGCAAAGTGATCTGAAACCATGATGCTAAAAAACACACAATCAAATCCAAAATGAACTTGCACTACAAATGGATTTTGGAAATCTTATATTGGTAAAATTGCATGCATGTCTACTAGGACAATCACAACTTAAACATATATTTTTCCTGGTAGACATGCATGCAAAATTAACAATATAAGATTTCCACGATCCATTTGTAGTGCAAGTTCATTTTAGATTTGACTGTGTGTGTTTTTTAGAATCATGGTTTCAGATCACTCTGTGTAATCCATCATTAGCCGGATGAGAGAGTGTAGGATGCATGCAAAATGTCATATCATAGGCAAGGCATGTGAACAATTTTATAGAATGCTTGAAAAAAATTTACACCTAGTTGCTAGTGGAAATTTCCACCTTCATTGGTCGAAATTTCCACCAACGCCTAAATTTTTTCGTACCTTTGTTGGTCGAATTTTCCACCAATGCCTAAATATTTTTCTACCTTTGTTGGTTGAAATTTCCACCTTCATTGGTCAAAATTTCTACCGACGCCTAAATTTTTTCCTACTTTTGTTGGTCAAAATTTCCACCAACGCCTAAATCTTTTTCTACCTTTGTTGGTCAAAATTTCCACCTTCATTGGTTGAAATTTCCACCAACTCCTAAATTTTTTTCTACCTTTGTTGGTCAAAATTTCCACCTTCATTGGTCAAAATTTCCACCAATGCCTAAATTTTTTTTCTACCTTCATTGGTCAAAATTTTCACCAACACCTAAATTTTTTTCTACCTTTGTTGGTCAAAATTTTGACCAATTCCTTATTGAACTTAGACAATGGCTTTGGAAGATTTTTGACCAATATATTGGTCAAATTTTTTACCAAAAAAATATCAACCAATGGGTTGGTCAAAATTTGGGTCAAAAATTTGACCAATAAAGGTCAAAAAATGAGCCTAAATGTACTAGTGCTGGAAAAATCATTGCCAACATAATGTGCTCCCCCTTTATTGACATCCATGGAGGAAATTTATTGTTGATAAAAAAAATAGGCCACACCAAGTGAATAGACCCCATCTCTCCAAATGGATTGACACCATTAGTTGCTAGAGAAAACCTATGATTTTGAGGTTCTTCTTTAAAGTGTGGTCACTTTTCCTCTATGTCCATAAATGCTAAACCATCTACAAGAATTCAAATAATATCATTTTAACTTCTATTGCATGCATGGTAATCCATAAATTGTACCAAGCTACTGCATCTGAATAATCATTTAAGACATGGAATAATGGGAATGTAATGAAGAACCTAGCAAGGCACTTTCTTTTTCACTTGATCATCTTAATATCTTCTCATATAAAATTCAGGTCATTGTGTTTCATTTTCATGTTCTTTATGATAAATAACATGATCTTTAGGACAAGCATCTATTTCTTGATACTCTATTCCAATATGTTTCAAAGTGGCACATAATTCTCAGTATGAGCAACGAAGAACATTTGATGGTGGTAACAAATAGTCGTCTATCAATCTACAACAAAATATATAAGTTGTTAGTATAAACAATCTTAATGGTACATGTTTCACCTTTTATAGACTCTAATGATGTATATGAAAAACCTTAGCATACATGACATTTTTATGTTGGATAAACCATTCATAACCTTCAAATTCACTAAGAACAATACAATAGATAAAAGATTTGATTGGGATCCTTCATAAAGGTCATGTTTTCCTTCTCAAGTAGAGGTATATCATGGACACCCTCAATGTCATCCTCATCACAATAATCATCATTATCAGCAGCAACAACAACACCAGTACCAAATGTGTCATGGATCAATGCATTTGTACCATCATCTTCAAATGTGTTTTATGGTGCATGATCATCATCTTCCATGGGATCATGATGTTCTCCCTCAATACTCACACCTCCATATTCACACCTCCATGTTCCTCCGAGATATGGTGGTCCATACCATGTGAAACCCTACGGAGATCAACCTATATAACAATTATGATAATAAAACCCCCATTTCATGGTTCATATGTATGTTAATTGTGAAAAGAATATAACAAAAAACTTAACAATGAATGATAATAAAACCCCCCTTTAATGTGACAATTCTCCCTACAATGTCTCTTAGCTATTTTGATTTTGATTCTTCTTGTCTTTAAGTCATTACAACTCTTGCAAGGACAATAACATTTTTCATGACCTTGTCTTTGAAAGTTAGATAACAATTTAGCTATTGTCTCCCTATTTTGATCAAATTCCCTTCTATTATCTAATGTGATCCTTCTTCACGAGAATAACTTATTCTTCTACCTTTATTGAGTTGGTTGTCCTTAATGTTTATATCTACACATATGGTTTTGAAAGAAAAATTTGGTATAATTAATGTATATATCTGCAAAAATATTGGACATGTTGTACTTAATGTTTATATCTACACATATGGTTTTGAAAGAAAAATTTGGTGTGATTAATGTGTATATCTGTAAATATATTGGACATGTTGTACTTAATGTTTATATATGCACATATGGTTTTGAAGATTGTAGAGTTATTGAACAAGGTATTTCTTCATTGAACTGCATTAAAATCACCATGTATTTCTTCAGTGAACTATATTAAAACGTGCCTATGAGCTACAAGGCACCTGACATATAAATATAATTTGACCATACAGTATCATTTGAGTACTTTTTTTTGTAAATATGAGCTATTTTTGTGAATCCCAATAAGTTGGAAAACTTGATATAAAGGTGAAATATATTTTGCATAAACACTATATACGTTGTCTGCAATAAACAAATGATAACTAAAAAAACTTTCATTTTTCATTTTTCTTCTTCTTAAGCACTCTTTCTTCCTAATCATAGAGTGTGATCAAACACAAAGTATTATCTATTTTATCACTCTTTCTTCTTCACATTTCTCATGCAATGATCCCATCTCACCCCTATAAATATGCTCCATTTATATGTCCATCCACCGCATCAACACAACTCTCATTTCATATTGATTACTTATTTGGACTATCTTTCTCTCATTCATATCCCCTCACACATTTGATCGTTTGAGAAAATAAACTATTAAATTCCTTCTTCTATTCTTGAAGAAGGTCTTATTCGATTTGATTATTATATGAATAGTGTGTGGAGATTTTCAATGTGCAAATCATTCATAGAATCATCAGAGATTTTTATTTTGAAAGTTCTTTATGTGAGTGTCTTACTATGATTGTGTTTCTCAATTTTAGTATGCTAAATGTATTTTTCTACCATGATTAATGCAGGGCATAAGCTATGCAAAGCTTGTGAATTTGTCTCCCTTGATGGGACTACGTGAGTATTATTCTATTTAGTTATTTTTCTCTATAATTTAATCACTAACCCCACATTAATATCCACATTCCCCTCTCACCAAATCAAGTTACGCAAGTATGTCTACTCTTGTCCAAATTTGGATCTTTGTGAACTCCATTTAAATATTCCAAAACAATAGCTGGTACAAGATATTCTAGAACTTACACTTGAATTTTAATCTCTATTTTCCCTTGAGAGAGTCTTTCATGACATTTTTTATTTTTATTTTTCTTTCTTTTAACCTTCCAATTAAATGATACATGCTAAATCCTAGGTGTATTTAGATTATTGGACTAGTAAACTTTACGGTTGACGTCTAATGGATAAGAATGATATGTAGGTCTAAATCATTTAGATGGATGGAAAGTTCTCAATGAAATGCCTACACGACTATCTTTGATTTCAAATCATAGAAAGATTAATAGATTATGGGCTAATAAGTAAACAAATATAAGAAATGTACATGCACACACATATATACATATTAATATGTGCTCACATATATAATATGAATTGATTATTATTATAAAATAATAGATAATTTCTATTTGTATTTTTATTTATATGAAAAAAATAATTAATTTTCCTACCCATTACACGAGGAATTCATTCTATTAAAAGCATACTAAAATCTATATGTAAAGATTTTACATTACTACTTCTATTAATAAATTTTTTTATCATTAAACTTTTTTTTATTGATTTTCCTTTCCATTAACCAACTATTTTTTTGTTAAAATCAATATTAAAGTCAAAGCGACATATCTCAAAACAAATTCAGCTAATTTTCTCTTTTAAATTCAATACTGAAGTCTATACAAGTGACATATCTCAAAACAAACCCAAATGATCCAAATAATCAAAAACCATACACATTCTCTTCCTTATTTACTTAAATTGTGAAAATAGAAATGAAACCTATCGAGGATCAAATACCTATTCTAGAGTTACAAAATAAAATGAATTTGATTTTAGATATGGTAGAGGTAGATATTCAGAAGTTTGATCAAAATTTAAGGCACAAGAGAGAGTCTATTGCAATATACCAGAAGGAGAAAGAGCAGCTTTAGAAAGAGACTACAAGACTGAAACAACATCTAGACAACATAGAGGATATTAATGGAGCACAGGATAGAATCTAGGAAAGTTTTGTGGTAGGTACTATGACATTGGAACCACTTGCAAGTGTTATTGAGAATTTACAGTCCAAATATCAAGAGGACTACAAGTTGTGCAATTTTTCATGTATTGCATCTGCATTTTCTTTGTCATTGCTTATAAGAGTGTTTCAAGGTTGGGAACCACTTCAACATCCTTTGCATGGTTTAGAGGTAATATCATTGGGGCAAAGGCTTCTACAAGGGAATGAGCATCATGATTATGGCATTTACACATAAGAATAACTTTCTTCTTCAACTCCTTACACTCAACTCTTCATTGAAGTTATTCCTCCAGTAGTGACAATAGTTGCTACAAATTCCTAGGAGCCAAGGGACATTGTATGGTCCAATACATAGAGCCTTTACATGCATGGTTACATCCTTGGCTTCCATTGTTGGGATAGCGTATGGAACCTTTATATCCAACCATTTTTTATAAGTTGGGGAATGTGCTTCATGTCTGGCATGCAAGTGATGCATCTGCATATGCAATTTTATCACCTTAGAAAACTATATTTCATCCTACTAGCTAGGAACAACTGATTGTTCATTTATTATACCTAATCTGATGATAGTACTACAAGAATTTGTAATCAACCCAGCTGATTAAAAACTAAACCAATTTAACTAGTTATGGCTTTTTTCTTTCTAAAAATATCTTCTATGATATATTTTGTAAAATTTCTTGCAAACTATGCAAAGGTTTTGTGGCCCCTTCTAGATACAGTATAGCCAATTTTTTAGAGTCAATACCAAAATTTGTAGCACAAGAATAAGATGGATGAAGCCATGGGTTTGATTTCTTTGAGTGTTTTAGATAGCTTATAGTTTCATCTTGATGAGTGTTCCACTCCTCAAGAAATGTGGGACAAATTTAATGACTTGTTTGCCACCGTCAACAAGTTTAGAGCACTTTAGATTAAGGAAGAGCTTACTTTTCTTGTACCCAATTCTTTCCCCTCTATTGAGGACCTTTTTGTTGAATAGAAAGAAAATAAGGTTTCCTTTCTTAACCCTAATATTCAAAAGGAATGATCCAAATTGATTAAGCACAAGAAAGTGATCAATGTAGAAATGAATCATGTAATTGTGAATAGGGAGAAAGGAAGTTCAATGGTCTTTCTAGTTTGAGGAGTATGTGCTTAAATCTTAAAATAGATAAAAGATAAATACTAACCTTGAATATCGAAAGTGTTTTTTTTTAATGTCTGTGTATAGTTTTAGGGAATTTTGCAACCTATTCTAGATTGGAAATGTCAAAATAGAGAAAACTCATAAATCTTTTATCCTTTTGAAGGAAGGTCGACCTCGACCCTGATAGCAGGGCACAATCTTACCTTGGGGCACAATTGTACCCCAAAAAGTTGACCTTGATTTGTACTGCTATCATAGATCTTGCAAGTTCAATGAAAAGGGTATCCAAATCTTCTCTTCAATTCATTGTTCCACACCTGTATCTGCAAGAAAAATGGTTTGTTTGTTTTAATGGGGGGCTTGCCTTGGTCAAACCCTAGTTTGGAATTGACCTTGAAATTGAATTGAAATTGCAATATGTACAAATAAAATAAATGAAACTACTCACCTTGCTTATGTTGAAATCCTTGTGGAGGATTCAAATCCTTAAATCCACAAGTACAGATGTTCCCAATGAATATAGAAATGCATGTAGGATGTCTCAAATCAATGGTATTAGATCCTCAACACCAATATTAAATATATCTTTGTATAGGAAAAGGCTTGGATGAATATGGATGGAGAAATCTTCAACAAGAGGGATCCATAGAGATTGAATCCTTCAATGGCTAACAATGGATCTCCTTGATGAATCTTGAATGCTTGAATGCTTAAACACTTGAATGTTTGGTGGATAGTAGATCTTCACTTCATGTAGGTGGACGTTTCCATAATAATTGGATAGTAGGTGGATTATAGAAAGTGGATGTGCTTATGAAAAATGGATGTCAAAATGAGGGAAGAAGGCTTCTTTATATAGAGATCTAGGGCACTAACTCCTAGAGAAGGCTGACATGGGAGCATTAAATCTTGTTTAAACTTAACCCCTAAAAGTGGACCTAGGTTAAATGTAATTTAAGAGTCTACCATTTTGAAACCCAAGAGAGTTGACCCAGAAGCGGGAATAGAAACTTTTCAAAGCCTAAGATCCCAAAACTTCCAAAAATTGAAAAATGAACCTTGGGTCACAGATGAGGTTGACCTTGCCCTAGGTTAGGTTCAAGGTTGTCCTTGACCTAGGTTAGGTTTGAGGTTGACCTTGGCCTAAAAGGTCATCCTTGACCCACAAGTCAAAGTCCTCAGTTTCATATAGCAAGTTGTCAGGAATAAGATGGAGAGAGAGAGAGAGTGAAGAAGAACAAGGGGAAAACAATCAAATCCATGCAAAGACACATTCAAGGCTCTTGACTTGACCCTAGGCTACTTACTCGAAGGAAAAAACACTCTTAACATAGAAGTGTTGCCATTTTAAGACGATACATTTAGCATGCACTTTAGCAAGAGTATGGACTTGATGCAAACTCCTAGTAAAGTAGATCATAATGAAAAGATAATCTTATTAAAATCAAAGAGACAAAGAGATCCTCAAGCCCCTAGAGACTGAAGTCTTTATCAACTCTAAGATCACAATAAGAGAGACATCTCTAGAAAAAAAAAAAAAAAAAAAAAAAGTGTCATTATCTTGCCCAATGAAAAGTTATGTTGCATTGTAAACCACACAAGGAAACTGCGCAACTAGAAAGATAGAATTGAACTGCCTAGTGAATGTGACTACTCACTAGTCAACCCATCAAGGATTCAGCCTCAAGATTATTGTATTCCATAAGAGTAAAACCAAAAAGATAAAGAGATCCAATCTTAACAACACTTTCTACCTTAAGGGATCAAAAATATATTTGAAACTAGAGGGATCAAGAAATCCTAAAATATAAATCCATGCTTCAAGGATTATTCAGTAATCCAAAAATGGAGAAAAAGTATCTTGAAAAATAATATATATGTATTGAAAAGTGTGTGTGTGCAATAGGTGAGCAGAGTCCATGCCCCCACATTAGAGTCATTGTTAACATGTTAACAGAAGAAATGGCTTTGATAGAAACATAAACAACTCCACTAATTACGTTTCCACTAAAAAATGCCCCCAGATAAAGACAAATCAAGGGAAATACCACATAAACATACATAGAACATAGAAGGGATCTACCTACTATGGGGTTGTATGATCTTAAGAAAGTAGAACTACAATCACAAAGGAGGAAAGATCACATATGAAATACAAATAAGAATATTTTCATACCATGAACTAGAGACCAAAAAGAATTAGTGCTACCAAGTCGTGAATCCAAGTAGATTTACATAAAGAAACATGTACAAATAATAGCACAAATAAAACATAATAAGAAACAACATATGGAAGAATAAAATTACATTGGTGTAGGAGCACCTACTCTAGACTCATCAAATAAGACACCTAAGAGTCCTAAACATTCTACTTAGGTTAAGTTTGGCACATTGATCCAATTGTAAGGCCTAGTTCCAGGATTAGGCATAATTATGAGCCCCTGGGTAACTAAGGTTAAAAAATGGTCAATAAGCCTAAAAATCATAGGATTCTACATTTTTACTTTTTTTTAATATTTAGATCCATATTGGATCACTTTCACAACATTTGGACCAAGTTTGGTCACTGGATTTACATTTTTGCAAATTTTGCAAAAAGTTGCTCTAAAAGTTGTCAGCAACTTTTGAGCAACTTTTCTAAAAGTTGTCAAATACGTGTAATTAATGCTCAAAATGGCTAGAAAATTTGTTAATAGTATTTTAACCATTGGGAATTCCCTATAAAGCCCTCATAGCTGGGTGGTAGGAAGATAATGTAATTTGGCAATTCAAATCAATAAAAATAATAGCATTTCTCTACAAAAACTGTGTTCCAGGCCATTGTATGGAGTTGTACAGATGTGAGGGCATTTGGAAATAACTCCAAGAGTTGGGGCATTGAATATTTTTCCTTTTTCAATAAGTATCATGTATTGATCTTTTATATTTTGAGAGATATTTAATTTTTACTTTCGCTACCTAGAATTTAACCTAAAAATCAGCATTTGCCAAGGGTTGGGTTATTTTGGCACATTCCACCATGGAAAATTGATTCCATTTGGTGGAATATAAGGTATAATAATGTAATTTGATATTTTTTAATTTTTTTCTATCAAATGCATGGGGCTGGATTGGCCACCATACCCTACGTGTGCATCTCAATGTGTACACCATACAACATTTAGGACAGTCCTTCTTAGATTTTGATTGGGGATTCATCAAAGCTTGAAACCTTGGATATATGATCATTTTACATGAACAATCATGTCTCCTTTCTTGGATTTACTTTTTCCATTTTTGAAAGAGTACTTTTAGTGTAAATGGAGCCCTAATTAAGCCTACCAAACTGGTCTAATGTTGCAACAACAGCAACCTCTATTCATTTCCATCTGTTGGTGCTCTAGAATGTTTCATAAAACCCAAAAGGGTATCAAAATCCATAACCTAACTACCATCTCATTTGGACATATTCAAACTTATGTTTCATTTTCATTCTAGGAAGGGCTACAAGCCAAATCCCTGGTTTGCATAGCAACTTGATGTTATAAGTTGTTTTTGATGAAAAAATCATTAATTCCTTTTGAGTAAGACCTAAATAGGCTAGAATAGTGATTATGGGACACCCCTAGTCTTTGCCTCTCTTTTTTAAGGGAATCCATTAGTGCTTTTGGTGTTTTTGGTGCATAGAACCTTGGTAAGCCTAGTGATTAGGTTACCTTCTCTAGTGGGGTTGTGATAACCTTCCTTTAAGACCTTTTCCATACCTATGATAGGAATTTGGCACTTGGACACTTCACCTTGGGTGTTGATGGATTTTGAAAACATCACCATTTCTTGTTGTCTAAGGCTTCTGTTGTCCACTGTTGCATCATACATATAGAGGAATAGTGCAATAGGTTTGATTCCTTTATCACCTTTCACTAATAGAGCAACAAGGATCGTATAAAAGAATCTAAAAACATTTAGCAAACATATCACAGGAGAAATATAGTACAATAGACAAACACAAAACAAAGACTACCATGAAGAACAAGTTAATCAAGCATGTTGACTACTCTCCCCATCTTGTTGTATGTCATTTAGGGAAGGTGGGTAACTTGCAAGAGGGACTATATCCAACATAGTAGGAATAATAGCTAGTTCCAAACAAGGATCCTCTTGAGAATCACTATGTTTGATACTAGATGTAATTGTTAATTGTGAGGAAAGCATATTAGGTAAATCAATGTCAATGTCAATAGTTTAATATTCATCATTAACATCATCAACATTATTAAGAGTATCTTCTTCATCTGTATTAATAAAAATAGGATCTAAGATAAGAATAGAATCATTAGAATCATGTAGCTTAACA
The DNA here is from genome assembly GCA_028749045.1 of Cupressus sempervirens. Lineage (NCBI taxonomy): Eukaryota > Viridiplantae > Streptophyta > Pinopsida > Cupressales > Cupressaceae > Cupressus > Cupressus sempervirens. Next base: position 541,351,971 of record CM053789.1, read on the forward strand.
TCATTATTAGAAACAACTTCTTTTAACACATCATGCATTGTTGTATTCAAAGAAGGTAAAGATTTATGAGCTTTAGTTTGATCAAGATGCTTTTTATGATGTTCATTAGAAGATAGATTACATTTTGCCTTGAAATTTTTTGAGAACTAAAAGGAACAATTATAGGATCCTTCATAGGTTCTAAGAGAATTATCAATAGACTAACAAGCAATAGGATGATCTTGATTAATAGATGTAGAATCCATAGCTAAAGGAGGTATGGAAGGTGTAGGAAAAAGATCGTGGTGAAGATCCATATGAGGTAATCTTAACTCAAGAATCTTATGATGCTTATAGACTTGATATGAACAAAAAAGATGATCAGGTTGAAAAGGACATGAATTACGTAATGAAGGCCAAAAGAAGTCAATGGTAGCAGAATCCCTAGGTCTAGAAGTATGATATAAAATATGATTAACTATCTTCACTTTATCATCATAAAAAAACTTAAGACATTTATGAATAGGGGAAGCAACAACATACATGGCATTTAACCATGGTAAACCAAGCTTAACTTGAAATTGATTAGAAGTAGGAACAACAACAAAGGTAGTGTTCACAATCTTTCCACAAAGTTCAACAGTAAATCAATAGAACCAAATTATGGATAAAGAAAACCATTACAAGTTTGAATCCATACATCTAATTTATAATAAAAATCACATTGCAAAATTTTCATATATATAAAGATATTCTGTAATAACATTGACTAAGGAGGTAGGATCAACAAGACAACCACAAGTATGTATCTCAACAAATTAGCATAAATATAAAGGGGACCATCAAGAGCTTCAATAGTCTCAGAATCATTAAATTTAATCAAAAGTTCCCAATGTGATTTTTTCTTAGATTTTTGTCAAGGATTAGGTTGAGGTTCAATTTAGGCTTAGGTTTCAGTTGAGGTGGAGCTGAAACTTGAGATTGAAGCTGAGATTGAGATGGAGATATAGATTGAACTACATGCTCCACTTGATTAACCACGTGATTAAGATCATCCATCTTTGAATCATACATGATATCCATAGAAGATGGCTGAGAATTTGTATAGATTTGTAGCTTTTGATTAGGAGGAGAGACATATTTATTCTCACTACCATCAAAATTATTAATAGATAAAACATTAGAATCAATTAAGTCTTGAACTTTATGTTTTAAAGAATAACATTTCTCAATATCATGATCATTCTAGTGATGATATTGGCAAAAAGATTTAGGCTCAAAAGATTTAGACATCATTATAGTAGCTAAAAGAGGTTGACTAGGAGGTAAAGTAATCATATTAGTAGTTAACAACATATTCATAATAGAATATAAAGATTCAAAGAGAGGATTAAATGTATGATTTAATAAAAAAGCAATGGTTGTAGAAGTAGCATTATGAGATGCAACAACAACTTGATCAATAGTTGCATTTTCTTATTTATTTATCTTGACATAGTTATTGAATTTTTCAACTTTATTTGGATTAGAAGTAGCATCACTTTATCAACAGGAACAAGAGTCATTGTAGTGGTGCCCTCAAATAGACTCACTTGTAATTGATAATGATGAAGTGTTGCACAAAGTTGTTGAAAAGAAGTAAATATAGTAAGCAGAATCTTATCTCTATTATCATTTTGCAAATTTGAAATAAGCATACATTGAATATCAATATTAGGAATAGGATAGGAAATCTAAGCATACAAATGCTTAAATCTACCAATAAATTCAGTCAATTTTTCTTTAGAATTTTGTTTACAATACATCAAATCAGTCAAAGACACTTACAGGCCAATGTTGTTTTGAAATTTTTGAATAAAAGCATTGGCAAGTTGAGGAAATGAATTAATAGAATAAAGTGTCAAAGGAAAAAACCATTGTAAGACCTTGCCATGAAAAGTTTGAGAAAACAACTTAGCTAAAATCCTATGATCATGAGCATAATCACTACAAAGGATTTGGAATGTTTTAACATGATGAACAAGGTCTCCCCTACCATTATAATTCTTAGGACGAGGCATATCGGCTTGCTAAGGAACCGAAGCACGAATGATATCTTGAGACAAAGGACTTCCCATGTCACAAGTAGTTATACTAAATTTGTTTTGAGTCAAGGATGCAAGTTGTTGTTGTAAAGATGACATAGTTTGAGCCAAATTGATAATTGTATAATCATGAGAGGAAATAGGAGAATTGGAAACATTAGAAACACTAGCTAAAGTGTGGAACACTAGGAATTATAGTTGGCATAGGAGTAGAATAAGTAAAAGGATCGATATGATAAGAAGGTTGTGATGTAGGAAGGGACACAAGAGGAACACTCATAGGGATAGAGGGAATTGTTGCAGCCACCAAAGAAGGAGTATAAATTAGAACACTAGGAAGAGGAATAGAAGAAGTTTCTACACTAATGATAGGAGGAATAAACCTTAAATACTTAGCTTCTTGAGCTAAAGGTTTAACATTGAAATGCATAAGGTGAGTAATACCATGCAAAAGATTAACACCTTGATCATAATGACGAAGAACTTTCTTAAGAGCCTCTATAGCTTGAATAGAATCTTGATTATGGTTTTCTTGAAGAAGAAAATTACCCATTTTATCAAGTTCATTTTAAAAATTTGGACTTGTTTAGATGAAACTCTTAAAGCATTATCCTCATCATCAGATGACTGAGAATAACTTTTCTCCATAAGAGGATTAGAATTAGGAAGAATCAAGGTCTCATCTAGAATCCTAAGGAAAGGAGAAGAAGACTTGGGCTCAAAGGCACCCATAAGTCTATAAAAGCATCTAACCCTAAGATTAGAAGTAGAAATAGAAGTAACAAAGCTCATAAACCAATGCAATGTAAATGAGCTAAACTAAGAAAACATAAAGCATAAATATTTTTGTATTTTGAAAGAAATATTGCAATTTTTAAATTTATTTTTGAATTAAACTAAATATAATCTTAATGCAAGAAAATACCAAAAAAATATAAAATAAAATATAACACCAGAAATCACAATAGAGCATCTAATTCCACAAAAGAAAAGAGGGTAAGCATATCGAGTTCACCAAAATGAATAGACAGAAAATAAGGTTTCCTTTCTTAACCCTAATTTTCAAAAGGAATAATCCAAATTGATTAAGCACAAGAAAGTGATCAATGTAGAAATGAATTGTGTACTGGTGAATAGGGAGAAAGGAGGTTCAGTGGTCTTTCTATTTTGAGGAGTATGTGCTTAAATCATGAAATAGATAAAAGACAAATACTAACCTTGAATCTAGAAAGTGTTGTTTTCTAATGTATGTGTATAGTTTTGGGGAATTCTACAACCTATTCTAGATTGGAAATGTTGAGATAGAGAAAACCCAGAAATATTTTGTCCTTTTGAAGGGAGGTTGACCTTGACCCTGATAGTGGGGCACAATCTTACCTTGGGACAAAATTGTACCCTGAGAAGTCGACCTTGACCTACCGTTCTTTGACAAAATTTTTGTTCACATATCTTGCAAGTTCAACAAAAAGGGTGTCCAAATCTGTTCTTTAATTCATTGTTCCACACTTGTATATGCAAGAAAAATGGTTTATTTGTTTGTATGGGAAGTCTTCCTTGGTCAAACCCCATTTGGAATTAATATTGAAATTGAATTGAAATTGCAATATGTATAAACAAAGTAAATGGAACTATTCACCTTTCTTATGTCAAAATCTTTGTGGAGGATTCAAATCCTTAAATCCACAAGTACACATGCTCCCAATGAATGTAGAAATGTATGTAGGATGTCTCAAATCAATGAAATTAAATCTTCAACACCAATCTTGAATGTATCTTTGCATAGGAAAAGGCTTGGATGAATATGGATGGAGAAATTTTCAACAAGAGGGCTCCATAGAGATTGAATTCTTCAATGGCTAACAATTGATCTCCTTGATGAATCTTGAATGCTTGAACACTTGAATGCTTGATGGATAGTAGATCTTCACTTCATGTAGGTGGATTCTCACATAATAATAGGATAGTAAGTGGGTCATAGAAAGTGGATGCACTTATGAAAAATGGATGTCAAAATGAGGGAAGAAGGCTTCCTTATATAGAGATCTAGGGCACTAACTCCTAGAGAAGACCAACATGGGAGCATTAAATCCCATTTAACCTTAACCCCTAAAAGTGTACCTAGATTAAATTTAATTTAAGAGTCTACCATTCTAAAACTTAAAACAACTGACCCAGCAACGGGAAAAGAAACTTTATGAAGCCCAAGTTTTGGAAACTTCCAAAAATTAAAAAATGAACCTGGGCTCAGGCATGAGGTCAACACACCCCTAGGTCAAGGTCAAGTTCATTCTTGACTTAGGTCATGGTTGAGGTCAACCTTGAGCTAAAAGGTCATCCTTGACTTAAAAGTCAAAGTCCTCAATTTCATAGAGCAAGTTGTCAAAAATAGGCTGGAAATATATATATATAGAGAGAGAGAGAAGCAGAACAAGGGGAAAAAAACCAGATCCATGCAAAGACCCATTCAAGATGCTTAACATGACCCTAGACTACTTACTTGGAGCACTAAACATGGTTAACACAAAAGTGCTTCCATTTTAAGATGATACACTTATGAGGTTCAAATAAAAAAGGACTTTGTTATAGGGATCTAGGAAAGAGAAGACAAATAAGGAGTGCATCTACCTGATTCTCTCAAATCTTCAAGGAAACTTTTATATTTTCTCTTCTACCTTCCATTCCACAATGGATGCCTTGGGTCCCAGATTTGGTAAGCCCACTTTTGAAGTTTTTTGTCATTTCTTGACTAGAGAGCAGCCCAAGCTTACATAGTTGGATACTATCACTGGTTCAAAGACATGGGCATTGATTGCTCAAACATCGACAGGGAAGCCAAAGAAAAAACTAAAGCACAATTCAGATTTAGCAAGTAGTGAGAGTTCCTTCAAGCCTACTACTAAATTAGATGCTCGAAAACCCTCTTAGAGGGATAAATATTCTAAGTATGCTGAGTTTTCCTCCAAGACTAAGAAGTGCATAGGTGATCCTTGTAGTTTTTGTGGCAAAGAAGGACATCTAGTTTCTAGGTGTTGGAAACATCTTGAGGCTTTAGAGGAGGCCATGCAATAGCATAGTATTGCTTCTTTGAAGCCACCACCTCCTCCTTTAGGGAAAGGACATGCTCTTTCTACACAAGCATTGTCTTCTAAAACTACTTGGATTCTTGATACAGAAACTTCACACCATATGACACACTCACCTAATTTGGTTACCTCACTTACTTAAAGTGTTACTACACATATTGCAATTAGCGATTCTACACAACTTTTAGTCATAGGTTTAGGAACTATCTCTTTAGAAGGTGATCACTATAGGATATTATCTTAGTTCTTGCCATTTCTATGAACCTAATGTCTATCTTTTAGATTTGTCATTCAGGATCTGGAAAGACAGTTGAGTTCTTGCCACATGATGTGGTTATTCAAGACCTCCATGATCCTGACTTTGTTATTACTACTAGGATTTTTGATCTTCAGTCTCAATTATATAATCTAATGGCATGAGAGATTTGAGAGATTTGATTCTATAGGTGTTTCTCTCATTTCTCATGCAGATATAGTTAGAAAGCTTTGGCATGAGCATTTTGGCCATGTCAACTACATATATCTACAACAAATGAGTATATAGGAGCTAGTGATTGGGCTACTTGCACTGATGGTGTGTGTCAAGGTTGTGCACTTGGAAAACATCATAGAGATCCATTTTTGGTAGGTATATCCATAAGTGCTAAAGCACCATTGGAGTTGATACAAAGTGATCTTATATCATTTCTCACTCCATCCTTTTTAGGTGCTCAATATATGCTCACCTTCATAGATGACTTCTGTAGACACACATGGGTGTACTTTTTGAAGTACAAATTTGATGTCTTTGATTTATTTTGAATATTTAAGACATTTTTGGAGAAGTAATCTGGTCTTACTATTAGGTGCATACACACTGACAATGGGGGAAATATCTGAATCAATCTTTTAGATATTTTTGCACTGAGCATAGTTTATAACATCAGTTCACAGTTTCCTATTCCCCTCAGTAGAATGGGGTTACAAAGAGAAAGAATAGGACATTACAGGAGATGACCAATTGTATGACACAATATTGAGATATGAGTTCTTCATTTTTTGTTGAGGCTATCAATTGTACCAATTATATTCAGAGTTGGATGCCTCACAAGGCATTGACAATTGACTCCTAAGGAGGCTTGGACTCATGTCAAGCTTGGTGTTTCTACTTTCTACATTTTTCATAGTGAGGCTTGGGAATCTATTCTAAATTCTTAGTGAAAATCCATGGAGAAAAAGAGATTACCACTCATCTTTGTTGGCTACCATGAGGATATGAAAGCATATAGGTTTTTTTATCCTAATTTCAAGGATGTCTTTTTTTGGCGAGATGTTAAGTTTGATGAGCATTATTCTTAGATGAACCCACCATCACCATCTTCTTACTCACTACCTAGTACTTCCTCTATTCCTCCACATGATTATGCATCATTTGAGGAAGATCTTGATATTGATCCCCCTTCACCACCTCCACCAATTTTTTAGTGAGTGCCCAAGTGGGCTTGTGATACTGTTGATGCAACTGCACCTCTAGTAGGTGATCCTACCGATCCTCATTGCACTTGTTCTCAAACTACAAGTGCATGCCTCTTAAGTCATGCCATTTTAGATTATTCATAGAGTATTTCATAGGTGACAAGACACTTAGAGTGGGATAGGGATATGGATGATGAGTACTCTTCTTTGATGAAGAACCACACATGAGATCTTTGTCCTCTTCCAAAAGGAAGAAATTTGGTTTGGTGCCAGTGGGTGTACCATACTAAGTATGCTTGATGCAGGATCATCCTGGGTTGTATTGATAGCCTACATGTTTGTCAAGTTTCTTAGCTGCTGTCGAGTTGCAATGTCTTGCATTGTAAAATTCTCTATGTTTTTCAAGTTCTTAGTTGTTTCTGATTCATCCTTTGCTTGTCAAGTCAGAGTGTTGCTGAGTTCCTTCAATTTTTGAGTGTTGTTGAGTTCATGTGGTTTCCAAGCATTTTCAAGTTCCTTTGATTTTCGAGTGTTCCTAAGTTCCTTCGATTATCAAGCATTGCTGAGTTTGCCAAGTTGCAATATTTATTTAGTCCTTCATGTGCCAAATTGTTTGTGTATAATTTCTAGTTAGAGTCAAACTTTCCATTGAATTTTGTGTTAGGTATTTGCTAAGAGCCAACTTATGGATTATTTTATAATTTAATATAAGATTTTTTTTATTTGCAATAGGTTGACCTGTAGCCATGCATGTATTTAATGAGATCTTGGGTAGAGTTTTAGGGTATGAATGTAGAGTAAGAAGGGCAGAAGCAAAGTTGGAATGCAAAGTCTATCATTGAAGATTGAAGTTTGAATTGTAAATATTGGTCATAACCTAGAAGGCCTTATAATTGGGCATGTATCTGACATTTTGATGAATCTATAAAGAATTTGTTCCTCTATCTCTTGTGTTTGTTTTTATTGTGTTGTTTTCTACTATGTTTACTCTTGTAGGTGGTTTGGATAGTTGGGTGTTCCTTTGGCTCTAGTTATCTCTTCCCTTCCTATGTAAGGTGGCATCAAAGCAAGAATGTTCATCCTTGCAGAGATTGGATCTTGTAGAACCCTACATAAATTTGGTTGTAGCATTGCAGATCTATAGTTTTGACCTATGACTTGCAAAAAGTTATGATCTTGCAAGAACCTAATTGTAAAGATGGTTTGAGATAGAGGAAATGTTGACAATGTTGTATTGGATACATTGAGACAGATTGCAGCCAGATTAGATGTTGTAGAGACAACCCAAAGGAGAGGGGTGCATCTTGATAATGTGGGTTATGATGAAGCAACAACATCAAACCCTAATCTATAACCTAAAGAAGATCAAGATGAGGCAAGGTTGTTGAGACTATTATCTAAGAAAAATTCAAAACCTATTGTAGAAGTTATTCCTTACGATAAAGAATTGGATACCAATGTTGTGTTGGATTGGATCTCTAAAATGGAGAAGTTCTTTGACTATGAAAACACTCCTGATAATAGGAAAGTGAAGATTGCAGTCACTAGGTTGAATGGGCATAGGTCACTATGGTGGGAGCATTTACAAACTGATAGACAAAGGTAGGGAAAGGAGAAGATCGGGTCTTGGCTAAAAATGGTGAACAAGTTCCTTCCTACTGATTACCAAGTTAGTTTATTGATAAAGATGCAAAATTTGAGACAAAGAGACATTACTATGAAAAAATATATTGAGCAATTCTATAGATTGAACATCAGATTTGGACATGTGGATGATGATGTTAAGAAAATTGCAAGATGTCTACATGGATTGAGATCTAGGATTCAAGCTAAGATAAATTTTTTGAAATTGGACAATGTGGAGGAAGCATACCAATATAAATTAAAAGCTGAGGAGATCTTAACAAAGAAGCACGAACAAAGACAAAGAGATAGAGGTGGTAGATCTAATAATTTTGTACAAAATAAGGGAAAATCTAAATGGAAGAATTATGATAAAGGTAATACCAAGTAGAAAGGTGGTGATTCCTATCAAGGAGGTACTAGTTCTTACCAAGGAAGAGGTAATTCTTATTCTAGAGGTGGTTTTCATGGTAATTGTTTTAGATGTGGTAAAGAAGGGCATAGATCTTTTGAATGTAGATCCTCTAAAAGTGGGCAAGGTAACATATATGTTGTGGTTCAACAAGACACTGAGGGTTCACTTAGTGGACCTGAGGCTAGAGAAAATTTGATGGTGAGAAGAACCTTATGTAATAATGGAAGTGATGAGAAACCTATCCTAAGGAGAAGTCTTTTCAAGGCCAGATGTAAGATGGCTGGAAAATGTTGCAAGGTGATCATTGATAGTGGAAGTTCTACAAATTTGGCATCAAAAGAATTGGTTACAAAGTTATAGTTGCAGAGGTTTGAGCATCCTAAACCTTATCATGTTTCATGGATCAAAGATGAGCATAAGATATTGGTAAGTGAACAATGCATTGTGAAGTTCAAGATTGGACATTACTTTGATGAAGTTTTCTGTGATATTATGCCCATGGATTGTTGTCATATTTTTTTGGCTAGACCTTGGCAATATGATAGATATTCTATACATGATGGAAGATTGAAGCAATATACTCTTTGGGTGAATGGGAAAAAGCAAACATTGTTGCCTTTGATTGAAAGTTTATATGAGGTTAATTACACTACTGTGAGAATTTGCATGTCTATTAGAAAGAAATTTGAAAAGTAAATGAAGAAGAATCAAGTCTATTTTTCCATAATACCTAGGAGACTAATTTGTCCCAGTAGTAGCCAAGTATCAATAAATAGTTTCAACTGTGTTCTAGTCAGTAGTGATCGAGTGACAGTATAAACTAGTAGTATTGAGTAAGTGCCAATGGAAATTATAGAATTGTTGAATGAGTATAAGGATATTGTTGCAAAGGATATACCTGATGGTTTACCTCTAATGAGAAGTATAAGTCATTACATGGATTTGATTCCTGAAGCTATTTTTCCAAATAAAGCAACATATAGATTGACACCTACTAAAAATGAAGAGCCTAATACACAAGTGCATGAGTTACTATAGAAAGGTTTGATCAAATAAAGTTTGAGTCCATGTGTTGTACTTGTTTTATTAGCACCTAAAAAGAATGGAGAATGGAGAATGTGTATTGATTCTAGAGCTATCAACAAAATCATAATGAAATATAGGTTTCCTATGCCAAGGATGGATGACATAATGGATTGTTTGAGTGGAGCAAAGTATTTTAGAAAAATTGATTTGAAGAGTGGCTATCATTGTATCAGAACTAGAGAAGGTGATGAATGGAAGATTGTGTTCACGACAAAATATGGTTTGTATGAATAATTGGTAATTCCTTTTGGTTTGACTAATGTACCTAGTACTTTCATGAGGTTGATGAATGAAGTTCTCAAGAGATTCTCAAGTAGGTTTTTTATTGTTTATTTAGATGATATTTTGATATTTAGTAAGATTAAGGAAGAACATCTTGAGCATATTAGACAAGTATTGTAGAGATTGAAGTTGATGATTAATCTAAAGAAATGTTCTTTTATGCAAGAGAAGATTGTGTATTTGGGATTTGTGATTTCAGTTGATGGTTTGAAGATAGATCTTGAGAAGGTTAGAATAATTTTGGAGTGGCCTACGCATGAGAATGTTAGTGAAGCAAGATTATTTCATAGTTTGGCTAGTTTTTACAGGAATTTTATAAGGAATTTCAATTTAGTTTCTAATGCTATGACTGAGACAATAAGGAGAGATAAAAAGGAATACAAATGGACACATGGAGCTAATAATAGTCTTGAGACTTTTAAGCAAAAGTTTGTTGAGTTACCTATATTACCTTTGTTTGATTTCAGTAGGGTATTTCAAGTTGAATGTGATGCAAGTGGTAGTGTCATATGAGCTATATTAATTCAAGAAAGTAAACATGTTTCTTTCTTTAGTGAGAAATTGAATCATGCTAAAAGAAAGTATTATGTGTATGATCAAGAGTTTTATGCTATTGTTTAGGCATTGAAGAAGTGGAGACATTGTTTGATTCCTAAGTATTTTGTGTTTTATATGGATCACAAAGCCTTACAGTACTTGGAAAGTCAACATAAGTTGGATCAAAGACATATGAAGCGGGTTGAGTACTTGCAGAGTTTTACATTTGTGATTAAACATAAAAGTAAAGTTGCTAAGTTGTTGATGCATTGATTAGAAGATGTTCTCGAAGGTCACTAACTAAGTTGTTGATGCATTGATTAGAAGACATTCTTTGATGACCAAGATGAAGGTTGAAGTTCTTAATTTTAATGAGATGAAGGAGTTGTATGATGTTGATCCTTATTTTTCTGAGATATGAGAGTGCAGAGCACCTAGTTTAACAAAACAACCAAGTAAGTTTGATGAATATTTTATTCAAGAAGGTATGTTTTTTAAGGGTATTCAATTGCATATTCCTAAGAGTTCTATGAGGTTGAACTTAATTAAGAAAAATCATAGTGGTGCATTGGCTAGACATTTTGGAATTGATAAAACATTACATTTGTTGAAGCAGAAGTATTATTGGTCTCAGATGTACAAGGATGTTCAGAAGTTTGTAAAGAGTTATAATGGCTCATTTGAAGAAAGGAAGATTTCATGTTCAAACATATAGTAAGCTAAAGATGAAGAAGTTTGGATCATGTAAGATCTTGAAGAATTTTGACAGTGGAAATGCTTATGAAGTTGAGTTACTTGATGACATGGATATATCTCCTATGTTCAATCTTGTTGATTTATATAAATATCATGAGTTGTATAATGAATTTTTTGTATTAGATAATTATCCTAAGAAGTAGATTGAAGAGATTGAACAAACACTAGATCAAAGAGTTGGTAAGAGCACAAGAAGAAAAGATTACTATGAGTATTTGGTAAAGTGGAAAAATAGTCCAGTTGAAGATGCTACATGGATTTCCCAATCTAAGTTGAATCCAACTTAGGTTGTGATACCTCAATGATTTAGGGGAATCATTTCTTTCAACCCTAGTTGTATGATGTAGGAGCATCCTAGGTTGCATTTCTATCATGCATGTTTGTCGAGTTTCTTAGTTGTTTCCAAGTTGCAATGTCTTGCATTATCAAGTTCTTTATGTTTGTCGAGTTCTTAATTGGTGTCAAGTTATCCTTTGGTTGCTAAGTCAGAGTGTTTCTAAGTTCCTTCATTTGTCAAGTGTTGTCGATTTTATGTGGTTTTTTACTATTGCTGAGTTTCTTCAATTGTCAAGTGTTGTCAAGTTCCTATGGTTTTTGAGTGTTTCTGAGTTCGCTAAGTTGTAGCATTTGTTTGGTCCTTCATGTGTTGAATTGTTTGTGTGTGGTTTCTAGTTAGAGCCAACCTTTGCATTTAATTTTATGTTATGTATTTTCTGAGAGCCAACTTGTGGCTTGTTTTATTATTTAATATAAGGGTTTGTTTTTTTGTATTTGCAACAAACCAACTTGTGGTCGTGCATTTCTTTAATGGGATCTTGGGTAGAGTTTTAGGGTATGGAAGTAGAGTAAAAAGAGCAAAAGAGAAGTTGGAATGTGAAGGTTGTCATTAAAGATTGAAGTCTAAATTGTAAATGTTGGTCATAACCTAGAAGGCCTTATAGGTTGGCATGTATCTAACATTTTGATTAATCTATAAATCATTTCTTTCTCTATCTCATGTGTTTGTTATTATTGTGTTGTTTTTTGTTATGTTTACTCTTGCAGCCAGTTTGGATAGTTGGGTGTGCCTTTAGCCTTGGTTGTCTCTTCCCTTCATGTTAATGTTGCAGATGGTTCTATTGATAGGTTTACAAAACATCTTGTTGCAAAGGTTTTTTCATAGGTTGAGTATTGATTACTTTGAAACATTTGCCCCTACTACCAAGATGAATTCTATTCGCCTTGTACTCTCTTACGGCTTCACAAGTATGGACAATTTATCAGATGGACATGAAGAGTGCCTTTTAGTATGGACACCTTCATAAGGAGATCTATATGGAGTAGCATCGTGGTTTTGTTTAGGACTCTTCATTAGTATGTAGGATTTGGAGGTTTTAATATGGTCTCAAATAGGCCCCTCAAGCTTTGTTTGAGAAGATGGATTCCTTCTTGCTTGCTTCATAGTTCACTCAATGCCATTCTGATCCTACAGTTTACATTTAGCATCATCGAGCTAATTAATTGACACTTATGACTTATGTAGATGATCTCATCATTATAGGCAGCTCATCCTCCATGACACAGAGTGTTCAATGAGCATTGAGAGAGCAGTTTGAGATAATAGACCTTGGATTTCTACACTATCTTTTGGGCCTATAGGTTGTTCAATCTTCAGATGGGATAGCCATACTCCAACAATTGTATGCTCTTGATATGATTCAATGATTTAACATGCTTGATTATAAGCCTTCCCCCACACCTTTTTAGTTAGGTGCTATTTTATCTACCACTTGCACTACTCCTATAGTAGATTCTACTTTATACAGACAACTTATGGGTAGTTTGTTGTACTTGACACACACATGTCTTGATATTTTCTTTACATTTGGTCTTGTCTCTCAATTCTCCCATGATCCACATGAGATTCATTGGCAAGCTTCCAAACATATCTTGAGGTACATTTGGAGTACTACATGTTATGGCATTCACTATACATCAAGGGATTCTCACATTGTTGGTTACATAGACTCAAATTGGGCTAGTGATATTGATGATCGCAAGTCTACTTTTGGATTTTTCTTCTATCTTGGTTCTAGTCCTATCACATAGTCTTGCAAGAAGAAACATGCTCACACATTATCATCTATAGAGGTAGAGTATAGGGCAGCTTTTTTGGCTAGTTAGGAGGTTTTGTGGCTTCGACAGTTGATGATAGAGTTTGGATTTCCTCTTGATAGTCCCACCTTTTTGTGGTATGACAATTAGAGTATACACATTTCCTAAAACCCAATTGAGCATCACTGGACCAAGCACATTGAGCTTCACATGCACTTCATCAAGCATCTGATTCAGATGACACTTTGAGGTTGGAGTATATTCCTATTGCTGATCAAGTTGTAGACATCTTCACTAAACTTGTTGCATCCCCATGACATATTTAGTCATGTTCTATGTTTGGGGTGAAGGAAGTTGTCCTTGGGGGTTCTAACTGATGAGTCCTTCCTTCCTTCCTTTTTTGCTATCTCTTTTTGGAGTAGAGATTTTCCCACTGAGTTTTCTCTATTTCTCTACTTCATAGAGATTTGGTTGTGAATGAGTACCTCATCAAGCCTTTTTCTCAAGACCCAAGTTTGCTTTCAACATTGCTTTGTAGTTTCCATGCTTTTTATGCATTGTTTGTAGCTGTATTGTTTCTCATGTTAAGTGAGTGTGTTAGAGTAAAGCATTAATTTAATTTAATGTATTAAATTATCTTTACTCCCTTCTTAAGATTTTACCTCATGCACATTGTATTCCCATTTAATAATTAATTAGTAATATTAAATGTCTTTTAACTCTTTGGGTTTCCCTTTTAAGTTTTTGATCTCCTTCTATAAAAATTTATCTTTTGTAATTATCTCTCATTCTATTCATTCTTGATAATATAGTTTGCATATTTTCAAAGCAAAACCCTTGCCTTTTCTTTGCTTTTTCTTCTCTGTGACAAGCTCTTACATGCAGGTATTCTTCAGGCTTTGTGGATTTGTATTGTTCAAATCCTTCAAGATATTGTTGGCATAAATGATATAATTGATGGTGTGATTCTTGGTGATGGTAGTGATGTCATGATACATATGGTTGCATCATGATTAGTGTTTGTATTGTTGATGATGCCAACTATTTACCTAGTGTTCCTAGTATGTTGTCGAGCATAATTATGATGAATAGAGTTTTGTGGTGAGAATCAATGAGTGTGATCATCAAGAGAGCATTGGGGATGTCTCTTGAAGTGTATATGGTGATCATTACTATTAAAGAGAAGAGTATAATGATTGATGAATTCAAATTACAACTACTAGAATAGTTAGTGATGAGTGATGTATGATTTGATTGGTTCTTCAAATTCATGTTGAATGGAGTAGAGAAATTACAAGATGGTGTGAAGAAATTAGTAAAGCTAGTGTGGTTATGATAGAAATTATTATTATCATAGGTAAAATAGTTCCAGGATACAAGGGTGAGCAATAAAGCAGTGATTGGTTTGATGAATAGGTTAATGAAGAATAAGTTCTTGAGTAACAACCAGTTAGCTAATGTTTAGCAATCAGTGACAAGGTTGTAGTGACTTTGGATGAGTTAGTAGTGATCTAGTGACATGGATGAATGTATAGAGGTGACGATATAACATCACATTGATCAAGAATAAAGTATGGAGAATATTCTAGAGGAAGAAAGGGGTTGGTCAAAATGTGTTTGACCTTGTTAGAGTAAATAATTTATTATTTATTATTTATTATATTTACTTAAGCTTACTTAGATAAATGCATCTCATTAATTAGTTATAGCCTAGGAGTTTGTTATAAGTTGTTGACAATACGGAAGTTTGTTCTCTCCTAAGTCATACTTATCCTCTCACCTTGTTCGAGGGCTTTCCACCTCATGTGGATGTATGCTTGGTTGTCACACTTATCTCCTAGCGTCTTCTAGCTTGTTCTAGGATATTCCTTGAGATCTTTATATTCAAGCTCCCTCATTGTATTTCACAACACATATCTCATTCTTGCATATTGTAAATACAATTTCATTGTTTTGCATATTTTCTCTCTCATGTTCGCTTAGGTTTTTTCCCTAGCTCCACGCTCTTCTCTCCTTGGCTTCCCTTTGATAGGTTTTTGCATGCAGGTGATCTTAGGTGTCCTTGGAGTTGGATTTCATCAACTCCAACAGACCTATGGTACATAATTTTATCAATTAGTTGGTGTGATCATGTAAACATGTTTTAGGGCATAAGATAGTATCTTATGGTGGTTGTATCTAAGTGAGATATAGAAATTTCATAGTATTAACATGCTTATGGTTTGATTAAGGTAGTATAGTTCAAAAAAATGGTATACAGAGGTGAAGGATAGACAACTTTTGTTGTTAATCATGGTCAATAAAGTGTGGTGAAGAAGTGCAAGATATGATCTAGCCATGAGGAAATTAATTTTGTTGAGAAGTGAGTTTGAGCTTTAGTGGATATGATCAACTAGAGGTAGTTTTGTTACACATATCATTCTTTATGTTGTTCCCTAATACTTACATAAGTCAAAATCCCTTAACCAAGTGCATTCTAATAGTTCTTTTGTTGTAAATCCTTTAACATGGTGACACTTTAACTAGTGTTCAATTTCCTTAAACAAGGTTACCCTAACAAGGTAAAGATCTTAATAGGGCTAGGTGTAGACCCCCTAACATGGTGATATTTAATAGTGGCTTTGTAACTCCTAACAAGGTTAAGCTCCTAATAGGGCGTACTTCAAAAGAGTACACTTTGTGGGTACTAATCCCTACCATAGTTTGATCCAAGTTCAATTTCCATGATATTGAAATCCATGTGTTAACTATGTGGATGTTTTCATGTGATGGATACTTTTATGTGATAGTATTAAGTTGTTTATCAGTTAAAGGTTTAAAAGGTCAAAATTTTGATTATTTGGTCGATTACTCATTCACCTCCATCTTGGTAAGATGATCCCTTAGGATACTAGGTTCGTCATCTCTTGCATATTTTTTGGGTTTCTTTGTTGTTGACACATAGGTTGTACATAGGTGTCAAACATGTGTAATTAAAATTATGCCTTTTGATCTAATTCTTTAAAAATCATTCTATAAAGTCTATTTCATGATTATTTTTCCAATTATATTATATCCTATAGTTCCTTATTGATCATCCCATCATTAGTCTATGCAATGCGTATCCTTCCTCAAGTTAGACACATCATATACAATACATTAGTCATACCTTCTTGGAAAAGATGTTAAAAGCATTCATGTTGATAGTGATTCTTTAGGGATTTTTTTAATCTTTCTTATATCTCTATTGTTTAATCTCCTTGCATTCAGCACATTCATTTATATCATGGTGTGCTAAGAGTAATGATATTGATTTTTACTTTCTTTAGTGTGTGTTCTAGATATGTTCCTTGCACTTCCACATGTAAGAACTGTAATCCTTGTGATTCTTTTAGTATCTTATCTATAGGAGTTCTTTGTGACTTTTTTGTGATGTTGGTACAACCTTTTATATTTTTTGTGCTAGTACTATTCACTATCTATGATCTAATCTAGGTTCTATATACCTTATTAATGTTTTTAAATCAAAATAAGTTCACAATGCATCTTAAGATCCATGATAATTTCATGATCATTTTGTAATTTCATTCACCCATTATTCATCCCTCACTTGGTTAGTTTTCTTAATCATTCATGATTTTGAATATTCACATGTTCCCAAGTCATTCAGACCCCCACTCTAGATTGTGTCTTGGGTGATCAATAATTGTAGAATTTTCATTTTCACCTATTTCACTTGAATCCTCCTTTAGTCTGTATTTTAATTTAATTTTTATGTAGTTTTCATTAGATCACTTATATTTCATTTCTTTTATCGAGTCACTTTCATGTACATATCATTGCACCTATATGGTTTCATCATTTCATTTAATATCAATTACATTTGCACAAGGTTCATTTTTATTGCATTTGAATATTATTTATTTAATTTATATTATCAACATAATTTAATTTATATGCATACACATTATTTAATTTTCAAAAAAATCATTAAATCATGTAATCCTACTTATGAATTATAAAAACACAAAAATCATCATACTTATACATAAACATCATGTGCATTACATTAAACATAATCATAATCATGCATGTAAATCACAAATGCATCTCATTATATACTGCATCATTAGAACATCACTACACCTCATATATGCATAGTAATGTCATTTTAGACCTTATATCATATCACATTCAATGTTACAAATATGTTAGTACAAGATATCATCTATATTTATCCATACATAATAGTTCATAATGAATCATAAAATACATAATGGTACTGATACACATGGTACATTATGGCAAAATATCATTGCACACATGGTACTAGAGGATTAGGTTGTCAATTAACTACTTCCATTCCTTGTGTTCCCCTAGAGATGCCAATCAATTTGGGCTTGTCCCCTTTGAATGTCATCCAAGTTGCTAAAGTCTTTGTTTCAAGGTCAAAGCCAGACCCTTCTATCTTTTCCAAGATAGTTCTCTAATATTTTATCTCCATTATATTTTATGGGCCAATCAAGATAGGGAAGTCCCAACAATATTTGTGCTTAGTCTTAATTTGTTCATATGTAGTCTCCAATTGCCTCCCAATCTCCAAAAAAACCAACCTGTCAAACAGATACCTTAGTAGCTTCTTAGGATACATTGTGCTCTCAAATACCTTTATGTAAGTGAGTTATATACTAAATCTAGTAAAACCCCAACTGACTTACTACAAAGGCTTTTATGAACAATCTCTTTATGTAATCCCCTTCAGTATGTCAAATTACCATGAACAAAAATGCATCATTCACAATTTGGAACTCTAGGCTATCATCCACCAACTTCTTCTTTGTTGTTTGCAGATACACCATGTGGGGCCACATAACTATATCATTTCAAAATACTCTCTTTGAGAGGATGGGGTATTATGCTCTGGAAGTTAACAAATAGACCACATATGAGGCCATGTAAAACCTTGGGTCATTCTTGATAGTGACCAATCTATCATGAATCTTATTGCTAATCAAAGTATCCCAATTGATCATGTTTCTTCTAGTTCTAATCTTCATGATAAAGTATACCATCCAAGTCTCCATTTGCCTGATAGAAGGCCTATCCATCACTTAGCTCAATAAAAAAATAACAAGTATGATGTCATTAACCATGTACACATGAGTCATATCAACCTTCTCTATCATATTCCTAGGAGGTGGCTTGGTGGAATACTTCTCCATTATTAACTTATTAGTAGCAATAACATTCTCCTTTTACCATATGGCCACACTCTCTGATGCAATCCTATAATATGTATACCCTTTTGGAAAATGGTACACCTTTTCAATCAAGTTGGGCCTCAGATCCAAAACAACACTTCCCCTATTTTTCTTCACTACCTTCTTGTTAGGTACATAATGATAGGAAAACATCATAATAAAATTAGAAGATAATACAACCATTGTGTAGGCCACTGTAGGAACCAAACCAAGCATGACCATTTTCTTGCACATTTTAGACCTTCCTAATGGTTGCTTATATTTCTCTAGGAACTCATTCCAATCTAAGTTCCCCAAATATATATCTATGATCTCATTATGTTTGTTAATAAATTTTGATTAAGGTGAGTTACCATTATACTTATAGTTCACTGGCTAAGGTGAAGAAACCTTTTCCTTGGAAGATGAAGATGTTGTTATTTATCTTGCATAAAAGATGCATTATGAATAGCTTTATTAGAATAAGAGGAATACCATTCCAAATAATTTTAAAGAATCCCTACAAAAGAATTAATGATGATGACGTGACAACGAAACTGACTGACAACTAAGAAAACAACTAAATAGGGAGGTGAATTTTAGAGAAGTCAAAGAAGTTGGGATGTGAGTAGTGCAAAAGTTGTAAAGATATGGAACTTAATGAATACTTTTTCAAATTTTTAGAGGTGTCGGGGGTGTGAAACCTCAACATCTCTGACATCACCATGGATTTTTCTATTTTGATAGCATAGGAGTGTATCTAGCCAGTTTGGAGAGATTAGAGTTGTTGGAGGATTGGACCTTTGACATCTTTAATGATTCATGAGACTTGGTGTAAAAAGGAGAGTCAAAGTCAATGGTCAAAAGGGGGTGTCAAATTTTAGGAGGTGTGAGACCTTCAAAAAAATTGATGCTCTAAAGCATCAATGGCTGAAAAGAAGATATGAAAAATCATAAAGTTAGAGTTACCAGGGCTATTCGGGATGCAAGACCTCTTATGATATTTAGGACTTAGACACAAAAACATAGTCACACAAAAACCTAAGACCAAAAAATGTTAAAATCCTAGACCCTAAGACCAATATTCCTTGATGGAACATATTCAAAATTTTGTTCATAAGTATGAATTTTCCCTAATTTTTCCAAATTGGGATGAAAGAAATTTGTAGCCTCCAATTTCATGATTTCAGGATCCGATTCAGGATCACTTTCTGATTTCAAGATTTCGAAAGAACAAACTCCCTTGAAGAGAACGAACAACTTGATTACATGATTTTAGAGTGACCTTTAAGCTATGGTTTCGAAGTTCTAAAATTTTGCAATTTCGAAGGAGAATCCAAAAGCTGACTCCATAAGGGAAAAATTAATATTGAAAGATATTCAAAAATCAAAATATTAATGACCCCACTTGAAACAAAAGGTTGAGAATTTGGTGATATGATATATGGAACAAAGCATAAGTTATAAAATGTGCAAAAAATTATGAGCATTAAATGAGGAATGTATTGAAGTTGATAAATCATAAAAAATGAGTTATTTTTCACAAACCAAAAATGAAAGAGTGAAGAAGACAATGGCTTTGGAGTTCACCTCTGCAAAAAATTAACTTTCAAAATAGTAAGTTATAATTTCCTCCTGTCTAGGTACAATTTTCTCCAAATGCCTATAAAGAAGGATGTTCATAATAAGGAAAAGAAAGAGGAACAAGTGGAAAATTTGATTGAAAAAATGTTGTTAGCAGTTTTTCTTGAGTCATCTTCAGGTAGTCAACTATCTATATTTAAAGATGAATTCAAAGAGTGTAGGGATGCAAAATTTCCTCTACATGGTAGGTCCTTGTTCTGGTATTTCTTTGTAAATAGAAATGAGAACGAACCTAGAAACAAACATTGGAGACTTGACCTAGGAAAAATAGTTGTTCCTAATGTTTTTGTGCATGTTGAGTTTATAAACATATTGGAAAAACATTATGAACCCACCAATAGAACTATGATAAAATGGGATTGCATGCCCTTGTTAGAAATTACCAAGTCATGTGTTGAACAATGTTTTGGATTGAGAACCCAAGCCCTCACCAAAATTGACAGAGAGCATTTCAAGAATGAATATCATAAAATCATGAAGTTTGGGAAATACAGGAAAATTTCTCATTTCATGTGTAGGGGTCATAACAATAAACTAATGTACATGCACAATATGGGCCCTCATCTAGTTGATTCATTTATGAACTTTTTAAAGAATACCTTCTATGCATGCCTTCAACTTTTCGGAGAAGATGAAAAGAAAAAATTCCCTTGGACTACATGTACATGTATATGAAGATTCATAATCCACATAACTACCTAGAATTTGATTTCACCAGTGAGATTGAGAAGAATTTGCATAACCAATTAATCAAATGGAAAAATTCAAGGCCATTCAAAAATTATTCAGTGTTGTGCCACTTAATATTGTACCAAAATATTGAATAGTTCATAAATTCTATGAAGTTAGTAATTATTGATGATGATGGTAATCCTATGCCCATTAAAAAGTGGTGCCCACCTTGGGACACTCATGCTAGAGGTGGGGACTTTACTGTTTTTAGAGATCTATTTGTGCAATGGATAATCAAGATGATCAGAGAACCTATAATGAGGATTCCTCAAGCAATAAAGAATATGCTGAGGCCTAAAGACTATCATCTTGGTAAAAGTTTTCTGTTCAATTTGGAATATTGGATTGTGAAACCCAAGTATATATTGTTGAGGATATATGGATGAAGGAAACCTCCTCACAAATTTCCATTATCTATTCCAAAGAGATAGGGTTTTTCAGAATTCATTTGGCAGATGATGTGGGTAGAAAAGGATACATCCCAATCAAGAAGGAAGGGTAATATGCTCCCACATTTTGTTATATTTGATGGTTTTATTATTGGGTATAATATGATTTTGGAGGTATAGGAGTATATTGATAATGGTTACTGGTTGGCTAGTGAAAAGAGTAGGGAATATGACCTTGAAGGGCACATCAAAAGTATTAAGGCTAGATACACCCATCAATTGAACTTAGAAGATGATGCTATCATAAATTATGATGAGTTGGCCAAACTTTGTCAGAGACTAAAGAGATGGCATGTCTTATTCAAGATTGAGGGAAATGGTTAAGGGTCTACCCTAGTTTTACTCAAATGTAGTCTTATGAGTGATGATAATTAAAAGGTGCATTCAAAACATTGATGATGTATACCAAGAGTATGTGAAGCAAGAAAAGGCTAAAGATATTCAGGAAACATTAGTTTCCCATCAAGCTAAAAGGAGAAAAGTGGACACAATTGAGCTTAGCTCTAGCACTTCAACCTTCTTACCACAGCAGAAGGAGGAAGCCACCATATCATTAGTTTCATATGATGATTCTGATGACAAAGCATCTACCAAAAATTCTCAAGTTCTTGAGAGATTGAAGAATGATAAAGCACCTGGACTCTCAAGGCCTTCCCTTAAGTATTCTAAAGAAATGCATGGATAATATGCCCAAAATATGGAGAGTAATACAATAATAGATATTGAAGATGAGAGAAGTCATTTATTTATATTTTATTGAATAGGAGAATTTTATTCTAGCATAGGAATTCAAGGATTTCTAGATTAAGTACAAAATAAAGGATTTCGAGGAGAAAAAGGCCAAGAGACTTGAAGAGGTGGATGAATCACAACATGTTGCATTATATAGAATATGATGGATGAATTGGATCTAGATAATATTACTTGCACTAAGGATGAATCTAGAGAGACAATAAAGAAGAGTGATATCCTAATTTTGTCAGGTTTGACTCTCAAGTTGTTGTTCTTACTTGACCAAATAAGGAAGTGGGAGGGTTCTACCTTGGTGTCAAAATTTGAGTCACTAGATAAGGTGGAAGGAATAGATTATGATCCAAGAATGGAGACATTGGCTACCTAGGTAACATTCAAAGAGCTTATTGACATTTCACAAGGTGAATAAGGAATGACCCTAATCCAGATTGTGCAGAATATAGATCCAAAACTTACTGCTACGAGACTCACTCATGAGTCAATGTTCAACCAAGCTCAAAATGGGCATATGAAAGAAATGATTAAAGAGTTGCAACACAGAGAAATGGACATGAATTCTATTATTAATAGAATGCATGTAAACATTCAAAGGCTAGAAAAGGAATTGAGTGAAAAGGGTTCCAATGCAGTGGTTGTTTGGAAAGCTCTTGTCATTGCTAAAGAAGAAGTCTTAGCCCATGATTGATTGATCATCATGATTGCATGTACAGTACACTGAAAGGAGAGCTTGTGTATAGACAAAATGTTATTTAATAAAAATGTAAAGAATTTTTTTAGGGATATAATAATATTTCAAACATACTGGATTTATTCGTGAAAGGAATAGAAAAGTTATCAGAACTGGATAGAAAATGGGGTCTGTCAAAGCTTTAATTATATAAGTTGTTTAAAGTTACAAAAAGGGGCCTTGATACACCTGTTTAGATTAGGAATACCATTGATTTTCTTGACACAATAGAAAAAAATCTAGCTTATAAGAATCAAGAAAAATAGAAACTCGGAGAGAAGCAAAAGGAAATCTATGTTGTTGAGCATTTGTGTATTCCTTCAATCATTGATAAAGATAGAAAGATTAAATCACTTGAAGATTGTACACACAAATTCCAAATGTTTCCACAATTAGTAATCACAAGATACAAGGATGGAATGACCTTTTAGATGGACATGTTTCATAGATTACTTAACAAGTTGATTGCCATGGAGAATAAGTTTTCCAAATTCTTTAATGAGGTCAAAATAGGAAAGAGGTGGAGTGATGTACAAGTTTTTGTCCCAATGGTTTCTACTTTCACATGGCCCACTCATGCTCAAGTAGCCAAATGGATTGAAGTATACATGAAGGTGTCTGAGGAGGTTGAGGATGTGACTGTTGCTACAGAAGAAGATGTTGAAGAAGCCTAATAATGATTGTGCATTTTATGTCTTTGTTTTTGCATAATTAGGTAATTAGTTTTAGTTATGTAAAGGTCTAAAGCTTGTTCATGCCTTTTCATTTTTTAAGGAAAACATACCAAGACCTATATTTATTAGAGTAGCATTTTGAAACTAAGATATGACAGGAATATATTGGAGACAACAGTTGCAATTTTTAGTATGAATTAAATAATTTTATCTCTATTTATTTACTAAATGGCTCTTGAATATGAATTCCTCTTCATTATTTCCTTGTGAATAAATAGAAACAATGATAGTTCCTTTAAATCTCTTTTGGTTGATGGTGTATTAAATATCTCATATTTTTCATTATTTTCTTAGATTAATACCACTATATCCATGAATCGAAATAATGCATGAACTTGTTCTACATTGGTCTCTTGAAGTTGGGGTTAAATATAGGATTGCATTTATCTCTCCTTTTATCTGGTTGTGGATGGGGTACACATTGTCTCTAAGGGTTCAAATAAAAAGATTATGTGGTAATTGACTTTGTTTTCCCAAAAGAACTAAGGATTGGTCATTGTATGTTTCTTATAAGTATATATGTATGGTTGTAGGCTAGTGAGGTTCAATCCATCAGTATTGCACAGATTACCCCATAATACTTTCATTCTTTCTAAAGTATTTCAAAGCTTTCAAATTTCTCCTTCATAACCTTTGCCAACTCAAGAGCATCATTAAGTTAGCACTTACGACTATTAGCAACCTCTAGAATAGGTACAAGCACCTAGGTCTTACAGAGTTTGAAGTGTGGAGATTGAATAGACAAAGATTCAACCTTCTTAGTTGACCAAAATTGTGTTGAGTTTTCCAGCATCAAATAAGCAAGCTCGTACCAAGTCAACCAACAATTTTGTGCACCAACATTCCTAAAATTGAACAAAAACTATTAATGAAAATAAAATCACTAAATCTGAGAAGACATGAAGGTAGATCTTCATAACGAGAAAGTAGATCTTCATAACCCTAAAAAAAAAGTTTAAAAATGGAGGACTATGGTACATAACAAGTAGGAAAAATTAAACCCTAGGGCACAAGGTGAAGAACGAGAAAGAACCAAGGTCAAAATGGAGAAATTAAAATAGAAACGGAGAAGGTGAGACTCACCTTGAAACACAAAAGAGCTCATGAAGAAACCTCTTGTATATGAGCAATGTTAGTATGCTAATAGAAACCAAATTTAAATAAAGCTTCTACAAACTAAAAAAAATTCATAAACTTCAAGATAGACTAAGATGAGCTCTCAATTGAGAATATGAGCCATTAATGGGCTCTCTCAATGAGAAGCTCTCTTGTTGAGTAGCTTTGTCTAAATAGATAGGATGTATGCTCAAGCTTATGCTTCAAAAAGGGCTTCAAATGGAGTTGGAATTTGGGTGTGAGTGTATGGTTTTGATGTAAAATGGCTTCTCAAAATGGCATTATGACTTTACTTCATGGATTGTGTTATTTTGCAAAGGGGAAGGATCCAATTTATAGGCAAGAGGCTTGAGGGATTGAGGGCTAAGATGCAAGGATGGGAAAAAGCTCATGGAGGGCTCAAATTGCATGAGAAGAGAGCACATGGATTGTGCTTCTTTATAGCCAATCAAGGAGTGACACATGTCACATGGTGAGAGGATGGAGGAAAGGGGAAAGATGAGTCAAAAAAGGAGGCTCAAGGGATAAAATCTTCATAAAGACCCTCATAATGACTTGTAAGAGCAATAAAAGGGCTTGTAAGAGTCATTTATGACCTAGTGGACTTCATAAAGTTTTATGGTTGAGATATTTTGAGGGTGATGAGAGCAATTTCGACTTGGGCTTGATTAGGAGGGTTTTAAGCTTGCTTAGGATTGTGCAAATGATTAGAGGATGGATTAGGATGGTTTAGGATTAGCTTAAGGATAGGCAAGTGGATGGCATTTAATGAGGGTGGGTGAAGGAGGAGATATTTGTTAACTTTGGCTTGGGTTAGTAAGTTTTAACCCATGTTTAGGGAATGTGACAAGGTTAGGAGGGGATTAGGATTAGGGTTAAAGACATTTTCTAGAAGAGTCTAGGCTTTGGATAAGGATGAAGACTTTCTAGAAGAGTCTAGAATTTCCTAGGATGAGGATGAAGACTTTCTAAAAGAGTCTAGAACTTCTTAGGATGAGGATAAATTAGATTTTTAGGAAATAAATAAAGTTTTATTTATTTCAAGGGTTTGGGTTAAGGAGATATTTATTAAAACTTTTTTAATAAATGTGAGGATTAATATTTAATCTTAATTAAATATTTTGAGTTGGGATTAGGGGTAGGAAATGATGGGATTAGCCTTTAATCGAAATTAAAGAAGGATTAGAAGATTTTGGAAGAGGTTATTGGTCATAAGGAAATTGGCCAAGTTTTGGGCAAAAAAAAATTTTTTTATTTATTTTAGGATTTTTGGTCAATTTATTAATTAAATAATTAATAAATAAGGAAATAATTTAAATAAGATTTAAACATTTTTGGGAGGGATTCCTTAATTAAATATTTTTAATTAAGATAAAGGGATTTAATGGCATAAAAATTAATTAATTAATTAATTAATGATGATGTCATCAGGTATTTTTTCAAAAAATAAAAATACTTTATTTTCTAAAGGTTTTTAGGTGTCTACATTTTGCCCCTCTTTGATGTGATGCCGCAAGTGGCATGGCATCAAAGATAAGAAAATAAGATGCCCAAGGCTAGAGCAGAAGAGGAGAGAATGGACTGTGAGATGCCCCCTCAAGAAGGCAGCGGGGAGAGAAAGCGAGGCTCGGTGGCTTCTTGAAAAATACAAGAATCTGGGATGAGCAAGGAGACTTAGATTGGATTAAGAGAAGAGGTTTAGTTAGCTCAAACTCTTACTATGGAAGAATGATAAAGGGAGAATCAGAGGCACAAGAGGAAGCAAGCTTAAGATCTCAGGGATTGCAGAGGATGAAGGAGCGGAGTGCTATAAAAAAGAATCCAGGATAGGGAGATGGATGAGGGGATTATAAAGCTGATGCAACAGGATTTCAAAGAGTTAGATTGGCGGAAGATGGGTTTTGGAGATCCCTAGGACTAGGATTGTGGATCTCAAAAGATGAGGCTTGGTGGGTTGATTTGGATTGGTGAATCCCTAAGACTAGGATTGTGGATCCCTAAAGCTAAGAGTGATGAGTGATTCAAAGAGATATTGATGCATCAGCTGGGGTAGGAGAGACGGATGCTGGATATGGATGGGGGATAATGGAGATGAAGGAAAACCATTGAAGCTTTTTGAGCTGGGGGATACTTCAAAGAGAAGTACCACCATGTAGTTGAGCACTAGATTTGCTATAGGACTATTGGTTAATTGCCAAGGTTACCAAGAACATCAAGGCCTTTTCACCAACCATCCAAAGGACTGACAAACTAACTCAAAATAAACACACAAGGATTGCCCCAGCATCACACATGAATCCTAGAGGAAGTAGCGTGGAAACGACACTGGAGAATCCACAAGCAGAAAAGAAAAACAAACGAAAGACCTAATCAAGACCTTACGCTCTAATTGCCCCATTCGTAGCATACCATGATATGGAAGATCGTGGCAACCTTGAGGAGGGAACAAGGAGATTGCTTGGAAAAGATACTTCAAGACCCAAAAGGGAAGATCCCAAATCAAAAGAAAGTGAAAATCCAAAAGAGATCCGTTTGCCAACGAGATGGGTAGGACAAGGTACTAACGGACCAAGATCAGACATGAGGAAAGCTATATCCTACAAGGACCTATCGGAGAGCACCGAAGCTAGTGGATTTGGATGAGTGATGCATCTGGCAAGCTGAACTAAGAAAGATAACACTTTGGTGACAGGAAATCTAGCTAAAGGATGCGTTGGAATAGCTAACCAAGATGTGTGATGGGTGCAAGATGTTGATCAAGGATGAACTGACACGAACACTAGATAGATACAATGGTACTAAGCTAAAGAGGATGTACAAGCTGATAGACCAAGATATTTACAAGTGAGCTAATCAAGATATGGTACAAGCTAACAGACCAATGATAGGTATGATATAGTTGGATAAAAATCTCAGGATGAGAGGATAGCAGGATGGCTCAAGTTGGTGCAAGATGCAAAAGCTAAGGGTGGGGTGATAGTGAAAGATATGGATTTGGCAGGATGCATCCAATGATGATGAGAGATTTTGTGACCAAGGATAGCTAGAGGAACAGAATGAGATGGCTGGATAGGATGGTAGATAGCTAGGATTATGATGGATATAAAGAGATGACATTGGGTTTGCATGAGGATAGCCTAGAGCTAGATACCAATGACAAGGGAGGATGGACAAGACAAGATCTCCAAGGAATATAGTGCCCCCAATCAGAAGATAACATGTGGAAGGAGGTCTTATGATGGATGTGATAGGATTGAAGCTAGGATGGAAAAAGCTGAAGGGGCTAGGGAGATGGATGATAGCTGAGATGATTGGCTGAAGCTGCATAAGATTAGTGGATGGTGTGAGATGGAAGCTGGAGGATGGAGGATAGGTGGATAGATTGGAAGATGGAGTTGGATGTCAAGAGATGACCAAAAGCATGAGGGTGATAGGCTAAGCTGGGGATGGCAGGATTACGCATGACACTTGTTTGCCAAGTTTTCATCATGGTACTTGTCCAAGGCACTTGAATTGCCAAGTTTTCACCAGTGGATGCTTTATTTTTCTTTTCTTTTTTGACTTTTTGACTTTGGACTTAGCTGGAATGATTTTGGCTTTCTTTAACTATTTTGGCTTTTTTGGGATTTTTCACTGGCAGTTGGAATGTTCAATTTTGTTGCTAGCTGTTGGAACACCGGATGTGTGATTTATGCAATAGATTGGATTAGATGGGATTAATGGTAGGAGATGGAGGGATGAAAATGCTGAAAAGGAGCATGAGATGGGGATGCTTGCAAGAGCAACATTGGCACATGTTGGAACGGGTGTGAAAAGAGCATATGGGGGATAGATGGTAGATGCGGGCGTGATGGAGGATTTGTGGAAGTGTGCTTGGGGATATAGGCACCCAAGATGGAGTTAGGAGATGGGGGACATGAGTCACTAGATGGGGGATTAGCAATGGTGGATGCCATTATGCATTGGGTTTCAACTTTTTTCTTGGGGATCCACATGGTTTTGGATTTTCTTTTCATAGGCTTTTGCATTGTTTTGCATTCTTTGATTGGATTTTGCCTTTTTGGAGTATGTCTTTTAGAATAGACATATGATTGCCTAAGATGTGGATTTTTAGCTTTATGCATTTTGAAGTTGGCATTCACATTGCTGTGGTAAGCTTTGGGAAGATGGTTAGGAGAAGCTTTGTGAGATGGAGAGGATATGAAAGAGCATGTAGGGGGATGATGATGGATGATGTGCCCTGATATGTTCCTTTTTTGATCTTGCATATAAATGGATGGAATAGGATTTTTATGATGGCTGATAGGAGGATGGAGGATGGTAGATTTTGGGACATAGGGACCCAAAATGGATTTAGCGGATGAAGGGGGGATATGGTAGGTTTTTTTGGGTTGCAAAGATGGTGGAGGGGGGATGACATAAGATTTCTTGAAGGAGTGACGGGAGGCTGGCATGGTGGGCTTGGAGATAGGCTTGGTTTGGGGGTGTGGTGTACCAACACCTTTAGATGGTGAATGAAATCCTAGATTTTTTTGTGCAATAATAGGCTCTCTGATTCCTTGCTCTTGTGGTCCTAAACCTTGACCTTGATAATGCCATCGATTGAGCATTTGAACAAGCTGAGGAAACTTTTTGCTTGCAGAAAATGGTAGAAGTGATTTATTAGGTGTATTGCAATGCGGAGATACAGTTCTTAATTCTTCTGCTGAGAGAGGGCCACTATGGATGAATGTAAGTGAACCAAGAGGGTAGATTATAGATGGTGGAATAGCTTGGATAGGTGGTAAGATGGAAGCATGGAGCGGGGGAGATGGAAGGATAGGATCTTGATGTAGCTGGTGGGATGACAAGATATCTTGTAGTGGAGGAGATATGGCTTGAGGTTTTGGAGATGGAGGAGATGGTGACTGCACTATGGATGGAAGACATGGTACGATGATATCTTCATTTATGCTTTGGGGATGTCAACATGCTTTTGGGCAGGATCTTGATAGGATTGGTTTGGAGTGGATGGTGTGATAGGAGGTGAAGGGATGGATTCTTCAAAGGTAGCAGATGGATAGATGGGAGATTCAGTAGTGGAGATGGGTGAGTAGAAGATGGATGCATAAGGGTCATTATGAGAGATTTGGGAAATGCTTGGAGGCAATGTGGATAGGATTTGGAGGGATTTGACAGGTGGTGGGATTTTGATGCTTGTGGGAAGTGGAAGGATTTTAAGCAATTTGATGGATGGTATGTGGATGATAGCTATGGGAGATGGAGGTGATATTATAGATCAGGAAGCTTCATCACTGACTACTTCACATGGTTGGATTAGATGACATGGCTTATCAACTGTTGGAGGCAACTTTTCTTGTATTTCCTCTAGGAGATTCCTTGGAGACTCGTGTGTCGAAGGTGGAGGTGGATTGACAGGAATAGCTAGTGTGATGGGGGTGGAAGATTGGAAGCTTGGTTGATGGGGTGATGGAGGGGAAGCTAGAATATCATATGGCATGACTAGATAGTTTGGAATAACTCTTGGATTTTGGGGGATGCTTGGGGGAATGTTTCTAAGGCTTTCAATATACCCGTCATAGTCAAAAAGATTTTCATCATCATTGGAATAGGAGGTGGCGGGAGCAAGGACAATGCGACCAAACACATCATGATAGGATTGGTACTTCATGCTTTGATGATGAGTTTGATGGGGATGGGGTCTTGCGTATGGATGAACATGGAAGCTCATGGTTGGATTTGGGTTAAGCACAGATTTTGGATTGGATGATGAAAGATTTCCTAGGGAGAGTCAAAGTTGCATGACAGACCTAAGGAGGATTGGCTGGAGATTTTTGGCTTTCCTGTGGATGGAAGACTTCAAGGGCATGTTGTCAAAAAGTGAGAGTTTTGCTTTCCTATGCGCTGGATTGGTGGAGATTGTGTCAACCTAAGAATAGACTAATGATCCTATGGGAATGACACGAGATTGATCACTTGTGGATCCCAACCTTTAGCTCAAGGTGATGAGGGATAACAGGTGACAAAGCTAGATTACCCTAGACAAAGCTCTGTCAAAAGGATAACCTCGGTGAGGCTGGTGGATTGGTCGGATTGATTGGATAACAAATTCTAGCAGAATGACAACAACTCTCTAAAGGCTTGGGTGTGATTTTGGATTGGGTTTCTAGCTGGCTAGGGGGGGATGATTTGGAGAGACTTTGGATTTGGGATTGTTCTAAAGCAAGGAACTAGATAGATTTGGTTGCAGCGGGGGAGCTTGGATGATTTTCTGATGAGGCAGTGACTACGCTAAGTATGCCTTGAGCTGGGAGATTTTTGCTTTTTTTGGATTTTGACCAAAGTTGGCTAACATTCATTCAAAAGTTATGAACAAATAAGCAGACAAAAGTTTTGAGCAAGCACGTCAAACACACCAACATCCTAGGAAGCTTTCTACAAGGATGAAATTTTTTATAGCTAGGGAGTCCTCGATATACACAAGGTACATGAGGCCCAAATCCGTAGATGAAACCAAAAAGATGTCACACAACCGAGAGGAGCGGTAACCCACTTCTCCTCTTTCACTTCTCAAGGGTATAAAGTTCCTTGAGCCTTAGCCCGAGTGACAAAATCTTGATCCCAAGAGAGGTGTCTTTCGATTCACCTCCCAATTCTTATACTCCGCCAGAACGCTGGAGTTAAGGTCGTCCAAGGGGTGATGAAATTCCCAAGTAGGCCTCCTAAAAAGAAACAATGTTTTGGATCCTAATCTTATGCACCCAAGATGGCCTCGAAAGACGACAAGGGGAGAGAAGACTTGGATGACCTTGGGCTAAAAAACACGCTTGTTCTTTTACCAACTGACTCTTATGTGTGCTAATCTAGACTTTGCAAGCACTCATGTTTAAGAGACAATGTTCAATTCCAACTTGAAGCGCCAACAAAAGTAAATTGATCGAAGGATGCAAACAATAAGAAGAGTTAGGGTCAACAAAAACAAACTCGCGCGCCCAGAGGCCCTCCACGTCAAGTATCGATTAATTTTCTTTAAGGCATTCAAGATTGAGTGTGAGTTTGTTTTAAGCCCAAAACAAAAGTGTGTGAGATTCGATTTCAAGCGCGTGCCCGGAGGCTCTCCACGTTAGTTGTTGTTCAATTTTAGTGCCCAAACTTGAAGTGTGATCGATTTAATCTAGAGTTTTGATCATTTAAGAATTTTGATAAAGTTAAAGCAAACATTCAAAGACCAAGTGAGTGAGTTAGATTGTGGAACATTTAACACCTTTTTCAAGTAGACCCATTCCCATAAATGGCGCTGAGATTGCAACCAATGGTTAATATTTGATGGGTGATTAGAAAAGAGGTGAGTCCAAGGAACTACTCAAATTGATTTTTGCAAATTTGTATTTTAACTTAACAAGGTTTCTTAAATGTCCAAAAATCAAACTTTACCTAGATTGCATGTGGAAAAGAGATTTGTTTTGATCAATTTTTAGAAGCTCCAAATGAAGTGTTTCATATTGCAATGGTTAATTGATCCTTAGAATTCAAGATTGGATTTGTTGTTTTAATCATGCATTCAAGGAAATTTTGATTTTAATCCATGGCACTCAAGAGTGATTTTAGCAACATGCATTCAAAGACAAGTGATTAAACATTCAAATTTTTTTCTTTGAGCATTCAAGATTGAGATTTTGTGTGTTGTTTTAAGAACTTTGAAGTGCTTTGTTTTAACCTTAGATCATTCAAGATTGTTTTTGGACTCAAAAGTGAAAATGACTCTTTGGACTTTGCTTTTCATTCAAGATTTTGTGTTCTAGTTTGCATGTTTTAAGCCCAAAAATGATATTCCTAGATTGTTTTGATGCATGAAAAACCTAAGAAACATTCAAGATTTTGCAACAAGACATTTGTTTGGAACAAATAACAAAGCTTTTAGGACAATTTTTGGCAACCATTTAAGACTCTTAATTTTCATGAGATTTTTTTAAAAGAACTTTAGTGTGCACTTAGTGTTGATTTTGAACCTTTTGAAATGGAAACTTGAAGTTCTTTTTAAATTCCCAAAAATGAACTGTTCCTAATTTTGCATGAATGCATCTAAAACCTTGATGTTGCAAGGATGCAAATGATTAGATTGGTTTAGTTTCACTTGTTAAAAGATTTTTTCTTTTTTGCAAATTTTTAATTTTTCAATGGATTTAAGTATGATTTGGGGGTTCATTTTAAACACTAAAAAGAAGTGTGTATGATTTTGCTTCCTTAAAAAAAATGGCCAAGATCTCCCACAAGAAGAAGAAGAAGAAGTAGATGGAATAAGAAGAATATAGACAAGAAGAGGAAGAAGAATTTCAAGTTCTTTGTCCACCTATAAGCTTGAAAAATCTGCAAACACTATGAGATAGATTATGAGATCCTTTGTCTTCTTCATGCTCATGTGGACCTATAAAAACAATTTATACAATCCTACCAATCACAAAAACAAGCAAAATTAGCCAAAATTAGAAAATGACATACAAAACTTGAATAAAAAAGCTAATGAAGATGACCCATGCGGGGTCCCACCGGGCGTGCCAAAATGTATATGAGCAATGTTAGTATGCTAATAGAAACCAAATTTAAATAAAGCTTCTACAAACTAAACAGAATTCATAAACTTCAAGATAGACTAAGATGAGCTCTCAATTGAGAATATGAACCATTAATGGGCTCTCTCAATGAGAAGCTCTCTTGTTGAGTAGCTTTGTCTAAATAGATAGGATGTATGCTCAAGCTTATGCTTCAAAAAGGGCTTCAAATGGAGTTGGAATTTGGGTGTGAGTGTATGGTTTTGATGTAAAATGGCTTCTCAAAATGGCATTATGACTTTACTTCATGGATTGTGTTATTTTGCAAAGGGGAAGGATCCAATTTATAGGCAAGAGGCTTGAGGGATTGAGGGCTAAGATGCAAGGATGGGAAAAAGCTCATGGAGGGCTCAGATTGCATGAGAAGAGAGCACATGGATTGTGCTTCCTTATAGCCAATCAAGGAGTGACACATGTCACATGGTGAGAGGATGGAGGAAAGGGGAAGGATGAGTCAACAAAGGAGGCTCAAGGGATAAAATCTTCATAAAGACGCTCATAATGACTTGTAAGAGCAATAAAAGGGCTTGTAAGAGTCATTTATGACCTAGTGGACTTCATAAAGTTTTATGGTTGAGATATTTTGAGGGTGATGAGAGCAATTTCGACTTGGGCTTGATTAGGAGGGTTTTAAGCTTGCTTAGGATTGTGCAAATGATTAGAGGATGGATTAGGATGGTTTAGGATTAGCTTAGGGATAGGCAAGTGGATGGCATTTAATGAGGGTGGGTGAAGGAGGAGATATTTGTTAACTTTGGCTTGGGTTAGTAAGTTTTAACCCATGTTTAGGGAATGTGACAAGGTTAGGAGGGGATTAGGATTAGGGTTAAAGACATCTTCTAGAAGAGTCTAGGCTTTGGATGTGGATGAAGACTTTCTAGAAGAGTCTAGAATTTCCTAGGATGAGGATGAAGACTTTCTAGAAGAGTCTAGAACTTCTTAGGATGAGGATAAATTAGATTTTTAGGAAATAAATAAAGTTTTATTTATTTCAAGGGTTTGGGTTGAGGAGATATTTATTAAAACTTTTTTAATAAACGTGAGGATTAATATTTAATCTTAATTAAATATTTTGAGTTGGGATTAGGGGTAGGAAATGATGGGATTAGCCTTTAATCAAAATTAAAGAAGGATTAGAAGATTTTGGAAGAGGTTATTGGTCATAAAAAAATTGGCCAAGTTTTGGGCAAAAAATAAATTTTTTATTTATTTTAGAATTTTTGGTCAATTTATTAATTAAATAATTAATAAATAAGGAAATAATGTTTAAATAAGATTTAAACATTTTTGGGAGGGATTCCTTAATTAAATATTTTTAATTAAGATAAAGGGATTTAATGGCATAAAAATTAATTAATTAATTAATTAAATAATTAATTAATAAATGATGATGTCATCAGGTATTTTTTCAGAAAATAAAAATACTTTATTTTCTAAAGGTTTTTAGGTGTCTACACCTCTATGCATGAAAGATAACTCTCAATTTCACAATAGCCAAATCGTTCAAGACAAAAACTTGAAATATGGTGTGCATAGAGTGAATGAAATGAACCCCTACTCACAATTATAAAGTCCCCCCAAATGTGATTACATCAACCTCAAAAAAAATGTGTACCCTTAGATGAAGGAGACCTAAAAGTATTGTTGGACACCAATGAGTCCAACAAACTTGACCTATTACCTAAAAGTGCCACAAAAAATCCTTGGACTTATCAAAGGTGTTGGAGGATCAAACCTCCTACAAGTTTGATTCCCTAACTTTTGTTAGAGAGAAAGAAAAGGGAAGCTAGAGGATTAGAGGTTTCAAAGGTTTCAAATTTTTGATACCTCTGATAGCTTTGATGCTCGGAAGGGAAATCCCTAAGAAATAAAAGGAAGGGAGTTATTGGATTTGTCAAACATATCGAAGTGTGATACTTTGACAAGTTAAAAATCTCCAAAAGACGTTGGGACTTGTAAGAAAAACAAAAAGACAAAAGACACCTTGACAAAAAAGACATGACTAAGACCCTATCAAGTAACTAAAGGACCCTCCCAACTATCAAGAACACTCAACAATGAATATCATATGACTTATCAAGAGAGCATAGTTACGAGGTACGAACACAAAAAGGAAAAAGGGGGTCCCCAATTTGCAGACGCAAAAATGGGGCATGTTTATTCGAACCATAACAAATATAAAAATTTGAAAACATAAAAACAAATCCTATTATTGCTCTTATTCTGCATCTACCAACACTACATTAAAAGCATTCATATGAATCATTGTCACTACCATGCTCCACTACAAGTGTATCCTCCTCTAATAAAACCCCAACTAATCTTGGAAGTTTCTCCTCCTTCATAACCTTAGCCATATTTTTTAGGAATAACATCCCACCATAAAATTGTCTACCTATAGAGTTTGTGACAATCTTGAAGTCAAAGAGAATTGTATACAGCCACAAGCTTCTCCACTAGTCTCAAGGTAAATTTGTTTCTCTTTAGGAAGTGGATAAAATCATATGTAGACCAATTCCTTTTTGCAACAAAGGAACCAACAACTTGTGCAAGGAGGCAAGAGGAAATCACCTTCAATTGTGACATGTATCCCTCACATGCCATGTCCACCACCTAATAAGATCTTTTTGTGCCAATATGACTCTATCCAACCTCACATGTGGTTCTCTCAAAGGTAGGCTATAAATATTTGTGAATTCAAGGAACTATGTTTGAAGTATATAAGTCTCCTGCTCCGAATAAAATCTTATAAATGACATGTGAGAAGTCATCTAATACCCTTGGATCATCACATGGAGGCACCCTTCCATCCACTTTTGCATACCATTTGGGATTTAGAGCATGGATTGCCATATGATGTCAGGAATTTATTATGTTTAACCTCCACATTAGAATAGGCCTTATGCACTACTCATATAACCCTAAAGTAGGATGCTTAACTATAAAAAAATATTTATCTTCCCCAACATATTGTCAAATGTTTCATATATATATATATCCAAGACTAGAAGAATTTGTATTGACATATCTAATGACATATACAATAGGGGAGATAATAGATAAGATAAGATAAGATAAGATAATTTTATTAATGTCCAACAAAAGACCACAACTTGGGTTTACAGGATTGGAAGCTTACACCAAGAAGATAGCTGACAAACAAAGCACCAAATGGTGTCCACAAATGAACAAGTAAGAAGAAGGTAGGAGACATCACAGAAAATAGTAAGTATTCATCCTCAAAGGGAAAAATTCCAACAGTGACTGATATGGCTAGCGGCTAACACAGGCCCTATGGTGAGGCTAAGTACTACGAGAGGAGTGTCACTACCAAAGAGGACCCTTGCAGGGTCTCATAGATCTGGAATGGCTTGTGTTAGGAAAACTGCATGGTCACTTCACACCCAAAGCCAGAGCTAAGGGCAAGAAGAAGGTCATAATGAGTTGTGCCTGGGTCTGACTCCTAGGAAATGATCACTGTAAAGTATGGTCACAAAGTTATAAGGACTTACAGAGATAGAGTGTAATGCAACACTAATCTATGTACCTGAAGAAATCTAAGAGCGATTTGCAATCTCTAAACAAAAAATAAAATCTTCCTCTAATCTCATAGTATATGGAGCATCTGAAAAGGAAATGGATCTTAGATTTTGCCTCTACTAAGGCACAAAGTCTACACACCCACTCCTCTCTAGCAATATGGTGATCAACCTGGATCTCGATTCGTTGTGAGCCCACCCTAAAGGAACCAAGGGAGATACACAAGGTGTGTGTCCAGTACCTATGTAAGTAATCAGAGCATACAATAATCCCATCCTGAATATCTAAGAAGTGCTCAGCATAGAAAGTCATACTCGAACGTAGTCCCCTTGGAGGATCAACCTAGGTCCGTAAATTATACTGCCTATAGACGTCAAGTCTGACATGCTCATTCAACTCTTGCTAAGAGGGGAGGAGATGAGCAGGAGCATCCAATGAGAACTAGTAGGGAGGGAGATGGTCAATGTTGATCCCAACTGAAGCCAGTAGGTTAGTAGCCTGAGCATACCAATAGCAAGCTCTAGTGGCTAGCTGAATAAGGGTATCTGTATTGGCCTTCAGCCGATTCTACAAAGCCACAAAGATGGTGGAGAAACCAAATCAGGTCAAAAATGGTAGCAAGCCTAAATGTGTGAGCTCTAAACTTGGCCAAAATAACATTGTGGGGGGTAGATCTATGACATTTGATAATCCAATGGAGGAGTAGAGTCTGGGTACGCTCGATCATGGCCCAATCCAAGTCTAAAAGGGAAGGACCCCAAACCATCGAACCATAGAGCATTGTGGGTCTTACTAAGGAATCCAAGAGGGATAGATTAGATGATGTATCCTGAAAGTGGTGTCTAAAGCATTGTCTCTCAAGCATGGCAAGAGGAAAAATATCTATCAAATGAAAATTTGAAAGAATAAAAAAATTATAATATTAAAAAAAAAAAATCTAATATAAAAATCAGCAATCTGAAGACTAACATTTTATTTGATTTATAAAAAAAAATCAACAGCTTACCTTGTTGTAGTCCACCAACTATCATCAAGGATCTTTATCTTGATCAATCTTCTTTCTGGAAAGTTAGAATTAGGTCATCTAGTCCACTTAAGACTCATCACCATCAATTGTAGAGCCTCATGCACCTCAAGCATCCTCTCCATCAAGATGTAGAAAGTGGAATACCTATAATATAAATAATTTTGAATAACTAGGAAAGTAAAACAAATGTAATAATAATTTAGATAGATTTAGAATGATCTAATCAAGTAATTCAAATTGGCATACCTTGTCTTTAAAGATTTCAGGAATTCCTTTACCTAAAAATTAGCTTCTGATACCACTTGCTTTTCCTAATCTATCTTACCAATGTTTTTTAATGCACTTTTCAATGCATGAACACAACAAAGGGTCCAAAACATGTGCTTGTTAGCATCTTCCACCATTATACGAATTGATTTTCACATAAATGATGAATCTATGGCTACATGTACAACATTAGTGGGCCCAATCTCCTTTATGATGTCCTTCAAAATGGTGAACTAAAACTCTAATGCTTATGTAAACAATCTATGGCTTTCAAAAAATAAGAACCAATAGGGCATGTGACAATGATATTGATGAGTAGTTGATGTCTAACATTACTCCACCCATCCATTACAATAGAGCAACCCATCCTAACCAAAATCCATAGCATATCCTCCAACAACACATTAGCCTTGGAGTATTATTTGTCTAGGAGGGTGGTTAGTAGTTTATGATTAACAAGGAGTATGAATGAAGGACATATAGAGGCTATATCTTTCACCATTTGTTTGAAATAAGGGGAGCATGCAACATGAATTGGGGTGGCATTAGCAAAAAATAATTTAGCAATTGATGACTCTATAACTTCTTGTGTTGTGCATTAAACATACTTGCAACTATTCCTTAATCTTTGTCACCACCACTCACCTTCCTATTTCTTGTTGTGTCAATAGGGCTAGTACTAGTAGTGGATGATATATTCCTAGATGATTGTGCACTTGACAAAGTAAGTGATGGCATTGTCAAACCGTGTTTCCCCTTTCAGCCTCTGTGTGCAATTTATAGCACTCTATTCTCTACTCTTTAGTTAAATTTGGATAAGTTATAACCCTGTTGCATGCAATACCAATAAGTGAGACTTCAGACTTGTATAGCTATCCCTAAAGTCATCCTTAGAAACATGACAATCTGACACCTAGTCTCTCCTCCATTCTTTTTCTTTTGACCCTTAGGTGTAACATATTGGAGAATGGGTTGTTTTTATTGAAAGGACCCTTTGCATGTTTGCCCATGATTGTTGAAGGGAATTTAAACAAATCAATTTGCGATTGCCCACTACTATCCTCAACACTATGAGTTTTGAGTTTGACCACCCCCAAATTCTTCCTTACTACTACTGCCCTCACTACTGCTCATTTTGGTTTTAAAAATTAAAAAGCTATTGTAAGTTTAAACTTTGAAAAAAAAATGCAAGCATGAGATGATGTATAAAATTACCTCTTCCAAGCTCTTGCTTCCTATAATGAAAAACCAAAACCCTTGCTACTACTCCTTTAAATAAAAACCAAACCCTTGTTGTTGTTTGAAACTTAGAAATATTTTGATGCAAATGAAAATGGTAGTATGAATCATATAGGTCACATTTTTGGCCT
This sequence comes from Cupressus sempervirens, assembly GCA_028749045.1. Taxonomy (NCBI): domain Eukaryota; kingdom Viridiplantae; phylum Streptophyta; class Pinopsida; order Cupressales; family Cupressaceae; genus Cupressus; species Cupressus sempervirens. Next base: position 541,391,552 of record CM053789.1, read on the forward strand.
TTAAGGGCATATATGATGGAGGGGCCCACAAACTAGGCAAATAGAAGCCATGTAAGTCAGATTTTTTGTTAAATCTTTTTGTACTCATTTTTGTCGAGGATGACTTGTCATTCTAGAGAAGGTTGGGGGATGGTTGCAATGTCTCCAACCATATGTGGAATGCCCAATCATTCCCAAATATTTTTAGGTGGTGTCTCTAGATTTTTGAGACATGGATGTCACCCTCTTTTCTCCAAATTTTGGGGATATGATGAAGACATCCCCCAATCATCCTAGAAATGTGGATGAGGGTTTTTAGGATGAGGACACATCCTTAGATAACCTTAATTAAAATTAATTGAAAAACATTATGAAAATATGCCTATTTATTATTCATTATTTATTAATGTACATAATTAGCTAAATTTTCTAGATTGATAGAAAATTTTAGAAAATGAATCTTCAAAAGAGTTGAATTCAAACATCACTTTTGGTTGCTCACGTGGGAGTAAGTAGAAGAAGTGGGGTGACTAAATTGATACAAGATGTTTCCCTTAATTAGTCATATATCCACACTCAATGGTATCATTGTGGGGTTCATATCCAACCAATTACCACTACCTATTAGTTGTTGGTGGCTACTTTAGTTGGTAGTTGCTTCAAGTGCTTGATTGATAGATGAAAAATGCCTTCAACTCTTCTTGAACTGTAATGATCTTGATTTCTACTATACAAAACATCTAGATAGTTGGAACCCAGTGAACTTTTATTAAAAAAAGTCGGAGCATGGTTTCGCACAAAGTCTAGGGAAAATTTGAATATTTTTTAGGTTTTATAAATTTTTGCAAAAATTTGTATGTCATCATAACTCTCACCAAATAGATTCAATCACAAACTTTTCTTTACAAAAAGAAAGCTTTAAGGCTATATGGATGATTGTATGATTCATTTGAGAATGTTATGTTTCTTAACCCATTTTTATTTATACTCGTCATCATGTGTGATTAGGTTATGCAGGTAGTTCACATAATCCTAGATAAGCTAGGGAAAAGACATGGTAGTTAGTTGGGATAGATTCAAGCTACTACTTGAGCAAATTTTTTGTCATGTATAAGGTTGTGTAGGATTCACATTTTTAATAGATACACATCTTGTGAATTTGTACCATTTCTAACATTCATATACCTAACATACAAGCATCTTGCAACTCTTGAAGATAAATTGTAATCACTCACCCAAGGGAAACAAAGTCATGATAGAATCATGTTGAATCCATGGTAGAGTAATATTATCTTTCTACTTTCTATGTCTTCTCAAGCCAAAAAGGTGTTTCTGGATATCTTTGTCAAACAAATGAAAATAAATTAACCACATTGCTTAACCAAAAACTATGCATGAGGACACTCCAAAAGGCTATTACTCCTTCATAATTGGTGTACTATTCTTTTAGACCAATAGATCTCTTAGAAAAATATATAATAATGAATCTCAACTATAGAATTATCATTTTTCCATGTATATTACAATTATTACAATATCTTATTTCAACCTAAATATTGGAAACCAAAATCATGAATAGCTCTCTATAAAATTACTCACAAATGTAGGGCCTTTGAGGATATTCCAAAGACATGTAGAAATTTGTTTATACAAACTGATAAAACATAAATTAAATCATGAATAATATACTAGAAGTTTGGATAAATGATTTATCATTTTTTAATAAATGATTTATCAATTAAAGTTTGATCAAATAGCTAAAGAATAAGACAAGTGTCTTAATCCATACGTGATAGATTAAAATAAAAAATAATGAGAAAAAACATGTACATCAAACTAGAACAGAGATACATAAACATATATGAGATCATGTCAATCTTGGTGTAGTTTCCCTCGAGCACAATTCAAAAACATGTGAACTTTATATGACTAAATATTGTTAGTAATTAAGAAATAGAAAACCCCACATAATATTAATGGGAAATTTGTATAACTACTACAATTGGAAACTAACCAAAAAAATTAAAGAGCTGACAAATGCAGCCCCAGATATTTGTCAAATCTCTTGAAATTACCAAACACCTATAAAGACATTTAGATTATGAAGATAACTTTTGTTTGCAGGAATCTTGATTATGAGGGTATTCCTTTTAGGTGCAGGAAATGTCACAAGATTGGCCATCTTGCTAGGCGGTGTTCCTCTGATAAGGTTAGATCAAAGAAATCACCTTCTTGGTGGTTGGGGGTTTCGGACCATCGTTATTTGGTTCAAAAAGTTTCCAAGGGGATGGGGTGGATTGCTTACCTCAGAATGATCTTTCTTTGGCAGATGATATTGATGTTGTCTTTGATGATATAGATGTTGTCTCTAAGGTGGCTTTGGTTCAGAATGTTAAGGTTGTCTCTTCTTTACCTACTGGATTTGTTTCTAGAGTTAGATCAATTGTCTTATCTCTTGGTGTTGTAGGTATTGATGCCCATGTTTCTTTTGTGAGGGATTTGGTGGTTAGCGGTGGTGCTACCCCTTTCCCTCCTATGGATACTCTTGCGGTCTACACTGGTTCTTCAGGTTTATCTTCAAATTGGTAGACAATTATTCGAATGGTGGAGGATGGATGGACATCAATTAAAGAAAAAAAAGTCAAATCCACAAAACCTTCATTTGATATGTCTTTACATTCTAAAAAGACTGGACCAAAATATAAATCTTGATGGTCTTTTGTTTTTTATGGGCTAGTTTTTAGCCCTCTTGTTGGGTATTATGGTGTGTCCCTCTAGTTTTTTGGGTGGTGTTCCACAATTGTGTTAAGATCCTACATTGCTATATCTTTCCTTTCTCTTTGTACATGGTTTCAGGTCCTTTCAAAAGTTGTTTTTACTTAATCAAAAAAAATTGTTTGCAAGAACACTCACAACTTAAGAAACAATGAAAAGTTTAATATATCAAATCTAAAACTATTTTTCTTTTAACACCCTAAAACACATAAGAACAAACAACACCATATAAATCTTGCCAAGGCACTCATGTTTGGCCAAAAGGACCAACCCGCAGTCCAATTCTTAATACAAAGAGAGAGAAAGTAATTATAAAACATAATATGTTCATATTGCATATCTGTTATAATTTGCATCATCACAATCATGACAAAGAAAATGAACAAAGCTTGTTTGTAGCGTATGATTTTATTCAACCTCAATGATGAAAAGAATATTTAATTATAGTTGAGCCTCATAAAAATCTAATTTTATCTCTTTGCATAAATATTCCTAAACATCCACTTTCCTCAAGCTAGTTCATCAAGTTGGTTGCAACAACCTCTCTGTTAAATCAAATACTCCTTTTGAGCATGTCACACACTCAAATAGAATTTTTTGACATCCACACAGGGAATCTCTTCAAATATACACACAATCACTAGATATCTAGATTTACTAATGTCCAACATCATTTTTGGCTAGAGAGCTTCCCATATTTAAAGGACCTAAGTGTCATTCAACACAAATAGAGATTAGCAAGCTATGTTGTTCATTCAATCCATGGTTGCCACCTCTATAAATGGCCACGTAATCTTGTAAATTGTATTTACTTATAGAGGGGTCCATCATGTCACAACCTAGAAATCAATGCCTTAAACTTCTTAATGTGATCTACAATTGAACTATCCTTGAGAAAACTTCCTTGTGATCTAATTTGATTGTGAAAACTAAGAGAGATAACTTTAATTCTTTAATTAATTTAAAATTTGGTATAAGATCAATGGCCCAAGTTGAGCACTAGAAATATCAACATCTAAAGAATTAGATAAAGGGGAACAACATGGCATTGTCCTTTATTTCATAGTTCACCTATGTGGAGAAAAAGTGAACTTGTCACCAAAACCATGTATAGACTCTACCTTGACATATGTCAAATAATTATATCAGCCCAAAATATTTAGCATCTAAAATCAAGTGGTATACCATCATTTGGTCCCACAAAGGAATACCCCTCAAGCATTCCCATATTAGTCTTTATCAACATCATGTGTCTGTTTGTATTTCTCCAAGCCCCTTTCCAACACATTGCCCTTGCCATTGAAAACCAACAAGGATTGATGGTTCATGTTAATTATCATAAATGAAAACATGCAAACCTAGAGATGCAAGCTACTTCCTTGTGTTGTTTTATTTTCTACATAAGCATATAGGAAAACAAGGCATAGAGCCAAGGTTGTGGTGAAGAAATGGAGTAGTGACCCATTAAATGCATGATAGCATACAATGCATGTGTCACCTAATAAATTTTCATTTGTTCTTTGTAATGTGAACCCAAGGACGGTTAACATATACATTGCTTAACCAATAACCTTGACACATGCAAAAAAAAATATTCAAGGAGAATTGCCTATTAATGTGTACCATACACATTATTAAATATCAACACAGTCCAACATTCCATATTGGTTGAAGATTAAAAAAAATGAGGGACAAAATTGGGACAACACAAAGATACAAGCCAAACTATTTTTTCATTTTGCACTATGATGAAACATAGCAAAGAAGTCATTACATGAATAGAATGTGTCCACCACCCTTGCAGCCCTAAATGGAATTTGATGAATATAGAGCTCTCTAAAAGGACCCTTCAAGGAAACTTTATGTTCATGCCTAATAAACTTGGCATGTCACCCCACTAGTTCACTTTAAGCTACATACTCACCTTTTAGACCCATGACTTGATTCAGTAATGCACAATAAATTCTAACAATTATTTTTATCAACACATAATCAAGGACTATGTGTGAAAGACACCCAAAACATGCAAACCCAATCCAACTAAGACTATCATGTAGCTTCAAATTTGTGATAAAATATTTTTTATAAACAACTACTTAATAGTCATGGTAGGCTCAAAACTCACCATCTAGGAAACACATGGCACACTTATTTTTTTCTCGTGATGCAAGTCCAAATGGTATCCATTCATTTTCCTTCTAGCATTGGATAATGTATACTCCTACACATATCATCCTTGCCTCATCTAATTCCATCATTTGTCCACATCAATGCATGGAATGACTTCACATCATCAAAGTTTCTCAACAAGGCTTGACATATGTCGACTAGTCAAGGTTGCAAGTCCCTCCACAAAGGTCCTCTCTCCTCCAAGATTCTAGAGTGCAACACATGTTCCCACAAACATCCACACTTATAGGGACCCACCAATGCATATTCAAGGAATATGCCACAAGATAAAAGCTCACACGACTAATGACAATTTCAGCAACTGTATGATATGCCCTTTTAGTTAGCTCATCCAATCATGGTCATCCCTACTCGAGCCGCTACGATTTATTCTTTTAGCCAAGTTGGTGAACATGTTGTGAATAGCCATTAAAATGAGCACACTTGTCCACAACATGGGGGATCAAGACATTCATGCCTAATTTTTTGGCATGTCAATGAATCGTAACTAAATGCAATCATTCTATGATCAAAACAATGAAAGGTTATTCTATGAAACCCAAGGGGCCTATTCGAAACAAGAGATTAAAACATTGGACACACTGCAAATTTGTCAATAGGTTTTAATATACTGTAAATTTTCAAAGGTTTTAATTTCTGAGAACAAGACCTTATGGCTTGTCGTCCAGATGTGTATACTATGACATTTGTATTTTAGGGCATATTTGCTCTTAATGAAATATGGGCATTCTACCTATGTCACCTTTCTCCTTTTGTTAATCAAGTTCTCCTATATTAATTCGTCATGGATCTAGTCCTATTTATTTATGTTGGTTCAATAGTTTTTTGATTGTTCGGATGTGTTTGTAATTATGATGATTTCTCTCTCTCACTATGCATCTAGGACAAAGCATGAATTGTATTGCTTGCAACATGCTCCTCAAGAAGGTTAGTTTTAGGGGTTGTGGTATTTTCATTTGACCTTTATTTAAACTATTTATGTTTGAAAGCAAGAGCACATTCTTAATGCTTCTTGCCTAACTTCTTCTTAGAGATAGTGTTATTATATTGTGTTCGTGGGTGAAAAGACTTGCACACTCTTTAGGAGTTTTGTGTCACTATTGAAACTCTTGCAAGTGCTTCCCACAATTGGGATATGAACATTTTTGCCTAATGTCTTGTGACTTCGGCATCTTGTACTCTCGCCCAACGACGAAGGTTATGTGGTGCATTATGTGTGTGGGAATAGGGATATGAACCTCTAAACAAAAAGAGTTAAACCCCTGCAAATGTCATGTTACATATTTGTAAGAGGTTGTCCCCTTCCTTTTTCCCCAAACACCACTCATGAAGAGTCAACTTCTAAAACCACAAAGGTTCTTTCACAATGCACAAGTCTCTCCCACACCTATGAAACTTCCTGACTGACCTTATTTGGGCATAAGCCTCTTACATGCCTGGTGGGATAGATTTTAATGTAGTTGCCAAAGTTGTTGTACTCTTTGGTTTTCTCTTATTTGAATGAAGCCATTAAGTACATGTTGTAAACAACACTCTAGTTCCAATTGAGCATGGACTCAAGCTATAAAAGTTTTGTTGATTAGGTTGCCCCTAAACCTTTTGAAGGGGATTTGGTTCATATCTCATGGGAATATTTTCTTATGTTCCAGCATGAGCAATGGATTATTGATCTTGAAAGATAGTAGAATGCCCTCTAGTATTAACTGAACACACTAGAGGTATCTCATGAGGAGTCGTATCTTGCAAAAGGGTTGTGTCTAGAAGATCAGATTGCACATACATATTGTCCAAAGGATTCATGTTTGATGGGAGGTAAATCTAATTGGAATATTTTTCTAAAGCTCTTTTTCCAGTGCCAAATGTTCCATACAATTTTCTTGTTTGGGGGTGGGTCAATGGTTTGGTACCCAAAGTGAAAAAATGAAAGGTTAATAGGACTTGTACTTGACACAAGAAAGCCTACTCTATAATGAGGAGTCTTTTCTACCGCACCTAGAGACTAATGATCCAAGCTCTCTCTCTCTTTAGAACTCCCTTAATTTATCGAAGATGATGAGCTTTTCATTGCGCAAGTACTAGAAATTTCTAAAGTCCCTTCAAATCAAGCTTTTTCCAAAGAGCCATTTTCTAAGTCGCATAATGATTGAAGCATTCCCTCGTGCCCCATATGATAGAACCACCAATTGTTGAGGTTAAAGTATGAATGCTTCCCTTACCACAACTCATTTTGAATGTACCTATGGATGTCCAATCAAGCAATAACCCAAACTCACTAACTTACCAATCGAATCAAGTCATGCTCACATCAAAGCAAGAGAAGAGCCTTTTCAAATATTTTGAGACACTATCTCATGTGAGATTAGAGGAAATGCCTAAAATGGACCATTATGTTGTCATCCTTAACATATCACACACAAGAAGGGAAATACCCCTATTGCCTTTGTTTTTTTACAATGTTGTTAAGTCGTTAATTAAACAAAAAAAGTTAGGTTGTTAGGGTGGCTATTTTTCCATACTTGTAAATGGATCTTTGTAATTACTTTGGTTTGTTGTGTTAGTGTAAATAGTTAGGTTCATTTTCTTTTCAATAAGCACTACTATGCAAGGTGGTATGTTATTGGTGTCCTTGTTAGTCCCTAGTGTTAATCTTGCAATATGTTTCTCATGTTTATATTCTTAACAGGGAGTTCATTATGTTGCACTAACCCTTTTTAATTTTTTTAAAAGAAAACATGCCAACGCTTCAAGTGTTCCCCATTTTTGCACATTTTCGACAAAGGTATTCTCTAACCAACTTAGAATTGTGTGTGATCATGGGGTCCTTTGTTATGATAAGTTGTTGCCTTACAAATAAAAATGTTAATTCATTAACCTTTATGGTAACTTGCAACTCTTGATGGTAAATGATGAAATCAAATTAGATGCACAAACAATAAAATAAGAAAAAGTTGTATATTCATTCAATGTCGGTATCTATTTATAGATCAAAACAACAAAAAACAAGATATTTTTCTTGATTACTTACATTTTCTTTAATCATTACATTAGTAAAACAAAAAAATTTCAACATCACAAGTCATGCATCATTAGAACCAGGTCCATTTTTGTCAAGATCATCCCCTCTATGCTTTGAGCCATCTTCAAAAGGTTCATTTCCGCTCAACTAAATGGTAGAGTCTCGGGTTTGTTCAAAGATAACCCTTAAGAAGAATCCATCCAGCCAGTCCTTGTACATTTCCATATTTGGGTCTATGTATTTCATAAAGAAATCAACCCCATGTTGTGTATCATGATGCCAATCGAGAGGCCAATAAAGGAAGTTTGAAATGGAAGGAACCCATGCCACCTCCTCTCCAATCTCAAGGTAAATCTATAGGTCAGCTGCTAGTAGCAACCCGACACCATAGCAAGCCACAACCAACAAATCGTTAATGCCCTAATAGTGGAATCTACCGAACATTCCCACAACAAGAAACTCTATTATGTCCCTCGGTACCCCAAAGCCAAACAGAGACCCCACAAACCTAGATGTAAGGTTTGTGTTGAGCCTATAGTAGTCCTCACTATGTAGAAAATCTTCACCTAACACCCACTAAAGTGTAGTAAGGACCAAGTGGTCATCAATTCCTATCAATGCAACTAGCCTACTATCATCTATGAGCCCCAAGAAAGATTCTTGGGGCAGTGAGTTGGTCCATCTCACAAGTGTATCCATAATTTTGGACTACAACATCAAATCCTATACCTACAACTCTCTACTTCTACCAAATACCTTATGCCGCCTTTTGAAAGCAATGCCTTCTTATAGAGCAAGCGTCAACCCCACATGCATAAAGTATTTACTGCATTGATAGGAGTGTCACATCAACTTACTAAAAGCAATGTGAATGTTTTCCAATGACCACCATTTGCTTGTTTTTGGGTCTTCAAGCAAAAATTTAGCTACCAATGGTGTGGTTGGAAGGGATTCATAAACCTTGGGTGTAAAGAAAGGCATATGCATTTATCTTGGCTACTAATGAAAGATTATCTTTGATATCCAAACATATTAGCACATTTTTTAGGAATTTAGCATTAATATCTATCATTTCATAAAAAATAGTGATATCCAACTAGATTTTACACACTTACTCATGTGACTTTCCATATTGATATTGATAAGATGTCCTTCCCCAATCCATTAGATGAAAAATCAAAGATTATTCTACTACCACCTTGGCAACCAATCCGAAGAATGACATCATGGTTATTCATGCATGCAAAAGACAAAAGGTGTTGGTGTAAATAAGTATTCACTATTTACACTTACTTAAGTTTACTTAGGTTAATGCTTATTTTTATTATTTATTTATTAGTCACCTAGGAGTATGTGCACTCTTGTGAGTTGTCATGTTGACAACACAGGAGTCCACACCTCTTTTATGCACTTGGTGTCTACAACACAGGAGTTAGCACACTAATTAAGCACATGGTGTCTACAACCTTCCCATTCTTATCCACTCATCTAGAATGTTGGATAAGGCATATGCTTAGTTGTCATGATGCTTATCTTATCTCCTAGTTCCTTCTAGAGACATTCTAGGTGCTTCCTGAGAGGCCTTTATATACAAGCACTCCTAGTGTGTTTGCACATCACATACTAAACAGAGCAATTTATTAGGACATACTCTGATTAATTGATCATATCCATTTTTGGTCTACAGTTGTGCTTGTGTTTGAGTTCTTAGTTCCTAGGTGAATTTTGCCCTAAGGCAAATTCTTACATGGTATCAGAGCTCTTCGAGATTTTCTCATCACATAGTCATTCGAGACCATTGTTGCTTCAGCACTGCAGCCCGACTCTGGAGTATCGCTATCATTGGGAGTGTCTAGAGCTAGATCTAACCTCGCCATTGCATCCGAAATGTTGATTCGATGAAAATCGGCTATAAAGTTGCCTACCCTAGGCCAAAGTCAATTGTGAGGCAAATTTTTTTGCAAACCGGCACCTGAAGGATGGATTTGCAGCATTGATATGATCATTTCAGATCTGTACATTTAATTTTCAAATCTGCTTTTATTTTTATCTACATCTCTACTATTTCTTTTCAGATCTGCATTATTTTTCAAAAAAAAATTGGCCATTGGACCATAGGAGAGATTTTTTGCAGGGGAAAATTGAAGCTTGTTGGTGCAAATCAGATATTTGCATCACATTCAAAAAGTCCAAAAACCCCCAAATCAGATTTTGTTTCATCCAAATCGGACATCCAAGGAAAATTCCAGAGCCATGTGTTTTTTGGAGGCGCGACGGCAATTCAAAAAAAAACAGCAGTAGCGATTTTCAAACAGCGATATCTCCCTCATACACTTTTTTGCGAGCAATTTTTTTTGTTTTGGGGTAGAATTTCGTGATCTACACATTGGTGCAGGTGGTTTGACATCTTTGTTCCTGTATTTTTTTGCAACTCGCAAATCCCAAATTTTGCCACTTAAAATGCTCCGTACGGGGTCATTTGGACTCCAAATTAGGTTCTATTTTTTTTAAAGTGTATTTTTTTTGTCTACTTTCCAGATCTGTAATCACATTATAGGTTCTATTGACAAAAATACTACTTTTAGAAATAGGCCCTAAATTGGCAAGTGGCTATAGAGTGCTCAAATCATACATTAGGGGGGGTTTCTTTGATTTTCTTTGATTCTTTGGAGGTTACATTGATTGGTCCATCATGGAAGCGGAAGATTTGATTTATTTGACCCCAGACAACTATCAAGAATGGAGTCAACTTGTTATCAAATATCTCAATCAGCACAATGCACTGCCATATGCGAGAGATCTTGAGTATAATATTGACCAAATTAACATCATTTGGCCTACTCTCTTTCTCCATATGGATGATGACATTCTAGATACAATGTTTGACTTTAAGTCATATGATCCATATGTTTATTGGATGTATCTTTGGGACAAGTATGGAGATCCAAACATTCCTACATTCCCAGAAGATCTTTTACCCCCAATTGTAGTTGACTCCTCTTTAGATGATATCACACCTCCAACTCCTGTTGCTCCTACTAATCCTATTACAGCCACAGATGCTTTAGATTTAGTGCAGCAGGACCTTTATGTCTTCCTACACTACCTTCATGCAATGACTTCCTTGCAGGCTTGTTCATGGAGTCTCACATTAAAGATGTGGGAGACATTCTTGATGACTTCGTCTTCTTTTTGAGGCGGATACTTCATTCTTTGCCGCAATGACAGATTCATGTACTTCAGCACTGCAGGGTACACATGGTCTTCTAGGTGATGATTTCTTGTTAGACATTTCAGCTATGTTCTTGGAGTCACACACAGCGGATATGGGAGACTTTTATGATGATTTATTGCTTCTCTTTGTTGAGGATGTATCTTCTACAGTTGTTGCGAGGGCCCACTCTGACCCTCAAGTCCATTCTCTACATGATCAATCCTTCTAGGTTGGTGTGATTGTGGATTCTCATTTATAGCATCTGCAGGAGGTCTCTTTCACTTTTGAGAAGATTGTTGGTTTCCTAAAACGGGTTCTTCATCACTCCTTGTTCAATCTATACTTCTCTTTAGCAGTTTTGGAGGAAGCCATTATCAGTATCGACACAGAGACCTTTGAACAAGTTTTAGAGACACCGTCATCATAGAGATTTCTTCTCCATACAGGGGACGCATCTCCAAGGTACCCTTGCATTTGTTTCTTCCAAAGAGGAGAAACATCATTCTACGGTCATGGATCAGCTTCTACATCGGAGCATTTCTCACTGATCGGTACGCTACTTTTAGGCGGGGGGGACTACCTCATCTCCTTCTCCTCTTTTTTTTTTTTGGGGGGGGGGGGTGGTGTGGGGGGTTGACTTTTTCCTCTTAGGAGGTTTTGTCCTCCATTTTTCTATTGTATATACTAGATGTATGTCATAATGGGGGGGTCTTAATACTCCATCCATCCATGCATCCTAATTTATCTCTCTTTTTGGGGGAGGGTTTTTCCCATGAGGTTTTCCCTCTTTCCCCGCTTTATGGGAGATTTGCATCATCATTTTGTACATGGGTACCTAATATGGCCTAGTCGCCAGGACCCATTGTACCTTTCATCCTAGTTTTCGTAAGCTTAAGGGCATTCCCCTAAGTTGCACTTAAGAGGGGTTTGGTGTAAATAAGTATTCACTATTTACACTTACTTAAGTTTACTTAGGTTAATGCATATTTTTATTATTTATTTATTAGTCACCTAGGAGTATGTGCACTCTTGTGAGTTGTCATGTTGACAACATAGGAGTCCACACCTCTTTTATGCACATGGTGTCTACAACACAGTAGTTAGTACACTAATTAAGCACATGGTGTCTACAACCTTCTCATTCTTATCCACTCATCTAGAATGTTGGATAAGGCATGTGCTTAGTTGTCATGATGCTTATCTTATCTCTCAGTTCCTTCTAGAGACATTCTAGGTGCTTCCTGAGAGGCCTTTATATACAGGCACTCCTAGTGTGTTTGCACATCACATACTAAACAGAGCAATGTATTAGGACATACTCTGATTAATTGATCATATCCATTTTTGGTCTACAGTTGTGCTTGTGTTTGAGTTCTTAGTTCCTAGGTGAATTTTTCCCTAAGGCAAATTCTTACAAAAGGCAAGAAAATTAAAAGAAAATAAAAGAGAATAGAGAAAAAAAGAAAAAATGTTCAATCTCAAAATATGTTAACTCTACCAGAGCTATGGATGCCTAACTGGCAGTAGAGAAATGTTATTGGTTGTCGAGGTGATAACCTTGTTGTGGTTATGGATGCCTGACTGACAAAAAGGCTCTATCCAGTGGGCTCTAGAACAATTCTCACTTATGTAGCATAGTCGACAAGTGGAGACCATTTCATCATCTTTATAAGGGAAAGGATTAACTACTTGCACACACATGAATCCATGGCTAAGATATTTCTAGTATCTGATTGATGTTGATATTGAACTATGGGTTATCAAACATAAAGGTAGATTTTGAAGCAAGGAACAAATGTATTTTCTTGCTTTCAACCTTAGTGTACTTATTTCCCCTAGACTATCTAGATTGTCGAAATTGTTGAGTTTCTTATAAACAGGATTATGGCTATTTTAACTTTTGCAGTGCTTTTTATTCTTTATTCTCCCCTCTGCACTTTTCACTCAACAGCTTTCTTTGAGCCTTGGAGGTTATAGTTTGATCTATTCCATTTCATAATGTTTTTGTTTTCCTTCCTTAATGAGGACTTTAACATTTGTTTCTACTTGCACATATTTCCAGCGCAACAGTCGTGGAACCAATAGATCACCAAGATTACTAATCAAAGAAATTTGAATTGAGTACACTCTCCAACCAAATGGATAAGGCCCTAGTTTTTACAACTGGAGATGCAAGGTCCGTTCTAAGTAGGTCGAGATCCTTTGATAGTCGCAAAAGCTATAGACTCCTACACATGTCAGTCTTGCCTTCAATAACATGTTTTAGGCACATCAACACATGGAGGGTCTTCACATCATCAAAGTCTCCCGAAAAGGGTCACAACGTGTCCACTAGTCAAAGTTTCATGTTGCTCTACGAAGGTCTTCTCTCCTCCAGTTTTGTTGGCGCAATGTGTCCCCAAGGACATCTGCATTTACAAAGAACCATCATCATATATTCAAGTAATATGTTATCACATAAAATCTCCCATCTAATACACGCCTATCAATTAGCCCATGCAATTATAGTCATCCCTGCGTAAGCCGCCACAATTTATTCTTTTAGCCCAACTGGTGAGTGTGCTACAAATAGTTAATAAAATGGACACACTTGCCAACCGCAAGAGAAATTGAGAGATTTGTGTTTAATTTTTCAGCATGTTGATCAATCGTAACTAATTATAATCATTCAATGACCAAAACAATTGAAAGATGTTCTATGAAACCTAGGGGGACTATTCGAAACTAGAGATTGGAACACTGGACTTTTGTTCAATGAATAAAGAAATACACTGTAAATTTGTAGATGCTTTAATTTCTCAAATCAAGCCTTTATGGCTTATAGGCCAAAGCGTGACATTTGCATCCTAGGGCATAATCTCCAGCCTTGGCAAGCTTTCTCTTAATGAAATATGGGGATTGTACCTATGTTGTCTTCCTCTTTTTGTTAATCAAGGTGTCATTGTTAATTCTTCACAAGTCTTGTCCAATTTACTTATGTTGGTGTAATAGTTTTTTGTTTGTTTAGATGTGCCTTTGACCATGAGAGTGCCTCTCCTCATTGTGCATCTAGAACATGGGATGAATTGTATCACTTGCATCCTACTCCTCATGAATGTAAGTTTTAGGAATTGTAATTTTTTCATTTGACCTTTATCCAAACTATTTGTCTACAAGCAAGAGCACATTCTTGACCCTTCTTGTCTAGCTTCTTCAAAGAGATAGTATTGTTATACCATGTTTGTGGGTGAAAAGACTTGCACACTCTTTGGGAGTTTTATGTCTCTATTCAAACCCTTGAGGGTGCTTCCCATAGTTGGGATATGAACATTTTTTCCCTATGTCTAGTGACTTTGGCATCTTGTTCTCTCAACCGATGATGAAGGGTTTGCGGTGCATTATGTATGTGGGAGTAGGGATATTAACCTTTGACCAAAAAGAGTCAAACACCTACAAATGTCATATTACATATTCTTGACACCGGCTAATAAGCTTTGATTGAGTATATCACCTCCCTTAGCTTAGGTTGTTTGTAAGAGGTTTTCCCCTTCCTTTTTCCCCAAACATCACTCAAGAAGAGCCAGCCTCTAAAACCCTAGAGATTGTTCACAAGATGCAAGTTTGTCCCATACCTATGATGCTTCCCGACTACCCTTATTTTGACATGAGCCTCTTGTGGATTAATAGATAAAAAGACACAGGGCCATGTATTATTTAAATGCCACCAACTAATTTCACATTGCGACATAACCACTTTAACAATGATCAAACCTAATGGCTTGCTTTGATCAAAGAAAAATCGAGAGAGAGCTTCATATTCTGCATTTCTACTTTTCCCCAATTTTAGCAAGATGAAAGATATTTGGACAACTCACCAAAGATCAATAGTTCCAAGGTTTTCAAAGATTAACTTTGCACTTGTTCAATCATTTTTTTTATTGGTGAGCAATTTTGACTAGAGCTATAAACCCATGGGGTCAGATTTAGGGGACCCCATCCTAGGGTGATTATATCAAAGAGTCTGAGGCATTAGTGCTTCACATATTTGTCTTGTGTTATGGCATCATTTTGATTTGTATGCCTCTCCTTATCGCTCCAAAATCTCCTCCTAACACCCTATCCACTTGCAACTCCATCTCCTTATACCTCACATTTCTTCCTTGTCTCTTCATGTGAATTGGTAGTATCATGCCCTACTTATATCTCCTCGTGCAAAGAACACCCCTATCAATGTTCATAATTATCTCCAATCATCTACCACCACCTTATGCCTCCCTCCAAAATTACTTCTTGTCTCTCTACATATCAACCCTAATCTCTCCCAACTGTTGGTAGAACGAGTAACCTTTGGCTGCAACAACTTATATCTCCCCTTTTACTTCTTTGATTACATCGTCCCCACACAAATTCTTGATATTGCCTATAGTCTTTTTTCCATGGTCACTGCAAACTCCACGTTGTGCCAACTATGTTGACCCAAACCCCATGAATAGCACCTATACTCAGCTCCACACATGCTTTCAACATTCTTTGACTAGTGGCTCCAAGCAACCGACCAACATTCATTAAACTTCAAACCATGATACTTGCGGAACTCAAACACAAGGCTCTCATTTTATCATGGGCTTGCAACAATTGTTGCACAACAGGGTGAATCCTCGTTCAGTCCAATTTTGCTAGCCTATGACATGCCATATTTTGATCAATACTCTTCCCTACAACTCTCCATCTATTCTAACCAAACCAACTCAAGATTGTCACGTATCTTGTCTCCAAAACAAACTTCAACACTATATGCAACATAGTAATTGATTAGGGCTCCATACAAAAAAAGATAAGCCCATAAACATTTGCATATGGATGGAGCACAAAATTAAAAAGTGCTAGTGCCCAATAAATGTTACATAAAGGGAATGTTACTTAAGTTGTGTGTCACGACCAATAGCAAGTCGCATGAAATTATAACAAAGGTAGGGGGCAAAACAAAAGACCTCGACCTTCAAACAAAAACTTTGAGCTGGTCCACCATTAACACAAACTAGGAGCTTGACAAAGCATAAGCAATGGACAATTCATAGAGATCGTGAGAATGACAAGAAGGTATATTTGAAACATTCTTGGTAAAACTAAATGACGACATTACAAACAATGACCATGAATATAAAGCAAAGTACAAAAGCATCATAGATAAAGAACCCAAGGATTTTTCCAAGACAATAATCTAGATTGACAGAAGGGCAACATCAACCCTATTAAGACTATCTCAATTGTGGCTCTATGTGAAGGCATGCAACTCTTGCAAGTGTAACAAGAATCTAGAAATATCTTTGGGACATTAGACGAGAAGAAAATCACAATAACAAGAAATACAGGCCAGGACAAGAAGAGAAAAATTTATAGACACAATACACACACACATGAGGAAAACCAAAAAAACAACATATGCCAAATAGAGATCACCAAAATGATTAAGTTATAGGCATTCCTTTGCAAAAATCTCCTTTCAATTATATTCCAAGTTCTACAAATGAAGTGTTGCCCAATTAATACACAAAGATATCCCTATCCTTTTGAGTGGGAATCGTATTGTAGACAAATTGCAAATGTGGTTTCCATCCCTCTTCTAAATGTAGCATCTTATCAACAAAAAAGTATGGACCACTAATGCTAAAATCTCATAACTACCATGAATGTTTCCATACTCCATATCCATAAAATGTAGCTCATAAACACACGAACTAGCAAAATTGTCTTAATTATAGAATGAACAACTTCATAATTTGACGATTTGGCATCATTTTGACTAGAAAAATTAAGATCAAACTTGAATGACAAATACTCACACGATCGATATTGACAAACCTAGCTATCAAGTGTTCCAAGCAAAAAGTATCATCATGAAGGCCCCTATCCATAAAGAGAAGGGAAGCAAGCAATACATATATGTGTAAATCATTTCTCCTTTTCATTAATAGCATTTTTGGAGAGATGATTGCCCCACTAGATTCAAGAGGAGACTCAAAGGCTAAGTGGGGACGTGATCCTACTTTAAAATATGTAATTGATAAAAATGGAAATAATAAAATGGTGCAATTTAGATGATTAATTAGATTAGTTACTAAAAATTTGTGAATAAGAGACTGGTACATTCTAACAAAGAGCAAAAATATACAAAATTGAAAACCGGAGTACAGATCTGACCTATAGGTAAAATCTACATAGAAAATGGAAGGGGTGGGATGAGAATTCACCCTATACTTGGGACAAGATTCCAATGTTGTTTTGTACCTAGTGATTTTTACTAATTTTTTCTAGGTTCCTCTTACTATCTCTAGTCTTTTTGGATTTTGTCAAATGGCTCCATAGCTTGTCCAAAATGGAGAAAAGGTTCTAAAAGAGGTTACCTTAGTCAAACCCCTCTTTAGGAATCAACCTTGAAAATGGAATGAAATTGCATATAGAAAAATACATAAAAGAGGTAAATATTAGATTCACCTTGCACAAACCCTCATATACTGGTGTAGAAAATGTTCATACCCATGAGGGTGCTTGAATGTACTTGAAATCTAAAGAGTTAACCTTGGAATATCATGTAATATTGAGGATGCCCTCACAAATACATAGATCTATGAATGTCACTCCTAGATCACGAATGTGGATATGCTTGAAATTCGCTCTTAATGAAGGAAATGGAATTAAAATAGAATGAAGGATCTGGCATGATTGAGAATTCCTCTACTTGGCCATCATGGGAGAGAAACTTGCTTCAATTAGAGAATATCATCTTTGACTTGAATGATCTTGAAGAAATGGAGACTTGGAGAAACTTGATCTTGGATGCTTTCCTTCAAATCTTGAATCCAATTGCTTGAAAACTTGATTGGAAATGCTTGAGTATGGTCATGCTATGCAAAATGAGGAGTGAAGGTGTTTTTATACCTACTCCATTTCAAGATTTCAACAATGATCTAGGCCAACCACAAAGATCAAATCTCCTACTAATACCTCGATATATGGCCCTAGGCCAAATTTGGGCCTCAATTCTCAAGGAAAGAACATCATTGCCATTCTATACCCTGAAGAATTGGCTAAAATTTGAATGGGATTTTGGGATGGGTAAAAAGACACAAGGGCAATGACAGGTTTCTAGGACCAAGCATAGTAGGCATTTGGACCTCGAAATCACCAAAATGGAATCTAGTAGGTCCTAATAAAGATCCAATTATGGGTGCTAGCTTTTTAGGATGCTACAGTCCCAATGAAAGATGTGAGGCTTAAGAAAATATATTGAACAATATGTATCGTGTTGGTCTCCATTGTCCTTCAAGTAAAACAACTCAGTCTCTTCCTCGATTACACTCGGCTCCCAATGAAAGCTTTCATGATCGCGTCAAGGAACCTAATCAACAAGTGCAACAACACTCTCATAAAAAGTCATACCCTAACCTTAATCAAGATGTAAGGTTTCCATTCCTCATATCAATGATATACTCTTAAGATATTTGATATTCCATTTTCCAACAAATTAACATGATCAACAAATTCAACAATATCAATATTGGAAAAAACATAGAATTTTGAACTAACGTCAAAATGGATGGGTTCACAATCATTTGAATCACACTTGTGTAACATAAACCATCATTAAGAATGTTAGCATTGATTCTGGAAAACTAAGACATCTCTAAGTGAGTATATTGGATGTTCGTATTGCCATACTGCAATTTGCCACAAGTTCTTCCTTACTGCAATCAGATTCATTAATAAATTTGTTAACAAATTTATAAACAAATACTCTATAACTAATTCCGCTCACAGCCTCATAATCCTCTCTCAAACAAAGCTTGCTCTATAATAGATAACTTTGTATGGAAAATAGAGCACATCTCCTGCCAAGCCAACGGATCATCATATAGTGTAGCTTGGGTTCTAGCAAAGCAAACTTTTGCCACCAAGTTCTCATACTTAAAATTCAGTCACATACTCGCTAGCAAAAGTACTTGTAGTTATTATGTCCATCCTTTTTATAACCTAAGAAACTCATCAACGTGAAAACCAAACTGTAAGCCTGTTGAAGACTTATAGGACCCATCTCGTCTAATATATATATATATATAATTTTCAGGATTGAATGCTCCACAATACAAGGCCAAACACACTAGTTCATCAATCTATACATGCTCTGCAATACCCCTTGCAGCCTTTGCAAATCAAGTATTGATTTCATAAACAAATTCTTTGCTTCTCTAAATACTGGAAACTCCTAAATCAGTCACAAAGCTACTTTATAAAAATAGTTTGTCTCTTCCCAAAATGAGAGAATGTGGTCAAAGAAACCGTTATTCTACTCCCCTATCTCACCTCTCAAAGGTTCCACAAATAATTCTAACCATACATCTTCATATTCCACATCACAATCATTCATTAAATATTTAAAAGTAATGAAAACGTGGAGATTCATTCCAGTTCTGAACCATTCCCATCAAACTAGGGCAGTCAGCTTCTGATTAGACTAGATATGAGATTAGGGAAGCTAGGTATTCCAGTGAAATCTATATATCTATATCTAGTGGCAACAAAAGTAACCTCTAATATTGATGCATCTCTTTAGGAATAGTATTTCCAGGAGGAGAAAGAGGTCTTAGGTTGTTCTGAGGATATTATTCTTGACTAACAACTCTAGACTGACAAAGATAAAAGCAGCCTTTAAGGACTTACCACTAGCTGAGACAGCCTCTAGGATGGAATATTTTATTTAATGTTGGAAGATAGATCATGGGCACATGAAGAATTGCTAAAATGGAAAACATATCGTTGCTCAGGATAATACCCCTAGTGAGTATCCATTTTCAAGTTATCCGTACTTATATGCATAAATCATATAACCTTTCAAACATGAGATTTAAATTTTAAATATAAAACTAGAGAAGCAGATTTATCCATAAAACAAATGTGTAAAGAATAAGTGCACCTGAAGAAGTATATTTTCAAATGGCTTGAGGAGAAACTCACTTCAGCACCAGATATCAGAATAATATATAGAAGATGATAACAGAGTCACCACCTTGTGAAGAGGATAGTACTTTAAGGAACCAAACAAATTCTAAAGGGAACAAATAACTAAATTTACACAATCAGCACAGTCTTACCACATACAATCAGGGAACAAGGCAATTAATATTTAACCCAGGCAACAAATTACATCAGCAACAGCACCATTCAGTTGGAGCTAGTTGATGAGCAGCCAAACTACAAACCAAACCAAAATAGATTGACACAATCACTTACAGAACAAAACATTTACACTTCTGCTCTCTGCCCTGATGAATGATCGTAGAATTTGATCCCAAGATGTTGCCAACAAATATCTACATGGTCTAATCTAGAAGTTAGCATATTGATCGTCGTGGAATGTGAAAACTCTGTGAATTTGAAAATTTACACTTACAAAACCTTATTATAACTACAATGGTTTACAATCAAAAGTCAAGATTCATTGTCCTCAGCAACAATGTCTTTTTGTTGGTGGACTTTTATGATATGCCAAGTTTACACAAACCAAAATGACAAAGTAACCAATCAAAAAGTACAATGAAAAATCCAGATTCGCAAGTTCTTCAACAACATCCTCCCCAGATAAACAAAGTCAGGCTCAATTAATGCCAGATTCATGTTCAAACAGCACATGGCTTTACCAACAAACAGAAGCAGGATAACTCTTCTACTCTTATACCTCTACTCAAACCAAGGAGGATGCTCCAGGAGATCTCTTGTAAGATAACTGAAAATTGCCACATGGCTTCAAGCACTATGCATGAGGAGACACCAAAGGTTGCCATTACATGTCCTTCATACTTGACTTACCGGTCTTTTAGACCATAGATAACTTAACAAAACAAAGAAATCAATAAATTATGATGCAAATTAGATGTAAAACCTGGTTAATGTATCCATATGTTAAATGCTTACAATTTCATATTTCACCTATAATTTGGAAATGTAATAACTCTGACTAGATTATACCTTTAACAATTCCAATTCTTAACAAATTCTGAAAGTTTGCCAATTTGTCAAACACTTGGCAAGCATACCCTGATTGCTGCCAGTACTACTGGATATATATTGCTCTAGACTGAACTACTCGATGATTTATGTACTTCCAGTAAAAAATCTGCTAGATAAGTTATGATTCTAACTAATGATGAACCAAGAACAATTTACCATTCACTTTCTATGCTCAGTTAAATTTTGCAGATTTCAATTAACAATAATAGCTAATGAAAATATGGAATGCCATTACAGTAATCAATTTCAAATTATAATGAAGAACCTGTAGTTTTCGCAGTCCAAATTTGCAGTGAAATTGAAAAATATCAAAACCCCAGGGATCAGATGTCAAAGAGAAAACCAAACAATGCCCAAATAACTATGGAATGATGGCGTTTAAAACTCAGGGAACAAACTACTGTAGCTGGCATCAGAATTCGATCAGCCCAGGTTGCAGGAAACTCTAATGCCTCCATACTCCTCAAATTTTAGGTGTCCAATGCAGATTTAACAAGCTGTAAATACCAAACCAAAATCGCACCATGTAACAGAGCCCAGCTGTCAAATGCAGGCCTGGTAAAGTCACATTGCAGGTACATGTAGCAGATCCCAAGGCTTGCGTGCTGCTCGCAGGTCAATGGAGAATGTTCGTAGGTGGGTTTGGAGTGGCTACAGGTCTCAAACACTAGCAAATGCAGCTCTGGTAATGATCGGAAGCCTTTAATTCTTCCTGGACGCTTTCCAGCATCAAACACAGGTATTCAATTTACCCCAGCAGCTTAATGATTTTCCCAAACATGAGCAATTTCTTCAGCATAGACTGGCTTCTCAGATACAGAGAGAATTACAGTAGAGAAGTAATAGCAGACTTGCAAAAATTCTCAGCACTAATGATATTCTCCAAGGCCACAGTATTACAAAAATGGAGATTCAACCAAAATAACCAAATCACTATACTTCAGCAGTGCTTCAAAACAATTCTAAGAAACTAATTCACAATACCTCATCTGTGAATTACAAAGCACTTCTCAGCTCCAAACCCTTATAGCAAGGGCACATAAATCATCATACTTAGAAACTCTTCACAAGCAACAAAACAAATAATCAATCGAATGTTGTTCTCATCAAATGGGCTCATATTTATAATCTCCAAATGACACAAGTTTCCCAAAGGTAACTCCACTGAAGAAGCTTCCTCAACACAACATCATTTTATAACATTTAAATATAAAGTGCCTTATTATAATAAAGACTTAATAATTAATTAATTAATATGAACGCACACAAAAAATAGCTCCATCCACTGCAAGTGATGACCAACTGGCAGCACCACCATCTGCACTTCCAAATATGGCACCTGCCTGAATTGGACTTACTAAAAATAGTTAATCCACCAATGAGACCCTTAAATCACATTGTCAGCTCACGAGGGTCGTTGTCATGAACTAACTCAATCAACTGCAAGACTTTGCCTAAAATGGGGACATTACAGGAAAAAACAAGAATAACTCTCTAGAAATGATCTGCAAGTGTAGGCTCTCAAAGGATATAGCAAAGACATGCAGCACTGAATTCAGGATAACTGGTAATTTATTAAAACCATGGATTAAAGATTTTAAAGTCATGTAAATGGCAAAGAATAAGACTGATGTCTTTATTTGTTGGGACAGAGTCAAACCATAAAGCAGTGAGAAAAGATTTACACAAAATCCAACTAAGACTGATAACCAAAAATGTATATGAGATCTTGTCAGTCTTGTCGCACTTCCACTCAAAGACAATTCAAAGATCAAGATAATATTTTTAGTAATCCAAAATGGTATAGACAACCCCATATTATATTAATTGTAAGTTTTTAAAACAGCTATAATAGTAGACTAACCACAAAAATAACAAGCCAACGATGTATCAAATGTATCCCTTGAGGTTGTCAGATTCCCTAGAATAGTCAAAACAAATTTTGTGGAGACATTCAGGTCATGAACAGGAATTCTGTGTGCAAGCACCTTCTCCTGATTTAAAAAATGATGATCTTAATATTTAGACCTGAATCTAAAAAATGTTGTTACCCTATAACATCGAAGGACAAAGGACAAAGAATAAGACTGATGTCTTTATTTATTGGGACAGAGTCAAACCATAAAGCAGTGAGAAAAGATTTACACAAAATCCAACTAAGACTGATAACCAAAAATGTATATGAGAACTTGTCAGTCTTGTTGCACTTCCACTCAAAGACAATTCAAAGATCAAGATAATATTTTTAGTAATCCAAAATGGTTTAGACAACCCCATATTATATTAATTGAAAGTTTTTAAAACAGCTATGATAGTAGACTAACCACAAAAATAACAAGCCAACAATGTATCAAATGTATCCTTGAGGTTGTCAGATTCCCTAGAATAGTCAAAACAAACTCTGTGGAGACATTCAGGTCATGAACAGGAATTCTGTGTGCAAGCACCTTCTCCTGATTTCAAAAAATAATGATCTTAATATTTAGACCTGAATCTCAAAAATGTTGTTACCCTATAACATCAAAGGACAAAGGACATAGTACAAATCTTCCCAAGGAACCTGTGTCGGTCAGGAGGACCTACCCAGAGACAAATTCCTTACATAAAGAGAGCATGTATTTACAAATAAATACATACACCCTAGGTTGCATATATTATTCACATCTGTTGCAATTTACACCATTGTATTCATGACAAGATGAATGAACAGAGTTTGTTACTAGCATGTAAGTTTGTTCGACATTGATGATGATGATAACCAGATTTATTTTCAGTAGCCACAAAATGACTTAATTATATCTCTTTTCATCTTCCCAAACTTTTGCTTTACTCAAGTACAAAATCATTCATCAATTTTGTTACAACAACCTCTCTATTGAAGTAGTCACTCTGTAAAAAATTTATAACATGCTAAACTATCTCAAATTTTTGTAACAGGCTGAATTATCTTAAATAAATATCAATCACAATATTCATCATAAAAAATGATAATATAAAACTTTTGTGTTTCCTTTCATTTATCACTATAATAGAAATGAATTCTTTTTCATATGAACATGAATACTGTTCAATAACAAATTTAACTTCTTTCGAGGGAACAGAAATAATAAGTATCTAACTGATTTTAACTTCCTTCACATTAACTTGAATATTAACTAATTAACAGAATCAACTGCTTTATCTTTTCAATTTCAAAGAATACATAAACAAGAGAGAGAAGAGAATTACTGTTCTTTCTTTCATGCTGAAAACCTTGAAAGTTGAGATAGTTGATATAACTGAGAGAGGAAGAGCATCATCAAGTGCTTTACTTCCCAACTATTGACCAGCGGTCCTCTGCACAACTTCCTATTGGAAGTAGCTCGGCCCTACATGAGAGGTGCAGATGCAGGGCTAGATTTCATTACCATCTGAGCCTGGTGTTTAGAACCAACATCATTCATAGTTTGTCACATGACCTAAGTTCCTCCTTAACTAGTGTGACCCTCTTGACTAGATGTGTATTTCTGGTTCATATGAACTGACAGTCGCATGCATCTTGCACTATGCCACCTTGGCCAAGGTTTATAAATATGCTAACACTACTTCGAGCTGCTAGATTTAACCACCTCTACTCAACATGTATCACGATTGAGTCTAATTGACTCTCTTGGTCTTAATGACCAACATCAGGCTAGTTGCCATTGTCTTCTGAAAGTAACAGTCTTCTGAATTTCAAGAGATTGTGACCCTTAACAAGAAACTGCTATGTAGTTAACTATCTTGATGGTCAACAACCTTCTGGGAAAAACCCTTCACGACAAACATCAATTGTTCTTATTCAGAATTAAAATTGATTCTATGTGATTTCATTGTTTCAATTTCCTTCCTATGAGAAAATAATTAACCTTTCTTGCATCTGCATGGTTATGATTTGGCTTTCTTTCTTTTCTGTTTTGTTTATGTTTAGCAATGGCTTTGGATTTTATCCCGTGTTCTTTTTTACAGATTCAATAATAGTGTTGACAAAATGTCAAAATAAAATAAGTCCTTTCCTATCATTTATACTGGTAGGTTCTTTAATTGCAGCGCAGATTCTAATTTTTTAGATCCTTAATCATAAATACTTCTTGATCATTTGTTTGAACTACTGGTTCTTAAGATTCAACAATCCATGGTATAACAGTTCATGCTTAAGTTTGAGGATATAATTTCCTCTTCATGTAGACATGTTGTCCTTTCCATATAGTGAAGGTTAATGGCATAGTTTGCAAACTCGGACTTGGAGAGTACTTGGGAAGCCCAAAATTTTCAACTCGGCAAAAACTCTTCATATACTCGACAAAAACTCGGGAAAAACTCGGCAACTCGATAAGTACTAAAATTTAAAATCTCTTAAAGAAACATATATTCTTTGTAGAATTCAATTACAAATTTGTATTGACTTATAAATTGACATCTCAATAGAGAAAACACAGTTTTATAGCAGTAAAATCATGTGAAAAATGCATCTTATCTAGTGTTTTCCTTACATCGACATTTTTACCTACGTTTTTTTACATCTATAAATACGCGAGAGTTAAACTTGAGAGTACTCGCCCAGCAAAAAAAAATGAGAGTACTCGACAACTCTCAGAGTACTTGCAGATTTTGCAAACTATGGTTAATGGTACTATGCAGTGGCCATGTATAAAACCTGTCAAAAGACATCACCCATAACTAATACCTTTCGCATTATACCTATGCAGAGTTCAATCGATGTCACTGATTATAGATAATCACTTTTCTCTTTTCAAATATGCAGATTCAATTGATTGACAAGACCATAAATGATAGATTTCTAAGATGCAATCGTCAAATGAATGACAATGACTTTAGATGATGGATATTATATTTCTAGTATGCAGATTTCATATAAATGGCAATGGCTATAGATGACAGCTATTTCATTTCAAATATAAAGATTCCATATGGTTGACATTGATTATTGTCATCATCTCTCATATTTCCAATATGCAAACTCAATCGAATGACATTTTTTTCAACGATAAATTTCATGCAGATGTACATTGATTCATGATTGAATACTGAATTTTGAATGACAGTAACCATAGCAGGACCAGAAACTGAAGATGAATTCCTTGACTCGATGATGTAGCTCTGATGGATCAACTAGTGACCCGTCCGTTGATATTGCAGATGTTTGTCATCTTTGAGATGGAGATCTAAGAGCCAATCAAGCAGATATTATCCTTGAGGATTGAAACAATGTTTGCAATTAATGATTTTGAACAGTGAATAAAGAGATGAGAAAGAATAACAATGCTTTGCAAAATAGTCCATGTAAAATCAATCAACTTTGAGATACAAAGCTGCAAGAGCTTAAGAACTGAAGAAGATTGGTTGAGTACTTAATTACTCCCAACTTGGGTTCTTTATTTGATTACTTAACACTATAAATTCTCTTGAAGGTGTTTGCCCGGATTTCCAATTAATAGGGTAACACAAGAGAATAGTCACCTCTACCAAACCAATTAGATGATTAACAACCTACGATCACTACTAGACCCTACGACTCTGGGTCACTAAATGACCAAAAGCTACTTATCTCTAGGTTCCAAACTTAGATGGCAACTTTGACCTTTCCTCACATTTGCATTCTCTCTCCTTGATGATACTATCCCTCCCTTCTCCAAGGGTAATTCATCCCCCAACATCTACTTGGTACATAAGGTAGTTAGACATAAACTTCTTACCCTCTTGGTATCAATAAACATTTATTGCTAGCATAATCCATTAACATTAATCAATAAGCATCTATATTCATCATTATGCTTAATAAACACATTTCAAAATTTACATCTCATCTCCAATTAAGCAATTAAAACAATTATATGAAAGGTTCATTAAGGAGGGATGCAACAATCTCACTAATCTCTAAATTTAAGCTTCGACATTGACCTATAAACTCAGAACTTAAGTCCCATTTTAATCTATGCAAATAGGCATGAGTGGTATCTAATTTTCATTCAATTACCAATGACCACTTTTTCAATAAATCATAGCACCCCATGAATTGGATTCGCCTCTTGATGGATCCATCCTATCACAACTTAGGCAATTGATGCCTTCCCTTTTCATTCTAATCTACAAATGCACTGCACTTCAGCAAACTTCTGTTGATGTCAATTTTGTAACACTACATAACATTTAGCGATTGGATACCTAATATGGAATATCAAACACTCAATCCCTCTCTTGAAAAGTTAACACTCATAAAGACATGAGAAAAAACTCCAATGTTCCTTACACCTATGGATACTAACTCATTTATATTAATGTGATTTGCTAGTTAATCACATAGGCGGCCTTATGTTGTTCATTCAAGAATAACTTGGACTTTTGGTGTGATGGTAATGAATCTAGCTTTGTAAAATATATGAGCGCCAAATGATGTTGATGGTGGTGATGATGGAGGGTGTGTCCAAATGACTTATGCCTCCCTAACTTTCTTAGAATGAAATCCGACTACTCAACTACTTGCTATTTTACTCCTACTCATATGAATGGAAAGATTAGCAAATGGGCAGCGATCAAATCTAATGAAAGCTTACCAACGGCTCTACCTCCATAGATGCAATGATTCAAGGAAAAAGACTAGATTACCACGCAAGGCTTCCTAACAAGCCACTAGGATGCTAGTGGCCTAGTTATAGATCCCTATCAAACATCCACTAATATCACCATGCAACTATTCATTTGCTCTTAGTCTTAAGTTTTAACAACTTTCTTGAAATAAAATCTACTTTAACAACTTCAAAAAATTCAACTTTAACTATTGGAAGTAGAAACCATGCAATAACACCAAATGTTCTTAATCACGATGCAAGTCACAACAATGATAAAGAGAGGCAATTTTGGTATTATCTTAGCAACAATTTTCTTCAACCCTTTACAAATGAGAGCAAATGGCCTTATATAGAGGCTAAAATTACAACCAATGATAAAAATTAAGAGGCAAAATCAATGATCCACATTAGATCTCAGAAACCCTAATTAGGGTTGCCACCCAATCAGCCAATGAGAAAACACCACCTCATCAATGGACCAATTAAAAAAAGGAAAAGTGGCAACCAATGAGAAGGTGCCAAAATGGTAGCCAATCAAAATCAAACACCTATCCTACCCAAAAGAAAGGAGAAATTGCCACTTGGGCTTACATCAAATGATCTTCTAATATGATTCTACCCTTTTCTTTCATCTTTTTAGCCAAGGCAATGAACTTGGCTAGCTTGTCGTTGACTTCCTTCATGGGAGGGCAAAGTGTGTGCTTCATCATAAGCTCAGCTGAATTCATAATGTTGCTTGCTACTTACAGTGTCTTCTCATGATCCTTCTCATATTCTTTCGCATATCCGATAAAGGCATTGAGGGAGGCAAGGGTGCCCAAATGTTTCTTCTTGATCGCAACCTTCCCCAACTCATCCAATCTTGATCCAACTTCTGTCTCATTGACGTTCTCCTCTTTGACAGTGCTACATTCTATCTCTTTGTTGGAGGTTCTTGATGTTCTTTACTTTTCTCAACCTCCAAACTTATTTTCTTGCTCTTAACTACTCTTTGTTGTTGGCTACTGCCCTCACCTTTCTGTCCAACTGACTCCGCTGGACCTTCTTCCTCCGATTTCATCTTCTCATAAGTAAGGCGTACCTTCTAACTTTGTAACTATCTTAACTTCTCATTGTACCACGACTTGTGTGTAGGTCAACTATCCTTGTAACTGCCTCTAAGGAAGGATCCTGATGATCATCCCAATCTACTAGACTCAATTGTGTTCCATCCACTGTATCATAATCTCCTCTTAGCACATTTTCATCATCTTCCAATTGATCGGGAATATCAAGGCCTCTCAATCTGATTACCCTCATCGTGCTCACTGACAACCTTGAGAAAGCTAGCTTCCTCACATGAAAGTCATCCTGTGCATTGGCCCAAAAATCTTCTATAGTAGGAATATGTTTGAATGTATTTCCGTGAGATGCCTTGATAAGAGCATTAGAAATGAATCTTTGTCTTGCTCTATACCATCCTAGATGATACCATTCTAACCCTTTCTCCACAGCTGCAAAGGCGACAGGATTAGGGCAAGTATGATTGCCTATTCCAAATGAGAAGGTAATCCCTGTCTCACCTTTAAGTTTCATCATTCTGTCATAATGCTCAAGTTGCCTAGCCAACTCCATCAAAACTACCTTGTTGGGTGGGTACTTTGGAAGTCTCTTTGGACAAATCGTACTTCCTGCTACTCTAATATATGTGAATTGCGAAAATTGGATGAACCAACTCCCATACTTCTTAACTTTTGCTTCCGCTTCCATTGAGAGCCCTCTAACAGGCGTCCCTTGTAATATCCTTACCGTCTTCATGGCAAAGGCATCATAAAACATCTTATAATCTTTGGTGTTGTGCAAATGAAGCTGTGGATAGCACTCAAGCACCAAACATTGCCCCGGCCCATTGCCAATCACTCCTAAGACCTTAAGTTCAGGATTTTCATATAGTCTCGCAATCAAGTATAGAAAAGATAGGATCACATATAGAATTGCCTTTGATTTTGTACTGTCCTAAGTTGCAACTCTAAATTTTCACTTATGATCCTAGCCCAATCAAATTTTCTCTTTCTATTTTCAATTTCATCAATAAAGAAGTACATCCAATTCTCGAATTGCATACCTTGAGCCATGCCCATGATTCAGCTAAGAAGCACAATGAGATTGCCATACTCTGATTTGAAATATGACTCGGTGAGCTTTGACAACTTGGTGACTCCCTTCTTGCCTTCGTGTAACCAATTCTACTTTAGATGAATGAAATAAGCCTCCTGATTATCCTGAAAAACTTGGCCGCCTGATCCATCATTACCACTATCATGCTTTTATACTGGGGAATATTAAATGCTTCTTCGAGCACTTGTCTGCTGATGTTGGCCAACACTCTCTTCCCTTCATCAAAAATGGACTTAGTAATAATATCAAACCAGGATACACGCTCCATTACCAATTCCAGACAAGGCAAGGTAGGAGGGAAGGTCGCCGCATGTACAATTCTGCTCTTGTAGATCTTCTTCGCCATGGAGGATTGTCCTTCCTTCAATCTATCCTTTAACTGTATTATGTTCACTATACCGATATCGGTGTCACTTATTCGCCTCACTTTTGAGAAGAAGGTGGTCTTAGGCATCATATCTTCTTTGTCTTTTTTGGTATTTGTTCCCTTTGGGTTCTTGCTTGCACTAACACCTACCATCCTAAACACTTATTTCTACCCATTCGTTCTAAATGATATGAATTGCATTTATCAATCTCCAACCTTCTTTCTATCAATGGAGTCTAGCTTATTTTTGCCTCTCCAAGTCCTATCTCTACACTTATCAATCTCCAAACTTCAAACCCAAGGTGGTCTAGCTTATTTTTGCCTATCCACATGTTCTATCATGAAATCTACACTTATATCTCCCAACTTCAGCCTATCAATGGAATGATTAAGTGGTCGATGATGAGTGCAAGAAGAAAATAAAGGAAACAAACCAAGCAAGAACAAGGAATAGACTTCGCCTTCAAAACCAATCTTTACCTCCAAAAATGAATAGAATTTTAACTTAAATCGGCCTTTACCAATAACCGGCCCCTCTTCAAAATTCAGATCAGATTTCGAAAATTTCAACCTTCCTTGCAAATAATGATGCCCTAGCAAAAATCAGAATTTTGACTTCCTTGAAATCGTCCACACATGCCAAAAAGAAATCAGACCTCGAATCATATAGCCTCCTCACCAAATAAAATTGCCCAATTCTGAAATTCGCTACCAAGAAATGAAAAAAATCTGCCTTAACAAAATTGCCTTAGCTGGAAAAAAAATCAGATCTGCTCCAAAATTGCCCTAGGGCAAAAATTCACCCAAGCAAGAAGAAGAAAATGCCGCCAAAAAAGGAGAAAATCTGCTCCAAGAAGAAATCGCCCAAGCTAGAAATTGCCTTGAGAAGAAAATCGCTCACCCAAGGAGGAGGACGAAGAAGGAATGAGGAAATAAGAGGGAGGGGGAAGCCCCTCTTACACCAAATTTTCTTGCCTCTCCAAGTGGGCCGACTTGCCTGGAGGAAAGCAAAATTAAATTAGCTCCTTTATTAATGGCTCAAATTTAAATGCAATATTAAAAAATTACCTAGCGCATAGTGAAATTAACCCATTTAATTGTCAGTTTTCATCAAAAATTGCAAAATAAAACAAGGTAAGCCTAGTAGATGTCAAAATTTTCATTTAACAACGTTTTGGTAATTAAAATATCATTAAAATTGAATTTAGCGAGCTAAAATCAATTTTCAATTCCAATTTATCAGTTTCCTTTAACATTTTTAAAATCTTCTAGGAAATATTTCAACCAAATTAATGTGATTTTGCAATACAATTTCAATTTTTTAACCAAAATAAATCATTTTTCTAGCAGTCAATCGATTTTCCAATTTCAATTTCACTATCAAAAAATTTCCCTTTCCACCAAAAAATTTAAGATCTTTCAAAACAATTAAATCTAAAATTCATTCTGAAAATGTCCGAGCTTATACAATTATTTCAAATTTTCAAAATATGTCTAAGTACAAAAATTTGCAAATTTATCTTGCCGAATATTGTTCTAACCATCAAAAAAATGTTGTTTTTGAAATTTGTTTGGCCTAAGGATAAAATTACATGCTCCAGAAAATCAAGTTAACACTGGGTGAATAACAAATCAAATCACATCCCTCCTGACTTGAAGGCGTCCAAGGTGTAAAATTTTCAAATCGAAAACCTTTGGACAACTTTGAAAAAATTGCCAAGGCAATTGAAAAAAGGGGGTCTCCAAAATTTTTGGGGCGATGATGTGAAAACCCCACAACAACTTCCCTAAGATCCAATTTAGTTTTGAAATCCAAGGTGAGGTGACTTCAATCATGTAATCAGTTTTAACATTGGCATGAGATCAATGGACCAGGTTCATAGCCTCAAGATCAACAACTAAGAGTGAAATTACCTTTTGTCATTTCACCTATGTGAGAAAAAAATGAACATGTCACCAAAATCAAAGAATCCCTAGCTTGAAAAACTATCAAATAATTATATTGGGCTCAATACATTTGTAACCTAAACCCATGTGGCATGCCATCATTCCATCATTTTGCACAAAGGAAAATCCTTCAAAGATTACCCATATTGTTCATTCAATTCATGATAATCAATATTTAACACCGAATAGCACTAGTTAAAATTAATTTTGCATGGTCCATAACATGAAGATGTAAGAGCTTTTGGTTTACACAATGTATGCTTTTTTTGCTTGACGTTTCAGAACACGCAATGGTCCATCATCGGGAGAAGGAAACCGAGTGATAGTTGCAGAAATAGATATGAAGGGAAGAAATGAGTTGGGATGAGGGGCGAGAGAATTAACCAATAAAAAATTAAAGAAAAGAAAGTACATAAAAAAACTACAAGAACCAAATAAAGGTTAAGAAAGATAACTAGTAAGCAAAAAGATAAAAGAACATTTAAAGAAAAGAACCAAGAGAAATAAATGACAAGATACAAACCAAAAAAACTAGCTATATGGACAAAGAATTATCAACCAAATGGACAAATAAACAAGTAGTAAAGTAAACAAAAAAGACAAAAATAGGTTATAAGAAAAGACAAAACAAAGAGAGAAAAACGTAATAAGTTAAAGTAGGTGATATTAAATATAAAAATATAAAAAACACATGAACAAAACTGATAAAATTAGAACAAAACAAAAAATGAATGCAAATAAAATTTAAAAAGCACAGAGAGAAGTAAAAGGAAGTAGATAAATGTGCAAACAAAAAGAAGAATAAAGTGATAACAAGACAACAAAAACACTGAGAAAAAAGTAAGTAAGAACAAATGTAATGTCCCATTTTTGAAATAGGATTTAATAAATCAACTGAACTATAAACATAAAAAGAATTAATTAATATAACCACAACTAAATTGAGTTCAGTTTAACGAATGGTCTGAAGGCATGAGATAAAAAGTTGTCACTCACTCAAATATTAGATGTAAAAGGGAGAAGAAAACTTCATTTGAAAGGTTGTGACTATTGCAAAGGGGCAGACAAGAAAAAGGCTGGTGAATCAAGTCTTATGAAAAGTGGTGACCCTTCAACCAATTAAGTATAAAAGAGATCATTTGAACCATTCAAGAATCACTTATCAATCATCACTCATGAATCTGCAAAAGCAATCATCAATTATCAAATCAAGCAAACAATGAATCAACAAACCACTCTATTAAATCTACATTCATTCAATTCACCATTATACCAAACCAGCACTCATTACATCATGACTCGTCAATCATCTAATCAACAATCTCTTAATCATCACTCACCAATACCTCAAATCGTAGAATTCAAAGAACTCATTTAGTCAATCAATCATTCATACAAATATCAATCACCCAACAACAATCGAATTATCAACCAAGTCGGACACATTGAAGGGAATCAGCCCGTCATCAAACAAATCATATCCATCTTATAGTGATCTCATTCAAGCATAGAGAATCTGAATAATTTCTGCAAATTGATATGGAGTATCAGCTCTTATAATAGGCAGCATGATGGTCTTATTTATAATTTCTTTCTTATGAATAATGTGTTGAATATAATATTATTATGTGATCTTTATTTGAAGTATACATGCAATGCAATAATGTGCAACCTTTTATATGTGTGCTGTTATCAACACGGTAGGCATAATAGGGTAATACAAGAAGGGAGAAACTGTTTTGAGATCATCTTCTAAGCACGCCACCTTATGGCAATGACAAATTGTCCCATGAGGCCAAGGAGTGCCCCACCCTTAGGCTTAGAAGGGAAGGACACTCCGGACACCCTACTGTTCAGTTAGTAATTATGTTAAGGAACTCTAATCATAAGGAGGATAAGGGTAGCAATGGAAGAGGAGAATGCTATGGGATTCCTCACTAGGTACACCCCCTCATATGGATGGCAAAGGGCCATGTGATGACCAAGAGGGATGACATTCGCTCTTGGACCTAGAGTAGAGGATTGTTTAAGGTACCCTAATACACCCCTGATCCTAACTCTCCTATGGTTGAGCTCTATTAATAAATTAAATGTATCTTATAACTAAATTATTCTCCCTACCCCTAGTAGGAAAAACATATGCTTTTAATATCTCTAACAAAGAAGATCTATTCTATAATTATGTTTCAATGATTTCCAAACATGTTGCAGGATCTACACTAGGTACACGGATACTACTAATTCTATTCCTATTATTGTTCTTGTTGGAATTTGTAATTTAAGGCAAAACTTACGGCATTTACAGAAGGGGACATTACAAGTGTTATCAAAGCATTAATCCTGCCAGCCTGCAGAGAAAAATGATAAACTCTTAGTATCATAGAACAGTGCATGCATGTCATGCTTTTAATCCTCATCTTCACATGAACTCTTGTTTTTGTTGTTGAGAATTACTGGGACACCCCGCCTAGGAGATAAGACAAAACCAATCATGATTTAAATTTGCACGTTGAGTTAATATCAGAGTTGCATAGTGGAAGCTAATTATATCTTATGGAGGATCTAAGGATGACAAATCTCCAAGTGTTCATTTAGGGATCCTTACATTGAAAAGATTTGAATTAAATTGACATTGATTGAGGACAAGCAATTTTAGAAAGGGAAAGTTGTAATGTCCCATTTCTTAAATAGAATTTGATGATAAACAACAATAATTAAATATTAAAAAATAAAATTAAACAAAGCCATAAAAAAAATTTGTTTATGTTCAATGAATGGTCAAAAGGCATGAGGGAGAAGTTGTGGCTCCCTCAAAATGAGATATAAAAAGGAGAAGAGAACTTAATTTTAAAAGGAGAGAGGAAGGAAGAGAAAGGGAGGAGGTGAATCAAGAAAGAATTAATTGAGAAGAAAATAAGATCAAAAGGCAAAAGTTATGAAGGGTTGTAATTGTGAAAAGTTGTGACTCTCCCAAGGGTAGAAATGAAGAGATATGACTCTTTTGGAGGATGATGATTGTGAAAGATTGTGACCTTTGGAAAGGAGCAAACATGATGAAGACATGTGACCTCTCCCTTACATTGGAAGGTGTTAAGGGAAGAAGGTTTCATTTGAGGAGGTAAGCCAAGTGAGATCAATTTGGGAAATAAATTTATTACCCTCACAGTGCAGCAATAGAGGCTGCTGACTAAATCCTTACATAAAACTTTAAAAGTGATGACCCTTTCACCAATGAGGTATGAAAGAGATCATTCAAGGATCACTTATCGATCATCACTCATGAATCCACAAAAGCAATCATCAATTATCAATGTTTTCTGTTTTCTGGGCAGATTGTGTTCCTTTATTTTGCAACATCTGGATCACGAAGTGTGATCTGAAATGTTGATGCAAAATAAAGGAGCACAATCTGCCCAGAAAATGGATCACAGAGTGTGATCCAAACGTTGATGCAAAAAAAAGGAACACTATCTGCCCACAAAATGGATCACAGAGTATGATCTGACAAGTTGATGCAGAAAAAAGGAACACAATCTGCCCAGATGCAACATCCTGATTTCCTGGGTCTAAATTAACAAATACCATACTCAAAGAAATACAGTTTCTACTTCGTTTCATAGGAAGACAGTTATATCATTCATGTTCATGTGAATAAGATTTACCGTTAAAATCAGTTAGACAAAATTTCTTAACTAAAAACTTGAAATACCATCAAATGAAATTACTACAGAAATTGAAAACCACATACCTCGGAAAACTGAGATCGAAATCAAACTAGGGATGTTTTTGCAACCACCCGGGTTAGTCCACAAATACACTATAACAATTTCATATGATGACTCTCATCTACAAACAACTATCATAAAATCAAATGATAATTATAATTAAATACCACTATATTTTAAATTAGGGCATCACATAGCACTGTATCAATCAGGGCATCATTTACCTTCAGTTCATTTGGGGCTTCTGATATCGCTATCTCACTTAGGGCTTCCGCTACCACAAATTCAATTAGGGCTTCCAATACCATAGATACAATTAGGGCTTCCAATACCACGGATACAATTAGGGCTTCCAATACCACTGAAACACTTAGGGTTCCAGTCATCTCTCAATCAATTAGGGTTTCAGATTCCTTTTCCTTCAATCACTTAACTCAATCACTTAACTAAGACAGTATCTAAAGATTAGAAATATGCTTATAATCGATATTCATATAAATGAAAAGCAATCCATGATTCTATCTCTTATATCTAGGTGTAAATTAGCAGTGACAATGAAATAACTCAATTTAATCTTACCTCCTCATAAATAAAAGTGATATTACCTGTTTTCCGATTAACAAACGCATATCCGACATCTTGAGAGATGTGAAACATTGTCAGGGGCTTAACCACCCAACCTCAGACCACAACATATCCCACACGATCTCTAATGAGAAAGGCCCTCCCTACCCGGAATAGATAGGGATCATCTTGCCATCCACTGGCTTCCCGGTAATAAACTCACCATACGACTTGGCAGCAGGAGATCACAATAACAGGAATATGCATGAGCTATTAATTAATTTCATATTAAATGATAAATATTGAAATGTCATATTTGATACTGGTTTATAATATTGATGATTCCTTTCTCACACCTCATCAACCATCTACTTGGCTACACAACCGAGTGAGTCCCAGGTATTTGGGATTCTCAAAGCAGACAACTCTATCATTTATTCAAGAAGATTACATACAACCATCATTCTATGAATATGTTCTTTAAAGATCTCAAAATTGACAACAATCTTGACAATATTCTTCATGAGTGGAACATGTATGAGCTAATGCAATAATTAATTTAATATTTATTGTTTTCTGATATCATTATTTTATTCTTATAGGTTCATCTACACCTCCTCACCATAACCAAGCCATCAAGCCAGTGATTCCTTGGTGCCTTCAAATTGGCTTTACTGAAATGCTTCGCACCTTCTTCACCATATTTTGGCTTTTAGCCTGGTGAAAATCCTTGGTGCTCTAGTTTATTGTCTCATCTCAGTTATCAAACTTTATATCAAATTGCATAATAAATGTTATCAGAGAAGATAGATTTTTAAGAAAAATTTAGAAAGTTGCATTTTTGGATATTATAGCAAATATCAGACTTGAATTGATACATTGCTATGGCAATCGACTGATCTCTAGAAGGTTGTAATGATTTAACGTATGTTGATGGCATTGATAATAAGGTAAACAGTCGACAGACTGAAAACATAACAGCTCCATTATTTATGACTGAAATTTTCATACTTCAATTCCAAAATACATGAAAGATGATTTATTGGTTCTAAAAAGGCAATATCTTATATTTTATGTGGACTTTCTTTCTCATAAAAGATTGTCGACTCAAGATAGCAGGCGTGATAACAAGAAAGTATAAATATAAGAAGGAAAGAACAATATAAGAGTTGGATTATCTTACTCGACTCTCTCTAAAATAACAATCCTGAGATGAGTTAATCCTGAGATGAGTCTGCACTTGGCGTTAACTTCCTAACTTGGCTCTCCAGATTGTGAATAAAATCGATTTGACTCTCCAAGTGGATTGCAAGCAGGGCCGACTTTAACCTCTGCAAATGGCTAACATATAATCTCGAGAAGCCAAAGAAAAGAATGTCCATAATGAATATAGATGTAGGATGCCGAAAAAGGATGATTGCCGAGAATAACATAATACTTCCGCTTTTTAACACTAATAATGCAACAAACCATCTAAGTTATCATAATCCACTCACACACCACCCTAGAAAAAGAAGAGGGTCGGGGATGGTTAAAGAAAACTGATTCCAAAAAGAAAGTTGAGTGCTTCCCATCAGTTTCAAAGCAAGAATCCACTCAAATTCCAAGATGACCATTCATATTCAATTATTAAATCGACCAAGAAGAGAGAAAAGAATTTGGAAAGAAAAAATTGAAATTTATAATAATTAAATTAGTATAATTCGATCATTATTATAATGCACAACAAAACATCACTCTATTAATAAATGATAATTGTGACAAATCATTTTACATTATATGCGTGTATTTAAATTATTATTAAAATATTATGACGAAAGATAAATTAAAACCCCATTAAGATTTGTTTTATATTTTAACTCAATTATTTTAATTAAATTATCTATTTAAATAACTCATGCAGTTCCTCAGATGTATCATGTTTCAAATCGCTAGGTCCTCTACCTGTCTGCCCAGTGATGGTGATGCCCTGCCTAATTCTTTTTTGACAATGCTTCCACCCCTTTGACATACTCCCTGCAAAGAATTTCTCCATAATTAAATTATAAATTTTATAATCATAAATAATCATAACAGTTACCTTTCATCTTAATTCCATGAATTTGCAATTACCGATCAACTAACATGTCATCTTCACTTGATTTCATAACGACCAACTATCTTACCATTTCGCCAAATTATATCAAATTAAATTGCCAACTAACTTTCTGCGAACCTCAATGGCTATATTTCAAGCTAGGTCAAAAATTGGGATGTAACACCAGAAAACAGCAAACATTGCAATGGATTGTGGATAACTACTGTCTTCTATCAATTATCAAATCAAGCAAACAATCTATCAATAAACCACTATCAAATTGGCATTCATTCAATTCATCAATATAGCAAACCAGGACTCATTACATCATCAATTATCGATCATGTAATCACCAAATCTCTTAATCATCACTCACCAATACCTCAAATCATACAATCTAAAGAATTCATTCAGTCAATCAAATTATTCATACAAATATCAATCATTCAACAACAATCGAATTACCAAGCAAGTCAGACGCATTGAAGGAGATCAGCCCTTCATCGAACAGATCATATCTGATAAGTAGGAGATAATTTCCACAGCAAGTCAAATTGTGATATTGCTATCAGGATTTAACTGTGTGATTATTGAATCAAACTCATTGACCCATGTTTCATGAGTAGTGATTCAACATGAATCCATCTCTCATGAGAATAAATGGAACACTTAGCACATATCTGTTTTACAACATCTCAATCAAGCATAGAGGGTCTTAATATGATCTGCAAATTGTTATGAAGTATCAGCTATTATAATAGGAAGCATCATGGATCTTATTTATAATTTCTTGCTTATGAATAATGTGCATTAATATGAAATATTATGTGAACCTTATTTGAAGAATAAGTACAATTGTGTAACTTTTTAGATATCTGCTGTAATCAATCATGGTAGGGATAACAGGGTAATATGAGGAAGAAACTGTTATGAGGTTCTCTTCTAAGCATGCCACCTCACGGTGGTGACAGATTGTCCCAAGAGGCCAAGGGGGTGCAAGGAGCGTCCAGCCACTCCAGACACCCTATTGTAGTTTCCTGAAACCTATACCTTGGTTGCCCAAATATGTTAAGGAATTCTAATCATAAGGAGGAGGATAAGGGTGACAATTGAAGAAAAGAACAGCTATGGGATTCCTCACTAGATACACCCCCTCATGTGGATGGCAAAGCACCACATGATGGCCAAGTGGGACAACATCACCTCTTGGGCTTAGGATAAAGGATTATTTAAGGCACCCTAATGCCCCTCATCCTAGCTCTCCTATGGTTGACCTCCATTAATAGATCAAATATATTTTATGATTAAATTGTTGTCCCTATATCCCTAGTAGGAAAGAGCCATGCTTTTATTGTCTCTAGTAAACTAGATCAATTTTATGGAGCGTTTCAATGATTTCCTGACATGTTGCAGGATCTCAACCAGGTACATGGATATTACTAATCCTATTCTATTTGCTGTTCTATTTGCGATTCAAGGTAAAAACTAGGGCATTTACAAGAGGGTACATTATAACAAAATAAAAAGATGAATAAATACTAAAATGTGGAGAAATAATAGAAATATAGGAAAATAAACAAAGGTAAGAAATTCAAGAATACAAAAATGACAAAAAGATATGAGAAGACAAATAATGGGATACTATACAAATGCCATCTAGCAATGTTTGAGTGGTTCTTCATAATATGGGCCCAAGAGAGTGTCTTCGTATCCATCTTTCAACCAATGACAGCTCAATACATATATTGAATACTATTTAAGGTGAATTCAGAACTGTGTATTTCACATGCTTACCAATCACTCTACTAAATATTAAATAGGTCGAATAGCCCACACATTGATCAAAGCAAGATTGGTGGTGATGGAAAAAATGGAGCAATAAATAGATACAAGCCATACTTTTTTAATATTTTGCTCCCATGAGGAGAGGTAACAAATAAGCTCTCACTTGAATAAATAGAATGAGCCCACCATCCTTGTAGCCTTGGATAACACATAGCAAATATGTGTTATTTTTGCAAAAGAGCACCATGAGAAATTTTATGCAGTGCCTAAAAAAATTAAGACATATCAAACCATGTGTCTACTTCAAGCTGCAAACTCACCATTTAAACCCATGACTTGATTCATTAGTGTGCAACCAAATCTAATGGCACTTTGTTGATCGGCACACAATCAAGGGCTTGAGTTGAAATGGCATAACCAAAACATGCAAGCAACTGCCTTTCATAGTGTGCCTAAGCAAATCAAAATCAAAATATACAGCTGTCTAGGCACAACACAGCCTTTGGTATGAACACTTGCTAAAGATTCATATTGGACCTGCCATAACTGCCACCTAGGACACACATGGCACACTATTATTTCTTCCCCATGATGTAGGCCTATGTGGGAATCCACACATTTGCCCAATAACCACTTTAAAAAGGGCATGTCATCATGAATTATTTAAA
Source organism: Cupressus sempervirens (assembly GCA_028749045.1). Lineage (NCBI taxonomy): Eukaryota > Viridiplantae > Streptophyta > Pinopsida > Cupressales > Cupressaceae > Cupressus > Cupressus sempervirens. The sequence continues at coordinate 541,432,668 of CM053789.1, forward strand.
ATCCATTCATCGATTTACAGTTCCAAACTTGAAACATAATCACTTTCAACAACCAAGGGTAAAACAAGAAAGTTTCATGTTGAACGCTGCTGCTTTTTACCATTTTGCCAAGATGAATAGGATTTGGACGGATCAACATAGATTGATTGTACCAAGTTTTCAAAGATTGACTTTGCACTTGTTCAGTCCAGACTTGTGGGCATACAGTACATGACACATATTGATCCACACTCACCTCCACAACTCTCCACCTGTTCTAATTTAGCAAATTAAAGACCACCAAATACCTTGTCTTCATAAAAAAACTCCTATTTTGGATGCCGCACACTGATGACTAGGACCACTCTCTATAAGACATCACATGAACTGCATATTGCAAATGCCCGTACCAGTAACCAATCACTTTTATGTAAAGAGAATCCCTCTTAAGTACATACCATAGCCAATATGAAGCCACATTAAAATATAACAAAGGCGTAGGGCAAAGCGAAGGACATCGGTCTTTTGGATGACTCTTCAAACAAGTCTGTCATTAACACAAACCAACACAAACCAAGAGGTTGATGACAAAGCTTATTTGGAACATTCTTGGAAAAATTAAATGACATAGTGACCACAAATATGAGGCAAAGAACAACATCATGTAGGACCAGAGATATTGAACAAGGCAACAATACATCTTCACAAAAGGAGAACATTAACTCTACTTACAATATCGCAGAGCAGTTATAAACAAAATGGTAACAAAGTAATATAAGGTGCCATAAAAAGTGTTAATTTCACTCAAGGGTCAACAAAACCTCTAGCAGCAAAATCTCGAATTAATGAACATGATTCCCTGCTCTTACATTCAGAACATGTTTTGTAGCTTCACAATCTTTTCATACCTTATTTCCATTAGATCCAGTGACTTTCCACAGAATAATGTAAACCATAATTCTAAAAGACTAGATAAATGATTTTTGATGAGTAAACTTTTAGTTTCCCATCAAATTTGACTCTCTGAAAAGAATCAGCGTTAATTATTCTAGAGATATCTAAAACTATATAGATTCAGTTTTTTGTTTGAGCACTACCATTGGACAAACCTATGGATAAGAATTATTCAAGGGCATGAATGTCATCAAAACTAGTGATAAAAAAACAAATATTTGAGGATAATTCTTGCTCCCTGGTATCTTCAATCATTTTATACTTCCTATCTTGTATTGTTTTCTAAGAATATTACTTTTCCCAGAAGAGTATTTGTAGCACTCAAATCTCAAGGGCTGACAGGTGAGTTTAGGCTATAAATAGCTCTGGCCTTCTTCCTTTAACTACAAATAGTTAAATAAAAACCAGGCTCCTTCATAAAGGCAAGACCATATTAGGGAAAAATAATCCACAAATGCATTACTTTTTCAATTTACAATATATCACAAAATGAATACCCAAACAGCTCAACAAAGCCAACTGGAAGAAAAATCTTTCGAATTAGAAGCAGCTCTTCTGCCTTCTAATTCCAAATGCTTAGAAGCTTAGTATAATATTTTCAATATATACACTGGTTTTATAATATTTTGCATCCCAGATAATACAAAAAAAATGTACAGAATACAACAAAAGAAATGTTACCTTGAAGAAACAAAGGGAAGACAAACACTTGTAGAAGGAATCATCACCAAAGAACTGTCCCTGTTATCTGACCTGTACATAAATCTGCAGAGAGAAGCCCAAACCAAATAGCAATCTACCTGTAGGGCAAAGTAATGTAGATAATCTGGTGCAGAATTTTTGAACTGAAAGGCAAGCAAATCAGAAATCTGTGGAGTTTGGTCCCGATAAGGCACTCCGTACCAACTTTTTATGGTATCTTGTAAGACTGCATTGATCTTCATCATCAGATACTCCTCTCATGATACTTAATATAACTGATACCTTTTCCTTGGTTCTCACATTTCCATGCTCAGCTAACCAAACAAGAACCTCAATTGCACCAGCCTGAACCGCTAGTGACTTGAAACGGGTGTTATTGCGAGACAGTAATAATAGTGCTGCGACGGCATTCTCTTGAATCAGCTGACTGCCTTTACTTCTGTCTTTTTGGTGCTTGGCAAGAATACCAACCAATAAGGCTGTGGCATTAGTGTCAAGGAGAGCCTTGCGTCCCTCAGAAGAGGATGCAATATTACATAGGATTAACAGGGCCCTACAGGCAACATCAGATATCTCCTCTTGCGCTAAGCTCAAAAGAATTGAAACTGCACCTGCCTTCATGAGCTTACCACGATTTACCTGTACAAAGGACAAATGGTACAAAGCCATTGCTGCGTCTTTTCTGGTTCTGTCTGTAGTGGATCTTAGAATGTGAAGCAAAGGAGGAACAGCACCCAACACTCCAATAGCTGTCTTGTTATCATCATTTAAGGCAAGGCTGAAGATTGCTCCAGCCGCATGCTCTTGTGCTTCCAGATTACTCATTTTCAAAACATCAATTAGGTAAGGAATTGCTCCCGCACGCACAATGCTTAATTTATTTGTGTTCTCTAAAGAAAGGTTCACCAATGCAGCAACAGCATTGCTCTGTATTCCTGCATATCTTGATGTCAAAAGAGGCAGAAGGGCTGAAAGCAGATTGGGATTGCATAGAGTAGTCCTGCTCTCCACATTTGTCCGAGTCAGATTTCGAAGATCAGTCACTGCCTGCTCTTGTTCCAAGGTCTGTGATTGCTGCAACCTAGAGACAAAATCCATCACTAGCTCTGGGTCAGATTTAGAGTCAGATGATTCTATCTCCACTATCTCCTGATTTTGAGATGAATAGCTGCAAGGTTTAGTTGCAAGAGGAAGGGGAACACAGAAGTCTCCAGAAGATGAAGAAGAGCCAAGGCTAGCATGCGGCATATCCATATCTACTGCTGAATGAGAAAACCTAACAGATTGCTTCAAAGACAAATGTTGAAATGAGTCTGAAAAACTCTCTGCAGAGTGGCTTCCAGAGTAACTGGGATCAGACCTACCAATTCTCTCAATGGCAGCCTGTGAATTCTGTTCAGAAACATTTTCTAAGGATCTTGAATATGATCTTGGAAAATTTTCCCCAGAAGTCACTGTACTTGAGTCATCCCTTTGTTTGAACTCACTGCTATCACATAAAGAACTCTCTTTAGAGCTTCCATTCTCCTTAGTCATTATGCCCTGGATAAAACTTTTGGCGGCAGCCTGATCAGGCGGAATTGGCTTTTGAATACCAGTAACTTCACACCAGTTAGAGATTGCATTTCTCAAAGCAACATTTGCTATAAGAGCAGACGAAATTAATTCCATCCTGGTTTTGTAACAATACGTATAACCAAGTGCCATCCAGGCTTCAACGCATGTCCTCTCATAAGATTCCCCTGAAGAAACAATCACAGGATCGGCCATCAGAGATTTGGAAATTGGACAAATAAATTCGGCAGGCCATTGCTTATCAGCCCTGGAAGAGCGCTTAAAAGTCTTCTTCCATGATGAAAAACGACTCTTCCTGGAGCTCATCTGATAATTATTCAATTATTTTCGCTTGAAATTATATGCTTAACAATTCTCCTTTGTCACACAACTAGGCCTCCTTGCAGACAATTGACAATCAAGATCCCATGCTGACAGGATGCTATGGTGCTCGGGTTGATGCATAAAATTGCTCTTCTGATTAAGTTGGCCTCCAACTGGAGAATCCTGATAAATAACTGATCTGATATCAGAATGACAAATAAAAACAGTCCTGTTAATAGCCCATCTTACTATTGATCCTTGGTGTAAAAACTTAAAGCTTAATTGGAATGAATTGATCAGGTTTAAGTAACCTGTCAGGGTTTTGACCAACTAAACATCCAAATTTCTGTGTCCAAGAATGGAGAGATACCATTTTCATTCCTCTCTCTTACTCCTCCCCTTGGATGCCTTCAAGAGACTTCGAAGTTAAACATTTTCTTCGACGGACAACAATGATCTAGAAATTAAATTAGTTGTCTAACAATGCATATACTGGATTGACGTGCAGAATTAGAATCTTTTACGCAGATTGAACCAATATTACCCACACAATCACCTCTATTTGCAAAATGTCGCAATTCAAGTTTTTGGACACAAGGAAGCATAACCTTAAATTACCGTCAAACTTCACAAATATAGAATAGAAAGGCAACTTCTCCGTCTTTAGCCGTAAATTCCCCAAAACATAGTGATGCCTCCCTGAACAGCTAAAAGCCCCGCACGGGCGATTTATTGAGTCATTTGACTAGAACTTTCGACGTTAAACACTGTACAAACCACAAAAATCAAAATTTTGGGTAAATGCGAGGAATTTTCCAGGGGGGACGATTTTCGTCTCTTCAGTCTACCCTAAAAAACTTTTCTACTGGGAACTCAAAATCGTCCACTGTCCTTTCGAAGCTAAAATATTAAAATAAACAAAGACAAGAATTAAATCAAGTAGAAAATTCCTTTCCTCTGCTTAAATCCTAAACAAAAATACTGATAAGGACAATGTTCTATCTAATCATTCTTCAAAATGCAAGCAAAGGAACTGACCTTGTATCCCCTGAAAGTAAAGCAATTTAACTAACTTATTAAATCTTCTACCGATCGAAACAAAAGAATTCAAGTCTATCCCGGCAAAGCTGCAATGTGGACTTTTTACATGCATTATATGCTGTTTTTCGACGCAGTTTCGCCTTCATTGTTTTTGACTTGGCAAAGTTAAAACTAGTAGATTTGTTCGGTTATAAACATTTCCCAAAAGAACAGCAATATATTCTAAACAGAAACCGCGTACCTTAGAATCAGATTCAACGACTGCACATCGTCATCGCCATTACAACCTGCGAGGCATTGGTTTGCTTCTGTGGACTGCGGAAAATGACTAGCTAAGAAATTGACAGAATGACACCGTGTATTTCCGTGTGTTCACAGAATGCAACTGACGCAAACAAAAATTCCGTTAGATGCCAGTAATTAATTCTCAAAAGAATCTGTCTCAAGGGAATTTGGTAATGCTGACGTAATGCTAATCGGGAACTTTTTGACGGTTTAATACTATTATTTTTCTTTTATTTTATTTTAGTAAGGGAAGGGTCCCCTACCGATTTTGTTAATATATTGAAAATTTTGAAGAATGTTTTATGAGTAGATTCCATTTCTCACGAGGGAACTTTATGACGGTTTAATACTATTATTTTTATTTTATTTTATTTTAGCATGATTGAAAATTTTGAAGAATGTTTTATGAGTAGATTCTATTTCTCATGAGAATAAATGAAATACTTAATATTCATTGGATTTAGGTGGTGCGAAGCACTCGAACTTTCTGAGAGGTTGCCCATCCTAATACTACTCCCACTTGAGTGCACTTAACTACGAAGTTTCCTCCATGGTTAAACCCACTCTGCTTGCAACCTTCTTTGCAAAAGCTTCACCAAGTGTTGTGCCTTATGAACCATTTATTAAAAAGCCCCTTAAGCTCATCAATTGATAAGTAGGAGATATTCAAAAAAATTGGGGAATTATAAAATATGAATTTCTAGAAGTGGTCCAGATATTCTAGAGGAATAAACAAATGTTGAAGTTTTTAAACTCTAATTTTTTTACTCTCGTACCTAAGGAGGAGGGTGCTAGGGGAAACGAGCTAGGTGTTGCCCATGTACATGTTGCCACCCCATGCACCCTCCCAATTATCGATACCTTCCCCTCCCCCCTCCCCCCTGCACAATTACCACTACCTTTCCCCCCCCCCCCCCCCCCCGCCCCCAATTATGGACATAAAAAGCCCTAAAAAATGATGACACATGTACTATTAGTCAATCACACATGTATTAATAGTTGATCATTTTTTAGTTTTCTTGGTTGTTGATTGGTCCATTTGTGCAAAAAGTACTATTTTTAGGTGAGCGACTATTGAGGAGTCTTAGTGGTGCACAACGAGGGAACATTTTAAAATGTCAATTTTAGACCAACTCGCACTCTATGAGTTTTACAAAGAGCTTTGTAAATGTGGGAAAGTCGAAAGATTAGCTTTAAGCTCTTCGCTCACCTATGGAGGTTCAACAAAAAATATACATATTTGATACATATTTGAAACTGTAGGTGTGTGAAGTTAGCCTAGGAAACTATTGGGTCATTTCTCCTAATTGTTTAGATCAATTCAAATCTATTATTTTATGTAATGTTACTCATAATATCATCACTGAATCGATGGAAAAAACACTCAAACCCCTACCTAAACCTCTAATCTTTGTATAACTAGGTAGTTTTATGGGTGGAAAACAAATTATGGATGGGATTGTGATAGAAATGGAGGTTGTTCACTCTATGATTGCATCAAAAGAGATAGTTATGTTTATTAAATTGGATATGGCTAAAGTCTATGATCAGGTGAGTCAAGAGTTCTTACAGGGAATTCTCTTAGCTCTTGGCTTTGCTAAGGAGTGGGTGAATTGGGTTCTTAGATATGTGACGTCTTCCTTCTTTTTGTTCTTATTAATGGGGAGTCATCTAAATTGTTTGGTGCCTCTTGAGGACTCTTACAAGGTGATCATGTATCTCCTTATTTATCCATTATTATGATAGAGGGTCTTGGTAGGTGTATTAAGTCCTAGGTGAGACAAGGTCTTATCCAAGGGTGGAAATGGAACAATGAGCTTCATCCCTATGCTTACCTCCAGTTTGTGGATGATACTACACTAATGGGCATAGCTAGAACTAATGAAGTAGTAAGCTTTAGGAGAGTCTTAGCCATCTATTTGAAAGCTTCTATCTAGAGAATTAACGAGGAAAAGTCTTCCATATATTTCTTTAATACTCTCTTACTTATTTTGAGCAAGATGGTTGGGTTCATCAAGTTTTTGTACTGGCTCCCTTCCCTTGGTTTATCTTGGAATTCCTTTGGTTTTGGTTTCATAGAAAAAGAAGCATTGGTAGAGCATTTTGGTCAAGTTCCATGGCAAAGTTAGTCATTTGATGTACATGTCACTCTCTTATGCTAGAAGAGTGATTCTTATAAAGACAATGGTACAGACTCTCCCTATTTACAAGTGTTTGTGCAGGTTCCCCCTTCTACCAAGTTGTGAAGGAATTTGATGCCCTTTCTCATCAATTTCTTTGGATAGGCAACCTTCTTTCCTCAAAGTGGAATTTAGTTGACTAGAAGATTCTTTGTAGGTTGAAGCATTTGGGGGCCTCGGTCTTAGATCTATTGCTCTAGTAGTCAAGGCCTTGGCAACCAAGCTTTATTAGAGGTGCAAAAATCTAATGGAGGTATTAATATTTTGTTCTAGGGGGAATCTTTTGGATTTCTAATGGAGGTGTTGATATTTTGTTCTAGGGGGGACTCTTGGGATGGCCACCCTCTGATTCTTTCTTGTTTTCCTCAACTTTAACCTCTCTACTATATTTTTAATGATGTTGGATGGACGAAGATCTTCATACTTCAAAATTATTAGGTAAATAGATCATATAGAGCTGGAAGTATCCTTGTGAGTGGCATCTTTGTGGCTCTATTGAGGATGATGATGTTTTAGAGTCTTGAGAAAGAGGTTATGTGACTCCCCTAATGGGAGAGATATTTTTGTTAGGAATATGAGATATTATTGGCACCTGGGAGTGTTGCAGGATGTTGTATTGATGACAGCATTTGTCATTGATGTCAACAAATGTTATTTGGTTCATGACAAAGTCAAATTATGTATATTGCAAGCTATTTATCAATTCAATGTAGACAGTAGTTAACAATTTTGGGTATGCAAGCTTATATTTGTGTAGAAGAATGAGCGTAGACATCATATCTATGTTCATTGTGCAAACTAGTAGCAGACTTGTATTGTCTTAAATTGGAAGCACTCTAATTTAATGACTTTAGGGTTAGCACCTATTTAATGCAAGATCATAAATCTCCCCCTCTCTTTCATTTCTTCTTCCCTTTTCCATCATGTCTTCTAGGTGGAACTAGGGTAAGACCTAATAAATCCCCTTTTAAAGCTCCTATTTTCATGATGATAAGCTCAAGGTAAGATCTATTCCCCCTAGGTCCTTCCTTTCCATTTACCTTTTCCACTTTGAATCTACTCCTGGCACTGAAATAGGGTTTCCTCAAAGTTTGGGCATAATTTCCAAATTCTAAGACTTGTTTTGGTCCCCAGATTGTCCCAAGGTTTATGCACCTAACAATCAGGAATGCAATGTGTCCATGATGCTTTAGGGGTGCACTACACCCCTAATGTGCCAATTAGGGGCATAATGCACCCCTAATGAGGCCCTATTTTGGCCCCTTTCTTTGGGTCCCATATTTCAGGGCTTTTGAGCATTAACTTCTAGGATAATCAACCCACAGGAGTTAGTCAATTTTTATCTGTATATAAACCCTTCCAATTACTCCATTTTACACATCATGATATGTATCACATCATCTTTCTCTCAAGCATGCAAGCATCCACAAGCTCTAGCTCTCAAGCATTCAAGTTTCAAGTCTTCAAGCATTCTATTGAAGATCAAGGATTCAAGTATTCAAGTAATTGAAGGAGTTTATCTTCAAGATCTTCTTCAATCCTTCCAAGAGCCTTTGTTGCATTGGTAGATCTATTCATCTTCATCTTCTTCATCCAAATCCATTGGTGAAGTCAAGTACGCTGCATACGATTCAAGAGATATGACTTTGTAAGGTGAATTCAAGAATACATTTACTTTACATTCACGAACTATTTCAATTATTTCAATTCAAGATTAATTCCTAAACTAGGGTTTGACCAAGGCAACCCCCCATCAACAATAAAAGTCCCTTTTTATTGCAGGTTGTGGATATCAAATTGATGAATATGTTACAAATCGGAGTACCCTTTTGGGCTTTATTCAAAATTACAAAATCAAAATTAGCATCGAACATAGTCAATCGGGGTCACACTACACCCCTGATGCACCAGTTCACCCCTGATGCACTGGTTCTCCCTTGACAGATCGTTGAAAGATTTATGGGTTTCGTACGTTGCATCTGAAGATTTCCTCCCATTTTGATCAAAATAGCAAGCACAAAAAAGATTTCAAAGGTGAACTCTTTCTCCCTTTTTTTCATTCAACATATCTTTATATCTTACATCTAGCTTACATATAGACACATTGAGGGTCTTTAAGGAATAAGCTATCTTTCTCATGTTCTTCCTAGACCTAGTTTGCATTAGTGCTCCTAGTTCACTTGGTTAGCATTAATCTCTCTGGACCTAGTCCTCTAGAATTGAGATTGAAAAGTTTCTATTCCTTATCTTCACCCTTTCTATATATCACACTTGCATATGTTAGTAGGTTATGTGATGAACTTAGGTTTTATATCCTTGATTCGCATTTCCTACTACACAATACCAATGTGCAAGAAAATGTAGCAAAGTCAGTTACAATATCTTTATTACATCTTGATGGAAGACACAAACTAATTATGCTAAACATGGAGAATGGTAGAAGACTTATTTGTGTGTGTGTGTGTGTTAGGATTTGTGAGTCATTTGGTTCGCTCTAGAAAGGTTGTTGATGTGTAATATGTGATGCATTTTACTGGCAATCAATTGAGTGATTGTAGCATGTAAAATATCATTAGAAAATGTTATATTTTAGTGTATCATGTGGGACACCTCATGTAATATTTATGTAGATGCTTATGAAAGTGTATATGCCTTATCATGATCCTATGTAATCATTTGTGCATTGTGGAAGCTCTAACATGCTGACATAATTAATCATTTGTAATGGGTATAAAGGGAAGTTATTTTCCTTATTTTAGATTTATGGCATGAATGCATGTGATGTATATATGCAAACCTTAATGTTGGATTATTGTAGTAGAGAAAAGAAGTTTTTTGGATGCTTGTAAAGAGGTATGAGCGAAATATATCATTCCGAGAAATGTTAAAGGAATTATTTTGGCAAGGAAGTTGCAAATCAATAAGTTCAGGTTTATTGGATATGTTATCCTGAAAGATCTATCTTTCACTTTTTCAAAGCTTAGGGATAATGGGTCTACTTATTCTCATCAACCTTTAACAAAGTTAGAACCTTCTAACAAGAGTTCAAGGTCTCCTAATAGGGACATGTCCTTTAATAGGGATTGTTGTATGAAATACATTGTATTTGACTCCTAATAGGGTCACATCCTTTCATGAGGAACTTATATATTGGTACATTATCTTGTGGGTGTCATCCCCCCTTGGGTTTCCCCTTTGATCAAGGGTTTCCCTAGTCAACAAATTATTTTAATATGGTGTATGGTGTCTTAATGTTGTGCATTATTTTTTTAAATTGATGGTGATTAGTTTTACAAGTTTGAATTGAGCATCAATTAGTGCTACATTCGAAGAAGTGTTCACTGATGTAAAAAAAATTGATTTAGCACATGATATTTGGACTAAGTTAAGAAAAAATTTATGAAGGAGATGAATATAGAATGAAGAAAAAGTTGATATTTTGGAAAGCTAAATTGGGGAATGCTAGAATGTAGGAATATGAAACCATCAGAGCCTATGTACAAAGGATTACAAAAATTGTAACATGGATAAAGATCATAGGAGGAGTTATATCAGAAGATGAAGTAGAACAAAAAATTCTCAAATTTTTTACACCATTCTATGAGAACAAATTCAATGCTATTGAGGAAGTCATCCCTCTGGTCAAGGGATTCAACAAGGAGATGCTAATTAGTAAGTTACAAGCTTTTGAAATTGCAAAATTAAGAGATTCCTTACCTAGAATTGAAACTACATTTGAGGCTAGTGTACATAAGGGTAAAAGGGTACTAACAAAGAGTGTGAGCACTAGTAGTGGAAACCTTGGAGATTATTCCAAAAATTGGATAGAAATTAAAGAAGAAGAATGAAAGATGAGTGAACTTGAAGCTTTGATCATGAAGAGAGAACAAAGAGGTAAGAGAATATTTAAAGGTAAGTTACCTTTAGTCTATTATTCATGCAATAAAATTTGTCATTTTGCATCAAGATGTCCTACAAGAGAATCTAAGGTTAAGCCTAGACACTACAAATTGAAATCTCCTAAGGTGCATTCTTATGATAATGATGATGAGATTGAAGTGAAGGAAATAAACTTGGAAGACAGTGATAATGAGGAAGAGATGGGATTTTTTTAAATTAAAGTTGAAAGTCCTATTAAATAAGAAAAATAAATTAGTGTCACATATTGAGAAGAAGAAATTAGACTAGATCATAGACACTAGATGTTCACAACATATAATAGGTGACCAAGACAAGTTTGTTGAGCTAAAAAAATATGATGAAGATTTTGTCAAATTTAAATTTGGTGACAATACACCTTACTTGAGTAAGGGAAAAGGTTCTACAATAGTTGATGGTAAGACTAACACATATGGTGTCTTATTTGTTGATGACTTGAAATATAACTTGCTAAGTGTTGGATTTCTTGTAGACAAGGGTTACCATTTATAGTAAAAGAATGGGAAAGGTTTAATTTGAGATAAAGAAGGAAATGGGATTATATCTACTGTTAAGACCAAAGGTAATGCATTTCAATTAAATCCTTCTAAGATAAGCTATTTTATTGCAATAGTTGATGATAGTTGGTTATGACAAAGAAGATTTTGTCACATTAACATCAATAACATAGTAAATGCCATACATTCCAATGCAGTCAAAGATTTACCTAAGATAATGAAGTGTACTAACATGATGTGTAAGGAATTTTGTGATGGAAAAGTACAAAACAAATACAATTCAAAGCAAAGCACTCACTACTATAGAAAAAGTTGCAATTGGTACAAACAAACTTATGTGGACATACAAAGACAAGAAAATTATATGGTGAGAAGTATTTTATTCTTTTTATTGATAATTACACTAGAATAATGTGGGTTTCTTTTCTACGAGATAAATCTGAAGCATTTGACAAGTTTAACATATCTAAGGAAAAAGTTGAGAATGAATCTAGATTTAATATTTTATGTTTAATGTCTATAGGAGGATATTTTACATCATAGAATTTATAGAAAAAATTCAACCCCTAGAACACCACAACAAAAAGGAGTAGTAGAAAGAAGAAACATAACAGTTTGTGAGGAAAAAAGACCAATGTTATTTGAAAATTATGTATCACATGTAGATTGGAGAGAAGCAACAATATACACCTTAAACAAAGTTTAGATAAGACAATGAATAGGAAAAACACCTTATAAATTTTAGTTTTGTCACACACCTATAATAAAATACTTTAGAATCTTTGGAAGAAAATGGCATATCAAGAGAGATGGTGATATAGAGAGATTCAATCCTAGAAGTGATGAAGGCATATTTCTTGATTATTCTACTAAAGTAAAGCTTATAGATTCTATAAATTAAGACTAAAGAAATTTTTTGAAAGTACAAATGTAAGAATTGATGAAAGATTTCATGTGTAAGAAAGAACTTTTGAGTATGACTCAGATAAGATACTAATCAAGTGAGCACAAGTCAGAGACCAACACAAAATTAGAATGTAGAATACAAACTAATCTTTGAGATTGGCAATGGAATTCATGTTCAGGTTGATGAGCATATATAATAACACATAATGCCAAGGTATGTTGCATTAAATCATCCTAATGAATAGATTATTGGGAATGCAAGTAGTGGAGTAGTGACAAGAGGTAGAATGAGAAATGAAATATGTTTCCTTTCACAATTTAAACCTAAAAGTATTAATGAAGCATGATATGATTAATCATGGATTAATGCTAGGAAGGAAGAATTAGAAAAAGATGAAAATAATAACACATCAGAATTGGTCCCTAGTGTTTAAGGGGAAAATGACACCAATGATAAACAATGCAAAAAGGACCAAGCAAGTTGAACAATTTCTCCTTGACCCATTCAATACAAGAGAAAGAGGGGCTTCCAAGCATAACTCTTGATAAGTGCTAAATTTGATTAGAAAAACCCCAAAGAGGATAAATGGATTCTGATACAAAATCTAGATGCTAGCAAGTTCTCTTTCATGCAATGTAAACAAGAGATATAACAAGTATAGATCTGAAATACACACAAATGGCCTAGTAGAGATATGAAAGTAGATGTATGCTAGGAGGGAAAATAAAAGATAAGGCACTCACCTTGAACACATGAAGAAGAAGATGCAATTTTTCTCTAGAAGTCATAAATATGATCTATTTTTGAACTTTCATTTGTGAGTCTTTGAATAAAATGATGAAACAAACAAAATCCAAAAATTTCTCTAGAATTTGAGACTGGAGGACTAGGTTGACTTGGGAAGATCTCCTCTAACCAAGTTGATGTAGTATGGTGACCTAAAATTGATGACTCCAAAAAGCTTGCGAACAGTAGGTTTCGAATATGTAATCCTTTTCATAGCCACTTGCAAATCTGTAACAATTTTGTGTATGTGGGTGGATATAAAGGGGTTTTCCTTAGACAACCCCCCATTTTGGTGATTTCCACCTCTACGAACAGTCATTGGGAAAAAAATTATGTGTATGAGTGTATGTGTATAACCCTAGTTTTGTAGATCTAGAATGCAAATATGCTTAGAATCTACTCCAAGATTGAAACCCTAGCATGTAAGTGTACATGTATGTAAAATGTATGTAAATGTATGAAGGTGCAAAGAATCATATCTAAAGCATGATGTAGAAATCATACCAAGATCCCAAGTCTAAATTACTCTAACCATCTTTAAGATCCCTTCATGAGTCCATATTTGATATATTCATCTTTGAATACTTGATGAAGAATAATGGCCTCACTTGCAACAAAGAATAAGAAACCAGCCCTTGATTTCATCTTACAATTTCTTTAAGTTAAATTGGGATGTCCACAAGTGCTTTATCCTTACTCCTCTCATACCATGTCATGTGATGTTATGTTCAAATGAGGGATTGAATGTTTTTTTATAAGAGATTTTGTGAAATTACTTTGCAAGGGTCGACGACACAAGTGGGATTTTAATAGGAGTGTTAAATATCTTGGAGCCCTTAATCAATGGAAACCCTAGGACTAGGCTGACTTGGTGGACCTAGTCTAGATGGTTGACCTTTAGGATCTTCTTATCCAGATTCCAGACTAGTAGGAGTCATAGATAGAATACGATGTGTCAAACTATCATCTAGAGATCCAATCTAGGATTTTAAGGTCCTAGAAAGAGAGGATACTCATAAATTAGGTCATAATGTAGTGAATACATGAAGAAAGAGGGAAATCAAGGAGAATTTGTTAGGTCCTACCTCATTTTCACCTAGAAGATAGAGGAGAAAAGAAGTGAAGTGTGTGCTCAAGGTGTGAATATGAAACAAAAATATACTATAAATGAGCCAAAATGTCTTAAATCAAAGTGTGTTCATATGCACAAATACTACAAGAAAATATTAGTAATTGCATCTTGCAAAACCAAAAGTTAGTGATAATCAAAAATCACCTAGGACTTAGTATAGAGAATGGTGAAGCTCGTGGATATCTATACCCCGCTTTATTTTGGCTTTCTCATTTGGAAAAGGTGAAACAAGGGATCATACTATACACATCAAATTGTAGAAAAAATATGATAACAAGAGGCCCCCAAAACACTACTAGATGAAAATTGAATGTTTAATAGGGTCTTGGAAGGCTAGGTAACTAAATCACGATTCCAACACCTTTAACGATGAAGAAATTGGAGTTACCAAGCTCAAGATATGATGAAAAGAGTGAATAGGTGCATTACTTGCAAATTAGGGTATTGACAAAACATATTCAAAATGTAACCTAAAACAATGTTATATAAGCTCATGTTACCTTTTGAAAGATGATTTGTTACCTTATGCTTGAAGGAAAGAAGAAGAAGGAAGAAGGATGCTAAAGATGAAGCCACTACATCCTACATGGATGGAGGTGCTCCGATAAGATGTGCAGGATGATTTTGTGCTTGAGGAGGTAAGCATCAAATCCATACCTTACATATTTTCCACATTTCTACTTTTGTATGTGTAGATTTTACTTATAGATGTGATTTGTAGGACTTGGAGGAGGGGGTTGACCTAGTCCTAGGTTAGGCCAACCTAGTCTTTAGGGGATACAGGGTATCCCAGGGTCATGTCGACCTCGTCCTAAGGTAGGTTGACCTAGTCCCTAGGTAGCTCAATCTAGTCCCAGGGAAGATGACCTAGTCCCTAGTAGTCAACCTAGTCTAGATGCAAACTAGATTAGTTGTATAGAACACTTGTTTGGTGTTTTTACAGGATCCGCCAATCATGGGAAAGCACTACATGTCAGATGCCATGATATACATCCAAGATCAAGGAGCAGTAGATGTCTAGATACTTAGGGATACATGGTTATATTGGGTAACACAATAGCCACAAGTGAGATTCATAGGGGTATCTTGCTAGTACTAATGAAGAGATGGGATGAGACCATATGCTCATTTCACTTACTAGTGGGAGAGATAACATCCACCTTAGAGGACGTGTATTAGATCTTGCATCAACAAGTCCGTGGATTGACAGTGAGACCTTAGGGGAATATATCATGTACAAAGCTAGTCATAGATTTTGAGTACTACATGGGCATACAATATGGATATAGAGAGAGAGAGACTAAACTAGGTACACCTAAAGGGTGTCATCCTAGGGTGGGCACCTCTATTGAGGAATATTATGCTATGCATCACTACTATGACTGTCATACCTAATACAAAGGGTATGATGTTCCCAACTCCTCAAGAATATGTAAGACATATGGAGAGAGACTCAATAGTATATGCATAGGGACATATCATGATAGCGCATCTATACTACAAGCTAGGGAAGTTTGTAAGATATTAGCAACCTAGTCTTATGACATGTCCACTCTTCTTGGTGTGGGTCTCTATGCACTTTACATGCACTAGGCCATCTAGGTTCTTGATGGAGATAGTAGCAAAGTCACTGAGAGTATATGGTTACATGTTGAGCCATCCCTAGCAATTTGGAGATATATTATACTAGAGGATCATATTTGATTGGTTATAGTCCATTGATGATACATAGAGACCCTACCATCTCATGATAACATGGTCAAACTTAGTAGTATAGCTAAGATGGATGCAGAGGTAGAGGGTTTCAAAGGGTAGACACAAGTACATAGTGGTGCCCTACTATTATGATAGAGTGTTGCGACAATTTGGTCTTCATCAGGGTCTTCCACCATTTGTGCCCTGATATTCATATGGAGCTAGATACAAAGACATCCCCAAGACCATACATCAACTAACAATAGATGATGTGTCATTGAAAAATATCGAGACTTTAGATGATACAGAGGTGCCACCTATAGTAGAGGATGCAGGAGTATCTAGAGACTATCTATGGTATTTCAGTGTTGAGGGCGTGAGACCTTTATTCTTTGTTGACTACCCTACAAGTAACCTAGGTCCATATTCCAAAGTATCACAAGGATACATAAATGAGAGTGGTGATGATGATGATGATGATGGCGTTGACACTCCATTGAGGGGGAGATGATGGATGCTAAGTGTGGGGAGGATGCACATATAGTGGGTGGGAGAGTACAAAAGAGGATGCCATCTCCTATAGCAATCAAACCACTATAATCATGCACACCACAAGGTTAGACCAGGACCCCTCCTTCTAGGAATAGATAAATAGATCATGGAGAGTTGAGCCGACCACCTCCAACTACCCATATCCAAGACATAGATCCTAGGTCCTAGGAAGGAGATCCAGGTATCATGGATGGATAAATTGATTATATGAATAATGATAGAAAATAGATAACTAATAAAATATTATTTATGCAACTAGTATGGAGGAGTGGAGATCCTTTGTGAGGGACATCTTGACAGACATGGATATAGAGGCAAGGACAAGGATTCCTACCACTTCATAGATCCAATATGCAAAGAGATGAGATCTTGAATGCTACTCAGACATGTTTACACCTATAATAGTGGAACTATAATTGATGTGAGAGTAGCTAGATCAGTAGTCTTGCGAGCTACAAGAGCTACGTGTGCACCAAAATAGATCTCATAGCTAAGAAAGAGGAGCACATCTAGGAGTTACACATATGCGTTGACTACCCATCAAACAAGTCCACCATCACATCATAGAGGAGAGAGATCAGGATCTCACCATTGTATGGATGAGAATTGATTGTACTATTTTGATATAGGAAACATTTTGTATCAAACTATTACATCATAAAGAAAGAAAGAAACATGCAAATGAAGATAAAATGTACTTAACATTCTTACAATCACTTTCTAGATTAAAAAAGGAGATAAATGCAGGCACACATAAGAACAATTAATGATTTAAACATAATAACGACTCAAATGGATAATATTAATAGGTTCCTTAAAAGGTACACCATTCATATCAACAATTTTGTATGCACTAGATCCATATACCTCTATAATAATATAAGGACCTAACTAGTTAGAACTAAACTTCCCTTTTTCACCTGGTAAGGAATTTACATTCTTTTGATTTTCATAAAGAATTAAATCACCTATGGAAAAAGAGTGTTCAATCACTTTACCACTATATCACGTGTTCACCATTTTATGGTAAGTCATGATATGTTACAAAGCATTGATTCATTATTCATCCAACATCTCAAGCTCTTGTAAACGTTATTCTCAAAAAGTATCCTTGTCAATTATACCTTTGAAAGAAACTCACAAACAATAAATCTCTAATTTTAAAGGCATAACCACATCTACCCCATATAACGGTATAGGGAAATGTTCTTGTCATAGTTGGAACACTAGTTCCGCAAGCCCATAGAGAATAGACCAACTATGTATGCCAACCCTTAGCATTTTTATTAACTACCTTCTAAAGGATCTGTTCACTAACCTTATTAGAAGCTTTATCTTGGCCATTAGATTGAAGGAAGTAAGGAGAAGAGAAATGATGGTGAATACGATATTTCTCCAAAAATGCCTTAACTTCCTTGTTTTTAAATTGAGCTCCATTATCCATGATGATAACTATAGGGATACCAAATCTAGCGATAATATTTTGAAGGATAAAGTCACAAATTAAATCTATGGTGGTAGAACATAAAGGTACAAATTCTACCCACTTAGTGAAGTAATTTGTAGCTATGAGGATATAAGTATGTCCTTGAAAAGGAGGAGGAAAAATCTTACCAATAAGATCAAAATCCCACACACTAAAAGGCCATGGTGGAACTTGAGAATGCAAAGCATACACAATAGCATGAATAAGATAATTATGGTATTGACACTACAAACACTTTTTGACAAAGGTGAATGAGTCATGTTCCATAGTTTTCCAATAATATCCAATCAAAGGAGTTTGTTAACTAAGGATTTCCTACCAAAATGCCCTCCATATGATCCAACATGAGATAATTGAAAAGCCATAGGTCAATTTATCATTCTTAGCTTGATAGGTACCATTAAGTTGTTGTATAACAAGTTGCTAATCACCAAATATTTTAATATGCTTAATATGTAAGGACAAAGCCTCTTTTAAACCAACAATAAGGGATTCATACTCATCAACATTGTTAGTACATGAAAAGGTGATCTTGTAAGACAAAGGAATATGTTTCCTAGATGGGGGTATCAATATAACTCTAGCTCTAGATCCAATTTGACATCTAGATCCATCAAAATACAATTCCTATGTCTTTTCTATATCATTGGCAAGATAAATTCATTAGGAAACTCAATAGATTATGTTGTTGAAATAGGAGAACAAGCCTCAACGAAAGGATAAATCAAGTCTTACCCTTTAATAGATTTATGAGAGATAAAATTTAAATCAAACTCTATTAAGAGCATGACCCATTTAGTAAGTCATCCTGATAAATCTATTTTTGAAAAGAGATCCTTCAAAGGATTAAACTTCACATAAACATTAACATAGGCATTAAGGAGGCAATGTCTGAGTTTCTAACAAGCAAAAACTAAAGAAAGATATAACTTCTCAAATGTAATCAATATACGACTTATATAATAAACATGATGTTCCTTACCTTCTTGATCATGCTGAACCAAGACAATGCTCAATGCCTTTGAAGAGGCAAAAGTATAAAGAAAGAATGACTTATTAGGATGAGCTAGTTATATGATACAAGAATGGTGCAAGAACACCTAGGCTAACTCCTAGTCCTAGTTCCACATTTTTGGGTTTTGGCTTGTATTGACCTTAGCCAAGTTATTTGGATGTGTTTGGGCCTTAGAAGGTCATGTCAATTTTCTCCTAGGTGGATTTGACTAGGCTCAATCCATTCTAGATGTTTTTAGCTTACCTTGTGTTTAGGGCTTTGGGAAGCAAGATTATGGTTATGGGTCTTATACCCTATAAGTATAGAGAAAGTTTGGATTTGTGTTTACATTATCTTCTAGGGTGTACTTACATCTTCTTTCATAGGTTGGAGGTCATATAATCATTTGGTACAATGATGGGAAAGATGTCAATTTGTTGCAGAAGTTGTCAGTTACGTCAAAGTGGTCCAAATCATGTGAGTTGATGCTCTGAAGGCTAAATCATGCCTATACATCATAAAGAGACCATAGTAGACCAATTTGGAAGTTTCCAAGTGATAAATGTCAAAGTTGCTAGAAAATGCAAAATGTTGTCAGCAACTTTGAAAAGTTGCATGGCAATATTGTGACAATAATGTTGCATGTTGTGGAAATGGAGTTGATAGTTATAATAACTATCTAAAACCTTTGGGGGAACCTATAAGACCATGAAGAGGACCCATTTCAAGGGTTGGAGTTGGTAATAGATGAATTTTGAAACTAAAAGCCAGGAAAATGTTGTTCCAAAATTGACAATTTTGGTGCTTTTCATTGCATGAGTACTTTAATGGATTGAAGGACTTCTATTTTTGTTTGAACCTTGTAGTTCATGTTAATACCATACACATTTTTTGAGATTAAAAGTTTATAGGAGTTCATTTGTTTATAGTTTAAAAACCATTTATATATAGGCAGTTTGGTGTTCTTGTTTTGACAGGTTTTGTGAAACATGGCTCCCCCATGAATCCTCATAGTGGAATCATCATGGTCTTGATGTATGTGGAAGTGGAGTCTTTTTATAGTGTACATAGCAAAGGAGAAGAATGGACAAGCTTATTTTCTATTTTAAAAGTGATTCCCTAGGCAAGCTTTTGATGCATGGCTATGATCACAGTGTTTGTAGGTTGATTTTAGTAGATTAAATGTGCTAGGAAGTTAAATCTAAGAGTTATAGAAGGAGGAGGGATGTGTGAGGAAGCCATGTGTGAGAGGAGAAGTTCCCAAAACAAGATTTTCTAAGAATTTCATTAGACCCTATTAGGTATTGACATGAAATTCTTGAAACCCTTATTTATAGGCATAAATTTAGAAAAGTGGTGTATGGACAAGTTGAGAACTAGAGATCTATGAAATATTGAAGTACTTCCAAAAGGGTATTCATATTGCTAATTATTTTTCCACCTTGTTAAGGGAAGTTTGGAGTTATAGTCCATAAATCAAGTTTGGAGGCCTAATTCAACTAGGCCAAATTTGAAGGAATTGATAGTGAAACATATGGATTTTGAGTTTAGGAGGATAGGGGTAGTCTAAAATCCCTCAAGTTGAATCCCTCACACCAAGTTGAAGGTAGAATGACCATGTTTGTTGAAATTGAGAGTTTGTTGAACAAGGTTGAATGTCTCTATGATGGATGCAAGTTGTAAAAACATTGGTGTAGTTAGATAGAGAAGTGTGGAGGATAATATAGAAATCCTCTTGAGGTTAGGATGACAAAAGGGGAACCCTAGTAGGCTAAGAGAAGCTTGGGTGAGTCCTTGATGAAGAAAATGACCAAGAAGTAATCTAATTACATAAGATTGGTATAAGAGCCACCAAAGATTTGGGGCTAGTGGCATGTATTTATATAGTGAAGAGTCAGTATGGAAAATTGACATGGTGACAAATGTAGAACTTACTAAGGAGATGAAGGACCAAAAGGAGAGAAATAGGCTCCTAGAGGAAGCACTAGTATAGGTGAAAACAAATTGGAGGAAGCTGCTAAGGAAACTAAGAAGACAGATCGAGATGGAGAAGCTAGTGACAAAGGTAAGGGAAAGGTTGATGAGGAAGACATTATTCTTGAACCAAACCTATTGTCATAGAGGTTTGCACCCTTGTCCAAAGTCTTACCTAAGAACAACCTTGTGAAACATGGAAATAACCTCCAAGCTGTGGGACTTGAACTGTGAGGTTGAATCTCCAGAGAAGGCCGACTTCCTCTTACTATCAAGGTGCACCTAACTACTCTTGGAGAGGAAAAGGGAGAAGGAATGCATGGAAAACAAATCTACCTATTCTAACCTAAGGGGGTGATGCACCAAAATAGAGCATTCAAACCAATCTCTGCCCATACGTGCACTATTGAACCATCATGACACTAAAAGATATACACATTCAGACTTGTTTTAATCTAACAACCACACGCAGATCAGAAAACCCAGATGAATGACACAAGGAAAGAGAAGATTCACTTATATTATCATTCACAGGCCAGAAGAGATACAGTCATGTAGATTGCAGATATCCACAAAACACCAATGAGAGGAAAATAGTTCTTGCACTTTCACATTAATGGCTGAAAGAGATAAGGTAGAATGTCATACAGTTCAGAGGCAAAGGGAATTTACATTGAAGATTTGCAGAGCAATATCAGAGAAATCAGAGGGGGTTTGACCTTTACAAAATTTACAAAATCTGCCTTTATAGTTCAGGCATAATTGGGATGTCCTCTTACTGAAGTTATTTCACAACCACCTGCCATTAAGTCCTGCACAGAACAATCATGGAGAAAATCTGATCTGAGTACAAATCTAGATGCAATGATATCCGATCTTGGTTGGAACAGGGACCTGAGAATATAGAAATGGCGCCATTAAATAGCTCTGACCGGTAGATGGATCAGATCAGAGGTGGTGGAGTGTTCCTCTTTGTCTTGCATTCACTCGAGGGTGGTTGAAAATCATCACAAAGATTAGATTGTGCCAAAAAGCTTGATTTCCCCTGTTTCTGACCTGTGAATCAGTAGGATCAGCAGGTCAACCAACTCTGGCACCAAGGTGAGCCATGTGGGCTAATAGTCTCTTTTCATTTTGCCACTCTGCAAAGTCTTTCCGAACTTGACCACACCTTTTAACTAATCACGCCACCTCCTCAAAACCCTAACCATGACAGTCACATACCCGCCAGCATCTAACTGTTAATGCCTAGCCGCAACATATCTCTTTGGGCTCGCAAGGACACGTGTCGCAAAGGGGCTTCCCCACAAATTTTAAAGCCCTTCTAATTTCATAATGCGGGAATGCCCTAATCGTTGATCTCTACAAGATCAACGATCGCAAAAGATCCTCAGAAAGCTGTGCTTGCCCCCTCAAAATTCTTGGGCCCACAAGACACTCGACATCCGACTTAGCAACTACCCTAGCAACAACTGGCACCACCTAGAACAAAATTGACCCCATGAGGAAACGTGACAGCAAGGTGCTTTCTCGCATTACTTAACTACCTTGCATCTTGATATTGTAGGGAAGCGCCAACCCTTGATTCATTTGCATCGAACGGTGATCAAAACTCTACAAAATTGCAAGCCAAGTCAGTTGGATGGGCCAATGAGATTTGCCTTCATACTCTGACTCACCTGACAACTGCCACGGAGGATGAGCTGCCCTTACCTTTTGAGGAAGTGGGCCCAAGACATCACACCATGCCACATGTCACAAAGGGGCATGCCCACAATGTTTGATTTCCTTGCATCTTCATCTTGCGGGTATGTGGTGATCGTCGATTTTGGAGATCCGACGGTGGGAGGTACAACTAGAAACATGAGATGTCATGGGACAGGTGTCACTAGGGTGCTTGCCCACAATAATTAAAACCCTTGCACTTCCATCAAGCGGGAAAGTGCCAGCCCTTGATTCTCGCAAATCTGACAGTGCTTAGAATCTGTAACTTCTAAACATCTACAACCATCCGCCGTGATGTCACTTGGATGCATGTCACCAAAGCACTTACCCACATTGTTAGGAAGTTTGACGAAGCTCAAAATGTGGGAAAGCGGGCACCAATCAAAATGCTAGCTCACTTTGCCACCTTGTCCACCCTATGGCCCACAAGAAGGACATGGACTGTAGTGCCTCTCCCATTTGACTTTTGTAAGTCATCCTGATGGATGCAACCTTGCTGATCTTTTGTTGTGATGGATCATGATTGTGACCCTGAGTGGTCTACACCGTCGAGGTGTTTGGATTTATATTTTTGTATCAGTTGCTTTGTTTATGCTTTTGACTGATCTTTGAGATTATTATGTGATTTTTGGTTCGCTGAGGTTTGTGCCAGTGGTTACCAGGGTGATGTGGTATCATGAGGTTGTTCTATGATTACCCTGAGATGTGTGCAAAGATTGCACTGTGTACTATTACCATGCTACACTGGACTGGGTTCCTGTAGCAATGGTTAGTCATGTTTATGACTGTGTTTGCTTATGTGTTTTAAATGCCTTTTTAATGCAAAGTAATCAATCATTATTAAATGCTTAAGTAATTAGAATGGATTGTTCTTGTTGGATTATTTGGTTATTTGTTGCAGGCATTTACCTTGTTATATTTCTAATTAGAGAGATATTTTTTTTACTCATGCGATGTTTACATTTGAGAGGACCCAAGGGTCAAATGTTACTCTTTGATTCTAGTATCATAGATTTTAGACTACTATGTTGTTCAGTTAATCATATTGCATGATGATGCCATTTTGAGATGATAGTGTGTTTTATGATGTTATCTGGTTATCTGGTATTTGGACATACCTATGATTTTGTTATGTGATGGATTTAATGCTATGGTGATTTACTTCATTCCTGCGTTGTTATGCTTTATGTGAACATGAGTGATGTAAATAGATTATTTTAATATAATTAAATAAATGGTTAAATTAGGTGATTTAATGCATTTATTGCTTCGGCTATGTTATTATATGCAATTGCACTTGATCGTGTTGTTTAGTGTGCAGGATTATATCCCTGGCAGTGGCACTTGGAGTTAGTGATTCAGCTGTTCATATTTTACCAATGTCGTCTGTGTATGGTCGACATATCCTTAATTAAATGTTTAATTTAAACCTTTCAGTGATTATTAAATCCGAACTCATTTGCATTATGTGATTAGACCAGTAAGCGTGTCTATGCATTTAGAGTTTCGCTTTGTTGCGAAAGTTGTTTAGGAGATTTATGTGTTTTTGGGTTTTCGGGCTTTTTAATTGATTTATTTTAATTTCTGGCAGCTTTGCCATAGATGAATTCCTATTTATAGGAATAGCCTGTTTTCGTTTGGGTCGATTCGGGGTTTAACTAGATGGGCTGGTTAAATGCCCTAATCGATTATTCACCCAAAAAGTGAATAAGTATCCAAAGAGGAATTTAATTCCTCACTTCTCACTTTCAAATTGGAAAGTTGGAGAGTAAAACCCAAAATCCTCTTCATGAGGATTTACTGTTTTGTTCATTGTGGGAGCTACGGGCGTGGGATCGTCGCGAGGTTGGGCTCGTTGGATCCAGCTCGGGGAAACCTTGGATTGCCGCGATTTTCAGCTACTTCTGCGGGATATTTATTTTTTGGTTCAGATTCTCGTTTTACCCTTTTGGCTATGAGGTAGGGCTTTCCCATTTTATTGTTTCTGCTCCGTTTCAGCTTCTGTTTTTGGTAGCCGTTTGTTTGGAGGCTGAGAACTAGTGTTCCCCTCCGTTTTTGTATGTTAGTTCTACCCGGTTGGGCGGGTATGAACATTTCCCTATTTTTTGGGAAGAGGGTTTGGAGTTTTGCACCGTTATGCTGGCCTTTTTTGCATACGGTGTTCGATTCCATTTATTTTTGGATTTTTGAGGTTTTTGAACCCAAAGGCCAAATGGGTTTTAATTTTGTAATTTTCCAAATTTTTGGGGTTTTCACCTCATTTTGCTTGCCACCCTATTTTCTCGAGTTTTTTTGGGACATTGTGGTTCGTGGACCTGGATGATCCATTTGGATATCAGTCAGACCACTATTGCACTTTTATGTTGCATTGGGATTCGTGTCGCACTCGTACTCCCGACTTTGTGTTCGGTTGAGTGATTTGTTACCTGTTATGGTTTCTTTCAGACCTTTGCTTTTGTTTCGTGAATGCTAGGATTCATGTAGAATCCATACTCTCGGATTGAGGCCGGTTGAGTGAATTCACGATGTTTGGTCTTGTTACATCATTGGGATTCGTGTAGAATCCATACTCTTGGATTGAGGCCGGTTGAGTCATTTCATGATGTATGGCTTTATTGGCTTTGGGATTCATGTAGAATCCATTCTTCCCGTGTTGCTTTCAGTTGGGTGTTTTCTTTGCATTGTGTTCTCATTCCTGTCCTTGTGTTATGATCTTCGTGATGGTGGTGCGCCACACATGAGTACGTACGCGTACATTTGTTGGGTGACTTGCGAGGCCCGATCTTCCGTGGAGTTACCGGAAGTTATGATCATTGGGGTTGGGATGGGAGTATGCATGTCCATGGGCACTTGTCGTAGGATGAGCATGGGTAGGGTAGGGTAGCATATGGAGGGGGCTTCTATCCTATAACCTGGTGACTACTTCCCGGTTGGCAGAGGAAGTTTTATATAAGTGATAATTAAATTAAAACTTTGGGTGGTAATAAATACAAGATAATTAAAATGTGTGGGTTGTGCGCCTTCCGTCGGGAAGAGTTGCTGCCCTAGGTTGTGCACCTTCTGTTGAGAAGAGTAGCTGCCTTGGGTTGTGCGCCTTTCATCATGAAGAGTAGCTGCCATAGATTGTGCACCTTCTGTTGAGAAGAGTAGTTTCCTATACTAGCTTGGGCTTGTCGATGCCAAGCGACTCTCCATGATGTTAGCCCCTACACAGTAGCCTATTGAGTGTCTGACCAGGACCTATACTCCTTGCATTGTCTTAGGTTCTTGGTTCAACCATCATACTGTCTGGCGTGAGTGTTAGCCTTGGATGTTGTGCTTTCTGTGTGTTTGTGGTTGGATCATTATCTCCATCAGCACGGCGGGTGTGGACCTATGGGTGCCACGTGGTTGGGAGGCGTAGCTACCTTCACCACTGCTAGGGATCGGTGTACAGAGATGATCTTTTGTCCTAGTGCGACCGTTGCTGGATGTCTTCACTTGGTACTTCGGGTTCCGGAGTATGCTTTCTTGTGATTTATGCTTTCATTGGGATGTTTGTATATCATGTTTAGATGATGTTATTTTATTTGACGCATTCCCTTATTATGATGTTTAGCATATGATTAGATGCTGTGAATTATTGTATTAGCATATCTGTTGCTTATTGCTGTTTAGCATGTGATAGGTGATGTTATCTACTGTAGGATTATCTTATGCTTTACTACTAGCATGCTAGATTTCCTTATGCTTATATTGTTGCATGTTTTTAGTAGTGACGTCCCTATTATGATAGTACCGACGATTTGGTCGGTGGCTTGGGATGTTACGCACGGGGGATGGCTAGGACCCACGATGGTCTTATGATGCTATTGACGGTTGGGAGGAGCCACGCATTTATTTGGTTGTTTAGTTCTGAAATGTATTTTGTTTATTTCGATGTTTATTTCAGTATGTGCTTTGCTTTTATGTTTTAGATGGTTAGATGTTCCTCTTTCCTTGCTGTTAGTGCTCTCAAGTGTTCATTCCTCGATTTACGTGGATCCGGTACTCCCCGGTGTGGAGGTTTCCTTGTTTGTTTAGCCTTTTGATTGTGTTTTGTGTTGCGCTGATTTGTTCCCTTGCGTGAGATTGTATTTTCCTCATGCGAGACTGTTTCTTTCTCACGCGAGACTATTTTCTCCTCGCGCGAGACTATTTCTTCCTCGTGCGAAAGAATACACTTCCAGAGCAAGAATGTAGATCTTCGCGCGGCGCGTAGGGAATCCTCGCGCGAGAATGTTAATCCTCACGTGAAGTGCGCACTTTCTCGTGCGTAGCGGTGAAAGATCTCGCGTGAAACTCTAGACCAATTTTCTTTCTCGCGCGAGAAACAGGGGCTATCTAGGCTTGTCGGATGAAAGTTTGAAAGTTGGTTTTGGACACCGTTTTGATTTTTACACCTTCTTGGTTGAAAACAGATTTCGTAGGGGTTTAAAATATATCATTTAAGTATAAGTTGACAAATATGCGACAAATCATTTGAGATAGGTTTCAGACCTCTCAGAGATAAGTTATGGATTCTAGGAAATTTCAGGGCTTCAAAAATCTAGACTTAGCCAATTTTCAGGGCTTCAGGATTTCAGGCTTAGCCAAATTTTGGGATTCTGCATTTTACCCCAGCTTGGTGTTTTGTTGATGAGTGGTTGTTTCTTGTGCCCTCATCATGTGCGTTGTCTTTGTTGGCTTTGTTTGTGTATGTCAGTTTGGTAGTGGCATTTGGAGATTCGTTGGTTGCCGGGATTGTGTTGAAGTCTTCCGTTGCGATCATTGTGATCCCTCTATGATGTTGTCATGTGCATTCATACTTGTAAAAAAAAAAAAATCTTGGCTTGATTTGAATCCTTGTTTCCAAGGATCTCTGGGCGGGGCATTACATGGACCCACCTACCATGTGTCGTTAAGGGGCTTTCCTGCAATGTTTGAAGATCGTGCATTTGGAAAATGCAAGAAAGTGCCTACCGTGGATCTGGGTAAGATCTGACGGCACAAAAAGTTGTAGGCTGACGGAACAAAACATAAGGTTTTATCATTTTACTTTTTACATATTTCCACGACATTTAAATAATATTAAATTTGGGAACTAGTCATTGGGCAGGCTGGATATTTGAATTCAAATTTTTGGTGGGGCAAAAATAGGTAACATTCTGGTGACTTAAAGGGGATGCGAGCCTGCTATGCATAAAACCAGTGACCTAAAACATCCATTGGGCTATAGAGTCATAAAATTGTAGATCAGTGCACCATAAAACCCTAACCCTTCCTCTGCAATAGCAAAAAATTGAAAATCTGGAAAACCTGCCCTTTGCAACTGAAACCAGAGACTAAACGCCTTCTACAAAACACATGTGCTCGTGCACTTCTTGGAAAGCTGGAAAACAACTGAAAGGAAACTACTTTAATATGTATAGGAAAATCAAGCCCTCTTAGAAACATGGCTTGAGGTGGATCTCGTTGACTGGGATGGGCAAAACTTCACCATCAGGCTTGCTTAACTGAAAAGCATTGGCCTGCTTGCAACTGACAATCAGATAGGGACCACTCCACAGTGCATCAAATTTTGAGTGCCTTCCTAGTTTTGCCCTATCTACATCCCACTTTAGAACTAAATCACCCTCTCTGAAAGTTCTGACCCTAGCCTTCTTGTCAAAGATCTTTTTCACCTGCTATTGATGTGTCTCCAGGGTCTGCATGCCCTAATTTCTTCTTTCTTCCAGCTCCATCAACTCTACCATTCTCACTATGATGATATCATTGTCAATTAGCTCCAGTTGATGAGCTAGCTCTAGGGATGGGAACTCTAATGAAATTGAAAGCCTCACTTCTTTTCCATATACCAACATAAATGGTGAATTCCCTAATGACCTCTTAGGTGTTATCCTGTTAGCCCACAGTGCAGTCCTCAATTTCTTATGCCAACACCTTTGGTTATCTTCTATTGTCCTCTTTATGATCCTAATTAGATTCTTGTTGAATGAATCAACTAGACCATTACCTTGAGGATAGTAGTGTGAAGACGTGCTCAAATAGATATTATGGTCAACTACCCATGCACAAATCTAAGCTCCTACAAAAGACTTTGCATTATCTGAAATAATGGTTGAAGGAGCACCAAACCTGGTCACAATTCCATCAAGGAACTCCACAACTAAAGATTATGTGGCATCCTTCAATGCAACTGCCTCTATCCATCTAGTGAAGTAATCTGTAGTAGCTAGAATCCACTTGTGACTAGAACTAGAAGGAGGATTGATAGGGCCTATGAAATCCAATCCCCACTGAGGAAAAGGTTGTTCCACCTGAATGGGATGAAGAGGAATAGCTACAAGCTTTTGTTTTCCAGAGAAGAAGGCACGTTTCTCACATTTCCTCACATATTTATGACAATCATGAAATAGGGATGGCCAGTAATAACCAGCTCTCATGAGCTTCATTGTAGTTGTTCTAGCTGAGAAGTGACCACCATCAGGACCATCATGAATCTATTTGATCATTCTTTTAGCTCGCTCTATGTCAATGCATCTTAATAGGGCTCCATTTAAATCTTTCCTGAAAAGGATACCATCAACTATAACATAAGGAATTGATTGCAATCTATACTGTCTCCTTTTAGCTCTATCTAATCCTTGAGGATATCTGTTGCCTAATAAGAAACTCTTCATATCATCCATCCAGTTCCTTGGGTCATCATTTCTTGCCTATTGTTGCTCTATTAGTATCATTATGGCTTCCTCATTTGACTCTTGAGATGATATCATTTGTTTACACAATCCTTTCCCTCTTACCAACTTGGTAATCTAGATGTCAACATCATATTTCATCACTTTTGTAATCCAACCAACTCTTTTCTCACTAATATCTTTGCTCAAAAGGAAATCCTTCATGCTGGCATGAGGTACTAACAAATGAATCTTATTATGGGATAGGAGGTGTCTGAATTTCTTCAAAGCTTTGATGACTGCAAGGGCTTGCTTCTCTACAAAATTGTACTTGTCTTCATACTCTTTAAGCCCTTCACTAAAGAAGGCTATGGGCTGCTCCTCATCTTTGTCATTTGTTTGAGTTAGGACAGTAGAAATACCTGACTCACCACCTAGGGTATAGAGAATTAAATCCTTCTCAAAGTTTGGATTAATGAGAGTAGGGGCTGAGGCTATGGCTACCTTGATCTTTTCAAAACTTTCCCTCCCTTCCTTGGTCCATGCAAAGACCATACTTTTCTTGAGCATAACTGTAAGGGGTTTCACCATGGTAGCAAGATTAGGGATAAATCTTCTCACAAAATTTATCCTCCCAAGGAAACTTTACAGCCCTTTCTTGTGTTTAGGAAGAGGAAGAGCAATTATTGCTTTGTTCTCTCTGGA
The DNA here is from genome assembly GCA_028749045.1 of Cupressus sempervirens. Taxonomy (NCBI): domain Eukaryota; kingdom Viridiplantae; phylum Streptophyta; class Pinopsida; order Cupressales; family Cupressaceae; genus Cupressus; species Cupressus sempervirens. The sequence goes on from CM053789.1 coordinate 541,462,756, forward strand.
TCAATGGTTAAGCCATCTTTAGATACAATGTGTCCTAATAATTTTTCTTGATTAGTAGCAAAGACACATTTGCTTGGGTTAAGAGAGACCCCAAACTCTCTACACCTTGAAAATACCTATCTTAAATGATCAAAATGATCTTCCACATTCTTTGAATATACTGTGATATCATCAAGGTAAACTAATGCAAACTTTTCAATCATGTTCTTGAAGGCCATCTCCATTGCCTTTTGGAATGTAGCACCTGCATTAGTTAGTCCAAATGGAATTTTACAATAAGCATAGGTACCCCACTTGGTCATGAATGCAATCTTGTATCTATCAGACTCTTTGACCAGTACTTGATTATAACCAGAGAACCCATCAAGAAATGAAAATCTCTCTAAACCACTGACCTTGGACAAAATTTGCTCCATGGAAGGAAGAGGATGATGATCTTTAAGGGAATCTTGGTTAAGGTCCCTAAAGTCCACACACAATCTAATTTCTCCGTTCTTCTTCCTAATAGGGACAAGGTTTTCTACCCATGATGAGTGCTTGATAGGGAAAATTATATTGGCCTCAATCAATTTGGATAGCTCTTTTCTCATTAATGGCTCAATCTTGGGATTCACTGGCCTCTATTTTTGTCTTACTGGTCTGACATTATCAATTAAATCTATGGTATGCTAAAACAACCTTAGGTCAAAACCCTTCAAATCATCATATGTCGAGGCAAATATATATTAAATTCTTGACATAGATGAATAAAACTTTTATGCTCAATCTTAGAACATACCTTCCTCGTGTTTAAGGACTTTCCATCAGCAATCATGACTAGGGTGTGAGCATCTTCGTCAGTAGCTAGGTTCATGACTCTACCTCTTGCTTGGTCATCAGGATTAAAACATTCTCTAAGGTGATGAGACCCTTAGGCAACTTGTTGGAACTAAGATTAATGATTTGATCACCATACTGATCTTGCAATCTTGACTAATTTCTCTCTAAAAACTCTGCTTCATTATGCAAGAAGCTCACAATTTGTTCATCAGATTCAAACACCTGCCAATGTATGTTACTGTCAGGGATGATAGGCCATACTACCATCTTGATTTGTTGCTTCTTCTCCTCCCCAAGATCCTTTGGTACATCATGAGATGCACCTATTGTTGCAAGTCTATCAGCATGTTAATTTTCTTTTCTAGGGATGCTCTGAATATTAAATGCATTGAAATCCTCAAGCAAATCCCATACCCTATGTTTATAAGACTTGAGCAAACCATTCTTGGTGATATTCTAATTTCTCACTTGATTAACCACCAACTTACTATCTCCATACACATTTAAGGATTGAATTCCTCTTTTTTGAGCAAGTAGGAGGCCCTGAATCAAGGATTCATACTTGGCTACATTATTAGTACAACTGAATTGGAGCCTAAAGGAGAAATAATACCTTACTTGTGCAGGAGAAATCAACATCACACCAGCTCGTGATCCATTCTTATTTCTTAAGCCATCAAAGTACATACTCCATATCCTACTCATATCTTCTTTAGTCTCCACAAGGTTGGGGACTAGAGCATCCTTCTCTAATATACAATATGTACTAAGGCCTGTTTCAAGGGTTTCTGATATAGGATCAAACTGATATGCACTAGCCTATTCATCTAAGAGAAAATCAGGTATCTCTGCTAGGGAAGTAGCAGGCTCACTCACTATGTCATTCTCATCCACTTCTAAGATAGTGCAATTCATGTTGGTGAGGTTAGGGTTGTAGGGCTCGGTATGATGGAGGGCTAGAGGCTCTGCTCTGATTGAAGCTTTGGCTCCATATCTTGTTCTAAAAACATATATGACCAATCAGAAGATATGTAACCACCTATTTGGGCAGTGAAGTCTCTTGACATACAAATGGAAAAATGTGGCTTGACCTCAGCTACTGATATATCTTGAGTTATAGTATAACTAGGACATGCATGTAGGGTCATCTCTACATTCCTAAGGATCCCTATAGTCTTGATAGTACTACCATCTAACTGTAATACACCCTTAACAATGGGCTCATATTTCATCTCCAAAGCATCAGCAACACACCTAGGCATCATCGAACTACTAGCCCCTAAATCAATCATGCAATTGTGGACTAGTTTATCCCCTATAATTAGAGAAACATAGAATGGAGGAGGTCTGACCTTTTTACTTGTTTCTTCCTCCCTTGATAGTTGTAGTAGGCTTGTGGCACTTTCCATGCTAGGTGGTTGATCGTTTGGTTCAATACTCTCCAACTCTTGCTGCAACAACCTCTTTTGCATGGGTATAGTAGCAACACCATCCCACATGGAAATATTCAAATTTGTCTTCTTCATCTATTCTACCACAATGAATGGAGTAGAGGGCACTTTGGTAGAAGTCTTGGGGGCTATCCTTGTAGGAGGTTGAGATGGAACAACCAAAGGGTCACTCACATCCTTTCTGACATTACTTTGCCTTTGTTTCTGAAAAATATTTGATTGACCATCTACTGCTTGTTCATGGGGTATTGCATTTGAAGTTGAGGCCTGATTAGGAGGAGGAGGTGCAACATCTTCAATCACTCTTCTTTTGCTCCTAGTGTTGTGAGCAATGGAATCCTAGTTTACATTACAATGTTCTTCCATTTGATGATTCATAAAGGAGCAATCATCTTGTCCCTGCACATAGGAGTCATCTTTAAACTGGTCCTCCTTGTATGAATGTCCAACTGCAAGCTCTTGGATGGTCAAAGCCAAATAAGATTTAGCCTTCTGACACATGCAACGAGCATAAGAATAGTTACAAGAGGGACAAAAATCTTGATCATGGGCCATGTTATTATGAGGGACTATGGCCCTACTTTGGTTCACATTGGAGGTTGAAGCATGGCTACGCTGCCTATTTTGATCAAAAGAATTATTCCCATAATTATGATTTGGGGGCCTACCATTGTTTGGAGTTTGATATTGCAACTGATGAGCTTTACTACCTTGAGCTTCCCTTTCCAAAGTCACCACCTTGTTTCTTATTTTCTGCATCATAGAGAGACTATCCTCCAACTTCTTTTCTTGGCCCTGCAATCTCTTATCTATATTCAGCATCATAGATTGTATCATCTCCTTAATTTCATCTATTCCATTTGAAGATGTGGAAGGTTGAGGGACTAGAGCAAGGGATTGTGATGTAGAAGTTGTGGGAAGAGGAGCCATTGCTGGTTGATGGTTTGGGACATCAGGGAAAAAGGGCATAGGAGGCCTTGGAGCTAACTTCCCTCCTTGTATCAATATATTTTTTGCCCTTATTGCTATGTCATAAGCATTAGGCAAGGTATCTCCTCCCATAGTTTGGATTGTAGTAGCGATATCACTGTTAAAAGCTCTAAGGTAATGAAAAAAGGCATTACTAGGGGTAGGCTTCACTGAAATAGGTATTATATCCCATGTTTTTTGGAATCTATAGTTGAAATCAGTCATACATTCATGGGGGGCTCTTTTTATAGTGGTCAACTATTCTAAAAGTGATAGGTAATCACTTTTATCCTCAAAGTGTTTGCATAGTCTTGCTCCTAACCCATATCAATCTATTATAGAACCACGAGCCAAACCTCTATACCACTGTAGTGCTTTTCCTTTCAAGGATGAGGCTAGAAGCCTAACTACAACATCATTTTCTGTAATACCATGGATATTGCAGACATTTGCAACTTCTTGAATGTGCTTTGAGGGAGAGATAGAAGTTTCACCAATAAACTCTCGTATACTTTTAAGTGTAGCTATTGGTATGTCATGTCTTTGGGCCAATAAAAGAGGACTGCCACCATTAAAGGTGGCAAAAACATGAGCTCTGGGCTGTGCCATATAGACAAATGGTCTATTGATATGTATTGATGGCAACCTAGGCTGAGATCTAATAGTAGGAGGGGTAGAATTAGATGTTGTAGGTGTATTTGTTACTATTGCACTCCTAATTGGTGATAAAGATACTCTAGCCCTCCTTCTTCTAGGATTTGAAAATGGAAGCTCTTGGTACTGAAATTTACCTTTAGAAGATGCCCTTGTTTTAGCTTTGGGCATGAATTACTACAACTTTGGTTTGGAACCAAATGTGTTTGAAGCTCAGAGCCGCCAAGTACTTGAAGAATGAACATCTTGAAGGCTTGAACACCAAAGCCAGTACTATCTCCTCGGTATTAATCTTGAAATCTTCCTTCTTGACACCAGTAGACTTGAAATCTTTTGATATGTTCCACCAGGCATGCCAAAAACTGTTGTCACAGAGGTTTGTACCCTTGTCCAAAGTCTTACCTAAGGACAACCTTGTGAAACATGGAAACAACCTCCAAGCTGTGGGACTTGAACTGTGAGGTTGAATCTCTGGAGAAGGTTGGCTTCCTCTTACTATCAGGGTGCACCTAACTACTCTTGGAGAGGAAAGGGAGAAGGAATGCATGGAAAGCAAATCTACCTATTCTAACCTAAGGGAAACCAATCTTTTCTCATACATGCACTATTGAACCATCATGACACCAAAAGATATACACATTCAGACTTGTTTTAATCTAACAACCACACCTAGATCAAAAAACTCAGATGAATGACACAAGGAAAGAGAAGATTCACTTATATTATCATTCACAAGCCAGAAGAGATACAATCATGCAGATTGTAGATATCCACAAAACACCAATGAGAAGCAAATATTTCTTGCACTTTCACATTAATGGCTAAAGGAGATAAGGCAGAATGTCATATAGTTCAGAGGCAAAGGGAATTTACACTGAAGATTTGCAGAGCAATATCAGAGAGGCACTTGGAAGCATTTGATTATGCCTGGCACCATAAATGGCATTTAATATTACAAAAGCACAGACAATAAAAGAGTTGATAAAAACCCTAGCGACACTGTACAAAAAGACCTCTACTTCAAATAAGGTATTTCTCATGAAGCGTTTATTTAATATGAAAATTGTAGAAGGTGGATCTATTGCAAATCATTTAAATGAGTTTAATACTATTACTAATCAGTTATCTTCTGTGGGTATCAATTTTGATGAAGAAATTAGGGCTCTCTTGATTTTGTGTTCTTTGCCTGAAAGCTAGAATGGCTTGGTAATGGTGGTGAGTAATTTTGTTCCTAGATCTAGTACCCTAAAATATGATGATGTGATCGGTGTTGTTTTGAGTGAGGAAACTCATAGGAAATCCTCAGGTGGATCTACATTAGGAAGTGCTTTGAATGCATAAAGCAGGTGCAGAACGACTGAGAGAGGAAGTAATTCTGGAAATCATGAAAAGTCAAGAGGAAAGTCAAAGGGGAAAAGGTCTCAATCAAGAGGACCGAACGACTACTGGTACTATGGGAAACTAGGTCATAAAAAGAAAGATTACTGGACTCGAAAGAAAAATGAAGGAGATAAATCAAATGGAGACAAGGAGGAAAATGTGGTAAGTAACAAATCCAAAGAGGATGTTTTTCTTCTGTCTTTAGAAAGTGTTGATGATTCATGGGTTTTAGATTCTGGTGCTTCATTTCATGCTACACCTCATATAGGTTATTTCATTGATTATGTCCAAGGGGATTTTGGACTTGTTTATTTAGGGGATAATGAACCCTGTCAGATTTTTGGAAAGGGAAAAATTAAGATTAAGTTGTAGAATGGGAATCATTGACTACTACATGAGGTAAGACATGTTCCAAGGCTGAGTAGGAATTTAATTTCAGCAGGGCAACTTGGTGATGAGGGTTGTGTAGTTACTTTTAATAATAAAAATTGGAAGGTTTCAAAAGGTTTCCTTGTAGTAGCAAAAGGTGTGAAAGTAGGCACTTTATATCTTTGTACAAGTCATATTGTTCCTTCTACTTTAATTATTTTAGAGAAAAATAAATGTTTAGGAACAATTGCTGCAGTTGAGTAGGGAGAACAAATAGCTGCTATAGATTTTGATACAATGCTATGGCACAATAGACTTGGGCACATGAGTGAGAGAGGTATGAAAGTACTTCATTCAAAGAAAGTTTTACTAGTTCTGAAATGTGTTAGTATGGATTTTTGTGAAAGTTGCATGTATGGAAAAAAAAAGAGAGTGAGCTTTGTGAAGACTGGGAAGGAAAACAAAAAGGAGAAATTAGAGCTTATGCATACCGATGTATGGGGACTGGCTCAAGTATCTTCCCTTGGTGGCTCTCATTATTATGTTACATTTATTGATGACACAACTAAAAAAGCATGGGTTTATTTCCTTAGACAAAAATTTGATGTATTTCAAACTTTTAAGAAATGGAAATGCTTGGTTGAAAATAAGACTGGTAAGAAATTAAAATGTCTTAGATCTAATAATGGTGGTGAGTATTACAGTCATGAATTTGAAGGTTATTACTCCACTACTGGTATTCATAGATAGAAAACTGTTTCGAGGACTCCACAAGAAAATGGAGTGGCTGAACGCATGAATAGGACTATAATGGAGCATGCACGGAGCATAAGGTTGCATGCTGGGTTGCCCTTACACATGTGGGTAGAAGTTACCAATATTACTATATATTTGATTAATAGAGGTCTTTCTACTCCTTTGGGTTGTGGTATTCTAGAGGAAGCATGGACTGGTAAGAAGGTGAGTTATTCTTTTCTCAAGACCTTCGGTTGTGAAGCTTTTGCTCAGATAGACTTTGAAAATAGAACCAAGCTCGAAGCTAAATCAAAAAAATGTGTATTTTTTGGATATGGAATTAATGAATTTGGCTGTAGGCTTTGGGATTTTAAAAATTAGAAAATTTTAAGAAGAAGGGATGTCATATTGAATGAGAAAGTGTTGTACAAGGATCTGTTGCAGCAACATGAGAAGAAAGAAGATGATTATGTAGTGTTGGATGATACTCCAAAAGTTGATGTTCTAGCCATTCCTCATGATGTGCAACAACTGCAACAAAAAATACCACACACACCAATGAATGTTAGATGGTCAACAAGGCAAATTAGACCTCCACAAAGATTTTCTCCCTCTATGTATTCAATTTTACTTACTAATGCTGGTGAACCTAAATGTTATGATGAAGCTATGCAGGTGGATACTAAGATTTAGTGGGAGTCTGCAATGAAAGATGAAATGGACTCTTTGCTGAAGAATAAGACATGGGATTTATGCAAGTTGCTTGCAGGTAAAAAGGCTTTATAGAATAAGTGGGTTTATAGGTTAAAAGAAGAGGATGGGGGTAAGAAAAGATTTAAAGCCAAGTTAGTTGTGAAAGGATTTGCACAGAACAAGGGAATTGATTTTGATGAGATATTTTCTCTTGTTGTTAAAATGACTTCTATCTGTACTATTTTAAGTCTTGTGGCTACTGAAGATTTGCATTTAGAGTAGCTTGATGTTAAAACAACCTTTCTTCATGGTGATTTGGATGAAGAGATATATATGGCTTAGCCATAGGAATTTGTGGTCAAAGGTAAGGAGAACTTAGTGTGCAAATTGAAATTTTTTTTATATGGCTTGAAGCAAGCACCTCGACAATGGTATCTAAAATTTGACATTTTTATGCATGATCATGGATATAATAGGTGTCATTTAGATTACTATGTTTATTTTAAGAGGTTGGATGATGATAGCTACATTATTTTATGTTTATATGTTGATGATATGCTTGTAGCTGGGTCTAACATGGACCATATTAAGGGGCTAAAAATCCAATTAGCACATGCATTTTCTATAAAGGATTTGGGGGCAGAAAAACAAATCCTTAGTATGAAGATTTGCAGAGATAGGAAGAACAGAACATTGACACTATCTCGAGCTGATTATGTGGAGAAGGTGTTGCAACATTTCTCTATGGAGAATGCTAAAGTTGTCAGCACACCTTTACCTAGTCATTTGAAGTTGACTAAGGAGATGTGTCCCAAGACACAGGAAGAGGAGGAAAAGATGTCCAAGGTATCCTATGCTTCAACTATAGAAAGTTTGATGTATGCTATGGTATGTACCAGGCCATATATTGCATATGTAGTGGGAGTTGTTAGCAGGTATATGACTCATCTAGGAATTGAGCATTAGAATGCAATCAAATGGATTCTCAGATATTTGAGAGGAACATCTAATAAGTTTTTACACTTTGGGGGTTGTACTACTAATTTACAAGGTTATGTTGACTCAAATTTGGCAGGGGATATTGATACCGAGCAAAGTACTACAGGTTATGTCTTTACTATTGGAGGGGCAGCTGTGAGCTAGGTTTCTAGGTTACAGAAGATTAATGCTCTATCCACTACAGAGGCAGAGTATGTTGCTACTATAGAAGCAACCAAGGAGATGATATGGCTTTAGTTCTTCTTAGAAGAATTGGGACATCCTCAAAAGGATAATTATTTGTTCACAGATAGTCAGAGTGCCATTCATCTTGCAAAGAATTTTGCTTTGCATTCTAAGACCAAACACATATAATTGCGGTACCATTTCATTCGGTCAGTTTTGGAGGATGGACAGTTAAAGTTGGAGAAGATACATACAAATGAAAATCCAATAGATATGTTGACAAAGGTAGTAACAAGGGAGAAGTTGAACTCCTCTTCAACTTTGGTTGGTCTTCTAGACTGAATATGAATAAAAGAACAGTCGAGTCTAGGGTGGTTTGATCTAGTGGGAGCCCCATGTGGTAGTGGTATTGCTACATGATCAGTCTCCAAGTGGGAGATTGTTGTTTAGTGTGGACCTTGATTAGTCCCCAAGTGGGAGATTGTTAAATTGTGGTGATTGATTAGGAAAGTACTGTACATACTTCATAAATTCTTTGGGGTTTGGGGCATTGCCTTGAAATTTTTTTTTTTGGGCTATGGTCAACATATGGCTAACATATGGCCAACATGTTGTAACCCTAAAGTGGCATAAAAATACTCGTATAAAATGGCTTAGGGTTAGGTATTTTTTCATTAAGTTGTGATGCAAAATTGGTTCTTACATCAGTATTGAGCTGTAAGGGATTACAGATTGTAATCAAGTTATAATCACTGGATTGTAATAAGATCGAACTTGCTATTTGGTGGACATAGCCTAGGGATTGGGTGAACCACGTTAAATCTTGGTGCCTTGTGTTCTTTTCTATGTGATCTATTATTTTTTGTTATTGGTTATATTTGCATGTAGTTGTTATTTCTGTCTGTGGTTTAATCCTAACACTAACATGGCAGAAGTATCTCCAAGAAGAGAGGGAGAAGATGAGGAAGAAACCCATTGAAAATTGGAAAGCCATGGTGACTAAGGTATAGGAACAGTAATTACCTAAAGATTATGAAATTAAATTACACAAGAATTTAGGCAAAGCTTAAAACAAAAATATATAGATGCGGCCACTTATACTAAAGAACTCCAGAAGTTGTGCTTGAGAGAAGGGATCCAAGAAGAGCCTCTTAAGGTGGCTAGGTATCTAGGTGGGTTGAAGTGGAATATACAAGAAGAAATCAATCTATGGACACCTACACCAATCCATAAGTGTTTCTAATTGGCACTAAAAGTGGAAGAGAGGAATATAAAGAAATCAGACACCAACTTTAGAGGCAAAGGTAGGGGTAGAGAGGGTAGGAATGAAAGAGGTTATGGTGATAGAGGTTCATATTCAAGGACCTAAGGGGAAACTAAGTTAACTAAACAACAAGAAGGGAACTCAAATAGAGGGAGATTTAGTAGGAGAAGAAGCTTAACAGTAGTGGAAGAGGAAGAAGCAATAACCAAGGTAGAGGATCCTACTTTGCAACTATGAAGTGCTATAATTGCAACTAGATGGGACACCCTACATATAGGTGCCCTAAGAAAGATTCTACTTCCCAAGGGAGTGTAAAAATGGTCAATTATGTACAAGAAGAGTCCAGTAACAGTAACAAACCATTTGAAGTGCCCTTAGAATCAGAAGAAGGGGAAATTTGATGATAAGGAGGACATTGATTAAAGAACCCATAAAAGAAGAACCAAGCCAAAGGAGAGCACTATTTAGGGTGAAGTGAAAGATGATGGAAAAAGTGGGTAAGGTAATCATAGATAGATAATATTGTACCAGAGGAGGCATCTAGCAAATTGAATATGAAAATAATTCCACAATAATCCCTATAAAGTTATATGGCTCAACAAAGGGAAACATGTACTTGTAAGTGGACTAGCATGGGTGGAATTTTCAATAGGAAGGTATAAGGACAAAGTATTATGTGATATTATACCTATGGGTTCATGCCACCTTCTACTAGGAAGACCATGATAATTTGATAGACAAGACATGCATGATGGAAACACAAATGCACCCATTCAAGAAATATGGTATGACATTCAAGATTCAATCCTTAATAAAAGAGGGAGACATAAAATATTTAAGTCCTATAGTCCTTATGGTGGGTGAAAAGGAGTTCCTAAAGACTTTGGAGGAAGGAGAAGGAGTAGGGTTTGCTTTAATGTTGAAGCCTAAACAAGAACTTGCTGACAAGGTAGAAAAGAAAACAAAGCTACCTAAGAAAGTGCAAGAAATGCTTGATTAGTACAAAGGCATTGTTAGTGATGGACAACCTACTACCCTACCTCCCAAGAGACCTGCTAGCCATCAAATTGACTTTATTCCAGGAGCCACCCTTCCCAACAAAGCTTTCTATAAAAGGACCCCTCAAAAAAATGGAAAAAATGCCAAGCAAATCCAAGAACTCTTAGACCAAGGCCTCATTAGGAAAAGTATAAGCCCTTGTGTTGTACCTATTGTTTTAGCACCCAAAAAGGGGGGAACTTGGAGACTTTTTATTGATTCAAGATTCATTAATAGGATCACCATTCGGTATAGAATCCCAATACCTAGGATTGAAGACCTAATGGAATGTTTAGGGGAAGAAAAGTACTTTACCAAGATAAATCTAAAAAGTGGCTATCACCAAATCAGGATAAGGGAAGGGTATGAGTGGAAAACAAATTTCTAGAAAACAAAAGGTTTGTATGAATGGATTGTAATGCCATTTGGCTTACTAATTCTCCCTCTACCTTTATAAGGCTTATGAACGAGGTATTGAAAGACTACATTCGTAAGTTTGTTGTTGTCTATTTAGATGACATGTTGATTTTTCAGTAAAACTAGGGAGAAGATTATTAAACATTTGAAATTTGTTTTCAAGAAATTACATGAGGAAAAGCTAATGATAAATTTGGAGAAGTGTGACTTCATCAAGTAGGAGCTAGTGTACCTCGGGTTTGTTTTGTCTTAAGGGAATCACAAGATGGATCAAAGTAAAGTGGATGCCATCCTAAATTGGCCTACTCCCAAAGTTGCAATAGAGGTGAGAAGTTTTCATGGTTTGAACCAATATTAAAGGAAGTTTATTTAACATTTCATTGATATTTGTGCTCCTATGTTAGACAATATCAAAGGTGGAATGAAGACAAAGTTCCATTGGAATCCTCAAGCAAACCATGGATTTGAAACACTCAAGAAGAGGATATCTACTTAGCCCATTCTCATTCTTCCTAGTTTTGACAAACTTTTCATAGTGGAGTGTGATGCTAGCAATATGGTTGTTGGGGCAGTCCTAAGCCAAGAAGGGACACCAGTGACTTTTCATAGTGAGAAGCTCAATGATGCAAAAAGGAAGTACTCTTCCTATGACTTAGACTTATATGCTCTAGTACAAGCTCTAAGAAAGTGGAGGCAATATTTGCTTCCAAAGGAGTTTTTTGTAAACTTAGTAGCCCTTAGTTTCCATTACTCCCAAGATAAACTTAGTAGCAAACATATGAAGTGGGTGGAATACCTAAAAGCTTACACTTTTAACATCAAGCATAAGAAATAAATACAGAATAAGGTAGCTGATGCCTTGAGCAGGAGACTCCTCATAGTACAAGAGGTTCAGTTGAATAACATTTGTATTGACAACTTCAAGGACCTATATGCTGATGATGAAGTTTTTATACATTTACAAGGTATGTAAGGAGTACAAGAACAATTTCCATGGTGAATTTTCAGATTACACTTTGCAAAATGATTTATTATTTAAGGGGAGTCAACAATATGTTCTTAGGGGATCAATGAGGAAAATTTTGATTAAAGAAAAAAATAGTGGGGCACTTAGTGGTTATTTTGGAGTTAATAAGACTCAAGAGTTAGTCACTAGATTCTACTTTTAGCCTAAAATGAATAGGGATATTAGAAAGTATGTTGAATGTTGTTTGGTGTGTCAAAAGCAAAAGACACATCTTCCAATGCAAGCCTTTATCAACCCCTTCCAATTACTAGTAGGCCATGGGAGTGCTTAAGTATGAACATTTTGGTAGGGTTACTAAGGACCAAGAAAGGGTTTGACAGTATTTAAGTTGTAGTGGACAGAATTAGTAAAATGTCACATTTTATACCTTGCAAAACAATCCACGATGCTTGTCAAGTTGCACATTTTTTCTTCAAGGAGGTGGTATGAATTCATGGCTTACCTTAAAGTATTATTTCAAACAGGGATACAAAGTTCATGACCTATTTCTAGAAAACCTTGTGGCATAAGCTAGGCAGAAATCTATCCTTTGGATCTGCCTATCATCCTCAGATAGATGGTCAAACCGAGGTAATAAATAGGAGTCTTGGCAACTTGCTAAGGCATCTTACAAAGGAATATGGACAAGTTTAGGATCAACTCAGTGGGCAAGCTAAATATGCATACAATGATACAGTCAATAGGTCAACTAGTTAAAGTACGTTTGAAATTGTTTATGGGTTACATCTTAGAGGGGTGTTTGAACTAAGGGAGTTGAAAGATGGTGCAAAAGGAAGTGGTAATGCTGAGGAATTTTCCCATTATATGAAGGAAGTTCATGAAACAATAAGAAATACTCTAATTGAAAATGCTAGGAAACTCAAGCATTGGATAAATGACAATAAAAGAAATGTATAATTCAAAGTTGGGGATCTTGTGATGGTTCATCTACACAAATCATGGTTGTAGTAGGGAGTTCCCCACAAGCTTCATATGAGAAGTTTGGGACCTTGCACAATACTGACCAAGTATGACAACAATGCCTATAGGGTGGAGCTTCCTAGAGATATTGGGTTATCACCAATTTTCAATATTGTTGATCTGGTTAGGTACAAAGGCCCTACTCCATATGTTGATCATATACTTAAGTCATTCAAGATGTAAAAGACTTGAACTTAACTCCTCCACCACCTAAGATAGTTGAAAAGGTATTTGGCTAAAGAGTTTACAAGAAAACTAGGACAAAGACTTACTGGGAGCATCTTGTAAAGTGGCATGGAAAAGATGATGTAGATGATACTTAGCTCAAAGAAGAAAACTTCAAGAAGTTGGGTATAGACTTCAGCTTGCTCAATCCAAGGATGGAATGAACTCTTTGTGTTTGGGGGAGTATGGTGTAGGAGCACCTAGGCTAACTCCCAGTCCTAGTTCCACATTTTTGTTTTTGGTTTATATTGACCTTATCCAAATCAGTTTGGTGTATTTTGACCTTAGAAGGTCATGTGAGTTTGCTCCTAGGTGGATTTGGCTAGGCTTAATCATTCTAGATGTTTTTGCTTACCTTGTGTTTAGGGTTTTAGGAAGTAAGATTATGGTTATTGGTCTTATACCCTAGAGGTCTAGAGAAAGTTTGGATTTGAGTTTAAGTTTTCTTCTAGGGTGTATTTACATCTTTTTGCATAGGTTGGAGGTCATATGTTGTCATTTGGTACAATTTTGGGAAAGATGTCAATTTGTTGGAAAAGTTGTCAATCAGGTCAAAGTGGTCCAAACCATGTGAGTTGATGCTCTAAAGGTTAAATAATGCCTAGACATAATAAAGAGACCATAGTAGACCAATTTGGAAGTTTCCAAGTGATAAATGTCAAAGTTTCTAGAAAATGTCAAAATGTTGTCAGCAACTTTGAAAAGTTGCATGACAACATTGTGACAAAAATGTTGCATGTCATGGAAATGGAGTTGACAGTTATGATAATTGTCTAAAAACTTTTTAGGTACCTATAAGACCATGAAGGAGACCCATTTCAGGGGTTGGATTTGGTAATAGATGAATTCTTAAACTAAAAGCCACAAAAATGTTGTTCCAAAATTAACAGTTTTGGTGCTTTTCATTGCATGAGTACTTTAATGGATTGAAGGAATTTTATTTTCATTTGATCCTTGTAGCTCATGTTAATACCATACACTTTGGTTTAGATTGAAAGTTAATGAGAGTTCATTTTTTTATAGTTTAAAAATCATTTGTATATAGCTAGTTTGTTGATCCTATTTTGATATTTTTTGTGAAACATGGCTCCCCCATGAATCCTTACTGTGGAATCATTATGTTCTTGAGGGATGTGGAAGTGGAGTCCTTGTATAGTTTACATAGCAAAGGAGAAGTATGTGCACACTTGATTTGTGTCACACTCTAAACCCTTCTATCCAAGGTATTCCATGAGTTCAGAATGCTTGGATGCTGGTTTAGAGCTCCCTATCCATAGAGTGCAAGAGAGTATGATTTGAATACAAGGGCTCTCAGCTAAGCCTCAGGAATGCTCTTCTTGATACTAAATCATGCAATGAGAGGTTCTCTTAGAGATGATATTCAAGAGTGCAAATTCCTACAAAGGATGCCTCAATAATGCAATGCAAATGCAAACTAAACTAGTGTGAATATGCAAAATGCAACTATTCTAAGCAAGGATGAGAGTGTTACAAATCCAACTATTGAGCTATGTGATTTAAGCTATTGCAAAATGAAATCTAAGCTACATTCAACATGATTCTAAGCTAAAATGTTATGGTATGAGAGAATGTAGACAAGAAATAGAAGTTCTCCACAAAAAAGCCCTCAAGAATTCGAATGGTAAACTTGCAGCATAAAAATACTCAAGAGTGTAGATCCTTTGAGAGGGAAAGCTCTCTCTCTTTTAAAGTTGTATGGATAGTAGAGATCAAAGTCAAGACAATGGAAGATCAATGATGGAGTTTGAAAATGAGAGGGATCCATGTGCACACACAAGTCAACCAATAAAATACAAGTTGACTTCCCATATGAGACAAAAGTCACAAACCCTTCTCTTTTAATTTGAAAAATAGAAAAAGGACTTTATGTGTGCACTTTAAGTGGGTTAGAACAATGGGGTCTTTTATTTAATTAAAAGGGGACATGTATAGATGAGAGCAAGCCTTAAGAGATGATTTAGTAGAGGCCTAACGAGAGATGGAGTGGCAAACAACTGGAGCAACGTATTATCATGGGGTATATTTATTGCAGTCCTTGCGAATCGATGGGTGTCCATGTACTTAGAGAGAGCTAGGAGATCAAAGGGTGTGGTGCAGGCACCAGACAGGAGACAGGCTCCACCACTAGGGCCACCACCAGCTATAGAGGGTGTGAGTTAGTCATAGGCCAATTTTGACAGTTTTGATTGTTCTCCCAATATTTTTGAGACAAATATCTAGATTTTGGATCTCACATTTGTATATGTACTATGACACATTGATATAAATATGAGATACTAGATTTGATCGATAGATTTGTGTACTTGTCTCATTTTGATGGATGTTTTAACATTTTAAGTGTTCATGTGATGTTTTAGTTTCTATTTCTTACTCATGTATGCGTTGCATGGATACTTATGTGTATATGCTTATGTATCTCTCTCATGTATGATGTTTTAGATCTCATGTGTATGATATATACTTATGTTTTTGAAACATGTGTCACTTGGATAGATCGAATATGATTTTTAGATTAACCCTTTATGATGATAGGATAGAAAAATATAAATGAAGCAAAAAATCAAGAAGGTGAAAAAGACACAATAAAGAAGAAAGCAAAGAAAGATATGAAAGCAATCAGCTTATTGTAAGGAAACTCAGGTGTAGAAACAACTTCCTACACTAATCTCATAAGGAAAGTATGATGCAAATCCTATTAAAATATTCTACACTTGCAGATTCAATATCATGTAAACAACAATATTATAGCCAACCATGCATATAGAAAATAGACAAAGAAAGGAACACATAACACAAGGATTTGCCGGTGGGGAAAAACCTTTCGGTAAAACAACCCCACCCCTTCAGAACCTGCATAATGTATTATCTTCAACACAAGGTTACAATACACTTGCAATGCAAGTTCAACATCGACAACAGAAGACTCCAGTAGCTACTCGCAGTACCAACAATACACCTTTTTCGCATTGCTTCTCTTCGCAACCCTAAAAATGCTTATAACATGCGCTTTACTTTAGGGCTACTCCCAAAGGTAAACCGTATTAGGGTTTTACCATTCTCTGAGAAAATAGGAACCCCAAAATTTTTTTCCCACTATTGGGGTAGAGTGTATAGTACTCAAATATCTTAGTTGCCACATGTCTTCACCTGTCATTGAATCTTCCTAACATAGCTCTTACATGTCATAGGAATCCTTCATAACCATTTTAGCCATGATCTTCTTACACACAATTCAAGATGTCAACACATCAACATTATTTGCAAGAAATACATTTTACAAAACAAGTAATAAGAATAGGAATTATACAAGGTTGAGACACCTTATTCCTAACACTTATATGTTTGCAAAAAAATATATGAAGAGAGAGCTCTCCCCATATGCAAGAATGAAAGACTATACTAGAGAATTATCCTATAATGCAAGCTAATATGCAAAGTGGTTCACCAAAATATTTAGACTCTTAATTTCATCATTGAGTGTTTATTTAGGGACATCATGAGATCATACAACCATCACTAGTATAACTATGAAGATATGAATATGATCGATATTAGATAGGAATGTGGAAATTCAATCCAAGCATCAAAGACATGTAAGTCAAGATGAATGTGTGATTAGATTCCCTAAGTATGATTTAGCAAGATTACACCTGTATTAAGGCATAAGCACCAGGATAACCCTTAAGTGCAATCTTGCAAAAATAGTCAAGGATGATACATTTGTAAGTCAAAGTGTCAAATAGGACAAGCATGAATGCTTTAAACACTGTAGACAAACAAAGTATACCCACAAGTAGAAATCAAGAAAACATGCCCCATGCCCCCAATCTTCTAGTCAATGACATCCTTGAAAGACTATTAGAGAGAGAACATATATCAAAGAAATTGTCATAGATAGCACACAAATAAAATAAAGTTCAACATAGGTCAATCATTTAAGTGTTTAAGTGCATGTGTGTAAGTCACTTGGCCATTTCTTCAAGACTTGATTTTGATAGTGAAAAATATCGCGAGACATCCTAGACTATAGGTAAACTATTGCAAAGTGTTGAGAAACACTTGATGTCAAGTTAGGGGTGGGTAGTGTTGACAAAAATTATTTTGTGAGTTGGAAAAGAAACCTTAATGCATAAGGAAACCTCAATAGGCTAAGCAGTTGTGCCTCCAAGATGAGGACAAGAAATAATCCCAAGGTAGGAAATGTGTTGCAAAGTGGGTGATTGAGACCAATAGAAATAGATGCAAGGGTCTCAAGTAGCACTTGTTTCTAGGTTTTCACCGCTTGACAATTTTTTTAGGACTTTTTTCAAATTTTTTTGTATTTTTGAATTTTTGATTTTTTTGGTGGTACATCAAAGTTCCTATTGCTAGGTCAAATCTGATTGAAAAGCTCATTGTTGAAGATCAAAGAGGGAGATTGTTGGATAGAAGGAAGATTGTTGTTAAAAGAATGTTTTCAATCATTATTTTGTCATTGATGTAAAACATGCTACTTGTAGGAATGATATTTTCTTATAAGATCTCAGTACTTTCATTCAGTTGATTGATGAAGAGGATTTGATCAATAAGATGTAACAAGAGTACCTCAGGGAAAGGTTGAGTTATGATGTTGTAATGAAGTGCAAGGATCAATTAAGACAATGGTTAAATGATGTATTGATAACACACTCAAGGATATAAAGGTTGGTCACACTTAGAAACTTTGGAGGAAGAAGTTGTAACAAGGTTGATTGCAAAGCTTAAACTAAGATCTTTAGTGGGTGCCGAGCAAGTTAGTTGAAGCTAAGCAAATTCTCAGATGGAACTAAGTGACAAAAAATTCTAGTGTGTGCTGAGTGATCTTTAGGTGCTGAGTGATCTTCAAGTGCCAAGTAATCTTTAGGTGTTGAGCATTAGGAAAAACACAGTTGATGCTGAGTAACACAGTATGTGTCGAGCACTCATATTTCAATAGTGCCGAGTTGCTGCATTATTTCAAATAACATAGATTCACCAAATCTAAGCTGGCATAGTGGTTACATTGAATTTTGTGAATGAGTTGGAGGATAAGGATGATGAGTTGGTGGCACAAAATCCTATGTAAACCATTTTTGAGCAAATTTTAAAGGATTATTCAAGAAGTTTCTAGAGGAAACAAAATATGGGTTAGATGTAATGAATCTTACCTAATCCACACGAATTGAAATTGAAGAATGGAAGAATCAAGTGAGAAAAAGAACTCCAAGACTTCTATTTAAGAAGTCATAGACCAAGAAGCAAAGAGTTACTGATACTGTTGTTGCTGAGGAGCCACATTTGTGATAATAGTTAGAAGGGTGTCAATGAGGAGACATCTAGGAGAAGGAAGAGCACAAAGGCTCTACTTCTACAAGTGGTCATAAAGAGATGATTGCACTGGTACATTGAGCATAAAGACTCAAGGAGACAAAGCTTGAAATGAGGGCAAGCTATCAGAGTTGCAGAGATTGAAGGTCAGGCAAGAGTATGAGCTGAGAAGTGATCTGAGATCTGCAAGATAAGTTATATGTTGTAGTCAGGTCAAAGATTTTTTCTAATACTCTCTAGCAATTGTATTAGATCTAAAAATCCTATGGACTTAGGTTGGCCTAAAAGCCATTTGTAAATTCTTTAACTGGGTGGCATTCCAAGGGAATGTTCTAAAGTCCTCTAATCAGGACCACTTCTAACAAGGTGGTTAAATCTTCTAACAAGGTCACATTTGATAGTGTGTTGTAAGCCTTTAACAGGGCAAGCCTTTCATAGGTCATCACTTCAGAAGAGAGAGAATTGAGTAGCATGTTACTGGTGGTTTTTCCCAAATTGGGTTTCCACGTAAATCATTGTGTTATGTGTTGATTTCTTATGTGTTATGCTTGCATGTTTATTTACAATAACTTGTTGATTAGTAAAGTTAAAGCTTAGGTGAATGAATAGTTGAATGAGCTCACTATACTTAGTGAAAAGTTTGAAAAGGATATTTGGACCTTGAACAACTGATTCACCCCACCCCCCCCCCCCCCCCCCCCTCAGTTATTCTAAAGCATTTCTAACAATTGGTATTAGAGCCATCTGCTGATTTAGTTTCAAGGTACTAGAAGTAGGAAGATCAAGATGTCCAAGAGAGAAGTTCCCAAGCTTAACAAAGACAACTTTGCTGCATGGTAGAGTTTGCTGAAATTGCACCTTGGATCAATAGGTGACTATGCACAAACCTCAATAGGAATAGAACATGTAAGTCCAGTAGGACCTCTTACTAGAAATGATTTAAGTAAAAAGAAGGAGCACAATCAAGAAATGTTGGAGATTGCTTCTGCACTCAATTATGTAGAATATGATGATATCAAAGACTATGACACTACATTCAAGATGTGGAAAGCCTTGTCAGATATCTATGAAGGAGATCAGAATGTCGAGAGAGCAAAGAGAGAAAGTCTAAGAGGAAAGTTTGATGACATGAAAATGGAGGAAGGTGAAAATGCTGCTTAGTATGCTGCAAGAATGAAAGAACTGGTAAGTGCAATAAGAAGTCTACGTAGTCAATTGGAAGAAGAAACAGTCATCAACAAATACTTAAGAACTCTTATCCCTATCTATGCTATTAGATTTTTATCCATACAAGAACTAAGGTGTGTACAAGGAAACACACTAACCTTTGAAGGAATAGTGGGAAGACTTACTGCATTTGAGCTATCCAATTTTGATAACTACAAACCTAAGAACCTTGAATCTACTTTCAAGGCCAAGATGACAATAAAAGACATTGAGGAGGAAGCATCAAACAAGAAGAGAAGAAAGGGAAAACATGCATCCAGTGATAGTAGCGTAGATGAGGAAGATGTGGAACAATTAGAAGCACTACTGGCTAGGAGATTCCATAGAGGTAAAGGTAAATTCAAAGGTAAGCTCCCTATCATATGTTTCAATTTCAATGAAGTAGGTCATATTGCTGGAAGATGTCCATAGAAGAAGAACTAAAATGAAGGAAACAAGTACAGGAATAAGAGAGATGATGATAGCAAATATTACAAGGAGAAAGGAAAAAGATGCTACATTGTTGAAGAAGATTCTGATGAGAATGATGATGAAGTAGTCTATGTGGCCATGAAGGATGAATCAGATAAAGATGAACCAACAACATTGGTTACCTGTGTGAACAAGAATGACAAGTGGATCATAGATAATGGATGCTCACATCACATGATAGGAGATAAAAGTAAGTTCATTACCTTTACTCAATATGATAGAAATAGTGTTAGATTTGGAAATGATGCTCCATGTCAAATCAAAGGAAAAGGTTCTATTAAGCTCACAGAGAAAATTTCATGTGATAATGCATACTATGCTGAAGGATTGAACTACAACTTTTTGAGTGTATCATAGTTAGGCAATGTAGGTTGCAAAATAGAATTTGGAAACAAAACTACCAAGATCTATGACACTGATGGAAAGATAATAGGAAAAGGTGAACAAACTAGAAGTAATCTATTTTACCTAGATATGGAAGATGTAACATGTCTTGCTGTTAGACTTGATGATGTTTCATTGTGACATAAAAGGCCGTGTCATGTTAATTTTGATAATCTGATCAACATTAGTAAGAAGAACAAAGTTAGAGAGTTTCCCAAGTTCAAGAAACCTAAAAACACAATGTGCAAACAATGTCAACTAGGGAAGATGACTAAGTCTAGTTTCAAAAGAAAAACATACACTTCCAATGAAGTACTAGAGTTAGTCCATACAGACTTATGTGGTCCAATAGAAGTGCAAAGCTACCTAGGAGACAGATACATAATGTTATTTGTAGATGGCTATTCCAAGATGATGACTGCTATGTTTTTAAAGCAAAAATCTAATGCATTTCAAAAGTTAAAGTGGTATTTGGCCAGAGTTGAGAATGAAACTAGAAGGAACCTGAAATGCCTAAGGTCAGACAGACGAGGTGAGTTCACATCAAAAGATTTTGAAATATTTTGCAATGAAAAAGGTATTAAAAGGCAAACATTAGCACCAAGAACTCCACCACAGAATGGTATTGCTGAAAGAAGGAATAGTTCAGTGATTGACTATGCTAGAACCTTGATGATGGAGAAAAATGTTGCACTAAAATACTAGAGAGAAGCTGTAAGTACTATAGTCTACATACTGAATAGAGTTCAAGTCAAGAAAGGTACAAATGCAACAACTTCTGAATTATGGCATGGTCACTCACCCAATGTTAGACATTTCAAAGTATTTGGTTTTAAATGCTATATTCTTAAAGATACTAGAAAAAAAAGTTTGATGCAAAAAGTGATGAAGGCATATTCCTTGGATGCTCTACTAGAAGCAAATCATATAAGTGTTTGAACAATAACACTAACAAGATTGTGGAAAGTGCAAATGTAAATTTTGATGAGCATGCAGAATTTTAGGTTGATGAGTCTAAGAAAACTGAGGATTATAGATCCTTTGTATACTTCTATGAAGGAATGAATGATGATGAAGACAATGCTGCAAATCAAGTTGGGAATCAACAACAAATTTCAGTATCTATTGAGTCTTAGCTTGTGAATGCCGAGTTGCATTCAAAAGTCGAGCTGCATAATGTAGAAAATGCTCATTCTGATTCAAAAAATAGTATACATGAGAGAAATGATGAAGTGCTAGATGAAGAAGAAAAAAATGACTTTGAAGCTAAAGAATCAAACATGGAAAGCATGATTGAACCTAGATTAGCCAAGTATGTGAGAAGACATCACCTTGCAGAATAAATCATTCGTGACAAGGATGCCTGACCAATGACAAGGAATAGACTAAGGAATGAATCATGTCTACTAAGCAAGGTTGAACCTAAAACAATGAAAGATGCACTACAAGATGATGATTGGTATAAACCCATAGAAGAGGAGATAGATCAGATTGAGAAGAACAAAACATGGTCTCTAGTTCCCAAACTAGCTGATAAGAATGTGATTGGTACCAAATAGGTGTCTAGAAATAAACTTGATGAGAATGGTGAGATAACAAGAAACAAATCCAAGCTAGTTTGCAAAGGTTATGCATAAGAAGAAGGACTAGATTATGGAGAAATATTTGCCCCTATTGCAAGAATGGAAGGGGTAAGAACATTACTTGCATATGCTGCATATAAAGGTTTCAAAGTCTACCAAATGAATGTGAAGTCTACTTTTCTGAATGATATACTGGAAGAAGAAATCTACATAGAACAACTAGAGGGATTTGTAGATGAGAAGAATAAGGACATGGTCTACAAACTGCATAAAACACGTTATGGATTGAAGCAAGCACCAAGAGCATGGTATGAGAGATTGCACAAATATCTTGTGAAGATAGGATTTGAGAGAACAACTTGTACACCAAATTTGAAGAAGGTAAAGACATTTTGATATCAAAAATATTTATTAATGATATTATATTTGGAGGGAAAGAGATTCTTTGCAAAGATTTTGTTGATCAAATGAAGCATGAATTTGAGATGTCAATGTTTGGTGAAATCAAATTATTTGTTGGATTGCAAGTAAATCAATTAAAGCATGGCATATTTTTAACCCAATCCAAATACATCAAGGAGATACTCAAAACATTTGGGTTAGAAGAGTCAAAACTAGCCAGCACACCAATAGCAACAGGTCATAAGCTATCCAAGAATAATGAGTTAGTTGAAGTGAATCAGACATTATATAGGTCAATGATTGGAAAGCTATAATATGTTTTACATAGTAGAATAGACATTGCATTAGCTATTGGAATAGTGGCAAGATTCTCTGCAAATCCAAGATAAAATCACTTAATGGCAATAAACAAAATAATGAGATAGCTGAAAGGAATTGATGACTTTGGTTTGTACTACAAGAGGAGTGAAAAATTTGAACTAAGAGCCTACACTAATGCAAATTGGGGAGGTAACATTGATGATAGAAAAACCACCAGTGGATGAGCACTTTTCTTAGGAAAAAGGTTGATTACATGGACTAGCAAAAAATAAAGTTGTACCTCACAGTCTACTGTTGAAGCTGAAAATGTGGTAGCTGCTATAAATTGCACCAATATTGTATGGATCAAACATTTGCTACAAGGTATGAAGGAAGAGGTAACTAAGCCTGTGATACTTTATTGTGATAATACAAGTGTTATCAGCTTATCAAAGAACCCTGTAATGCATGCTAGAACCAAGCATATTGTAATCAACTATCACTATGTAAGAGAGTTGGTGGAAGACAAACAAGTGAAGATGGAATATGTTAGCTCAAAGGAACAAATTGCTGACATCTTCAAAAAAGCACTACCTAAAGATGATTTTGAATACCTTAGAGGTAAGTTAGGGGTGATACCCATAACTAAGGCTACTTGAAGAGAAAACAAGAATGCCCAGCATCAAATGAGCTGATTGATGAAGATTTTACACATTGATGCAGAGGATGTTTACTTTGGGATCTATGCCCAAAGTAGTAGAAGTGCTGAAATTCCAAATCAGTCACAAGCAAGGTGATAGAGGGAGACATTGAATGAACTTGTAAAATCTATGCTTGCATATTAAGATGCTAATATGTCTTTGGCATTATTGTCAAAGAGGGAGAAATAGCCAAAAAACTAATCAACAGGAGAAGTTGTGATAATACTGATCAAAACAAGATAGAAGGAGATGTTGATCAGAACAACAGAAGATGAGCAATACAGACGAAGAAAGATAAAGAACAAGGATACAACAACAAAGAGGGAGAAGCAAAAATGAAACAACTAGAATAGTAGAAGGAGATTTGAAGCTACAATTACTTTTTGGCATTTGACTTACTGTTCTTACCTAGTTAACTTGTGGATGAATAGTTTAGTCTGATGGTTGATCAGTTTGGTTTGCCATAAATGCCAAAGAGGGAGATTGTTAGAAATCTGATTGAAAAACTCATTGTTGAAGATCAAAGAGGGAGATTGTTGCAAAGAAGGAAGATTGTTCTTAAAAGAATGTTTTCAATCATTGTTTTGTCATTGATGTCAAACATGCTACTTGTAGGAATGATATTTTTTTATAAGATCTAAGTACTATCATTTAGTTGATTGATGAAGAGGATTTGATCAACAAGATGTGACAAGAGCACCTAAGGAAAAGTTTGAGTTATGATGTTGTAATGAAGTGCAAGGATCAGTTAAGACAATGGTTAAATGATGTATTGATAACATACTCAAAGATATAGAGGTTGGTCACACTTAGAAACTTTGGAGGAAGAAGTTGTAACAAGGTTGATTGCAAAGCTTAAACTAAGATCTTTAGTGGGTGTCGAGCAAGTTAGTTGAAGCTGAGAAAATTCTCAATTGGAGTTGAGTAATAGAAAATTCTAGTGTGTGCTGAGTGATCTTCAGGTGTTGAGCATCAGGAAAAACACAGTTTATGTTGAGTAACACAGTATGTGCTGAGCACTAGTATTTCAATAGTGTCAAGTTGCTACATTATTTCAAATAACGCAGATTCATCAAATTTGAGCTTACATAATGGTTACATTGAATTTTGTGAATGAGTTGGAGGATAAGGATGATGAGTTGGTGGCACAAAATTCTATGTAAATAGTTATTGAGAAAATTTTAAAGGATTATTCAAGAAGTTTCTTGAGGAAACAAAATATGGGTTAAATGCAACAAATCTTACCTAATCCATATTAATTGAAATTAAAGAATGGAATAATCAAGCGGAAAAAGGAACTCTAAGACTTCTATTTAAGAAGTCATAAACCAAAAAGCAAAGAGCTGCTAAGGAGTCAAATCTGTGAAGTAGTTAGAAGGGTATCAAGGAGGAGACATCTAGGAGAAGGAAGAGCACAGAGGTTCTACTTCTACAAGTGGTCTTGAAGAGATGATTGCACTAGTACATTGAGCATAGAGACTCAAGGAGACAAAGCTTGAAAGGAGGGCAAGCTCTCAGAGTTGCATAGATTAAAGGCTAGGCAAGAGTATGAGTTGAGAAGTGATCTAAGATCTGCAAGATAAGTTGTATGCTGTAGTTAGGTCAAAGATTTTTTCTAATACTCTCTTGCAATTGTATTAGATCTAAAAATCCTATGGACTTAGGTTGGCCTAACAACCATTTGTAAATCCTTTAATAGGGTGGCATTCTAAGGGAATGTTCTAAAGTCCTCTAACCAGGCCCACTTCTAATAGGGTGGTTAAATTCTCTAACAAGGTCACATTTGACAGTGTTTTGTAAGCCTTTAATAGGGCATGCCTTTCATAGGGCATCACTTCAAAAGAGTGAGAATTGAGTAGCATGTTACTGGTGGTTTTTCCCAAATTAGGTTTCCACGTAAATCACTGTGTTATGTGTTGATTTCTTATGTGTTATGCTTGCATGTTGATTTACAGTAACTTGCTAATTAGTAAAGTTAAAGCTTGGATGAATGAATAGTTGAATGGGCTCACTATACTTAGTGAAAAGTTTGAAAAGGACATTTGGACCTTGAATAACTAATTCACCCCACCCCCTCTCACTTATTCTAAAGCATTTATAACAAGGTTTTCACTAAGATGATCATTTTTTCACAACATTTTCTAATTTTTTAAGATTTTTCAGGATCAACAAGTATGTACAAGATAGCTAAGCTACAAGCCTCTAAGCATAGAACTTCTTCAAATGTTGGACATTGATAGGCTTTGCAAGTTCTTCCCCTCCAGGAGTAGACAATTGATAAGCACTAGACCCAAATGCTATTGTGATAATGTATGGGCCTAACCAATTAGATTCAAACTTTTCCTTTTGCTCTCTATGTTGCTGATTTTTTGGATTCTCTCTAAGCATAAGTTCACCTACTTGAAACTCATGCAAGTGAAATTTCTTATTATACTAAGTAGACATGTGTTTCTGATAAACCCTTATGTGCAAAAGTAGCCTTGCAGTGTTCATCAAGAGTCTCTAGTTCTTGTACTTGCATATCTCTATGGTCTTCATTAGTTATCAATCGATGTAAGGAGACTTGCAAGGAGGGGATCTCAACTTCTAATGGGAGAACAACCTTAGAGCCATAGACTAGAGAAAAGGGCATAGCCCTTGTAGGAGTAGGAATGGTATTTTTGTAGGCCCAAAGTGTCAGATTTATCTATAGGTCCCAATATTTCCCAGACTTGTGAATTGTTCGATGTAAGATTTTCAGAAATGTTTTGTTGGAAGCCTCAAATTTGTCATTCCTTTGAGGGTAGTAGATAGAGTACCAATTTTGTTTGATTCAAAAAAAATTTGCATAGCTATTTGAGGTTCTTTTTCTTGGTTGTCCTCCACTATTAGTAACAATGGAGGAAGGAATACCATAACGACAAATGTGGTTCATTATAAATAGGGAAACATGTTTTCTTATATCAGTAGATAGTGGCACAACTTCAACCCATTTGGTAAAATACCCCATTGTTGTAATGATGAACTTGTGACCACTAGATGAACTTGGATGAATTTTGCCGACCAAGTCAAAGGCCCATTGTTGAAATGGCCAATATGTTGAAATGGCCAATATGCCATAGAAGGAATCAACTCATGTCCAAGAGCATGAATTAAGTTGCCATGAAGATGACATTTCTAACAGGACTTGGCATAATGAACAACATCAACTTGCATGGTTGGCCAGTAATAACCCCCCCTCTCAATTACTTTATCTATAATTTCAACAATAGGTATCAGAGCTCTTGGTGCTTGTAGGAAAATATTTCAAAGATCTAAGCTAAAGATTAGGATGTCTTACAAGAGGGAAATTCCAAGACTTAACAGGGACAACTTCTCAGCATGGCAGGGATTGATGAGACTTCATTTGGCTTCTATTGGTGATTTAGAGCTGAAGTACCTTGATGAAAAATATGCAGAACTTGCTGGTACATTATCTGTCAATGATATTGCTAAAAATAAGACTCACAAAAACATGATTATAGATATTGCATCTACTATAAATTATGAAGAATTTGATGATATCAAGGATTGTAAAATTGCCTTTAAAATGTGGAACAAGCTGAAAGAGATCTATGGAGGTGATGATAATGTGAGAAGAGCCAAGGAAGAAAGTTTGAGAGGACAATTTGATTAGATAAGGATGAGAGAGGTTGAAAACTTAGCAAAATCTGTTGAAAGAGTTAAAGCAAGTGTTAGTGCAATCAAAGCATCTAGAGGAGATATCAAGGATGAGACAGTTATAAGTAAAGTTCTTAGAACTCTACTTCTTATTTATGCAATTAGAGTCTCTACAATTCAAGAAAGAAGATGTGAAGCAAATCATCAAATAAATTTAGAGGCCATAGTTGGAAGATTGACTGCATTCGAGCTAGACAACTATGATAATTATGTTCCAGCTACCAAGAACATTGAATTACCATTTGAAGCCAAGCTTTCACTCAAGGAGAAAGATAAGAAGATAAAAGATCCTCAGTCAAATAGTGATGAAGAATTAGAACATAGTTCAAGCAGTGATCTTGAGGTGGTTGAAGCTTTGCTAGCAAGGAAATATTTAAGAGGCAAAGGGAAATACAAAAGTAAGGTTCCTCTAATCTATTTTTCTTGTGAACAAATTAGACATATTGCTACTAGATGCCCAAATAAGAAAAATAAGGATGAGAAGAAAGGTGACAAGTGTAATGGCAAGAAAGACTTCAAATCATTCAAGGATAAAGGTAAGAAAACATGTTTCATGGCTAAAGATTCTAATGATTCTGATGATGAAGAAGATGAAATTGTTTACATTGTTGTAAAGGATGAATCTAATAATGATGAAGAAATGACACTCATTTCTCATGTAAGAAAAAATGATACATGGATTATAGATATTGGTTGTTCTCATCACATGACTAGTGATAAAACTAAGTTTGAACATTTTGAAGACTATGATGGTGGTAGTGTGAGGTTTGGTAATAATGAACCTTGTTGCATAAAAGGAAAAGGAAGAATCTCTCTAACCAAAGAACTTGTATGTGATAATGCATATTGGGTAGAAGGACTAAAACACAATCTGTTAAGTGTAGCACAACTACTCAATAATGGATTCAAAGTGGAATTCATGCATGGAAAAACAAGACTACTAGATGGAAAAGGAAAGCTAATTAGATCAAGTACTCAAACAAAAGGTAACTTGTTTTGTCTTGAACTTGGTGAATGTTCATATTTTATTGCTAAAGTTGAATAAATTTTGTTATGGCATAGGAGGTTGTGTCATGTGAACTTTGATAACTTGGTAAAAATAAGTAAATTCAGGAAAGTAAGAGGCATTAGTAACATAAAGAAACCGGAGGTTGGTCTATGCAAGAATTGTCAAATTGGCAAGAAGGGAAAGACTAGCTTTAAAAGCAAGAATTATCAATCTGAAGAAATTTTAGAAATTGTGCATATTGATTTGTGTGGACCTATTAGAATTGAAAGTTATATTGGTAAAAAGTTCTTCATTCTTTTTGTTGATGATTACTCAAGAATGATGACTATTATGTACCTAAGAGAGAAATCAAAAGCATTTGAAAAGTTCAAATGGTATTTGGCCATAGTAGAGAAGGAAATAGGCAAAAGACTGAAATGTTTGAGGTTAGACAGAGGTGGTGAATTCATTTCACATGAGTTCAATAACTTTTGCATTGAAAGGTGAATCAAAAGATAGGTTTTAGCACTTAGAACTCCTGAACAAAATGGAATAGTTAAAAGAAGGAACAAATCTATCATGGACTATGCAAGAACTTTAATGACTGAAAAGAGCATTGCTATCAAATACTGGAAGGAAGCTATCAACATTGCAGTTCATACCTTGAACCAAGTATAGCTGAAGAAGGACTCATTCAAAGCCCCCTATGAGTTATGGTATGACTACAAACCCAATATAAGTTACCTAAAAGTATTTGGAAGCAAATGTTACATTTTGAAAAAATCTATAAAAGATAAATTTGATGCGAAGGGTGATGAAGGAATATTTTTGGGATATTCTTGAAAAAGTAAAGCATATAGATGTTTGAATTTTCTACTCACAAAGTCATAGAAAGTGCACATGTAAAAGTTGATGAGTTTATAGAAAGAACTAAAGAAGAAAGCAAAAGGAAATTTAAGACTACAGGAGATTTGTTTTCATTGAACTTGATATAGTGCTAGGTACACCTGTCATTCAGAAATCTTCTACTCCAGAGTCTTCTGTAACCAAGTTGTAGGAAGATCAAACCAAGCTAATGCCTACCGAGTTGCAAATAGAAGCTACCAAATCAACAGCTACCGAACCTGAGCAACTAGAACCAAAACTAGAAATTGAAGCACAGAAGGATAATAGTGAAAGTCATTCAAAAGGCAAGGAGCCTATGCTAGCCAAGTATGTCAGGAAGCATTATGTACCAGATTAGATCATTGGAGATAAATTTGAAGGAACAATGACAAGAAGTAATTTGAAAGGCACTTGTTTACTTGCTGATTTTGAACCTAGAAATGTCAAAGATGCATTAGAAAATGAAATTTGGATTGAAGCTATGAATGAAGAGATAGAATAGATAGAAAAAAATAAAACATGGACTCTTGTACCTAGGCCTAAAGATAAAAATGTGATTGGAACTAAGTGGGTATTTAGAAACAAGTTAAATGAAGATGGTAAGGTGTCAAGGAACAAAGCCAGACTGGTATGCAAAGGATACTCTCAAGAAGAAGGTCTAGACTATGGAGAGACTTTTGCTCCTATTGCAAGATTGGAAGGTGTTAGAACCTTACTTGCATATGCTGCATACAAAGGATTCAAAGTTTATTAGACAAACATCAAGTCAACATTTCTCAATGGTATACTAGATGAAGAGGTTTACATTGAACAACCTAAAGGTTTTGTTGATCCAGACAAGAAGGACATGGTCTACAAATTACATAAAGCGTTGTATGGTCTAAAACAAACCCCTAGAGAATGGTATGAAAGACTATGTAACTATCTTATTCATATTGGTTTTCAAAGAACTAATGATAATAGTAGCTTGTACATCAAGGAAGGATCAGATAATAAGATTGTTTTAGCAGAAATATTTGTAGATGATACTTTGTTCATAGGAAATGATGATCTTTGTAAAGAATTTTTAGAATAAATGAACAAAAAATTTGAAATGTCAATGTTTGGTGAGATCAAATTCTTTGTTGGTCTTCAAATTCATCAGAATAAGAATGACATCTACATCACTCAATCTAAATACATCAAGGAGATACTGAAAAAGTTTGGTATGGAAGACTACAGACCAGTTGCGACTCCTATGTATACTGGATTTAAAATTACCAAAGATGATGAATCAAAGGAAGTGGATCATACATTGTATAGATCTATGATTGGAAAGTTACAGTATTTAGTGCACACAAGACTAGACATTGCCCTTGTAGTAGGAATTGTAGCAAGATTCTCAGCAAAACCAAAATAAAATCACATGATGGCAATCAAAAGGATAATGAAATATTTAAAAGGAACTGAATATTATGGATTATGGTATAAACTTGGAGAAAATTTGGATTTAAAAGTGTTCACTAATGTAGATTGGGCAGGGAATGTTGATGACAAAAAGAGTACAAGTGGAGGAGCTTCCTTTCTTGGAAAGAGGTTGGTTTCTTGGACAAGTAAAAAGCAAAACTGTACATCCCAATCCACAATAGAGGCTAAATATGTTGCTGCAATAGTAAACTACTCAAACATGTGTGGTTCAAACAATTATTGGAAGGTATGAAGCAAGAAATCAAAGAACCTGTTGTTATGTTTTGTGACAATACAAGTGCAATTAACATATCCAAGAATCCAATGATGCATTCAAAAACCAAGCATATTGCTATAAAGTATCACTTTGTTAGAGAATTGGTACAAGAGAAGGAAATTAGATTGGAATATGTCCATACAAAGGAACAAATTGCTGACATATTCACAAAGCATTTACCTAAGGATGCATTCTTGTATTTAAGAGGTACGTTAGGGGTCATTCCCCTATCTGAAGCTCACTAAAATACAATTTTAGTGATGCATCGATAGAAATAGAATATAAGATCTATCATTTGATGCAACAAAGTAATAAAGATATTGAATATGAATGAGTACATAAGGTACATTGCTATTCATTTGGTTTGTGTTTTCTTTGGCATGTGTTGTCAAAGAGGGAGAGTTTACTGTCATATCTTTCTCAAATTTGCAAGAAAAAGAGAGTTTATGTAAGAGGGAGAGATTACTATGAAAAAGGGAGATTACTATATTTGAGGAGTTTTGTGAAATGAAACATAAGAGGGAGAAGCATTCTATTAGAAAAAGACATGTTCTCAAATTTTATTTTGCTATGACATGTTATGTTGCCATCAATGCCAAAGAGGGAGATTGTTGGATACAATTGTTCAATTGTGTGTTGTCTTTGATGTTACAAAAATGTCATATTAGTTATCAGACAGAGTCTACTGAGCTCAGTTGGTTAGCAAGGCAAAAGACAAAGTCTATTGAGCTTAGAAGGTTAGTAAAGAAGGTTTATAGTGTCTACCAAGTGTTCTCAGGCTTTACCTTGTGCAGACAGTTGTTACCGAGCTAACTCAGTTATCAAAGGAAAATAGTGCAGAAAATAGTTCTTACCGAGCTCTCATGGATAGTGAAGGAAATTTAGTTCTTACCGAGTTCACTCGATAGCCAAAAGATTGTGCAAATTTTGCAGTATTAACTAAACTAAGATGGTTAACTTAGGAAATTATTTCTAGAAGTAGTGCTTATCGAGCAGGGTCGACCAATGAAGGATTTCATTATTTTGTGAAATAAAGTTTATTTTATTAATGTAATATTTGTAGCCAATTGATGTATGAATTATTGGTAAATGTAACTTGTGAATGAGTTGACTTGATAATCTGAATGGTATATATAAGAGGTCAAATTGTGAATTCTAAGTGTGTGATGGATTTGATGTGATATTAGTGTGAAGGAGGACTGATTATTGTGAAAGTGAATTTTGAAGGATGTTCAGAGATCACTGAGGAGCAACAATGCTATATTGGATCGAGAAGGATCTAATGGTGTAGAATAGAGATCTATAATCAACAAATTTAGTTGCATCATATTTAGGTCAGTTCATTGTTACTTTCTAACCATTGTAGTAGTGATTTCAAAATATCTTAACAGTGTTGTTTTAACAACCATTTTGTAAATCCTCTAACAAGGTGACAGTTCAGTTGAATTGTTCTAAAGACCTCTAGCAAGGCCACTCTTAACAAGGTGATTAAATCCTCTAACAAGGTCTCACCTAATAGTGTGTATTGTAACCTTTAATAGGATTGGCTCCTAATAGGGCTCACTTCAAAAGAGTGAAAATTGGTAGCTAGTTACTTGGTGGTTTTTCCCATAATGGGTTTCCACATTAAATATGGTGTCTCTTGTGTTCATGTTATTTACTTTTGCATGCATGCTAATAATTATAAATGCTTAAAGATCAGTAACAAGTTAATCTACCAAGTTATAACATTTTTGTGATGTGTTTACTGAGTGACAACATTAACTAGTTATTTAAGACATCTAAGGGATCTAGATTTGTTTTTGTGGTAACTAATTCACCCCCCCTCTCAGTTACTTCATCTATAATTCCAACAAGAATGTGCCCCAAAAATTCCATTGTGGACTTCAGTGAGTGCCTTTTTAGATTCTTCTAGCTCTAAACACCTAAGCAACATTCCATCTAGACTCTTCCTATACAAGGCACTAGAGACTAAAGTGTAATGTGAAGCATTGTAGAGGAGTTGGTATTTTTGCTTGCATGTGAGGGTTTTAGGAATAAATTGATCATGCAAGTAAGAGAAGATAGCTACATAGCAGGAGGAATCATGACCTACAACAGTGCAAATCACTTGGTTATCTAGGGAATCATAGATGGGATGATGTAGTTCTTCCACCAGGAACTCAAATTGCAATTCATGTTCTTGTAGTTGGAGGATAGATGCTAAAGTGGTCATAGAATTGAAAACCTTAAAGTGAAATAGTTCCTTAGAGCATCTATCAACTTCTTGTAACAGATCAACTTGTCATCTTTTGTTTGATATTCCTTGTTCACTTGGTCTATACCAAGTTGAGAATCTCCATAGATATTCAATTTAGTGATTCTCCATTCAAGAGCCATTTTGATCCCATTTGTTAATGCCTTATTTTTTGCAATATTGTTTGTGTAAGGGAACAAGAGCTTGTAGGATTTTGGGATCGTATAACCATGAGGGGAAATAAACAAGACACCTACTCTAGCTCTATTTTGTGTATGAGAACTATCAAAGAACATTTTCCAAGTTCTCTCAGTGATGTACATAATTGATGCATCTAGAAACTCAATTTGCATAGGTGTTGTGTTCTTTAGTAGAAAATCAACCAATTAATCAACTATCACCTACCCCTTAATGGCTTTACATTCGACATGTTGAATGTCAAATTTTGAAAGAATCATTATCCATTTAGCTAGATGACCAGTAAGCATAGCTTTGCTCAACAAATATTTCAAAGGTTCACTTTTAGCAATTAGGTGAATTGTATGTGCCAACATGTAATGTAAGAGTTTTTGAGAAGTAAAGACCACTGCAAGATAGGCTTTCTCAATACTGGTGTAGTTCATTTCATAAGCTACCAAATTTTGACTAATGTAATATATAGTTCATTCTTTACTAGTCTCATCACTTTGGGCTAATAATGCTCCTAGAGTAGAAGTTGTAGTTGAGATATACAAGATCAAAGGTTTTCCCATAATGGGTGACATCAAAACTAGAGGTTTGGCCAAGTACCCTTTGATTTGGTCTAAAATTTTGTAACATTCATCATTCTAGATATGAGTAGAGCCTCTATGCAAATTCTTGTTGAAAGATTGACCTTTACCAACCAATTGAGAAATGTATCTTCTTATGGATTATAGACATCCTTGCAGACTTCTAAGTTGACTAATATTTCTTGGAGGAGGCATTTCCATGATAGCTTGGACTTTTTTAGGATCAACCTCAATGCCTTTTACTGAGATAATGTAGCCTAACAATTTTCCAAATGTGACACCAAAGACACTTTTTTGAGTTCAACCTAAGTTGAAATTGTTAATATGGTCCAATATTAGACTAAGGTCTTCAAGATGTGTGTCTCATTTTCTAGATTTAGCCAGTGTCTCATCAACATAGACTTCCATATTTTTATGCATCGCATTGTGGAAGATGGTGGTCATTTCTCTTTGATAGGTAGCACTGACTTTTTTAAGCCCAAAGGACATGAAATTCCAATAGAAAGTACCCTAGGCACATGTAAAAGCTATCTTCTCTTGATTAGCTGGAGAAATCTTATTTTGGTTACATCTAGAAAAGCCATCCATGAGGGAATACATTTCGTAACTCACCATCATGTCCAATATCATGTCTATGTTTGGTAGCGGAAAGTCATCCTTGGGGCATGCTTTGTTTAGATCTCTAAAATTAGGACAAACTTAGATGGATTTATCATGTTTAGACATAGGTACAATGTTGGAAATCCACTCTGCATAGTCAATGGCTTTGATAAAGTTTGCACTCAGGAGCTTTTCCAACTCTACTTTGAACAATAAGGATACATGTGGATGCATCTTTCTCATTTTTTGTTTGACAGGTTTTACACTAGGAGAGATTGATAAATGATGCATGATAAGCTCTGTGTCAAGCCCTAGCATATCTAAGTATGTCCATATAAAGTTGATCTTCTTGTCTTGAAAGAATTTGGAAATTTTTTTCTTTTCTTCACTTGACAATGATTGAGCCACATGGATAATTTTAGGAGATTCGTCTATCCCCAAGTTGATAGGTTGTGTAGGTTCGATTAGAATCAAAGATCTATCCTGAAAATAGCTTGGAAGACTACCAAGTACCTCATCCATAGGTGCCTCAGGGAGGTTTTCACCATCAGATACATCTTTTTTTAAACTATTTTTAGTATCAGATACTGCCACATTGTGGTTTTCACCATTTGAACACTTGTTTTTTAAAAAAAAATTATGACTAAGGTACTTGATATCTGATTTTGTCATGTTTACTATGGGTTCACTGGTGGAAGAAGTGATTTTTTCAATGGCATTTAGGTAATAAACAATCTCATAGTCATTTTGAAAAGATGGTATTTTAAGTCTTTGATTTTGAACTAACCAATATATGAGATCAGGATGAATCAATGAGAGTAATGTGGAAGCTTCAAGGTTGTTAATATGAAAAGAGTCATCTCTAGTGACATGCGAGGTTGAGCCTATAGTAAATGTTGCAAAGGAATCTAGATTAGGAATAAACCTAGAGGGACTAGTGTGATCTACTAAAACATGCTGCAAGCCAAACTCATCTGACCCTATACTAGACTCTTCAACTACATTTGGTTGGGTTGTGTAGGCATCAATGACATCCACTCCTAGCTCACAAGATGCATCCGAAAGGATTTCCCATTCATACTCATGAGAGTATGTACTCTGATCTCTAGCAAGTAGACAAGCAATATCATGTCTAATCCATCGTCTATTCATGTCTTCATGGGTGGATTCCTCTTGTTCCAGCTATTGAGAAGTGGAAGCTTCAACATCATTATTGGTAGTTGGTGTTGCTTCTTCCCAAAGGAGAGAAGTTAGCGGCATAAAGTCCTCATCTTGTGAAGTGGCAATGACAAATGGAGGATCATCATCCTCTAATTTTCTAGACATGGGTGCTCTTTGATAAAATGTCAGTATATCATTATCTAGCCCAAAACTTAGGCCAGCGGTATCTTGAACATCACGACCTTGAGTATGAATTCAAGGTTCAACTAGAGCTTTTCTATTACCAGTTAAGGACCCGTGGCCTTGATAGCCCATGTTTTCAAGAAATTTGTATCCTTTTCCATATCATTTAGGAGAAATGGGAGTGGTGACTATGACTTCCTCCTCATCTTCCTTTTCCCTACACACCTAATCTTTAATTGCTTGCTCTTCTTTTTTCACTTCTAGGGGAACTGAGGATTGCACAAAAGTGCCAAAAAGAGTCATGGAAGAAGTAAAAGGCTTCTTTTTGGTAGAAGGTTTCCCATAAGACCAAGGGGAAATAAGTAGAGCAACAATAGAGCCTAGAGTGTATTTTCCCATGCCGAGGCTCATCATTTTCAATTTTTGTTCACACTCTCTAAAGGATGGCAGTGGCTCGTGAGAGGATCAATTATGTGGAGCTAGTGTTTCTGTAGAAGACAATGTATTAATGGGCATTTAGTTGTCATTAGGGATAACTATTTCAGTATGATTAAAAGGGAACTTAATACACTAATGGTACAAGGTACTACTTGCAAGTCATGAATTAGTGGTTATCCCAACAACAAATTGTATGCAAGTGGTATGTGTGGGACTTGGAAAATGACATCCTCCTCAACTAGACCAACTCTAATTGGAAGTACAATTAGGCCTTTGGAAGGTCTTTTGACCTCATCATAGGCTTTTATAGTGATCTTGCACCTAGGGTTAATGGAAAATTTAGACATGCCCAACTATTGGATCACGTTAAATGAAATGATGTTTAACCCTGCACCATTGTCTATCAAGACTCAATGAATGCGAGGAAAAAAGATTTGGAATTCAACATAGAGAGCAAGGTTGTGGGGATGAATGAGAGTGTGCCCATATTCTTTAGAAAAAATAAGGTAGTGAGGTGAAGAGATATGATTTACAATAGCTTGGAATCGTTTTGCATCAATATCTGTGGCAACATTGGTAGAACATAGAGCTTTTTTAAGGATATCCTTGTGCAAAGGGGATAACTCTAATAACTCAAGAATGGAAATTTGAGCCAGTGTATGTTGCAATTGGATGACAAGGTCATAGTTGGAGATCTTGGAAGTAGTTGGCTATTTAGAAGATGAAGCATTCTTAGGATCATGAGCAACTTATAGGACAACTTTGGATTGTCCCCTAGTGATGGTGTTAAGTGGTTCACTCTGGGAAGAGGAAGATCCAACCACTCAAAGTACCACATTAGGTCTAGTGTCATTATGGTGTTGAGAAACATGTTACATTTTTAGGAAAACTTTTGTTCTTTCATCCTCAACATCGTAATTGGGCCGGTTGTCATCATTAGAACTTCCCATGTGTACAGTCAAAAGTGTCCCACTCTAAACCCTTCTATCCAAACGATTCCATGAGTTTGGAATGCTTGGATGCCAACTTAGAGCTCCCTATCCACGGAATGCAAGAGAGTATATTTCAAGAATAAGAAGGCTCTCAGATGAGCCTTAGAGATACTCTTCTTGCTAGTAAACCATGCAATGGGAGGTTCCACAGACAAGATGCAAGAATGCAAATGTCCCAAGGAGTTCCTCAAGGATGCAATGCAAATGAAGATTATGCTAGAATGAGATGCAAGATGTAGCTATGCTAAAATATGTATGAGAGTGTTACAATCCAAATATTAAGCTATGTGAGATAGATTATTGCAAAATAGAAGCTAAATTAACATCCAACATGAATCTAAGCTAAAATGCTATGGTATGAGAGAATGTAGACAAGAAATAGAAGTTCTCCACAAAGCTCCAAAGAAACCTGTTAGAAAACTTACAGCATAACAATACTCAAAAGATGGATGGATTGAGGGGGAAAGCTCTCTCCCTTTTAAAGTTGTATGGACGATAGAGATCAAGATGAAGATGGTGGATGATCAATGGTGGAATTTGAAAAGAGGAGTGATCCATGTGCACACACAAGTCAACCAATATAATATAAGTTGACTTGTCATATAAGACAAAAGTCACAAAACCTTTTCTTTTAATTGAAAAATAGAAAAAGGACTTTATGTGTGCACTTGAAGTGGGTTAGAAGAATGGGGTCTTTTATTTAATTAAAAGGGGACATGTTCTTTTAATCAAATAATGAACTTAGGATAGCATAGTCAAACTATAGGTTATAATCAAATAAATTGATTATTAGCAATTTGGTCTAGGTAAATGATTAAATTAATTTAGCCAAAATGCTGAGAAGGGGGCTAATAGTCTAGGTGACCATTTTTAGGTGATTACATTTGCCCCTCTTTGACTAATGCATGATCAATTTGGGAACACATTATGTCAAAGAAAATAGAAGCCAAGTAGGCAACAATAGAAATAAATGTCTGATTCCAAAGAATGAAATGCAGAAATAGATAGCAAGTCCTGAATGCACAGCTTGATAGTGGTAGTACTGAACACTAGGAAGATGATGTTAGGATCCAAAAAGAATTCTAACAACTAGCATAGCGAATAGATCGAGAGCAAGTGATAAGGTCAAAAAAATGTTCCTAAGAAATAGATAGCTGTAACAATCAACAATAGAGTATTTTTGCCCCCTCAGGATCAAAATCGAAATGAGGTAAGGGGACATAGAAACAAGCTAGATATGAGAAAATCAGAATATAGAAATGTCCAAGATGAAAGATAGAGGATTAGAACCCAAGAATGACTGTAAGAAACTGATAAAATGCCCCAGTTTGACTAGAGTTGACCTTGAAGGATATAGCATAAAAATTAGGTCAAAACGAGTAGAAAGGTGATTTTAGACATGAAACGGTGAATTGAAGTAGATATGAAGTATGGAAATGATGATGACATGAAGAAATGAAGATGCCTCATTGATGATTCAGAGATTAGACCTCAAAAGGTCAGCTAAATGCTCAGAAGAAAGTAGAATTTTAAAAGACAAATTTGACCATCAAGATGAACTCAAATTTGGATTTCGATCCTGAAAATGAATCCAAGATGTCAAAATTATTTAAGAGGTCAAAACTTTATATAATGTGATGATAAGATAGAAAAGAGATGAAGCGAAAGATTAAGAAGGCGAAAAGACATGAACAAGAAGAAAGTAAAGAAATATATGAAAGGAGTTAGCCGATATGTCTGCAAAAAGATGAAGAGAGAGCTCTCCCCATATGCAAGAATGCAAGACTAAGCTAGAAAATGAACTTAAAATACAAGCTAATATGAAAAGTGGTTTACCAAAAAGAAGTGTATAACATTTAGACTCTTAATTTCATCATTGAGCATTTATTAGGGACATCATGAGATCATACAACCATCACTAGTATAACTATGAGGATATGAATATGATCGATATCAGATAGGTATGTGGAAATCAAATCTAAGCATCACAGACATGTAAGTCAAGATAACTACAGGATTATATTCCCTAAGTTTAATTTAGCAAGATTACACCTGTATCAAGGCATAAGCGCCAGGATAAACCCTGAGTGCGGTCTTGCAAAACAGTCAAGGATGATACATTTGTAAATCAAAATGTTGAATAGGACAAGCATAAATGCTTACAACACTATAGACAAACAAAGTATAACCACAAGCAGAAATCAAGAAAATATGTCCCATGCTCCCAATCTTCTAGTCAATGACATCCTCGAAAGACTATTAGGGAGGGAACACATGGCAAAGAAATCGTCATAGACAACACACAAAGTAGATAAAGGTCAGCATAACTCAGCTGTTTAAGTGTTAAAGTGCATGTGTGTAAGTCACTTGGCCATTTCTTCAAGACTTGATTCTGATAGTGAGAAATATCGTGACATCGAAGACCATAGGTAAACTATCTGAAAAGTATTGAAAAACACTTGATGTCAAGGTGGGGGAAGTGTTGAGAAACACTATTTTGTGAGTTGTCAAAGAAACCCTAATGCACAAGAATACCTCAATAGGCTAAGTAGCTATGCCCTCGAGATGAGGACCAGAAATAATTCCAAGCTAGGAAATGTGTAGCGAAGTAGGTGATTGAGACTGATAGAAATAGGTGCAAGGGTTTCAAGTAGCGCTTGTTTCCAGGTTTTCACCACTTGACAGATTTTTTTTTAGGACTTTTTTTGATTTTTTGGATTTTTGCAGCATCATATATGATTTTTTGGATTTTTATGAAGGTTTTAGAGATTACTAGTTCTCAAGAAAGATCACATCATTTTCTCCCAATGTCTAGCAAGGTATAGGACACGATGAAGAAACAAGCCGATGGATAAGCAAAGAGGCATAAGAAAGGAATGTGAAGCAAGTGAAAGTGATCCTCAAGGACTGACTCCTCAAGAGTACCCAGGCTAGGGAAAGAGGTGAAATAGTCATATGAAGCATGTTTTGGATAAGCAATGGAAGTAATGAGAAAGATAGCGTGTAGGATAAGCGGTGAAGCCAACAAGTGAGATAGCATGAAGCATGTAGTCCAAAAGAGTAGACATGTCAAGAGACCTAGGAGCCATTTTTTATTTATCATGATCAAGACCAAGGGGTCAACTAGATAGGATAGCAATGGGATAGAGTAATAAGAATAAAGCTCAAGATAGAGGCTATGAGTGAATAGGAGAGCACAATAGAAAATCTCGTGGATAAGATAGCCAATATGCAAAGATAGCTCAACATTGTCAAGATCAAAGAGAGAAGAGGGGATAGATGGATGATGGAAGAATTATGCATGATGCCTATTTGCTAGGTTTTCATCATGGTACTTATCCAAGGTGCCACAAGAAGTAGTTTTCACCATAGGATAAATTTATTTCTCTTTACTTTTGCTACCAAGGTGCCACAAGAAGTGGTTTTCACCAAGGCACATTTTCATTTTTTTTTTCTTTTTTTTTTGAATTTTTAGAAATAGCTCAAGCTATTTGAATGTAGATAGTGCTCTTATAGAAAATATAAGTCATGATAAGCCAAGACCATAGAAAGGTATGCTCAAAGATGTTGTTGATAGGGTGATGAAAGAGAAATGGTAGTAGGAAGAGTATATGGAGGATAAGAGTGCATGTATCGAAAGTAGGTGTAAGCTTTAGAGGATTTCATGAGGGTAGCTGAAATATTGGACAAGATCAACATTGACACACACCTTGAAGGGTATTGGAATGATGGAGGAATCATGGATGAAATAGCTTGAGGTTTAGATGCATGAGGTGGTAGAAGAGATTTGGAAAAAAGTGGAGTGGAAGGCTTTGGAATATTTTTAGGAAGATTTTTCGAAGAAGATAGAATGGAAGCCTTTGGAAGCTTGAATGTCAACTTTGAAGTATTTTCAATATTCAAGTCTTTTAAAAGAGACTTGGGAATCCACATAGCTTTAGATTTTCCTTGTTCTTTCGGTGCTTGAAAGTGCATTTCTTCAATGATGGATTTAGGAACCCACATTTGCTTTGATTTAGCTCTCTTAATAGTTGACCTTTGCGGTCTCTTTTGTGAATTCTCCTTCTTAGCATTCATATGTCGATTAGATGGGACATAGTGATCTTTCTTTTTCAATGGATTCTTATTTTTATTCTCACTTCCAAAGGACTTGGGATTTGTGGATGAATAAGGATGATATGATTGGTTTAGATGTATAGATGGGTGAAAAGTCATCAAGGATGAGTGTCTTTGTTGATCTTGAGGTATGATAGGAGAGCTAGGAGTGGAAAATGTAGAAGATGAAGGAACATAAGGTCCCAATATAGATGGAAGGTTTGAAGACTTTAGCTTTGATGGATGAGGACCAAGGATAGATTTAGAAGATGCAAAGGGATCGTGGGAAAGGATATCAACATCTTTAGAGTGAACAACATGGTCAAAGCCATCAATAGACTCATGAGTACCTTTGATAGGAACAACATTTTTAATAGAAGCACTTGAAGTTTGAGCACAATTTTGAAGTGGATGTGGAGAAGTAGAACATGAGGGGATGCTTTGATCTTGACAAGTAGCTTTGGATAGCATAAGAAGAGAACTTTTCTCATAATTTTTAGTAAGCTCAAGGGAGATAATGGAAGTGGTATCTTCATCATACTTAGGAGGTGGACAAGATATAGGATATGTAGGGGAAAAATCTTGAAAGAGATGAAAGGGTGCTTGATCTTGATCTTTGTTGACATTTATAGCTTTTTCTTTTTGAGATTCCTCTTGACATGGAGCCACTTCTAAGGACAAGGGAGAATGAAGAGTGAATGGAGTAGTGCTTGGATTAGGCATAGTAGTGCATGAAGGTTGAGGATGTTTAGGATTAGTAGCATGGAAAAGGTTTGCAGCCAAGTGAAGGTTAGCTTGAGTTTCTTTTAGAGGTAGCCCTTGAGGATATACGTAGTCAATGTGGAAAGCATTAAGTTCCTTTTTTGATAGAGGCATGTTGGAAAGCTTTGCAGTGTTGGGAGATGCATGAGTGTTGGAAGAAGTGGAAGATGTAATGGAGCCACTACTAGACACGGGTTCATCAACGTAATCTTGCTCAAGAGAAGTATCCTCAACACATGAGTCACTAGAGGTTCCAAGATCAATAATCTCATCATCAATG
Organism: Cupressus sempervirens; assembly: GCA_028749045.1. Lineage (NCBI taxonomy): Eukaryota > Viridiplantae > Streptophyta > Pinopsida > Cupressales > Cupressaceae > Cupressus > Cupressus sempervirens. Next base: position 541,505,147 of record CM053789.1, read on the forward strand.
AGATCTTGGATTTTATGTTTAAGCTCTATACAATCAAAAGTAGCATGGTCATTAGATTGATGATAGGCACAATAGGTATCCAAGAATGGATTTACATATGAGCTAGACTTAGGTAACATGATGATCTTATTGCCAAGAAGTTTTTGCAATGTGTCATCATAAGAATCTTCCAAGGGAGCAAAAGTTCTATTAGAAGTATGTCTAGAGTCCTTCTGTTGTTTCTCAAGTGAATGGTATGAATCCATGTCTTCATCATTATCTTGGTCAAAGATAGGTCCATCATGAAATTTTGGCATAGGCTCAAAGTAGGTATCACTTTCTTTCTCTCTAAGGAGGTCTTTAGATCTAGAAGATGAAGACATTTGATGTCTTGAAGTAGAGCATGTAGACCTAGAAGAAGAGGATGACCTCAAAGAAGGTGACTCACATGCATGTAAAGACCTTAAGGAAGATTCATGTAATGATGCAATCTTCTCCTCTAACCTTTTCTCAAGTTTAGACTTCATTTCTGTCATGTGCTTAGAGAGATGGAGGTAAGAAAGATCATTTGTCTCTTCTAATTCTTTGTATTGTGCATATAGATATTGAAACTCTTTAGTGACATTGAGGATATCATGATCATCTACATTTGGTTGAGATTTGGTAGCAAAAGCTTTGAATTCCATAGTTTTAGATGCAAAGCCAAGCATACAAGAGCCTAGAAGATAACTTGATGTTGAAACTATAGGAGGTAGAGTGTTCACTTTCCAAGATAGTAGAGAGAAATTGAAGCGACTTGTCAAACAATATGTCCAAGAAACTTACAACATGAATGACTCAAGTCAATAGCTAGGCAAGAAGCCAAAATAGCCAAATAGATAGAGCAAGCAGGGTGACAAGTGAACAACTTTACCAACCTAAGAGTGAAGTCACGAAATCAAGGTAACTATTTTAGCAAAAGGATAACTAGCAAGCATGCATAGACCATGAAGACAAAAAGACCAAGAGCACTGACCAAAGAGTAACTTTAAGAATGTTCAAGAACTAGAGACATAGAAAATAAAAATCAAATGATGAGACTCCCCTTAGCAAGCAACAGAAGAAAATGTTTGCATTTGATGTTTTGACTTGGTTGACAAAGTTTGACAATAGTTGATAGCATAGCAAGTTTGATGTTCAAAAACAATTTCTTTCCAAGCAAGATAGTGACACATGGAGTAGTCTTCAAACAATCAAGCAAGGGACAAAGAAACCTTGCATTATACAAGCATATCTGAGGTCTCAAAATAATTTCGTAGAATTATTGTCATGTGTATGTTCAAAATATTTTCATAGGTATACCACATTCGAGAACACATCAAGCAATATCTACCTAAAGGACATGGTTCATTACTCAACAACTTTGCCCACACTTGATGCTCCTTCACCTCACACCAAGTGGTTGGCCACAAGAGATATTGGCTTTGTCATGGAAGTTCCATAAGCATAACCAAGGGAACACATATGGTGAGTGTAAAATCTTGGGGTGATCCGGGTAGTCCACTAGGATTGATCCTTGCACTAAGAAGTTGAGCAGCTAAAAAAGGTAGTTACTAACTTAGGGTGTTTAGATAGGGCTTTCGTTCATTGTGTTCCTCTTGCTCCCAATTACAGGACACCTCACCTTGTGATGAGTAACCGATCTCGTGACCACAAGAGTACCTTAAGAATTCTTGCCTAGTGATCTCCTTATGGTTGAAATCCCATAAGCGATCACACTAGGCGAAGACAAACACTATGTCTACCAAGGTTTTGTGTCCTTGATAGCCTTGAGTTTATAGTGGGTTGGAAGAGCTAGGTAATCTGCTTGTCTCCACTTGGGTCGTTCCTCTTAGGTTGTCCAAGAGTAGGCCCTCTAAAGGATCCTAACTACCACAAAATGGATCCACTCTCAAGGGTCAAGATTTCTGATTCACCTCAAGGGTGAAGAACATACTCTCCTACCTTGATTGCTTCCCCCAAACACACCAAGAAGATTCAATTGCCTCTTACTCTTGAAACCAAATGGTAAGTCAAGATTTTTGATTCACCACAAGGGTGAAGAGCATATTCTCCTATCACCAAAAGATCCCAATCGTAAGTTTTAATGTGCCTAAAAATAAATAACTAGTATATGCCACACATGTAAAAAGTAAAGAACAAGAAAAATGGAGTTTTTATGCATTGGGAAGCCCTGAAAACAATCGTTAATAGCCCTTGTGCATTTGAAGCTTTGACATGCATTCTTTTTATGCAATGTTTCAATTTTTCACAAGGATGGCAACCTGAAATCACAATTTGTTAGCACCAAATGTTAGTGTAAAATAACATAAAAATCTGCAATAAAAAGTGGTTAGTTTCCTCAAAAAACAAATTTATCTTCCAACCAAATGCATGCAAAGAAAGTGCAAGTTAATCACAAATGCTCTCATTTTTACTCTTTGATTTTGACCTAGTCAATAAGATTGGACTTGTTTGCTATGATTTTGGATCTAAAAATAGAAATGAAAAGAAGAGACCCCTGATAAAAATCAGAGAGCTTTCCAAAAATGCAAGAAATTTAAAAAAATCTCTTCATTTGTGCTCTAGGGACCCATTTTGTCAAAATAGACTAGATTTATCAAATCGAGTTTTTGATCCCTAATACAACCTCAAAAGTCAAAACACAAAGAGAGTATCTTAGAATTAAAAAACCTCTCTGAAAATGTAAGTTTTGAAAAATGCACTCATTTGGAATCAAAAATGGCTTTTTATGAAAAACAAAGAAAAAATCAGAACTCCCACAAATCATGTCAAAATGCTCTGAAAATCGGACTATGACATGTTGGACACATACCCAACCTACAAAAAAAAATTTAGAACCAAAATTCAATTGGTTTAAAAGATATGATCAAATCTTTAAACCAACTAGATTTTTGGCCTTCAAACCAATCTACTTATGGGTTGGCCTTAAAACCAAAGTGATAATTTTACAAAAGCACTTGATTAGATCCAATATGTAATGCCCTGCCCAGAGATCCTTGGAAACAAGGATTCAAATCAAGCCACGATATTTTTTTTTCTTTTACAAGTATGAATGCACAAGACAACATCATACGGGGATCACAAAGATCACAACGGAAGACTTCAACACAATCCCGACAACCAATGCATCTCCGAACTCCACTACCTAACTAACACACCCAAAAAAAAGCCAACAACCACCACCACAAGATGAGGGCACAAGAAATGACCACTCATCAACAAAACACCAAGCTGGGGTAAAATGCAGAATCCTAAAATTTGGCTAAGCTTGAAATCCCGAAGCCCTGAAAATTGGCTAAGTCTGGATTTCTTAAGCTCTGAAATTTCCTAGAATCCATAACTTATCTCCGAGAGGTCTGAAACCTATCTCAAACGATTTTTCGCATATATTAAAATATATCTTAAGTATAAGTTGACATATATTATTAAATATACATCAACTTATACTTAAACGATATATTTTAAACCCCGAAGGACTACAACAGAAACCCAAAAACTGAATTTCAAAAGAAACCTCCTGAATTCAAAATGCAACAACATAGGCTTGAAGAACACCTAAAAGGGTATTCAGATCAACTCTCAAAAAGATCATAACACTACAAAAAGTGCCCGCTGTTGGCACGCGCAGGTTTTAACCAAAAGGCGTGTGACACTTTTCACTAAGGGAGGGCGACACTTCTCCCTTACTGCGTGCGACACTTCTCAAGAAGGCGTGCGATACTAGAAAAGTATCGCGCAAAATTTCTCATAAAGCCATGTGACACTCTTCCAGTGTCGTACGACACTTCTCCAGTAATGTGTGCGACACTTTATAGTATCGTACGACATTCTTTCTATGGGCGTGCGATACTTTATTAGTGTCGCACAATGTTGAACAAATGTCGCCCATAGAAAGTAAAAACACTTCCAAAACTCAAAAATGGGGAAAAACTGACAAAATAACCTCCACACCGGGGAGTACCAGATCCACGAAGGCTTGAGGAATGAACACTCGAGCGCAAGAACAACACAGAAAGGAGAACATCTATCCATCTAAACTACAGCAGCAAAGAACACACTCAAATAAACATCGCAGAGAACAAAAGTAACATCGCAATGTACAGAAATACATCTCAGGAACAAAACAACCAAACTAAGTGCGCAGTTCCTCCCAACCGTCAATAGCATCATCAGACCATCGTGGATCCTAGCCATCCCCCGTGCGTAACATCCCAAGCCACCGACCAGATTGTCAGTATTGTCGTAATAGGGACGTCACTACTAAAACATGCAACACTAAAAGCATAAAGAAATCTAACATGCTAGTGATAATGCATAAGATAATCCTACAGTAGATAACATCACCTATCACATGCTAAACAACAGTAAGCAACAGATATACTACTAAAGCAAATCACATCATCTAATCATATGCTAAACATCATAATAAGGGAATGCGCCAAATAAAATAACATCATCTAAACATGATATACAAGCATCCCAATGAAAGCATAAATCACAAGAAAGCATACTCCGAAACCCAAAGTACCAAGTGAAGACATCCAGCAACGGTCACACTAGGACAAAAGATCGTCTCTGTACACCGATCCCTAGCCATGGTAAAGGTAACTATGCCTCCCAACCACGTGGCACCCGTAGGTCCACACCCGTCGTGCTGATGGAGATAATGATCCAACCACAAACACACATAAAGCACAACATCCAAGGCTAACACTCACGCCAGACAGTATGATGGCTGAACTAAGAACCTAAGACAATGCAAGGAGTAAAGGTCCTGGTCAAACACTCAATAGGCTACTATGTAGGGGCTGACATCCTGGAGAGTCACTTGGCATCAAAAAGCCCAAGCTTGGATTGTGTGTCCTCAAACTTAAACGGGTGCTCACACATTGTGTCCTCGAACTTAATTGGGTGCTCACACATTTTACTTATCTTAAGTTTTATTAACAATCACACATTTTATTTAGTTATCACTTGCTTAAAACTTCTTATCCTCCGTCAACCTTTGGTGCCATGAACACCGAGTTGCGAGATAGAAGCCCCCTCCAGATGCTACCCTACCCTACCCATGCTCATCCTACAAAGAGTGCCTGTGGGCATGCATACTCCCATCCCAATGCCAATGATCATAACTTCCGACAAATCCACGGAAGATCGGGCCTCGCAAGTCACCCAACAAATGTACGTGTACGTACTCGTGTGTGGCGCACCACCATCACGAAGATCATAACACAAGGACAAGAATGAGAACATAATGTAAAGAAAACACCCAACTGAAAGCAACACAGGAAGGACGGATTCTACACGAATCCCAAAGCTGATAAAACCATACATCATTAAATCACTCAATCAGCCTCAATCCCAGAGTATGGATTCCACACGAATCCCAATGATGCAACAAGACCAAACATCATGAACTCACTCAACTGGCCTCAATCCGAGAGTATGGATTCTACATGAATCCTAGCGTTCACGAACAAAAGCAAAGGTCTAAAAGAAACAATGACAACAAGTATAAAATCACTCAACCAAACACAATGTCGGGAGTACAGATGCAACACGCATCCCAATGCAACATAAAAGTGTAGAAGTGGTCTAACTGATATCCAAATGGATCATCCAAGTCCACGACCCACATTGTGCCAAGAAAACTTGCGAAAACAAGGTGGCACACAAAACAAGGTAAAAACTCTAAACATTTAGAAAATTTTGAAATTAAAACCCATTTGGCCTTTGGGTTCAAAAACCCCAAAAATCCAAAAATAAATGGAATCGAACACTGTATGCAAAAACGGCCAGCATAATGGCGTAAAATCCCAAACTCTCATCCCAAAAAAAGGGAAATGTTCATACCCGCCCAACCGGGTAGAACTAACATACAGAAATTGAGGGGAACACTAGTTCTCAACCTCCAAACAAATGGCTACCAAAAACAGAAGCTGAAACAGAGCATAAACAATAAAATGGGAAAGCCCTACCTCACAACCAAAAGGGGAAAACGAGAATCTGAACCATAAAATAAATATCTCGCAGAAGTAGCTGAAAATTGCGGCAATCCAAAGTTTCCCTGAGTTGGATCCAACGAGCCCGACCTCGTGACGATCCGACGCCCATAGCTCCCACAATGAACAAAACAGTAAATCCTCATGAAGAGGATTTTTGGGTTTTACTCTCCAACTTTCCAATTTGAAAGTGAGAAGTGAGGAATCAAATTCCTCTTTGGATATTTATTCACTTTTCAGGTGAAAAATCGATTAGGGCATTTAACCAGCCAACCTAGTTAACCCCCGAATCGACCCAAATGAAAACATGCTATTCCTATAAATATGAATTCATCTATGGCAAAGCTGCCAGAAATTAAAATAAATCAATTAAAAAGCCCGAAAACCCAAAAACACAGAAATCACCTTAACAACTTTCGCGACAATGCGAACCTCTAAATGCACAGACACACTTACTGGTCTAATCACATAATGCAAATGAGTTCGGATTTAATAATCACTGAAAGGTTTAAATTAAACATTTAATTAAGGATACGTCGACCATACAAGGATGACATTGGTAAAATATGAATGACTGAATCACTAACTCCATGTGCCACTGCCAGGGATATAAATCTTGCACACTAAACAACACGATCAAGTGAAATTGCATATAATAACATAGCCGAAGCAATAATGCGTTAAATCACCTAATTTAACCATTTATTTAATTAGATTAAAATAATCTATTTACATCACCCACGTTCGCATAAAGCATAACAATGCAGGAATGAAGTAAGTAACCATAGCATTAAATCCATCACATAACATAATCAGAGGTATGTCTAAATACCAGATAACCAGATATCATTATAAAACACACTGTCATCTCAAAATGGCATCATCATGCAATATGATTAACTGAACATCATAGTAGTCTAATATCTATGATACTGGAATCAAAGAGTAACATTTGACCCTCAGGTCATCTCAAATGTAAAACATCACATACGAACAAATATCTCTCAGATCAGAAATATAACAAGGTAAATGTCCGCAACACATAACCAAATAATCCCACACGAACAAACCATTTAATTACTTACACATTAATAATGATTGATTACTCTGCATTAAAAAAAGGTGTTTAAAACACATAAGAAAAAACAGTCATAAACATGACTAACCATTGCTACAGGAACCTAGTCCAGTGTAGCATGGTAATGGTACATAGTGCAATCTCTGCACAAATCTTAGGGTAATCACGGAACAACCTCATGATACCACATCGCTCCTGGTAACCACTGGCACAAACCTTAGTGAAGCAAAAATCACATCATAATCTCAACGATCAGTCAAAAGCATAATCAAAGCAACTGATACAGAAACATAAATCCAAACACCTCAACGGTGTAGACCACTCAGGGTCACAATCATGATCCCATCACAACAAAAGATCATCAAGGTTGAATCCATCAGTTTGACTTAAAAAAGTCAAATGGGAGAGGCACTACACAATATGCTGTTGTAAAAAAACCAGAGACAAAAAATAAAAGCAAATGGAGCTATAAACTTGATTCAAGCCCCAAGGTGGGCACCAAAAATGTACAGTCAAAAGTGTCCCACTCTAAACCCTTCTATCCAAACGATTCCATGAGTTTGGAATGCTTGGATGCCGGCTTAGAGCTCCCTATCTATGAAGTGCAAGAGATTATATTTCAAGAATAAGAAGGCTCTCAGATGAGCCTTAGAGATACTCTTCTTGCTAGTAAACCATGCAATGGGAGGTTCCAAAGACAAGATGCAAGAATGCAAATGTCCCAAGGAGTTCCTCAAGGATGCAATGCAAATGAAGATTAAGCTAGAATGAGATGCAAGATGTAGCTATGCTAAAATATGTATGAGAGTGTTACAATCCAAATATTAAGCTATGTGAGATAGAATATTGCAAAATAGAAGCTAAATTAACATGCAACATGAAGCTAAGCTAAAATGCTATGGTATGAGAGAATGCAGATAAGAAATAGAAGTTCTCCAAAAAGCTCCAAAGAAACCTGTTAGAAAACTTACAGCATAACAATACTCAAAAGATGGATGGATTGAGGGGGAAAGCTCTCTCCCTTTTAAAGTTGTATGGATGGTAGAGATCAAGATGAAGATGGCGGATGATCAACAGTGAAATTTGAAAAGAGGAGTGATCCATATGCACACACAAGTCAACCAATAGAATATAAGTTGACTTGTCATATAAGACAAAAGTCACAAAGCCTTTTCTTTTAATTGCAAAATAGAAAAAGGACTTTATGTGTGCACTTGAAGTGGGTTAGAAGAATGGGGTCTTTTATTTAATTAAAAGGAGACATGTTCTTTTAATCAAATAATGAACTTAGGATAGCATAGTCAAACTATAGGTTATAATCAAATAAATTGATTATTAGCAATTTGGTCTAGGTAAATGATTAAATTAATTTAGCCAAAATGCTGAGAAGGGGGCTAATAGTCTAGGTGACCATTTTTAGGTGATTACACCATTTATAAATATTCAATGGGCTCAAACATGCTTATAAGGTTTTCTACATTAGCATAGGCATAACTAATTTTGGCATCATGATTCTTCTTAGTAGCTTTGGAGGTTTCACCTGTCTTGTATTTTGGCAAGGGTTGTTTAAAAGATTTGTTGCTAGCATTTTTAATGAGGCCATCTGTGACAACTTTACCAGCCTCAATGAGATCTTGAATTACATCTTTCAACTTGAAACAATATTCAGTGTTGTGACCCTTTCTTCAGTGATAACTGCAAATGTGATCCTTTCCCCACCATAGGGGTCTAATGAGTGGGTCATAGGGATGAGAATTATCTGGTAAAGTAACTAGCTTGTTTGCAATTAAGTTTTTCAAGACCACTTTATAAGGCTCAACCATTGGTGTATAAATACGTCTTTTCTCGATAAACTCAGAGCCCTTATCAGATGTTTGTGGTTTCAAACCTTCTTGTTGTTTTGTCGCATAAATAGAATTAGAAAGGTTAAACATAGGTTCCTTGGTCTTAGGAGTGTCCACTACACTACCATTGAAAACATATTTATTTTTATTCTAAAGTTTTCCTTTGTCTTTGCCATTTCCCATTGTTATTTTTGTCTTTGTTTACAACAATGTCACCCTTTTTTATAGCAACATCCTCAATGTGATACACACTCTCAACCATTGCATTGAAAGTTGTCAATAACTATTTTTGTAAGTCAAAGTCTAACTGTAGTACAAGTGTATTGACAAAAATGTCAATTCTCTCAATTTTAAGGACTTGTAGAGGGTGCCTAGAATATAAGGATCTCCATAATTGAAGGTATGTTACAAAGAGTTCTCCCTATTTTTGTTTAATTTGATATAAGTCCAACATAGTTATAGGATGTTGAATATTGTAAGAGTATTGTTGGATAAAGCATTGTGCTAGCTTGTCAAATGTTTTGAGAGGGGGAGTCAATTTTGTGAACCACTTCATAGGTTGCACTCTTAGAGTTTAGGAAAAAAATGCATAAGTTAGGAGTCTTCATGCATGAAATCCATGTTAATAGCATAGACAATGTCTCACATGATCGTGAGGGTCACCATTTCTATCATATGTGTCATACTTAGGAACCTCTATATCCTTAGGAAATGGAGGCATGTATAAACTCCTATCAAACAAAAGAGCGCAGATTGATTCAATGAATGATGTTTTAGGTTGCTCTTTGGTATTTTACATTTGTGCAAGTTGTTTCCTTAGTTCTTGCATTTCTTCTCTTAGGATTTTAGCCTCAGTAGGTTCTTGTTTTTTGATTATTTGTTGCACATCAAAATCTCGGGGGATTTTCCATCCCTTCATTGTCATGTACTAGAAGTATTGATCCCCATTTTCTCTAAAGCTCTTAGCATCAATTTTTGAGCGAGCTCATCTTGTTAAATTCTTACAACATCCTCATTGGTGATTTCATCCTCACTTTCATGATGTGATTTTGATTGTCTAGGTGGGGATGGACATGCTCTTGTGTTGACTCTAGGAGTCCTTGGAGGTGTGTGATTTCCATTCTTACCACCAATGGGAATTTGGTCAAAAGGATTGTGATAGTATTCTCTTCTAGTTTCTTCATTGTGTGTATGATAGTTTCAACTTGTTGATAAACTCTTTCTCTAGCACAAATAATTTCCAAAAGTCTTTCATTTTCATGTGCTTGCTCTTCTATGTGACGTTTGATTTCATCAGGATGCATGTTGTTTGAAGTGTTTTCACCCGTGGGTGTGTCAAAGGGTGTTCCAAATGGATTCTTAAAATTGTAAAGTAGATTGTGCCAAATGTTGGCTGTCTATGTTTGACTAGAATCAGGGTCTTCCACACAAGGTTGCCCATGAGGTCGTCTAGGTGGACTCTCTAACTATGTGAAAATGAAAGGGGAATGACTACCATTACCAACTTGGAACCTAGTTGTGACTGGCATGTAAGGATGTGTCTTTGCTTAATAGGATGAGAGAAGTGTTTTAGATTTAAAGCTCTTACAATCAAGAATAATCACTTGTCAAGGTATAATAGATGGCTTGTGAAAGGTTCTCAAGAATTTACAATGCTAGTGACTCAAGTCAAGCATGTGAGCAAGAAGCTCAATAGCAAATAGCTAGCATAGAGTGGTAATTAGATTTTGACAAGTGATCATCAATGATGTTTCAAGACTTACATCTAATGGACTAAACCCATCTTTTAACTTTGGACAACACCTAACATATAGATGTGTGACTAGGACTAGGAAGGACTCAAGCAATAAGACCCTAGATTAGATAAAGTGGGACATAGACCCTATTTTGGTAGAAAATAGTCTTAGGTGATATTCTTTCAAAAAACAGATGATGGTAGGACAACATAGCATGTCATACGATACAATTTACAATAAATGGGTGATACTTTTCTCTTGGGTGACAGTTTGGATAAGGCAAGATGACAAACTTCTTTATAGAAAGGTGATAGACTTGATAATAGTAGGGCGACACAATTTTTAGAAACAATTGTTGTGTTATATTTCTCCAGAGAATGGGTGATAAAGTGCTAGTTTTGTGTAAAAGGATAAGTTTTTTACTCCAATTTTGTTGTGTTTTGGTTTAACAGTCAAATACTTCTAGGACCAGACATTTTCAAGTTTCAGTTCGTGTCGAGTATCAACAAGGTTTGCAAATAGTAGGGGTTTTTAATATGTCTCAAACAATCAAACAAGGATAAAAACAACCTTGCCAATACTCATTTGTGATATCAAAACAACTTTTCTACTAATTTAATCCAGATGTTTGATTTGTAAGAACATTAACACTGGTCAACATATTCAAAAAAATTAGACAACCAATCTACCTTAGAGTCATAGTTCATTACCCAACAAATTGGCCCACACTAAGTGCTCCTTCACCTCACACCAAGTGGTTGCTCACAAAAGCTATTGGCTTTGTCATGGAAGTGTCATAAGCACAACCAAGGGAACATAGATGGTGAGTGTAAAATCTTGGGGTGATCCAAGTAATCCACTAGAACCAATCCTTGCACCAAAAAGTTGAGTGGAAATATATGGTAGCTACTAACTTATAGTGTTTAGAATAGGCTTCTATTCATAATGTTCCTCTTTCACCCAATTAAGGGACACCCCACCTTGTTATAGGTAATAGACCTTGTGACCACAAGATCACCTTAAGCATTCTTGCCTTGTGATCTCCTCATGGTTGCAATCCCACAAGCAATCATACTAAGCAAAGATAAACAATATGTCTACCAAAGTTTTTGTGTCCTTGATAGCCTTGAGTTTATAGTGGGTTGGAAGAGATAGGTATTAGCTTGTCCCCACTTAGGTCATTCCTCTTAGGTTGTCCAAGAGTAGGCCTTCTATCGGATTCTATACTAAACAAGAAGTGGATCAACTTTTGGAAGTCAAGATTTCTGATTCACCACAAGGAAGAAGAGTATACTCTTCTATTCTAATCATTTCTCCAAACACACCAAGAAGTTTCAATCATCCCTTTTCTTTTGAAACCACTAGACAAGTCAAGATTTTTGATTCACCACAAGGGTGAAGAGCATATTCTCCTATCACCAAAGAACCTCAATCACAAGTTTAATGTGCCTACAAAAATGAAACAACTAGTAGATGCTAGACATGAAATAAAAGAAAAAGCAAGCAAGTTTGGGTTTTTATGCATTTGGCAACCTTGCAAACAACTATTAGTAGCCCTTGTGCATTTGAAGCTTTGACATGCATTCTTTCTTATAAGGCAATTAGGAAAATATCTCAAAGTAACAACCTAAAAAATACAACCATTAGCCCCATAAGTTAGCTTCAAAAAAACATGTAATCTACAAATAAACCTCTGTAAAACCACTACAGATTTGTAAAAATACAACAAATAGCAAGTACAATAAAAAAAATCAATCTAATCACTCAATCAACAAGCAAGTTCAGAATAGGCGACAGTTTTTGCTAGAAGTATGTCATGAAATATTTCTCAATATATGCATGTGACAGTTTCCTTTCGAGCAATATTTTTGTATAAGCAAGGCGACAGAAAATGCTATAGCTGGGCATCAAATTTAAGAACTAGTGTGGGACACTATTTCCAAAATGTATCACCCTACAATTATAAGAACTGTCATATGAAATTGGGAAAATGCTACTTGAAAGTTACGACTGTAAAAAAGAAAAGTGCAGATAGCATGTAGAAAATGCAACAAAAAATAGAAAAGTGAAGGACAAAACTAAGAGTTCTACCCCATGATGGGGGCCAAAAATGTACACTTGATTTGTGTCACACTCTAAACCCTTCTATCTAAGGTATTCCATGAGTTTGGAATGCTTGGATGCTAGTTTAGAGCTCCCTATCCATGGAGTGCAAGAGAGTATGATTTGAATATGAGGGCTCTTAGTTGAGCCTTAGGATTTCTCTTCTTTATAGTAAACCATGCAACAAGAGGTTCTCTTAGAGACAAGATGCAAGAGTGCAAATGTCTACGAAAGATGCCTCAATATTGCAATGCAAATGCAAACTAAACTAGTGTGAATATGCAAAATGCAACTATTTTAAGCAAGGATGAGAGTGTTACAAATCCAACTATTAGGCTATGTGATTTAAGCTATTGAAAAATGAAAGATAAGCATGCAATGGAAGGTTCTCTTAGAGATGAGATGCAAGAGTGAAAATGTCTACAAAGGATGCCTCAATAATGCAATGAAAATGCAAATTAAACTAGTGTGAATATGAAAAATGCAACTATTGTAAGCAAGGATGAGAGTGTTACAAATCCAACTATTAAGCTATGTGATTTAAGTTATTGCAAAATGAAAACTAAGCTAAATACAACATGATTCTAAGCTAAAATGTTATGATATGAGAGAATGTAGACAAAAAATAGGAGTTCTCCACAAAAAAGCCCTCAAGAATTCCAATGGTAAACTTGGAGCATAAAAATACTCAAGAGTGTGGATCTATTGAGGAGGAAAGCTCTCTCTCTTTTAAAGTCAGATAGATGGTAGAGATCAAAGTCAAGATGATGGAAGATCAATGGTGGAGTTTGAAAATTTGAGTGATCCATGTGCACACACAAGTCAACCAATAAAATACAAGTTGACTTCCCATATGAGACAAAAGTCACAAAAGCCTTTCTTTTAATTTAAAAAATAGAAAAAGGACTTTATGTGTTCACTTTAAGTGGATTAGAAGGATGGGGTCTTTTACTTAATTAAAAGGGGACACGTTCTTTTAATCAAATAATGAACTTAGGATAGTATGGTCAAACTATAGGTCATAATCAAATTGATTGATTATTACCAATTTGGTCTAGGTAAATGATTAATTAAATTAGCCAAAATGATAATAAGGGGTCTAATAGTCTACATGACCATTTTTAGGTGATTACAGTATGGACAAGCTTAGTTTCTATTTTTTAAGTGATGCCCTAGGCAACCTTTTGATGCATGGCTAGGCTATCATATTGTTTGTAGGTTTCTTTTGGTAGATTGAATGTGCTAGTAAGTTCAATTTAAGAGTTATAGAAGGAGGAGGGACATGTGAGGAATTCATGTGTGAGAGGAGAAGTTCCCAAGACAAGTTTTTTTGAGAATTTCATTAGACCCTAGTAGGTATTGACATGAAATTTTTGAAACCCTTGTTTATAGGCATAGATTTAGCAAAGTAGTGTATGGACAAGTTGAGAACCAGAGACCTATGAAACATTGAATTACTTCCAAAAGGGTATTCACATTGTTAATTAGTTTTCCACATTATTAAGAGAAGTTTGGAGTTATAGTCCAAAAACCAAATTTGGAGGCCTAATTCAACTAGGCCTAATTAGGACAATTTTGTCGAACTTGAAGGAATCAATAGTGAAACCTATGGATTTTGAGTCCAACAGGATAGGGGAAGTCTAAAATCCCTCAATTTGAATCCCTCACTCCAAATTGAAGGTAGAATGATCATGTTTGTTCAAATTGAGAGTTTGGTGTTCATCTTTCGAAGAAGCCTTGTTTAAATCATGAAAATCAGTACACATCCTTATCTTATTTTCACCCTTAGAAACAACCAAAATATTATAAATCCAAGGGGAATAACCTATAGGATTTATAAAACCAATGTCCAAGAGTTTTCTTATCTCATCTTTAACAAGAAGAGTGATTCTAGGATTTATTTTATGAATCTTCTGCTTAACAGTCTTAGCATTAGGTGTCAAAACATTGTTGTGAGTGGAAATTTGAGAATCAATTCTAAGCATATTAGAATATTTCCAAGAAAAGATATCAGATAGTTCCAAAAGAGTCTTGGTAAGCTACTTTGTTAAAATTGTAGCCAAACATTTTCCAATCTTAATAACCTTTTCAAAATCATCATGATGAATAGAAACATCCATTGTTTCAGTGATTAATAGATTGCTCTTATGTGGTTCCTCCATAGAGAGGGTCAACATGTTCTATTTTAGCCTCTTCTCTAAAACAAATATATATATTCAAACAATAAGGTTTTCTCTTATTATGATGGAAAGAAGGAAAATCCTCATATGCACCTAGAAAGTTAGCCAAAGCATCATCAGAGAAAAAAATATTGAAAGAAGGTGATTAATCAAATGTGATAAGATGTAGGTTTGATAACTTGAAAGGATCACTGCAAATATGATTCACATTAAAAAAGAATGAAGGTTTCTTATAAAATCCCAAACAATAAGTATGTTCATAACCATCATTTGATAAAAGGAACCTGTATTCCTTGTTCAAAAATTCCACATCTTTGACCATAAAATTCATGTTTAGCAAGAAAATAATATCCAGAACAGTAACAATTAGCCATGCCAGAGATAGTCAATGGAGCTTCATAAGAAACTACCTCTTGGCCATCAAGTTTAATAGTTTCAATGATTTCCTTAACTGAACAACAATGAAGTTAGTACTTGACTCTCCAAAAAGAGGAGTCAAAACAAAGTTTTCTTCCTTAGGTTGTTTAGGTGCTTTCGTGAAAGAGAGATTATAGACCTTATATTCTCCAATTATTGTCAAATTAAAGTCTAAAGTGCCCCAATAATCTTCAAATAAAGAAGACAAATGTTCTTTACTAGAATGATTATACATTTCAGTTTTATCCTTTAACTTTTCTTCCCTATGTTTTGAAACCTTATAAGATTTGACATTATAGCAACTATTAGGTCTATCATCTGCATAAAGAGTATACATCACATTGTCAAAGATAAATTTATCCCTATGATGAAGAGTAGAGAGAATAAAATGCATATTATGTAGCCATGATCTTCCCAAAAGAAGGTTATAGTTGAGAGCTCCAGGCATCTCATTAATAAAAGTATCCAATACAATAGGACCAAATTTAACAAGAAGGGTTATGAATCCCAAATTTTTCTTAGCAATGTCATCAAAGCCATGGATAGGAAGACTATCTGGCTTCATAGTAGATATACCAACATTGATAGCTTTCAACATATTAAATCTATAAATGTTCAACCACAACCCATTATTAATTTAAGTTTTTTGAATAAGAGTTCTATTGATAAGGACCACAACCATAAGAGCATCATATTGATCTTGAACTTCCATAGGTGGTAAATCATCCTTAGTAAACACAATTTGAAGAGAACGTGTAAAATGCATACATTTTAAGAAATAATTAATGTCATATTGATTAGATGAAGGTTCAGGAAGAGTAGTTTGTGATAAGTAGGGGATGTTTAAAGAAGTTCCCATAAAGAGATCTTAGCAAGAGTAGCATGTAAATACTCAACTAAATCATACTCTTTTCCAAAGGAACTAGATAAATGAGGTTCTCAAGGAAGAATTGGTTGAGATGGTGGTAAATATGTAGGAGCCACCAAATTTTTTGGCTAAGGATTATTCCATATGCGATAAGTATGAGCAATTGAAGTGTAATCAAGTTTTCCTTTTATGGACTATAAGAGGCTTATCATCCCGAGGAACCCCCTTAAGAGTGATAATGGGTTGTTGGGGTAAACATCCTTTAAGAGTGATAACATGTTGAGAGAATTGTAGAGGTTCAATACTACACACAATATCACACATAGGAAGCCATAACATAACCTTATTGTAAAGGCTGGTTGTGAAAGATGTAGAGGAAGCCATAGGATGAATGGATACAATAAAGATCTCATTCTTTTCATCCAAATCTACTCTACTAGACACCTTTAAAGGATTACTAATAAACACATAATCAGAATACTCATGAAAGAAATCAAACATCTTGAAGCAAAGTAATATCACTCAAGAACATTAATGTAAAATGCAAAGCAATTCTAGTAATATATATATATATATATATATAAAATTTATGAATGTAATCCATAAAAGAAAGCTCTAACTACCAAGATAAAAAAAAAAAGAGGGTTCATGTCGAGTTCACCAAAATGTTCAGGGGGAAAATGACACCGATGATGAACAATACAAACAAGACTAAGAAAGTTGAACAATTTCTCCTTGATCCATTCAATACAAGAGAAAGAGGGGCTTCCAAGCATAACTCTCACAAAGCCATAAATTTTATTAGCAAAACTTGAAAGAGGATAAAGGGAGGCCAATACAAAATCTAGAAACTTGTCAATGAAGTACGCTAGCAAGTTCTCTTTCATGTAATGTAAACAAGAGATATAATAAGTATAGATCTGAAATACACGCAAATAACCCAATAGAGATCTAAAAATAGATGTATTCTAGCATGGAAAAAAAAAGGTATTCACCTCGGAATGCAAAGAGGAGGATGTAATTTTTCTCTGGAACTTGCAGATTTGATCTATTTCTAAACTTTCATTCACAGTTCTCTAAATAAAATTGTGAAAGGAATAAAATCTATAAATCTCCTCAAAATTGGAGACCAAAGGACTAGGTCAACTTTGGAAGATGTCCTATAACAAGGTTGGCATAGTCTGACGACTCCATAAAGTTTACAAATGATAGGTTCCATATCTATAATCCTTTTCGCTCCCACTTGCAAATCTGTAACAATTTTGCTTGTGTGGGTGGATAGAAAAGGGTTGCCTTAGTTAACTCCCCATTTTTTTGATTTCCACCTCCACAAATAGTAATTAGGAAAAATTTTGTGTATGTGTGTAACCCTATATTTGTAGATCTAGAATGTAAATATGCTAAGAATCTACTCCATGAGTGAAACCCTAGCATGTAAATATGCATGTATGTAAATGTTTGAAGGTGCAAAGTTTTAGATTCAAAGCATGATGTAGAAATCATACCAAGCCCCCAAGGCTAAATTACTCTAACTGTCTTTGATATCCCTTTAGAATTCCATGTTTGATATATTCACCTTTGAATGCTTGATGAAGAATAATAGCCTCACTTACAACAAAGAATAAGAAACCAACCCTTTCTTTAACCTTAAAATTTCTCTAAGTTGGATTGGGATGTCCACAAGTGATTTCTCCTTGCTCCTCACATACCATGTCATGTCATGTTATGTCAAAATGAGGGATTGAAGGCCTTTTTATAGGATATTTCATGAAATTACTCCATAAGGGCTGATGACACAAGCAATATTTTAATGAGAGTGTTAAACATCCCAAAGCCCTTAATTAATAGAAACCCAAAGATTAGGTTGTCCTAGGCTAACCTAGTCTGGACAAGGTTGAATTGGGTCATCCTAATCTATACTAGGTTGACCTAGTTCAAAAGTTTGACCTTTAGGGTCTTCCTATCTAGATTCCAAACTAGTAGTAGTCAAAGATAGAATATGATGTATTAAACTATCGTCTGGAGATCCAATCTAGGATTTTGAGGTCCTAGAAAGAGAGCACACCCACAAATTAGTTCCTAATGTACTAAATGTAGGAAGAAAGAGGGAAAATTTTAAGAGGATTTATTAGGTCTTACTGTAGTTTCACCTAGAAGACAGAGGAGAAAATAAGTGAAGTGTGTGCTTAAGGTGTGAATATGAAATGAAAACACACTAAAGAGGATCTAAAAGGTCTTACATGAAAGTGCATCCAATTTAAGACAATACATCTAGGCCTAAAGACAATAATTCTATAGGAACTAGGTGGGTATTCATAAGTAGGATGCATGATCAAGGAGAAGTGGTAAGAAACTAATCAAAACTAGTATGTAAAGGTTATTTACAATAAGAGGGTATTGATTTTGAAGAAACCTTTGCTATTGTAACTATATTAGAAGTGATTGGACTATATTTAACATATGCATCTAGCAATAAATTTGAAGTATATTGAATTGATATTTTACCAACTTCCTTAAATGGAGAGTTGACAGAGGAAGTATACATTCAGCAACTAGATCAATTTCCATTGGCAGAGCAAGAAGACAAGGTATGTAAAGTAAAGAATGCTCTTTATGGATTGAATAAATCTCCAAGAGCTTGGAATGTGAGGTTAGATAAACATTTGTTGTATTTGGGACTCAAGAAAGAAAGTGCATATAGTAATTTGTATCTTAGAATTAATTCAGAAGGATTGTTGATCATTGAAGTTATTGTAGATAATATTATTTTTGGAGGAAATATTGAGGTAAGTAATATTTTTTTTCATGAATTGAAAGGATAATAAAAAATGTGTATAATAGGAGAGATGATATATTTTCTTGGATTGCAAATAATCCAAACTAAAGATGGTATCTTTATATCTCAAACCAAGTATCTTAAGGAGTTACTACTGGTGAAACATGGTATGGAAAATTACAAACTTTTTGGAACACCTATGGTTACAGGTTGTAAGTTGACTACTGATAATTCCTCTACCACTATGTAGACAAGGTACAAATCTATAATTCATGGTTTATAATACTTAACTCATTCTAGACATAATATAGCAAGTGCAGTTGGTATTATGGAAAGAAATTAGGTAGAACCTAAAGAATCACACTTTGTAATAGCAAAAAAGGATTTTCAAATATTTGAAAGGAACTATACAATTTTTCTTTTGGTATGAGAGATAAAATGAATTCAAATTATATTCTTTACTGATGCAAATTGGGCAGGAATCATTGATGATAGGAAAGGTCCTAGTAGAGGTGCATTTTTCCTTAGAGGAAGATTGGTTTATGGTTAAGTAAGAAGCATGATTGTCTATCACAATCTAAACCATAAGAAGAATATGTAGGAATAAAAAATAATTATAATTAGTTGATATGAATGAAAACTATCACTTTATAACTTTATCTAAACCTATCACCATGCATTGTGATAATACAAATACAAATAACATGTCAAAATTCCCCTATTACATTAAAAAAAAACATATGTTACAATATATAGTCCACCAATATAAGTGAGAGGGGGAGGAGGGGGGTGAATCAATTATCCAACTATTACAACAATTATACACCTTATTAATCCTTAACCATGTCAACAATATAATCAACAACCATAACAAGATACTCATACACAATAACACTAGATATGTTAACTAGGGAGAACCCCAGCGGGGATGGTACCTAAAAAATGATGCACTAATATAAATAATCCTTGTTAGACCATGGACCCTATTAGAAGCCTATGAAATACATTGAATACATATCAATCCCTATTAGGAGACTTTGAATCCTTTTTAGGAGTGTCCAACCTTGTTACGAGATTCCAACCCTGTTGAAGTTGTGGAAGGTAGATGAACCCACTATCCAAACATCTTTAGGGGCAAGACCAATGAACCCACTGTCCAAATGATCTCTATATTATTTCTTGCACAATAATATAAATGAACTATACTTTTACTTCCTCTTCCTCTATTCTATCAACCAAACTTCTGCTCCTTATCTCATTACCAGACCACCAACTTTGCATCCAATAATCCCTTGGATTTCTTACTCCATTTACCAAACACTCTTCTCTTGTTTGCACATACTTCACACTGAACACACTTCTCAAACAAGGAAAACATTTTTCCTTTATACCATGTTCTCAAAACAATTCCTTGAGTTAGCCTTGAGGCTTTCACAGTTAATAATAATAGGACCACATTAAGATAATTGATTATTTTGCAATCACATAACATTGTTGACTAAGATTCTTTACAACTTATCACACATGTAACTCTAGACTTTGAGCACTTGCTAACATCACCATCAAATTATCTAATGCTACTTTGCATGTCATGATTCTATCTCTGTTAGAAGATACAATCTAATCATAAAAATTGCTTATTAGGTACTCTGTCTTTGTACCACTCTTTGTAAATCTTGCATATCTTTTGCATGTCTTCAACTTAGTTAACACACACTTAACCTTGTCATCAAGAAATAGTGTAGAACATGTCCTTAACCACATTGCACCTAGACATCAAATATCTGATTGTACGACTATGATCTTTGTCTACTACTTTGCTAGTCTTCACATACTATGTTGTCATCAATGACAAACATAATAATGCATGCACTATGTCATCCATGCTACATGCTCTCCAATGCTTAGGATACTCCCCAAAGGAATAACATCAACATTTATGCTAAAAATCTCCCCCTTTGGCATTGATGGCAACATAGATAAAAAACATCTAAGTTCCAAGAATACCAAACAATACTCTGTTGCAACTACTATTCTACTCATCTTTTCAAATCCTCTTCATTAATAAAATCTAAAATCCTCTGGAACATTGCTTTATTCTGCAACTTTTAGGATTGGCATTAATTTTTCACACACTAAACAACTCTCAGCTTCTCCCCCATACAATGTTACTCCACATTCATATCAACATTACTTTCTCTTATACATAGGAGGTCTCAATCTCTCCCCCATACATCAATCTTTCCAATTAGAGGATTTTCTCCCCCATACATGGTGCTTCTCTATGGAATCTCTTCCTTATAATACAAAGGAGATTTTTTTCATGCATGCTTCCCTCCCCCATTGACATCAATGACAAAGGCTTCATTATGTCAGTCATCTTCTCAAGTCTTCAACCAACTCAAGTGTCCAAAGACACTATTCAAAACTAATAACCAAGAGTCCTAGATGACTTTTCTCAACTCAGATACCCTCCCATACAAGAAGTGTCAATATTTAGTCTAGTCAATCAATAGTACTTTATACCACTGGACTAATGTAATCTCTACATCAGCTACTCTGAAGTAGGTAGGGGCTTAACCCCAAGCATACCTCTCAAGTACTCAAATATATCTTTAGGCAAGGGCTTTTTAAAGATATCTACAATCTGATTTTTAATATTGATATACTCTAATTTGATCTCTTTCTCTACAAGCTTCTCTCACAGAACATGATACTTAATAGATATATTCTTAGTCTTAAAATGTAATATAGGATTCTTAGACATACTTCTTGTACTTGTGTTATCACAATATATGATAATAGGTTCTCAAAATTCTATCCCAATATTTTTCAGCATTTGCTTCATTCACATGACTTGATTGCAATTGTTTGCTACTGCTACATACTCTGCTTTAGCTGTACTCTATGAAATACATTTTTTTTTCTTGCTTGGCTAGGAACCAATCTTCCTCCAAGAAAAAAATTCTCCATCACTGGTGCTTTTTCTGTCATCCTTATTGCCTGCTCAATCCACATCAATATAAGCACATAAAGTGGAATCACTTGATCTGCCATACCGTATCCCATAATCAGATTTTCTCTTCAAATATATGAGTATCCTCTTTACCTCTGCATAATGACACTCCTTAGGATAAGCTTGAAATCTAGCTACAATCCCAACTACATTTGCTATATCTAGTCTGGTGTGAGTCAAAAAACCTCCAATCATGGATCTGTACTTCTTCTCAACTGTAGGTGTGTCATCTTTTCTAGATAAATTGTGACCAGTTATCATTGGTATACCAACAAGCTTACAGCTTTCCAAGCCAAATATTTTCAACAAGTCTTTCAAACACTTAGCTTGTGAAATGAAAATACAATCACTATTTTGTACAATCAATAAACCTAGGAAAAATTTCATTTCACAAATCATGCTCATCTCAAATTCATTCTTCATTTCTTCAAAAAAATTATCACTTGCTTCATCATTGCCTCCAAATATTATGTCATCAACAAATATTACTATTATTAGCAAGTCATTCTCAATTTTTTTCAAATACAAGTTACTATTTGTTGTACCTTTAGCAAATCCAAGCTTTGCCAAATACTTGTCCAATCTTGCATACGGGGTTCTAGGCACTTTCTTTAAACCATATAGATATTTCTTCAATATGCATAGCATATCCTTGTCTTCTATCAAAGGGAACCTTCAAGCTACTCAATATAGACATCTTTTTCAAGTTATTCATTTAGAAAGGTTTATTTAATATTCATCTAATACACTTTGAATTTCTTATTTTCTGCATAAGCCAAAAACATTCTCATTGCTTCCATTATAGCTACAGGGCCATATGTTTCCTCATAATCTATTCCTTCTAGCTTTGAATAACCTTTGCATACTAGTCTAACTTTATTTTTGACAACTTCACCTTGCTCATTCATCTTGTTTCTGAATATTGTTGATCATTTTTGTCCCCATTTAGCCTACCATTGACAATCAATCTGAAAGAAATTAGTAAGTATAGAGCATTAGTGGTATAATCTATATTGATCGAGCCTTGCAATATATACCAAGTGATTAAGAAAGTTTTCTTATTGACTGAGTGAAATGGTTATGATTGAGTGAATAACCTTGGCTGAACTAAAAGTGTAGATGAAGTTAGCCATCATACACTATCTGAGTACAAAGACATTAATTGCATAACTAAAATGAAAAATCAAAGGTATTTATCAAATTTGAACATTCATTTTTTTCACCAAGTGATTGGAGAGCTCAGAAGAAGATTTAAAGGTGATAGAAGTGATTTCAACAACTAGAGCAAAGAATCTCAACAAGTTATCAAAAAATTTGTGAAGTGAAGTAAGTATTACTCTCATGATCAATTAAGATATTGTGTGAAAATATTTTATTGAAAACCCTAGTTCACAATGGCATTTGGTAGTGAAATGGTAAATGATATTAGTACACAAATAAGTAGGAATGATCAAGAACCTCCACCAAATTTCATAAATTTGGTTAACTTTGAAACCTCTATTCTATTGGAGCATTTTCATCAACTCCACCCAAAGTCTTGACTGTTCAAGATATCAGATCATGCTATCAATGTAATATTGGAGAGATTGGAGATTTTGAAATAAGAGTAGCATATGACAAGCTATGCATTGATGGAATTCTAAAAGACAAATTCAAGATGGTTGTTGAAAAAGGGCTTACCTGTGCCCTAGGTTTTCCTAAAGTGTTTAGGATCGAATGGATCAAGATTGTTCTTAGTTGAGCTCATAACATGAAAATATGGTTGGAAGAGGGACCAATAAAGATAAACAAGGAAATCATTCGAAGGATAACTGGTACCCTACATTCAATCAACTAAAGAGAATAAAGAGCAAAACCAAGAATGAGATTGAAAACTTGACAAAGGTGAAGCAGAATGGTTGTAGAATGTCAATAGACAGTATTGAGGATCCACTAATTGAATTTTCTATTCGTGTGATTGCACACAAGTTCTATCAATCAAGAAAATTGAACAATATAACTTGCATAGTAGTTAATTTGGGCTACAAAATTGTGAACCAAGATCATTCATATGACCTTGCCAAGCTATAGTTGCATCAACTCACAGAGAACCTCGAAGAAATAAGAAAAGTGAAGAACTCATCTTGTGAGTTTGGCTCCCTATTAGTTTGTATATTTTTCTATGTACAAAATTATTTTACTACCATTGGAAGGATTGGATGTGATAGAAATAGAACTATTTTGGAGCAATTAAATGATCTAATAGATAGGCTGGGAAATTTTTTTGAGGTAGTAATGGACAACTATTTTGAAGAGTTAAAAGCTAAAATGAAGAACAGGATGAGGAATCTGAAGTTTGTTGTAGAAAAATACTATTATGAAATATGTTTCATGGTGGACACAGATTTTGTGTATGCATAGGCAATATTATTGAGGGTATCATGGTTGAGGCAAATGCCCTATGAGGTAAATGTAGATGATGTTATGGCTACAATTACTACACTATTGATACTAGTGTCAAGTAGTTTGGCACATACAAGATCGTTATTGCTGAGCTAACTATAGATGTCGACACACCTAAGGTAGGAAAGAAAAGGAAAATAAAATTTGTTGAAGCTAGTAGGATGGAACAAGGAGAAGGGTCTAGACAACCCTCAGAGGTTGAGGAAGTCAAAGGCAAAGAGCTTGCAGTTGTGAAGCCTAAGGCCACTAGGAAGAAAAAAGCTGTAATAATTGAACCTAAGGTGAAAGAAGAACTTCAGAAAAACATGCAAGAAATGGTGAGATCTGTATATGAGCAATGTTAGTATGCTAATAGAAACCAAATTTAAATAAAGCTTCTACAAACTAAAAAAAATTCATAAACTTCAAGATAGACTAAGATGAGCTCTCAATTGAGAATATGAGCCATTAATGGGCTCTCTCAATGAGAAGCTCTTTTGTTGAGTGGCTTTGTTTAAATAGATAGGATGTATGCTCAAGCTTATGCTTCAAAAAGGGCTTCAAATGGAGTTGAAATTTGGGTGTGAGTGTATGGTTTTGATATAAAATGGCTTCTTAAAATGGCATTATGACTTTACTTCATGGATTGTGTTAAAATGGCTTGGGAGAGGATTCCTTAAATAGGCAAAGGGCTTTAGGGATCAAGGGCTAGGATGTAAGGATGGAAAAAAGCTTATGGAAGGCTCAGATTGCATGAGAGGAGAGCACATGGATTGTGCTTCCTTATAGCTAATCAGGGAGTGACACGAGGAGAGCACATGGATTGTGCTTCCTTACAGCCAATCAAAGAGTGACACATGTCACAGGGTGAGAAGATGGAGGAAAGGGGAAGGATGAGTCAACAAAGGAGGCTCAAGAGATAAAATCTTCATAAAGACCCTCATAATGGCTTGTAAGAGCAATGAAAGGGCTTGGAAGAGTCATTTATGGCCTAGTGGGCTTCATAAAGTTTTATGGTTGGGCTATTTTGAGGGAGATGAGAGGAATTTTGACTTGGGCTTGATTATGAAGGTTTTAAGCTTGCTTAGAATAGTGCAAATGATTAGAGGATGGATTAGGATGGTTTAGGATTAGCTTAGGGATAGGCAAGTGTATGACATTTAATGAGGGTGGGTGAAGGAGGAGATATTTGTTAACTTTGGCTTGGGTTAGTAAGTCTTAACCCATGTTTAGGAAATGTGACAAGGTTAATAAGGGATTAGGATTAGGTTTAAATACATCTTCTAGAAGAGTTTAGACTTTGGATGAGGATAAAGACTTTCTAGAATAGTCTAGATCTTCTCAGGATGAGGATGAAGACTTTCTAGAAGAGTCTAGAACTTCTTAGGATGAGGATAAATTAGATTTTTAGGAAATAAATAAAGTTTTATATATTTCAAAGGTTTGGGTTGAGGAGATATTTATTAAAACTTTTTTAATAAACATGAAGATTAATATTTAATCTTAATTAAATATTTTGAGTTGGGATTAGGGGTAGGAAATGATGGGATTAGCGTTTAATCAAAATTAAAGAAGGATTAGAAGATTTTGGAAGAGGTTAGTGGTCTTAAGGAAATTGGCCAAGTTTTGGGCAAAAAATAAATTTTTTATTTATTTTGGTTTTTTGGTCAATTTATTAATTAAATAATTAATAAATAAGGAAATAATGTTTAAATAAGATTTAAACATTTTTGGGAGGGATTCCTTAATTAAATATTTTAAATTAAGATAAAGGGATTTAATAGCATAAAAATAAATAAATAAACTAAATAAATAATTAATTAATAAATGATGATGTCATCAAGAATTTTTTCAGAAAATAAAAATTCTTTATTTTCTAAAGGATTTGGGTGTCTACATTTTGCCCCTCTTTGATGTGATGTTGCAAGTGGCATGGCATCAAAGATAAGAAAATAAGATGCCCAAGGCTAGAGCAGAAGAGGAGAGAATGGACTGCGAGATGCCCCCTCAAGAAGGCGGCGGGGAGAGAAAGCGAGGCTCGACAACTTCTTGAAAAGAACAAGAATCCGAGATGAGCAAGGAGACTCAAATTGGCTTAAGAGAAGAGGTTTAGTTAGCTCAAAATCTCACTACGAGAGAATGATAAAGGGAGAATCAGAGGCACAAGAGGAAGCAAGCTTAAGATCTCAGGGATTGCAGAGGATGAAGGAGCGGAGTGCTATAAAAAGGAATCCAGGATAGGGAGATGGATGATGGGATGATAAAGCTGATGCAACAAGATTTCAAAGAGTCAGATTGGTGAAAGATGGGTTTCGAAGATCCCTAGGACTAGGATTGTGGAGCTTGAAAGATGAGGCTTGGTGGATTGATTAGATTGGTGGATCCCTAAGACTAAGATTGTGGATCCCAAAAGCTAAAAGTGCCAATTGATTCAAAGAGATACTGATGCATAAGTTGGGGTAGGAGAGACAGATGCTGGATATGGATGGGGGATAATGGAGATGAAGGGAAACCATTGAAGCTTTTTTGAGCAGGGAGATAATTCAAAGAGAAGTACCACCACGTAGTTGAGCACTAGATTTGCTATAGGATTGTTGGTTAATTGCCAAGGTTACCAAGAACATCAAGGCCTTTTTACCAACTGTCCAGAGGACTGACAGACTGAATCAAAATAAACACCCAAGGATTTCCTCAACATTACACATGAATCCCAGAGAAAGCAGTGTGGAACCAACACTAGGTAACCCATAAGCAGAAAAGAAAAACAAACAAAAGACCTGATCAAGACCTTACGCTCAGATTGCCCCATTCGCAGTATACCATGATATGGAAGATCATTGCAACCTTGAGGAGGGAATAAGGAGATTGCTTGGAAAAGATACTTCAAGACCCAAAAGGGAAGATTCCAAATCAAAAGAAAGAGAAAATCCAAAAGAGAACCATTTGCCAACGAGATGGGTAGGATGAGGTACTAACGGACCAAGATCAGACATGTGGAAAGCTATATCTTGCAACAATCTATTAGAGAGAACCTAAGCTAATGGATTTTGGATGAGTGATGCATCTAGCAAGCTAAACTAAGAAGGATAACACTTTGGTGATAGGAGATCTAGCTAAAGGATGCATTGGAATAGCTAACCAAAGGTTGTGCGATGTGTGCAAGATGCTGATCAAGGAGGAACTAACACAAAAGTTGGATAGATACAATGGTACTAAGCTAAAGAGGATGTACAAGCTGACGGATCAAGATATGTTACAAATGTACAAGGTTGTTTATGTTTTGGTTTTTTGTGAGATGGAAATGTTCATGAAGGTTGGGATGTCTACAATAGTTGATAGGCGGATAGGTAGATGGTTTGCGAAAAGCTTAAGGAAAATGGGATTCTTTGTGTGCATGTGATAGGATACAAGCTAGGATACAAGATTTGGCATATAATACAAGCTAGAATATGGTACAAGCTTTGGACAAGATTTGGATATACAAGCTATGATACAAGGGATGATACAAGATTTACAAGCTGGGGTACAAGATTTACAAGTTGAGGTACAAGATTTACAAGCTTCATTAGATGTTGGATATTTGGTTGGAACACCAAGGGAACAAGCAGGTGTTTTATGGGATGGTGAGTGGATGGATGAGGGATAGGATAGTGATAGATAATGGATTAGTCTTAGTACACAAGGCACCTAAATTACCAGGTTTTCACCAAGGTACCTATCCAAGGTGCTTGAATTGCCAAGTTTTCACCATTGGATGCTTATTTCTCTTTACTATTTTTTTTTATTTTTGTATTTTCAAAAGCTGGGTATATCAAGGATCTTTAAGCATAGAAATTCTTGAGATGAATGATGTTAGTAGGATCATTCAAGAGTTCTCCTTCCAGTGTAGATAGGTGATAGGCTTCGGAGCCAAAGGAGGTAGTGACAACATAAGGACCAAGCCATGTAGGTTCAAACTTACCTTTCTTTTCTCGATCTGCTTGGACTTTCATGTTTTCTTTTAGGACCACGTCGCCCAGCTGAAAGTGTCATGGAAGTACCTTCTTGTTGAAATTCCTTTTGAGATGAGTTTGGTAGACTGTGAGATGATCATAGGCTTGTTGTCACTTCTCATCTAAGAGATCTAGCTGGGTGAGTCTAGCTTCAGCACCATAGACTAGGGAGTATGGAGTTGTGCTTATGGATGTACAAAAGGAAGTTTGATAAGCCCATAGGGTAGGATTAATCTATAGGTGCCAATCGTGGCTAGAATCATTGACAAATTTCTTTAGGATTTTGAGGAGGGTTTTATTAGTTGCCTCTGCTTGGCCATTACCTTGTGGGAAATATGGGCTAGAAAAGCGGTGATGGATGCGAAGGGAAGTACATAATTCTTCCATGTTAAGATTTTCAAAGTTACCTTCATGGTCGGTGAAGATGGTGGATGGGATGCCAAAGTGGCAAACAATGTGGTACAAGATGAACTTGGAGACTTGAACTCCTATAGCATAGACTAGGGGGACTGCTTCCACCCACTTAGTGAAATAGTCTATAACTATTATTATCCATTTATGTCCATCAGATGAGAGAGGTGTGATAGTTCCAACTAGATCAAGGCCCCAATAAGCGAAAGGCCAAGGTGGTGCAATAGGCTGTCGATCCTGTGCTGGAGCGTGCACAAGATTTGTGGTCTGTTGACATGGGAGAAACTTTCTGACAAAGTCATAGGAGTCTTCTTTAATAGTAGGCCAATAGTAGCCTGCTCTAAGGATTTGTCACATGAGGACAATACCACTCGTGTGGGCACCGCAAAGTCCAGAGTGTACTTTTTTTAATGCCATCACGGTCTCATTTTCATCTAAACATCAAGAGAGAGTATCATGATAACCCTGACAATATAGGGTATTGGCTATGATAACATAGCGGGATGATTTTTGGATGAGGTTTTGGCATTAGGTACATGTGAGGTGAGGGGAGATGATACCATATTTAAGGTAAGTGTGAATCTCATGGTACCAAGGGGATTAGGGACCAACCAAGATACAAACATGGTTTGAGTCATCATTCGCATAGGCAGGTGTGAGGAGCTACTCGACTAAAAACTCATACTGCTTAACCGCTTGATGAATTTTCAAGAGTGAGCTAATAGTAGCCATAGTATCTGCTGCTTTGTTCTACATTCGAGGCACTTGTGTAAACTAAAGCTTTGTAAAATGCTCGGTTAGCTAATCAACTAGCTCTTTTTAGGGTAATAGCTTTTCATCTTTGGTTTGATATTCATTTAGGGCTTTCTTGATGATGAGCTGAGAATCGCCAAAGATTTGTAACTTAGTGATGTTCCATTCTACAACTATCTTTAATCTAGCTATGAGAGCCTCATATTTAGCTATATTGTTGGTGCTAGGGAATTGTAGCTTGAAGGCTTTTGGAATGTAATCTCCTTGAGGTGTGACCAAAAATATTCCTACCCCTGATCCATGAGATGTATATGAGCCATCAAAATAAAGTTTCCATGGGGGTTGTTCTTCAATTAGATAGATATGCTCATCTGGAAATTTCGTGATCAAAGGATATGTATCTACTAGAGGTGCATCAGCTAGGTGATCTGCTATAGCTTTCCCTTTGATTGCCTTTCTGTCCACATAGTGGATGTCAAATTCGCTAAGGAACATAACCCATTTGGCCAAATAGCCTGTAAGTGCTATTCTGGAGAGCATATACTTGAGAGGGTCGATCTTGGAGACTAGTTGGATGGTATGACTTAGCATGTAGTGGAAAAGCTTTTGAGTTGAGAAAACAACTACCAAACAAGATTTTTCCATAGGAGTATAATTGAGTTCATAACCAACTAGGGTTCTACTGATGTAGTAGATGGCTCTTTCTCTGCCATAGTCATTGAGCTATGCTAGAAGTGCCCCTAGAGCAGTAGGCATTGATGATATGTACAAGATCAAGGGACGACTAGGAACTAGTGGAACCAAGATAGGGGGATTGATGAGATACTGCTTGAGATTATCAAAGCTAAGTTGACATAAAGGATCCCACTTGAAGTTTTCATCCTTCTTCAGTAAATGTGCAAATGGCATACACTTATCTACAAGCTGGGAGATGAAGCATCAAATGGATTGAAGCTTTCCCTGAAGAGTGTGAAGCTATCATAGTGTCTGGGGAGGAGGCATGTCTAAGATATTCTTTAGGCCAAAAGGCATCATGTTGTAGCAAAAGGTTCCCCAAGGGGTAGTGAATGCTGTCTTATGCTAATCCTCTTCTGCAATCTTGATTTCATTATACCCAAAAAATCCATCCATGAGGGACAAAATTTCATGTACAGTTGTAAGGTCTACGATCATATCTATGTTGGGTAAGGGAAAATCATCTTTTGGACAAGCTTTGTTAAGATCTCTAAAATCAGTGCAGATTCTGATGTCATCAGAAGGCTTAGTGATGGGGACCATGTTGGAGATCCACTCTGAGTAGTCGATAGGTCAGATAACCTTAGCAGCTAACATTCTTTCTAATTCAACTTTGACCAGTAATGCCACCTTGGGGTGCATTTTTCTAAGCTTTTGTATAAAAGGCTTGATCTTTGGATCGACTGCAAGATGATGAACTACAAGCTTTGGATCAAGTCCTGACATGTCCTGATATGACCATGCAAATTAGCCAATGTTCTCTCTTAAGACCTCAAAGAGGAGGTCAGATTGGTCTTGTGATAGGGATGCAACAATGTGAACAAGTCTAGGGATCTCTGAAGAACCGATGTTGACTTCTCTAGTATCCTCAATTAGAACAGAAGACACCTCTGGTCGGTTATCTTGAGGAGGGAATGCTAAATCCTCATGTTCTACTTGTGACTCTGTATTTTCTTGCTGAGGGGTTCTCTTTGCTACCTTAGCTAGTCTCGAATTCACCTTAGTTCCAATTTTGGGTGTATCGAAACTAGGTTGGAGATTTTCTCCAAAATACCCCTTGGGATCTAGCTTATAGATATAGGCAGAATATGGCTTTGTTTGCTTGTGAGGAGTTTTAGCTCCCTTGAATCTCATAAGTGCTTCCTCTGATGTGAACTCATCAATGTGTATGACGCTTGGTTGGTCCCAATCTATGAGTTGTGGATGGGTGAGTGGTAGGTCAATGAAATGGATGGATAGTTCTTGGAGAACAGAGTCTCTGAGGAAGATTTGGTCTGGGATATCGTCATAGGCTCTCTTTTCAACTTCCTCAGGAATGTCTTCAATTTTGACAAGGTCATGATGAATGTTTGAAAAAGCGTGACCGTTCTCATTGGTGCCCCCAGTTGTGGGTATGCAAAAGCCAAGACCTGACTTTGATTCCCACTTGTGTGCTTCGATGGGGCACTGCATGCCTCTTTCCTCTAGTCCTAGACCACCACCTTGATAGTTCCATTTGTTAGTGATGAGCTTATGTTCTTGGGGATACTTCTGGCTGAAGTGATCAAGGCATTCTTGATTTCTTGGAGGTGCATCCTTATGTAACCAATTGTTGACATCTAGAGTGAGCTCCTCATGAAGAAGGACTTTTGAGGATATAAAGGTTGTTGGGCCAAACTGTTTGTATCGAGGAGGTGGAATCTCCTTAGCTTTGTGATATGTCGGTCATCCATGGGCGTGTGGATCAAGTGGGAGTGCCTCGACAACAAATGCATCTGACTATACTCTCCATAGCCTTTTTTATTGATCTTTACAGTAGATAGGGTGGAGGCGAGGATGGTTTTTGGGTCATTACAAGTGTGGGATGAGCTAGCGATGGCTATGCCGATATCAATTCCAGGGAAATGGTTTGTATATGAAGCTTCAACCGCATTGCAGTAAGCAAAGGGTTCTGGATCGGCATGGATGGTTACCTCAGTACCTTGATGCAGAAATTTGATGCACTGATGGTAAGTGGATGGAGTGGCTTTTATGGCATGAATCCATGGGCGACCAAGGAGGATGTTAAATGGTAGGTTTAGATCAATAACATGGCAGAGTGTTTCTTGGATGATTGGTCCAACCTTGATTGGCAACAAAATAGTTCCTTCTGTGGTTCTTTCCAAGTTGTCATAAGCTTTGATGGTGATAACCTCACTGATGATATCTGCCTCAGTATACCCAGCTTGTTTTATGAATTTTAGGGTGCAAATATTCAAGGCTGATCCATTATCTATCATTACTCTTTTTATAGTGAAGTTGGATACCATGATGGCTATGCAAAGCGGAAGGGTGTGATCTGGCTCGACCATGGGTATGTCGGTGGGTTTGGATGATAGGGCACATGAGGAGGATAGGTGTCCAACGAGATTACAAAAATTAGTAGCGTTGATATCTAAAGGGACACGTGATTCTATGAGAGCACTGTCAAGGATGTTTTTGTATAGAGGACTTGTGCGGAGAAGGTCTAAAATGGAGATTTGGGTTGACATGTTCCCGAGGTGTTTGAAGATATTGTACTAACTTTTTGATGGAGCTGATGGTGCTAGTGATACTGGTGGGCCTGTGATGTTAAATTGTGCTCTTCGAGTGGTGACTGCACACTCATTGTTTGGTCCTTGGATATTGATAACATTGACAGAAGACTCTTTTTTGGATATACAACCTATGAGGCTACCATAGTCTATATAGGATGAAGTGTGGTCATTGTTCTTCCCATGCTGTTGGTTTGGTTGGTGGTTGCTGGTGTTGTTGTTGTTGGTTTGGATAGGTTCTTTTCCAGGATTTTGGTTGTTGTGAGGAGGAAAAGCATTTTGATAAATCTGTAAGCCTACATTGGGAGAGGTTTGGGCACCAACAATGATTTCTTTCCGATCAATGAGGTCTTGCACATAATCTTTCATTTTCATGCATCTGAGGGTGGTGTGACCTTTCACCTTATAAAATTTGCAGTACTCATTGTCTTTGTACCATGAAACTTTGGATTGGCTTGGATCAATTTGTTGGGTAGGAGGAAATTTGATGAGATTTTCCTTAGTCAATTTCTCAAAAATGACATCCAATGGCTCACCAAGGGGTTTATAATTTCTAGGTGCAGGTTGGAACTTGGGCTTTAGTCCTGCAGCTACATTGATGGCATTAGCTTGATTGCTAGACCCTTGAAAGTTGGGTCTTCGATTGTGGCCTTGATAGCTTTGGTGATTTTGGTGTTGGTAGTTGATAGCTTGTTGATTGTTTGGTTGATAAGGTGGGTTGAACTGATTTTGGGAAGGACCAACAATATTCACATGTCTGGTGTCAATGACACCATCTCTTGCAACGTGCTTGTTTTTGTTCCAATACCTAAACTTGTCATTGGAATGTGATTGATTTTGGTTGGCTTCCTTGTAAATCTTGACCACACCATCTTTAATGAGTCCTTGCTCAAGGATCATTCCTTTTTCTTTGATATCTTTGTAGGTCTGCAAACAATTCATGGTCATGTGGTGAGCCAAGCTGGGATGGACATTATCAATAAAAATTTTCACCAAATGACATTCTGGCAAGGTGCAAGATATGCGGGGGGTAAGGGTTTGCCATCTTTGCAGATATTCAGGAAGGCTTTCTCCACCTTTTTGCTTAGTGTGGACAAGATCAACTACTGAGAGCTCTATTTCAACAAGATGGGCATATTGGGCTACAAATGCCTCAGAAAATTCAACAAAGTTTTTAATTGTGCCATATGGGATTCTATAAAACCATTCAAGAGCTGGTCCGACTAAGCTTTTGGGAAAGAGACGTAAGAGGAAGACGTCACCATATGCCACTTCTTGGTAGTGCATGTAAAATTCTTTGATATGTGTGACAGGGTCTCCTTTTCCTCTGAATTTGTCAAACTTGGGTATCTCAAAGTGTTTGGGAAATGGAGTCATAGCAATGGCTCTATCAAATGGATAAGAACACATAGTCTCAAACTTGAATTTCTTCAAATCATTCCCTTCTTGGATGGCTTTTAGAGCTGTCTTGATTTCTTCCCATTCTGAATTGATGGATGATGGCTCGGGTGCCCCCAATGTAGGAGCACTCTGAGGTTGGTATGTGCTAGATGGGGCTACTGAATAGGGATGGCTTTGAGGGACTTGCTGATAGGGATTGTACATTGCTTGGGCAACTGAATGGTGGATGATGGGTTGCTGAGGTGGAGGTGGCACATATTGCTGCATGTGTTGTGAGGCTTGCTGCTGATATTGGATTTGAGGTTGGGATTGAGGAACATAAGCTGGCTATGGGATAAATGGATTGCTTTGTGGAGGTAAGGTATAAGATGGTTGTGAAGCTCGAGGAAAGGATCAGGGAGCTTGTGGAATGTGACTTTGGATTTGATGATTTTGACCAATATATGTGGGTTGTTACCCCATTTGGGAAGGTATCTGCAAATAATTGGTGGCTGGCGAGGGTCGTGGATTACCTCCTAGAAGTGGCATAAAAAATAGTTGGTAATAGGAGGTAATGGATTAGTTGGTGGTGGGAATTGAAAGCTTGGGAATGGAGCTAATGGGGTTTGATAGCTTGGTGGTTGGATTTGAAAGCTTGGTAGAGTGGTGGTAAGAGCTTGGGTTACTTGAGAGCTTGAAAGAACATTAGTAGTAGCTTGTGGGGTTTGATAGCTTTGTGGAGTGAGGGTAGTAGCTTGTGGATTTGTGGCTGATGGCACTGAGCTCCAAGGACCTAGTGGAAATGATGGAATTATGTTTTGAGCTAAGGTAAACAAGCTAGGGTTGATGAAAGGTTGATTACTTGGCCCCATAGGTGGCATCCCTATTGTATATTGCTGAGGTTGGCCAAAGACGCTAGCACTGATTTGGGAGATGGGCGGATTTGGAAGGTTGGGTTAGAGAGCAACAACAACAATAGTGAAGGAAGTTAATGGTGAGGTGTTTTGGGCAAAGATAGTTTGGAGTGGTGAGGTATGAACCAACGGTGGAGTGGTGGTGGCTGGATTGGCTTGCAGAATGAAGATTTCAACTTGGGTGGAGGATGGTATGTTTGGGTCTATTGGATCAAAAGGATTGGCTTGAGGCTCTTCTTTTGGCACACATTGAGGATAATCTAAATCATAAGAGCCTATGGGTGGTGGCAGCTACCCAAACAATAGGTGAGATAGATCTGATAAGGGAGGAGGTCTTCCAAAGTTGAAGGCTCCTATATTGTCCCTTCGAAAGTTAGCCATGATTGTTTCTTTGTTCTTGTCTATAATGGCATTCACCAATACTACATTTCCTGGTTGGTTCATGAAAGCTTCAATGTCAATAGCTGATGGTATAGTGTTCTTTGGGCTAAAGGATGGTTGAGTGCTCAAGGGGTGATGCTGTTTGATCCAAATGATAGGGCTCCATTGTTTCCTTCTTCTTCTTGGCTAAGTGAGTGACGGTTGGCATAAAAATGTTCCTAGGGATGAGATGCAACAATGTTGATGGATGCAAAGGGGGAAGGCTTTTCTATGAAAATGATTTCCTAGGTTGAGGCAAAGCTATATGACAAACCTAAGGAGGATTGGGTTGGGGATTCTAACTTCAAAGATGTGTCACCAAATCATGAAAGGTCTGCTTTCCTATGTGCAAGCTTGGTGGTGATTGTGTCAACTTAAGGATAGACTAATGATCCTTTAGGAAGAACATGAGATTGACCACTTGTGGATCCCAACCTTTAGCTCAAGGTGATGAGGGATGACAAGTGACAAAGCTAGATTACCCTAGACAAAGCTCTATCAAAGGGATAACCTTGGTGAGGCTGGTGGATTTTCAAGATGGTAGGAATGGTAGACTTTTGGCAAGGTGACAAATTTTGAAAGCTTGGATGTGAATTTTAGGCTTTTGGGATGCTAGCTAGGTTTGAGGGGATTGGTTTGGTTCTAAGGCAAAGATCTAAATGAGATGGGTGAGCTAAAATTCTTAAGGGGATGACTAAGGGTGGCTGGCTTACCTACAAGGATGACTCTAAAGTGGAGCTTATGCAAGAATATGTAGAGGAACAAGGGGGCCTAATCATAGAAATCATGCCTAGTTGGTAAGGCATAAGTAGGGTTAACTCCTAGATGCTTGCTAAATTTGATAGTGCGATCTAAGCAGGCATCTTGAAGTGCTTTGTCGGCAGCTTTGTCTTCTGCTTTGTGGAGTTTGGCAATTTGAGGGCTTGGTGTTACTTCCTTTTTCTTAGTTGTAATTTCTTGGTATGCCTGAGATGGCTTGAGTTTGGCTTTGTGAAACTTCTATTTGGGTTTGGGTTGTTCTGACATAAATTCTTGAATCTGCTTAGCTTAGAGAGATTTTGGTTATTTTGCTTCAACTTGTTCAACTTTTGGAATAGGCAGTGACTACGCTAAGTATGCCCTAAGCTAGGATTGACCAAGTTTGGCAAATATTCATTCAACAAGTAAAAAATCAAGCAATAGATAGGAACAACCAGATAGAAATTTTTGATTCTCAAAATGTGATACTTGTGCCAAGGAGTGTGTATGTTTTACAAATGTTTTGATCAGTCACTTCAAACACATTAACACCCTAGATGGTTGTCTGCAAGGTTGACAGTTGGTTTAGCTAGGGAGTCCTCGATATACCCAAGGTACATGAGGCCCAAATCCCTAGATGAAAATAAAAAGATGTCACACAGCTGAGAGGAGTGGTAACCCACTTCTCCTCTTTCACTTCTCAAAGGTATAAAGTTCCTTGAGGCTTAGCCCGAGTGACAAAATCTTGATCCCAAGAGAGGTGTCTTTGGATTCGCCTCTCGATCTTTATACTTTGCCAGAACGCTGGAGTTAAGGTCATCCCAAGGGGTGATGAAATCCCCAAGCAAGCCTCCTAAAATTTAAACAAGATTTTGGATCCTAATCTTATGCACCCAAGATGGCCTCAAAAGATGACAAGGGGAGAGAAGACTTGGATGATCTTGGGCTAAAAGAGAGAATTCTTTTCCAACTGACGCTTAAGTTTTTTTGATCTAGACCTTGCAAACACACATGTTTAGGATGCAAATGTTCAATTCCAACTTGAAGCGTTAACAAAAGTAAAATCGATTGAAGAATGAATATACCAAGAAGATTTAGGATCAAAAAAAGTAAACTCGCACACCCGGCGGCCCTCCACGTCAAGTATCAATTGATTTTTCTTTAAGGCATTCAAGATTGAGTGTGAGTTTGTTTTAAGCCCAAAATAAAGATGTGTAAAACTTGGTTTCAAGCGCGCGCCCGGAGGCCCTCCATGTCAAGTATCGATTGATTTTCTTTAAGGCATTCAAGATTGAGTCTAAGTTTGTTTTAAGCCCAAAGCAAAGATGTGTGTAAAGCTCGATTTCAAGCACGTACTCGGAGGCCCTCCACATCAAGATTTGTTCAATTTTTATGCCCAAATGAAGTGTTAGCAAGACTAATGTTCATTCAAGAAATGTTCTAACTTAGAAAAACAAATAAAAACTCAAGTGAGTGGAGTTTGATTTTTGTGGAGCACTTAACACCTTCTTAGGTAGACCCATCCTCATATATGGCACTGATATTGCAACCAATGGTTAGAATGATGGGTGATTAAAGAGGGTGAGTCCAACAACAAATTCACTCAAAGTGTCTTTATTTGTTTTTATAACTTAGAAAGTTTCTAAAATGTAGATTCTTTTTATGCCCCAAAAGATGAAGTGTGAGATATTGTAATGATTAATTGACCTTTTGCATTAAAGATTCGATTTTTTGTTTTAATCATGCATTCGTAAAAAAAACAAACTTGATTTTAATCCATGGCACTCAAGAGTGATTTTAGCAACATTAATTCAAAGACAAGTGATTAAATATTCAAGTTTTTCCCTTTGGAAATTCAAGATTGAGATTTTGTGTGTTGTTTTAAGAACTTTGAAGTGCTCTGTCTTAACCCTAGATCATTCAAGATTGTTTTTGACTCAAAAGTGAAAATGACTTCTTTGGACTTTGGTTTTCATTCAAGATTTTGCGTTCTAGTTTGCATGTTTTAAGCCCAAAAATGAGATTCCTAGATTGTTTTGATGCATGAAAAACCTAAGAAACATTCAAGATTTTGCAACAAGACATTTGTTTGGAAAAAATAACAAAACTTTTAGGACTCTTAGTTTTCATGAGATTTTTAAAAGAACTTTAAAATATTTTCAAATGAGGTTCATTTTATCCTTGATTGATGCTTTGAGTTTGATTTAGATTTTAGTGTGCACTTAGTGTTGATTTTGAACCTTCTGAAATGGAAACTTGAAGTTCTTTTTAAATTTCCAAAAATGAAGTGTTCCTAACTTTGCATGAATGCATCTAAAATCTTGATGTTGCAAGGATGCAAATGATTGGATTGGTTTAGTTTCACTTAAAAGATTTTTTTTTTTTTTTTTTTTGCAAATTTTTAGTTTTTAATGGATTTAAGTGTGATTTGGGGGTTCATTTTAAGCACTAAAAAGAAGTGTGTATGATTTTTCTTGTTTAAAAAAAAATGGCCAAGATCTCCCACAAGAAGAAGAAGAAGAAGTAGATGGAATAAGAAGAATATAGACAAGAAGAGGAAGAAGAATTCCAAGTGCTTTGTCCACCTATAAGCTTGAAAAATTTGCAAACACTATGAGATAGACTATGAGTTCCTTTGTCTTCTTCATGCTCATGTGTACCTACAAAACCAATTTATACAATCCTACCAATCACAAAAACAAGCAAAATTAGCCAAAATTAGCAAATGACATACAAAACTTGACTAAAAAAGCTAATGAAGATGACCCATGCGGGGTCCCACCGGGCGTGCCAAAATATATATGAGCAATGTTAGTATGCTAATAGAAACCAAATTTAAATAAAGCTTCTAAAAACTAAACAAAATTCATAAACTTCAAGATAGATTAAGATGAGCTCTCAATTGAGAATATGAGCCATTAATGGGCTCTCTCAATGAGAAGCTCTCTTGTTGAGTGGCTTTGTCTAAATAGATAGGATGTATGCTCAAGCTTATGCTTCAAAAAGGGCTTCAAATGGAGTTGAAATTTGGGTGTGAGTGTATGGTTTTGATGTAAAATGGCTTCTTAAAATGGCATTATGACTTTACTTCATGGATTGTGTTAAAATGGCTTGGAAGAGGATTCCTTAAATAGGCAAAGGGCTTGAGGGATCAAGGGCTAGGATGCAAGGATGGGAAAAAATTTATGGAAGACTCACATTGTATGAGAGGAGAGCACATGGATTGTGCTTCCTTACAACCAATCAGGGAGTGACACATGTCACAGGGTGAGAGGATGGAAGAAAGGAGAAGGATGAGTCAACAAAGGAGGCTCAAGGGATAAAATCTTCATAAAGACTCTCATAATGGCTTGTAAGAGCAATGAAAGGGCTTGGAAGAGTCATTTATGGCCTAGTGGGCTTCATAAAGTTTTATGGTTGGGATATTTTGAGGGAGATGAGAGGAATTTTGACTTGGGCTTGATTAGGAAGGTTTTAAGCTTGCTTAGGATTGTGCAAATGATTAGAGGATGGATTAGGATGGTTTAGGATTAGCTTAGGGATAGGCAAGTGGATGGCATTTAATGAGGGTGGGTGAAGGAGGAGATATTTGTTAACTTTGGCTTGGGTTAGTAAGTCTTAACCCATGTTTAGGGAATGTGACAAGGTTAAGAGGGGATTAGGATTAGGTTTAAAGACATCTTCTAGAAGAGTCTAGACTTTGGATGAGGATAAAGACTTTCTAGAATAGTCTAGAACTTTCTAGGATGAGGATGAAGACTTTCTAGAAGAGTCTAGAACTTCTTAGGATGAGGACAAATTAGATTTTTAGGAAATAAATAAAGTTTTATTTATTTTAAGGGTTTGGGCTGAGGAGATATTTATTAAAACTTTTTTAATAAACATGAGGATTAATATTTAATCTTAATTAAATATTTTGAGTTGGGATTAGGGGTAGGAAATGATGGGATTAGCCTTTAATCAAAATTAAAGAAGGATTAGAAGATTTTGGAAGAGGTTAGTGGTCTTAAGGAAATTGGCCAAGTTTTGGGCAAAAAATAAATTTTTATTTATTTTGGGTTTTTTGGTCAATTTATTAATTAAATAATTAATAAATAAGAAAATAATGTTTAAATAAGATTTAAACATTTTTGGGAGGGATTCTTTAATCAAATATTTTTAATTAATATAAAGGGATTTAATGGCAAAAAAAAAAATAAATAAATAAAATAATTAATTAATTAATAAATGATGATATCATCAGAAATTTTTTCAAAAAAGAAAAATACTTTATTTTCTAAAGTATTTAGGTGTCCACAAGATCACTGAGGCCAAAAGGCAAGGTGATCATCACCAGAAGAAGGTCAACACAACCTCCTATCAAGATATTACTAGGAAGTCCATCAAAGAAAAGGAAACATGTAGAGTGCAAGTCAAACCAACAAGGAAACTGATTGTTGCACAAGAGGGGGAGGAAGATGAAGAAAAGACAATGTCTAACGAGGACAAAAAATGACAAGTAGTGAGTAGAATCCCTCCAATGACTATAGATCAAGTATGAAAAAGTGAAAAAAATAGCAAGTATTTTGGCACTCAAACACTTATAATATGATTCTTTGGAAAATGATGATCAACTCAAACTTGAAGGTGCAATAATTGACATGTTTAAAAGTTTAGGCATATACCATGGAATTGGGAATTGGAGTTCTTGTAGGATTGTACAATAGAGTGGATGCCAAGTGGAAATGG
Source organism: Cupressus sempervirens (assembly GCA_028749045.1). Classification (NCBI taxonomy): domain Eukaryota; kingdom Viridiplantae; phylum Streptophyta; class Pinopsida; order Cupressales; family Cupressaceae; genus Cupressus; species Cupressus sempervirens. Next base: position 541,546,232 of record CM053789.1, read on the forward strand.
GCATTGACCACTAAAAATAAAATAAGAGAAATAACACTGGCACAAGTTATGCTAGACTTAGGAAAGACACACATGTCTATAGCCCTTAAAGATTTTGTTAAAAAGTTTATGTTGAGGGATAGGGAATATAAAATTTTGAAGAATAAAGCTCATGAAATTGAGCAAGAAAATATAAGAGTATGGAAAGAAGCATTTGGAGTGCTTACTCCAACAATAGAGGAGAGGGAAGGCCAAGACGCCATAGAATTTGAAGATGATTATAAGAAAGAAGTGGCCAAGATGACAATATAGATTGAAGAACTTGTCAGTGGATATGAACTAAAGGACACTGTCAAAATTGAGGATGACACTAATACCCTTCTACCTAAGCTTAATATACTGACAAAAGAGGAAATTAAAAGTTTGATGAAAGACTTAAGAAAAAAATGTACAAACCCAATTTTATTATAGATAGTTGAATATCCAATGCTTGAAGTCAACAAGCCTGATGATACTATAGTCGCACTAGTTATTGAGGCTGTAAGTGTTGAGCAAATTGGTAAGGCATTAATTATATATACACCACCAATCTATATGAAAATTTTGAATAAGGATATAAATTTTGAGAAAGATTCATGCACTCATATGATAGAGGACAAAGTCACACTGAAATAGTAAGAGGCCACTCAAGCTCTTATTCAATTATCAAGTGCAAAGGCTATCAAACCTACACGTGTGACACCTATGCAATAGGTGATAACTACACCACTACAGTAGTTAGAGGATAGATCAAGTGAAAATGGGAAATAATTGCAACTATCACTATTGAGTGATACACCCTTCAAATGTCATGATGCAACTCATGCAGAGTAGGATGATGATGAGTCAATGAATCTTGATGAGGTAGTTACATTACCTAAATAGGATTTGAATAGTCTTACACTAGACAAAATGCAATAATTGCAAGTCTTGTTGAGTCGTAAGGAAAAAACAAGAACAACTAAAAATAGAGCAAAAGAGAAGACATGTATTACATATTGTCAAAGATATTTTCATAGATGCATTTGGAATTATAGATATAAACTTTCAACATCCAATTTTGGACCAGCTAGTATATGTGGTTGACAAAATTTAGACAGATGATATAGAGACAAATGAGAATTTGTTACAATGGGATAAAAAGAGAATGAAGCATAAAGTGTTACAAAAAGTCTTGCATGAACTAAAACAGAGACAAGGTGAGCTTTCTACATCTATTATACAGTTGGAAACAATTTTGAACACTATCAATTCTTTATATGTAAAATTATGTGATATAGATTTCTTTACAACAAATACTACACACTCATTAGAGTTGTTGCATGAAAGCATGAAATCTAACTTACATTAAATTAGACAAGGATATTCAAGCTCATAGCTAAAGATGTAGCGATAAGGCATAAGTTGGCATTAATTCAACTTCAACTACTACCACATATAGAGATAATTCATAAGGTAATCTCTATAGCTGGAGATACTTTGAAGAAAGAGACAAATTTTTTAGACACTGCAAGATTTATTGACCTATCTACCAAGCTAGAGATTCAATTTCAGATTTTGGACTAGCTAAAAGAAAGATGGAATACTGGATATGCCAATATTGTGGCAATTCATAAACAATTTTTTGAGAAACATCAGCTCACCCCAACAACCACAAGTTCCATCAATGACAAAAATAAGGGGGAATGATGATAAATGAGTAATGATGAGAAAGGATGAATGAAAAAAAGGGGAGATATCCAATAAAGCAAAAGGGGAAGATAGGAACATATTGGACTTAATAAAAAAAAAATTGGTCTCAAAGAGGAGAATACATTTTGAATGAAATGATTTCATGACAAAGTGTTTTTGCTACTAATGCCAGAGGGGGAGATTGTTGATCTCTAAGCCTATATTGTTGATTAGTGTCCCAACACTTAGTCATTTGCAAGTTATTTGCTAGGAAAGATTACAAGGTCATCATTATGACCTAGTTATCTGGTAACAACCAAACATACAACACTTATACCAAGTGAGATAGTGATTGTCGGGCATTCAATAGAGACTGAGTAGATATGTGTTCCAAGGAATATAGTATGAGTTGAGCAATATAATAAATAACAAGCATATTAAAATGTTATAAAGAAAAAGGGGAAGATAGGAACAGATTAGACTTAATAAAAAAAAAATTGGTCTCAAAGAGGAGAATACATTTTGAATGAAATGATTTCATGACAAAGTGTTTTTGCCACTAATGCCAGAGGGGAGATTGTTGATCTCTAAGCCTATATTTTCGATTAGTGTCCCAACACTTAGTCATTTGAAAGTTATTTACTAGGAAAGATTACAAGGTCATCATTGTGACCTAGTTATCTAGTAACAACCAAACATACAACACTTATACCAAGTGAGATAGTGATTGTTGCGCATTCAATAGAGACTAAGTAGATATGTGTATGAGTTGAGCAATATAATGAAGACCAAGCATATTAAAATGTTATTAAGTGTTCAGCAAAAATCATATAGAAGTTGAGTAACAAGATGAAGGTTTATGGATGATCGAGCATCAAAACGTTCAATTGTCGAGTATTTTAGTTCTAATATACAAGTTTGTAATGGCACAAACTCATATATAAATCATTCTGGCTGACATTTCTATGAAATTTAATATTTTTAGAGTTAGAATAGATGTTGATTACATGTCATTATAGAAGGTAATGATCCCTAGGCATACAATTCAACCTATCAGAAAAGGGGATGTAAATGACAAAAGATGATGAATTTTAATTCATTGATCAAGATCTAGAAACTTCACATGATGTCTATATAAGAAGGATTCTAACCCTAGAATCGTATATAATACAATGAAAATGCGTAAGGGATATGCACATGTAAAGTAGTGAAGTGAAGTTTCAAAAGGCATATACAACAAAGAGAAATCAAAGCAATGAAGGACTGAACAAATTTATCAGATTAGGAGAATCAAATCAGAGATAGAGGAAAGAGGAGATTCAAGATTAGCTTGTAGAGAAAATGGAGGGTCAGGTACTGAATTAGTTATTTTGTAATTGAGGCAGGGTAAATCTCATAACGAAGTGGTCCTAATAGACCTATGTAAATATCCTAATAGAATCCTTACTTTATTGTGAGTGTAAAATCCTTTAACAAGTTGAGGCCTAATAGTCTCTTAAGCTTTTAGTAGTGCAAACCCATTATAGGGTAGATCATATCTTATGGTCAAACATTGTAACCTTAACTAGATAACTTTATTGTTGCAACAATGAAGATTTTTGGGCTTCATCCCCACCCTAGTTTCACCTTCATCTTGAAGTGTTTCTAGGTAACCAAATCATTGTGTTATGTGTTGAACTATTATGAATGTGATATATTACATTTATGTTTTAATATTATAGTTTTATTGATAGATCTGTTAAATAATTTGGATATGAATTAAAGGAATTGATTTTAATGACAAAATCTTAAGATCCTAATTCATCCCCCCATCTTAATATCTTATTTCCCATATACTTATTCCAATAGAGGGTTGGTTATTATTGGCCAACCTTATTCAATTATTCTCATAAGTGGGTGAGGAAATGTGAGAAATGTGCCTTCATCTCAGGAAAAAAAAGATTGGTCACCCTTTCTCTTCATCCTATTCAATCAGATAATGACTAGATTTGGTGTTCCTTCAACTATTATATTAGATAACACCAAGTCTTTTGTTGGAACTCATATATGATATTGGGTTGTTCAATGTGGAATATATTTGAGCACTTATTTAAATTATTATGCCCAAGGGAATGGCTTGGTTGAGTCCTCCAACAAGAACATCATCAGAATAATAAAGAGGACAATTGAAGATAATTAGAGGTGTTGGCATAACAAGTTGAGGTCACCCTTTGGGCTAATAGAATTACACCCAAGAGATCAATTGGGAACTTGCCCTTCATGTTAGTATATGGAAGGGAAGAAAGACTTCCTATTTCACTTGATTTCCCCTCTCTTGAACTAGCTCATCAATTGGAGCTTGTTGAGAATGATGCTATGATAATTAGGTTGGCTGAAGTAATGGAATCAGAAGAAAAAAGATAGTAAGCTATGCATACACTTGAGGTACATCAATAATAGGTAAAAATAAGTTTTGACAAAAAGACTATGGTTAGATTCTTCAAGGAAGGAGACCTTGTTCTCAAGTCCAAAGAGGCCAACACTTTTCAGCTACCCATATATTATCACCAACTCCAAAGAGGCCAACACTTTTCAACTATCCATGCCTTATGGTAAAGTTATTCCAATCTTAGTCAATGGAATTCACCTTAAAGCTTGCTTCTAGAGGAAGTTAAAGGTTTTGTGTACATATTAGAGTAGATTTCTACTTTTGAAGAAGTGCACAAGTATAACTATTCCCTCCTGGATATAGAAAATTTTGTAGTTGCGCTGTTTGCAGAGGCTGAATTTTGTGATTTTGTAGTTGGAATGGAATCATGTTCTCTTTTGGTGACTCAATGCCCAATGGATTGCTTAAGGAAATTGATCTATGCTTAGTAGGAAAGCATCCCCTTTGATTCACCAAGAATGTTGACCATTTTTGTCCCCATTTAGCCCAGCATTCATAAATAATTTGAGAGATCTTCAGTCGGCTTGATTCCTTGTAGAGGGATAGCACTACTTTTTTGGATTAACATCACGTGTTAACCTTATCTTCTTTTCCCTTGGTTGGCTTAAGCTTGTGCACATCTAATGGCTCTCATTTTTTCACATGTTATTTGTCCATCCTCCTAAAAGTGTGAGATGATACCACATGTCTAGCCTTGGATTGGTTGGTCTCTATTATTTGTGGGTGGTTGACATAGTGTGTCATCCAGCATCATGTTTCCATGTGTCTTTATTCTATCATTCCTTCATGCTACAGTGCTTCTTCAATGTTTAGGAACCCAAAATTGTGACATGTGGTAGAGAGTTCCACTTCCCATGTTATCTTTGTTAGTTCTTTCTATTTACGTGGGTGGTTGACTTGGCATGTCATCTGACACAATGGTTTTTGAAAATTTGATTGCAAAGCTCATTGTTGAAGATCAAAGAGGGAGATTATTGGAAAGAAGGAAGATTGTTGTTAATAGAATGTTTTTCAATCATTGTTTTGTCATTGATGTCAAACCTGCTACTTGTAGGAATGACATTTGTTTATAAAATCCAAGTACTATCACTTAGTTGATTGATGAAGATGATTTGATCAACAAGATGTAACAAGAGTACCTAAGGGAAAGGTTGAGTTATGATGTTGTAATGAAGTGCAAGGATTAGTTAAGACAATGGTTAAATAATGTATTGATAGCATACTAAAAAATATAGAGGTTGGTCACACTTAGAAACATTGGAGGAAGAAGTTGTAACAACCTATTAAATGCAAAGCTTAAGCTAAGATCATTAGTGGATGTCGAGCAAGTTAGTTAACCCAAGCAAATTTCTAGTTGGAGTCGAGTAATAGGAAATTATAGTATGTGCCGAGTAATCTTCAAGTGTTGAGTGAAGATTAGGTGCCGAGCATCAAAAAATTCTTAGTTGGTGCCAAGTGATCTTCAAGTGCAGAGCATCAAGAAAAACACAGTTAATGCCGAGTAACACAGTATGTGTCGAGAACAATATTTCAAGAGTGTCGAGCTACTGCATTATTTCAAATGATGAAGATTAGCCAAATATGAGCTGACATAGTGGTTACATTGAATTTTGTGAATGAGTTGGAAGATAAGGATGATGAGCTAGTGGCACAAAATCCTATGTAAACCATTTTTGGGTGAATTCTAAAAGATTATTCAAGAAGTTTCTAGAGGAAGCAAAATATGGGTTAGATGCAATGAATTGTACCTAATCCATATGAATTGAAATTAATGGAATGGAAGGATCAAGAAAGAAAAGGAACTCCAATACTTCTACTTAAGGAGTCATAGACCAAGAAGCAAAGAGTTGCTGATACTGTTGTTGCTGAAGAGCCAAATCTGTGAAGTGGTTGTAAGAGTGTCAAGGAGGAGACATCTAGGAGAAGGAAGAGCATAGAGGCTCTGATTCTACAAGTGGTCATGAAGAGATGATTGTACTAGTAAATTGAGCAAGGAGACTCAAGGAGACTAAGCTTGAAAGGAGGGAAAGCTATCAGAGTTGCAGAGATTGAAGGCCAGGCAAGGGTATGAGCTAAGAAGTGATACGAGATCTGCAAGATAAGTTGTATGTTGTAGTCAAGTCAAATTTTTTTTAAAACTCTCTAGCAATTGTATTAGATCTAAAAATCCTATGGACTTAGGTTGGTTTAATAGCCATTTGTAAATCCTTTAACACGATGGAATTCCAAGTGAATGTTCTAAAGTCCTCTAACTAGGCCCACTTCTAACAGGGTGGTTAAATCCTCTAACAAGGTCACATTTGACAGTATGCTGTAAGCCTTTAACAAGGTAGGCCTTGTGTGCTAAAATATTGTCACACTTCTATGAATCATTACATGTAAGAAAACTCAAGAATGAGCCCTCACAAATCGATCCATAGCTCTCTACTCATAGAGTGCAAGGGTTTGCAATGGAGGCCCTCAGTTTGACCTATTTTTGTGCCCATGCAAGTACACCATGAGATGAGAGATTCAAAGAGGAAAAGCAAGAATGCTAGTCTCCATGATCTTCAAATATGCATGAAAATAAGATCTAATCTATGAAAGAAAAATTTAATCTATAAATGAAAGATCTAAGCTAAAAGCCCATGATGGGTGCAAGAGAGAAAAAGACAAGAAAATAGAAGTTCTCCACAAAAAAGCTTTTGTATTCAAACTCCTTCAAAAATTGGTCTTCAAACCTGCAGCATAACAATAGCATAATCATCGGTCCCTAAAATGAGGAGAGGGCTCTCCCTTATAAAGGAAATTATGGAGGTGAGAGGCTTCTCACAACCAATATGGGATAATAGAGCTTGATCCATGTGAGACAAAATCCCACCAATGAGAAAAGAGGAGTGGTTGAGAAGAAAGTGGTGATCCATGTGAGACAAGATTCCACCAATTAGAAAAGAGGAGTGGTTGAGGAGAAAGTGGAAAGATAAATCCCACTTAGATCACATTTTTAAGTGTAGAGAAATTAAATAAAAAGAATCTATTTTATTTCCTTTTTTCATCAAAAGAGATATTTAAGTGGGATTTTTATTTAATTAAAAGGGAGCAAGTTCTTTTTAATTAAATAGAAGATATTTAATTAAATTAAAAGAGAGGTTTTTCTCTTAATTAATTAAATGTTGATGAATTGTTTAATTAAAAGAGAGGTTTTCTTTTAATTAAATGGGGATTTTATTTTATTTAATTAAAAGAAAAGATTTTCTTTTAATTAAATAAGACTTGGAATAAAATGATCAATCTTAGAAATGAAATAAATCGAATTTGATCAAGGAAATTGATTTGAATTGATTTAATAAAATATTGCAAACCATTGATTTAGAAAATTTGATAAATTGATAAATTGAATAATGGGGGCCCATAGTCTAGGCGACCATTTTTGGGTGCATACAGGCCTTTCATAGGGCATCACTTCAGAAGAGTGAGAATTGATTAGCATGTTACTGGTGGTTTTTTCCAAATTGGGTTTCCACATAAATCACTGTGTTATGTGTTCACTTGTTATGTGTTATTCTTGCATGTTGATTTATAGTAACTTGCTGATTAGAAAAGTTAAAGCTTGAATGAATGAATAGTTGAAATGGCTCACTATAATTAGTGAAAAGTTTGAATAGGACATTTGGACCTTGAATAACTAATTCACCCCCCACCTCCCCTAGTTATTCTAAAGTAATTCTAACAATTGGTATCAGATCCATCTATTGATTTAGTTTCAAGGTACTAGAAGTAGGAAGATCAAGATGTCCAAGAGAGAAGTTCCCAAGCTCAACAAAGATAACTTTGCTATTTGGTAGTGTCTGATGAAATTGCACCTTGGATCAATAGGTGACTATGCACAAACCTTAATTCGAACAGAGCATGTGAATCTAGTAGGACCTCTTACTACAGATGATTTGAACAAAAAGAAGGAGCACAGTCAAGCAATGTTGGAGATTGCCTGTGCAATTAATTATGTAGAATATGATGACATCAAAGACTGTGACACTACATTCAAAATGTGGAAAACCTTATCAAAAATCTATGGAGGAGATCAAAATGTCTAGAGAGCAAAGAGAAAGACTAAGAGGAAAGTTTGATGACATTAAAATGGAGGAAGGTGAAAATGCTGCCTAGTATGCTGCAAGAATGAAAGCAGTGATAAGTGAAATAAGAAGTCTAGGTGGTCAATTGGAAGAAAAAATTGCAATCAAATAATACTTAATAACTCTGCCTATCTATGCTATTAGAGTTTCAGCCATCCAAGAGCCAAGGTGTGTACAAGGAAACATACTAACCTTTGAAGGAATAGTGGGAAGACTTATTGCATTTGAATTGTCCAATTTTGACAACTACAGACCTAAGAACCTTGAATCTACTTTCAAGGCCAAGATGATAATAAAAGACACTAAGGAGGAATCATCAAATAAGAAGAGAAGAAAAGGAAAATATGCATCCAGTGATAGCAGCACAGATGAGGAAGATGTGGATTAGTTAGAAGCACTACTGGCAAGGAGATTCCATAAAGGCAAAGGAAAATTCAAAGGTAAGCTCCCTATCATATGTTTCAATTGTAATGAAGTAGGTCATATTGCTACAAGATGTACACAGAAGAAGAACTACAAAGAAGGAAACAAGTACAAGAACAAGAGAGAAGATGATAGCAATGACCACAAGGAGAAAGCAAAGAGATGCTACATTGTTGAAGAATATTTTGATGAGAATGATGATGAAGTAGTCTATGTAGCCATGAAGGATGAATTAGATAAAGAAGAAGATCAAACAACAACATTGGTTACCTATGTGAAAAAGAATGACAATCGGATCATAGACAATGGATGCTCACATCACATGATAGGAGATAAAAGTAAGTTCATTACCCTTACTCAATATGGTGGAAATAGTGTTAGATTTGATAATGATGCCCCATGTCAAATCAAATGAAAAAGGTTCTATTAAGCTCACAGAGAAAATTTCATGTGATAATGCATACTATGTTGAAGGATTGAACTACAACTTGTTGAGTGTATCACAGTTAGGCAATGTAGGTTGCAAAGTTGAATTTGAAACAAAACTGCTAAGATCTATGGCATTGATGGAAATCTAATAAGAAAAGGTGAACAAACTAGGAGTAATCTATTTTACCTAGATATGGAAGATGCAACATGTCTTGTTGTTATATTTGATGATGTGTGGGTATGGCATAAAAGGCCGTGTCATGTTAAATTTGATAATCTGATTAGCATTAGTAAAAAGAAGAAGGTCAAAGGGTTGCCCAAGTTGAAGAAACCTAAAAACACAATGTGCAAACAATGTCAACTAGGGAAGATGACTAAGTCTAGTTTCAAAAGAAAAACATACACTTCCAAGGAAGTACTAGAGTTAGTCCATATAGACTTATGTGGTCCAATAGAAGTGCAAAGCTACCTAGGAGATAGATACATAATGCTATTTGTAGATGACTATTCTAGGATGATAACTGCTATGTTTTTAAAGCAAAAATATGATGCATTTCAAATGTTTAAGTGGTAGTTGGTTAGAGTTGAGAAGGAAATAGGAAAGAACCTAAAATGCCTAAGATCAGATAGAGGAGGTGAGTTTACACCAAAGGAGTTTGAAATATTTTGCAATGACAAGGGTATCAAAAGGAAAACATCAACACCAAGAACTCCACCACAAAATGGTATTTCTAAAAGAAGGAATAGGTCAGAGATTGACTATGCTAGAACCTTGATGATGAAGAAAAATGTTGCACTAAAGTACTGGAGAGAAGTTGTAAGTAGTGCTATTTACACACTGAATAGAGTTCAAGTCAAGAAAGGTAAAAATACAACACCTTTTGAATTATGGTATGGTCACTCACCTAATGTTAAACATTTCAAAGTAATTGATTGTAAATGCTATATTCTTAAAGGTACTAGAAATGGCAAGTTTGATGCTAAAAGTGATGAAGGCATATTCCTTAGATACTCCACTAGAAGTAATGCATATAAGTATTTGAATACTAACACTAACAAGATTGTGGAGAGTGCAAATGTAAGTTTGGATGAGCATGCAAAAGTCCAAGCTGATGAGTCCAAGCAATTAGAGGATTACAGATCCTTCGTATACTTCTATGAAGGAATGACTGTTGAAGACAATGCTACAAATCAAGTTGGGAATCAACAACAAACCTCAATATCTATCGAGTCTCAGCCTATGAATGTCGAGCTACATTCAGAAGTTGAGTTGTGGAATGTAGAAAATACACATTCTAACTCTAAAAATAGTACACATGAAAGGAATGATAAAGTTCCTGATGAAGAAGAACAAAATGACTCTGAAGCTGAAGGATCAAACATGGAAAGAAGAACAAAGCCAAGATTAGCCAAGTATGTGAAAAGACATCATCTTGCAGATCAAACCATTGGTAATAGAGATGCCAGACCAATAAAAAGGAATAGGCTGAGGAATGAATCATGTTTGTTAAGCAAGGTTGAACCTAAAATAGTGAAAGATACACTACAAGATGATGACTAGTATAAAGCCATGGAAGAAGAGATAGATCAAATTGAAAAGAATAAAACATGGTCTCTAGTGCCTAGACTAGCTGACAAGAATGTGATTGGTACCAAAAGGGTGTTTAGAAAAAAACTTGATGAGAATGGTGAGATAAAAAAAAACAAACCTAGACTAGTTTGTAACGGCTATGCACAAGAAGAAGGACTGGATTATGGAGATACATTTGACCCTGTTGCAAGAATGGAAGAAGTAAGAACATTACTTGCATATGTTTCATATAAAGGTTTTGAAGTGTACCAAATAGATGTAAAGTCTACTTTTCTGAATGGTATACTAGAAGAGAAAGTTTACATAGAACAACTAGAGGGATTTGTTGATAAGAAAAATAAAGACATGGTCTACAAACTGCACAAGGCACTTTATGGATTGAAGTAAGCACCTAGAGCATGGTATGAGAGACTACAAAAATATCTTGTGAAGATAGGATTTGAGAGAACAAATGATAACAACAACTTGTACATCAAAGCTGAAAAAGGTAAAGACATTTTGATTTTAGAAACCTTTGTTGATGATATAATATTTGGAGGAAAACATGTTCTTTGCAAATATTTTGCTGATCAAATGAAGCATGAATTTGAGATGTCAATGTTTGGAGAAATCAAATTCTTTTTTGGATTACAAGTACATCAACTAAAGCATGGCATATTTGTGACCCAATCCAAAAACATCAAGGAGGTACTCAAAACATTTGGGTTGGAAGACTCAAAACTAGGTAGCACATCAATGGTTATAGGCCATAAGCTATCCAAGAATGACGAGTTAGCTAAAGTGAATTAGACATTGTATAGGTAATTGAGTGGAAAGCTAAAATATGTTGTACATAGTAGAATAGACATTGCATTAGCTCTTGGAATAGTAGCCAATTTTTTTGTAAATCTAAGAGAAAATCACTTAATGGTAATGAAGATAACAATAAGGTATCTGAAAGGAACTAATGACTTTGGTTTGTACTATAAGAGGAGTGAGAAATTTGAACTAAGCACCTACATTGATGTAGATAAGGAAAGTAACATTGATGATAGAAAATGCACCAGTGGAGGAGCACTTTTCTTACAAAAAATGTTGATTACATGGACTAGCAAAAAGCAAAGCTGCACCTCATAGTCCACTACTGAAGCTGAATATGTTGTAGCTGCTATAAATTGCACCAATATTGTATGGATCAAACATTTGTTGGAAGGTATGAAGGAAGAGGTAAATGAGCTTATGATACTTTATTATGATAATACAAGTGCTATTAACATATCATAGAACCTTGTAATGCATGCTAAAACCAAGCATATTGCAATCAAGTACCACTATGTAAGAGAGTTGGTGGAAGACAAACAAGTGAAGATGGAATATGTTAGCTCAAAAGAATAGATTGTTGACATCTTCGCAAAAACACTACCTAAAGATGCATTTGAGTATCTTAGAGGAAAATTAGGGGTGATACCCCTAGCTAAGGCTACTTGAAGCAAAAGCAAGTATGCCCTGCATCAAATAAGTTGATTAATGAAGATTTCACACATTGATGCAGAGGATGTTTACTTTAGGATTCATGCCTAAATTAATTGAAGTACTAAATTCCCAAATCAATCACAAGCAAGGTGACAGAGGGAGGTATTGAATGAACTTGTAAAAGCTACACTTGCATACTAAGATGCTTATATGTCTTTGGCATTATTGTCAAAGAGGGAGAAAAAGCCAGAAAATTGATCAACAGGAGAAGGATAAAGAGGGAGAAATAGTAGAAAACTGATCAATAACTATTGAAGATAAAGAATTAGAAAAGAGGGAGATGTTGATTAGAATTTTAGAAGATGAGCATATAGAAGGAGAAAGACAAAGAACAAGGAGACAACAACAAAGAGGGAGAAGCAGAAATGAAATAATCAGAATAGTAGAAGGAGATGTGAAGCTATAATTTACTTTTTGGCATTTGACTTACTATTCTAACCTAGCTAGCATTTGGTGGAATAGTTTAGTCTGATGGTTGATTAGTTTGGTTTTCCATCAATGCCAAAGAGGGAGATTGTTGAAAATTTTATTGAAAAGCTCATTGTTGAAGATCAAAGAGGGAGATTGTTGGAAAGGAGGAAGATTGTTGTTAAGAGAATGTTTTTCAGTCATTTTTTTGTCATTAATGTCAAATCTACTACTTGTAGGAATGACATTTTCTTATAAGATCCAAGTAATATCACTTAGTTGATTGATGAAGATGATTTGATCAACAGGATGTAACAAGAGCACCTAAGCAAAAGGTTGAGTTATGATGTTTTAATGAAGTGCAAGGATCAGTTAAGACAATGGTTAAATGATGTATTGATAGCATACTAAAAAATATAGAGGTTGGTCACACTTAGACACATTGGAGGAAGAAGTTGTAACAAGGTTAAATGCAAAGCTTAAACTAAGATCATTAGTGGATGCTGAGCAAGTTAGTTGAAGCAGAGAAAATTTCCAACGAGAGTTGAGTAACAAGAAATTCTAGTATGTGTTGAGTAATCTTTAAGTGTCGAATAAAGATCAGGTGCTGGGCAACATAAAATTCTTAGTTGGTGCTGAGTGATCTTCAGGTGTCGAGCATTAGGAAAAATACAGTTGATGCCGAGTAACACAGTATGTGCTGAGCACTAGTATTTCAAGAGTGTCGAGCTGCTACATTATTTTGAATGATGAAGATTAGCCAATTTTAAGCTAGCATAGTGGTCACATTGAATTTTATGAATGAGTTGGAAGATAAGCATGATGAGCTGGTGGCACAAAATCCTATGTAAACTATTTTTGGGTAAATTCTAAAGGATTATTCAAGAAGTTTCTAGAGGAAGCAAAATATGGGTTAGATGCAATGAATCCTACCTAATCCATATGAATTGAAATTAAAGAATGGAAGAATTGAGTGGGAAAAGTAACTCTAAGACTTCTATTTAAGGAGTCATAGATCAAGAAGCAAAGAGCTACTGATACTGTTGCTGCTGAAGAGCCAAATCTATGAAGTGCTTGTAAGGGAGTCAAAGAGGAGACATCGAGGAGAAAGAAGAGCACAAAGGCTCTACTTCTACAAGTGGTCATGAAGAGATGATTGCATTGGTACATTGAGCAAGGAGACTCAAGGAGACTAATCTTGAAAGGAGGGCAAGCTGTTAGAGTTGTAGAAATTGAAGGCTAGGCAAGGGTATGAGCTGAGAAGTGATCTGAGATCTGCAAGACAAGTTGTATGTTGTAGTCAGGTCCAAATTTTTCTAATACTCTCTAGGAATTATATTAGATCTAAAAATCCTATGGACTTAGGTTTGGTTTAATAGCCATTTGTAAATCCTTTAATAGGGTGGCATTCCAAGTGAATGTTCTAAAGTCCTCTAACCAGGCCCACTTCTAATAGGGTGGTTAAATCCTCTAACAAGGCCACATTTGATAGTGTGTTGTAAGCCTTTAACAGGGTAGGCCTTTCATAGGGCATCACTTCAGAAGAGTGAGAATTGAGTAGCATGTTACTGGTGATTTTTTCCAAATTGGGTTTCCACATAAATCACTGTGTTATGTGTTGATTTCTTATGTGTTATGCTTGCATGTTGATTTACAGTAACTTGCTAATGAGAAAAGTTAAAGCTTGGATGAATGAATGGTTGAATGGGATTACTATAATTAGTGAAAAGTTTGAATAGGACATTTGGACCTTGAATAACTGATTCACCCCCTGCCCCCGCACCCCTCCCCCAAGTTATTCTAAAGTAATTCTAACAATGGTGCCACATGTCTCTATTATGGCATTTCTTCATATTGTAGTGTTTCCTCTATGATTTGGAACCTAGAATTGTGCCACATAGAAGAGGTTCCCATTTCTCGCTACATCTTAGTCATCCATTTTGAATAGAGAATCTTGATCAATAGTTGCATTTTAATTTTTCACTAGGGAGGATTCATGATGCATCTTAGTCATCCATTTTGAGGGGAAGATCTACATTGATGACCATCATTTATTTTTGGGGAAATCAGATCCCCCCACCCCCTCGTGGTCAACCCTACATTTTGCAAGTGGATTATACATCATGTTATCCCTCCTCATATTTTTTCTATCAGTGGTGTGAATCAACTTCTTGCATTTATGAAACACTATCAGGGCTTGTTCTTCAATACTGAGTGACTTCTTGGGCCTTGTTTGTACAATGACATTACACTCCATGCCTCTTTAATGTATAAAATGATCATATTTTTAGTAATTTGATCTCTTGTATCTAGGTGCACTCGTTTCTTTCTCTTCCTATAACTTTGTGTAATAGTGCACTCCATGATTAGAATTCTTTTTGATTCTTAGTTATTGTTCTCCTCTACAACTCAACTCCACCTGGTTGGGGTTTGAATTCCATGGTTAAATCAGAGTTATGCCTAAACTCTTTAAAAGGTAGTTGTAAGTATGTTTTATGGGTTCTTCTTTATCTTCTCTGGCTCATTATAGTAGCCTTTGGCTTTTCTAGTGTAATCTCTTTTTCCTTTCACAAATAGAAGACTTAGTTTTATCCCATCTTGCTAATTTGATGCATTGTGCATGCCTCTTAACTTGTATGGGTTATTTTCTTCTCTACTCTCTCATATTTTCATGTTATGTGTAGCTTGCTCCTGAATGTTGTCTAGTGAACATGTTTCCTTGCAACATTTCATTGATTTACCTTCATGTGCATTCTAAAAGAGTGGATTTGAGTCAAAATCTATGTGTTTAGATGATTTATTCATGTTTTGTGTAGTTGTAGGTAGAGATGTAACTATAATCAATCTTGGTGCATCACCCCCCTTTCCCTTCATCAATTTAATTTTTTTAATCTCTCTCCCTTTTCCTTCCAAGCCTTAGCTAGGTGCACCCTAGATTGTGAGGAAGAAAATCTTCTCCAGAGATTCAATCTTTGATTGCAAAGTCCCACACTTTGAGATTATTTTCATGTTACACAAGGTCATTTGAGGGTCATACCTCAAGCAGGGGTGTAGAATTTTGTGCCAACAAATACCCATTTAGTTCCTATAACATTCTTGTCTTTAGGTCAAGGAACCAATTCCCATGTCTCATTATTTACAATATGATCTAGTTCCTCCTTCATTGCTTGAATCCAATGATCATCTTTGCATGCCTCTGCACTTTTAGGTTCAACTTATGAAATCAAACATAATTCCACATTTAATCTATTTCTTGTCATCATTTCTTTGTCTTTGATTCCATTTTTCTACTCTAGAGGTTGATTCTTTGTCAAGTTATTATAATGAGTAGGAGTTGCTAACTCATCTCTTATCCATGTCTTGGTTTAGATCTCTATTCTCCTCATTGCTCAACAATTTGCACATCATTATGCAAATAATTGTTAGTCTCAAAAAAAATTCCACATTTTCTCTAACAATTATAGGATTTTCTTATTCCTCATCAAAATTGTAATCCATCATTTTCTGCTTAATTCCAAACTTTTCATCAACTTTCACATTTGCACACTCAACAATAGTCTTAGTTCTATGATTAAAACATCTATACGCTTTTCTTTTCAATGAATAACTAAGGAACATACCTTCATGACTCCTTGGATCAAACTTACCAATATCATCATCTCTCTTTATGTAACACTTACTTCCAAATTTTTTGAAATACTTTATTGAAGGCATATGATCAAACTACAATTCATAAAGAGTCTTTTTCCTACCTTTTTTGATCTGTATTCTATTCATGGTGTATACTATTGTATTGAGTACTTATCTCCAAAATGTCTTGGATACATCATTCTCAAACATCATTGCTCTTGCTACCTCTGATACTAGTCTATTTCTCCTTTCGACTATCCCATTCTTCTTAGGGGTCTTAGGTGATGATAACTATCTCTTAATCCCATTTTCTTCATAAAATATGTAAAACTCTCTAGAAGTAAACTCTCCACCTCTATCTGATCTCAAGCATTTAACCTTAACACCAGATTCATTCTGAACTCCATTCTTATATATCTCAAACTTCTCAAATGCTTCGGATTCTTCTTTAAGAAATGCTACCCACATCATTCTAGTGAAATCATCAACACAAATCATAAAATAACTTTCTCCATATAATCCTCTTATTGTGGTAGGGCCACTTAAATATGTATAAACAATCTCCAACTTCTCTATAGTGAACTTCTTGCAGGGAAATGATACCTTCTTCTACTTAGCTGTGATACACTCTTTGCAAACAACATTAGTAGGCTTCATGATCTTAGGAAAATCTCTAACTACAAATGTACTACTATCTTTCACAATATTATCAAAATTTATATGACAAAACCTTCTATGCCATAACCAACTATTATCCACCTTTGTAACCAGACATGCCATCTCAGTAGGATTCAACTAAAATATATTACATTTGAATCTTGTACCTATACCTATCATCTTTCCATCTTTATCTTTGATAGTGAAAGTCTTCTCTGTGAGTTGAAGTTGATAACCTTTATCCACTAATTGTCCAAAAATCAACAAGTTATGTTTTAAATTTTCAACAAAGAAAACATCGTTAGTGTTATTTTTTCCATCAAGAGTAATAGCTCCTATCTTTTTGATGTGATAGGTTGCATTGTTACCAATTCTAGCAATACCTCCATCTTGATTTTTTAATTTAAAAAACTTATTCATATCACCAGTCATATGATGTGAACACCCACTATCTATAATCCAATCAAATTTCATTTCAACTTGAGAAACTAGAGCCTTTTCTTGTCTAATTTCTTTATCAAGATCATCTTTTTTAGTGGCTACAAATCCTAGTTCATCATCACTCTCACTTTGAATTCTTTCCTCAGATTCCTTCTCTTCATTTGTAAATAAACAATCTCTAGGTTTTCTAGAGTTGAAATTTCTCTTATACTTTTTCTCTCTTTTAGGACACTTAGATGCATATAACAAAATTCATTACAAGTCCAACATTTAAAAAGTATCTTACCTTCTGGTTCTCTCCTTAGAAGTAGGGCTATACCTTCTTCAATCTTTCTGTATTCTTCAGATCTGGTTATATTACTACTAGCATAATCTCCATGGGTTCTTACACTTCTAGAAAAGCATGGACAAACACTTAATGCACTAAAAGTTGTCTCCACTCTTGTCAATTCTCCAAATTATCTTAGAATTGCTTTTGTTTCTCCCAATCTTCCAAGTAAAGTTTCCCTAGAAAATTTCTCTGTACAAGGTATCAAAAGCTCAATCATCTGTGCTACTTGATTGAATGGTGGTGTCAAGTTTTTAGAATATTTCATACAATCTCATCTTATTCCTTGGATCCACCACATGATTTGGTTCCTCCAACAATCTCAAATATTCTACCAACATAGCTTCTCATAGATTCATCTTCCAACATCTTAGCATCTTGAAACACACATATCCAATTATGCAATCTTACTCTTTTGTATGTTTATCTACTTCAAAAGTAGATTCTAAAGCTTTCCAAATCTTATGATATGTTTCTAGTGATTTTACCTAATTGTATTCATATTCAGGAAGAGTTGTTAGTAGGGCTCCTTAGCTCACATATTGCACATGAATAGATCTCTTTCTGCTTCATTAAATTCCTCAAGCTTGCTTTCTTCGATAATTATTTTTTTATCCTTTGCCAAAAGTCAATATCCTAGACCCATACATAGTAGATCAGTCGTCATCTTTTCTTTCTAGATATCATAGTTAACCCCATCAAACTTAGGACTATCTTTTCTGAAGTGATTCACCATTGATTTTCCAAAGATGCTAAGCTTTCTCTTCAAGGACATGAAGCTCTAATACCAATTGTTAGAATATATAGTCCACCAATATAACTTGGGGGGGGGGGGGGGGGTGTTGAATCAATTATCCAACTATTACATCAATTATCAACCTTATTAATCCTTAACCATATGAGCAATATAATCAGCAACCATAACAAGATACTCATACACAATAATACCAAATATGTTAACTAGGGAACCCCTTGATTAGAGAGAAATCCTTGGTGGGGATGGTACCTACAAAATGATTTACTAATATAAATATTCCTTGTTAGAGGATGAACCCTATTAGGATTCTACAAAATACATTCAATACATATTAGGAGACTTTGAATCCATGTTAGGAGATTCCAACCCTATTAGGAGTTGTGGAGGTAGATGGACACACTGTCTAAATAGCTTCAAGGTAAAGACCAATGAATCCACTGTCCAAATGATCTCTATATAATTCATTGCAGAATAATAGAAATGAACTGTACTTATACTTCCTCTTCCTTTGTCCTGTCAACCAGACTTCTACTCCTTCTAATCTCAATACCAAATCTCCGTCTTCACATCCAATAATCCTTTGGATCATGTACTCACATTTACCAAACATTATGCTCTTGTTCGCACACACTTCACATTCAACATACTTCTCAAACAAGAAAAATATCTTTCCTTTATACCATGTCCTCAAAACAATTCCTTGAGTCAGCCTTGAGGCTTTCCCAATTAATTAGAATATGACCACCTTAAGATAATTAATTATTTTGCAATCACGTAACATTGTCAGCTCACAATCTTTACAACTTTTCACAAATGCGAATCCATAATTTGTGCACTCACTGACATCACTATTAGACTATCTACTACTATTGTATAACATCACATGTCATGACTCTATCTCTATTAGAATATATAGTCTAATCATATTAAACTACCTCAATCTTCTAATCACATGTCATGATTCTATCTCACATATCTTTCACTTACTTGATGTACACTTGACCTCATCATCCAGACATAGTGTAGAACATTTCCTTAACCATGCCTCACCTAAACATCAAATCTTTTTTCGTACAACTAAAATTTTTTTTTGCTACTCTGCTAGCCTTCATAGAAACCATACTATGGTGTCATCAATGACAAGCACAATCATGAATGCAAGATGTAACCATGCTACATGCTCTCCAATTCTTGGGATACTCCCCCAAAGGAATAGAATCAACATTCATGCTAACAACATATTGCTATCAAGTATTAATTTATGAGAGAGAAAGTCACCAAGAAATAAATCAGATTGGAATATTTTAGCACAAATAATAGGTAGAAGATATATTTACTAGTTTCCTTTACCTAAGGACATGTTTGTATATCTCATAGACATGCTTGGGCTGATGGCCCCTGCTTATGAAGAGTAATCTATGTAAGAATACATTGGTCCAACATATTCAAAGACATTCATCAACTTAGATAAGATGCTTGGTATTGTTCATTAGGGAGAGTGGTCTCATGGTCCAGAAATAATCCTAGAGCTCTTATGTGATGATTTTTATATAATAGTGATTATTAGTACTTGACATTGTTTTTAGTTTCAAATTGACTTGATCCAACAAGGAACCTCTTGATTAGAATGGTACATCTTTTCTTAACAAAGATAAATTATTACCAAAGGGGGAGGGAGATTTCTTAAGGGGAGAGAGTATTGATATTTGACATATTGGATCCTTTTCCATTGATTTCAAAGGGGATAGAATCTATGAAAAACCTTTCATCTAGGAAGGTATATGTAAAATAAGTTTGAAGATTGTGTATGTTGAGGATATTCAAAAATAATAATTTGATGATTGCTTTTAGATTGATGGTCTTTCATCATATGTTGTCATTAATGACAAAGGAGGGGATTTTTAGGAATAGAAGATATTGTTGGCACTTGGGAATGTTGTAGGGGTGTTCTGTCAATGATAGGTTTTTTCATTGATGTCAACATATGTTTTTTTGTTCATGACAGACTCAAATTCTATATATTATAGGCCACTTATTAGTTTAGCATAGATAGTTCTTGATAGATTTGGGTCTGAGAGATTATATCTGTACAGAAGAATAAGTGTAAACATCATATCTACATTTTTTTACTTTATGTTGTGTTCTTAATTAGTTAAAAATATTTTTGTGAACATTGGTAGTAAACTAGTATTCTAGAAAATATGATAGATTCAATGAGTCTTTGTACTCTATGAAATATCATTGGATATTATTATACTCTTGTTGTATCATGTAGAAAACATCACATAATATTTATGTAGATTCTTATGAAGGTATGTATTCATTATCATGGTCCTAAGTAAATAATTGTACATTGGGGAAGCTCTAATAAGCTAACCTAATTAGTCATTTGTAATGGGTATGAAGGAAAGTTATTGTCCTTGTTTGGGATGTCATAAAGGGGTAGTTATTACATTACATGTTTAGTTCTAATAGTACTTTGCATCTCAAGTTGTGTATGAAGTAGCTCCATGAGCATAATGGGATATAGAGCTAGAGGAGCTAACACAAATTAATAAGGATGCTACAACCTTAGATATAGGGTTGGTTGGTGTTAGTTTCACAAAGCTTGACCATAGGGATTCCACTAGTTCTAGTGATGAAGAGTTTGGGATGATTAAACATCTCCATTCACTACATTTTGACACTTTGTACATATATTAATACAATGTTACTTATTGTAATCATCTTTGTGATATTTTCAATATAATAGAAATCTAAAAATCACCACTTTCATTTGCCAAATTTTATTTAGTATTCAAGTATTTAAAATTTTATTGTTCAGTATTTAAAATTTGGTTATTTTACTAATTTTCCATTTAGTTTCATTCAAAATGTAATTCCTATACATCTTTTGATAACTAGCTTTCCAAGTACTATATGCATATCAATTTTGTCATCAACCCGTCTTTAACCCACTGTCCCCAAATATAATCTCACATACACAAATAATGCCAAAGGAAGAGATTGAGAGTGTTTGTTAGTACTAACATTTTTTTATGTTGTAGATTGACTTGATCCAACAAGGAACCTTTTGATTAGAATAGTATATATTTTCTTGACAAAGATAAATTATTACCAAAGGGGAGGGAGATTCCTTAAGGGAAGAGATTATTGATTTTGAAATATTGGCTCCTTTTCCATTGATTTCAAAGGGGGGGAGAATCTATGAAAAAAATTCATCTAAGAAGGTATATGTAAGAGAAGTTTAAAGACTATGTATACTAAGAATATTCAAAAAAAATATTATGATGATTTCTTTTGGATTGATGGTCTTTCATCATATGTTTCCATTAATTCCAAAGGAGGAGATTGTTAGGAATAGAAGATATTTTTGGCATTGGGGAGATTTTTAGGGATGTTCTATCAATGACAGGTTTTTTTATTGATGTCAACACATGTTCTTTGGTTCATGATAGACTTAGATTCTATATATTGACTCTACTTATCAGTTTAACATAGATAGTTATTGATAGATTTGGGTATGCAATCTTATATTTCTATAGAAGAATAAGTGTATACATTATATATATTTTTGGTGTACATTATGTTATGCTCTTGATTAGTTAAAATTTATTTTGTGAAGATCGGTATAAAATTTATTTTGTGAAGATCGGTAATAGATTAGTGTGCCATAAATTGCGATAGAGTTAGTGAGTGATTGTAGTGTGTGAAATATCAGTGTTAAATGTTCTATATTTATTGTATCATGTGGGAAACCTCATGTAATATTTATGTAGATTCTTTTGATAGTGTGTATGCCTTAGCATGGTCCTATGTAAATAATTGGACATTAGGGAAGCTCTAATAGGCTAACCTAATTAATCATTTGTAATGAGTATGAAGTAAAGTTATTTTTCTTGTTTGGAATATCATCAAGGGGTAGTTATTACATTAAATGTCTAGTTCTAATAGTGTTTTTCATCTCAACTTGTGTATGAAGAAGCTCTAGGAGCATGATGGGATGTAGAGCTAGAGGAGCCAACACAAATTGATGAGGATGCTAGAACCTTAGAGACAAAATTGGTTGGTGTTAGTTTCATGAAGCTTTACCATAAGGAGTCCACTAATTCCAGTGATGAAGAGTTTGGGGATGATTAAACATCTCCATTCACCATATTTTGACACTTTGTACATATCTTACTATCATGCTACTCATTTTAATCATCTTTGTGATATTTTCAATATAATAGAAATCTACAATTCAACACTTTCATTTGTCTAATTTTATTTAGTATTGAAGTATTTAAAATTTTAGTGTTCAATATTTGCAATTTGGTTATTTTATTAATTTGACATTTAGTTTCATTTAAAATATAATTCCTATAAATCTTTTAATAACTAGTTTTCCAAGTACTATATTGGTTCTTTTCCCATCAATTTCAAAGGGGGAGAGAATCTATGAAAAACCTTTCATATAGGAAGGTATATGTAAGATAAGTTTGAAGACTGTGTATGTCGAGGATATTTAAATTTTTTTTTATGATGATTGCATTTGGATTGATGGTCTTTCATCATATGTTTCCATTAATACCAAAGGAGGATATTTTTATGAATGGAAGATATTTTTGGCACTTGCAAGTATTGTAGGGTTGCTGTATCAATATCAGGTTTTTTCATTAACGTCAACATATGCTCTTTGGTTCATGCTGGACTCATATTCTATGTATCACAAGGTAATTATTAGTTTAGCATAGATAGATATTGATATATTTGGTTATGTGAGATTATATTTTAATAGAAGAATATGTGTATAATTAATATCTATGTTTGTTGTACTTTATGTTATGTTCTTGATTAGTTAAAAATTGTTTTGTGAAGGTTGGTAGCATACTAGTGTGGAAGAAAATGTGACAAAGTTAGTTAAAAAATATTTGTTATAGCTTGATGGCAAGAAGGAATTAATGTTGGAAAGAATGGAGAAGGGTAGAATTTGTTTGTGTGCATATATTAGAATTTGTGATTTATTTGGTTCACTTTGGAAAGGTCACCAATGTGTAATGTGTGAATGCATTTTACTGGCAATTGACTAAGTGATTGTAGCATGTTAAAGATCATTGGAAAATGTTATCTTCTTATTTTATCATGTGAGAAACCTCATGTAATATTTGTTTAGATGGTTATGAAGGTATGCATACCTTAACATGGTCCTCTGTATATAATTTTACATTGGGGAAGTTCTAATAGGATCACCTAATTAATCATTTGTAATGGGTATAAAGGAAAGTTATTTTCCTTGTTTGGAATATCATCAAGGGGTGGGATGTCCTAAACATGATATAATAACCACCTATAGGTTTTTTCATTGTTCCATGGATGTTTCTTGATAGGGAATGAGGGACCAAGGGCCTAAGTTTGGGGACAATGAGTTAAAGGTGGGTTGATGATGACATTTATATACATATAGTACTTGGAAAACTAGTTATTAAAAGATGTATATGAATTATATTTCAAATGAAACTTTGGAAAATTAGTAAAATAAAAAAAATTACAAATACTGAATACTAAAATTTTAAAAACTTGAATACTAAACAAAATTTGACAAATGAAAATATCCAATTTTAGATTTCTATTATATTAGAAATATCATAAAGATGATTACAACGAGTAGCATGGTACTAAGATATGTACAAATTGTCAAAATATAGTGAATGAAGATGTTTATGTTGGAAATTTGGCTAGGCTATAGTATATGATGTTTTCATTTATGGAAACATATATCTTAGATCAAGTTAGGAGATCTTGGAGATAATGTTTTAAGATGTAAACTTAGAAAATTGTCTATGTGCCACAGAGTGAATCTATAAACACAAGAAATTTTTTTGGTCAATGCAATTCATAAACTTAATATTGACACATGCACAATTACATACAACTAATAGAGACTATGAAAATTACATATGCAAATTCACAAGTAAGTACAAGCTGTACATCAAGAGATATTTTTGGTTTTATAGTGACAATGTTGAGAAGATAAAATATGGTAACAAGCATGAGATGGAGTATTTTGGGTTAGGGAATTGTTTTTTTTATTGAAATAATTAATCAAAAATAATTAAGGATGACCTCCTAGATGTTAACCCTAAGTGGACAAGAGTAAATTTTGTATTTTGGAAAGCATATGAAGAGATGAAGCCAAGAAGAGTAGATAACTACGTAATAACAAGGTATAAAGGAAAGTTACGAATTTGAAGTTTAATGTGCACTTTTTTTGATATGAATATGATATTCTACGTGATGTGAATTTTTATTTAAGATTATAGTAGTGTAAAGATCAAGTTATGTGAATAGAAGTAAAAGAAAATATTAGATATCAAAGATATCAGCAGAGGTTTTTATATCTATCTTTTGTATACAAAATTTTATTGTATATTGTATGTTTGGGTAGTGGGCTCACCTTGCATACCTTTGTAATATTGTACCAACAAATCCTAATACAGTTGAGGTTTCTAACAAGGCCTAAGTTCTCTAGCAATGACTGAGACACTATACAGATGTAATAGACTCATATGAAGGTCAATATCTTTAACTAAATAATTTTGATAAGTGGACATTTTATGGGTACCATCCCCACTGGGGTTTTCCCTTGGCGAGTGTTTCCCTAGTTAACAAAATATGGTGTTATAAGTTACTTTATTTTATGGTTTTTTTTACTATTCATCATAGTTAGTTAACTTTCTTAGATAAGTTATAAAGTTATTAAAGATATCTAGTTTGTGAAATACCGATTCACCTCCCCCACCACACTTCTTAGTGTTTCCTATTTCTAACAATTGGTATCAAAGAATTTTTACTTTGAGAAGGCCTAATAACTTGAGTAAGATCCCTATTGATATGGAACAGTTACAAAAGAACCTAGAAGAATATCTTGAATAGATTGATATTCTTACTAAAGAAATAGATACTTTGAAGACATGTATAAAGATGCTAAAGATTACATTGAGAAGCTAAAAGGAAAGATAGAGTATCATAAGTCCAAGAAAGATCCTAAATATTATATCAAGGAGAATGATGAAGTTTCAAGACTGAAGAAAGATAATGAGATCTTGAAGCATGAGTGAAAAATCACTAATTTGAAGTTGAACTTGAAGGATGATGACAATAAAGTTGAGTCAGATTTGAAAGCTGAAAATGAAAATCTGAGATCTAACCTTACCAAAGTGATATTTGAGCTCGAGTCTAAAAATTTGTAGTATGTCAAACTTGAGAAGTACAATACTATTGTGAAAGAAGAGTTAACTCAGTCTAAGCAACATCTTGAGAAGTTGTATTCTAGTGGAGAAAAGCTTGATGAGCAAATTTTTATATAGAGACCCTCTTATGATAAGAAAGATCTTCAATACCTTGGAGAAAAGTTACCTAAGAAGTCTAAAGATAGAAAAGAACTATATCTTGTGATCCATTATGTTGAACATATAGAAGATAATTAGAACCAGATTAAGTCAAGTCAATCATAAGAAGCACCTAAGCAAGTTGAGTAAGTTAATTAGCCTAAGGAAGTTGATGAACCTAAGAAATTTGAATCACCTAAAGATGTGAGAATGAATTCAAAGGTAGATGTTATGCATGTATGAATTTAGTCATATGAAAAGGGAGTATACAAGTAAGCCATTTTAACCTATTTCTGGTAATTCTTATAATTTTCATGGTTTTGGTCATAAAGCAGTAAATTGTAGAAAGCCTAAATTTGATAATAATTATAATAATAGTATAATTTTTAGAGGTACTAACACTACATAAAATAGACCTAATAGAGGAACCAATGTTATAAGGAATGGTATTATGTGTTATAAGTGTAACAACTTTGGACATATTGCTGGAGATTGCAAAGCACATATTGGTCAGTTAGGACATAGATATGGAAACAATGTTATCGTCTATCAATTTTACAATAATGTGGGACACACAACAATATTTTGTAGGATGAACATGAGGAACAACACTAGAAACCCTAACCCTAGAAGGAATATGAACAATAACAAAAGAAATGAGAATATTAGTATCAGTCTGGGAGAAAACATGAAAGATATTATAGTAAAAGATATTATAGGAAACCTTGATGAATCATTTGTTAAAGCTAAGGAACCATCAAGTTCATATGTTGTGTTGGAAGGTCAAAATAAAGTGAAGCAATTAATAATAGATTGAAGTGAGTAATAGTTGGTGATCAATCCTTATCTATTTGATAAACTTTTTTTTATAAAGAAATTAGCATTAGAAAATTATTAGAGGTGTTAGATAAAGAGCTAAGAGTTGTGTAGTTAGTATAAGGTAGAGGAAGATGTAATGAGGCTATGATCAAGAGCGCATGAGATTTGGAGTTCACATATGAGATCACAGAGAAAAAGAATTTCACTAGTAACTTGAAATAGCTTTTTGGTGATTATGTACTTGCACAATTAACACAAAAGTTAACTGGATACAATTTAAAGAGAAAAATCAAGATTTTGAGTATCATTTGAACATGTGAAGAGTTAATGAGAAAATTAAGAGAAATTTGAAGGCTTAAAAGGTGAAATTGAAGAGAGTTTATGAAAAAACCCTATTTCTATGTCAATTAAGGCATTTTATAATTTTGTGAATTGTGAACAAAATTTATAAGTAAAGATGGACAAGTCATTGATTCATAATATGGAAGATGAACCCAGACCTAAATTGAAAGTAAACCCTATTAGACCCTTAGAAGATGATCCCATAGTCACATTTTCAAAGACACCATATCTAGAAGACATTGGAAACTATATCAAGAGTAAATTTGAGTCTATAGGAGAATAAAATATAACTAAGGAATTTGATTTCATATACAACCAAGACATGAGTTTCAAAAATGGATTTGAACACCTAGATCATATTGACCTAGTGAATTACCTATTTTTCTATGAGTTTGACAATGAAGAATGGACCAAGATTATAGTAGGATTCATAATGGAAAGTTTTGGCCAAGAGACAATGTGGTAGAGATTTTAGATAACATCATTAATGAAGTCATTGGACTAAGTAATGAAGGAGCTATACCCATTAATGAGAAGAATGAAAAAAAAGTTGTGTTGGAAAACACCAAATCTGAGTACAATGGGAGAGATGTTGTGATAAGAAAGAATGTAAATAAAGTTGTGTTGGAAAACACTAAATCTAAGTACAATGGGAGAGCTATTGTGATAAGAAAGATCAAACGACATGATGCTAGGTTTATAAGTAGGATCATAGTATCCAAGATATGTTCAAGTTTAAGAGAGGATGGTATGGCAACAAGAATCATCCATGCATCCTATAAGATATGTGTAGAGAGAACTAAGGGGAATTTGTGTGAGATTTTAAGAGCACAGATAGTTGAAAACTTGGAAAGAATAAAGAAAGTAAGAAATAGTCGATTTAAATTTCAATCTTTGATCACTTACATGTTTTTCCACCTACTAAAAGGATTCCCATTCATGCCAGTGTTTGAATTTTTGAGATGTGAAAAGTGTACTATGGAAAAGATAACAAAATTATGCAAAAGGTTGAATCCTATTGAAAAAATTGAGAAGAATGTAGAACTGATAATAAAGATCCTCTAATCAAAAATGAAGAAAATATATAGAATCCCTCCATAATCAATCAAGAAACACAAAGATGAAATTTTCTTTATGATGGATATTGATTTTACGTACGTAGAAGTAATTAAATCAAGGATGATGTATGTTGAGCCACTTGGTTATGAAATTGCAAAAACAAAGATTGAAGGTTATGTTAAGATTATTCTTGAATCTGATAAGGATGAAGAGTTTAATAGATTTGGCACCTATGATGAGTTAATGTAGTTGACTTATTAAGTAAAGCTTGAGAAGTATGTGAAGAAGAAGGTAGAAACTACTATGAAGAAGATAATAGAAAAGACACAAATTACACCATAAGAGATAAGTGCAGTAAAACAAACAATGTTTGGGATGAAGAAAATTGGACAAGAAGGAATCATGTTTGTACCACCACTAGCAGTAGTAGGTCCGTCACCCTCATCTCTAGCATTAGCAAAAGGAGTAACGGTAGCAGTGGCATCTAGAAAGACTCCCAAAGTACCCTATGCAACAATTACACAAGGGAAACCATACATTACACCAAGCATTCTATCTTCTTAGTCTAGTGAGGAAGAAGAAGAAGTAAGGATAGTGGAAGTTAAAAGGAATTCAACAAGATTGGTAGAGGTGAAACAAGAGACTATAGAAGCCCTAAGGTAGAAAACAATGAAAGTAATGAAAGATTGACTAGGTAAAAAACCAAAGGTATTAATTTCATATGAAGGAAAGAAGAATATGAGAGGTAAAGTTGAAGAAAGAAAAGAAAGAAAGATTTGGAAGCCTAAGATATAAATATTGATTTGAGCAATTATAAATGAAGGTAACTTTGTGCAATTAGATAAATTTTATCATTTGTATACATGTATTGAGAAATTGAAATTAGAAAATGTAGTTATTAGGCATACAAATTTTTCTAAAAAAAGGTTTGAAAACATACAAGGACAAATTCCAAAAGATCTCTATGAAAGGTTAATTAACATGAAGAAAAGAGTTATTGAAGAAGATAAGAAAATAAAAGAAAATATGATAAGAAAACTATGAAAAGTTGAGAATGATGATAATTTAGGAAGAATAATGAAAAGCATTGAGCCTTGACTAAGGAATAACAAAAGAGAAATACTCATAATGGGAGGAAACTATGAATAAGTCAATGAAGAAACTAAGAAAGTTGTTATAAATTCTATGACCTCATTGGGACCTAGCAAAAAGGAGGTAAGCAAGGAGATAGGAGGAGAGATTCCCATAATAGAGAAATGGGACACACCAACAATAGCAGCATAGACAAGAAAAGACACAAAAATGATAGAGTCAACTGCCATTCCATAGGTAATAGTTGCAATAGACTCCATCCAAGTGTACAGTACAAAGATCATAGTTGATGATTCAAAAGATCCTTTTAAGGATTTTGGCCCAACTATTGTTGATAATTTGGTGAGCTATACTAGCTCTGATGAAGAAGAAGAAAATAATTTAGAAGAAGACAAGAAAAAGAATGAGGAGAAAAAAGAAGAAAAGGAAGAATAAAGAAGGAAGATAGGAGAAGAAAAGGAGGAGGAGGAAGAAATAAAGAAGAAAGAAGAAGAAAAGAATAAAAAGGAGGAGAAAGAAGAGGAATAAAAGAAGGAAAAAGAAAGAAGAAGAAAAGGCCAACAAGTAGATAAAGGCAAGTGAACCTAGTTCCTCTAAGTCACCACTTAAATCTACATTAGTAGCATTAATAGGAAACAAACCAGATGATGGTGATCAAATTGAATTGATCTCATCACTAAGCAAGATTGTTGAGAAAAATACAAGGGTGAAAAGTCTTCAAAACTAGTTGATAGAAGTAACTAAAAAGTTACAAAGTACCATATTGGTCAAAATTAAGGTTATAAAGGCTTTTGATAATAAGTTCACTCATTTATCAAAAGTGGCAACTACTAAGGTTCAGACCTTCCACAATGAGATTTTTTAAGGAAAGTTTGTGAAAACATCAAAGGAGATTTGAAGAATCTGGATGAGAAGATCAAGGAATTGAGAAAATTATTAGAAGAAGGAAAGGAAGTGTATGGTAAATGTGCCCTTTCGCACACATTTATCAAGGATATCACAGATCAACTAAATGCTAAATTGGAAAAGTTAAAGACTCTTGAAAATGAGTTAAAGAATCCTAATGTGCAGATTATGGATTTAGAAAGCAGAGTCAAAAAATTACATTATGATATTAGACTGTTGGAGATATAGAATGAAATGACATTGGAGAGATTTTTATTGTTAAGGGAGCCCTTAATTCTGAAAATTAACCTTGTATAATGACAGTTGGATGAATTCCTGACAAACAAGGCTTCATATGAAAAGTTTTCTTATATAGATGTGAATGCAGTAGAAATTGCCTCATATGCATTATGTACAATACTTAACATTTGAGTTGTTGTGAAGGATAAATGGGATATGGGGTTTTCCACTCTAGAGAAGAACTTTGATGATTTCATCTTACGACTATCTAATCAGAATCCTTGAAGGTAAAAACATAAGTAGATTTTGATATGTATATAGATTTTTGACACCTTTGTCATTGATGTCAAAGGGGAAGTGTATGAGGAAGATTGTATGTATGTATTTAAATGTAAGGATAAGTAATATAGAAGACAAAATAATTATAATAAAAGGGGGATTAATATTATAATTAGGAGATATAAGGAAAAGATGGCAAAAATATTGATGATCCACAAATTTTGAAAATTTTTTAATGGCTATGTAACTAATGTTACAAGTCTTTTAAGTTTTCATTTTGACACTTAGCCAATTTTTCCATATGTTGTCATAAATGCCAAAGGGGGAGATTATTGGAAATTTGGCTAGGTTATAGTATATGATGTTATAATTAATAGAAATATATAGCTCATGTCAATTCAACAGATCTCAGAGAGAATGTTTTAAGATGTAAACTTAGAAAATTGTCTAAGTGACATAGAGTACATCTATCAACACAATAACCTTTTTGGTTAGCATAGTTCATAGAAGCAATATTGACATGTGCATAGTTATGTACAACTAGAAGAGACTATGGGGATGAGATATAAAAGTTTGCAAGTTAGTACAGATAGTACGGTCAAATATATTTTGGTTTTCTAGTGACAATGTTGAGCAGACATAACAAGGTAATAGGTATGAGATGTATTATTTTGCATTAAGGAATTAATTTTTTTATCAAAATAATTGCTTAACTAATTAGGGATGACATCCTAGATGTTAACCTTGAGTTGTCAAGAGTAAATTTTGTATTTTGGCAATCGTATGAAGAGATGAAGGCCGAAATAGCAAATAACTATGTGATAACAAGGTATAAAGGAAAGTTGTGAATGTGAAGTTTAGTGTTCATTTTTTGTGATATGAATATGATAGTTATGTGAATTGAATTTTGACTTAAGATCAGAGCAGTGCAAATATCAAGCTTTTTTAAGAGTAACAAAGGTAAATATCGAATATTGAAGATATTAGTAGAGGTTTTTGTATCCATCTTTTGTATACACAATTTCATTGTATATTGCATGTTTGTGCATTAGGTTCATCTTGCATACCTTTTTAATATTGTACCAACAACTCCTAATAGGGTTGAGGCTTCTAATAAAGCCCAAGTCCTCTAAGAAGGATTGAGACACTATATAGATTCAACATACTCCTAACAGGGTCAATATCTTTAACCAGATACTTTTGATTAGTGAATCATTTTGTGGGTATTATCCCCATTAGGGTTTTCCCTTGGCCAGGGTTTCCCTAGTTAAAAAAAATGGTGTTATAAGTTACTTTATTTTATGGTTGTGTTTACTATTCAACATAGTTAGTTTAATTTTTCATGCAAGTGATAAAATTATTAAAGATATCCAATTTTGGGAAAAAGTTTGTGAAATGTTGATTCACTATCCCTTCTTCATATTTCTTATTTCTAATATTTTAATCATCCCCTAACTCTTCATCACCAGAACTAGTGGACTCCTTATGGTCAAGCTTCTTGAAACTAACACCAACCTACCATGTAGCTAAGTTTGTAGCATACTCATCAATTTGTGGTGGCTCTTCTAACTCTACATCCCATCTAGCTATGAGGAAAAGAAAATATAAATAAACTATACAAGTATTGCTTGTCATGTCCCCTTTTCAAATAATTAAAAATAATAATCTTTGCTAAGGCAGGCAGGCTCAAAAAGGTGAAGTTTCATCAAAAGGGGCTAATCTTTGGAAACCAATGGACTAATAAATGAAATTATTATTAAAATATGTTTTATTAACCCCTCTTGGTCATGAGTTAGGTTTATGCCCTCCTTTAAAGAGATTTGGAGGCATTTTGGGCTCATTCCAGAACTTGATTTTTGCTCATTGCTTTGTTGTTCTTCAGAGGCTGCCAAACCTATGGAGAAGGAGACCCAAGGATGGGAGTTTGTAGGTTTTTAGGAAGGATAAGGATAGGAGTTTAAATCCATTCCATGTGCAAGCTCATGTATAGTTTCTCCTTGTGCTGAACAATGCAAATTAGTGAGTTTTTAGGTGTGTTTTTGTAAGAGTTTGGTGTTTTCGGTTGAGTATTTTGTATCAGTTTGGGTTGCTGCTGTATTTTAGACATTTAGATGTTAAAATAGATCTGAATATATGTATTTGATTGTGGTTATACTTTCATGATATATTATTAGTGTTTTTGTGGTGTTTCTGAGCTATTTTGTGTTATTTTCGAGAGCCCGATGAGCATTATTTTTTTCCTCCGTTTGAGAGCTGTTGTGTAAATTCTACACAGATCTAGAAATGCCATTTTTTAGGCCAATATGATGCTTAAATTTATGTAAAAATTTCCACTTTCAGATTTATTAATAATATGTGAAGCTGAGAAATTTTTGGCACTATTTCAGGCATACCCGATTTGGGTTTTATTGAAAAATTGGTGGATCTTTGAAATATTGGTTGTTTGATTTTAAAAAATTGATTGAAGGCTTTAAATATCATATAAAATTAGAAAGGGGAAATTTCAATGGTATCAGAACTATGATCTTGCCAGCCTGAGGGTTTGTAGAAGTTTGCATGCAACTAAGTGAAAGAGAAAAGAGATATTCACAATCAGAAAAAAATAAAGAAATTTTGATCAAACCTCTAGTTAAAAGTAAAAGTACAAAATCCAAGGAAGGAAAAAGTATGGCTGACCTAGATGAGATGGTAAAGAAATTCTTCCAAGATATCTAGAATACTCAGAAGCAAACAGTGGATAGTTTGGCAGAAACTAGAGAGGCTTTGCGGATATTGACAGAAAAACTGCAAGGAGTTGCATCTACTAATGAGAAAGGGAGCACTTTAGAGGAGCCAAGAAATCTGAAACCCACACCCTCTAAACCAACAAAAACTATTTTCCTACCTATAGATGAGCCACCAGTACCAAATCTAACCCTTAATCCCATGGAAGAGGTTACAAGTAACTTGATTGCATTAAGAGCTACTTACAATGGCTTAGATGATGACTTTCATAGTTTGGCTCCTTTTAGAGAATATGTGGATATGATGAACACTTTGATGCCCAAGAAAGAGTACTAGAGGGAGCATGACATAAGTGGAAGAGAGCTCAAAATAAAATAAGCAAGTTTATAGCACCTACTTTTGATGGAACAAATAAAATTTCAGCTAGAGCATGGCTACAAAAATTACAGACCTTCTTCACACTTAACCCCATGAAGGAGAGTGATGCTGTTCAATTTGCAAGTCTACACTTGGAAGATGTAGCCTATGATTGGTGGTATCATGGAATGACTACTCAAGGTCATGATTAGGTAACTACATTTGATGATTTTAGTCAAGGAGTGATAGATAGATTTGACCTCAAGGATGATGAAGAGTATTTTAAAGAATTGTCAAAGTTGAAGCAAACCAAATCAGTTAATGAGTATATAGAAGAGTTTCAAAAAGTGGCTGTTATGGTACCTAATATGAGTGAAAAAAGGATTTTTTATCTTTTTCTTGATGGTTTGAAAGATTTTTTTAAGCGTTTGGTTAAGACTTTCTCACCCTCAACCTTACAGAAAGCTATCAAAAGAAGCTTGCAACTTGAAACTTGTGTGCCTATGAAACCAGTCACTAATCAAAAACCCCCAAATCTTTGGCAACATAAGGGGAATTTTCAAAAAAAGACTTTTCCAACACTACCACCAAAATATGTGATAAATGTGGAAAAAAAGAAGGTAGATGAAGAGACTAGGAGTGAATTACGAAGGAAAAAGCTTTGTTTCACTTATAGAGAACCATGGGTTCCAGGACACAGATGTTTGGGGAAAGGTCAAGTGCACTATATTGAAGTTGCTTCAGAATATGACTAAGATGAGCATGAGGAATTTCATGACACTAAGGAGGAGGAAGAAGAAGAGAAAGAAAAAGAAATCAGCAAGGATGGCACTTTAGCAACATTATCAGGAGTCCCAAGAAACCATCCCTTTCAAATTTGAGGGGTACTAGTAGGGCAAAGGTTGATAGTTCTTCTTGATAGTGGGGCAACTCACAATTTTATTGATGAGGGATTTGTCATGAAAAGAGGGCCTAAAGAAGAAGATTTTAAGGGATTCAATGTTACTTTAGCTGATGGATTCACTATGCCTTGCACACGGCTGGTGAAACAACTCAAGATGACCTTAGGAGATTATGAGTTATGTGATGACTTCTATTTTGTTGGCATTGGGGAGATAGATGTTGTATTGGGTGTTCAATGGTTGCACTCTATTGGAGGCTATTACATGAACCATCAAACTATGGAGTTTAAATTTCATTCCAATGGGAAAAAAGTCTTATTGAGGGGCTTATTGAATAGAGCACCTAAGGTGGTCTCTACAAAGAGGATGGAGAGGACTTTTCGAAGAGGACAAGTAGCATGGGCAGTAGGAGTCATAATCCATCCAACAAGCTCTCTAAAGGATCAAGGTAATTTCCATTTTGAAATTCAAAATATTCTTGATAGCATGTT
This sequence comes from Cupressus sempervirens, assembly GCA_028749045.1. Classification (NCBI taxonomy): domain Eukaryota; kingdom Viridiplantae; phylum Streptophyta; class Pinopsida; order Cupressales; family Cupressaceae; genus Cupressus; species Cupressus sempervirens. The sequence goes on from CM053789.1 coordinate 541,581,197, forward strand.
ATAGAGTTAGAAAAAGGTGCCAAATCAGTTATAACAACCCCATACCACCATCCAAGAAGTTATAAGGAAGAAATTGAAAAACTATTAAGGAACTATTGGATATGGGATTCATAAGGCCTAGCTCTAGTCCATTTGCATCATCTATGGTACTTGTCAAGAAAAAGGATGGTACAATGAGAATGTGTATAGACTATAGGGCTCTAAACAAGAAGACCATAAAAAATAGGTATCCCATACCATGCATAGATGAACTCATTGATGAGTTAAATGGTGATGTATGCTTCTCAAAAATTGACTTAAGATTAGGGTACCATCAAATCTGAATGAGGAGTGAAGATGTGGAAAAGACTGTTTATAAGGTATTTAGCCAACATCTTCAAAAATTTGTTTTGGTATTTTTTGATGATATCTTGATTTATAGTAAAACATGGGAAGATCATCTAAAGCACATAAACAATATTTTGGAAATCTTGAAGCAGCAATCCTTCTATGCTAAGCTATTTAAATGTGAGTTTGGTTTGACAGAGATCCTATATTTGGGACATTTTATAAGTTCCAAAGGAGTACAGGTTGATCAACAAAAAATTCAGGCAATTTTGGATTGGCCTCTACCCACTAATCTTACACAGTTGAGAGGTTTCTTCGAGTTGTGTAGCTACTATAGGAGATTTGCCAAGGCATTTTCTTAGCTTGCTGCCCCCTTGAATTATTTGACAAAGAAAGGAGCTTTTTTTTGGATAGAAGAGGCACAAAAAACATTTGATAAGCTTAAGGAGGTAATGAGTTCATGCCCTGTGCTTGCAATTCCAAATTTCTCTTTACCTTTTGTTGTTGAATGCGATGCTTCTAGAGAAGGTATAGGGGCTGTCCTAACTCAAAAGGGACATCCAATATCATTTGAGAGTAGAAAATTAAATCAATCAGAGAAAGGTTACTCCATCTATGATAAGGAAATCTTGGCAATCATGCATGCACTTCATAAGTTTAGACAATATTTGGTATGTGGGAGATTCATTGTAAAGATAGACCATAATAGCCTTAGGTTCTTCTTGAACCAAAGGGATTTGAATGATTGTCAAAAAAAATGGGTAAGGAAATTGCAAGCTTATGATTTTGATATTGAATACATGAAAGAAAGAATAATGTGGTAGCTGATGCTCTCTCAAGAAAGCCCACTTTGTGTTCCTTAACATCAATCTCTGTTGATTGGAAAGTCTCCATAATTTCAGAGTATGCTAAAGATTCCTTTGCCGCCAAGATTTTGGATACGTTAGTGGATGATAACAGGTACAAGGTTGTTGATGAATTGATTTATTACAAGAACAGGATCTTCTTAGTGCCAGGATCAAAAACTAAGAAGAGGATATTGAGGGCCTTTCATGATACACCTTTGGCTGGTCATCAAGGATACTTCAAGACATATAGGAAAATTTGAGAGTGATTTTCATGGAAGGGTATGAAGGAGGGTGTCCTTAAACACATTAAGGAATGTATGCTATGCCAACAAAGCAAGAGTGAGCAAATTTTTCTTGTAGGGTTGTTGCAGCCACTTCCTATTCTTGAACAAAAATGGAAAAGTATTTCCATGGACTTCATCATTGGGTTGCCCAAGGTTCAAGGTAAGGATTGCATCTATATGGTGGTAGATAGACTAACTAAGTATGCACATTTATTTCCTATCACATCTAATTTCAAGGCATCACAAGTGGCCGAATTGTTCTTCAAGAAATTTTTTAGATTACATGGCTTGCCTAGAAAAATTGTTAATGACTGGGACAATAGATTCCTTAGCTCTTTTTGGAAGGAGCTCTTTCATTTGGGAGGAACTGAACTCACTCCTAGTACTAGCTATCACCCTCAAACAAATGGACAAATAGAGATAGTTAATAAATGGATAGAGGGATATTTGAGGAACTATGTTTCAAATCAACAACATTCTTGGGTGAAATGGTTGCACCTAGGGGAGTATTGTTACAATACATCTCATCACATGTCTATTGGTATGCCTCTTTTTTGTGCTCTTTATGGTTATGATGCCCTTTCCTTTGTTGATCTAGTACTTTTGGATAGCAGAGTACTCACAATAAGTGATTTTGTCAAACAAAGCCAAGACATAATAAGGTCCCTAAGGGATAATCTACAACATGCACAGAACCAATAGAAGTTATATGTTGATAGGAAAAGGACTGAAAGATCTTTTGAGGTGGGAGATTTGGTATTTTTCAAGTTGCAACCATATAAGCAAAGCACGTTGAAGAGGAGTGGGGCAGAGAAGCTCAAGCCAAGGTTCTATGGGCCTTATAAGATCATTAAGAAGGTAGGAGAGGTAGCTAATGAATTGGAGCTCCCACCAAACAGTAAAATACATAATGTTTTCCATGTATCTTGCTTGAAGAAGGTTCTAGGCCAGCAAACCATAGTATCTATGAAATTATCACCTCTTAATAATGAAGGGAAATTAGTTTTGATACCAAAAGAGATTTTGGATACAAGAGAGAAAAGATTTAGAAATAAGAGCATCATAGAGCATTTGGTCAAATGGAAAGGATTACCATTAGAGGATGCAACTTGGGAAGGAGCACATATTCTTGAGCATTCCAACCTTCATTGCTTGAGGACAAGCAATATTTGGGAGGGGAGGAATTGTCATGTCCCTTTTTCAAATAATTAAAAATAATAATCTTTGCTAAGGCAGGTAGGCTCAAAAAGGTGAAGTTTTAGCAAAAGGGGCTAATCTTTGGAAAAAAATGGACTAATAAATGAAATTATTATTAAAATATGTTTTATTAACCCCTCTTGGTCATGAGTTAGGGTTATGACCTCCTTTAAAGTGATTTGGAGGCATTTTGGGCTCATTCTAGAACTTGATTTTTGCTCATTGCTTTGTTGTTCTTTAGAGGCTGCCAAACCTGTGGAGAAGGAGACCCAAAGATGAGAGTTTTCAGGTTTCTAGGAAGACTAAGGATGGGATTTTAAAGCCATTCCATGTGCAAGCTCATGCAGAGTTTGCCCTTGTGCTGAATAGTGCAAATTTGTGGGTTTTTGGGTGTGTTTTTATAAGAGTTTGGTGTTTCTAGTTGAGTAATTCATATCAGTTTGGGTTGCTGCTATATTTTAGACATTTAGATGTTAAAATAGAGCTTAATATATGTATTTGGTCATGGTTATACTTTTTTTATAGATTATTAGTGTCTTTGTGGTGTTTTTGGGCTATATTGTGTTATTTTCGAGAGCCTGATGAGCATTGTTTTTGTCCTCCGTTTGGGAGCTGTTGTGTAAATGCTATACAGATCTAGAAATTTCATTTTGTAGGCCATTATTCTAGTGAAATTTCTATAAAAATTTCCACTTTCAGATTTATTAATAATATGTGAAGCTGTGAAGTTTTTGGCACTATTTCGGGCATACCCGATTTGGGTTTTATTGAGAAATTGGTGGATCTTTGAAATATTGGTTGTTTGATTTTAAAAACTTGATTAGAGGCTTTAAATATCATATAAAATTAGAAAGGGTAAATTTCATTACCATCAAGGGATTCTCTTCTTTTCCAATAGGAAATTGTGTTTGTCCACCCATTTAGATTTCAAAGCATCATAATTACCCACCTAATTTATTCATTCTTTGCAACATTCAAAACACACATCATTTTTTTGAAGGTGCTACTTGGAAGCAAGGGAAGCACCATGAGGCAAGACTTATAGATACATTTTAATTGCTTGTACTATAATAATAGTATCATTTTGAAGAAAAATGAGAGCGTCCTAAAAAGTCATCTAAGATTAGTATGCACAACATGTATCCAATGATTTCTTGAATATTTGATCATAAATATATACAAGTCCATACTATTATGCCATAAAAGAAAAAAAAACATACATGTTTGATCAGATTGAATAGTGGTAATGTTATCGAATTTTGAAGTTCTCTGCATTGGTAGTTATTACCGAGTCAGGAGACCTTACCAAGTTGAAGGTGTCTTCCAAGCATTAAAGACCAAACTGAGTGGAGGACAACCTATCACTGAGTAAGTATATGTTCAAAGCATTAATAGCGATTGAAAAGAGGAAATTTGTTAAAAGGAAGAAATTGAATGCATTATTTCACTGCAAATTTTCAAAGCACAGAGTAAAGATTGAATTTAGAGTTTCTTAGTGATGGCATCTTTGAGCAACAAAATGAAGATAGTATCATAAATGTTGGTTTGTGGAGCAGATTACAAGGCTCTCGCATTCAAACTGAGTGACACATCTATCTTTAAAAAGGAGATCAAGGATAAATTATCCAAGATAGATGAGGATATGAAGGAAAGTGCACACTAGTTGTCACTTGATCCAAGTTATAGTTCTGCACACTTCACAAGGATCAAATATCTATCAAATCTCTAGGCATAATTACTGAGGGAAGAAACCATAATTAGGGCCACACTTGTAGAAATTTAGGGCATGATTCTTCCAAACATGGATGTATTGTAAAAGCAAATTGAACATGCAAAGACTCTCATCCATGATAATAACTTCTCCATAGCTGACCACATGATGGAACTGTCAATAGAAGTACAAATAGCCTTGCATGCTAGTAAGGTATTATAAGAGAACTGGGACAAGACTATGGTACTAATTTTGAAGATACATTCTGATTTCTTGTCACATTTTAGTATTAACTTGTAGATATTATATACCTTTGGCATTTATATCAAAGAGGGGGAGAAGTAAATATGCTTAGGGAGAAGATATAGGAGAAGAGGATTATCTGTATAGAGTATGTTATATTAATAAAGGGGGAGAGGATTACTATACTCTAGATGTATGTATGTAGGAGAGATATATGTATAGGGGAGTAGTATAGTAATATGTAGATACATGTACAAATAAGCATAAAATATCTTTACAAAAGCAATTATGAAAAATTAGAAAAATAGAGTATTTTACCGAGCTACAACAACAAGAAGTCAAAACTAAGTTGAAGACATAGAATGCTAGTAAAAGAAGTTTTTGACTTGTAATTTTGAGCATTTAATTTTTTTTGTGTTTGATAAGTGTTTTTGTCACTAATGCCAAAGCGGGAGATTATTGACATTAAGGTCAATTTTTCTATTAGTGACTCAACATTTAGTCAAATGGCTACATTGCTACCAAGCTCTACAGTTGATACTGAGCTTATCATTCATCCAAAAATGTTAACCAAGCATCTTAGTTGTTACTGAGCTAAACAAACAATTTGTAGTTCATGCCAAGCTACACAACATCTACTGAGCATCAGAGATAGTTTGCAGTATAGCCTAAGCATAGCCATGTCTACCAAGCTATCTTGAAGAAGTGATGAAAACTCAAATATTAATTGAGCTCTATAGTGTCTACTAAGCTCACAATATTAAGTTAGTGAATCCACTATTGATTGAGTCATGCAGTGTCAACCGAGTAATTCAGCAAGTACTGAGTTTCTTAGTGTTCATCCAATCACACAATGTTGACTGAGTTTGAGTTACTTGAAAGTGATCAGTATGGATTGAGCTTCAACTTTAATTGAGTGCTAGAGTTTTCCAAGCATTTATAATGTTTTTTCATGTATTATAACATCATTGAGTTTTTCTTTAGAACCCAAGTTACAATAGTTAGGTTGACTTTGTGAATTATGATGAATTTAGTATTGTAGCCAACTCTAGAAGGTAATGAATTAGATTGATATTTATGTAATACATTGTATCATATCCAAATAAGTATGTAAAGAAGAATAAGAAGGATGTGAGTGTGAATTGACAAAGGTTACAAGAAATATAAGGGACAATGAAGATTTATATATCATAGCCAGGTTATCATTGCAATACAAGGAAGCTCATTCAACAAATCAAAGTTGTAGATCAGAGATCAGCTACTAATTCATTCTAATAGTTTTATTAGTTAAATCCTTTAATAAGGTAGACTTAATAGTCTTTTGCTAAACCTCTTAACTGAGTGCATACTTCATTATATGTTTGTAAATCCTTTAACAAGGTGGACTTCACAATTCTTATTGCTCCTAACAAGGAAGATTACCAAAAGTGGTCAATTGTAAGCCTTAATAGGTTAACTTTATACTAAAATACTAAAGCTTGTGGGTATCATCCCCGCCCCAATTTTAATTTCTAATTGGAAGGTTTTTGGGTCACCATATCTTGTGTCAAAAGTGTTATGAATGTTTTATTCTTTCATTATTTCATGCATGCAATTAGATCAGAATAATATATGAAGGATTAATTGGTGAAATAAATTAAAGTTTTATTGGTTCTTGATTCACCCCTCCCCTCTCATTAACCTATCCTACCTTATATTTCCAATAGATTTCCCATAGTTAAAACCTTAAAGGAAAATGATTTTACAAATCTAACAAATTTTAGCAGTATTATGACATACAAAATTATTATTTTACAATCATGAAACTAGAAGAACGAGACATGATAGAAAACACAGGTATATGTTGCAAAAATATTTCCAAGTAAAAAATCCAACACTCCAAAACATCAAGATAATGTATTATTCAACAATAAGTTATAATAAATTTTCAACGCTCACATGAAGATTTACATCTTGTTCCATCCTAGAAAAAAATTGGTAGCATAACCTTGTGAAATGAACTTGTTTTCTCTCACTTTCATCTCTTCAACAACTCTATATTTATAGAGTTTTCTTACAAAGGAAAAGATAGTTTCTAAAGAATCTTCATTAAATTCATTTAAAACTTATTTAGAAACTTCCTTTGTGCACAACTCTTGCATTTAAAATGAATCCAAGAGAAATCCAAAAATAGACTTTCTATTTTTGGCTCCAAGTCTATCCTCGTGGAAGATTTGGTCTCATTTAGCATCTTCCAAAAATGCATAAATAAAAAATCAATAAAGCATCCTAAAGTTAAGTCACCTTATCCCAAAAATCTCCCACTTTATGAATACCTTATAGGATTCAAATTGATGAAACTGTGTCATCAAATCCATCCATGAAACCACATAAATTTTGACACATGATTTTGTGGTCCAACTAGACACCTATCCAAAAATACAAGAATTAGATCCAAGTGATAAGAAGGCTAAATAATATTTCCATCACTCAACTACACTCATGGGCTATATAAAAGCATAAAAGACATCAACTTCTTAGCCCAATATAGTTGTGAAGTAATCCTCTCGAAACCAAGATAAAAATCAACCAAAACAATAACCAAATTGATTGCTCTAATCCAATTGATATAACCCATGAGATTGAGAATAACATCTACAAAAAATGATATCCCATCCAATCACCCATACCTCCAAGGTACCCAACATAAACAAACCCATGTCAGCAAAATATCCAACTTATAAATTGCAAACTCATGCTCCATGTGTAAACTAGTCGATGATGACCAAACACATATAAGAATTCCCACTTCATGAGTAACATCAAATCTAAAAAATCATCGGCATACCTATTCTATTGATAAAAACAAAAGGAAAGTGTAACCATGTAGTACATGTACACTCAAAAGTGTCCCACTCTAAACCCTTCTACCCAAACAATCCCATGAGTTTGGAATGCTTGGATGTCAGCTTAGAGCTCCCTATCCACGGAGTGCAAGAGAGTGTATTTCATGTTCAAGGGCTCTCAACTGAGCCTTAGGAATACTCTTCTTGCTAGTAAACCATGCAATGGGAGGTTCCAAAGATAAGATGCAAGAATACAAATGTCTCAAGGAGTTCCTCAAGAATGCAATGCAAGTATGGAAACTAAGCTAAGATGAGAATGCAAAATGCAGCTATGCTAAAACATGTATGAGAGTGTTACAATCAAACTATTAGATTATATGATTTAAGCTACATGTAAAAATGAAAGCTAAGCTAAGATAGAATGCCATGGATGAGAGAATGTAGACAAGAAAGAGAAGTTCTCCACAAAGCTCCAAAGAAACCTGTTAAAAAACTTGCAGCATAACAATATTCAAAATGAGGATGGATTTGAGGGGGAAAGCTCTCTCCCTTTTAAAGTCATACAAATGGTGGAGATCAAGATGAAGATGGTGGATGATCAACGGTGGAATTCAAAGAGAGGAGTGATCCATGTGCACACACAAATTAACCAATAGAATATAAGTTGACTTGTCATATAAGACAAAAGTCACAAAGCCTTTTCTTTTAATTACAAAATAGAAAAAGGAATTTATGTGTGCACTTTAAGTGGGTTAGAAGAATGGGGTATTTTATTTAATTCAAATGGGACATGTTCTTTTAATCAAATAATGAACATAGGATAGCATAGTCAAACTATAGGTTATAATCAAATAAATTGATTATTAGCAATTTGGTCTAGGTAAATGATTAAATTAATTTAGCCAAAATGTTGAAAAGGGGGCTAATAGTCTAGATGACCATTTTTAGGTGATTATAGTACCAAGGACTATCCACACATATATGCAAAACCATGTAACAAAAATTGTTGCAAGAAACATCTCTCTCATCTAGTCTCCACAATTCTCCCATGTTTTTCACATCCAACAAAGAAAAGAGGTAAAGGAAATACCATGTAATCACCAAAAAAAATGAAGTACAAGTGATAACATATGACCAAAAAATAGTTACCACCATAGCTACAAAAAATCTCAAAAAATAATGTTATGTGAACCCAAAAATTCAAGAAGATAACCCATACCAAAGAGAGAACCTAGAAATCATAAGCATGTAGTATTACCTTCCACAAACACTTCTAAATGTCAGTTGTCCAAAGTATGATCTCTTTCACAACCCCAAGAGAAAATCTATCACAACATCCAAAATTATTCAACCTAAAGAGATCAAAGATAAAATGATATCATGCATCTACATGGATGAAAACCTCTTAGAGAAAATCAAACAACTCCATTTCCCATTTTAGGAAACCAACCCACTATCATCTCCCACTATAACCACTAATGAAAATAAACCTCAAGAAAATAAGATGTTATCCATCTCTCATAATGAATCCTCCAAACTATCTAACTATAGCTCAAGATCCACAAATATTAAAGAAAATATAAAGAACCTAAAAGTAACATAGGGAAATACCTCTCAAGTGATAAATTATCAAGTACACCATGAGTGAGGAAAGAGAATGATCCTCCAAGATATGCAAGTCATCACGACTTATCCAAGAATTGTCTCCTCGTAGGTCTCTATTGAAATCATGTCTAACCAAGGTGCAGGCTCCTCAGACTTTCGGTTGAAATGTCATCAAGAGCTTACATCTCAACAACATGTATCTCATATCAAGAGAACTCTAGCCTCACCTAAGTCCCCAAGTGTCCATGAGAACCTATAATCAATCAATCCATGCCAAAATCCAACGCAACATAACACTATCATGAAGTATCAAGCAAATGATAAGTACTCGATACAAAGAAAATAAACTAAGATTAATGTCAAAGTGCATGGAATTAGGTACATAAACATGAAAACATGATCCAAAGCATCTCCTCCAAAGAGATAACTTGGTTCATGTGATCATATCAAATAATTGTATCATGTCATTACTCTAAACTAAAAATCAAAAGAAAATGACATGACATAAAAGCCACTTTGATAACATATCAAATGAAAGTATAAAAAAAATCTCTACCAAGGACCCCTTGAATCCTAAAGATGTCAACATCTCCAATAACATGAAGATACCATCTCCAACTAGTCAATACACAAATTTGAAAGACCCTTTTGCAACAATAAGATCTAAGACATCCTTCAACATTTGCAACATTAAAGAATATCATCCATCACGATGTGATGAGTACAATCATTGCTAAAGCTCCCACTAAAACATGATGCCAAACTCTCCAAGTATATGAAACACCATTCCCCATCTAAAAAATCATCTAGGCTTGTACAATACATTGGGTGAAACCAAGATTTCCATACTAAGGAAATTCACCATGCGATAGGACACCATAACCAACTATCCAAGTACTCACTTATCATCCATCCTCTCATCCCAAAGAAACCACACCAATGCATAAGTGGCCAAAAATAAGGCCAATAAACAAGTCTGTACCAACACTAAATTAAATTTGGTGGATATAGACAATCCACATCCAAGTTATCCCACTAAAATCAAATGGGTGACCTACCCAATTGACTACATAACTTATAGATCCAATCATCACAACATGAAACCCCACTATCATATTAGTGACATATAAAAATGATATCAAAGAGAACAATCATGTAGAAAACATGACTCAAACACCAAATCAAGAACACATCTGATTTTCCAATTATGTCCACATCAAGAACCATAGTCTAGAAATCCAAAAAAGCATCACCATAGAAATGTTAAGTGACAGATCACATACCAACATCTCCATTGATACAAAAATAAATACACCTCCTCTCACTATGCACAAAGCACGCATGCATGTAGAACAACAATTATTTCATATAGTAACACCATGAAGGAAAAAAAGTCTTGAAAATAAATCTTCAATAGATCCAAAAAAAAACACAAGTTTTTTTTTGAGAATGCAAAACTTTCAAAATATGTATATTCAAGAACACCTATCCACATCCACATCCCCTTCTCATCTATAAGACTCAAAATTTTGAGAAATACCAAACAAATGAACCCAAACCAATGTATTATCATATATGAGAATCATCATAGATTTTCAAGGAAAATCTATAAACCCCTTAGATCTAATGAGAAAGAGTCCAAACCACACAACTACAATTTTCCAAGAGGAAAATGTAGTACATGAATGCTAGGCCCAGTTGAAGAAAAATTCCACAACCACTACTAGCACATGTATCTAAGAGAGATAAGCTATCTAGAAGCTTTGAGATCATCTAATGATCAACTCCGTGCCCTCTATGCAAACCACGTAATAAAAGAGATGCATTTCAATACACATGCATCAAGAATTATTCTGTTGTGAACCAAGAGCTTCAGATTAATGTCATTTCAACATGACCAACCCTATTATCTCTATTTTCACCATTCTTCAAAAAAATGTTTGCTATCTCTTGAAACACTAAACCAAATACAAAACTTCCACTCGTCAAAGGATTAATTATAATCCAATTGCTTCAAAAACAAATTTCTTCAAGCTTTGCAAGATAAGAAATATTAATAGAAGAAATTCCTAGAACTATAAACACTGCGAATCCTTACATCCAAGCAACATGAAATTCACAAAAATGAGCTCTAATACCAATTGAAGGGGAATGAGAGCATCAAAAAAAGTCATCTAAGATTAGTATGCACATCCTGTATCCAGTGATTTCTTGAATGGCTTCTAATAAATAGATACAAGTACATACTACTACGCCATAAAAGTGGAAACGAACATAGTTAATTTGCCACAATTAAAAACTTAAAGGAAAGTGATTACAAATTTCAAATCTAAAAAATTTCAAAAAATTTATGACATATATAATTAATATTATATGATCATGAAATTGGAATAATAAGACATGATAAAAAAACACAAATATATGTGGGTAAAACCTTTCCACGTAAAAAAACTCAACACTCCAAAACATCAAACTAATGTATTAATTAACAACAAGTTATAATATATTTTCTTCCTTCACATGGAGATTTACATCTTGCTCCATCCTAGAAAAAATTTGGTAGCATAACCCTGAAATGAACTTATCTTCTCTCACTTTCATCTCTTCAACAACTCTGTATTTATAGAGTTTTAATACAAAAGGAAAGATAGTTTGTAAATAATCTACATTCAATGTATTTACAACTTATTTAGAAACCTCCTTTATGAACAATATTGAAAAAAAGAAAAAAACAAAGCCAAGAGAAAAAGTCCAAAAAATAGACTATCAATTTTTTGCTCCAAATCTATCCTCATGGAAGATTTGGTCTCATTTAGCATCTTCCAAAAATGCATTAATAAAAAATCAATAAAGAATCTTAAGTTTAAGTCACCTTATCCCAAGATATGCAATGTGTCATGTAGGCCATATTGGGATGCACATATACTTGTAGTAATAACCATTTTAGGTGAAGGGTCCAAGAGAGCAACCATACATGATTTTGTAGGCCCATTGTTAGAGGAAACTATCAAGCACACTTAGTTAATAGTAGAAGACATAAATAGAGAAGAGTAAAAAGGGGGTTGTAACATTTTCTCTAATAGGTAAGAAAATGGAGGGAACAACACCATAATTAATTTCCTAGTCGCACATTGATGTTCTTCAAGTTTTATGGGCCTCTCTTGAAGACATGTGATACAATTTTAGGCAATATAATTGCTGACTTTTTAGATGTCCAAACTATGCTAATTATAAAAATCTATATGAAAATGGCCTTGATGAATCAAGAAATATCTTTATTTCATTATGTTTTCTATTGATTTTCACTACTATTAATTGTGAAACAGGGGATGATTGTATCTCCATTATATTTGGATCTGACAAGTAGATCTCATAGAAGAATGCATTCATGATTGATGATAATCCATCAATCAATCTGAATGGATTTTCAATCTCAAATTCTCTAATTGTATTGAGAACTCTTCTTTCATTATCCTACAGAGATTATTGTGGGGATCAGGAGGCCATGAATATCCTTTATTGAGTGTAAATATTCTTAAGTAAGAAAACCTACACATTCTTATGCATAAATATTCTCAACCTCCTTAGATATTCAAGCTGAAATAATCTACATATGATAAAAATTTTCCAACTTAATCAAACAAATATTTATTCCTATGCCCAACAAAAAATTCAAATAAGTCTAGTCTAATCTTGGCGTGTCTTCATGTAGCTCTTGTTAAGGTAAAGAAAATAATTTGATAAGCCAAAAGAATATCAATGCCTATATAAATTGTAGTGGAGTACTTTTTTCACCTTCCATAATCCATCTACCAACTAATTGGAAACATTTAAATATTAAAAAATAAATAAAATTTGAGCACATACAATAACTCACTATAGACATTGAATTTGATGAAGTACATTGAATTGAATAAAGTACAATTAGTAATTTGAGTTAGATGAAGTACAATATATCATTTCATTTTATATTTTATAAATTGAATGAAATTACAAATCTCTAATCTAGTCTTCTCAGAGAAATTGAATCGACATTTAGGACTGAGCGTAAAACTCATCCCAACTATCCAGTGATACAATAACTTGGGCATTTAAATCTAGAAATTTTGGGGTTATTTTCTATTCTAAATCTAAAGATTGTTGCATAAAATCTTTTGCTTAAATTCTAGAAATTGGTTTGATGAATTTGGTTAAATATTCCAAGTGGGATACTACAACTTATTCACAAGCTCCTTGCATGTACACAATAGCCTCAACTATTGTATGTTACTCTTTTCAAATGCTAGAGTCTATAATATTTGTATGTCTTAGAAACCATTTTTCACATTTATAATTAAAATACCGAGCTGCTACAAACATAACTACAAATCAATCAAAGATTCATCTTTAGCAAGGGTGAGCCTCAATTCTCCGTTTTCTCCTTTCTCGAAGAAATCAATGTCTTTATTTACAAGATTGTTTTGGAGTTTGGGTTGCATGAAAATTAAAGCATTGTGTACCTTGATGTATTTTCTTCCTCCAAAAGTGAAGAGTTGATTTCATGCCAAGCACATATACATTACCTGCAAAGGTTCCGAGTGGTTGTTATTAAAGTATCTAAACCTTGTATTCTTAGAAAGATGTTTCAAACAAGTAGACTCATTCAATTCTCTTCTCAATGCTTCCTCCTCCTATTTTACAAGGTATGGACATAGAACAATCTTACATCTGCCATTTTCTTCATCTTCATTTTTCTTAGCCCTCGGTAAATACCTAAATATAGTTTCTTCAACTATCTTGTCCATCTCCTTCTATAGTCATAAGCTAAATGAACATATTTTTCATTGTCCCCTTGTTAGAAAATAAAATTGAGCTTGTTTTTTAGTTTTTAATCTATATTTTTTTTATAAAGCTTCTTTTCTTAGTGTGTAAGCTAACTAAATAATACTTCTGATTTTTTTGTTTTTTTTTCAGTTTTATTCCTATTTTTCCTTTGCTTTATGCTTTGAGGAAGCCTATATTGTTGCAATTATTTCATTTTAATTAATGAAAAGTTCCATTTTTCATCTTCTATTTGAATTTTTTTCTTTCTACAGTTGCATATTTTGTTCTATTATTCTAGCTTTGTTGGTTAAGTTAAAATTTTACATGATATCTAAGCTTAGGGTGCTAGAGAAGATTTTTTTTTTTTTGCACGTATGGAAGGTTAGAGCTCAAAAAGAATGAGATTTTCTTTGTCTTTAAGGGTTTCTCTTACTAAATTTTGTGTATTCATGAACTGAGATAAAGTTTCATTTATAGGGACTTAATCATGTCTTTTGGTAGTTATTTTCATCATTCTATTGTCAAGGTTTTTGGAAACTACAATTGGAACAATTGTTATATTTTCATTGATGTCAAACCTTATTGGTGAGATAGTTTCTATCTGAGTAGAATGCCAAATAAAGATGATTGATGAAGAGAATTTGAGAAGAAGACATAACAAAAGGACCTAGAGGAAAGGTTGAGTTATGAGGAACTACAATGGGCACTTGATTAGTTAGACCTTGGCAAGATAATGTGATTGTTTAACCATAACCGAAGTAGAGAAGGTAGTTGTACTAAAGCCTAGAAGAAGTGATCAATAGAAGAGAAAATGCATAGACTTGACTGAGAAAATGAGCAGAAGGTGAAGGAACTAAAAGTTTATGCTAAGTGATGTTAGAGTTGACCAACTAATAGTAGAAGCCAACAAAATATAGTGTTGATCAAGCATCAGTATCGACTGAGTACCAAAAAGTATACTAGACATAAAAGTTAGTATCAAGTGAGTAATTTAGTGATGATCGAGTGTCAGAACCTAGTGTTGGCTGAGGGACAACATTAGATAGATTATGAGAAATCATGATTTCTAGCCAACACAAATAAATTTTTGAAATATAGAAAGGGTGTTGAAGATAAGGATGGATGACCTAGAGCATTTAGTTCAAGAAAAACTATGTTTGAGCATTTTTATGCATGAATTCAAGAAGAAGTTTGGAGAATTTTTTAGAAGAGAAAAGAGGAGATGAAATGATGGAAGGATTTGATGAATCTAACCAAACCCTAAGATCTATGGTGATTTTTAAGAAAAAAAAGATTCAAATTACCTATTTAAGGAGGTATAAGGGCTAAAAAGTGGGGGTTAGCAGAGCTAGTGAAGACCTTAACAAGGTTAAAGTAGTTGTTGATTCTATTGATTGACAAACCTGAATAGAAGGCTAAATAGTGAAGTGTTGATGAGAAAAGTGATTGCTTGAAGGATTGTCAAGTGAATTATTGATGGAGATGTTAATGGAGGTTAGTCAATGAGCTAGTTGTTGGACCAAATTGTGATCAATATTTGCAAAGTGAGTTGTATTTGTCATATCAATCTATTGTTACTTTCTAACCATTGTATCAATATTGAAATCCTTTAATCAAGGTTGAGCTAATAGTCATATGTAAATCCTTTAATCAAGGTGATATTCTAATAAAAAATTATTAAGTCCTCTAAAAAGGCCACTCCTAACAGGGTGATTAAATCCTTTAATAATGTCACATTTAAAAGTGTATTTTGTAATGTTTAATAGGGTTAGCTCCTAACAAAGCTCACTCCAGAAGAGTGAAAAATTGATGACATGTTACTAGTGGTTTTTTCCAAATTGGATTTTCATGTTAAATCCTAGTGTCATGCTTGTGTGGATGTTATATGAGATATTTTACTGTTAATATTTTACATTCTGCAAGTCTATTACTATTAAGATAATGGAATGCAAGTTTATGTTGTTGATTATTTTCTATAGAGACCAAGCTACCAAATATTTAGATCTAAATTATTTTAAGTTATTAAAAATTTAATTGGTACATCTAGACTTGAGGATAACTGATTCACCCCCCTGTCATTTATTCTAAATTATCCTAACAATTGGTATCAGAGAATTGGTGCTTGTAGAGAAAATTTTGAAGGTACTTGAAGCTAAAGATCAAGATGTACAAAAAGGAGGTGCCAAGGTTGAACAAGGAGAAGTTCCTTGCATGGAAGAGTTTGATGAAGTTGCATCTAGAAGCAATTGGAGAAGGAGCAATACATTATGTGAAAAATACACATGTAGAGATACAAAGACCCATGATAGCTAACCGATGAAAGATAAGTAAGACCACAATCAAACTATGTTGGAGATTGCATCAACCCTAAGCTATACTGAGTTTGATGACATAAAGAGGCACACTACTGCTAAGAAAATGTGGGATACATTGTAGACTATCTATGGAGGAGACACAAATGTTTTGAGAGAAAAATTAGAAAGTTTGAGAGGAAATTTTGATGAGATGAGAATGATAAAAGGTGAGACCATTTCTCAATAGTATGGATGAGTCAAAGAAGTGGTAAATTCTATAAGAGGATCAAATTGAAATATTGATGATGAAACTATGATCAACAAGGTTTATGATATTAGAGTCTCTACAATACAAGAACTCAGATATACACCTAGTAATAATCCTACTTTGGAAGGATTAGTTGGTAGGCTTACTGCATTTGAATTATCAAATTTTGATAATTTTACTCCTACTATTGAATTTTCTTTCAAATCTCAATTGGTTCTTAGTAAGAAAGGAAAAGGAAAGTGTGTGAATAGTGATAATGATATCTTTGATGATGATCTTGATGAGCTTGAAGCATTAATGGATAGAAGACTTCCAAGAGGTAGAGGAAAGAATAAAGGTAAAATTCCTATAATATGTTTTCATGTAACAAAGCTAGTCACATTGTTGCAAGATGTCCTATTAGAGAAGACAAAGATGAAAGAAGGGAAAGAAAGTACAAGGGTAGAAAAGATGACTGAGACAATAGAAGAAACAAGGACTACAAAGACAAAGGTAAGAAATCTTTTTATATTACTGAAGAAGAAATTGATGATTCTAATAGTAATGATGAAGAAGCTATCTATGTTGCTATGAAAGAATATTATTATGAAGATGAGAAAACTATATTAATTTCATATTTGAGTAAAGGTGATAGATAGATAATTGATAGTGGTATGATTGGCGATAAAAGTAAGTTTGAAACCATGGAGCAACACAAAGGTAGTTGTTCTAAGTTTGGTAATGATGCACTGTGTCTTGTAAAAGGTAAATGATCAATACAATTGACTGATAAAATCAAGTGTGACAATTTTTATTGGTTGAAGGACTTAACTATAATTTTTTGAGTCTTTCATAGTTGAACAAATCAGGGTATAGAATTGAATTTAATCACAAAAAGGCCAAGATATTTGATGCTACTAGTGAAATAATTGGAAGTGGAGAATAGACAAGAGGTATCTTGTTCTATCTAGAGTTATCTGATGAAACATGCTTGTTTGCACAATATGATGATATATGGTAATGGCATAAGAGGTTGCACCATGTGAACTTTGATAATTTGGTAAGCATTAATAAGATGAAAATAGTAAGAGGATACCATGATTGAAGAAACCTAATAATGCTATCTGTAAACAATGTCAACTGGGAAAAATGAAAAAGTCAAGTTTGAAGAGCAAGACATATTCATCTAATGATATTTTGGAATTGGTTTATACTAAATTTTATGGACCTATTGGAGTGCAAAGCTACTATGGAGATAAATATTTCATTTTATTTGTTGATGACTACTCTAGGATGATAACTGTGCTATTTCTTAAAGAGAAATATGTTGCTTTTCGATTGTTTAAGTGGTATTTGGCAAGAGTTGAAAATGAAATGAGTAAAAGTCTAAAGTACTTAATATCTACTAGAGGAAGAGAGTTTATCTCTAATGAATTCAACATATTTTGCAATGATAGAAGAATCAAAAGGCATATGTCAACACCTAGGACCCCTCCCCAAAATGAAATAGCTGAAAGGAGAAATAGATCAATCATGGATTGTGCTAGAAGACTAATGATGGAGAAGAATATGTCATAGAAATAATGGAGAGAAGTTGTAAGTAAAATAGTCTAAACTTTGAATTGAGTACAAGTCAAGAAAGGTACAAATGTTACACCCTTTGAGTTATGGTATGGGTATGCACCTAATGTGAAATATTTTAAAGTCTTTGGAATCAAATGTTATATATTGAAGAACAATAGAAATGGAAAACTTGATGCTAAAAGTGATGAAGATATATTCCTAGAATATTCCACTAAGAATAAATTTTACAAGTGTTTAAACTCTAACACTAACAAAGTTATGGAAAGTGCAAATATGAAAGTTGATGAATATGTAGAAGGGAATGAAGTTGAATGCAAGACAAAACTTGAAGACTGCAACACATTCATATATGTCAATGAAGGTGGTCCTTACACCTTACCTGAGTCAGAGAAAAAGACTACCGAGCAACAAAAAACTATGAATGTTGAGCTATAGAAATAGGCTATCGAGCAACTCACTATAGGTGTAGAGTATCAATAGAATGATGTTGAGAAACATGAAGAAGTTGAAAAACACTAGGAAACCAATGTCAATAAAGTAGAACCAGAAGAAGAAATACAAAATGAACTTGAAATTAATTTTCAAGATGAACCTGGATACAAAGCATGTGAGAAGACATCATGCACCTAAACAAATTATTGGAAGCAAAGACTAGAGTTATGATAAGGAAAATACTTAGAAGTGATACTTGTTTACTTAATGATTTTGAGCCCAAATCAGGAAAGGATTCTTTGGAAAATTGGATTCAAGCAATAAATGAAGAAATTAAACAAAAAAAGAAGAACAAAACCTGGTCACTAGTACCTAGACCAAAGGACAAGAATGTTATTAGAACTAAGTGGGTATTCAGGAACAAGTTAAATGAAAAAGGAGAAGTCACAAGGAAAAAATCTAGATTGGTATGCATAAGATATGCACAAGAAGAAGGTAGGAAACATTTTCCCCTATTGCAAGATTAGAATGAGTTAGAACATTACTTGCCTATTCTTCTTATAAAGGATTTAAAGTTGATCAAATATATGTCAAATCTACATTTCTAAATGGAATACTGGAAGAAGAGGCTTACATTGAACAACCGAAAGGATTTGTTGATCCCAAAAAAAGGATATGGTATGTAAACTACACAAATCATGTCCTATGGATTGAAACAAGCTCCTGGAGCATGGTATGAAACGTTGCACAATTATTTGGTTTTGCAAGAGATAATGATAATAGTGTAAGGCCCCTTCCCTAGTACCCTATTATGAATCTTAATAACCCAAATATGGTCAAAGATAGGAAGCGTAAGGAGATGAAATGTCAGGCTTTTTCATTGGTGTATTGAATATGAATCATATACTATTACCATACACCTTAAGATAGAGCGATGGTAAGAGGGTTCCAGGATCTAAGTATTCCATGATTGGCATTTTCCTTATTAAAAATGAACCAGAGATCTTATTGAGACTGATATAGTTATTGTTGTGCTAGGTACCCTATTTGGAATTACATTAGGTTGATAAGCTGAGACCCTGTGGAATAAAAGGTCGAGATGTCATAACTTAGAAACTATGCTGATGGGTTCATGCTATTTTATGGCCTATTAGGATAATTAAATTCGATGGCTAGTATGAAAAAATAAATCGACACCCACTCTCATGAATAATATTAATAGTCATAAGATGAAAATTGTTATCAAATTTGGATAAATTTCTACACAGTAGAACTCAATATGATGTAATGTGATAAGTCAATTAGGTGGAATCTTGGTATTTATAAGGAAATATTTTATGAACCAATAAAATATAATTGATTTATTCTATGTTGGATTCTGAAACTATGTGACATGACTATGCAAACATCTTGTTTACTTGACATAATTGATACACTTTATAATTATCTCATAATGATAATAGGATATTGTTAGCAACCATTAACCAAATGATATTTAACTGAATCAAAGGATATTAGTTGAGATGTTTACATTTTGATGATTTTTACCTACAATATGTAATTGGAACTAATTTTCATGTTGGCTGATTTAATAGTATAGATTCAACATTTCATCAATATGATTGGAAATGGATTATGATGTGGTTTAGAATGTTAGTTGAATCATTTGATTAGATAGTAATATTGATATGCAAATTCAAACATTTTAATGTTTTAGATGCTTTATATGAAAATTATTAGAAAATAAATTTGATTAGGATAATTGAGTATGTTAATACGAATTATTCAATATGAAATTTGTCATGCACCTATATACATGCATTTTATACAATTTTTCATTGGGCTACTAATGTTTGAGTTTAGTGTGCAGGCAACTGAACCATGGAATTTTATTGGGGAAACAAGGCCCAAACTTATGTGGACACAGTATAGCCAAGGCAAATATTTGGAAGATTCAAAGTCTCATTGTGATGTGTTTATTTTGTAAATGTAAGTTGCATGTGTGTAATAAATATATATTCATGAATGAATTAGGGACATGTCATTGTGATGTGTAATATGTTTTAATGTGTCATTTGACACTTGTAAAATTTTTATGTGTTGATGACATGCCACCTAGGGGTTTGGTCATGGCAGCACTTAACCTTTAACTAATTACCTTTCATAAGATTAAATAAAATCACTTTGAGAAAGTAGGATGGGTCACCATCAAAGGAAATTCGAATTCAATCTTTACAAGGATTATAGAGGGTCTATATGTGGTCCCAAAGTGTCATTTTTTGTGAAAATAAGCTACCCATATGTTAGCATAACTTGTTAGGGTCCTAAATTTGACCATTTCAATGCTTAGCTAACCTAGGGGACCCTTTAACCAATGCATTCTTCCACCAATTCGAAACTGGAGTTGTCACATGACTTTAAACTTTTCTTCACACTTGGTCAAGGTCCTATGTTTAGAAGGGACAACAATATAAGAGAAAGTGGGCTTCATGTTTTGCCAGAGTTTGGACAAACTAGTGGGTGTTCACCCACTCTTTAAGTTTAGAGACAATTAGGGTTTTGGAAGGAGAAAGACTAAGGAGAAGGGAGCTCTTCATCAACTATCATTGCCTTAGCTTGGACCAAGGTTGGTGCCCATGCCATGACCTCTTTTGCACTTGCATTGTGGTGTTGTAATCTTTTAAAACTATTGTTGGTGAAATCATAGTTTGTATTGTGTTGAAATTATTGTAGATTGTGTTGCATTTGCTTTCTTTGGATTTCTTTCTTTGTTCTTGTTTTTGGAGTGTTGATTGTTAATGGGTGTGAAGGCTTCACTCACCATTGGAGGGAAGAGATGCCTTGGGTGAAGTGGTTAGTTGGGATCAACATTGAAGTTGAGAGATTTACCTCTTGGAGAGGGTTTTGTTGTTCATGGAGTATGGGCTATATTAAAGCCATATGCCTTGTCTGATATGGGAGGTATAAGTGTATTTTGATAGCCTTGAAAAGGAATTTTTACTATGGGAGGTATAAGTGTCTAGATGTGATGAGGAGGATGTATTTTATAGCCTTACAGAGGCATTATGCAATTACAAATGTGTATTTGTATATGGATATGGCATTCTCCTCTTTGGAGAGCCCACCTTCACCCATTGTTTCATGATTCAAATGGTGAATCTTTGTGTTAAACCTTGGAGGGATTGTAAATGTATTGAGATATTGAGTTTTTCATGCATGGTGAAACATTTTGAGTGTAACCCATTTGAGTATTGTTTCCCCTATTCAGTGGGTGGATTCTTAGAAGCTTAGGATGGGAGGTGAGTCTCTATGGTTATTAGTATTATGTTCTTTTTTTTTATAGGTTTGGGAAAATAGATCCATAAAGGAATTAGGTTTTCTCCCTTGCATTAACAAAGTAAAGGATATGTCAATATGTAATATAATTGAAACGAGCAATCTTCCTTCATGTCCTTGATGTAATGTATTTGTGAGAACAATTTCCCATTGTTGTTTTGTTGTATTGTGTTGTAAAAAGAAGATCTCTCTCTTATGTATATTTGTGTAAGGAATGGTATCCTGAGGAAGCAAAGAAATTTTAGATATTATCATATGTTTTTGAGTTGAAATATTTAATGTCATCCATTAGATGTATTGAAATGGAAGATAGTCATGGTTGAATGTAAGGTAGACTTATTTCAAAGGATAGCCAAAGTTTTGATGATTATAGGTAGTGTTAAAATCATTCAATTGAATCAAAAAGTTATACATGAGAATGTATTTCAATTGGAATGATTAAAAAAAAGAATTTTCCTCAAGCATGAGATTTCAATAAATGTTATTCAAGTTCCATTATTCATGGAAGATAGTAATTTATTAATTCTATGCTTGATCATGCTCCAATTCATTTTATGTTTTAAATAACTGTTCAGTAATTCCTAAATGCATCTTAATCTAGGTATTTAGATGGTCATGGGAAAGTGGGTTTCATATTCCTACCAATCCAATATGTTTTAGATTATGGTAAAAGCAAGTTTTGAAGGGACCCAAAAACCCTTTAACAAAAAATAGAAAGATAAAGCAAGACAGCCCAACCAGGAAAAAACTTGCAACAAACTGAAGAACAGTATCAAAATTAGGTTTTACAGGGACTTGAAACCACTAGAAAAGTCCAAAAAAAAACTAACCCAGGTTTTACAGGGACCTGGAACCACAAACAGTCTAAACTATAAAAAACTAGAAACCAAGACTAGAGTCCCCAACCAGCGACCAATACCAGACAGGTACCAAACCAAAGAACCCACCCCAGTGCCACTATTGCAGCTCCAGGATCAATTTAGCTGCTTCCTTACCAATTGCAGCAGTCTCTTGAATGAAAATAGCATCCATAGTATCAACACCTTTCATAGCACTCTTCCTCAAGCTCTACCTTGTTCTTTTGCTCAGACCCTCAGCCAAAATGATATCTTCATTCGCCCTTTTGCCCAAGCTTGTAGCGGCTGCCCAAATACTCTAGGTGACTTGTTCCATCTTAGTGCTACTCTCCTTGATTAACATTGTGAGGTTTTTCTCATAGTTGTTAAGTTTTTTAGGGATGTCTCCCATCTGTCCTTCCATATGACTAAGTTTAGCATTGATAGTATCCAGGTTATGTTGCAGAATTTCCACCTTTTTCTTCAAACCCATTATTTCATTGTAGATCCAAGAATCAACCTTGAGGCTGGTGTCGGCTTTCTCCTTAGTAGAATGCAGGAAGGTAAGCATGGTATCCCTCTGCATAGCGTCACAATCATCTTCAGCAGTCTCGTGTGGGGGGGAGCAGACATTGTCATTGATATCCTCCATTTCTGTTTGATCTTCCTTTCGACCCTCGGCATAGTCCTCAAGATGAGGAGAGTCCTTCTATTTTTCTTCCTCTATCCCCTTAACAGGAGAAGCAGGAAGATGTTAAAAACCATAGTTGAAATAGGAAGATGAACCACATTTCCTACATGAGAAAACAAGCTTGTACACACATATATAACTCTCTATCTTTTGTATGGGGAAATGAAAATGAACTCAACTCTTATTACAAGCCATTTAAATATTCAATAGAATATTCTTTATAATATTGTAAATAAAGATCTCATATACTAGTAATAGACAAAAGGGTCTTATCAACTTTAAAATCACTAAGTCATGTTAAGGGGATATGGAAGTCACAAAGTTCATGTAACCACTTGTCAGGAAGGAAAAAAAGAAATTATTAATATTAAAAAAAAAATGTTCATGAATGGACATGATGTGATATGAGGAAGG
This sequence comes from Cupressus sempervirens, assembly GCA_028749045.1. Taxonomy (NCBI): domain Eukaryota; kingdom Viridiplantae; phylum Streptophyta; class Pinopsida; order Cupressales; family Cupressaceae; genus Cupressus; species Cupressus sempervirens. The sequence continues at coordinate 541,604,874 of CM053789.1, forward strand.
GGTGATAATAAATAAAAAATAAAAAATTGAAGACTTGTACCCTATACCTTTTTCCAAGGTGGGCAGCCATAACTCCTAGCAAGCACACATAACAATAAATAAATAAAATATAAACAAAGAAGTAATAAACAAATTTAAGCTAGTACACATTGACCCCCACTAGGATATAAAGGGCCATGTGAAAATTGTTATGGGAGAGGGGAAGTCATGTGACTCCCACCTTCCCCACCTTTTGCCTCCTTCCTAGGTGCCTCCAAAGGCCACCACCAACCAATGCAAACACTACACATGTACCTTGAGGATGTAAGAAAACTATCAAGAAAGAATATAACCATTTCCACATAACCCATAATAGATTTGAAATAAATATGCAATTCAAATCCACATGCAAGAGAATAGACAGAATACCCACAAAATGTGATGCAAGATATACCCTAGGAAACCCTCATTAAGGGAAAAACCTAGCCTCCAAAAACATCTATCACCGTGTATTATTCAACAAAAATACTATTGCAATACAACAATGGAAGCCTTCAAAGCCATAGCCACAACCAAGCAATCCATGTGAACAAGCATGAATCCACACATCCCATGCCATGCTTCCAACCTTCACAAATGCTCCCTTGGCTAACTTGCCAAGCCTTGTCCTGCTCAACTCTTGCATTTTTCCCTTCTATCTTCTCACTTTCTCACAACTACCCTTGTGGTTTCTTATATAGTAGCAAGTCCCACAAAACCACCAAGTGGTATTACATAAACCATGTGCTAAAACCATGTGCAACCTAACCCCTTGATGCCACATTTAATTTTATAAATTTAATTCCTTTCCCCAATATTGAATAATTACATGAAATATTATCACAATGTTACAATACAACTCATTATGTATATCCCTTGGGAATCTTTACATATTGCACATCCATCAAGGTGCAACATTAATTAATAAAATAAAATAATACAATATAACAATATTATATAATGTGTGCAATACCCATTATCTCAATAATCTCCCTCTTGTATACATTGCATAGGGTCAATCTTTAGCCACACAAGTGAACAAAGGAACAATCCCTCCTAGCATTTCCACTATCATGGATCAAAGTACATGAAGTGCTCCATCCTAGTACCTGCAACAAAATCAAAGTATCCAGCTTCTCAAACATGAATGATCTCACCTCCTATTATGCCACTGCAACTTGACATACATAGAAGCCATCCAAATAGAAAGCCATCCAACCTATCACATTAGAAGATCATAAAATCTTGTACCATATGAAAATAACAAGCACAAAAACTTGATCCAACAGTAATCACATGTATTCGTAGTTGTCAAATATATCGATAGCTGAAATAGCACCCACAATTAGTACCAACCATCCAACTATCCATACCTCCAAAAGTATACCAAGTGAATCTCACATCATCAACATATCCAATCTATAGTCTACAATTAGAAGCCTCAAGAGAAATACCTGCCACATATATATGAAGAAACTCCCACCGCAAAAGATAATTTCAAATATATAACCAATCCTCTCACAACATCTCAAAGAAGTGAATCTATGTAGTCTCAAGGACATCCACAACACATAAATTGATATCCTACAAGAACAACTCTCATAACAAGTCTCCAACAGTCTCCCAAGCTCTCCACTACCAATAGAGGAAATAGATAAATAAATAACCATGTCATCTCTCACATGACATACATGAACACAAATTAGTGATCACAATCTCTAGCCAATCTCAAATCCAATGTAAGTGAAGCTGAACATCTAGGAAGATAACCAAGACAAAGGAGAAACCATGCAAATCATAACTTGTATCATGTCCTTCTACACACACCTCTAGATGTAAATTGTGCAAGTATGATCTTCTCCATAAAACCCCAACCAAGAAGCCTCAACAACACCCAAACCATACCATATAACTAATCATGGATGTAAACCTCTCACAAAAAGATCACACTCATTAACCATTCCTAAACTAAGGAATATGCCCAATATAAAACCATCTCCCAAAATCAACTAGCATAACAATATATGTAAATGGAGATAACTAAAGCTAAATAATCTCTCAAATGAACCCTCCAGAATTAACTCATGTACAATAGCCCAAGATCCATATCCATGAAAGACAAGCATAAATATAATGCACCTGAGAGAAATAGTGGGCTATACCTCTCAAGTAGAAAAATGCCAAGTAGACAAAGAGTGGGAAATGATAATTCTCATCAAGATATCCAAGTCTCCAACCAAGACTCATCTAAGAAAAATCTATTACAAACTAGAGTTGTTGTTACACCAAAAGATCGACCTGTTAATGCTTGATACAACCACTAGACTTATAGAATAGAAAAGGTAGTTAAACCATGTCATGAATCTCGAAGGGAAAGGTTGGAAGTTAGTCCGAAAATTCCCCCCTCAGCATTACTCATAGAGATTTGAACCTATGACTAAGCTCTAATACCACTTGTTGGAATACAAACACCACCGAGAAGGGGGGGTGAATCAATGGTTTAAAATATTTTGAAAAACTTGAAACAATTACAAGGTATAACAATTTAACACATGAGCAAGATAGTTAATGAATAACAAAGTGACATAATATTTTAATGTGGAAAACCCCCTAGGGTAAAAAACCACTTTGAATCTAAAAATTTATTGGCCTCTTGGGAAAATCTTTTAAAGCTACAACTCTGGGAAGCACCAACACCCTGTTTTAGAAACAACAATTTCAAGGAACACCAATCCCTTACACCTGAAGCACCAACTTCTCAAATGAACAAATGAGACATAAAATCAAAAGATCATTTCTATTACAACACAAATCATGAATCACTAGTTTCAACTTCTTGTTGAAAACACAATGCAGGATATACTTCTATTCTCCTCAAAACATCCAATATCCAAATATATTTTCTTTATCTATTAAAAGATCTAATCAAATACTAATATAAATGAATGGAGCAGCAATATATAACCCTTCTTCTACCTCTGATAAACTTCTTCAATAAAAATCAAATAAAAAATATGGGAATAGAAACATAAAGCATTACACTCTTCTTTGCTGTTAAAAATTTGCCTGCAAATTGTTCAGTCTACAAGGAATTCCACACCAATTCTACAACTTCTATCAAAACCACCTATTGAATATTTTAGAGGAATGTATCCTCTACTTATAAATCAAGAAATTATAAATTTTGGAGGTAGGTACATACCCCAAACTTCCATTAGACCAAAACTGCTAAAAACTGCCAAAATTGTCATAACAATTTGGTACCTATTTTTGATAAATATAATTTTTCTCTTTCCACACATGTGTTATGCAAAAACTAACAAAGACCCATTTTATCTAACTCTGAGCCCTTTCCAAAAAGTTATTATAGTTGGGGTCTATTTGATAAATTTTTTTGTCAACTTTCTAATAGACCAAAACTATTTTTTTATATCCATTTTCAACAACAATGTGAACATTAAGTGTTAATTATATAACACTTAAGTATTTTTCTTGAATATGTTTTGAAAAATATTGAAGGACATCAAATAAGATAATTTCATGATGTTATCCATACCATATGCTCATTATGTTAGCCATATCATATGCTCATTATTGACATCAATGACAACAATCAAAGACCAAATACCAAGGGTTCAACATACTTCCCCTTTGACATTGATGTCAATACCAACTTCCACATGTATATCCATGTGTACCTATATATCTCATATTTATACTTGTATACCTATATATCCATGTGTACATGTACCTATATATCCATCATGTAGACATCTTCTTCATTTTTCTCCCCCTTTGACATCAATGACAAAGGAGATATACCAAGGTTTCAGTGTAACAAAAAGATAAGAAAAATATGCTCCCCCTGAAACCTATCACTCATTTATGAACTTATGCAAGAGAAGAGAGGGATAAAACCCCCAATCTTGTTCTTAATCCTTCAAATGTAGCTTTTGAAAGAGGTTTTGTAAATATGTCAGCAAGCTGATCTAAAGAAGGAACAAATTCTAATTCAACATTACCATTCAAGACATGTTCCCTTATGAAATGATAACGAACATCAATGTGCTTGGTGCATGAATGCATAACTAGATTCTTAGAAATGCTGATTGCACTCTAATTATCACAATAGATAGGAACTAGTTTAGACACTGATATTTTCATATCTGATAAAGTTTGAACTATCCAAAGAACTTATTGACAACAAGAACATGCGGTTATATATTCAGCTTATGTAGTAGAAAGTGTAGTAGATTCTTGCTTCTTACTATGCCAACACACTAGCCTGTTACCCAAGAAAAATGTTGCTCCTGAAGTACTTTTTCTTTCATCTAGACAAACTACCCAATCTGAGTCAGTATAAGCAACAAATCTGATATCATCATGCTTAAGATACCAAATCTCATAATCTAAAGTACCCTAAATATATCTAAAAATTCTTTTAACTTCCATAACATGAGATTCTTTAGGTGAAGATTGAAATCTTGCAACCAAACATAGAACATGCATGATATCAGGACTTGAAGTTGTGAGATATAGTAAACTACCAATCATGGATCTATAAGTAGTTTGATCAACATTAGGAGAATCATCATTTTTAGTAAGTTTACATCCTATTATCATTGGTGTTCTCATAGGCTTACAATCTTCCATATGAAATTTCTTCAACATTTCTTTTGCATACTTGGTTTGGGATAAGAATATACCATTTTCCAACTGAGAAATTTGCAACCCAAGAAAATAGGATAGTTCCCCAAGCATGGACATTTCAAATTCAGATTGCATAAGCTTTGAAAAACCTTGACTTAAAGCATCAGAATTGGATCCAAATACTATATCATCAACATAAACAAGAAAAATGAAAACATCATCACATGTACCATATAAGTAAAAATTGCCATCAACACCACCTCTTATGAAGCCATTTTTTATAAGATATTGATCCAACCTAGAATACCAAGCCCTCAGAGCTTGTTTCAAACCATAAAGAGCCTTTTTAAGCCTGTAGACATGATTAGGATAGTCTTTGTTTTCAAATCCTTCAGGTTGATCCATATAAACCTCTTCATCAAGATAACCATTAAGAAATGTCATTTTAACATCCATTTGGTACATTTTAAAGCCCTTGAAAGCTGAATATACAAGAAAGATTCTAATTGCTTCAATTCTAGCCACTGGTGCAAAAGTTTCATCAAAGTCCACACCTTCTATTTGTGCATAACCCTTACAAACCAATCTAGCCTTGTTCCTTGACATCTTTCCATTTTCATCAAGTTTATTTCTAAAAACACATTTAGCACCTATTACATTTTTATCTTTAGGTCTGGGCACTAATTCCCAAGTTTTATTCTTTTCAATTTGACTTAGTTCCTCTTTCATAGCATTAACCCAAAACTCATCCATACTAGCTTCTTTATATGATTTAGGTTCAATTTGACATAACAAAAAAAGATTAGCACATTCACTAGATGTAGTTCTTGTTCTTGTTTGAATACCTACATGTTTATCCCCTATAATTTGATCTTAAGGATGATACTTCTTTAATCTTGTTCCTATAGCCTTTATACCAATGGGTTCTAGTGTTTCTATTTGATCTTTAATCTCTTCTTCACCTTCATCAACTTTATTATCTACTTCTTTACTTACTTCTTTCAAGTCTTTATCACTGTCTTGTAGGAAAGCATTATCCATTCTTATTTCCTTTTTATCTTGCACAACTTCATCCACTTTCACATGTGCACTTTCAATAAGTTTATTCAACCTTTTATTAAAAAATTTGTAAGCTTTACTTTAAGAAGAATATCTTAAAAATATTCCTTAATTACATCTTGAATCAAAGCTTCCTATTTTATCATCAGAATTCTTAATGAAGCATCTACTTCTCAAAAGTCTAAATGCTTAACAGATGTAGGATGTCCATACCATAACTCACAAGGAGTGTACTTAGTTTTTACCCTTAGTTGTGCCCTGTTTAAAATATATACTGTTGTTTGAATTGCTTCTTTCCAACATCTATTTGGTACTTTAGATTCATCTAACATAGTCCTTGACATTTCTTTCATTGTTGGCTCTTTCTCTCAACAACTCCATTTTGTTGAGGTGTCTTGGATAGTGCATATTGTCTTTTGATGCCATGTTTTTCACAATAATCAACAAATTCATCTGAAGTAAACTCACCACCTTTATCTGATCGTAAACATTTAATATTCATGTCTGACTCATTTTCAACCATTTTCTTGAAAATCTTAAACTTGTTAAATGCCTCTGATTTATGTTTTAATAATGTCACCCATGTCATTCTTGTATAATCATCTATAAAAAGCATGAAATACTTTTCACCATTTAATGACATTGTCCTTGTAGGACCACATAAATCAGTATGTACCAATTGCAATGGTTTAGAAGCAAAATATTCTTTTGAAGAAAAGATGCCTTTGTTTGTTTACCATGTTGACACCCTTCACAAATAACATTCTCTAACTTACTTATACATGGCATACTTCTTACTTTTTGATGCTTACTAACTTTACCAAGTTGTCAAAATTCAAGTGCCCAAGCCTTTTGTGCCATAACCAACTTTCATTCACTTGTCCCATAAGACAAACATCTTCATGATTGTTAGTATTTGTGATATATTTTAAATTGTATACATTCCCTTTAGATCTTTTACTTGATGCAACCAAGTGCCCAGATTTTAATTTGATTTGGCAACCATGGTCATCAAAAACAACTTCATATCCATGATCACAAATTTGACTAACACCTAGAAGATTTTACTTTAATCCATCAACATAATACACATCATGAATGGACATTTTATCATTAAGCATCAAAGAACCCAAACCTTTAATTTTCCTTGAAGAATCATCACCAAAACTAACATTGCCACCTTTGTAGGTAATCAATTTTTTAAACTTCATTCTATCTCCTATCATGTGTCTAGAACAACCACTATCAATTATCCAAAAGTCTTTTTCTTCAGAATGTAGAGCCATTTGAACAAACATAAACTTATTAATCTTAGGCGTCCATATCTTAGTCACTTTAGTATCAAATTATTTATCAACTTGTAGACTAGCATAAGATTGATCATTCTGAATTGACTTAGTCTACAAGTTGATAAATAATTTGATACTAAAATGAATTGACTTTAGTTTCATTTTGGTTATTCCTTTCCTAAAATGAGTTGATCTTAGAATATTCATTTTAGGAAAGGAATAACCAAAATGAAACTTTGAATACCTCCTTGACATGTGTCTACAATTACTTATTCTATGTCAATATTAATGACACATGAAGCAATACCCATCAAAGAAAGAAGTGAACCTGTTTGAGTATCTTTTACCCATGAATGAAGTGCTTGATATAACCTGATTTTTATCATTAGAAATCTGATTAAAATCTATATTTTTACATCCATTTGATGTGGTAGCATTTTGATTTGTATCCTTACTTTTAGATTTAAATATTTCAAATAAAGATTTATCTTTCTTGTCACTAGAACATTGTCCAAGTTCAAATCCAATTCCTGTTACATCATCAATTCTTCTTTGTTTCCTTAATATACCATCCAAAGTAGTGTTCTCATATTTTTCTAACTTTCTTCTATATGATACTACTTCATTCATTAACCTTGTACATCCCTGATCTTTAGAACTTAACTCTTCCTTCGTGACAAAGACAATTCTCTTTTGTTCCTTAACTTGTAATTTCAATTCTATAACTTGTTGATTTAAGTCCTTAGTTTCTTTTTCAAAGTTCTCTTTTTCTTTTAAGAATTGATTTTCTTAAACAATTAAATTCCTTTTTAATTCCTTGATCTTTTTAAGTGCATAAATAAATTCACATTCTAAATAAACCTCAACAAGTTCAACATCATCATCACTATCTGATTCTTGACAAGTAGTTTCTATAGCCATGAATGAAACTTCATTTTCATCACATTCAAAACTACTAGATTCACTATCTGATACATTAGCAATCAAACTCTTCTTCTTAAAGAACTTCTTTTTGTTATAGAAATTTTTTTTTACTTGATTTCTTTTTCTCATCATCTACTTCATCATGACTATTATAGGGACATTTAGATGCAAAGTGTCCTATTTTACCACAATTAAAGAATTTGAAAGGAAGTTTACCTTTGTATTTACCCGCTCCTTTATTTAATTTCCTTAATAAATGCACTTCAAGAACATCAAGATCTTCTAATTCTGAAGAGACTTTCTTCACTTTCTTTTCCACCTTGAATGTTGTTTCTTTGCTTGTGGATTCCTATTTGCCAAACTTTCTCATTTCATAAGCTACAAGTGCTCCATGAATATTTTCCATTGTATACTTATTAATATCTCTAGTTTCTTCTATAGAACATATCTTAGAATCAAATTTATTAGGAAGAGATCTCAAATTTTTTTTCACAACATCAATATCATCAATTTTTCACCAAGTCCTCTTATGCCATTTACAGTTTCATCTATCTTAAGGAGATAATCTTCCACCTTTTCATCATAACCCATCTTAAGGTCTTTAAATCTTGATTTAAAATGTTGTATCTTGGCTTCTTTAACTCTATCATTACCATGATATGTGTTTTTCAATTTGTCCCATAATTATTTAGAATAACCACAATGTATTACCTTAACAAAAACATCTTTAGATAAATTTTTAAGTATAGGAAATTTAGCTTTCATATCAATTTCATACTTCCTCTTTTCATCAGGATCTGTAGGTAAAGTATTAGATTAACAAATGAAGCCCAAACATCAACATTAATAGATAACAAATATGTTTGCATCATTACTTCTTTAAAAGCATAATCTAACCCATCAAAAATAGGAACTTTTGAAGAACTATCTTGAGCCATAAAAGATAAGTTTTCCACTCAACCAAAATCTACCCAAAGTTGTTAAACTTGATAAAGGGAACCTTTTTCTGATACCACTTGTTGCAAGCTAGAGTTATCATTGCACCAAAAGATTGACATGTTAATGCCTGATATAACCACTAGACTTATAGAATATAGGAGGTGGTTAAACCATGTCATGAATCTTGAAAGAGAAGGCTAGTGGATAGTCCAACACAATTTCCTCTCAAGTCCATATTAGGTGAATGCCCCTTTGACTTCCTGCTGAAATCATCAACCGTCCCAACAAATATTTATCTAATCCAAAGAAATCAGCATCACCACTATCTCTAAGTATCCATGAGCACCTATAGCCAGTCAATCCATGCCAACTCCAAATGGAGCATAGCAATATCATGAATTATCTAGCTTATGATCAATGTACTCAATACCAAGAAACTAAACCAAGACCAATGTCAAAGTTCCAACCATGGCTTTAGGAACATAAACATGACAATATGAACTAAACATCTCAACCAAAGAGATAAAATGCTCCATATGAACACACCATAACATGTAACAACTCTGAACACATATCAAGGGTATACCATGACATAATAATGAAACCATCCTCACACTAAGGATAACATGTTAAATGAAAGCATAAACCACACCTTTACCAAGAACCTTGTAAGTCCTCAAGATGCAACCATCTCCACACACCATGAATAAAAAAAATCTCCACATACCATGAAGATAACCAAAAACCCCGTGAGTCCCCAAGATCTAACCATCTTCACACACTATGAAGATAACAAGTGCACCATGTAAATGTCAAAGATGCTTTTTTAGCAACAAGATCTAAGAAAAATCTCCAACATTTACAAACACTTAATCAATATCAATGCCAACAACTCCCACTCAACTATGGTAGCAAGTCACCTATGGCATCATACAATCCATCTCCTACATGAAGATCCTCCAGGTCTACACACACACAACCAAAGTGTTAGTACCAAGTGAAACCAAGATCTCGAAAACAAGAAGATACAAATCAAACTAGGAACTAATCCTGTATTGTCACCCCATCACTATCACAAGCTCCCACTAAATCGTGTATCCAAGCTATCTATGACATCATGATGAAAAACCATCCTCTAACCATGAAAATCAACCAAGGCATCAAACTATTAAAGAACTCAAAGTGCACATCATGAGCTCCTTAAAAGAGACCAAATAACCATGATCCTCAACCAAGAAGATATATACCACCATAACTAAATTAGAAATCCAAACCAATAAACATCAAGGATGTACCTGTGTATCCAATCATGTCATGCAAAAATCTATGGCACCATGATCACATCCATGAATCGAGCATTTGACTCTAAATATGTCCAACCTGTCAACATAAAATAGTCAACCACAATCCTCTACCATGATTGTACTTGGTAACAAGATTTCATCTCTTCAACATGAAAAAAAATTAGAAAATCATGTGACTTAGGGCATAGACAACCCAAATCTAAGCCACCAATCTGAATATGCATTAATAATGAAAGATCAATGGGCAAAGACAATCCATAACCAAGCTATAAATGCAACCTATAAGTATAGACCACTTACAACACTACACAACTTGTAGACTCAACAAGTCATCATACATATCCAAACCAAATACTGATAACCATATCATCATGAGACCAATCTGAAATATGAACTTAAATCTCCAAAATATACAATGTCATAAACTCACAATGTTACCATAGTCAATATATATCATATATTGTTTAGATTAATATATCACCAAATAAACCATGTCAAACCTGCACCAAATCTAAATCAATGTGCAGATTTCTCCATGAGCTTTTTGTTGACCACTTGAAGTCCAAAATCTGGCTCTGTATGCCCAAGTTATGCCCTAATCTATGCTCAAAATAAATAACATCTAATTTTAGGGCTCTTAAAATCTAACAAAATTTAAAATCAAAGAAACAAACCACACCAAGTTATAGTGCTCTGAATTAGCTTTCCAATGCCTATAAGAAGTCTAAAATCCAATATCTTGAGAGAAAGTTATGGTTGTTTTACTAAGAAAGTCTTTTTACCATTTTCACTGTGATTTATTTTTTGTGACGAAAATTTTGACGAGATTAAATTTGATGGCCATCATGGGCTGAAACTAAAAAACTCTTTCATTTCCTTTAAACATGGCCAAACTAGGGCATGGTATATATCAAAATTTATGGAAATGTTGACCTAGATCCAATGGTGAGGTTTGTTTTTGCCCAGAAGGTCATTTCTAGAAGCTCCCCCTAAAACCTTTACTTGAATGAAACATCCAAAAAATCTATTTGTCTAACAATTTCATATGCCCAAAATATTTCAACATCTCAACATAATAGCAAATCCAAAACCCTTAGATCTGCAATAAATACTCATATATCTTGCCCTTTCTTTTATCCTCTCATGCATTCCTATGGATTCAATCTAGGGTTACAATAATAAAATCATAGCTTTGATACCACTTGAGAAACTTGGAACATGAAAGAATATAACCATTTCCACATAACACATAATAGATCTAAAATAAATATGCAATTGAAATCCACATACAAGAGAATAGACAACATACCCACAAAAATGTGACACAAGATATACCCTGGGAAACCCTGTAAGAAAATTTGGCAATAAAGAATATTGTACACTCAAAAGTGTCACACTCTAAACCATTCTATCCAAATGATTCCATGAGTTGGAATGCTTAGATGTCAGCTTAGAGCTCCCTATCTACGGAGTGCAAGAAGCTAGTATTCAAATATGAAGGCTCTCAGCCAAGCCTTAGAAATGTGCTTCTTGCTAGTAAACCATGCAATGGGAGGTTCTTTGAGACAAGAGAAAGAATGCAAGTGTCTACAATGAGTTCCTCAAAGATGCAATGCAAGATGGAAGACTAAACTTGAATGGAAATGCAAGATGCAGCTATGCTAGAATGTGAATGAGAGTGTTACAATACCATTATTTAAACTATGTGAGATTATTGCAAGAATCAAAGCTAAACTAACATGCAACTATGCTAAGAATTCCATATGATCTTATGCTAATATGATGGAATGAGAGAATGAGACAAGAAATGAGAAGTTCTCCACAAAGCTCCAAAGAAACTTGTTAGAAAACTTGCAGCATAACAATATTCAAAAGATGGATGGATTGAGGGGGAAAGCTCTCTCCATTTTAAAGTTGTACGGATGGTAGAGATCAAGATGAAGATGGTGGATGATCAACGGTGGAATTAAAAAATAGGTGTGATCCATGTGCACACACAAGTCAACCAATAGAATATAAGTTGACTTGTCATATAAGACAAAAGTCTCACAAGCCTTTTCTTTTAATTATAAAATAGAAAAAGGACTTTATGTGTGCACCTTAAGTGGGTTAGAAGAATGGGGTATTTTATTTAATTAAAAGGGGACATGTTCTTTTAATCAAATAATAAACTTAGGATAGCATAGTCAAACTATAGGTTTTAATCAAATAAATTGATTATTAGCAATTTGGTCTAGGTAAGTAATTAAATTAAATTAGCCAAAATGCTGAGAAGGGGGCTAATAGTCTAAATGACCATTTTTAGGTGATTACATTTGCCCCTCTTTGATTAATGTGTGATCGATCTAGGAACACATTATGTCAAAGAACAGAAGCCAAGTAGGCAGCAACAGAAATAGATGTCTGATTCCTAAGAATGAAATGCAGAAATAGATAGCACATCCTGAATGTACAACCTAATAGCGGTAGTACTAAACACTAGGAAGATGATGATGTTAGAATTCAAGAAGAATACTAACACCTAGAAAAGTAGATAGATCATGAGCAAGTGATAAGGTCAAACAAATGCTCCTAAGAAATAGATAGCTGTTCTAGTATTTCTGCCCCCTCGGGATCGAAATCGAAATGAGGTAAGAGGAAGCAAAAAACTTAGCTAGACATGAGAAAATCGAGATATAGCAATGCCCGATATGACAGATAAATGATTAGAACCCAAGAATGACTATGAGAAATTGATAAAATGCCCCAGTTTGACTAGAGTTGACCTTGAAGGATATAGCATAAAAATTAGGTCGAAATGAGTAGAAAGGTGATTTTAGACATGAAACAGTGGATTGAAGTAGATATGAAGTATGGAAATGATGAAGACATGAAGAAATGAAGATGCTCTAGTGATGATTCAGAGATTAGACCTCAAAAGGTCAGCTAATTGCTCAAAAGAAAGTAGAATTTTAAAAGACAATTTTGACCATCAAGATGAACTCGAATTTGGATTTCGATCCCGAAAATGAATTCAAGACGTCAAAATTATTTAAGAGGTTAAACTTTATATAATGTGATGATAAGATAGAAAAGAGATGAAGCCAAAGATTAAGAAGGTGAAAAGACATGAACAAGAAGAAAGTAAAGAAATATATGAAAGGAGTTAGCCGATATGTCTATGAAAAGATGAAGAGAGAGCTCTCCCCATATGCAAGAATGCAAGACTAAGCTAGAAAATGAACCTAAAATGCAAGCTAATATCCAAAGTGGTTTACTAGCAAGAAGTGCATAACATTTAGACTCTTAATTTCATCATTGAGCATTTATTAGGGACATCATGAGATCATACAACCATCACTAGTATAACTGTGAGGATATGAATATGATCGATATTAGATAGGTATGTGGAAATCCAATCTAAACATTAGAGACATGTAAGTCAAGATAACTACACGATTAGATTCCTTAATTTTAATTTAGCAAGATTACACCTATATCAAGGCATAAGCGCAAGGATAAACCCTAAGTGTGGTCTTGCAAAATAGTCAAGGATGATACATTTGTAAGTCAACATGTTGAATAGGACAAACATAAATGCTTACAACATTATAGACAAACAAAGTATACCCACAAGCAAAAATCAAGAAAATATGTCCCATGCTCCCAGTCTTCTAGTCAATGACATCCTCGACAGACTATAAGGGAGGGAACACATGGCAAAAAAATCATCATAGATAGCACACAAAGTAGATAAAGATCAGCATAGCTTAGTCGTTTAAGTGTTAAAGTGCGTGTGTGTAAGTCACTTGGCCACTTCTTCAAGACTTGATTCTGATAGTGAGAAATACTGTGACATCGGAGACCATAAGTAAACTATCTAAAAAGTGTTTAAAAAACCACTTGATGTCAAGGTGGGGGAAGTGTTGAGAAACACTATTTTGTGAGTTGTCAAAGAAACCCTAGTGCACAAGAATACCTCAATAGGCTAAGTAGCTATGCCCCCGAGACAAGGACAAGAAACAATTCCAAGCCAAGAAATGTGTAGCGAAGTGGATGATTGAGACTGATAGACATAGGTGCGAGGATTTCAAGTAGCGCCTGTTTCCAGGTTTTCACCACTTGACAAATTTTTTTTTTTCAGGACTTTTTTTCAATTTTTTTGTATTTTTGAATTTTTGAATTTTTTTGGTGATACATCAAAGTGCCTATTGCTAGGTTTTCACTAAGATGATCATTTTTTCATGACATTTTTTTGATTTTTAGGATTTTTTCAAGATCATAGATATATACAAGATAGCTGAGCGACAAGCCTCTAAGTATAGAAATTCTTCAAGTGTAGGATGTTGATAGGCTCTGCAAGTTCTTCCCCCTCTGAAGTAGACAACTGATAAGCACCAGACCCAAATGCTGCTGTGATAATGTAAGGACCCAACCAGTTAGGTTCAAATTTCCCTTTCTGCTCTCGATGTTGCTAATTTTTTGGATTCTCTCTAAGCACGAGTTCACCAACCTAAACTCACGGGGGTGAACCTTCTTGTTATATTGTGTAGACATGCATTTCTAATAAGCCCTTATGTGATCAAAAGCAGCCTTACAACGTTCATCAAGAGTCTCTAATTTTTGTACTCGCATAGCTCTATGGTCTTCATTGGTTATTAACCCATGTAAAGAGACACGCAAGGAAGGTATCTCAACTTCTAATGGGAGAACAACCTCAGAGCCATAGACTAGAGAAAAGGGTGTAGCCCCTGTAGGAGTACGAATAGAGGTTCTATAGGCCCAAAGTGCCGTATTTATTTGCAAGTGCCAATCTTTCCCAAACTTGTGAACTATGCGGTGTAGGATTTTCAATAGTGTTTTATTAGAGGCCTTAGCTTGGCCATTCCCTTGGGGATAGTAAATGGAGGACTAGTGTTGCTTAATTTGAAACTTTTTGCACAACTATTTTAAGTCTTTATTCTTGAACTGCCCTCCATTATCCGTAACAATAGAGGATGGGATACCATATCGGCAAATGATGTGATTCAGTATAAATAGGGCAAAATGTTTGCTTATAGTAGTAGATAATGGTACAACTTTAACCCATTTAGTGAAATACTTCGTTGCTATGATGATGAATTTATGACCGTTGGATGAGCTTGGATGAATCTTTCCTACCAAGTCAAAGGGCCATTGCTGAAATGACCAATATGTCATAGAAGGGATTAACTCTCACCCAAGAGCATGTATCAAGTTGCCATGCAGCTGATATTTCTGATAGGACTTTGCATAGCGGACAACATCAGCTTGCATGGTGGGCTAGTAATAACCTATCCTAAGCAGTTTTTGAGCAAGTGCAAAGCCATTAGAATGTGCCCCACAAATGCCATCGTGGACTTCGACAAGTGCATTCTCGAACTCTTCTAGCTCTAAACACATAAGCAACGTTCCGTCTAGACCTTTGCTATACAAGTCACCAAAGACCAAAGTGTAGTGTGAGGCATTACGAAGGAGTTGGCATTTTTGGTTGTGCGTGAGGGTTTGGAGAATAACCTGATCATGTAGGTAGGAGAAAATAGCCACATAGCAGGAGGAATCGTGACCCACAACAATGTAGATCACCTAGTTATTTGAGGAATCATAGGCTGGATGACGCAATTCTTCCACCAGGAACTCAAATCACGATTCATGTTCTTTGAAATGTCCCTTTACTGGTTTTGTATGATATTTCCAACCTCTAATCAGATCTTTAAAATCAAACAACTAATATCCCAAAGATCCACCAAATTCCTCAAGAAACCCCAAATCGGGTATGCTGAAAATAGTGCTAAAAGCTTCACAACTTCACAAATTATTAACGAATCTGAAAATGGAAATTTTTACAGAACTTTCAGCAGCATAACAGCCTACAAATTGACATTTCCAGATCCGTATAGCCTTTACACAACAGCTCAAAAATGTAGGACCAAAACTATGCTCATCGGGCTCCCGAAATAGCACAAAATATGCCCGAAAACACCACAAAAACACTAATAATCTATCTCAGAAGTTTAATCACATCCCAATATATATATTCAGCTCTATTTTAACATTTAAAAGTCTGATATACAGCAGCAACCCAAACTGATATGAAATACTCAACTGTAAACACCAAACTCATACAAAAACACACCTGGAAACTCACAAATCTACACTGTTCAGCACAAAGGCATACTCTGTATGAGCATGCACATGGAATGGCTTCAAACTCCCATTCTTAGCCTTCCTGGAAACCTACATACTCCCGTTCTTGGGTCTCCCTAAAAACCTGCAAACTCTCGTTCTTGGGTCTCCTTCTCCACAGGTTTGGCAGCCTCTGAAGAATAACAAAGAATGAGCAAAAATCAAGTTCTGGAATGAGCCCAAAATGCGTCCAAACCCCTTAAAAGAGGGCATAACTATAACTCACATCCAAGAGAGGTTAATGAAACTTATTTTAATAATAATTTTCATTTATTAGTCCAACGGTTTCCAAAGATTAACCCCCTTTTTCCGAAACTTCACTTTCTTGGGCCTGCCTGCCTTAGCAAAGATTTTCTTTTTTAATTATTTGAAAAGGGGACATGACATTATTGTAATTGGAGGATAGATGCTAAGGTGGCCATAGCATCAACAACCTTGTTTTCTACTCTAGAAATCTGTTGGAATGTTACAAAGGTAAAATAATTCCTTAGAGCATCTATCAAATTTTTATAAGGGATCAACTTGTCATCCTTTGTTTGATATTCATTATTCACTTGGTTCACAACCAGTTGAGAATCTCCATAGATGTGTAGCTTAGTTATTTGCCATTCAAGGGCCATTTTGATCCCATTTGTTAATGTTTCATACTCTGCAATGTTGTTTGTACATGGGAACAATAGTTTGTAGGATTTTGGGATCATATAACCATGAGGGGAAACAAACAAAACCCTTACTCCAGCTCCATTCTATGTATGGGATCCATCAAAAACATCTTCCATGTTCTGTCAGTAATGTACATGATCGAGGCATCTGGAAACTCAATTTGCATAGGTGCTACATCTTTGAGTGGGAAGTTAGCCAACTGGTCAGCTATGGCCTATCCTTTGATTGCCTTACGTTCAACATATTGAATGTCAAATTCGAAAAGAATCATCATCCATTTAGCAAGGTGACCAGTAAGTACAACTTTACTTAATAAATATTTCAAAGGGTCTATCTTGGCAATCAAGTGAACTGTATGGGCCAACATATAATGCCGAAGTTTTTGGGAGGCAAAAACTACAGCAAGGCATGCCTTCTCTATACTTGTATAATTTAGTTCATAAGCCACCAAAGTTTGACTGATATAGTAAATGGCTCTTTCTTTACCCGTCTCATCACTTTGGGCTAAGAGTGCCCCTAGAGAAGAATCTGTAGCTGAAATGTACAGAATCAAAGGTTTTCCTAGAATGGGTGGCATCAAAACTGGCGGTTTTGCCAAGTAGCCTTTGATTTGATCTAAGCTTTGTTGACAGTCACTGTTCCAAATATGGATAGATCCTTTATGCAAATTTTTATTGAAAGGTTGAGCTTTATCAGCTAATTGAGAGATAAATCTTCTTATGGATTGTAGCTATCCTTGTAGACCTCTAAGTTGACTGATAGTCTTTGGTGGAAGCATATCCATGATAGCTTGGACCTTTTCAGGGTAAACCTTAATGCCTTTTTCTGAAATGATATAACCTAGCAATTTTCCAGAAGTGACACCAAAGGCACATTTTTTTGGATTCAGCCTAAGTTGGAATTGTTCCATATTGTCCAATATCAAACTAAGGTCTTTGAGATGTGTGTCTCGTTTCTTTGATTTTGCCAATGTGTCATCAACATAGTCTTCCATGTTTTTATGCATCATATCATGAAAGATGGTTGTCATTGCTCTTTGATATGTAGCGCCAACATTTTTGAGCCCAAAAGGCATGACATTCCAGCAAAAGGTACCCCATGCACATGTAAAAGCTGTCTTTTCTTGGTCTGCTGGAGCTATCTTTATTTGGTTGTACCCAGAAAATCCATCCATGAGCGAGTACATCTCATAACCTATAGTCATGTCCACTATCATATCGATGTTTGGTAGTGGAAAGTCATCCTTGGGGCACGCTTTATTGAGATCTCTAAAATTAGTACAAACTCGTATGGATTTGTCATGCTTGGAGATAGGTACAATATTGGAAATCCACTCGGCATAATCAATGGCCCTAATGAAGTTTGCATTCAATAGTTTTTCTAACTCTGTCTTGACCAATAGGGCCACATGTGGATGCATTTTTCTCAACTTCTGTTTGATAGGCTTGACATCTGGTGAGATTGATAAGTGATGCATGATGAGATCTATATCAAGCCCTGGCATGTCAGAGTATGTCCATGCGAAGTTGACCTTCTTGTCTTGAAATAATTGAGCAAACTATGTCTTTTCTTCGTCTGACAAAGATTGAGCTACATGGATAATCTGAGGACATCCTTCTATTCCCAAGTTGATAGGCTGTGTAGGTTCAACTAGAACCAAAGATCTATCCTAGAAATAGCTTGGCAGACTACCAAGTACCTCATCCGCAAGTGCCTCAGAGAGGTTTTCACCATTATTTTTGAGAATCAGACACCGCCACAATGTGGTTTTTGCCATCTGATTGCTTATTTTTCCTTTTAATTTTTTGATTGAGGTACTTGATATCTGATTTCGTCATGTTAATTGCAGGTTTTCTGGTGGAAGAAATGATAAGTTCAATTGCGTTCAGATAACAAGCGATCTCATAGTCATTTTGGAAAGACCATATTTCAGGTCTTTGATTTTGGATAGACCAATCTATGAGATCTGGGTGAATTAGTGAGAGTGAGGGAGAAGTTTCAATGTGATTGATATGGAAGGAGTCATCTCTGGTGACCTGTGAAGTTGAGCCTATAGAAAATGTCGCAAAAGAGTCTAGCTCAGGAATAGTCCTGGAGGAACTAGCATGATCCATTGAGACATGTTGTGAATCAAACTCATCCGACCCCATACTAGACCATTCGACTACATCGGGTTGGGTTGCATAGGCATGAATGAAATCTACCCCTAGCTCGCAAGATGCATCAAAGAGGCTTTCCCACTCATGCTCATGACAATCTATACTTTGACCCCTAGCTATGAGATGAGCAATATTCTACCTAATTCGTCCTCTATTTATGTCCTTAGAAGTAGACCCTTCTTGTTCTTGTTATTGGGAGGTAGAAGTTTCTTCTTTATTAGCAATCACTATTTCTTCTCCCCAAAGGAGGGGAGTGAGAGGAACAAAGTCTTCGTCTTGTGTAGTAGTAGAAATTACGAGAGAGTCATCATCCTCCGATTCACTAGACATGAGCAATCTTCAATCATAGGTTGGTATATTATTTTTTAGCCCAAAGCCTAGACCAGTGGTGTCTCGAGCATCATGACCTTGAGTGTGACTTAAAGGTTTAACTAGAGCATTCTTACAACCAGTTAAGGACCCGTGGCCTTGGTAGCCCATTTTTGTTAGAAATTTATAGCCTTTTCCATATTTTTTTGGGAGAAATAGGGGTAGTCATTGTAACCTCCTCATCTTCCTCTTCTCTATAGATCCAGTCCCTAATGGCCTGTTCTTCCTTCTCTACTTCTAGTGGTATGGAAGATTGCACAAAAGCACCAAAAAGTGTCATAGCAGAAGCAGAAGACTTCTTTGCAATAGTTGGTTTCCCATAGGACCGAGGGGAAATTGGTAAGGCAGCAATAGATTCCAAAGTGTACTCGCCCATACCATGGCTCATCATTTTCAATTTTTATTCACATTCTATGAAAGATGGTGCTAGCTCATGAGAAGAGTGATTGTGCGGGACTAGCGTTTCAGCAGCAGATAATGTGTTGATAGACATGGAGTTGTCATTGGGGACAAATACTTTAGTACCATTAAAAGGGAACTTAATGCACTGATGGTATGTAGAGGGTACTACTTGCATCATGAATCCATGGCCGTCCCAACAACGAGTTGTATGCAAGGGGTATGTCTAAGACTTGGAAAATGACATTCTTCTCAACTGGACCAACTCTGATTAGAAGTACAATTAGACCTTTAGAAGGCCTTTTGACCTCATCATAGGCCTTTATAGTGATCTTGCGCTTAGGATTGATGGAAAATCCAGACATGCCCAACTGTTGGATTACATTGAACGAAATGATATTTAACCCTGCACCATTGTCTATCAGGACTCAGCGGACACGGGTACGAAAGATTTGAACTTTGACATGAAGAGCAAGATTATGGGGATGACTAAGAGCTTGGTCATCTTCTTCAAAAAAGGTGAGATAGTGAGGTGAGGAGATGTGGTTCACCATAGCTTGGAATTGTTTCGCATCAATATCTGTGGGAACATTGGCAGAACGTAAAGCTTTCTCAAGGATATCCCTGTGCAAAGGAGATAACTCTAGCAATTTGAAAATGGAGATTTGTGCTTGTGTGCGTTGTAGTTGGCTAACAAGATCATAGTTGGAGATCTTGGAAGTAATTGGTTGCTTAGATGATGAAGCATTTTTAGGATCATTAGTAACTTTTAAGACAACCTTAGATTGCCCCCTAGTGATAGCGTTAAGTGGTTCACCCTGAGAAGATGAAGACTCAGCCACTCGGAGTACCACCCTGGGTCTAGTATCAGTATGATCTTGAGGAGTGGATCATGTCCTTAAGATCATTCTTGGTCATTCATCTTCAGCATCATAATTTGACCAATTGTCATTGTTGGAGCTTGCCATACATATGTATTCAACGGGCTCAAGCATGCCTATAACATTATCAGTGTTAGTGTAAGCATAACTGATTTTGGCATCATGATTCTTTTTGGCATCTACCCTTGAGGTCTCACCCTTTTCGTATTCAGGTAATGGTTTTTGGAAATCCTTATGATCAATATTCTTAACAAGGCCATTTGTAACAACTTTTCTAGCTTCGATGAGGTCTTGAATTACACCTTTGAGTTTGAAGCAATTCTCTGTGTTATGTCCTTTACTTCGGTGATAGCTATACAAGTATGATCTTCTCTCCACCATGAAGGTCTAACGGGTGGATTGTAAGGATGTGAGTTGTCTGGTAAGGTAACCAATTTGTTTGCAATTAAGGTTTTTAAAACCACTTCATAAGGTTCGACCATAGGTGTGTAAACACGTCTCTTCCTCACAAAATTGGAGCCTTTGTCAAAGGGTTGTGGTTTTGAACCTTCTTGTTATTTTGTTCAATAGATGGCATTGGAAAGGTTAAACACAGGCTCCTTATTCTTAGGAGTGTCCACTACTCTGTCATTGATAACATACTTGTTTTTGTTCCAAGGTTTTCCTTTGTCTTTACCATTTCCATTGTTAACTCTATCCTTGTTTATGGCAATGTCACCTGTTTTGATAGCAACATCCTCAATGCGATATGCACTTTCCACCATGGCATTGAAGGATGTAAATAACTATTTTCTTAGATCAAAGTATAATTCAGGTACAAGCGTATTGACAAAAATGTCAAATTTTTCAACCTTAGGCACTTGCCAAGGATATCAAGAGTATAAAGATCTCCATCGTTAAAGGTATCTTGCAAAAGATTCTCCTAGTTTTTGTTTGATGTTGCATAAGTCTAGCACAGTCAAAGGATGTTGAATGTTGTATGAATATTGCTGGATGAAGTGTTGCGCAAGTTCGTCAAATGTTTTAAGAGGAGGACTCAATTTTGTGAACCATTCCATAGCTTGTCCTCTTAGACTTCTAGGGAACAAACGTATAAGAAAGGTGTCTTCATGCATAAAGTCCATGCTAATAGCATAGAAATATCTCACATGGTCATGAGGGTCACCATTCCCATCATTTTTGTCATACTTAGGAACCTCTATATCCTTAGGAAATGGCAGCATGTATAGACTCCTATCAAATGGAAGAGCGCAAATTGATTCAACAAATGATGTCTTAGGTGGCTCTTTTGAAGTTTGTAGTTGTGTAAATTGTTTCCGTAGTTCCTATATTTCTTCCCTTAAGATTTTAGCCTCTGTGGGCTCTCGTTTTGGAATAATATGCTCAACATTAAAACCTTGAGGGAGTTTTCATCCCTTAG
Organism: Cupressus sempervirens; assembly: GCA_028749045.1. Classification (NCBI taxonomy): domain Eukaryota; kingdom Viridiplantae; phylum Streptophyta; class Pinopsida; order Cupressales; family Cupressaceae; genus Cupressus; species Cupressus sempervirens. The sequence continues at coordinate 541,627,131 of CM053789.1, forward strand.
CTGCCATGTATCGGAAGTATTGGTCTCCATTCTCCTCTAAAGCTCTGAGCATTAGTTTTTGGCCAAAGCCATCTTGTTGAAATTTGATCACGTCTTCGCTAGTTACTTCTTCATCACTATCATGATGAGATGGTTTAGGTGAAGGACATGCACCAATGATAGCTCTAGGAGTCCTTGGAGGCATGTGATTACCATCACTATTCTCAAAAGGATTTCGAGGACAAATTCCTTTATATCCTTCAGAGCATGCTTGATTGTCAATTTCAACTTGTTGATTTTCTCTCTCCATAGCATATATAGCCTCCAAAGTCTTTTGGGTTTCACATGCTTGTTCTTCTAAGCGACGTTTAATTTCATCAGGGTGCACCATAGTGACTATACCACTCGTATCCTTGGGTGTCTCAAAGGGTGTACCAAATGGATTTTCAAAACTATAAAGTGGGTTGTGCCAAACGTTGGCCATTTTTGTTTGAGAAAATTCGAGATTCTTATCACAAGGTTGTTTGCAAGGACATTTGGGTGGTGTTTCCAATTGCTTGAAAATGAAAGGCGTGTGGCTACTGTTACCAACTTGATATCTATTTGTGACCAACATGTAAAGAGTTGTCTTTGTTTAGTAGGACAAGAAAAGCGAGCCAAATTTGAAGCTTTTACAATCAGGACTAGTCACTTGTCAAAATGTGATAGATGGCTTGTCAAACAGTGCTCAAGATCTTACAGCATGGGTGACTTGAGCTGAGCGGACGAGTGAGAAGCTCAATAGTGGATAGCTAGAATAAAATAATAGCTGAATTTTGACAAGTGATTCATCAAGACGTTTCAAGACTTAAATTCGATGGACTAAACCCATCTTTTCAACCTAGGATGAATTCTTCACACACTGATATGTAGCTAGGATCAAGGGTGACCAGCGTGATGCTCCTTAGACCAAATAAATCCAAATGCAAACTCTATTTTTGACCCAAATGACTCTAGGCGATACTTTCTCAAAAGGAGGGCGACATAAGTTCAGCAAATAGTGTCGTGCGATAGAATTTCAACAAGGGTAAGACACTTTTTGTCTAAATGACAGATATTTGAACTGAGTGCGATAGAATCTTACACACAATGTGACAGAATTTACTACTAACATGCGACAGAATTTTTGAAAAAAATGTCACGCGATATTTCTCGTGAAAGCGTGCGACAAAGTGCTAGTTTTGTGCAAAAAAAGTCAATTTTTGGTTTGAAGTTTGTTTCAATTTGTCAATCAAACAGTCATTTCAATTAGATAGCATTTCGTTTCAGTTCGTATCAGTAAATGGCAAGGTTTGCAAACAGTAAGTGTTGTAACATGTCTCAAAACAATTGATCAAGGGTAAAAACAACCTTGTCAATATGCATTTCAGATATCAGAATGACCTTCCTAACAACTTTTTATCAGAATGCTTATGTTGCAAGAATGTTAACACTGGTCAAAATATCAAAAACAATAGCCAAGCAATCTACCTTAGAGTCACGATTCATTACTCAACAACTTGGCCCACACTTGATGCTCCTTTGCCTCACACCAAGTGGTTTCCCACAAGAGATATTGGCTTTGTCATGGAAGTGCCATAAGCACAACCAAGGGAACACATATGGTGAGTGTAAATCTTGGGGTGATCCAGGTAGTCCACTAGGATCGATCCTTGCACCAAGAAGTTGAGCGGCTAAAAAGGGTAGTTACTAACTTAGGGTTTTTAGAATGGGCTTCCATTCATAGTGTTCCTCTTGCTCCCAATTATGGGACACCTCACCTTGCGATGAGTAACCAATCTCACGATCACAAGAGTACTTTAAGAATTCTTGCCTAGTGATCACCCTATGGTCAAAATTCCATAAGCGATCACACTAGGAGAAGACAAACACTACGTCTACCAAAGTTTTGTGTCCTTGGTAGCCTTGAGTTTATAGTGGGTTGGAAGAGCCAGGTAATCGGCTTGTCCCTACTTGGGTCGTTCTTCTTAGGTTGTCCGAAAGCAGGCCCTCTAAAGGATTCTAACTACACAAAAGTGGATCAACTTTCGAAAGTCAAGATTTCTGGTTCACCACAAGGGTGAAGAGCATACTCTCCTATTCCAATCATTTTCTTCCAAACATGCTAGGAAGATTCAGTTACCCCTTTCTTTTGAAACCAAATGGCAAGTCAAGATTTCTGATTCACCACGAGGGTGAAGAGCATACTCTCCTATTACCAAAAGACTCCAATCACAAGTTTTATGTGCCTATAAAAATGAACAATTATTCAATGCCGCACATGGAAACAAAAATCAAGCAAGTTTGGATTTTTATGCTTTGGGCAGCCCTGCAAACAATCTTAGTAGCCCTTGCACATTTGAAGCTTTGACATGCATTCTTTTGTATCCAAGGTTTCAATTTTTTCTTCACAAAGAGGGCAACCTGCAATCACAACTCGTTAGCCCACAAGTTAGCACAAAATAATCACAAAAACTGTGATTAAACCTCTATAAAATAGCCTAAAAATCTGCTTAAAAACAATAGTCAGCCAACTAAGAAGAAATTTGATCAAATCCCTCAAGGAACGAGAAAAAAAATCATCAGGCGATACTTTTTGCTGAAAAAATGTCGTGCAATACTTCACAGTATTCGGAGGCGACAATTTTTGTTCAAGCAACACTTTTTCTTTAGCCTTGCGACAGACTTTTGCACAGAGAGCGACAGTATGCAGGCTTCAAGTGCGACACTATTTCCAAAAAAAGTGTCGCATGACAGTACTGTGAACTATCGTGCGATACTGGAAAAATGTCGCCCAACACTGCGACTATAAAAAAAGAAAAAATGCAAAGCAGTAAGGGAAATGCAAGCAAAAATAAGAAAATGTAGGTCAAAACGTACAGTCCTGCCCCATAGTGGGTGCCAAAAATGTACACTCAAAAGTGTCACACTCTAAACCATTCTATTCAAACGATTCCATGAGTTGGAATGCTTAGATGCCGGCTTAGAGCTCCCTACCCACAGAGTGCAAGAAGCTAGTATTCAAACATGAAGGCTCTCAGCCAAGCCTTAGAAATGTGCTTCTTGCTAGTAAACCATGCAATGGGAGGTTCTTTGAGACAAGAGCAAGAATGCAAGTGTCTACAATGAGTTCCTCAAAGATGCAATCCAAGATGGAAGACTAAAATTGAATGGAAATGCAAGATGTAGCTATGCTAGAATGTGAATGAGAGTGTTACAATACCATTATTTAAACTATGTGAGATTATTGCAAGAATCAAAGCTAAACTAACATGCAACTATGCTAAGAATTCCATATGATCTTATGCTAATATGATGAAATGAGAGAATGAGACAAGAAATGAGAAGTTCTCCACAAAGCTCCAAAGAAACTTGTTAGAAAACTTGCAGCATAACAATATTCAAAAGATGGATGGATTGAGGGGGAAAGCTCTCTCCTTTTTAAAGTTGTACGGACGGTAGAGATCAAGATGAAGATGGTGGATGATCAATGGTGAAATTTGAAAATAGGTGTGATCCATGTGCACACACAAGTCAACCAATAGAATATAAGTTGACTTGTCATATAAGACAAAAGTCTCACAAGCCTTTCTTTTAATTGTAAAATAGAAAAAAGACTTTATGTGTGCACCTTAAGTGGGTTAGAAGAATGGGGTCTTTTATTTAATTAAAAGGGGACATGTTCTTTTAATCAAATAATGAACTTAGGATAGCATAGTCAAACTATAGGTTATAATCAAATAAATTGATTATTAGCAATTTGGTCAAGGTAAGTAATTAAATTAGCCAAAATGCTGAGAAGGGGGCTAATAGTCTAAATGACCATTTTTAGGTGATTAAAAATATAACCATTTCCACATAACCCATAATAGATTTGAAATAAACACAAAATTAAAATCCAGATGCAAGAGAATAGACAACATACCCACAAAATTGTGATACAAAATATACCCTAGGAAACCCTCATTGAGGGAAAAAAATCCAACCTTCAAAAGCATCCATCACCATGTATTATTTAGCAAAAATACCATTGCAATACAACCATGGAAGCCTTCATGGCCATAGCCACAACCGAGAAAACTATGTGAACAAGCATGATTCCAAACATTCCATGCCATGCTTTCAACCTTCACAAATGCTCCCTTGGCTAACCTGTCAAGCCTTGTCCCACTCGACTCTTGCATTTCTCACTCTCACTCTACAACAACTACCCTTGTGGCTGCTTCTATAGTAGCAAGTCTCACAAAACCACCAAGTGGTATTACATTAACCATGTGCTAAAACCATGTGCTACCTAACCGACTCACCCCACATTTAATATTGGGCATTTAATTCTTTTTCCCAATATTAAATAATTACATGAAATATAATCACAATGTTACAATACAACTCATCAAGAACATTCCATGGAAATATTTACATGTTGCATGTCCATCTAGGCACAACATTACATAATAAAATAAAATAATAAAATATAATAATATTATGCAATGTGTGCAACACCCATTATCTCAACAATCTTCCACTTGTTGTATACATTGCATAGGGTTAATCTATAGCCACATAAATGAACAAGGGAACAATCCCTCCTAGCACATCCACCATCATGGATCAAAATACACCAAGTGCTGCATCCTGGTACTTGCAAAAAAATCAAAGTATCTAGCATCTCATACATGAATGATCTCACCTCCTATTATGCCACTACCACTGGACATACATGGAAGCCATACAAAGAGAAAGCCACACAACCTGTCACATTAGAAGATCATAAAATCCTGTACCAACTAAAATTCCAAGCACAAATAACTTGATCCAAAGGTAATCACATGTATCCGTAGTTGTCAAAATATCCATAGCTGAAATAGCACCCACAGCAAGTGCCAAACCCATCCAACTATCCATACCTCAAAAGTATAACAAGTGAATCTCATATCACTGACATATCCAAACTATAACTTGCAATCACAAGCCTCAAGAGCAATACCTGCCACATATATACCAAGAAGCTCCCACTGCAAAGATAATGTCAAATCTATAACCAATCCACTCAACACATCTCAAAGAAGTGAATCCATGTAGTATCAAGGACATCCGTAATACATAAACTGATATCTTGCAAGAACAACTCTCATAATAAGTCTCCAACAATCTCCCAAGTTCTCCACAACCAACAAAGGAAAGAGATAAAGGAATAACTATGTCATCTCTCACATGACATACATAAGCACAAACTATGATCACAATCTCCAACCAATCTCAATTCCAATGTAGGCAAAACTGAACATCCAAGAAGATAACCAAGACCAGAGAAACCATGCAAATCATAACCTATATCATGTCCTTCTACACACACCTCTAGATATAAACTATGCAAGTATGATCTCCTCCATAAGACCCCAAAAAGAAGCCTCAACAACACCCAAACTATACCATATAACTAATAATGGATGTAAGCCTCTCACAAGAAGATCAAACTCAATAACCATTCCTAAACCAAGGAAAATGCCCAGTATAAATCCATCTCCCAAACCCAACTAGCATAACAACATATGCACATGGAGATAACCAATGCTAAATTATCTCTCAAATGAACCCTCTAGAACTAACTCATGTACCATAGCTCAAGATCCATATATATGAAAGACAAGCATAAATATAATGCAACTGAGAGAAATAATGGGCTATACCTCTCAAGTAGCAAACTGCCAAGTAGACCAAGAGTGGGAAATGAGAATACTCATCAAGATACCCAAGTCTCCAACCAAGACTCATCTAAGAACAATCTTCTCTCAAGTCCATATCAGGTGACTGCACCTCAGACTTCCTATTGAAACCATCAACTGTCCCAACAAATACTTCTCTAATCCAAGAGAAATCAGCATCACACCATCTCTAAGTATCCATGAGCACCTGTAACCAATCAATCCATGCCATCTCCAAATGCAACATAGCAATATCATGAAGTATCCAACTTATGATCAGTGTAATTAATACCAAGAAATTAAACCAAGATCAATGTCAAAGTTCCAACCATGGCCTTAGGAACATAAACATGACAACATGATTTAACCATCTCAACCAAAGAGATAACATGCTCCACATGAACATACCACAACATGTCACAACTCTAAACACGTATCAAGAGTATACCATGACATAATAATGAAACCATCATCATACCAAGGATAACATGCCAAATAAAAGCATAAACCATACCTTTACCAAGAACCCCATATGTCCTCAAGATGCAACCATCTCCATACACCATGAAGAAAAAACCATCTCCACACACCATGAAGAACCATCTCCACACACCATGAAATAACAATTGCACCATGCAAAGGTCAAAGACGCTTTTGTAGCAACAGGATCTAAGAAAAACCTCCAACAAACACTCAATAAATATATCAATGCCAACAACTCCCACTCAACTATGGTACCAAGTCACCTATGGCATCACAAAATCCATCTCCTACTTGAAGATCCAAACCGAACAAGGAACTAATCCTGCACTGTCACCCCATCACTATCACAAACTCTTACTAAACCATGTATCCAAGCTATCCATGACATAATGATGAAAAACCATCCTCAAACCATGAGAATCAACCAAGGCATCAAACCATCAAAGAACTCAAAATGCACATCATGAGCTCCTCAAAAGAAACCAAATAACCATGATCCTCAACCAAGAAGATATACCACCATAACTGAATCAAAAAATTCAAGCTAATGAACATAAATGATGTACCTGTTTAACCAATCATGTCATGCCAAAATCCATGGCACCATGATCACATCCATGAACCGAGCATCTGTCTCTCAATATGTCCAACCTGTCAACATAAAGTAGTCAACCACAATCCTTCACCATGATTATAACTATTAACAACGTCTCATCCCTTCTACATGAAGAAAAAATTAGCAAATCATGTGACTTAGGGCATAGACAACCCAAATCCAAGCCACCAATCTAAATATGCATCAATAATGAAAGATCAATGGGCAAAGACAACCCATAACCAAGCCATAAATGCAACCTGTAAGTATAGACCGCTTACAACACTGCACAACTTGTAGATCCAACAAGTCATCATACATATCTAAGCCAAACACTGATAACCATATCATCATGAGACCAATCTGAATAATGAACCAAGTATACAATGACATCAAATTTTAAATCTCCAATGCCATAAACTCACAATGTTACAATAGTCAAAATGTATTTATAAACTATTCAGATAAATATATCAACAAATAAATTATGCCAAACCTACACCAAATCTAAACCAATGTGTAGAGCTCTCCAAGAGCTTTCTGTTGACTACTCGAAGTCCAAAATTTGACTCTGTATGCCTAAGTTATGCCCCAATTCATGCTCAAAATAAATAACATCTACCTTTAGGGCTCTTAAAACTTAACAAAATATTAAAATCATAGAACCAAACTTATACCATGTTGTAGTGCTCTGAATTAGCTTTCCAACGCCTATAAGAACTCTGAAATCTGATATTCTGAGAGAAAGTTATGTCCATTTTACTAAGACTGTCTTTTTACCATTTTCACTGTGATTTTTCATTTTTAATTTTTTTTTGTGACAAAAATTTTGATGGGATTAAATTTGACGGCCATCATGGGCTGAAATAAAAAAACTCTTTCATTTCCTCTAAACATGGCCAAGCTAGGGCATATTATATATCAAAATTTATGAAAATGTTGACCCAGATTCAATGGTGAGGTCTGTTTTTACCTAGGAGGTCATTTCTACAAGCTCCCCCCTAAAACCCTCATTTTACATAAAACATCCGAAAAAATCCTTTTCTCCAAAAAATTTTACATGCCCAAATTTTTTAACATCCCATCATAACAGAAAACCCAAAGCCCTTAGATCTACAATAAATCATTCATATATCTTGCCCTTTCTTTTATCCTCTCATGCATTCCCATGGATTTAATCTAGGGTTACAAACAATAAAACCATAGCTCTGATACCACTTGTAAGAAAATTTAGCAATAAAAAATATAACTGTTTCCACATAACTCATAATAGATTTGAAATAAACACGGAATTAAAATCCACATGCAAGAGAATAGACAACATACCTACAAAATTGTGACACAAAATATACCTTGGGAAACCCTCATTGAGGAAAAAAACTCAGCCTCCAAAAGCATCCATCACCATGTATTATTCAGCAAAAATACCATTGCAATACAAACATAGAAGCCTTCATGGCCATAGCCACAACTGAGCAAACTATGTGAACAAGCATGAATCCACACATCCCATGCCATACTTTCAACCTTCACAAATGCTCCCTTGGCTAACCTGTCAAGCCTTGTCCCGCTCGACTCTTGCCTTTCTCACTCTCATTCTACAACAACTACCCTTGTGGCTGCTTATATAGTAGCAAGTCCCACAAAACCACCAAGTGGTATTACATAAACCATGTGCTACCTAACCCATTGACCCCACATTTAATATTGGGTATTTAATTCTTTTTTTCAATATTAAATAATTACATGAAATATTATCACAATGTTACAATAAAACTCATCAAGAATATTCCATGAGAATCTTTACATGTTGCACGTCCATCTAGGCACAACATTATATAATAAAATAAAATAATAAAATATAATAATATTATGCAATGTGTGCAACACCCATTATCTCAACAACCCTCATTCAGGGAAAAACCCAACCTCCAAAAGCATCCATCACCATGTATTATTCAACAAAAATACCATTGCAATACAACCATAGAAGCCTTCAAAGCCATAGCCACAACCAAGCAATCCATATGAACAAGCATGAATACAAACATCCCATGCCATGCTTCTGACCTTCACAAATGCTCCCTTGGCTAACCTATCAAGCCTTGTCTCGCTCGACTCTTGCATTTTTTCCCTTCTATCTTTTCACTTTCTCACAACTACCTTTGTGGCTACTTATGTAGCAACAAGTCTCACAAAACTACCAAGTGTTATTACATAAACCATATGCTAAAACCATGTGCTACCTAACCCAACACCACATTTAATATTGGAAATTTAATTCTTTTCCCCAATATTAAATAATTACATGAAATATTATCACAATGTTACAATACAACTTGTCAAGTATATCCCATGGGAATCTTTACATGTTGCATGTCCATCGAAGTCAACATTGCATAATAATATAATATAATATAATATAATATAACAATATTATGCAAGGTGTGCAACACCCATTATCTCAACAGGGGAAAAGTGCAAGGAGTTGGGAATGAGAAAGGTAAGAGGGAGTTAGTGTAGGTTAGAAAATTAGCAAGCTTAGTTGGCAGTAGGTGGAGAGATAGGTGTGTAGGAAGTGGATAAGGGGATGTGAGTTTGGGGCTAGCGCTTTGGAAGTAACTTGGTGTTAGTAGTTAGATTTGTGGGTTTAGTTATTAGTTAATAGATATTTATTAGTTGTGCATAGATATTACTGTTCAATTTAATATATATGTATAGTTTTCTTTCCTTAAATCATAAAAGATTAATAAGATAAGTAAAGTGGTGGGATGGTGTAATTAGTGATCAATGTTTACCTCTTTGTCACTAAACTTTGTAAAAATGTAAAATTAGTTTTATATAATTAACGAGTGTTATCTAATTGTGAATAATATTACAAATTAGTTAATATAAATTTAACAAAATGGGGTAATAATTAGAAGATGATAAGTATGGGTAACACTGAGTGTAATAATTTAGCAATTATTTAAGATTTACTATTAAGCTTTAGAAATAGTTCTTTTAGAAAGAAAAGTTAGGAAATAGGTTAGTAAAGTATTGGAGGTTTAAGTTAAGTTAGATGGAAACAATTCGATTTTGAATATTTAATAGAAAAAGGTCATTAATAGACATTAGTGATAATTAGAAGAATTTGTTTAATGATCAATTCTGGTTTTTGAAGGATGTAATTTAGTAAGGGAGGTCAAATGTGACTAGTATATGTTCGAATGCATTAGTAAGCATATTAGTTAGAGATAATGTTGATAAGTATAGGGCACTTAATATTTTAGTAAGGTTACTTAAATGGGTAGGATTTATTTAAAAGATAAGATGAAAGTGTGGAATAAGTACGTTATAAAGTAGCGATAGTCATGCAGAAACTTAGGTTCTTTATTATATTATCATTAAATAACCTATCCACCTATGTTGAATACTAAAATCATATATAACATTAATGTTGGAATTATATTTTCATGGAATGCAAGAGCTCATTGAATCACTTATTTGGAAATATGAAGTTTGGAATGGAAAAACAATGAATCAAGGTTGCCTCAAAATGTTGGAAACATATATATGTACTAGAATGAATATGATTACCTATCATCGATACATAGCCTTGATTAAGTTGTGAACCTATATAAGGAATTGATTCCACATCTGTGAATACAACGTTGCTTCCAAGTTAGGTTATGGAATTAAAAGTGATATCACTTATCAACACATGCACAACAAGGCCTCGGGGCAAGCCTATTTTCTAGAAATGATTATAATCTAGCCCATGTGCCATCACTTGAACTCCAATTAATGATATATGATCTTCCATTAAGTTATCTAAGTAGTGATATAGAAATATTGAATGGTAGAATCATCTGACAATGTCTCCGAACTATTCAATAATCTGGTTGCAATATGCACATGTCAACATGTGATACCTTAATTTTAGCTTAGAAAAAAAAATTGTATTTGTGTTATTGCCTTATAAATTTTGGGCTTGAAAAATAGTAATTTGTACTTGAAAATTGAAGGTGGTAAAGGGATATTGTTGGCTGAAATATTTGTTGATGATATCATTGTTAGAAATAGGGAATATTGAGTGGGGAGGGGAGGTGAATTGATATTCTACAAACTTTAGCCCAAAACTGGATATTATTAATTGCCTCATAACTTGCATGCAAACTAATTATGATGAACAATAAAAATAACAATAAAATAAGAGAAATCATAATAGCATATTTTGTTAACTAGGGAAACCCTAGCCAAGGGAAAACCCCGATAGGGATGGTACCCTCAAAATGATCCACTAATAAAAAATATCTAGTTAAAGATATTGACCCTGTTAGGAGTCTATTACATGCATATAGTGTCTTGGCCCTTGCTAGAGAACTTAGGCCTTGTTAGAAGCCTCAACCTTGTTAGGAGTTGTTATACAAAATGTGTGAAAGAAGAGCCCATTGCCCAAACATGCAATATACAATGTAATTTCTTGATACAAGAAGATAGATACAAAAACCTTTTTCTTATTGCTAAGATCTTCAATATCCAATATAAATTTTGCTGCTGTTCACAAAACTCACAATACTCTTATCATACATTAGAATTCACATCATATAAAGTTTGCATAGTCTTCATAAGAAGCAAACTTAACTTCACATTTACAAACTTTCCTTTATACCTTTGTAACTCAAAATATTGTCCAGTTGGCCTTCAAGCTTTCACACAATATATTATTACAACTTTTTGTCTTAGGGTTAACATCTAGGATGTCATCCCTAATTACTTAATTAATTAATTTATAAACAAAAATAATTCCTTAATCTGTAATTATTCATTTGCTATCATGCTCTTTTCATGTTTGTATACTATCACCACTGGTATAACTATTGTATCTCCTTCCATATTGACTCACACACTTGAACACATCATCCTAATATTATGTCCTATTCGTACCTAACTACACATGTGCCAATAATGCCCCTGTTAACTGCACATATCAAAACTGTATCTTCTCTATCAGATTAACTAACTAATACTTACACAATTTTCTAAGTATAAATATTGTACCTACATCTTCACATTATATGCTCTCTTCACACAATATATATGTTGCCATAGATGACAAATCATCTGCTTAGACAAATTGCCAACATTCTCTTGCTTTGGCATTGATGGCAACATATGGGAAAAATGGCTAAGTCCCAAAATGTTGATCCAAACTTTACAAAAAAATCTTGGCCTTGACAAAATTTACAAAACTTCAAAATTTATGAATCATCACATTTATATAACCATCTTTCCTTATATCTCCTATTACATTATAGCTTCCCCTTTGACTATAATACTTTACATTATTACTAATCCTCCTTTCAATGTACATCATACAATTTTTCCTATATTACTCCCCCTTTGACATCAATGACAAAGTTGGCAAAACTTATGTACAATTCAAAATTTGGATCTATACATTTACATTAGGTAGATAGTCAAGTAATACAATCATTGAAACTTGTCTTTAGATTCTCGAAGTTCTTTTTCCATGAGTCTCTGACTCTATCTGATATACTAAGAAGAGTGCATAGCCTATAAGATGCAATTTCTACTAAATTCAAATCTGAATAGACAAATTTCTCAAAGGATGTATTTTCTTTCAGACATTCTTCTACTTTATGCTCAAAGGTTGTTATCTTCAAAGATAGGTGCTCTTGGAGAAGTGAGATTCTTTGTGCAATTCTCTCTCCATTCATCTCAATAAGACTTATTTCATCATAAGTCTTCCCAATCTTTTCCTCAATATCTTATACCCTTTTATCAGGTTGTTGAAGCTGATTTACCAGTTCTTGGATTTCTTCATGTTTCTTCCTCATCTCTTCATCACTGTCCTTAGTGAAATTGAATGATAATTCACACTTTGCATATAGTGCCTTTCCTTCATGTTCACATTTCCTTAGCTCTTTTATACATGCATTAAGAGCTCCCAAGTCATATATAATTTTTTGACAAACAATGTCAAACATTTTCACATCATGATTGGCTTCTTCTTGAATTGTTGTAAAGTTAGAAAGGTTAGTGAACTCCACATCAAAGGTTTTCACTAATTCCTTGGCTCTTAGTTGCAAATCTTGTCTTGTCACTTGTGATGGAATTGTATTCTGCATTATGTCCAACACTTCTACTAGAGTCTTTTCCAAACTACACACTCTCTTGTTCTTCTCTAGTAGCTTACTCAAAGATGACATGAGTCCTTTTTTATCATCATCATCATCTGATGATATTGCTACTTCTTTTTCCTTCTTTTCTTGACTTTTCTTTTCCTCTTCTTCTTGCTCTTTCCTCTTCTTCTCTTCTTCCTCCTTTTTCTTCTTCTCTCTTTCCTCTTTTTCTCTTCTTCTTTCTTTCGTTTCTCCTCTTCTTCCTCCCTTTTCTTTTTCTCTTCTCCTTTCCTCTTCTTCTCTTCTTCTTTCTTTCTTTTCTCCTCTTCTTCTTTATTTTTCTTCTCTTCCTCTAATTTCTTCTTTCCTCTTCAAATTTCTTCTTTTCTCTCTCATTTTTCTTGTGTTCTACCTCCTTTCTCTTTTTGTCTTCTTCAATCTTTCTTTTTTTCTTCTTATTTTTCTTTGTTCTTAGAGCTAGTGTAACTTGTCAAATTACCAACATTTGTACCACAATCCTTAAAAGAATCTTTTGATGTATCGACTATTACCTTGGTGTTGTCAATATGCATAGTATATGTGAAAAATGTTATCTACGAAGTAAGAGACACCTTTGCCATGATTGTATCCTTTGTTGTAGGTGCCTCTGTATCCTTCTCCTCTTCTTGCTAACTAGATTTATCTTGACTTGTCATCAATTTTACAATTGTTGCCTCTATTATCTTGTTCACTTCTTCATAATTTCCTCCCATGAATGAATATGGACTTTGTCTTATTTTTTAATTAAGATGTAAGGTTACTTAACATAAGTTGCAAGTGATTTTCATACCCATTTTAGGTTTACCTAATTTTCTTGATATCATCCATTTTAGGTATTTCACTACATTATAGGCCAAAATGAGCTCATTTTAGGTTTGTTGTTGCCCAAAAAGTGATTTATTCCAACGTTGCAAAGTTAACAAAATAATGTTGTTTGCTAAATTTGCTATAAATTCATTCAAATTCTGCTCGAGTTCTGCTAACGTTGAACACCTTCACCACAAATTCTCGCAAAATTGACTAGGATTCAAAATATTGAATCCACGAGAATTTTGTAGGCAACAAATGAATTTGAGAAGACTTTGAACTGACTACGAATTTTAGGGAATTGAATATCAAATTTGAGAATTTTTGAGTGAATATGACAACTTAGAACAAATAGAAAGTCTGAAACAAATGAATTCTTGCATTTCCAAGATTTAAAAGCATTTAAAGTGTAGTATGTAAGAACTTGTGTAAAGTGAATCACAATTATGTAAGAAATATTATTTTGGTGTTCCTTGTGCTCATGTGCACCCTTGTGTGCAAGCATCCGTAGTTAGATCTTAGCCAAAAGAGATCTTTTTTACTAGAAAATTGCTCGACTTTCACATGCCATGTCTAGATTTTTAAATTTTACATGTACAACCATTACATCTATCAAAATTCTTCTACTCTTTATGCTTTGAATGGATGTCTATCCTTGCTGGAAAAAGGAAGAAAGCCTTTCGATGAGTTAGGGACAATATTTTGTCCATCTGTTAATATCACATAGTAATAACTCGCTCCTGAATTAAAAGTATTAAATAGTCAAAGTTTTCTTACATTTTTCAAGCTTTATTTTTTCTATGAAGTTTAAAAGTGGTCCAATCTTTTAACTTGACAAGACATTCCATTCTTTGAGGCATTCTCTCAAACAATTTGCTGTCTTGTCAATGCTTCCACATTTCAAGCTTGTTGTCAGTTGAGTTTCATTTTTGCAATCCTGAACATGGAGACAAAAATGAGCAAGATGATGGAGATGCAAAACACGTTGAACAAACTAAAGGTAGCTTTGAACTAAAATATTTTGAATTTTCTTATCCTTCTAGGCCTGAAGTAAAAAAAATAAAAAATCTTAATCTAATGTTTTTTTTAGTTTGCTTATCCATCTAGGCCCGAAATGAAAAATTTCAAAGATCTGAACATAAATATTAAAAAAAAACCCATAGTCAAACCCTGGTTGTGGTAAGTGGTTATGAAAAGAGTACAATTGATTACATTATTAAAATATTTTATGATCCAATTGCTGTAAGAGTTTCCATAGATGGTAAAATATCAAAATGTTAATTAATATCAACACATTGGACTTGTGCAACAACTTAAGAGCCTATACTTTTTGTTGCCACAATATATGAAAATATATTTTATGGTAACCTGAAAATCCTACTGAAGCTTAAATTATTACAGCTGCCAAAGTGGTCAATGCTCATAATTTTTTCAGTAGCCTATCAAACCATGATTGGTAAGAGAGGTGTAGCTTATCAAACCATAGTTATCAAACCATGGTTGGTGAGAGAGGTGTTCAGAAGTAGAGAATTGCGATTGCAAGAGTTGTCTTGAATAATTCAACATTACTTTTGTTGGTTGAAGTTACTTGTGCATCAGATACAAAATCAGAAATTGTTGTTCAGGAATCTCTCGGAAAGAATTAAAGGAAAACTACGGTGGGTGATAGTCATTTGTCAAAATTTCATAATGTGGATTCAATTACTGTTGTTGAAGATGGTAGAATTGTTGAACAAAGTAGTCTTTCAGAACCCACTTGTGTCTAGTAGACCATATTCTTCAACGACAAAATGGACAACCTTGAGGGTATTTCTCTTTCTTTTGGTTCTTGTAGATCCAGAGCTGATAAACTCATCTCCAACGTCATTGTATTTGACAGCTGCAACCAATATTTCCTTCTTCAGAGGAATATAATGACAAGACCGGGCAATAACTCTCAGCAAGAAGTTCTGCATACCCGAACATATAAAGTCCCAATCTAGCTCTACTCAGAGCAACAAGAATTCTGTTTGGAATCCCCAAAAAACTATAGATTTTGTATATGAAGATTGTGTTTGAGTTTCATTCCTTACCAAGGAAAGAATTACAATGTTACTTTCTTCCCCCGGAAACTCATCGCATCTTACCACTGGTGCATCTTCGCTGTGGTCTTTAATCCGTATCCTCTTTTTTCTAGAAAAATGCTGCAAGATAAGCTGACTTATCTCAGTAGCTTGAGATCTGTACATGCTAAGAATTTTTATACCCTTTGGAGAATAGCCACATTTGTTCATTAGATACAGGGAAAACTCAACCACCAAATCAGCCTCCCCATGATTGAATTCTCCTCTGCATTTCTAGTATTTTATATTCTATTCCAATGGTCACCAATCTTTCAAACAAAGAGATGTTGAAGTTGTACTTAAGGGAAAGTTGCGAGGAAGCAACAGAAGGTCGAAGCTGCAAGTGATCTCCTATTAGAATTAGATGCTCAATGTGAGGATTCGGGCAAGCTAACAGCTGACCTTCCAAGACTTCTGCTGCTTCCTCTACTATCATCACCTCTGGTTATACAGAGTATTATATCTCAAAGAACCTTGCTGTTACAGTAGTCGTCATCCCAAGGTTTTTGCAATTCGTAATACGTATTGTTGAATTTTTATTTTTTTGTCTCCACAATTTCATTGATTAAAGATTCATATTCTGGAGCCAAATTCCAAAATGCTCTTTGCCCATGCAATTTAATTTGGTTGAACCTGTGAAAAATCAAATTATTGCAGTCACTGATTATTAATCTCCTATCACAAATGATTATTAAACTGCTGAAAATAAATTCCCAGCTAATATCGAAAAATAACACAACTGCAACTTCACTTAAAATACGGAAAGAAATGCGCAACAGAATCAACACAATATTTTCGGACAAATTGTCCCTGGAAAAACCCCTAAGGGAAAACCAGTTCTACAGATGAGAAATTATATTAAACTTCAGCAAATCAAGAGATACAAAATTCCTTGCCTCACACTAGCAGAACTCCGACAACCTCCTAATTTCTCCCGCTGATATTTCTCACTGCTATCCCTGCGCTAACACCGCGCCCTTGCTAACACTGCAAGACTGTTTGCTAACACTGCAAACTGCTTCTCCAAAACGCTTCTTCACATCCAAATGATCCAATGACCCCTTTCTATACTACTCCTGTTGGTAAACCAACGACCGAGATTAAATCTAACCAATGGCTGAGATTAAGACAACTCGACAGCCAATAATAGAATTGGTTGCAAAGTGTCCAAAAGGAATCACTAAAATTAGTAAATAATAACCATTTACTAATTTTTGGCAAGTGGACAAACAGCTGTCCAAACCACCCATAAATACAACCGCTATTCATAGATAAGGATGAACAGCTGTCCAAGCTACCCATTAATAGTGCTGCTATTTCCGAGTCAGAAAGAACAGCTGTCCAACTAACAATAATTAACAGAACCAATGCCCATCTAATTTCTTCCTAGAAGGGGCATCCAAAATCCATACATCCTCAATCATTCAAGAAAGAAATCAGTACTCACAGGACCATCCTTAACATCTTTGAAATTCAATGATGGTGATCTCAATTTTAGACTCCATAACTGAGTGCAGGCAAGCGGTAGGGTTTATTGCCAGCCAACCATGGCTGGTACATGTCATCCTCTTGACAATTATTGCAAATAAAAAATGAACTGTCCATATGTTCTTCTTTCACAACCATAACAAGAGCTTATCGATGCCTCTCACCCCAATTTTATTCTCAACTTGTAAATCCTTGGGCCTTCTTGTTGAAACCACAGCTCAGAAAAGGTCTTAAACCCCATCTCCAGAAATACAAAATAGAGAATTATACATTAACAATTTTCCATTGGCCCAATGCACATAGTTATGTCCCTCTATGCCATTGAACTTCAAAACATATTCTATTCCTGAATCAAAAACCAAACAAAAAAATTTATTCAAAAAAAACACACTGTTTGTAAGGCTCACCCATACTCTAAAAGGCAATGCAGTATTGTTGCAAGGTAATAGTATTTTCACTCAAAAGTGACCTAGTACAATTAAAAACCTTACAGATTCTCTTCAAGCTTATCCACACGGTCTCAAAGGAAGTCCATAACCTCAACCAAACTTACCAAGTAGTCAAGCAAGGGAAAAAGGGATGGCTATTATACAATGTCACTCTAAACTCTAACAAGGCTATCCATAAGTCCAAGATTCAATGAGGGAGGTTCTGGTGTAATAGTTACAGCCTACATTCCATTAATAACTAAGTTTCAATTTTTTTAAAATGTGCTACAAGCTTATCCACGCATTCAAGCCCACAAATAATCTCATCCAATATATATATATATACACACACCATGAAATTAACATCATGCAAAACAACTACTTTGGATTGACACAATTTGTTGGACTAGTAATTGCGGTTTAACAATTATTGTGTACATTTCAGTATCAACAAGTTTGAAAGGCTTTTAAATGTGCTTCAAGTTTACCACGAGCATGTGAAAGCCAGCCCATAATCTCATTTAACTTTTAAGATATGCAAACCACAACCTTGGATTGAATCAATTTAAACTACTAGAAGATGCCATGTAGCAATAATGGCGTGCATTCCGTTGTAGCCTAAGTTTACAAATATTCAAAATGTACCAAGCTTACTTCGGAGAATGTCAAATCTGACCATAACCCTATCCAATATTTACCTATCCCTGGTCTATTTGGCTGCGGGAATAGGAATAGCTATTCTGTAATACTTATTTTGGAATAGAAAATGGAGCTATGTATTCTTGTTCTCTGTTTGGTTCAGCCAATATTTGATGGGGAATTCGCGGACCCCAAAATTTATGTTTTCTAAAATAAATAAAAGTGGAATAGGAATACGTGTTCCAATAACACCTATTTGGGTGGAATTGCAAAATCCCATTTTTGGGCCAAAATTGGAATACATATTCCTATTTTACTTCATATTCCAATTCCGATTTGATGCATCCAAACGAAAAATTCAAAATTTTAAGAATTTACATATGCCTATTCTGCTTGTATTTCCGTTACCAAACAGATACATAAAAAAAAGTTAGATTCTCTTTACACTATTATTTTAGCACATCCTTGGTGCCCAATTTTGCAGCCAATGAATTTACATAACCGAATTCTCTCGCAATCTATTAAAACCCAGCTTATTCAACTATCATTTTCTACATTGTTTAAAATCTTCAACACACTAGATACCTAGTTTAACAACATATTACCTAAACTACTCATTTTTGTGAACGTATGCATGCACTTTCGTCAAGGCTTTGACGGTCAATTTTTTTTCCCAGGTAATGGCAGGGACGTTAGTCCCAATGATTAATTCCATTGGAAATTTAAAATTGTCAGGTCAACGCCATTGATTTTAAATTCAAATTTACCAGAAACAAATTGTTGTAGAGACAAAATGTTTTTCAACACTACCAAGAATTGAGAATCGAGTGCACAGAATGGAGAAGACATTCATTTGTTACTGTTGAAAGTTCATGATTCATGCAAGTGCAGCTAGAATGGAATGGAATTTATATTTTATGTAAATTCTCATTAATGTTAAGGATCATACTCACTTTAATTTTGTTCAGAGTGAGTTCTATAGCACTTGTTTTCAAGATTTGAAGCAGAATAAAATTGGTAGGATGTTTAAAGGGTGATGTTTTCTTTTCATAATATAATTATATGTTCATTCTCTTCTCAGAAAAAGGTCGAAGCAATGCACTTCCTAATTGGTCTTGTAGTGATACTTCCTCTTGTGGTCAAACCACTAGACCTGTTGCCCAATCTTATCATTGCACTTCTTCTGAAAAAGGAAGCAACGGTTCCAACATTAAACGTGTTGTTCAGTCGTGTTGCTACAAGATCCTCATCCTCCCAGTCCTACAGAAGGTGTCCAAAATCTAGAGCAAGAAGAAGGTGCCCTCGTTATCGATTCAGTGCAAGATGAAAGTGCCCAAATTTCAGAGCAAGAAGAAGATGCCCTCATTGATCTATAGCAAAACTTGATGGTGCCCGAATTCAAGGGCAACAAGGAGGAGCCAAAATTGCAGAACAAGAAGAAGATGCCCTCATTCTAGCACAACCTCCCCTTGCACATTTGTGCATATGCTTCCCTTTTTTGGTCGATAGGCTTTTCCTATGAGATTGCTTGTAACCAGATTTTGTCTCACGCCATGTCGATAAATGGTTTCAGATGGCTGGTAAATGGTTTAAAGATCATATTTATGTATCATTGAAAATATGTTGTACAATCTTACAATGACACATAAATTTGATTTATGATTTGGAGAGTCAATAAAAATCTGTTGTACAATCTCATAATTACACATAAATTTGAATTCCATAGAAATTGAATGCCACCAAATATTCTTATTAACTTTTCGTGCATGCCTTAATGTCAAAAATTTAATTTGGATATCATTTCAGATCTTTAGGACAATCTTGCTTTACCTAAGCATTTGTAACGATTTGGTTTTTTGGATTTGCATATCATTTTGGATCTCCGACGGCAATCTTGCTTTACCTAAGTATTTATAATGATTCATTTTGGATTTAGGAGAGTTATTAATATACATAAGTGTAAAGAGCCATGATTTGACATCACCTCTTCAAATATAATAATTTGGTGTAAGAATAAAATCCTCTCTTTTTATATAAGCCAAAAACTTTTCATGCATGCATTAATTTTAAAAAATCAATTTGGATATCATTTTAGATCTTCGAGAACAATCTTGCTTTACCTAAGCATTTATAACGATTTAGTTTGGATTTAAAATTAAAAATTTTATATCATTTCGGATCTCTATGATGATCTTGCTTTACCTAAGCATTTATAAAGATTTAGTTTGGATTTAGGAGAGTTATTAATATACTCAAGTATGAAGAGCCATGATTTGAGAAAAACATGTCTGGGCTACATACGGGGTCATTAAATAGTGAACCATTTTCGTTCATATCTCCACCATCCACAATCAACCACGGCTTATCGACATACACTTGCACCTTTATGTTTGCATCTTCCTTATTTGTTTTTATGTTTTTCCCCATTTTTAAAAAGAAAAGTGCATCTTTCTCTTCTATTTTTTTATGTTTTTCTCCATTTTTAGAAGAAGTACTTTGAGTTTTCTATATTGGAAGAACAATTTTATGTAAAATGTAAAACAAAAACAATAGAATTGCTACTCTACATTTTCCTGTTGGCATTTAATGGTAGTGAATATGCATTTGCTTTGCTCTTTACAATACATTGTAATATTCTTATTCTTTGCATACAACTTAGATTCTGTACCATTTTAATTTTCTTATTGTAGATTATTTTTTATTTACCACTACAGAAAATTATCCAATGTGCACTTATTGTCAATTTCTTCACCAATCATGGCACCCATCTTTGATTTTCTAAGCCTACCAAACTCCATTTGCAAGATTGTGTTCTCTATGTTATTGGGCGTTGATAGGCTTTAGAAGGAACCCACAATTCCTGAAAAGAGTTCTCTATTTCTGCTATTTATAGGAGGCATAGTCCACTAAAAAAACTACTAAATTAAATAAAAAACATTTAGAATAATAATGAACAAATATTCCCTTACTTGTTATAGATCTAAGGAATGATATATACCTACAACCAAAACCTTATAGAGAGAACAATTAGAGAATAGCTAAAAGTGGGCAAATGGAGGGAATGAACAACTAATTTGACCTAAATTAAATTTTCATTTCAGAAATTAAATAACTATAACAGTTTACTTTTTTGAAGAGCCTCGCCACAACCTTGATCATTCTTACTTTTGACTGTCACCTTAGGTGGTGACTGTGAAATACCTATGTACTTCCTCTTATCAATTAATCTCATTTTCCTCTAACATACAGGTTTTTGTTGCTTGGCCATGAATAGCACTCCAATTACTTTTATATTTATAGTAAAATAAAATAAAATCAAATATTGTACAGTTCAAAACAATGCTTGAAATAGGATGTTAGACATTAAATAATATATTATACTTGTACAATTTCATAATCTCGAAATAAGTTTTTCATGTGTATATAGACCTATTGCCCAATCTTATCATTGTACTTCTTCTGGAAAGGGAAGTAACAATTCCAACCATAAACATGTTGTTTGCTCATGTTGCAACAAGATCCCCATCCTCCCAGTCCTACAAGAGGTGTCCAAATTCTAGAGCAAGAAGAAGGTGCCCTCATTGATTCAGTGCAAGAAGAAAGTGTCCAAATTTCAGAGCAAGAAGGAGATGCCCTCATTGATCTATAGCAAGACTTGATGGTGCCCGAATTCCAAGGCAACAAGCAGGAACTAAAATTGCAGAAGAAGAAGAAGATGCCCTCATTCTAGCACAACCTCCCCTTGCACATTTGTGCATACGAGCTTCCCTTTTTTAGTCGATAGGTTTTTCCTATGAGTTGCTTGCAACTAGATTTTGTCTCACGTTGAAAAATAATTGTCTATAAATGGTTTTAGATGGCTGGTAAATGATTTAAAGATCATATTTATGTGTCATCAAAAATATGTTGTACAATCCTATAATGACACATAAATTTGATTTATGGTTTGGAGAGTCATTGAAAATCTATTATACAATCCTATAATTGCACATAAATTTGAATTCCACACATCGAAAATTGAATGCACCAAATCTTCTTATTAACTTTTCATGCATGCCTTAATGTCAAATTTATTTATTTTTTGATGGAGGGTTTAGACCTGCAAGGCAGCCCAGCGAAGCACGAAACCTACGAGCTATCAACCAGCGAAGACCACCTAGACGTTTTAGGAACCCGATATGGGCCCACTTGTGCTTGAAACCTCTTTGGCTTAGAGCCAAGGACTAAGGAGTGTCCACGCTGCCAAATTCACCCGCGGCATGATCCCGACCTCATCCCTTATGATGTCTTTGGGCCTTGCACTCAGCTAGACTTGATCCCTGGTGGGCTCTTTGTGAGCCATTGAACTTCACCAGTAGACCAAGGGCTCATTGACAATGTCAAAAAAATAATTTGGATATCTTTTCAGATCTATGAGGACAATCTTGCTTTACCTAAGCATTTATAACGATTTGGTTTAGATTTAAAATTTAAATTTATCTATCATTTTGGATCTAGGACAGCAATCTGGTTTTATCTAAGCATTTATAACGATTTGGTTTGGATTTAAAATTTAAATTTATATATCATTTCAAATCTCTGACAACAATCTTGCTTTACCTAAGCATTTATAATGATTTAGTTTGGATTTAGGAGAGTTATTAATATACTCAAGTGTAAAGAGCCATGATTTGACATCACCTCTTCAAATATAATAATTTGGTGTAAGAATAAAATCCTCTCAACTTTTATATGAGCAAAAAACTTTTTGTGCATGCATTAATGTTAAAAATTTAATTTGGATATCATTTTAGATCTCTGAGAACAATCTTGCTTTACCTAAGCATTTATAACGATTTGGTTTAGATTTAAAATTTTAATTTGTATATCATTTCGGATCTTTGTCGACAATCTTGCTTTACCTAAGCATTTATAATGATTTAATTTGGATTTAGGAGAGTTATTAATTTACTGAAGTGTAAAGAACCATGATTTGACAACACCTCTTCAAATATAATAATTTGGTGTAAGAATAAAATCCTCTCAGTTTTTATATGAGCGGAAAACTTTTCATGCATGCATTAATGTTAAAAATTTAATTTGGACATCATCTCAAATCTCTAAGGACAATCTTGCTTTACCAAAGCATTTATAACGATTTAGTTTGGATTTAAAATTTAAATTTATATATCATTTCGGATCTCTGACAACAATCTTGCTTTACCTAAGCATTTATAACTATTTAGTTTGGATTTAGGAGAGTTATTAATATACTCAAGTATGAAGAGCCATGATTTGATGTCAGCTCTTCAAATATAATAATTTGGTGTAAGATTAAAATCCTCTTAGTTTTTATATGAGCGGAAACCTTTTTGTGCATGCATTAATGTTAAAAATTTAATTTGGATATCATTTTAGATCTCTGACGACAATCTTGCTTTACCTAAGCATTTATAATGATTTAGTTTGGATTTAAAATTTAAATTTGTATATCATTTCAGATCTCTGACGACAATCTTGCTTTACTTAAGCATTTATAATGATTTAGTTTGGATTTAGGAGAGTTATTAATATACTCAAGTATGAAGATCCATGATTTGATAGTAACATGTCTGGGCTTCATATGGGGTCATTAAATAGTGGACCATTTTCGTTCATATATCCACCATCCACAATCAACCATAGCTGATTAGTGTACACTTGCACCATCAAGTTTGCATCTTCCTTATTTGTTTTTATGTTTTTCCCCATTTAAAAAAAAAAAAAGCATCTTCCTCTTCTATTTCTTTTTCTTTTTTCTATTTTTAGAAGAAGTGCTTTGAGCTTTCTATATTGGAAGAACAATTTTATGTAAAATGTAAAACAAAAACAATAGAATTGCTACTCTACATTTTTCTATTGGCATTTAATGGTAGTGAATATGCATTTGCTTTTCTCTTTACAATATATTGTGATATTCTTATTCTTTGTGTACAACTCAGATTCTGTATCATTTTAATTTTCTTATTGTAGATTAACTTTTATAAATACTATTACAAGAAAATATCCAATGTGCACTTATTGTCAGTTTCTTCACCGGTCATGACACCCATCTTTGATTTTCTTAGCCTACCAAATTACATTTGGAAGATTGTGTTCTCTATGTTATTGGGTGTTGATAGGCTTTAGAAGGAACCCACAATGCCTGAAAAGAGTTGTCCATTTCTGCTATTTATAGGAGGCATAGTCCACTAAAAAATAATGAAATTAAACAGAAAACATTAAGAATAATAATGAACAAATCTTCCCTTCCCCGTTATAGATCTAAGGAATGATATATACCTGCAGCCAAAACCTTGCAGAGAGAACAATTAAAGAATAGCTAAAAGTGGGCAAATGGAGATAATGAATAGCTAATTTGACCTAGATAAAAGTTTTCATTTCATAAATTAAATAACTGTAATAGTCTACTTTTCTGAAGAGCCTCGCAACAACCTTCATCATTCTCACTTTTGACTATCACCTTGGGTGGTGATTGTGAAATACCTGTGTACTTCCTCTTATCAATTAATCCCATTTTCCTTTAACATACAAGTTTTTGTTGCTTGGCCACGAATAGGACTCCAATTACTTTTGTATAATTTACAGTAAAAAAATATTTCAAATATTCTATAGTTCAAAACAATGCTTGAAATAAGATGTCAGACATTAAATAATATATTAAAGTTGTACAATTTCATAACCTCGAAATAAGTTTTTCATGTGTATATACATCAATTCAATATAAATAATTGATTCCATACTATCAAATTTGCAATCCCTATTTAAATTTTACATCAATTCATTTTTTTTAAAATAAAGCTTATTGGCATATCCCTTCTGGTGCAAGTGCTAGTAAATAGGTACATTGTTGTGTTAATTTGTAGGACTAGAATTTGGATTTGTTATGCTTGACAAAGACATAGGCACAACAAAAAAAAAACTAATTGGTGATGTAATGCATTGATAAAGTGTTTTTGCCCCTCCAAGCACGAAGTAGCCTTTTTCAATAGTCTTTATTTGCAATAATAGGTAAAAAAACTAATTGATGATGTAATGCATTGAGAAAGTGTTTATGCCCCTCCAAGCACAAAGTAGCCTTTTTCCATGGTCCTGATTTATAATACCTTAGAATACTAGGGAGATTGTGATATTGCTATCAAAATTAACTTTGTAGTTTTATTGTCAAACTCTGTAGTGCCTCTCCCATTTGACTTTTGTAAGTCGTCCTGATGGATGCACCCTTGCTAATCTTTGAGATTACGATGTGATTTTTGGTTCACTGAGGTTTGTGCCAGTGGTTACCAGGATCGATGTGGTATCATGAGGTTGTTCCATGATTACTTTGAGATGTGTGCAGAGATTGCACTATGTTCTTTTACCATGCTACACTGGACTAGGTTCCTGTAGCAGTGGTTAGTCATATTTATGACTGTGTTTGCTTATGTGTTTTAAATGCCTTTTTAATGCAGAGTAATCAATCACTATTAAATGCTTAAGTAATTAGAATGGATTGTTCTTGTTGGATTATTTGGTTATGTGCTGCAGACATTTACCTTGTTTTATTTTGATCTGAGATATATTTGTTCTTATGTGATGTTTTACATTTGAGATGACCTGAGGGTCAAATGTTACTTCTTGATTCTAGTATCATAGATATTAGACTACTATGCTGTTTAGTTAATCATATTGCATGATGATGCCATTTTGAGATGACAGTGTGTTTTAAGATGATATCTGGTTATCTGGTATTTGGACATACCTCTGATTTTGTTATGTGATGGATTTAATGCTATGGTTATTTACTTCATCCCTGCATTGTTATGCTTTATGCGAACGTGAGTGATGTAAATAGATTATTTTAATATAATTAAATAAATGGTTAAATTAGGTGATTTAATGCATTTATTGCTTCGGCTATGTTATTATATGCAATTGCACTTGATCGTGTTGTTTAGTGTGCAGGATTTATATCCCTGGCAGTGGCACATGGAGTTAGTGATTCAACCTTTCATATTTTACCAATGTCGTCCTTGTATGGTCGACATATCCTTTATTAAAATGTTTAATTTAAACCTTTCGGTGATTATTAAATCCAAACTCATTGCATTATGTGATTAGACTAGTAAGCGTGTCTGTGCATTTAGAGGTTCGCATTGTCGCGAAAGTTGTTTAAGGTGATTTTTGTGTTTTTGGGTTTTCGAGCTCTTTATTTGATTTATTTTAATTTCTGGCAGCTTTGATATAGATGAATTCCTATTTATAGGAATAGCCTATTTTCGTTTGGGTCGATTCGGGGTTTAACTAGATTGGTTGGTTAAATGCCCTAATCGATTATTCACTCGAAAAGTGAATAAATATCCAAAGAGGAATTTAATTCCTCACTTCTCACTTTTGAATTAGAAAGTTGGAGAGTGAAACCAAAAATCCTCTTCATTGTGGGAGCTACGGGCGTGGGATCGTCGCGAGGTTGGGCTCGTTGGATCCAGCTCGGGGAAACTTTGGATTGCCGCGATTTTTAGCCACTTCTGCGGGCGTTTTATTTTTTGGTTCAGTTTTTCGTTTTGCCCTTTTGGCTGTGAGGTAGGGCTTTCCTATTTTATTGTTTCTGCTCCATTTCTGCTTTTGTTTTTGGTAGCCGTTTGTTTGGAGGCTGAGAACTAGTGTTCCCCTCTGTTTTTGTATGCTAGTTCTACCCGATTGGGCAGGTATGAACATTTTCCTATTTTTTGGGATGAGAGTTTGGGATTTTGCACCGTTATGCTGGCCGTTTTTGCATATGGTGTCCGATTCCATTTATTTTTGAATTTTTGGAGTTTTTGAACCCAAAGGCCAAATGGGTTTTAATTTTGAAGTTTTTCAAAATTTTGAGATTTTTTACCTCGTTTTGCGTGCCGCCCTATTTTCTCGAGTTTTCTTGGCACAATGTGGGTCGTGGACCTTGATGATCTGTTTGGATATTAGTCAGACCACTTTTGCACTTTTATGTTGCATTGGGATGCGTGTTGCATCCGTACTCCCGACGTTGTGTTCGGTTGAGTGATTTTATACTTGTTATGGTTTTTGTTGGACCTTTTCTTTTGTTTCGTGAATTCTAGGATTCATGTAGAATCCATACTCTCGGATTGAGGCCGGTTGAATGAGTTCACGATGTTTGGTCTTGTTACATCATTGGGATTCGTGTAGAATCCATACTCTCGGATTGAGGCTGATTGAGTGATTTCATGATGTATGATTTTATTGGCTTTGGGATTCGTGTAGAATTTGTCCTTCCCGTGTTGCTTTCAGTTGGGTGTTTTCATTCCTATCCTTGTGTTATGATCTTCGTGATGGTGGTGCGCCACACACGAGTACATGCATGTACATTTGTTGGGTGACTTGCGAGGCCCGATCTTCCGTGAATTTGTCAGAAGTTATGATGATTGGGGTTGGGATGGGAGTATGCATGCCCATGGGCAATTGTAGGATGAGCATGGGTAGGGTAGGGTAGCATCTGGAGGGGGCTTCTATCTCGCAGCTCAACGTTCATGGTGCCGGAGGTTGACGGAGGATAAGACGTTTTAAGCAAGTGATAACTAAATAAAATGTGTGATTGTTAATAAAACTTAAGATAAGTAAAATGTGTGAGCACCCGATTAAATTCGAGGACACAATGTGTGAGCACCCGTTTAAGTTTGAAGACACACGATCCGAGCTTGGGCTTTTCAATGCCAAGCGACTCTTCAGGATGTCAGCCCCTACTTAGCAGCCTTTTGAGTGTCTGACCAGGACCTGTACTCCTTGCATTGTCTTAGGTTCTTGGTTGCAGCCATCATACTGTCTAGCGTGAGTGTTAGCCATGGATGTTCTTTTGTGTGTTTTTGGTTGGATCATTATCTCCATCAGCACGGCGGGTGTGAACCTATTGGTGCCACGTGGTTGGGAGGCGTAGCTACCTTCACCACTGCTAGGGATCGGTGTACAGAGATGATCTTTTGTCCTAGTGCGACCGTTGTTGGATGTCTTCACTTGGTACTTTGAGTTTCGAAGTATGCTTTTTTGTGATTTATGCTTTCATTGGGATGCTTGTTTATCATGTTTAGATGATGTTAGCTTACTTGATGCATTCCCTTATCATGATGTTTAGCATATGATTAGATGATGTTATTTGATTTAGTAGTATATCTGTTGCTTACTGTTGTTTAGCATGTGATAAGTGATGTTATCTACTGTACGACTATCTTATGCATTATCACTAGCATGTTAGATTTTCTTATGTTGTTATTGTTGCATGTTTTTAGTAGTGACGTCCCTATTATGACAGTACCGACAATCTGGTCGGTGGCTTGGGATGTTATGCGCGGGGATGGCTAGGACCCATGATGGTCTTATGATGCTATTGACGGTTGGGAGGATCTGCGTACTTAGTTTGGTTGTTTAGTTCTGTTATATTTTTGTTCACTGCGATGTTTATTTCAGTGTGTTCTTTGCTGTTGTAGTTTAGATGGATAGAGGTTCTTCTTTATGTGTTATTCTTGCACTCGAGTGTTCTTTCCTCGAGCCTTTGTGGATCCGGTACTCCCTGGCGTGGAGGTTCTTTGCTCCTTTTTGGTTCTTTTTGCTTCTGGGAGTGTTTTTGTTTTCTTTGGGCGATATTTGTTCAGCATGGTGCGACACATTAAAAAGTATTGCATGCCCATGCAAACTATGTCGTACGACACTCTAAAGTATCGCACGCCTTCTTGAGAAATGTCGTATGACACTGGAAGAGTGTCACACGCCTTCTTGAGAAATGTCGTACAATGCTGAAAAGTGTCGCATGCCTTCTTGAGAAATGTTGTACGACACTGGAAGAGTGTCACACGCCTTAAGGAGAAGTATCGCCCTCCCTTAGTAAAAAGTTCCGCACAATTTTTGTGAAAAACCTGCGCGTGCCATTAGCGGGCACTTTTCTTCGTGATCCGATCTTTTTGAGAGTGGTTTTGGATACCCTTTTGGACGTTCTTCGACCCTATGGTGTTGCATTTTGAATTTTGTCGGTTTCTCTTGAAATCGAGTTTTCATGTTTCTGTTTTAGTCTCTTGGGATTTAAAATATATCGTTTAAGTATAAGTTGATACTTAAGATATATTTTAATATATGCGACAAATCGTTTGAGATAGGTTTCAGACCTCTCGGAGATAAGTTATGGATTCTAGGAAATTTTAGGGTTTCAAAAATCCAGATTTAGCCAATTTTCAAGGCTTCAGGATTTCAGGCTTAGCCAAATTTTGAGATTCTGCATTTTACCCCAGCTTGGTGTTTTGTTGATGAGTGGTTGTTTCTTGTGCCCTCATCAAGTGCATTGTTGTTGTTGGCTTTGTTTGTGTGTGTCAGTTTGGTAGTGGCGTTTGGAGATTCGTTGGTTGCCGGGATGGTGGTGAAGTCTTCCGTTGCGATCGTTGTGATCCCTGTATGATGTTGTCATGTGCATTCATACTTGTAAAAAACAAATTCTTGGCTTGTATTTCATCCTTGTTTCCAAGGATCTCCGGGCGGGGCATTACATCTGGTATCGGAGCCCATGTTCAAACATTGGGATCTCTGTGTTTATGTTGCCCATGTAGTTGTTGCTGCGTTGGTTGAGTGCAAGTGTCTTGGTGAGAACTCGTTATCTTTGTTGCTTGGTATCTACTCGTGATGAACTTGCTTGTCCAGTAGATGCAACTAGAGCAGTGTGTGGAGAAGGAAGTGAGTCTTCTTGGCTTTGTAGGTGGGATCGTTGTGCCTTGTTTGGTTGGTTGCGTGTGTGACCCTTTTTGGATGGAGCCACTGATTGGTTTCCATGTGTTGGCTTGTGCGCCTCTTCTTGTTTCTCCTTGTGGGGTTAGGTGCATTATTTCCCTATTTTCTCCTGATTGTAAGTTGATGAATGAATCTTAATTGTGATTCTTTATTTTGTTGATTATAATGATGAAATGGTTCCTTTCATTGAAAATGAGTGTTTATTGTGAATCATTGCAAAGTTGTAGTTTTGCATTATATATTTGGGTTAATGACTTAAGTCCCCAATCTGATTGTTTCTTAAGCTTATGTAGAACTGTATTAATTTGATGAATATCTAAATGTTGCATTGCATGGAAATTATTGTTGTCTGCATATGCATGAGGTTACTAATGGTATACTGCTTGATGTGTGTGAGTGTGTTCTCTAACATTGCTAGGATGATGTATTCCTTAGCATTGTGTGGTGATTCATCCCTCTTGTGTGATTGTACTCAGTCATCACCTGTAATGTGATTTGTTTGATGCCTTATTTTATTGGGCTGGAGGTACTTTCCTCATGTTGTTGGGCTAGCATTGGTTTTTAGTATTTTCCTCTCTTGGAGTAGTCATCAAATTTTATCTATCGCTCTCTTTGTGGCAGTTGTCACATTTGACTTATTTTTGAAATGAGCTCTTTTTGGTACTTACTATTGGAATCGGCAATTCTCCCATTTGGGCTTTTTATTTTGTTTCATGATAACTATTCTGGATGTGTTTTACTACTGCCCAGTTGTGTGTTGTGACTCTATCATGTTCATCTCGAACCTCTGGTAGTACATTCAAGGGATAATATCATGGAGAACATGCTAGTGTGTCTTTGTTAGATCTAAAGTTGTTATTGTAACTAAATGGTTTAAATGGTGATTAAACTTAATGTTATTTTTGAAAGAAATTGAAAGGTATGTACTTGTTCTATAGTGACTCTTGGACCCTTGCTTGAAAATCTTTCAGTTCATTATGCATTAGTGCTTATGTTATGCTTAATTAATGAATTTATGAAAGAAAAGTAATGATGGTTTCAATGTGTGATTTACCTTTCATTCCATGCCTTATGTTGTTCTGGGCATGTGTGGATTTGGACATTTCGTCCGTTGCTTGTCTTGGTGACCAAGGCTGTTTGTTTTCTCTTTGTTGTTTTGATTTGAGTGGTGGATCAAATCGTAGGTCTTGGTCTCTCTTAGCTTCTTCTTGTTGTAGTCCTTGTTGATATCTTTTTGACGCTTTTCAAATGGATTCAATCCGAGTCCAACTGTGAGGCTATGGCTTTTGGAGTTGTTGATCAATGTTCTGAGTACCTTTTCGAGTAGAGGCCAATTCAATCATGTCATATCGTATTTATGGCCATTGGACAAGTTTAACTCCTAATGTTATTCATAACGAAAGAGTTATCTTGTCTTCATAATCTACTAGGTACTTGTTGGGGTTTGTGCTTGGGTTTTTGTGTTTCCTATTGCACTGACCCACCCTTGTGAGGTGTAGTGTGGTTTGTGAGTGTTCCTTGGTTGAGGATGATGTTGCCTTGTCATTTGGGAGTGACTCAGTTCTTTGATGAGTCTATATTCTCCTTCTTGGACGTTGCCTTGGGTGCATCACCTTATCCTTTTCTCTCTGGTGAGAATAGGCTAGTTTGATTATGCCACTAGCTCAGTTGGTGTTTTCAGGTGAGTATGTTGATGGTTGGTGAAATTGTGAGTTTCCTAATGCATCATGGATTGGTTAGTGTAGAGGTTGAGAGAGAGACTCCCTATGAGTCCTAATACTCTGTAGTATCCTTCTCCCTAAGCTTCTATCTTCATGTGGATTGTCTCAGTCAAGTTTTCTCTTTAACTGTTGACTTGAGGCTAGAGATTGAGTTTAGCGGTAGATTGGGTGTAGTTTTCCTAGCATGGTGCTAGAGGGACATGGTATCATTGGACACATGTTACCATCTTGTGAGTTGGTACGCAGACATTTGATGATTGTGTCCACTGATGAAAGTCTGTGCAACCTTGTGGAAGGTGATATCTTGTTTGGTTTGGTTAGGTTGCCCTAGTTTCCAGTGGTAGTTGAGCTTTTGTGCCTTGGTGAGGTGTCGTGCTCCTACGCTTGGTGGTGAGTAGTCTTTTGGAGTGTGTCTTTCTATTGGTAAACTTTCATCCTCTTTGTTCTAAGGGTGAGTTTACGTGGATTCTAGAATGATCATGTGTGACATGATAGTATTCTTGGGAGTTTGGGATGGTTATTCCCCATGATTCCAACTTTTGTTGGAAGTTCTTAGTGTTTTGACCTGGTTTTGTGGTCATGTGGTTGGTGCATGTCGTGGTTGGGCACCTGTTGACAAGGTAGAGTGGCTTGTTCCTTACCTTGTATTGTTGACTCTATGGCTAGTTGGGTTCTTCCTAGCGCATAGAAGGTTCCTTGTTGGAGGACCTTGTGTCTGTGTAACACCCATTCTCTCATGGTTAACCTATTTGGGGGTTAACGTGATGGTTTGAGAATGTTGGAGTGATTTGGGTTTGACTTGTACAGAGTTTTTGAGTCATTCCTATTGCTCGCTTTTGATTGTGGTTCTTGTGTGTTTTGGTTTCTATTCTTGGATTGCAGGCTTCCAAGAGTAAGCCTAGTCTTTGGGGGGGATGATGTAGTGCCTCTCCCATTTGACTTTTGTAAGTCGTCCTGAAGGATGCACGCTTGCTGATCTTTGGGATTATGATGTGATTTTTGGTTCACTGAGGTTTGTGCCAGTGGTTACTAGGATCGATGTGGTGTCATGAGGGTGTTCCGTGATTACCCTGAGAGGTGTGCAGAGATTGCACTATGTTCTTTTACCATGCTACACTGGACTAGGTTCCTGTAGTAGTGGTTAGTCATGTTTATGACTGTGTTTGCTTATGTGTTTTAAATGCCTTTTTAATGCAGAGTAATCAATCATTATTAAATGCTTAAGTAATTAGAATGGATTGTTCTTGTTGGGTTATTTGGTTATGTGTTGCGGACATTTATCTTGTTTTATTTTGATCTAAGATATATTTGTTCTTATGTGATGTTTTACATTTGAGATGACCTGAGGGTCAAATGTTACTCCTTGATTCCAGTATCATAGATATTAGAATACTATGTTGTTCAGTTAATCATATTTCATGATGAAGCCATTTTGAGATGAAAGTGTGTTTTATGATGATATCTGGTTATCTAGTATTTGGACATACCTCTGATTTTGTTATGTGATGGATTTAATGCTATGGTTATTTACTTCATCCCTGTGTTGTTATGCTTTATGCAAACGTGAGTGATGTAAATAGATTATTTTAATATAATTAAATAAATGGTTAAATTAGGTGATTCAATGCATTTATTGCTTTGGCTATGTTATTATATGCAATTGCACTTGATCGTGTTGTTTAGTGTGCATGATTTATATCCCTGGCAGTGGCACATGGAGTTAGTGATTCAACCTTTCATATTTTACCAATGTCGTCCTTGTATGGTCGACGTATCCTTTATTAAAATGTTTAATTTAAACCTTTCAGTGATTATTTAATCCAAACTCATTGCATTATGTGATTAGACCAGTAAGCGTGTTTGTGCATTTAGAGGTTCGCATTGTCGTGAAAGTTATTTAAGGTGATTTTTGTGTTTTTGGGTTTTCGAGCTTTTTATTTGATTTATTTTAATTTCTAGCAGCTTTGATATAGATGAATTCCTATTTATAGGAATAGCCTATTTTCATTTGGGTCGATTCGGGGTTTAACTAGATTGGCTGGTTAAATGCCCTAATCGATTATTCACTCGAAAAGTGAATAAATATCCAAAGAGGAATTTAATTCCTCACTTCTCACTTTTGAATTAGAAAGTTGGAGAGTGAAACCCAAAATCCTCTTCATTGTGGGAGCTACGGGCGTGGGATCGTCGCGAGGTTGGGCTCGTTGGATCCAGCTCGGGGAAACCTTGGATTGCCGCGATTTTTAGCCACTTCTGCGGGCATTTTATTTTCTAGTTCAATTTTCCGTTTTGCCCTTTTGGCTATGAGGTAGGGCTTTCCTGTTTTATTGTTTCTGCTTCGTTTCTGCTTCTGTTTTTGGTAGCCGTTTGTTTGGAGGCTGAGAACTAGTGTTCCCCTCTGTTTCTGTATGCTAGTTCTACTCGGTTGGGCGGGTATGAACATTTCGCTATTTTTTGGGATTAGGGTTTGAGATTTTGCACCGTTATGCTGGCCGTTTTTGTATATGGTGTCCAATTCCATTTATTTTTGGATTTTTGGGGTTTTTGAACCAAAGGCCAAATGGGTTTTAATTTTGAAGTTTTTCAAAATTTTGAGGTTTTTTACCTCGTTTTGTGTGTCACCCTATTTTTTCTGGTTTTCTTGGCACAATGTGGGTTGTGGACCTTGATGATTTGTTTGGATATCAGTCAGACCACTTTTGCACTTTTATGTTGCATTGGGATGCGTGTTGCATATGTACTCCCGACGTTGTGTTCGGTTGAGTGATTTTATACTTGTTATGGTTTTTGTTGGACCTTTTCTTTTGTTTCATGAATGCTAGGATTCGTGTAGAATCCATACTCTCGGATTGAGGCCGATTGAGTGAGTTCACAATGTTTGGTCTTGTTACATCATTGGGATTCGTGTAGAATCCATACTCTCGAATTGAGACCGATTGAGTGATTTCATGATGTATGATTTTATTGGCTTTGGGATTCATGTAGAATCCCTCCTTCCTGTGTTGCTTTTAGTTGGGTGTTTTCTTTGCATTGTGTTCTCATTCCTGTCCTTGTGTTATGATCTTCATGATGGTGGTGCACCACACACGAGTACATGCGCGTACATTTGTTGGGTGACTTGCGAGGCTCTATCTTCCGTGAATTTTCCGAAAGTTATGATCATTAGGGTTGGGATGGGAGTATGCATGCCCATGGGCACTTGTTGTAGGATGAGCATGGGTAGGGTAGGGTAGCATCTGGAGGGGGCTTCTATCTCGTAGCTCGGCATTCATGGCGCCAGAGGTTGACGGAGGGTATTAATTTTTAAGCAAGTGATAACTAAATAAAATGTGTGATTGTTAATAAAACTTAAGATAAGTAAAATGTGTGAGCACCCGATTAAGTTCGAGGACACAATGTGTGAGCACCCATTTAAGTTTGAGGACACATGATTCGAGCTTGGGCTTTTTGATGCCAAGCGACTGTCCAGGATGTTAGCCCCTACTTAGCAGCCTTTTGAGTGTCTGACCAGGACCTATACTCCTTGCATTGTCTTAGGTTCTTGGTTGCAGCCATCATACTATCTAGCGTGAGTGTTAGCCATGGATGTTCTTTTGTGTGTTTTTGGTTGGATCATTATCTCCATCAGCACGGTGGGTGTGGACCTATTGGTGCCACATGGTTGGGAGGCATAGCTACCTTCACCACTGTTAGGGATTGATGTACAGATACGATCTTTTGTCCTAGTGCGACCGTTGCTGGATGTCTTCACTTGGTACTTCGGGTTTCGAAGTATGCTTTCTTGTGATTTATGCTTTCATTGGGATGCTTGTATATCATGTTTAGATGATGTTAGCTTACTTGACACATTCCCTTATCATGATGTTTAGCATATGATTAGATGATGTTATTTGATTTAGTAGTATATCTGTTGCTTACTGCTGTTTAGCATGTGATAGGTGATGTTATCTACTATAGGATTATCTTATGCATTATCACTAGCATGTTAGATTTTCTTATGCTGTTATTGTTGCATGTTTTTAGTAGTGACGTCCCTATTACGACAGTACCGACGATTTGGTCGGTGGCTTGGGATGTTACGTGTTTGGGATGGCTAGGACCCACGATGGTCTTATGATGCTATTGACGGTTGGGAGGATCCGCGTACTTAGTTTGGTTGTTTAGTTCTATTATATTTCTGTTCACTGCAATGTTTATTTCAGTGTGTTCTTTGCTACTGTAGTTTAGATGGATAGATGGTTTTCTTTGTGTTTTTCTTGCACTCAAGTGTTCTTTCCTCGAGCCTTTATGGATTCGGTACTCCCTGGCGTGGAGGTTCTTTGCTCCTTTTTGGTTCTTTTTGCTTCTGGGAGTGTTTTTGTTTTCTTTGGGTGACATTTGTTCAGCATGGTGCGACACTTTAAAAAGTATCGCACGCCCATGCAAACTATGTCGTACGACACTGTAAAGTATCGCACGCCTTCTTGAAAAATGTCGTACGACACTGGAAGAGTGTCGCACGCCTTCTTGAGAAATGTCGTACGATTAAGAAAAGTGTCGCATGCCTTCTTAAGAAATGTCGTATGACACTGGAAGAGTGTTGCACGCGTTAAGGAGAAGTATTGCCCTCCCTTAGTAAAAAGTGTCGCACGATTTTTGTGAAAAACTTGCGTGTGCCATCAACGGGCACTTTTCTTCGTGATCTGATCTTTTTGAGAGTGGTTTTGGATACCCTTTTGGGTGTTCTTCGACCCTATGTTGTTGCATTTTGAATTCTGTCAGTTTCTCTTGAAATCGAGTTTTCGTGTTTCTGTTTTAGTCTCTTGGGGTTTAAAATATATTGTTTAAGTATAAGAAAGTTCTTATACTTAAGATATATTTTAATAAATGCAAAAAATCATTTCAGATAGGTTTCAGACCTCTCGGAGATAAGTTATGGATTCTAAGAAATTTTAGGGCTTAAAAAATTCAGACTTAGCCAATTTTCAGGGCTTCAGGATTTCTGGCTTAGCCAAATTTTGTGATTCTGCATTTTACCCCAGCTTGGTGTTTTGTTGATGAGTGGTTGTTTCTTGTGCCCTCATCAAGTGCATTGTTGTTGTTGGCTTTATTTGTGTGTGTTAGTTTGGTAGTGGCATTTGGAGATTCGTTGGTTGCCTGGATGGTGGTGAAGTCTTCCGTTGCAATTGTTGTGATCCCTGTATGATGTTGTCATGTGCATTCATACTTGTAAAAAAAGAAATTCTTGGCTTGTATTTCATTCTTGTTTCCAAGAATCTCTGGGTGGGGCATTACAAACTCATTGGCAATACCTTAGAATATTAAGGAGAGTCAATACTCATGGGAAAGTAGTACTGGTAAAGCTTATTGTCAAACTCATTGACAATACCTTAAAATACTAGGGAGAGAATACTTATAGGAAAGTAGTATTGGTAAAGCTATGTTTGTAGATTTTGGTTAAAATTTAATTTTAGGCTAAAGGTTTTCTCATTCTTTAATAACTAGCACTTGCACCCAAAGGAGCAAGGGGCACACCAATAGTGGTAAAGGGTGGATGTTTATATAAGATGGTTGTCTACATATGTTTTTGTTAAATATTTAATACAATATAAAAGGAATACAAAGAATAAAAATTAAAATCCAAGATAGAAATCACAATGTTTGGAAATAATCTATTGATTACATGGGTTAGTTTATAAATAATTTTAAGTCTAAAGAGTCTTTTAGATTGACTTCTTATTGGATGAGGGAGTGTGCCTATTGTGAGAATGAGAAAACCTTTAGTTGTTTTTGTGGAATTTTGGTTTATTGCTTGGTCAAACTTTGCATGTTCATGATTTTTAAAATAGTTTAAAAATCAAAATAGATCAGAAGACAATATTTTCCCCTTTTTAAATTAACTTAAATTAATGGTGGTCCGTGGATCTAGAAATTGCATAAAGTTCATACCTTTCAGTTTGGCATTTCTTTTAGTTTCATCAACTAGGTTCTTTAGGAAGTTTTTGCTTGATTTTGTGAAATGTTACAAATGTTCTAATTTTTTGTTAAAGATAACCAAGTTTTATCATGTTACAATTAATATAATTGTAATTCAAGTTGTCTAGAAAAAACATGCTACCAATAGTTTCTCAACAAAACACATATTTAATAACCAATTTCATTCAACATAAATGCAATATAATACACATATGATACAATGGAAATATGGTAAACACCAACATCAATAGCTGACATTGGATATATGCAAATATGCATCAATAAAAAAAGTGTATCAAATCGCAACAAGGGGGATCTTTTCACCATACATATTATACAACAACCTTATACATTATAGAAAGATGATATTGAACTGCCTAAATGTTGCCAATTTGAAAATTGATGAAGTAAATACACATAGAGTCATATATATTAAGGGAATGTATGAAACTTTATACCTCTCCATTGTATTGTGAGATTTGTTGCAATCGAGACTCTTCCTTTTCTCTAATAATGGTATATGGATTATTTTTCATTCTTGAATATCATTCAAAGGAGAATGGCATCTCTGTACAGAGGTTGTCTAGTGATTTAACTCTTGATATAGTTGTAAAAGTCAAATCTTGTCGTTCTATTGCACCAATATCAATTGTTGTTCTCTAAATCATCAATCCTTGGGATTTATGTATGGTGAGTGCCCATGACATGGATAGTGGTATGTTTCTATGATTTTGATGTAACCAGATCAAAAGTTCCTAGTCTAGGTCTCAATTCCCTAGAATCTCCAAGGGTTCCTCTAACCCTATATGGTTACTACTTGAACCTATTCCTAAGAGGATATCTCACACTTGTCCCCTTCTTCAAGATCTATTACACCAATTTGTTTTCCACTTCTTTTCTCCCTTAACTCACCTAGGATCCTAACTAGGCATTTCTTAATATCTTGCAAGGTAAGGCACAAATCCCAATGTAACTTCAAAAATCCATCAAAATGTATTCCTCAAGCTTGATATAAGATTGCCTAGCAATCTTGGGTGTTGGCTCACAAACTCACTTCTCCAAACTCTAAATTTCTCTTGTTAGGCCTAGTTGCCCTAAGAGCCCCCAATTAGGCCTCCTATCAAGGTTTACAAGCCATAACTCTTAAAACTTGAAAATAACCTTCCAAAATAACTATTGATCCAGACACCCTTTTTAGAAACCTTCAATATTATGTAGGCTTTAGAGTCTCAACTTTTTCGTACATGACCTTAGCAAAATTACCCTATTTTTAAGGGTTTTCTTACAGTACTGAAGATTTTGATTTCACAAGCCTATCAAATGAACTTTCTTGATCATCAAAATAGGCACAAGGCATCATCACACCTTGTTTTTCAACTCCATCACTTGGATTTTCATAAATGAATCCACACTCCTCTAGCCAAGGCTCTGCAACAACATGTAACTCCTAGCCGAGTACACCATTCTCGCCTAGGGCATGCTTGGAAATAGATTAAAAAAACTCGTGTGCACTCCAAAAATAATTTGTACGATATATACAGAGTGCTCTTCTTGATTCCAGAAGGCCATGGTGATTTGACCAGTGGAATTCAAGAAAGAGCCATTTTTCTAGTAACCACTCAAAATAGGATAGTGAACTATACAATGGCAAAACGAATCTAAAACACCTACCTAATCAACACTTCAGGTTGGCAACCCTAAGACACCTCATTCATTCACCTATCTATCTATTCCTAAAAACACCCTTGAGGCTTTATATTTAGCCCTTATTCATTGATGGTTTGATAGAACCATATAAAATACAAAATGTGTTAGGACCTTAACCTAGATCCTAGGTGCTCCTGCACCAAATTACCCAAGGTTATAAATGTTATAGGTAAACTGGTCACTATAATTATCAAATCAGACAACCACATATAGAGATTGTTTTGAGGGATTAAAACCTAATGTATACACAATATCTACCACCTCCCCAAGTGATCCATTTATGAGGCCTATTTGAATTCAAAGGTTTGTCATTAACATTGTTTGTTGGCCTTTACATAGCAAGACTTCTTTTGGAAGTCAATCGACATCAATATTGAGGTTTGGTTGTAGGTGTGTTTTTACTACAATACTAAGTGCAACAAGAAGATTGAGTAAATTAAAGCCTGACAAAAAAAATTCCAAAGTAAAGGTGCATTGACTAGACAAATACATTTTTTTGGGAAACACAGTTTTTTTTTTGTATGTTGGATTAGTAATTCCCAATCTTGTTTAGTCAATTATGCATTGCGCATGTTCTACAACATGTGAAAAACGTCTACTTGAATTTGAGTGTCACCTTGTTGATAAAATATGGTTGTCAATGTGATAACCATTGTGAATTTCTCCCAAAGGTAATTGGCATTTGAGTGTGATGCATAGATTGGTTTATCCATGACAAGGGGTAGTTTGTTAAGTTACCAAAAAGAATTATAGATGTACCTCCACAACACTTTTTTTTTGATGGGGGAAAGCTTCACACAATCTATTATCTATTTTTAAAAGTAGTTTTAGTCCTATGTGTAGACACCTAAATCCTTTAGAAAATAAAGTATTTTTATTTTCTGAAAAAATTCCTAATGACATCATCATTTATTATTTATTTATTTATTTAATTAATTAATTTATTTTTATGCCATTAAATCCCTTTATCTTAATTAAAAATATTTTATTAAGGAATCCCTCCCAAAAATGTTTAAATCTTATTTAAACATTATTTCCTTATTTATTAATTATTTAATTAATAAATTGACCAAAAAATCCAAAATAAATAAAAAATTTATTTTTTGCCCAAAACTTGGCCAATTTCCTTAAGACCACTAACCTCTTCCAAAATCTTCTAATCCTTCTTTAATTTTGATTAAAGGCTAATCCCATCATTTCCTACCCCTAATCCCAACTCAAAAATATTTAATTAAGATTAAATATTAATCCTCATGTTTATTAAAAAAGTTTTAATAAATATCTCCTCAACCTAAACCCTTGAAATAAATAAAACTTTATTTATTTCCTAAAAATCTAATTTATCCTCATCCTAAGAAGTTCTAGACTCTTCTAGAAAGTCTTCATCCTCATCCTAGGAAGTTCTAGACTATTCTAGAAAGTCTTTATCCTCATCCAAAGTCTAGACTCTTCTAGAAGATGTCTTTAAACCTAATCTTAATCCCCTCCTAACCTTGTCACATTCCCTAAACATGGGTTAAGACTTACTAACCCAAGCCAATGTTAACAAATATCTCCTCCTTCACCCACCCTCATTAAATGCCATCCACTTGCCTATCCCTAAGCTAATCCTAAACCATCCTAATCCATCCTCTAATCATTTGCACAATCCTAAGCAAGCTTAAAACCTTCCTAATCAAGCCCAAGTCGAAATTCCTCTCATTTCCCTCAAAATATCCCAACCATAAAACTTTATGAAGCCCACTAGGCCATAAATGACTCTTCCAAGCCCTTTCATTGCTCTTACAAGCCATTATGAGGGTCTTTATGAAGATTTTATCCCTTGAGCCTCCTTTGTTGACTCATTCTTCCCCTTTCCTCCATCCTCTCACCTTGTGACATGTGTCACTCCTTGATTGGTTGTAAGGAAGCACAATCCATGTGCTCTCCTCTCATGCAATCTGAGCCTTCCATAAGCTTTTTCCCATCCTTGCATCCTAGCCCTTGATCCCTCAAGCCCTTTGCCTATTTAAGGAATCCTCTCCCAAGCCATTTTAACACAATCCATGAAGTAAAGTCATAATTCCATTTTAAGAAGCCATTTTACATCAAAACCGTACACTCACACCCAAATTCCAACTCCATTTGAAGCCCTTTTTGAAGCATAAGCTTGAGCATACATCCTATCTATTTAGACAAAGCCACTCAACAAGAGAGCTTCTCATTGAGAGAGCCCATTAATGGCTCATATTCTCAATTGAGAGCTCATCTTAGTCTATCTTGAAGTTTATGAATTTTGTTTAGTTTGTAGAAGCTTTATTTAAATTTGGTTTCTATTAGCATACTAACATTGCTCATATACACTATGAAGCAGAATTTATTATTTCACATCTCTCATTTCTTCCTAAAAGACTAATAGAGATTGTCCACAGAGTGGGTACATTTCTCTTATTGGTATTCTAAGGGTAGCATGTATGGTTGAGCCATGTAAGTTAAATGTTACAATTCCTATAGGAGCAATAGTAAGGGGTGGGTTATTATTTTTAGATTCTAAAACACAAAGTGCATGTTTGAATCAATGTATCAAGTATGATTTCCCTATTCTTGTTGTTCCTTGTATGATCATGTGGAGGGTTTTATTGGAGGAGATATCATTATAATTATCTTTAATAGTTGCAAGTGCTAGTTCTTATTTGGGAGATAATGGATATAGTGGAGCATGCTCTTGTAATATTGAGAGTTCATCTACCTTAGATGTCTTGTTTGTACTTATGAAATACTTTGTAGTACTGTGAAAATGGGGAGGTATAAAAAATTCATCCCATTTGTTTATATTATCAAAGTCACGTTCATCTACCTTAGATGTCTTGTTTGTACTTATGAAATACTTTGTAGTACTGTGAAAATGGGGAGGTATAAAAAATTCATCCCATTTGTTTATATTATCAAAGTCACGTTGACCAAGCATTTCAAGGGTATTCAAGTTCTCACCACCAGCAAGCCCCATTTGTTATAGAAACTCCTATTCATTCAATTCATTTGTATGTCTCACATCCACTTCATTTGTATCATCTAAATCCTCTTCATGGTCAACGGGTATATCTATTAGGCTGTCCACATGCCTAACATGGTAGTTATTTAATTTCATTTATTTCCAATTTGCAACAATGTCATCTTTAGTGAGACCAATATCTATAGAGATGCTATGATAATGCTTGTATTAAAGAATCTCCTCCAAAAAAATTTCTCAAATTGTTTAGATTTCTTGTTAGGGATACAATAAAAATGAGAGAAAATATTGACAATCACCTTATGTTTCCTAGATTTCCACTTGCACCCTTTGCGAGTGGCCAAGAATGAAAATCATTTAGGAGTTTCAATTAATGGCATTAGTTCCATCTCAGTGTGTCATTGTACATAGGAGTATAGATAACTCACTAGTAATGTATTATCACCTGCATTTTTGTTAATCTAATGGAAAAATTTATGTCTAACATTTAGTGTTATAAAAGAGTGACTACAAACAACAAGTGGTAATTTTTGTAGCATATGGCATGTCTCCTGTGCACCAATACAATGATCTATAGTAATATGAGACATAAATTTATGATATGTTGATAGTGTGTGGTCTTCACCTGCTTTTTGTTTGCATATGCTTGTTAGCATATTGATACAACTCTTTGATTTCATTTCTTCCTCTGATGCATATTTTGCTATATATTTAAGGACAAGCATTTTTTATACAATTGGTTGGAGATCCATATTGGCTCAACATATTGAAATCATATTTGGGTTGCATATATTCAACCTATCATTAAAACAAGTTGAAACATACATTTTTTTCAAACTCATCACAAACCAAGGATGAGCTAGCACTTTCAGACCAAGGAGCTTTGTAGAAACACTCTAAAATGGTACATCATTTGTGTAAGCATGTTCCTTCAGTACATTGTGTGTTTCATTGGATATGATTGATTAATTCCTCATATTTGGCACATATATCTCTAGAGAAGATAGAAGTTGTTTCCAACATGAAAGGGTCTTCTTGGAAAGATCAATGTCGTGTGTTGTTTCTACAAGATGGAGTGTAGGGATTCCATGCAATCACATATTTCCCAAAGAATGACCTTGCTTGTTCTACTTTCTCATGATACTACCAATCGAGTTTGTCCATGCCAAGTGCACTAGGAATCTAAATGAATCCATGTATATGTTGACAATTGGCTAATGGAAATATGTAATTATTTTCATTTATGGTAACACATGATGTACATGCTTACAAGAAACCTCAGAAATAAAAATACTTAACTTTTGGTAATCAGAAAATTGTTTAAGTATGGAATTTGGTATATAACAGTGTATTGTTTTGTTTATAACTTGTTGCTGATGTCATGTTATGACTAGTGAATTTAGATGGAGATGGTATACATGTTTATGATGACGTGTATAACCTTGGAAGTTAGTATGGATTGTATGGAACAGAGATATTTGTGTTTTGATGAAATAGAACAATAGAATTGAAGGAAAGAATTATTTTTT
Source organism: Cupressus sempervirens (assembly GCA_028749045.1). Lineage (NCBI taxonomy): Eukaryota > Viridiplantae > Streptophyta > Pinopsida > Cupressales > Cupressaceae > Cupressus > Cupressus sempervirens. The sequence continues at coordinate 541,671,203 of CM053789.1, forward strand.
TAATAAAATAATTACTTGTCCAATTAGGCCCAACATCCTAGATGTTTAATCTAAGTTGAAAAGTGTATTTTGGTCTTAGCCAAACTAGCAGCAATTTGTGTAAAGGCATGGTATTTATGCAAAGGACATCTTGCAGATTCAAGTGTATAATCATGCTATCTTGAAGAAGTTATGTTGAGAAAATGTATGCGAACTTTTGTGAAAGTGATATATGCAAATTTTGGAAGCTATTTTGAGATCCAAGATTGAATTGAGAAAGTTTCTATATTCCAAAAGTCTAATTACTTGTTTAGGCAATGAGCTCTTCTTGTAATTGGAAGTGCATGTTTGGGCAATGGGCTCATCTTGCATCTACTGTACTACAACTCCTAACAGGATTGGAATCTCCTAACATGGATTCAAAGTCTTCTAACAAGGACTCCTTATACTAAATTTTCTCATTGACTCCTAATAGGGTCCATCCTCTAACAAGGAACTTATATATCAATATATTATCTAGTGGGTATCATCCCCACTGGGCTTTTCCCTTGGCCAGGCTTTCCCTAGTTAACAAAATATGGTGTTATGAATTATCTTTGTGCATGGTTACTATTACTACTCAGCATTACTTTATTACTTGGTCATGTATGGTTCAAAATAAGTAATAATGTTCAATTGGTGATTAAAGTTTGTAGATTCCTAGTTTGCCCCCCCACCTAGTAATCCCTATTTCTGACAGTATATGTTGGGTGATCCTCAATGTTTCCATTCATATCTATACTAGTAATCTATTATGTGAAAGAGTTTTTCTTTTACTTCTTGTTGGAATATTGTGAACCTTTGATTCAAGAATAGGCAAGTGGTATGTGGATTATTAATAATGTTCTTTGTCTATTCTTTTTTGGTTCGAAGGATAAATGGAAGGCCATTTGGAAAGAGTTATAATTCAGGCAATTTAGTATCTGCGGTACTAAACATGAAGAAAAGAGTAGGGGTTCCTAACTGGTTGATCATATTTTAAAGTTCATTGTGATGTTTACTCCAATATGCATGAGTTCCCCTCAAGGAAGATCCAAAGTGCATCAATTCTCTAGCCAATTGAGTGTTAGGAAATTGTTGTATCTGTAAGCGAAGGTTTTCAATGGTGGTTGGGATGCAATCATCTAGATTTTTCTTGACAAACACATAAGAGAGTCCCTAAATTCAATGTCTCATCATTAGATTCAATACGAAATAGCAAAGCCTTGGGTGGCTCCTAAATCTACTACCATGGTATCTCATTAAGTGCAATACATATGAAGAAAAGAGTAGGGGTTCCTAACTGGTTGATCATATTTGAAAGTTCAGTATCATGTTTACTCCAATATGCATGAGTTCCCCTCAAGGAAGATCCAAAGTCCATCAATTCTTTAGCCAATTAAGTGTTAGGTAGTTGTTGTATATGTAAGAAAAGGTTTTCAATGGTGGTTGGGATGCAATCATCTAGATTTTTCTTGACAAACACATAAGAGAGTCCCTAACTTTGATGTCTCATCATTAAATTCAATACAAAATAGTAAAACCTTGGGTGGCTCCTAAATCTACTATCATGGTATCTCATTAAGTGCAATACATATTCATGCATCTTAACTTGTAGACAGTGAGGCTCCATTGGTAATGCAATACCACTTGGGAAGAGTGGGATAAAAGCCATATCTAGAAGTGCCTTAGTATTGTATTCATTTATTGAAGAAGGATCAAGCACTAGCTAATGACTAAGGGAGTTATTTGCATATGCAATTTGCAATATCTCTTTGATGATATCTATCTCACATTGTCTATTTAGTAAGTCAGCGATAAATAATGATGATAATGTTATGTCATTTTTATTTTCATCCCTACCACATATACATTCAAATTTAGTTGAGAGTGCATGTTCATTGTCTACGTCAATAGTATGAAGCATGCTTAAAATATCGATACTTGTATTTAGGAGTTGTTGTAGACATTCAATGTTTATTAGAACATCCTTACAGTAAGGGTTATATTTCATCTTATACTTTATTGCAGCCCAAACATGGCCCCTACTTACATAGCAATCATAGTAAGTTCCATGGGTGTGGAGTCTTCGAACTATTAAGACACCTAAAGCTGTAATTTTGTGTGGAAGGTATTTTGCTATTGATTTAATGTCTCATGGAAAGCTAATTGTGTGGCCACAATAGTTGTATTGTCCACCATGAGCATGAGTTACTTGCATTATTGGATTTACTAGTGTTATGAATATCTCTTCAACTTGGGTAGATTTTTTAATTCATCTAGTTATTTTCCTGGGTCAATATTATTAGACATTGTGAATAGATGTCTCTCATTTTCATAAGAATGTCTAATGAAAATTGGGGCACAAGTTGTTGAAGAGGCATACATGCCAAGGTAACATTCATTACATACCTTGCATGTTTTCATGTTTGACAATGCATCTATCTTAGTGTGGAATTTCTTAGAAGCTATTGCAAAGTTTGTATCCCTTTGGGGTATGAGATGGATTGAATGAATAGTTGGTATCTCAATATTCATTTCTATATCCATGACACAAATTTTTATTTTTATTTTGTATTGTATATGATGATGAATACTGATTTCTTCTTTGTGGTGAGCATAATACTCATGATCTATTTTATGATGTTGATTTCTTTTATTTTCATTGCTGAGAGAGATGTTTGACAATTTTGAGGGGAGGAGTTCAATATCTACAAAAAAACATTACACTATTCATGGTCAATCTTATATTGAAAATACTTCATGCAAAAAGATGAGAATAATATCAATGTCAAAACAAAAAAGTAATAACTTATTGAAAAATGTAGTATAAAGAGTGAGCATTGCAAGGTAGTAGAAACATCATTTCTAGATTCAATCACCAAGTTTTTAATTCACTAAAAATATACCATAAAGAACTAAGTTGTTGCTAAAGATCCTCATTAACTAAGTGCAATCATAAAAAATTAAATTTAACAAATATATAGTATTTTTAATATGTGTGTAACTAAATACAATCATAAACATTTAAATTAAATCACCAATTTTTTAATTTGCTAAAGATATACCATAAAGAACTAAGTTGTTGCTAAAGATCCTCACTGGACTTATTATTATTATTATAGGTAGTTGGCCGAAGCCTTGATTATTTTTTAGTTATTTATCATTATTTTTTGAATTACTTAATTATTATTATGTGTTAAGATGAGTGGAATTGAGCCGAAGACCTTCAAGATAAGAGGCTCACAATTTACCATTGTGTTGTAGGCTCTTGCCTAAGATCCTCAATGGACTTAACTAAATGCAACCATAAACAAAAAAATTGTACCAAATATATAATATTTTTTTAATATGCATGTACATAGCATTGACATTGGAAGTACAATTATGTACTCGTATTATTAGAGCATAAGTTAATTAAATCATATTGATTTAATTATTAAGTCATATATTAACTCTATTTCACTCAAACTAAACTTTAGGCATATAATAATTAATTCTTTTCTTAATTATTATAATGTAACCTAGGTTTTACCTTTTAGGGTTTTGGATATCCTTTTATAAGGATTGATCTCTTTGTAATTTATTCTTTCACTTTTGATAATAGCAATTTCTCTTTTTGCTCATCAAGAATTTCTCATCAATGGATTTGGCAATTTCAGCCTCCATAGATTTTGCTTCTCTCTTTCTGTGATAGGTGTTTGCATGTAGGTGATTCTTGGAAGTTGTTGGGTTGATCTTTCATTAACTTCAACACAATACAGGTATATTTAAGTACTCTTTCTTTTGATACCATCAATTTTCTTGAGCAAGGAAGAATTTCCTCTAAATGCAATCGTAAACATTTAAATTCACCAAATATATAGTATTTTAATATGCTTGTACAAAGCATCAATGTTGGAAATACAATTATGTTCTTGTAGTATTAGAGAAGAAATAGATGTATATTTAATCACTCATTTTTTCCATATCATGAATTTTCTTGAGCAAGGAAACATTTTTTTCATCAAGATTCAGTGTGTCAACTTTGGTGGTCGTCAACTTCAAGAAACCTTAAGCAGCACTTGAATCATATACAACAAAGATAGTAAAGAGGAATTATTTCAAACATCTTTGTTTGATTATTGTCTATGCATCAATTTATCTACTTCTTGATTGAATTTGAGCATGTATAATTCATGTGTAGATATACCCAAAAGGTAGGTGGTGGGTTTATCAAAAGCAACAACCCAGAGTGTGCATGTATGATCTGCTAGCTTTAGCTGAAATATGTACCTATAAATACAATCTACAAATGTGTATTTGCACTTTGCACAAGTCCATGTTTCATCAACATTTTTAACAACCTTTTTTTTACATTGTTTGTCATTCGAGCGAAGGGGGAAAGATGGATAGTAAACTAAATTTCTTTTTATGAACTAAATTATTGCCTTTACAATGTAGTGAAAAGGTTGGGAGACATTCATAGTTTGTTCCTTAATTTCAGCAATTGTTTTCCTTAGTATTTGTAAGGGCACATCTATAGCTTGTGTTGATGATGATAAAATATCCTTCTCATTATGATCAAACCATAACCTTAGTTTTGTTGCCTCCTCTATGTCTGGGTTTATGAAGAGTTGAGTACTAGCCAAAGTTCTTATGACCTTTTCATTGTATTTGATATCTTTTCTAGTTTTAATTACAAGAACAACAACATCACGCAAATGGTACATTTCTTAGATTTGTGTTCCCTCTTTCTGAGTGGATGGTCGCCATAAAGTTACATTTATAGTAGATGAAGAAATATCCATCAATTTGACACTCCTTCTAAGAACTTCTATCTGATCAAACCTCCTTATTGTGGTACATCTAGATCCACACAAGCAATTGTGCCAATAACATCAACAAGGCAGTCATTTTCCATGCATGTAATTTCATCAAGAGGGGTGAAAGAAAATTGATGTTTTGTAATTGATAGGTCATCATCTAAGAGAGGAACCCTTGAATTATCTTCCAAACAAATTTCAAGCTAGCTATTAAGTTTATTGTAGAGCATATTCATTGTCTTGATAGTGCTACTTACTATTGTATATATAAATTCTACTTGAAAGTAATGAAGATATAAAATTTTGTTGAAGCAAGTGATACATACCTCAATTTTCTCACAATATATAATATCAAAGGAGACGACTTTTCATTCTCCATTTTGGGTCTTGAATCAATGAATCTCATTTTTCATTGTAACATGCCCCCTTATAAGCTACCTTGTTTGGTATGGATTCAATTTTCTAATTGGAGTAATAGTAGGGTTGATTTCTTTATTCTTTAAAGATGATGATATCCCAAGCATCACTCTTTGGGAAGGTAGTTGTGAAACATCATCTTTTTTTAGCACATTTGTCAATGGAGAACCTAAGTTTTTTGCATGCAACTCTGGGCCTTGTTCCTTGCATACATAGATGGGTTCACCAATAATATCATGATGCAAGCAAGTGATGTCTATTTCATAAAAAACAATCCACCTGTAAGAGCATATTTAGATCGAGTATTATATATCGTAACATTTAAAAAAGAAGTTGGATTAAAAATTGAATTTTTTTTAGAAGTAGACATTATCGAATAAGTTTATAGAAGAACCTACCTAGATTTACAAATAGTAGGGTAATGATACCCTTTAAGTAACACTATGGTCACTTTTATGATTTCTTTTGAGCTCATGTAATCATTATAATTCTTTGAAATTGTTTCATTTTGTTTGGAAACTCCATCAGAGAGGTCAATTCTATCTCGAGGTAACGTTCTATGGTCTGACCCCACCTCAACAATGTCTACAACTTGAAGGTGTGGTTGAAATTGTAAGCTCCTATCATTATTAATTGTAATTGCAGATTCAATCAAGGGAGTCATTATAAGTGGAAGGAGATAATTTATATCTATAAATGAGATATTACATGCATTAAAATTTTCTTCTTGCGAATGTATGATATTAGTTTTTATCATACAGATTAAATACTATACATCATACTATGTTTATTATTGTGTTCATATATGCACACTACATATACATCTTTATATCTAATTACAAATGCCAAATCTGTTCTTGGTGAGTCAATGAGATTGTAGATCTAGAGAGCCACAAACAATAATATTGTGCGAGGAATACCTAATTGTGCATTTTTTTAAAGGACTTAATAGTATTTATTTTTCTTTGGAAGGCACTTGTGCATGCAACAAAACATATGACATTAATCAACCAAGTGTGAAATAAATTTTAAGGCTTAACATCTCTTATCAGACAAATTTCATGTTTGGAACACATTGTGGAACCAAAATAGGGTAACAAAAATCAAGATAATCTTCAAGATAATGAAAATAATGGTATTAACAAAATAGAACACGTTGTGGAACCCAAACATGGTGGTTAGTATCAAGAAAAATTTCAAGATAATGAAAATAATGGCATTGAAAAAAATTAAATTAAATTGTGCTAAAAAATATGAAGTAAAGACAATCAAAGGATTCAATGGTAATGAAAATGCAAACAAAAATATTTTACACCATCAATAAAGCTATAAAATAGGAAGCAAAATGAGTTAAAACACAAAATTTATGGTTCATTGAATGGTTCCATAGCTTAAACATAGCTTGTAACAATGAGCGAAAATACAAATTATATAATATATGATGTTTCTAAAATTTAAGTTTTTTCTTCATTTTTAATATTTCCAAATTTTAATTAGTTAATGTAGAATCAATAATTTTTTAATATTAAATTCCAAAAAAAAAAATTATGTTTAAAAAAATCATATTTTAAAATATCAATATAGTATTACAACTATATTTTCTAAGATATCCTACATTCAATTCTCAAGTCATGTTTTTAAAGTAATGTGAAGATACTAATAAACTATTACTAGTAGTTGTACATTTTTGTACATATAACAATGAGCCGATAGCTGATAAGATTTCTCTAACTCTTACCCCTTAATAAACCCTAACACTATTTGTTAAAAAATTAATTAGTTTAGCTTTATCTCTTTCCTCACACAAATATTTTATTCAAATTGTGAAATATTTATGTATTTAGCATTCTAAAAATGCCTTGATATTTTAACATTTATAATCAAATTTTATTTTTCTTTTTTGAATTTCACATGCAAATCATTTACAATTTATAATTTTTTTTTTTGAATTAATCAATAATAAATATAAGAATAAATCTAAAACTAAAATCATAGAATTTTATTAATGATAATAATATTATAAAATTAATAATTTGAAAATACCTTGCTCTGCACAAAAGATGAATATGATGAAAAACCCAAAGAAAACATTAAATACAAATGTGCCTAAATGCAAGCCTCCCTCAACTCGCAATGCAAATCAACATCAAACAATGGGGGGCAACACTCTCCAAGTTAAAAATCAATTTGAAGTACTCACCACAATCCAGGAAGAACAACGAATTTGTAAACAACTAGAAAAGTCGAAAGGTTTTGAAACCCTAATTAGGCTTCATGCAGAATGAAACATAGTCATTTTTAGAAATCAAAATAGCAATAATGAAAATGGATGGAAGATCATTCAAAATAAAAAGAAGCGTAGACAAGAGAACAAAAAATAGATAACAAAACCATATACTAAAAACGAAGGTCTGGATCAATGATAGAAAAATCAAGAGTTTTTTTCAAAAAAATCAAATATGCCAACAGAGAAAATAAAAAGTCTTCACCGATGCAAAGTGTAGTGCCTAGAAAATGTGTTAAATGCATAACATACTATGAGAAAATCACAAAACTCAATCAACATACATTAGCAACCACTAGTCTACCATGAAAGCCAAACAAATCAAAAGAAGCAAACACAAAGTTAGAAACCCCCTCTTTTGTTTGTAGCTCCCATGTCCTTCTTTCTTCTCCAAATGATGTAGCTCCAATTTTCTTATAGTGCAGACAATATTGAAGCACAGTCTAAAATAGGGATAATGCCATGAGAATACTAGAAGTGTGATTTTAGTGTAAGAATGGAAAATGCAAAGAAACTAGGGACTCAAAGACTCAAGAATTAGGACTTCAAGGATCTAAGACTTCAAGGACCTAAGGACTTCCAAGATAAAAAATGAGAGAAACAGTGTCCATTTTATAATTGGCATGGCGGATGAGAGCATTTGATTTGTCACCAATAGATATGTGATGTGGCAAGAGATTCCTTTGAGAATCCATGATGCATATGACAAAATATACCAATTGTAAGATTCTATGATGCATGGAAGTCAAACTTGGCTAAATGTGGAAGAGAATCTATGATGCATCATAAGACACCTCAACCCACTTAAAGCCAAGAATCTATGACAAATGAACCAAATAGGGACATGCGTAAGAGAATAAGAATATATGATTATGACACATCTTATCCAAATGTCAAAGGAGAATCCACGAGGTGTCATATCCAAGTGTCATGATGATGTAATATTTTATGGAATATTCGATTTAAAAATCCTTTTATTCCACAAAATAAGAATTAGTAGAAAATGGAATTAATGATGGAAAATAGAACTTAGGAAATTAAGAATTTCCATGGTTTGAGGATAATGAGTCAATCAATTAATAAAATTAATTAATTGAGAAGGTTAGTAATTAGGAAGAATAATTAGAAAGAATAATAGGATTAAATTATGGGTTATTTAATCCTATAGAGAAAATTAGTAAATGATTGCCCAAATTAATTAAATAAATGCCTCCATATCCTTTGATGAAAATGTGATGATGATATAGATCAAATGAGATGATGACAAGTAGACCAAATCCATGTTCACATTGATTGATTAAAGTTGATAACATGCCAAGGACACATGATATGAATTGATTGATATGTAACATTTAACTGACATTGCAAATGCTATAGGATCAAGGTTCATTGATAAGGTTGATAATAACATCAACAAACACTATCAATATTATTAAAATGGTTAATGATGCCATGATCTAACATTGAAAGCCTTGACAACGTCAAAGATCAGATGATATGAATGATAGTTTGACCTAGCACTGAGAGCCGCAACAATACTAAAGTCAGATTGATAGGTTGATAGGTTTCCAAGGCACTGAAAGCCACAACAATACTAAGGTCAGATTGATAGGTTGATAGGTTTCCAAGGTACTGAAAGCCACAACAATACCTAGGATCAAATAAATGATGATTGATTTGGATGTTTGATATGCTTTGGATTAATTAGGACTGATTTTGAGTGATTCTGAGTTGATTTGGGGTGATTTTGAGTTGATATGAAATGGTTTTGAAATGATATGAAATTGATGTGAAGAAGGATACAAACGATAAAGTATGATCAATTTGGCCAAAAGATAAAAGTTAGTAGAATGAGAAAATGGGACAAATTAGTATGAATAAGTGATGAAACTATAGATGTGAACCATTTTTTAGCATCTACATTTTGCCCTTTTTGATACAATATGATTTAGAGAGTTGTGTCAAAGAATAACTAGTGAGAAAGCCAGAACATGCCCCAATAGGAATGATATATATAGGTACCCCCTTGAGAAATTGAATAAGATAAGCATATGATAAGTCAATTTTTCTACAATGAGAAGACAAAACCATAGCAATTGACAGCTCACAAATCAGAGCTAAGATGTGAAAGTTATGAGGTCAAGAGTGCAAAATAGGGTCAATCGAAAGCCTGATATTAATTGCATGGATTAACACTCAAGAATGAAAAAAAATTATTAAAATGATAGTTTATTTTTTCCACAATGGAGATACAAATCTGACACAATTGACAAATTGCAAATCTGAGTTAAAACGCAAAAGTTATGGGCTCTGGAGTGCAACATAAGGGCTCCGAGAGCAGTTCTGGGGATCCTACGTCCCCAAGTGCACCCAAAACTCAACAAAGTGAATCAATGACATAGTTGGTAAGCCCAAGTGCATCCATGATGCACTTGGGAAGCCCAAGTAGACTCAACAGTTGCAAAATGTGCCTGAGAAGGCTCCGGGGGCCAAAATCAACATGATGGGGGGCAACTAGGAGCCCAATAGTACTTTTAAGGATTACCACTCCATACAGAGACCTAATAATGAAAATTATATCTCATTATGTTCACAAGAAATATATTATTCCAACGCAACTGACGGTTCATAAATCAGAGATGAAATGCAAAAGTTATGGCCTCCAGAGTGCAACATAGGGGTTTTGGGAGTAGTTATGGATACCCTAGGTCCCCAAGTGCGCTTAAAACTCCACCAAGTGTGTCAATGATGTAGTAGGTATGACCAAGTGCATCAATGACATAGTTGGGAAGTCCAAATACACTTTGAAAGTGTAGATTGTGCCCTAGAAGGCTCTGGGGGCCAAAAACAACCCGATTGGACTCGGAATGCCCCAAAACTTCGCATGCATGCCCAAAATGATGGAAAGATGTCATAACATAAGTGAAATCATAAAAAATGGTCATATTTGGTCAAAGATGATGATAAAAATGTTAGACTAAGGTTGAACCAGGTGGAAAGCCATATAAAGTTAATTGACAGTGCAGGATGATGCATGAATGCATGAATGCATGAATGCAAGATGAAGATGATTTGGTGAATAAGAAGACATGATCATGGAGGTGGATGAGGAGACGAATGATAGAAGACATGATAATGGTGGTGAATGATGGATTTGGTGAATCAGAAGACATGATCATGGTGGTGGATGAGGAGATGAATGATAGAAGATCGAGGAGATGAGATGAGGAATTGTTAGTATGACGGGAAGACTTTTGCTTTTAGAAAGTGCACTATATGTCAAATGGAGCTTTATTTCAATATGGAAAATGGAATGCAATGCATCATGGCATAAAGGGCCAAAGTGCCAATGCAAGCCTTTTGCATAAAAAAGCATGACATAGACAGAGAATGACCTTGTCCTTCCTGAGGCATATGTACATGCCCCAGACTCTCAAAGGTACATTGTAATAGACATAAATAGAAAAAGATGACCATGAACCATCCCGACCACTCTCATAGATCAAATTTATATCATCGAGTGGCATAGGAACATGATCAAAAATAAAAATAAAAAAAATCACTCACTAAACAGCGTGAGCCAACAACCATTCTTGTCCATTATTACTTGCTTTTTAGTGTTTTAGGTGTGTAGGTAGTGTTTGACAGGTTCATAAAGTGATAGTCTATTTGTGGATTAAGTTAAGAGGGTCATAGTGATATGTTGGATTGATTGTTGATTCACGTTTTTTAGATATTGTGACTGGCATTGAAGTGTAGTGCTTTGAGTTTCAGTATGCAAAGTGCAAATGTTTACGCAAAAGGGATAGTTATCCACAATGAATATGTACAAGATTTATTGCAAATTTTTGATGGGTTTTGTGATTTTTAGTGTTTTGGAGATTTTTTCTTTTGTGCTTTTTTCAAGACATTATGTGATTTTTATAGATTTTTTCAAGACATTATGTGGTTTTTAGGGATTTTTTTAGGACTTTTATGATATTTAGTGCTTTTTTCAGGACATTTATGATTTTTAGTGCTTTTTTCAAGACATTTTATGATTTTTAGGATTTTTCAGGATCATATAAGCATCTACAAGTGTTAGCTCCAATCCATTATGCGATAGGTCCAATGGATAAAAGTTCTTAGGGATATGTGCCAAGTTCAAATTCAAACTCGTACATTGTGTAGGTAATATGCCCCCAGACAAGACACAAACTATGTACAACAACCAAATGATAGAGTGTTTCCATATTGGTGATACTTTAAGTAGGATAAAAATGGACATTAACTAGTTGATGAGACATGATAAGGGACCAAGGATGTCTTGCAATATGAAGGATATGATCAAGGAATGATAGAGGGGGAAAAACTAGATAGAATCTCGATAGATGGAGGAGCAAAAACTAATTAAACATGGTGCTTGTTTGCCAGGTTTTCACCATGGTACTTGCCCAAAGTGCCTATTTGCCAGGTTCTCACTTTTGGACAAGATTTTTCTCTTGACTCAAACTTTTGTGCCAAGATGCCTATTTGCCAATTTTTCATCAAGGCATCCATTTTTTCATGACTTTTTTCACTTTTTCTTTTTTCTTTTTTCAAGACTTTTTGCTATTTTTTTGATATTTTTTCATGACTCTTTTCAAATTTTTTGGTATTTTTTTAGCACTTTTAGATGGAATCAAGTGTAGTACTTGTGAAGATGCATGTTGTTGATGGACATGGGCAATGGTTCACCCTCTGGAGTTGTGAGCTTATATACTCTAGATTCAAAAGATGCAGTAACTACATAAGGTCCTTCCCAATTTGGCTCAAATTTGCCTTTTTTTTCTCTATGCTGTTGTGTCTTGTAGTTCATCTTTAGGACCAAATCACTGACCTCAAAATGACAACCTCAGACTTTCTTGTTATAGCTGTGTTTGAGTCAATTTTTGTATGCTTGCAAATGTGTCAAGGAAGCTCGTCTCCATTCACCAAGCATTTCCAGCTCATGGAGTCTAGATATTCAGTAGTTTTCATCATCAACAACATCTTGTAGGGATACTCTTAATGATGGAATTTCAACTTCAATGGGAAGTATGGCCTCAGTGCCATAGACAAGAGACTATGGTGTTTCTCTAGTAGGAGCACATACACTTGTTCGATATGCCCAAAGAGCTAGATTTAGTTGGAGGTACCAGTCTCGGCCTGAATCATTGATAGTCTTTTGGAGAATCTTAACAATGGTCTTGTTAGATGCTTCTGGTTGGCCATTGCCCTGTGGATAGTAAATACTAGAATATCCATGGTATATGTTGTACTTCTCGCAAAGCTTGTCTAAATCTTTATTTTGAAATGGAGTACCATGGTTTGTAATAATAGCCAAGGGGACTCCATACTGACATATGATGTAGTTTAGAATAAACATTGAGATCTGCTTGCCAGTGGTGAAGGTCAAAGGGATATCTTCAACCCACTTAGTAAAATATTATGTTGTTGTGATAATGAACTTATGACCATCAGAGGATGGAGGAGAAATAGCTCCAATAAGATCAAATGCCCATTGTGAAAAGGGCCATGGTGATATGACTGACTACAATTCTTGTGCTGGTGCATGGATTAGATTGCTATGTATCTGACACTTATGACATGTTTTGGCAAAGTCATGGGCATCCTGTTCCATGGTAGGCCAATAGTACCTAGCTCTGATAAGTTTCTTGGCTAGACTCAGACCATTGAAATGGTTCCACATATACCTTCATGAACCACATGCAAGGCGGTTTCAACTTCTTGTGAGTCAAGGCATTTGAGAAGGTTTTGGTCAAAAGATCTCTTGTAAAGGGTGTCACTGATGATGACATATCTAGCGGCTTGATGGATAAAGGTTCGACAGTCATTTTTGGATAAGTTGGGTGCTAGGATTTGGGCATGTAGGTAATCATAAATGTCTTGATACCAAGGAGAATTGGGACCAACAAGTTCACACACAAACTCAGATTGAGGGAGCTCGAATGTTGAAATCAAAAGTTGCTCAACAAGGAATTCACAATGTTCCACATTTTGAGGCATATCAATCATAGAAGCGATGGTAGCCATAGCATCATCTTGCTTGTTCTGTATTCTTGGTAGCTGATCAAAAGAGATAGTAACAAATTTAGACTTAAGGAAGTCTACCATCTACTTGTAGGGCATTAGTTTATCATCTTTGGTCTCATAGTCATCATTGACTTGGTGGATGACCAACTGGGAATCCCCAAAGACTTGTAAATGTTGAATGTTCCATTGGATGGCTATCTTGAGCCTTGTGATTAGTGCCTCATATTTTTCTATGTTGTTTGTATAGTGGAATGCAATCCTGTATGACTTGGGGATTATGTCTCCTTGAGGAGTGATAAACATGATGCCAACTCCTGAACATTTTGTGTATGTGATCCATCAAATAAAAGCTTCCATTCATTAGCTACATCCATGTGAAATATGGCTTCATATGGAAAGTCTATCAACATGGGATGATCATCTGACATAGGGGCTTCTGCTAATTGATTTTCTATCACTTGCCCTTTGATTGCATTTCTATCTACATATTCTATGTCAAATTCACTAAGGACCATGACCCATTTGGCTAAGCGTCCTATGAGAGTAGCTCTGCTAAGGAGGTATTTTAGTGGGTCGATCTTAGAGATGAGCATTATTTTCTAATGGAGCATGTAATGTCTAAGCTTTTGGGATGCAAAGACAATAGCAAGGCATGCTCGTTCAATTAGTGAATAATTTAGCTCATAGCCCACAAGTGTTCTACTGATGTAATATATGGCTCACTGTCTTCCTTGTTCATCTTTTTGTGCTAAGAGAGCCCCTAATGCTATATCTATAGCACATATATATAAGATGAATGGTTTGCCTAGAATAGGAGCCATTAAAACTGGGGGATGTAGAAGATAATCCTTGAGTTGTTGGAAAGATTCTTGGCACTGCTTATTCCATTGAAAGGATACTCCTTTGTGAAAGAGGTTTTGAAAGGAGTGACATTTATCTGCCAGTTGTGCAATGAATCTATGGATATACTACAATCTTCCCTGTAGTCCTCTTAGGGTTTTTAGATTTTTTAGAGGAGGCATGTCAAGTATTGCTTTTACTTTCTTAAGATCCACTTCAATGCCTCGTTGAGAAACAATGTAGCCTAGGAGCTTTCCAGAGACAACTCCAAATACACATTTTTTTGAATTTAGATGAAGCTTATAGCTTTCCATTCTAGTGAATATCTAATCTAGGGTGCCCAAATGATCTTTCCTTTTATAGGATTTGCAAAGTAAATCATCAACATAGTCTTCCATGAGGATGTGCATGAAATCATGGAAGATGGTTATCATCGCTCTTTGATATTTTGCCCCAGCATTTTAAAGACCAAATGGCATGACATTCCAAAAATATGTTCCCAAAGGGCATGTAAAAGCTATCTTGTGTTGATCTTCAGGGGCTATTCTTATCTGATTATAGCTGAAAAAGCCATCCATTAGTGATAACATCTCATACCTAGCTATTATGTCCACAATGATATCTATGTTCTGTAAAGGAAAATCATCCTTGTGACATGCCTTGTTAAGATCATGAAAGTCAGTGCATATCCGGATGCCCCTAGAGTATTTGCTTACTAGTACTACATTAGATATCCACTCTACATAATCAATGGGTCTTATGAAGTTGGCATCCAATAGTTTCCTCAATTCAACTTTGACAAGGAGAGCAACTTGAGGATGCATTTTTCTCAACTTTTTATTTACTGGTTTCATTCCTAGTTTTAGTGGTAAATAATGAAGGACTAGTTCAGGATCTAATCCAGGCATGTCTACATAAGACCAAGAAAAGTTGTTTTGCCTCTCTAGGAAGAATTTGACAAATTCATCCTTTTCTTTTGGTGATAGTGAGGCTACAAAGTGTATGATTTGGGGTTGTTAGGAGTTCCCAAATTAATCTCTTCTGTCATCTCCACAAGTAATGTTGACCTTTCCCTTAATGGGTGTGTGTCCAATCTTCCATCCTTGGGCACCTCAAAGAGGTTTTCACCCTCAGATACGTCCTTTATTTTTATTTTTTCATGGTCTAACGGTGCCTTTCGATTTTCACCAAGAGACCTACTTGTGTCTTTTTTTTCAATTTTCTCAATTTTGTGACTAGAAGATGGAGTTGACTCCCCAAAATATGCCATGATGTTGAGATCAATGGAAAATCTAGACTTGTGATCACCTTGTGGTACATCTTCATGGAGCTCAAAGAATTTTGTGATGGCATCATCATTTTCAAAGTCAAACATTGGTGTTCCTTGTTGGTCCCAATCAATAAGTTTAGGGAAAACTAAGGAAATGCCATCATCGATGTTGAATAAGCTTTGTTCAAAGGAATATATATGGATATCCACTTTAGTGATGTCATCAAGATCATGTTCAGAAGCAGGAGGGCTTGGATCCTAGAATGTTTTGATCCAAGCTGAAGAATTGGTTTGAGTGATAGGTGGATTAACATATTTATCCTCCATAGGTAGGTTATCCAGGTCTACAAACATATGATCAAGACCAAGGGAGGCATCAGAATTATCAATGTTAGATATAGATTGGGTGGGTTCGGGTTGGTTGGTCTCAAATGCCTTATCATCATTTGAAGCATTCACCTCCTTCGATGAGGATGACTTGGTATTAGGAAGACCCAAAAAAAATGGTTTGAATCCAAGTCCCAAGCTACAAGGTCATCTTGATGCAGTGATGGGTTAAACAATGCCTTGCTTTTGGAGTCCCAAGCCACTACATCCATCATATCCCTTTTTCTGCATGATGGTGAATCTAAGTCCATACCTGTTGGGGGATATGGGAGTAATTTCTTATTCTACTTTAGCCTTTTCAATCCATCTAGAGCTATTTTTATAGACAAGTTCTTCATGTAGCCCGCCTCCACTGGTGAATGCCACATAAGGTCTCTTTTGAAGTGCAAACTTAGGCTTATTCTATTTAAGCTGAGGTTTATCATATGACTTGTGGGATAAAGGAAGTTTCCCAATGTGAAAGGCATGAGACATGGAGTACTCACCACAACCTTGGTCTTGTATTTTGATCTTTCCTTTGGATATGGGTGTGAGTGTGGAAGGATCAACATAGTTGGAGGACGTTAGGCGATTTTCTGCATGGTTTGTTGGGACCTGGTATGCAGTGGTTCCTCTCAGATTGGCATATGATTTTAAGGGATTTAGATCACCTGGGATGGTTACCTCTACATTATTATCGGAGAACTTTAGGCACTGGTGATATGTAGAAGGAACTGCTTTCATAGCATGGATCCATGGTCGACCTAGTATCATATTGCAGTTCATTTCTATATCTAGGACCTGGAATAAAGTGTTCTCAGTAGTTGGACCAACTCTGATATGTAGGATGATAGCCCCTATAGAGAAACACTCACCGTCATCATAAGCTTTGATTGTGATCCTTCGAGAGGGATCCACATCAATCTTAGAATAACCCAAACCTTTGACTACTTTAAGTGTGCAGATATTCAGCCCTACTCCTCCATCTATCAAGACGTGTCTAACTTTAACATTGTGGACAAAGACTTCAAGGTGGAGAGGATCATTTTGGTTGGGTTTGTCTTTAGGAATATCCAGAGGGGAAAAAGTGATATGTTGTGATGTGGATAGGTTCCCAACCATGGCTTGGAACTAGGCAACATCAATATTATCTGGGACTACTGACTCTTTAAGGGCTTGATCTAAGATCTTCTAATGTTGGGGAGATGCACGCAGTAGGTCCAAAATGGATATTTGCACAGGGGTCTTGCTCAGCTGTTCAACAAGGCTATAATCAAATGAAGTAGGTGCAATAGGTCTACTAGGGTGTGCAAGTCTAGTAGAAGCAGTAGGTCTAGATGGGGTTCTAGGCAGGGTGATCTTGCTACAGCATGTAGTGATAGTGCAATGAGGGTCTTCAACCTTCAATGTGAATGTGGATATGTGGGAATCAGACTCATTAAAGAAATTGATGGTGTAGTCATATCTACTGCATGTGTAATTCACATTACCTTGTGAGTTTGTGTTTGAACTTGAGGGTTTCTCTTTGTCATGATTACCCAAAGGATCTCTGAATATAGTGTGGTCAAAGTTGGATGCTAATAGTGATGGGTCAACTGTGGTTACACCATCATCAATAAGGTCTTGTATTGCTTGTTTCAATTCTAAGCATGATGAAGTCTTATGTCCTTTGGTGCGATGGTAATCACAATACTTCTTTTCATCCCACCAATTTGCTTTAGTTAACAGTTCAACTTTGATTGGGGGTAGCTGCAAGAAGTTATTACTTAGTAACTATTGTAATGTAGTCTCAAGTGGTATTCCCAATGGTGTGAATTTGTTGTCCTTGGTTCTAGGATGTCTTTGAGGTTTGTCTTGCGTGGAAGTCTCAATCTTTTTTTTGTGGAGCTGATGTTTGATTGGAAGTTTGTGAATTCGTAGGGTTTGTACCTTTCAAATTTAGTTGAGGTTGTGCTATGCTAATCGTGCAAGCATCCACAATTCCATCATTAGTCACATTCTTGTTTTTGGAGAAAATTTTTGGCTTGTCATTAGAGGAACTGGTGTTTTTGTTTTCCTTGTTTATCTTGAGGATTCCCTTATAGATAAGAGCATCTTCAATACTAGCCCCTTTCTTCATTAGTTTAGAAATAGTGCTTGGGCTCTTGATTTTGAGTTCACACATTAAGTCTAGGACTAAGTTTTCAATGCACAAGTTCACTTTTTGTTCTTTAGGAATGTCTAGTGAGCATTGACTGACTAAGCTTTTCCAGCATAGTAAGAATGTGATGACTAGTTCTCCTACCTTTTGTTTAGTTGAGAAAAAATTAGAAAGTGTCACCTCATTTGTAATGTTGAAGGAAAAGTGGGAGGTGAACTTGTCTGCTCAATCTAACCAAGATTTGATATTACCAAGAATTTTGGAGTACCATTCAAGTGTAGGCCCACCTAGAGAATGAGGGAATAATCTCATGAGGTAAGTGGGCTCATCACTGACTTCGGTACATGAAGCAAAAAATTTCTAATATGATCAATAGGATTGCCTTTTCCTCGATATTTTTTGAACCTTGGAGCCTCAAAATGTTTTGGGAATGGACACATATACAAAATTTTATCAAATGGATTAGGACGTAGGTCGCTTTCTGTATATAGAGCCTATTTCTTTTGGACTCCCAATGCCTCAACTTGTTTGGAAAGTTGTTTAAATTGTTGTAATAGCTCTTCATTGGGATTTTGCATGATAATATTTCCTTCAAGCCCTTTGTGCCTATGAGTAGACGATTTTCTGTGGCAGGAGCTATGTCTACTCGGTTCTGACATTTCTATGTCTGATGAGTCTGGTGATGTGTCACTAGGTGGTGGAGGTATGTTGTTACCTTGAAGATAGAAGGATCCCTATTGTTGGGGAACTTGTTGTGCTATTTGATGTGGCACTTGTTGTGAGATTGACTGTGATTGTTGTACCATGTGTTGTTGTTGTTCCATGTGTTGTGGTTGTTGTTTGGATACCTCTGTTGGTTGCATGTGAGACCATGTAAGTGCTTCTTGTTGTAGAAGCATTTGTTGAGGTTGTTGTGGCACATGTTGTTGTTGTAGTAAATGTTAATAGTATGTGATTTGTTCTCAAGGTGCCTTTGGTATTCCAAATGTTTCTTGAGTTGCTCTTATTATTTAGCAAACATCACTTCTTGTTGTTGGAATTATTGTTGATACATTGTATGGAAGTCAAGTGGGTTTATGTTAGACCGCGTATTAGGGATGTTGGATGTTTGCATCACTTGAGGTTGCTGTTGTTGTGGTTGATGTTGTTGTTGATACATTGGATTTGTGTTGGAAAGATTAGATCCTTGGATTATCGTAGGTTGATGTTGTTGGGGTAGTTGGTTATTTCCTTGAGAAGTGATCATCATGTTGGTATTGTTGCTTTGGCTCCTTTGTGTGTTAGAGGTCCCTCCTTGTGACATCATATTGACTTGGCTATAAGATGTGTTCCTATTGGGAATGGGTGTAATGTCAATAAGGCTTTTCCTTTGTGCCTCAATAGGGATTTTTGTAGTTGATGTTGCACATAGTGTACTCGTGGGAGGCTCCATAACATTTGATTGTACATCACTTGGTAGGGTTAGGAGCAAAGGTGCACTTTGTTGATTTGCCTCCAAAGAAGGTATATTTGGCATCCCTAGAGCACAAGTCCCTTTAGGTGAATCTTGTTGTTACTTCATGTGACTAAAATCAATTCTTAATGTCCTTTTGGGGTGTTTAGGAATTAGCGGTATTTCATCGAACAAGGGGTTAACATTGATGTGTTCAAATGTACTTTGGAGGATTTCAATGGTTGATACTTGGTGGGACCTTATAGGTGCCATTATCATGTTCAAAAACTCCAAAGGTTTTTTTCCCTTATCTAAGTCCAAATTGATCATGGGTTTTATGTTTTCAATAGTTGTGTTGGTTTGATGTTTGGACTTAGGTCCTTCCACATTTGGGTTGAATTTGACAATTTCTTGGGCTGCCAAAAGTTTGAAGTTTTTACAGAAGTTTTTGTCTTGACATGCCCTAGCCATTTCCTCATCAGTGATGCCATAATAAGTGTTAGAGTCATCGCTAAGGTGTATAGTACCTTGTTGTATGTTTGATGTGTTATAGTCAAAGGTACTTGTGTTAGGCTGGCTGAATTCAAAGGAATGTGATTGTTCATCTTTGGGTGTGGTTGGCACACTTCCTCCTCCAAGTGATATCAACACAAATATAGGTTCAAAGTTTGGACTCCATTGAACCATTCCATGTGTGGGGGAAGTGTTTTGGAGGCAACCTCATGATAGGTGCATTGTTCAAGGTTTGTTGCGCCATAGCTTGATTATGATGATCTTGTGGATACATGTTCAAGGGGTTTGCAAGTAATGGTTGTGACACTTCAATTTGGTTTTTGTCAAAGGTTTGTTGGGTTTTCTTGCTCTTTTTCTATCTTGGATGAGGTTTTGGTTGTGTTTGTGCCTCAGAAAACAAAGGTTGATAGAGTTCCTTGGGTCTTTGAGCTGATTGTGTCCTAGTAAGTGCTAGCATGATACCTAAGAATGCAGATGCAATGGAGGGAAACCTAAATGGACTTTCTACCTCCCAAGTGCACACATAAACTACCAACTATGCCTTGAAAATACCAACTATGCACTTGAAGTGTGCAGTTGGTAAAACAAGGTTGTGATTGGTAAAATAGGGTTGCGGTTGATAAAAGAGGTCAAAACTTGATAATTAAGATGTGAGTATGCAAGATATGAGTGTTTTTTGGATTTTTAAGTGTTTAGGGATGTTATGAAATGTGAGGAAATGCTAATTGAACTAGGGTTTTGATGTGCAAAGTGAAAATCTCCTAGGGATGTCGGGAAAATGCAAATGCAAGGTGTCATTTTGAAGTTTGACTAGAGGGGATGAAAATGACTCTAAGGTATGCAAAATGGAAATTAGGGTTATGTTTTGGACTTGGTAAAGATGCCAAAGGTTGATGTATGGAAGATAGAGTATGCAAAGAATGGTTTCCAAGGGTTGATAATGATGTTTAGGATATGCAAAATGAGGGTAAATGCTCAAGAAGGCAATTTGGTTGATGGACAATTTGATAGGGTTTGGTAGTGAAAATGATGCTAAGGATTTTGATCAATGAAAGATGAAGGCAATATACCACTAGGGTAAGTTAAAATAATGTTTAGGGATGCTAGGGATATGATTATCCTAATGATAGAGGTATACACAAGGTTTTGAACTTAGGTAAAACCTTTAGAAAGTATTTTGTCTAAGAGTTTAACCTTGTGATAAAGGACTTTGGATCTTGACCAAAAAGTGATAAAAGACGAAAAGATCAAATTGATAAAAGATGACAAGGTCAAATCTATCAAGACATAGATAGATTTTGACCAAAGAAAGTGATAAGAAAAGATAAAAAGACTAGTCAAGATCCATTATCTATCAATACTAGGAGATACTCTAAGACTGATACTTTGTCTATATTTTTGACTAAATTCAAAGGTTTTCGGGGTTCAAAATGATGTTTCAAGGACTCAAAATGGTGATGATTCTGAGAAGATATGTAATATGGACAATGCCTATGATTCCAAATGGGATTTTGGGTGTACAATGCAATTTTGGGTCAAGTGCAGAATGGGGAGGTACAGAGGCTCCTAGATGCAATTTTAGGGTTCTATAGTGCAGTTTGGAAGGCCAAAATGGTCCTACAAGTGCCCAAGTGTGCCTTAACAGTTCCAAGTGCACCCCAAAAGTACCAATTACATCATTGACATAGTTGGAGCCAGTTTGGGTGCAGTTGGTAGTTTCTGGGCGTAGTTGGTAAGTCAGGATGAAGGTTTGCTGATTCTGAGTGGTATGGTTGTCAAACTGATATGCCAGAAAGCTAAGATGCTAGGGTTGATGTTAGGATGGGTTAGGAGATGAAAAATAGAGTTTATGAGCTAGGGAATGATGTCTTAAGTGAAGGTAATGAAAACTAGGTGATGCAAAAAGCTAATCTGGGCAAGCTAATGCAAGGGGAGTTAAACAGGTGCCTAGAGACACAATTGAAGCCCCAAAATGTTATCTGGAATCCTAAACTAGGTTTGAGGCCCACCAAGTGTGCCCAGATAGTTTAGACTACATCAATGATGTATTTGGTAGTTATATGATGCAGTTGGTAGTTTCAAGGTGCAGTTGGTAAACTGGGCTGAAACTAAGGCAATTCTGGGAGCTATGATTTCTAGATTGATATCACAGAGAGGTAAATAGTAGGGGACAATGTTAAGACTAGTATGAATGCTCAAAATTATTCTTAGGAAACCCATAATGATGGTTAAAGTGGTCAAGATGAGGATTGAATATGCAAAGATGTTAGGTGGTGGATGCAAAGTGCAGATTTTCAAATGGGAATGCAAAAGACTAAGGGAGGTAAACTAAACCTAAATGGATGCAATATGAAAGGTAATAGATACTAAATGAGGACTAAAAGGTAAAATGTGAAATCTATATGATGCACTAATGAAGCCTATACTAGGGTGAATGCAAGTGAAGTCTATGCAAGAATGAAATCTACGTTTTGCCAAGCACATTTAGGAGCACAAGTTGCCATGTTTTCCAAGGTTTGAGTGTGTTGAACCAAAGTTTGCAAAGTTTGATAAAAGTTGTAAAATTTTGACAATATGTAATGTTTGGAGAAGGTTCAAGGTGTAAATTTGAATGTTGGCTATTATCTTGATTATGTTTTACACACAAGCAAGACACATTAAGACAAGAATAACTATTGTTAAGAGTGAAAAACACACCACAACCTAGGCTTTTAGGACTGTATCCACTGAATTCCTACTTGAACCAATGTTTAGCCATGCTTTTCTAGAGTGAAAAACCTAGGATCTTGGCACCACAAGCTCCCCCTTATAGTGCACTCACTTCTTGGGGCTACCAAGATTCGCTTCCCAAGGGGCATGACTTCCCAAGGGACTATTGCCTCTACTAAGGACCGCGAGAATGTAGGATGTCTTCACGGGCATGAGTGATCCCTTGAGACAATGAATAGAAAGGATTTTGGCCACTAAAATAAAATATTTAGTAAGGGCATTCCTTTTGGCAAGTGAATGATAAACTTCTGTAGAAGGTCTCCCAGCCCCAAGAACTGGGGTTTGACACACCACAAGGGTACTAGAGGAGAGCTATCACGCAACAATACCACTGACATGGCTTTCACCGTAATCAAATTTTATATAGCGGCAAGAACATTGACCTGGATTTTGGTCCATTACTTCTCTGAGGTCATCCCTTAGGATACCCAATATCGAGTATCTTGGTCCAAGGTAGGCCTCCTATAGAAGTTACATAGATTTCTCTTACACCCAAGATCCATGAATGGTGAGGGGAGAGGATACATCCAATTTAAATCCTAGGGATTTAAACACTGTATACATGCCAGGAAAAAAAGAAAAAGTTCATTTTAAGCACCAAACAAAGTGTTATCTAATCTAGGAAATCCACACACATGGTTTTAGCAAACACATAATGGTCTTCAACAACGTCCTGCAAATAAACATTAGTAGTTTTTCATGATCATGTCTTCATCCAACGATTACCACATGCTACAAATAGACCATCAGTAACACAAAATTATCTAACCCATGTCCTAGAGAGTGATAGAAACCTTAGATGCAAATTTTGTGTTATGTGTGTGTTTCATGTGAGCCTAGGCGTGCTTTGACAGAACAGATTGCACCCTAGAAGGCCAAAATGGCTTAGAAAACCCCCAAGTGTGCCCAAAAAATGTAGAATACATCAATCATATAGTTGGGGCCCAGTTGGGTGTAGTTTGTAGTTTTTGGGCATAGTTGGGAGCCCAGGTGCAAGTTGTGGGGAATTGGTGCCTAATCAAGACCCAAAAACTAAATTTTTTTGACACCTATACTACCAAGTGCACCCAAATAGTGCAAAATACATCAATGATGTAGTTGGTAAGTTTTTTATGTATTTGGGAAGTTAGAAATAGAAGAAAGGGGTTTTGGTGGCTTCTAGACTCCTAAAACTACTCCTACGGGTCCCAAGTGCGCCCTGATAGAGCAGAGTGCACCCTAGGACAAAAAGCTAACAAAATGCATAGAATAAAAGGGTACAACCATATTAAAAGACCCCCTAATTAATCTAGGTGTGAAAAGGAAGAGAAGATAGCCATTATACCCTTCCAAGTGAGCTCCTTCCTTGCACCTACAATCACAAAACAAGAAAAACCAAGTTAGATATGCATGTTCACGTCGGGTTCACCAAAATGTAGTGCCTAGAAAATGGGTTAAATGCATAACATACTATGAGAAAATTACAAAACTCAATCAACATACGTTAGCACCCACTAGTCTACCATGAAAGCCAAACTAATCAAAAGAAGCAAACACAAAGTTAGAAACCCCATATTTTGTTTGTTGCTCCCATGTCCTTCTTTCTTCTCCAAATGATGTAGCTCTAATTTGCTTATAGTGCACACAATATTGAAGCAAAGGCTAGGATAGGGACAATGCCATGAGAATACTAGAAGTGTGCTTTTAGTGTAAGAATGCAAAATGCAAAGAAACTAGGGACTCAAAGACTCAAGAATTAGGACTTCAAGGACCTAAGGACTTCCAAGACCAGAAATGAGAGAAAGAGTGTCCATTTTATAATTGGCATGCAAGATGAGAGCATTGGATTTGTCACCCATAGATATGTGATGTGGCAAGAGATTCCTTTGAGAATCTATGATGCATATGACAAAATATGCCAATTGTAAGATTCTATGACGCATGGAAGTCAAACTTGGCTAAATGTGGAAGAGAATCTATGACGTGTCATTAGACACCTCAACCCACTTAAAGCCAAGAATCTATGACAAATGAGCCAAATAGGGACATGCATAAGAGAATAAGAATATATGATTATGACACATCTTATCCAAATGTCAAAGGAGAATCCAAGAGGTGTCATATCCAAGTGTCATGATGATGCAATATTTTATGGAATATTTGAATTAAAAATCCTTTTATTCCACAAAATAAGAATTAGTAGAAAATGGAATTAATGATGGAAAATGGAACTTAGGAAATTAAGAATTTCCATGGTTTGAGGATAATGAGTTAATTAACTAATAAAATTAATTAATTGAGAAGGTTAATAATTAGGAAGAATAATTAGAAAGAATAATAGGATTAAATTATGGGTTATTTAATCCTATAGAGAAAATTAGTAAATGATTGGCCAAATTAATTAAATAAATGTGACCATATCCTTTGATAAAAATGTGATGATGATATAGATCGAATGAGATGATGAAAAGTAGATAAAAGCCATGGTCAAATTGATTGATTAAAGTTGATAACATGCCAAGGACACATGACATGAATTGATTGATATGTAACATTTAACTGACATTGCAAATGCTATAGGATCGAGATTGATTGATAAGGTTGATAATAACATCGAAAAACACTGTCAATATTATTAAAATGGTTGATGATGCCATGATCTAAAATTTAAAACCTCAACAACGTCAAAGATTAAGATATATGAATGATAGTTTGACCTAGCACTAAGAGTCGTGACAATACTAAGGTCAGATTGAGAAGATTGATAGGTTGATAGGTTTCCAAGGCACTAAAAGCCACAAAAATACCTAGGATCATATAAATGATGATTGATTTGGGATGTTTGATATACTTTGGGTTGATTAGGATTGATTCTGAGTGATTCTGAGTTGATTTGGGGTGATTTTGAGTTGATATGAAATGGTTTTGAAATGATATGAATTTGATGTGAAGAAGGATACAAATGATAAAGTATGATCAAATTGGCCAAAAGATCAAAGTTAGTAGAATGATAAAATGGGACAAATTAGTATGAAGAAGTGATGAAATTGTAGATGTGAACCATTTTTGAGCATCTACATTTTGCCCCTCTTTGATACAATGTGATTTAAAGCGTTGTGTCAAAGAATAACTAGTGAGAAAGCCAGAACATGCCCCAATAGGGATGATATATATAGGTGCCCCCTTGATAAATTGACTAAGATAAGCATATGATAAGTCAATTTTTGAACAACAAGAAGAAAAAACTATAGCAATTGATAGATCGCAAATCAGAGCTAAGATGTGAAAGTTATGAGGTCTAGAGTGCAAAATAGGGTCAATCGAAAGCTCGAGAGTAACTGCATGGATTAAATGCATAACATACTATGAGAAAATCACAAAACTCAATCAAAATATGTTAGCACCCACTAGTCTACCATGAAATCCAAACTAATCAAAAGAAGAAAACAAAAAGTTAGAAACCCCCTCTTTTGTTTGTAGCTCCCATGTCCTTCTTTCTTCTCCAAATGATGTAGCTCCAATTTGCTTATAGTGCACACAATATTGAAACAAAGTCTAGGATAGGGATAATGCCACGAGAATACTAGAAGTGTGATTTTAGTGTAAGAATGCAAAATGCAAAGAAACTAGGGACTCAAAGACTCAAGAATTAGGACTTCAAGGACCTAAGGACTTCCAAGATCGAAAATCAGAGAAAGAGTGTCTATTTTATAAATGGCATGGAGGATGAGAGCATTGGATTTTTCACCCATAAATATGTGATGTGGCTAGAGATTCCTTTAAGAATCCATGATGCATATGAAAAAATATGCCAATTGTAAGATTCTATAATGCATGGAAGTCAAACTTGGCTAAATGTGGAAGAGAATCTATGATGCGTCATAAGACACCTCAACACACTTAAAGCCAAGAATCTATGACAAATGAGCCAAATAGGGATATGTGTAAGAGAATAAGAATATATGATTATGAAACATCTTATCCAAATTTCAAAGGAGAATCCAAGAGGTGTCATATCCAAGTGTCATGATGATGCAATATTTTATGGAATATTCAAATTAAAAATCCATTTATTCCACAAAATAAGAATTAGTAGAAAATGGAATTAATGATGGAAAATGGAACTTAGGAAATTAAGAATTTCCATGGTTTGAGGATAATGAGTCAATTAATTAATAAAATTAATTAATTGAGAAGGTTAATAATTAGGAAGAATAATTAGAAAGAATAATAGGATTAAATTATGGGTTATTTAATCCTATAGAGAAAATTAGTAAATGATTGGCCAAATTGATTAAATAAATGTGACCATATCCTTTGATGAAAATGTGATGATGATATAGATCAAATGAGATGATGAAAAGTAGACCAAAGTCATAGTCAGATTGATTGATTAAAGTTGATAACATGCCAAGGACACATGACATGAATTGATTGATATGTAACATTTAAATAACATTGCAAATGCTACAGGATCGAGGTTGATTGATAAGGTTTATAATAACATTGACAAACATTGTCAATATTATTAAAATGGTTGATGATGCCATGATCTAACATTGAAAGCCTCAACAACATCAAAGATCAGATGATATATATGATAGTTTGACCTAGCACTGAGAACCGCAACAATACTAAGGTCAGATTGATAAGATTGATAGGTTGATAGGTTTCCAAGGCACTAAAAGCCACAACAATACCTAGGATCAGATAAATGATGATTGATTTGGGATGTTTGATATGCTTTGGGTTGAGTCAGACTGATTTTGAGTGATTCTGAGTTGATTTGGGGTGATTTCAAGTTGATATGAAATGGTTTTGAAATGATATGAAATTGATGTGAAGAAGGATACAAATGAAAAAGTATGATCAATTTGTCCAAAAGATCGAAGTTAGTAGAATGAGAAAATGGGACAAATTAGTATGAAGAAGTGATAAAACTATAGATGTGAACCATTTTTGAGCATCTACACAAAGTAAACTCAAAAAGCAAATACATCAGTCTTTCTTGATCTTTGAGCCCAATAACATACCTTTTGGCTCTTCTCCGCCTTGAACATAGGTTCCAGCAGAAAGGTTTGAATCATATGTATCTATGCTAAAAAATCATTTAGAAAAACATACTCAAAAGGGAACTAAGATACCATCATCATCAGTATACATCCCCCCACACTGGAAGAAGCAATATGTATTAAAAAAATCAAGCAAAGGCACAAACCCTAATTAAAGAAATTCAACCAAAGTAGACAATATCGACACTATAATCATTAGAAACATATATAGCAAAGCAAAATGGCAAGAATGGTCTCAGAAAGGCATTCACGCATATTAGAACAGGCCAACAAAATACAAATACAATCTAGAACAAAATCTGGCTAAAATCAGTGGAGCAAAGGTAAGTAACATAACTCCTCATGCAAATCAATATTGGTTTTTGCAATGCTAGGATATAGAATCTAGAAATAAATTATTAGAATTATCAAATTGTTTTTACATTGAAAACTATAATAAATAAAAATAGGCAATTAAATGGATGGAATGTGCAAACATACCATCAGAATTAAATGATATCCACATCATTAAAAGAATTACACAATCTCTAGGAACTCTAATATGATTTGAAGTTAATAAAACTAAAACTAGTAAGATAAGATTCTTAGTAAAAATAGAACAAAGTGAATCTAAAAATAGGAAAATTATAACAAACTGATCAATATAGAAATTAAATTTATTGAATATATGGGAGAGATAAATAAAATTATAGGAACAAACTTTAATAGCATAAACATCAAGAATAACTTAAAGGAAACACAAAGGGCAAGTAAGAAAAAGGGGGAAAAAAAAAAAAAGGTAGAAGAAAATAGGGTGAAAAAAACATCGGAGAAGAAAAGAAATTAAGACATGGAGAAAATAGAGATAGTCCAAGAGACTCAAAAGGAAAATCTTGGAAGAGAAGAAGAGGTAAAATATGAATGGATGAAAAATATAGATTATCAACATTCTTTAGATAAATACAAAAACTACAAAGATTGCAAAACAAAGAAGGACACAGTAGAAGAGATAGAGATCAATGTTAAAAAATTAAAACTACTCTCCCATGAGATACTGCTACCATAGAATGATCTGGAAGATCAATATATCATAGTAGAAGTCAATCACATAGAAAACAAAGGTAAGAAAGTTTTGAAGTTAAACTCAAAGAAGGAATCAGAAAAAGAAGAGATAGTAGTGGAATAGGAAGGAAAGAATTGTAGTAACCAGATAAAAATAAGGATTTGTAAAGAAAAGGAATCAAAGCAAGAAGTGAATCTAGAACAAAATCAAACATTGGAGAAGAATGAGCAGAGCCCTAATATCTTGCTAGCAGAATCAGCCCAATGGAGTAATGTCACTATTAGGAAAAAAGAAAAAAGAAGACTTACAAATTTTGGCAGACATTGAGCAATGGAAAGGATATGTTTGGTTAGGATAGAGAAGAAATAAGAAGGGAGATAAATGTTGCCATTTTTTGTCTCCTGCCAAAAAATTCAAATTTGTATGCCCAGCCTATCCAATGGCCACATTCTAGTTTAACATTATTTTAAACATCCCAGGGATATTGAAAATTAAATGCTAACCTTATAATTCTTCTTCCCTGTGCATGTTAGTGTTTTGATGAGCCTGCAAGTCCCCAGCGTTAGATCTCGGTAGATTGACGATAGGCGTTATGTCACTATTGAAAGAATCAAGGAGATTACCCATAGCAACATAATGCCTTTTGGCCGTGTGGCAGGTGGGTCAGCAATTTGTAAGTCAAAAATGATATTACGGCAAGGTGACAACATCGGAGGGCGCTATGGCACTATCAGAAATCCATGCTTCTCGCCGTTAAAGACATAGTGCCTAGTTGAAAAAAGATACTACAACGAAATCAAGTAGGTGTGGGTCCTACTTCCCTCGATGGACCACAAACAAAGATTTTTTAGATAGTTGGCATGTGGCCAGTTCTTATTGGTTGATACACTAACAGGATAGACTCATCTTGCTCACTGCCAAATTAAGAAACATCTACGATAGGTGTTATCGCGCTATGGGAAGTTGCACAATATATACCCATAGTGACATAACACCTCAGCAATGCGTTGCACAGTTGATGTCATGGGCCCACTTTCTCAGAAGGCATCAACAGGTGGCTTGTCTTCCATGGCAGCTATCAGGCAGGTCAGAGTACAAAGGTAGATCTTATTGGCCCATCCAATTGACCAAGTATATAGTCCTGCATAGATTTTGATCACCATCAAATCTTCAAGGATCAAGGGTTGGTGCTTCCCCGCATTATCAAGATGTGAGGAGATTAAATAATGCGGGGAAGCAGTTTGGCGACACCTATCTCAGTTGACGTCATAGACCCACCCTTCCCAAAAGTAATATTACGACTCGTCCTTCATGGCAGATTGTCAGGTGAGTCAGAGTATGATAGGGAGCATCTCATTAGTTAGTCCAGCTGACTTGACTTATAGTTTTGCAGAGTTTTGAGCACTGTAGATGTGAATCTGATCCACATTTAGTGTTATATTGCTATGGAAAGTTGCATGTTGTTTTGCCATAGTGACATAATGCTTTGACACCATGTGTCTCTATGGGACCAATTTCTCTATGAATTGCCAGTTAGATGCTAGGTGTTGTCCAGTGTGGTATGGTTGTTGAGTCAGATGCCAAGTGGTCTATGGGCCCATAGGTCTTAAGGGCAAAGCACAGTAATTTGATGAGTCTTCACGATCATTAGATCTGTCTAGATCTACGACACGCACTATCATGTTATGGGAAACTACTCAAAAGATACGCATAGCGACATAATGCCTAGGTGACACGTGTCTCTGTGGGCCTAGCCAAGATTGACAGTAAAGGGCTGGTGGTTATGTTATAGCCATTGCGGCCAAGGTTTTAAGAAGATGGCATGGTCAGTGAAGAAACATGGTCAACCATGTGGACTCTACTAGGTGGTAGAATGAAATAAACTAATTGGTCCACATGACCTATTTTTCTTACAGGGTTCAGTTGATCTGTTGATCATGCTGATTCATGAACCAGAATAGGGGAAGGCCAGGGTTTTTTGCAAGTCTGATCTTATGATCAATTCCAACCACCCTGGAGTAAATATGAAACAAAGAGGAACACTCCACCCCACCCTGATCCAATCTATCTACCTAGTCCGAGTGATTTAATGGCGCCATTTTTGTCTTCTCGAGGCCCTGTTCTGAATCATTGCATCTGGATCTGCCAAAAGATCAGATTTTCTTTAGATCTCCATGATTGTTCTCTGTAGGACTTGAATGCAGTGGTTGTAGAATAATTACAGTTAGATGACATCTCAGTTATGCCTGATATATAAAGGCAATTTTTTGTAAATTTTGTAGGGGTTGATTATTCTCTATTGTTCTTTGTTGTTGCTCTACAATTCTAGTGTAAAATTCCCTTTGCCTCTGAACTATATGATTTATGCCTTATCTCCTTCAGCCATTAGTGTGAAGTGCAAGAACTCTTTGCCTCCACTAGTGTTTTGTGGAAATCAGTAATCTGCATGACTGTATCTCCTTGGCTTATGAATGGTAATATAAGTGAATCTCTCTTTCCTTGTGTCATTCATCTTGGTCTTCTGATTTGCATGTGATTATTAGATTGAAGTAAAGTCTGAATGTGTGTATCCTTAGTTTCATTCTGGTTCAATAGTGCATATATGGGCAGAGATTAGTCTGAACACTTTATTTTGGTGCATCACCTCTTTAGATTAGATTAGGTAGACTTTCTTTCATGCTCTCTTTCTCCTTTCCTCTCCAAGAGTAGTTAGGTGTGCCCTGATAGTAAGAGGAAGCCGACCTTCTCCAGAGACTCAACCTCACAGTTCAAGTCCCACAGCTTGGAGGTTGTTTCCATGTTTCACTAGGTTGTCCTCATGCATAGGCTTTGGACAAGGGTGCAAACCTAAGTGACAACAATAGATACATTTAAAACATACATAGAAATAGAACACATCAGTAAGAAAATAAGCATGCAAGAAGAAGAATAGGAAAATTAGAGAGAAGAACACTCAATACAAGAAGACTTTGGAACCATGGTGGAAAGCTCCAATCGGAAGATGTAATAGAGAAAGAAAGACTGGAGGAAGAAGAGAAAAATCTAGAAGTAGAAGATTATCAAATGAGTAACCAACTAATTAAAGAAATTTTAGTAGAGGATGACTAGGAAATAGAAGAATCAGAAATTGCAGATAGAGTAAACAATCAACTAAATTTGGAAAATTTGGGTATATCCATGAATCAGGAATGGTTAAGGACACCCAACTATGACAAATAAAAATAGAAATGATAACAAAATTCATTAAAAGAGTGAAGGGAGGTAGCAGGATAGGCAAAGGAATAAACTAAGATCATAGAAATTCTACAAGGCAGGAAGGGGGAAGAGCCTTCCCAAGGATCAATGAGAATCACTACATGGAATGCTAGGGGCCTAAATGTCCCTAGCAAGAAATGCTTATTGAAGTGTAATCTAACACTATTTGACATAGAGATTCTATTAATTCAAGAAACAAAATTAAACAAAGAAGAAGGCTTAAATTTAGGATAGAAACTAGGAACTTGGAAATCAAAGTTTAAATCATCATAGGGAGCCTCAAGAGGACTAGCAATAATATGGAATAACCAAAAAGTAAATCTAGAATGCATAACCTCTTATTCCAATTGGATGGGAAGCAATGTCTCTAGCACAAAAACTAATCTCCAAATGATAACAATAAATGTCTATGGGCCTACACAAACTGCAGACAAGTTAGCAACATGGAACAAGATCAACATTTTTCTCAACACACTATAGAATGAGAACATTATTATTGGGGGAGATTTTAATGCAATATTAAAAAGAGATGAAAAATATGGTGGGATACAGACAATACCTAGAGCTTCAAAAGATTTCAAGGAATGGACAGAAAGGAATTCTCTCATAGACATTCCTACAAAAAATGGAGTGTACACATGGAATAATAGAAGAAAAGATTTTAGCTATATAGCAAAAAGATTGGACAATTTTTTCTTTAAAGGAGAGTTAAGTAATCTGGACAGAGAAATCAGTGTAGAAATTCTACCAATGGTAGGATCAGATCACTTTCTGGTTAAAGTTGAAATCAAGGAACAGACTGAGCCTAGCAGGAACCCATTTAAATGTAAAAATGTGTGGTTTTTGGACAAAAAATTCATGAAATATATAAAAATTAGTGGCAAGAAGAACAATTTTAGGGCTCTCAAATGTTGGGAAATAATAGGTGTAGACCTATGGAAAGCAATAGAAGCATCTAGGAATGGAGGAATTCTCCTAGCAGAAATTAATCACACCTTCATTATCTTATCCCCAAGAAAAACAGGGTTGAATAACCTAGAGATTTATAACCCATTGCACTGCGTAATACTATCTATAAAATCCCCTCAAAAGTGTTAACTAACCATCTCAAATATCTTCTCCTTAAATCAATAATGATTTGTACCTAGGAGATCTATTCTAGATGGCATTTCTATCATTCAAGAAACAATTCTTTTAGCATTCAAAAATAAAGAAGTATTTATGCTATTAAAACTAGATATACAAAAGGCTTACGATAAAGTAGACTAGAGATTCCTATGTAAAACACTCGAAGTTTTCAAATTCTTGAAACAATGGATAAACATCATTTTTCAATGCATCTCTACCCCAAAAATCTCACTCCTGATTAATGGAACCCTAGAAGAATTTTTTGATATTTCTAGGAGGCTTCAACAAGGTGACCCTATATCGCCCTTTCTCTTCATAATTAGGGCATAATCATTTGGAAGAGCAATTAAAACAACACAACTATAAAATAAAATTAAAGGGATAAATGTCACCAAAAATATGGATAATACTACACATCAACAATTCACAGATGATACAATATTAGTTGGAGCAAGCACTAAGAAAGAGAGAGACTATTTCAAAACTATGCTAAACAACTATACAAAAGCCTCAGGTCAAAAAATCAATGTAGAAAAATCCAAAATTTTCTTCTTAAATACATCAATAGATATAGAAGAATATATATGCAATACACTAGGATTTAGAAAGGGCACCTTTCCATTCAAATATTTGGGAATATATCCGAAAAAAAAAGAAATAAAAATAATCAAGACTGGGAACAAACATTGGGAAAAATAGACAACCAGACAAAAGCATGGGAAGGGAAATAGTTGACCAAGGTCGAGAGACAAATAAAAATCAAATTCGTTCTATCAACCATACCTACTTATCAACTTTCATGTTCACAATTACCTAAGAATATAAATCAGAATATTGAAAAAAAAAATTAAGGGACTTCTTTTGGAATGGCTTAGAAGATAAGAAGAAGGAAACATTAATTATATGTGAAAAAATATGTAGGCCTAAAGAAGCAGGGGGACTAGAAATAATAAACCTAGGTTGGTAGAATGAAGCATTAAGAGAAAAACAAATATGGAGAATGTATCAAGAAAAAGATAGTAAATGGGCTAAAATTCTATATAATAAATACCTTAACCCACTAGATAGCACATCACTATTTAGAAATAGGAACCCTCCTAGAGATTCAGCAGCATGGAACTTATTAATGTAATGTCATCACCTTATAACCAAATATATGACATGGGATATCAATAAAGGTGATAAAGCTCTATTTTGGGAAGACTCCTGGAATGGATATCCCCCCTTGACCACTCTAAGGTTACCCATAATGCTAAGATTCACCTACAAAAAATGGAACTAAGGTAGAAGACTATATTCATTCAATCCAATCTAACAAAGTTACTACCTAGGAATAGAAACTCTTAGTCAATTGTGGTCTCAATCAGGTAGGTCAAGAGATTCTAGAAAATATCCTTAAACATTGTCTAATTTCCATTAAGAATAGGGAGGATAGACTTATCTAGGTAGATTCTAAAGATGGTACCTACAAAGTAAAAGAAGGATATAACCAAATCATTAGTTCACAAAGATGGGAAGCAATAAACATCCCAATGAACTTTTGTTGGGATCCAGTGGGGCTTCCCAAAGCAAGCATCTTCCTATGGGCAGCTATCCAAAAAAGAATCCTAACAACAGATAGAATTAGAAAAATGGAATTTGACGGCCCATCAAGATGTATTCTCTGTAAAGAAGAATTAGAAACATCAAAGCATCTTCTTTACCAATGCAAATTTACAAAGGAATGCTAGATATGGCTCAAATCAAAATTAAATTGGATGCCCCCCCTACCAAAATAATGGCAAGACCATTTGATAGGTTGGCCAAAAAATGTAGAGAATAAAGTTTATGGAAAACTCTAGAGCATTACTCCAACAATTCTAGTTTGGGAGATATGGAAAGAAAGAAACAGATGAATCTTCCAAGATGAAGAACTCAATACACTATCCCTCTATAACAAAACCAAGTCCAACATTGAGGAGGTTATAAACTATGATCTAAGGAAAAATTTGAAAGAAGAAGGATCATTCATAGAGTGGGATGCTGAAATTAAAAAGAACTCAAAACATCTAATTAATCCACCTCTCACATATAAGAGGGATAACAATGTAGCCAGAAAAGAATGCAAAAGGGAACCATCGCCGAAAGGTTGGAAGAAACTAAATTTTGATGGGGCCTCTAGAGGTAATCTTGGAAAGGCAGGAATAGGGTGCATAGTCAAGGAAGAATCTAGAAACTGGATAGCAAAAAGAGCAAAGCCTCTAGGAGTAGCCTCTAATAACATGGCAGAACTAAAAGAAATAGAAGAAGGACTAAAAATTTGTATCAATCTAAGAATCAAGAAAATTATAATCGAAGGAGACTCACAAATAGTCCTAAATGCACTTAGGAAAGGGAAAACTCCAAATTGGATATTAAATTCTCATCTAGAAGTAACCTTGAAATTACTGGAAGGATTTGAAGAAATTAGATTTTCTCATATATTTAGAGAAGGCAATATTGAAGCAAACAATTTAGCAAACAAAGGTATAGATTTAGAAAACATATCAACATTTAATCAAAGCTTATTAAAGATAATTATACTAAGTTTATATTCCCTATTGCCATCCCCTTTGACACTTGGATTCATGATTTTCCATATTGGCGCAAATCTTGGCTCACATATGTTTGCAAACTTAAAATTTTCTCCTCAGGGATATCATGATTTAAAGCATCACTTTAATTATGATCTCGAGTGGAGGATAATCAATCAAACACATGAAGATGGCATCACCACCCATCATTCTAGATCCTTCCCTTCTGTTATTATATTAATATGGGCCAGATTTTTGTTTTCTCGTATTCACCCCACCTCATTTGAACTAGGTTCTATATTTCCCCCCATAATGTATACCAACATCCACTTGTATCATGCCTATGAAAATAGAACCATGGCCTTATGTGATTCAGTTAAACCTGAAAGATGGAATTAGCTATTTCGACCCATAGATGACATGAGTAGAGTTATAGTCAATAGGATTTTTGGGGAAGGGGTCTTTAAGTATGACTACTCTTGGTGCACTAATAGTGACATCCTTGAGTCATGGATCGATTTCCTAGCTAGGGCTATAGTAGAAAAATGGGACATTATTAGACTGAGTTACAATCTTTTGAACTCGAGCTAGCTGATAGGTTTAGAGGAAGTGGTTTTTAACATTGACGAAAAACTTAAAATTCCACTACCTGAAGCTTACATGGAGCATCAATTAGGCAGCCCCAAAATCACTAAAGGCCCTAAGCACCCATGCTTGCTAATTAGTTATAACATTCTCTTCTTCCAAGAATGACCAAGGATTGAGGCTAGTGTGCAATTCTTGCTACGTTGGAGAGGCATTAAAGGGGACCTAGCAAGAGAGTGGCTCATGAATTATCTGCAGGCTTTTGACACATATATTCACCCAATGTGGATCTCTCTAATCTAGAAGTGGTTGAGTTTTTCCTCCCCAACTACGATGAATCAAGAAGAATGAGGAATGCCTATAAATTCCCACCTGGCTCTAGGGCTAAAAATTTCCAGGAAGCCTCATATATCATTATGGTATTCAAGAAGCAGAATCCAGAAGTATAGTCAAGATCTTGGGATGACCTTTCATTTTTTACTTTGCTCTAGTGTTTTCTCTTGACTCCTTCATAGTAATGGGGTGGTATCTCTATTTTTATGTTTAAGGTTCTTTAGGTGTGGTACTGTTGAATTTTCCCTAGGCAGCTAATAGAATCTATAAAGTTAAGGATTATAGTAGGTGTTGACTTGATGCATTTCACTAAGGAAACTGGTAGATTATATATAGTCTAGGGCCCTCTCAACACTTTATAAATTATGGCAAGTTTTATTATGTAAATTTTGTTCATATTAATACAAAATCCTTATCTTAGACAATCTCATTTCTAAATTCAATAGGCCTGGGATTGGTTCTCAGTTGGAATTGTCTTTTTTGCCTGTTCTTGGTCTTAAATCTATCTTAGCTAAAGATCAAATCATGTCATTTCTTTATCTTTAATTTGTAAGATCAATTTTGTCTTAACGTATTGGTCATTCATACACTAGGAATCCTAAAACTATATATGACAAGGATGAATTTGGTTTTGTCATTATCATCTTTTACCCCATGATAGAGAATCATTTTGTAATGCTCCAAGGTTATAAAGGCTTTTATGGAATCTCTATAAACATCATATCAAAACAACTATTAGTACTAGAATCATTAATAAGAATAATACACCTATTAAGAACATTATAGACACATTAACTTCAATATAAACCATCAATAGAATAAAACTTAATTTTTGTGAAAGGACTCCAATCACTTAATTTTGTATTCCTCTAACCCACTGAAATTTGGATCTTCTTACTCATTAGACTGAGAATTTGGAAGCATCTTCCCATTAAAAGATTAATATAATCTGGTCTATACTTTTATCCTTTTATTTGATTAATGCTTAACCCTTTTTGGTGGTTAGCCTTTGTTCTTCTTCTTTCCCTTTTTAGCAAGTCTCTTTCTCCCCCCCAAAGGAAGCATTTTTTCAAGTGCTCATGGACCAATGTCTTTTTAGCAGGATACTTTGATTTTTTATCTCACTAGGGTATGCCCCTTTTATTACATGTATAATAAAAGACATTGGTCCCGAGCTAGACTGGAGGTCTTCTTACTCCATTCTTTCCTACTAGTGCCTATTAGAACGAAGAATCTTGTAATCTTTTATTATTATTGTTATCTAATATAATATAAGGCTCTGGCCATTTACCTATCAAAAAATTTAAAAAATCTAAAAACTACAATCAAAATAGATATAAAATCATTTTAGAATTATTTTAGTGTATTATGTAATTTTAGCACTAACCTTAAATCAACCCTTCGTAAACCCTAATACTATTTGTTCAAAAAATAATTAGTTTAACTCTATCCTTCTCCTCACACAATTTTTTTTTAAATTGTGAAATATTTATCTATATATCATTCTTAAGAATTATTTTGTTTTTCTAAACAATTATACTCTTTATATATTTTTAAAATTGTAGTGCTAGAAAATATTCTTAAAATTTGAATAATGATTATGAATTGAACATTTGCAATCAAATTTTAGTTTTCTTTTTCCAATTTCACTTGCAAATCATTTACAATTTATAA
Organism: Cupressus sempervirens; assembly: GCA_028749045.1. Lineage (NCBI taxonomy): Eukaryota > Viridiplantae > Streptophyta > Pinopsida > Cupressales > Cupressaceae > Cupressus > Cupressus sempervirens. The sequence continues at coordinate 541,709,710 of CM053789.1, forward strand.
TTACTTTAAAAAAAAATGAATTAATCAACAATTTTTTTTAAAAATAAATCTAAAACTAAAATCAAAATAGATGTAAAATCTTTCTAAAATTATTTTAGATAATATCTTTCTAAATTATTTTAGATATCATCTTTCCAAATCTATATAATTTTTAAATAATACATTTAAAACTAAAATCTAGATAGAAACGTAATATTTCTATAAATTTCTAGATATATTTAAACATTTTTATAATTTTCTATAAAAAATCTTAAAATTTGAAAACAAAAAAAAAATTGTTAAATATCATTGCATACTTTAACAACATTCATTCCAATACCTAAATCAATAGATGATGCCCAAAACAATATAAAATTCAAATGCATATATAACATGAACAATATATAGAGCAATTGATTTATTTAAAATTATAAAAAATTTCCTTTTTTAAGTGAGAAAATGTAACCATCCAGAATGAAATTTTAGGAGGTCCTCAAATAGGGCTTAAAAAATTTAATAAGAAATCACCTATAACCCTAATTGAATAAATATAAAATGGTATCTAATATTGCTTTACAAGGCTCCGATTTCAACTTACAAGGAACTTAGCAACAAGAGAAGTGAGAGAAATAGTAATGGGGATGTGCATAGCAAAAAGTATCTTGTTACATAGAAGTGCAAGCATCAATGTTCCAACGCCTGGTTTTCTTTCTCAATTTGAATAGTGCACCCTCTTTCTACAAACTCATTGAAGACAAGAGAACTAAGAAATTCAAGGAGAAAGACCTAAAATTTATGATATAGCATTCAAAAACTCATCACATAGAGGAACAAATGCATAGGGACTTGAACCCTTCAAGCCATTACCATAGTAGTAGAAGCTTTTAATCAGAATAGACAAATGAACAAATTGAAAGGTCCAAACAATTGTCTGAATCTAATATGTCAAGCCAAAAAGTTTGGCATGAAAAAGGAAAAAATAAGCAAGCTCTAAGATGAGGGAAAATTAAAAGAAACAAGTATACTATTAGAAATAAAAATATTTAGATGAGGATTTGTCAATTTTTTTTATAAAACTAGTTGGCGAGGCTGATAATTTGCTGGCAAAATTAGCAAAAACTATGAGCAAAGCTCTCACATATAAGCCTATTAGCTTAGCTAGCAGTTGCACTTTTTTTTTTTGTGCAATGATAAGCCGATAGGAATGATATGTCTGATGTGGAATAAAAGTGGAGTATTACACACAAATGCAACATAGATCAATTACATTTCTATTTAATTTTATTTTTCATTTCACATAAAATTATTTCATTTAAAAAAAATAAAAATAATATCAAAATTTTAAAATGTATCACTACTTAATTTTAGAATAAACCTAAAATTAAAATCTATATCTATATAAAATCTTTCCAAATTTTTTCCTAGATTTTATAAGAATTATGAGTTCAAAATTATTTATACATATTAATTAATTTTATAATTAAAAAGTTCAAAACTAAAATATAAATAGAAATTAAAGATTTCTCAAAATATATAAACAATTATAAAAAATATTATAAAAACAATTTGAAACTATGAAATAGTAATTATTCATAATTAGAAATACAAAGATAACTATAAACAACTGAAAACGAGCTTAAAAAATAAAATCAGGAAATTTAATTTTTTCACAAAGTTAATATTCATCGAAAAAGATAATTATTTTGTAAAAGTCTTGTGACTTTTTCGACAATTTAATTGGGAGTTGTGCACTTTTGTGCATCCAACAAAGAGCCCATATGAGTTTTAATTTTTATGAAAGTGTTTGTTTTGCATAGTGTCAAAAATAGACTTGAATACTCAAAATACATGATTATTCAAAATAAATAATCCCTAATTTGACAAGCCGAAATAAGAATTTCACATAAGTGAAAAAAAATGCCAGAAAAATATGTAAGAGAATGAAACTTTAAATATACTAATTCACTGTAAGTAAATTAAAATAACATTTCAAACAAACTAAAGTAAATTGAGCACTATTACAAAAATAAATTTATTTTAGTTATTTTCATGCATAAATCTAAGAGTTACAAAATCTAAAGTAAGTTAAATTATCTTAATAATATGTGTTGCAATAAATAGTTTAAAATAATATCAATAATAAATTCAATATTTATATTATTATTTCTTTTTAAAATATATTTTTTCAAAATTTTGTAATGTATTAGTTTTATACTAATAAATATTGTGCTTAAGAAACACTATTAAAAAAATCATATAGCTAACTAAAAAATTAAATAAAAAATCACCCTAATATTTTATCTAAACATTTAAAACAATTCTTCAATAAGACAAAAATGAAAGATTAAAATTATCAATAAAATTGTTATTACTATTTTACTTAATGTTAAATGCAACATATACTCTTTCATTTATCCAATTTACAAAAACAAACTTGAATATCTTGCAATATAATTAAATCTATTAAAAATATAATATTTTAAAGTTGTCAAAATTGCTCAAGAAACTAAATTTACATCAAATCTCATTTAAAAATCCATAGTTCAAAGCAAATGCCTTATTGGAGATTATTAAGGCTCATAAATTCTTAAAATGTTAAGTAAATAATTGTATTTCTACCTTTATTTCTTCATATCATCTCTCATAAAGATAACATATAGGTAATACATTTATATTCTATTAAATCAAATTCCCTAACATTTTAGATTTTAGTACAAATATGTAGCACCTAATATAGCGTTGTAGTTTTTGGCAATACTTCTACATAAAAATAGAAAACTAAATTAGTTTAGGATGGAGCTTTGAACTCTAGACTTCTTGAAGCCATAGATTTGCTTGCAAAGAAGGGTTTAAAAAATTTTCTAGATAGAAATTGAGATTTTGATCTAATTTCTTCATTTGAGAAAAACTTTGTTGAATGCTTTTGAAAAATGTAAACAAATAGCTATAGCTTTGAACTCTAGACCTCTCGAAGCTATAAATTTGCTTGCAAAGAAGGGTTTAAAGAAAATTTTGAATTTGATTTCGATCTAATTTCTTCATTTGAGTAAAGCTTTGTTGAATGATTTTGAAAATGTAAACAAATAGCTATTTTAAGGACATCAACAAAACATGTAAAACATTTGAAGAGAAATTTCTACATTAGTAAAAATAGAAACAAATTTATATAGAACGATTTTTAAAGGAAATTAAACTAGCTATATACATATTATATATTTATATAATATATATAGAGAAAGCCGAGAAATATCAAGGCTTTAATTTTTTAATGAGTATTTCTTTGTGTAAATTAAAGCCTCGATATATCTCATCTTTCTCTATATATATTATATAAATATATAATATGTATATAGCTAGTAGCATCCAGAGGGGATGTTAGAAGAATAGTTAGGGTTAAAATTAGTTGAGTGTTAAGAATATGATTTTTAGTTGGTTTATTAGTCTGATTAGGATTCATTATCATTTATAGGTTTATTAGGTTTAAGGTTATGATTCAATTTGGGTCAACATTTAATCACTAATAGGGTGCACTTTTTATTAGGGTTATTATGTAATGAATTAATGAAAGGTTTAACATTTTGGTGTTTTTAAGGTTATTTTGTGATTAGAGTTTAGTTTGGTTTATTTTTGCCTCTATCTTTCAATGTACTCTCTCTCTCTCTCTCTCTCTCTCTCTCTCTCTCTCACACACACACACACACACACACACACACACACACACACACACACAATTGAACTTTTATAGGATTATATATAGAATAAAAAATAGGTTTTGGACAAAAAGAATAAACCTAATTGAATGTATGGGTTAGCACTCAAAATAGATTTTTAATCAATTGGGGTTAGCATTAGTTTTAATTTTGGTTTTGTATTATCATTTATTTTAGTTTAATAGAAAACCTATTGTTCAATTATTTAAAAAAGATGAAATAGAATTTAGATGTTGATATCAATTAAAAATTAAATCAAACACTAATTTTATTAGTGTGTCATATCTAGAGTTACTAGGAAAATTTATGATGATATAGTTTTCCTAAAAGTACGTTTTCAACTTAATTTACTATATAACATTAGATTAATCATTTGGTCAATAAAATTTTTAATTTTTAATTTTTAGTCTATCATATCTAGATTTATTTTTTAAATATAGGTTGTCTTTTAATTTTTTAGTTTATCACACCTAGATTTATTTTTTAATAGGTAGTCTTTAATTATATAATATGTATATAGTTTATTGAGGTTTATAATTGTGGTTAAAATTAGTTTAGTGTTAAGGATATGGCATTTAGTTGATTTAGTATTATGTTTAGGATTAATTACCATTTATAGGTTTATTAGGTTTAAGGTTATGATTCAATTTGGGTAAATTTTATAATATGAACTTCTATAGTTCTATTATGTAAAAGACCAATTTTTGAATTTGACAAATAGGTCTAATTTAATGTAGGTTTGGGGTTGTAGTTGCTTAGTTTAATACTTAAAAAATGTAGATGGTATTTTTTTTTACCATATCTCTTTGTGTGTGTGTGTGTGTGTGTGTGTGTGTGTGTGTGTGTGTGTGTGTGTGTGTGTGTGTGTGTGTGTGAGAGAGAGAGAGAGAGAGAGAGAGAGAGATTGAACTTTTATAGGATTATATAAAGAATAAAAATTAGGTTTAAGACTTAAAATTTTAACCTAATTGAATGTATTGGTTAGCACTCAAAATGGCTTTTTAATCAATTGAGGTTACCGTTGGCTTTCATTTTGGTTTTGTATTATCATTTATTTTGGTTTAATAGAAAACCTATTGTTCAATTATTTAAAAAAATGAAATAGAATCTAGGTGTTGATATCACATAAAAAATTAAATCAAACACTAATTTTATTAGTGTGTCATATCTAGAGTTATTAAGAAAATTTATGATGATACAATTTTCCTAAAAGTAAGTTTCAACTTAATATGGTATATAATATTAGATTAATCATTTGGTCGACAATAATATTTTTTTAAAAAAAATTAGTCTATCATATCTAGATTTATTTTTTAATTATAGGTAGTTTTTAATTTTTTTGATGTATCATATCTAAATTTGGAAAGGTCTGAAAGTGTGAAAGGACCCAATAGACACATAAACTCTTATTCATATACTTCATGATATCGATAAGGTAAGAAAGAAACATAACAACAAATTATTAAAATAATTGTAATGAAAAGCATAACATTATATTTTGATTCAATTTCAAATTAAAGACACACATAAAAATGTCAACAAAATATTAAGTGAACACAAAGCAAGATTTTGAACCTAGTTTGGATGGTTGTGAAATGGTTTCTCGCCCAATCTTCTTTTTTTGCTATATTTTTTAATTTCTAAAATATGACAATGGCACATAGCTTATTAGTTCTAAGGTATACAAAGTTTAGATATTTATATTTTTTCCCCCGATATCCTTCTTTTGTCTGTTCCTCCTGCTCTCTAGTCACTGCCAAATTTCGTTCTAATCAAAAGCATAACATTAGATTTTGAATGAGTTTCAAATTAAAGTCACACATAAAAATGTTAACAAAATATTTTCTGTGTATGTGTGACTTTGATTTGAAACTGATTCAAAATCTAATATTATGCTTATGATTAGAACAAAATTTGGAGGTGACTGGAGGGTAGGAGGATCAAAGAAAATAAGGAGATGGGGGAGAAAATCAAAATATGTAAACTTTGTGTAGCATAAAACAATTCAAGGCAGACTTCACATTACATCTCTATCCATTCTCAAGCCCCACTCTGCATTGAGCTGCTTGGTTACCTACAGTATTTGCGTTTAAGAGTTTAGGGATTGATTAGAGTAGGTAAGTGAGTTTAGTGACAAATTTGTTTATTTTTACAACTGAATCTAAAAAGATGTAAACTTTGAAACTTCAAAAGTATATTAAAACAAATAATAAATAAAATACTATAATGAGTGAAACTAAAAAGATTTTAAAAACTTTAAAAAAAGATGTAACTAAATAAAATAAACACTAAATAAAATACTATTATGAGTAAAACTAAAAAGTTACATCTCCTAGTTCATACTATTATATTAGTACATTAAAAATACTTCATTACCATTGTTTCTCATAATTGTATTTAAAAATTGGATATACTCTACACCAAACTCAAATACATTGTTCCCTAATACTCTATTGTGATGGTCCAAATACTAATGTACAATAATATTGAAATACCGAAATGAAGTGATAAGCACATAAAGTTTTATTTTTCTATTTTGTCACCATGGGTAGGAAAACACTCATCCACCACAGATATGAGATATGAAAATATATGATATCTTTAGTGGATGAGTGTTTAATTGTAAAGATTATTTATATTTTTTATTTAAACAATAATATGACTATTTTTAAGTTGTATAAAATAATCTATATCTCTTCAATACACTACTACCAACTATAAAAATTACTAATCATGAAATATAAGAAAAAACATACATGTTTCAAATTCTATCCAAATGAAAGTCTAACATATGCCACAAAACATAAACGTGATTGATTATGTATATATACTTGAATACTATGGTCTTTTCTATCGGGTATGGATCTAAATTGTAAACATATTTGTAAACAACTTGTATCATAGAAAGTTACAATACAAACTAATTGTTACGATGCAATGACCTTATAAAGTAGTCACCAATGAGAACAGTGTTATGGCCTTCATTCTCATTATGATCACATTGCACTTCTTCCAAATATTCTGGAAATTGAGATACTCAATTAAACATCGCCCGTATCTTATCCACAACAATTTACATTCGCAAAATATCATTATCTGAAACATAATCTACTGATAACATTGTAGATTCAAAATGTTGAATCATTTGGTAACAACATTGCAGTACATACTTTTCACATTTATCGATTGGTGTTGAGGTGAGCCATTTGAGTTTAAAGAAACAACGGGACTTGGTGCAATAATTTTAGATTCATTGTTTGATAAATCCATTTTTTAATCATTCCTGAACATGGAAATATTTGAAGAAAGAATCAGATTCTATTATTACTTATCAATTACAGAAGGAAGAAAATATATAAAACAAATATAGGAAAACCAAATGACAACGGAAATAATATTCATATTGAGCTTGAGACATAGATCAAGGGACAAAAAATTGTAAAATATATATTTGAGAAAAATGATTGTAACGTATAACATAGGTCAACTCAAAAGATAACATATGTCAACTGAAAAGCTAAATAAAAAAGGCTAAATGCTTTAGAAAGAAAGCATCTTGATTGTATAGTTTAATAAGGTCTTTTCTACAACTGTTAAATAATATGCATCTGTGACATACTCATATTCATAAGGTCTTTTCTATAACTGTTAAATAATATTCATAGTGAGTTTGAGACATAGATCAAGGGAAAAAAATTGTTAAATATATATTTGAGAGAAATTATTGTAACATATAACATAGGTCAACTCAAAAGATAACATATGTCAACTAAAAAGCTAAAGAAAAAAGGCTAAAGGCTTTAGAAATAAAGCATCATGATTGTATAGTTTAATAAGTTCTTTTCTACAACTATTAAATAATATGCATTTATATATAGACATGTTATAAACATAGCACTTATTCTATTTGAAAAATAATGATCATATTGAGTTCAAGACATAGATTAAGGGAAATATATATATATAATATATATTTGAGAAAAATGAATGTAACATATAAAAGAGGTCAACCAAAAAGATAACATATGTCAACTGAAAAGATAACGACAAACTATTTCCATATTTAATGTGAATTATGAAATTTTCAATAATTAATAACAAATTCTAAAACAATTGAAAACATCTATGCAATTTTTTAATATAAAAAAATAAATGTTAAAACTTACCATATATCAAATTATTACACCCAAAAGGATATAAATCATGTATTTGTAAAAAAAAAAAATAGACATATAAAATATGTGAATGTAAACTATAATATTTTGAATAAACTTTATATATAATTCATATAAAGATAGTTGGAATGTTTACCAATTTTATAGTAACATCAAAGTTAAATTGTTTTTGGAAAGTAATAGAGAGATAAATATTCTAATTAGAATCATTATGATCATCAAATTGAACAATGTTTTGTTGAAACAAAACAGTGTCCGTAGGATCTAAAATATCAAACCAATAGAGATGTTCATAAGTTTTACGTCGCAAACACCATGTGTTTGTAACTCCTCACCTTATTCTTTGAAAATCACAAGTAGTTTGTGTCCATGTAGGTATTTTCTCTGCAACAATCTTCCTTGTTCTTTCATGGATTGGTAGAGTTAGGAAGACCCCTTGAGGTCCCCATCTATCTACCACAACTTGATTCCACAGGGTGTTTTGTAATCCACCGAACTGCAATCTAAAAATCTAACCATGATAATGATAGTTAGCTAGACCTTGAGTACTAGTTTGTGGAGACCGAAGCATTTTTTCTAACCAAATAGGACCATTTTCTGCAGAGTCCATTGGATAAGGAGATTGCTCAATCCAAACCTTTGCAAGAACCAAATAAAGCTCTGCGGGGTCACAGTCTTCACAACAAACCAAATGCAAAAAATCAAGATCTTGGTAGAAGTGACCAAAATTTCAAAGAGTTGGTGGATAAAATTTCAACAACCCTATTTCTAAGAGATGTCTTTTACAAGATAAATAATTTATTCTTTCCTGAGCGTGTATTGTTTGTAGATCAAAATGATGATATGTGTTAGCAACTTTAATTGTTCTTTGCCTCAACATTTTTTTTCCTTCTAATATCTAGAAATCAAAAAAAAAATTAAGGAGACAAATTATATTTTCTATCTATTTTATAAATAATATTTATTGTACCATGTTAAGTTCCAATAGCATATTAAATAAAAATAATTGATTAACAATAATAAAAAAATATTGAATGAGAATATTAAACTTTCCAATTTCATTTTTTTGGTCAATCTTTACCAACTATTTTTTGTTATATAAAAGAAGAAAGATATTATAGAAGAAGTACAACCTGCATTGAAAATGATGAACATCAAAGTAATAACATATTTGTTTTATTAACTTTTTGTCCAATTTTGTATTCTTTTCTCAAATAGAATATGTGTTATGTTTATAACATGTCTATATAGAAATGCATATAATTTAATAGATGTAGAAAAGACCTTATTAAACTATACAATCATGATGGTTTATTTCTAATGCCTTTAGCCTTTTTTCTTTAGCTTTTCTTTTTTCTAATGTTTTTCATTCTTCATCTTCTCATAATGATCAAAAGAAAATGGTGGCATTATCCTTAGACCCTATAGTGACTTTACACGAGAAATTGCAACAAATGTCATTCCTATTCTTCCTCTTGGTCCAATACCAATTGTTACTTTTTCAAGTTTCAAAACTTGCAATTTATGTATTGTTAATGCCCATGCCAGTCTCAACATCATATGAGTGGTAGAACCTCTTTGTATAGCACTAACAGGTACTACTTTAGGGTGTTCATTATTGAATGGAAATCCAGAGTAGGCATCAAATTTTACCATGACATATAATGGTAGTTGAGGTGGTGCACTACCTAGCTTGTAGACTATTTCCCCAACATAACCCAAAGCTCCATTTACAAGGCCTGCTTTTATCCACAAGTTTGATATCAACATAACTCTAGATCTCCTTGAAATCAATAATTCAATATCAAGTTCATTAGCACAATTATCATCTACTAAACTATAATTTGAAAACTTTGTAGCAATTACACATGCAACTAGTTCTTGAAGAGAATAGAGTTTTCTTTGATTATGTTTGTGAACATTATCATTTGTAGAGAATAAATGAAAATTGTTGTCAAAATCATCATTTATATTTTTTGGAATATTGCATGTTGTACATGACATTAGTAATTTCCAATCGTCAATTGTTGGTTAATGAGCATCTCTAATATTTGTGAGCAACTGGCAGAACTTATTTTGATCTAGATTCTCTCCCTCTTGTCTATAAACCTTTTCCAATATAATCACAATCTTGAAGTCTTCCCATAGTATTTTTCCACGTCTCCTATTGTCATATGCTACCCTGTATTTCACAGGAGGGAGTTGGCCAAGATCACCAACCAAAATCACTGAGTTACCTAAAAAAATATATAAAATATTTATTAGCAATCCTATAATAGAAAAAATATTCATGCAATTTTTTTTGTTTCTCTACTACATCAATAAAAAATTTGTTATAGAATACCTCCAAAGTTAAGATGGGAATTTTGAGGAAATGCTTGATGAAGTCTGGAGTCTATATTCTCATGCAACTTCTCCCCAAGAAAACTCATTTCATCTATTAAGATATATCTTATTTGACTTAGTTCTTCTTGGAAACTTGTCAAATGTGTTCCTTCCAACTGTCTAAAATCATTTACTTGAACCTTCAATTTGGAATGTACAGTTGAACCACCTATATTTTATGCAACCACTCCTGTCAGTACTAGAATTAACAATAGACAACGCTCAGGGAATGCAAAATCTTTAAAAAAATTATTGATTGCACCAATAAAAAATGACTTTCCTGTACCAGTTGTACCCTAAATTATCATATATAGGGGTGTTACATTATCGCTGCTATTATAGTGTATCAAAATAAAATCAAATGCCCTTTTCTATTTTTCACACAATTTACTTCTATTAATTTCTTGTTCACATTGAAGATTTATAGTGCATCCACTTTCTCTCATTCTATGAATAAAATTGATTGCATCTAAAGTACATTCATCTAAATTGTATTGCTCTAGCCAACTATGTTGCCTATCCATGTCCCTTTTTCCTAGCATATAAACTTCACAAATCTCCATCATTTGACCATAATTCATTCGTGAGATGATTTCCCATTCATGCTCTATAATGTTACGAGGACCCATTACATTGTTCTCATTTCTAGATTCAGAACTGCCATCACTACTTTCTACATCCACTCTTCTTTCAACATGCCATGGAACATAATCTAGTGACTCCTAGTTTGAAACTATTGTGATATTATCATCACCAATATCAACTTGAATGTCATGGAATGGTTTATAAAAAAACTTTGAAAAGAAAAAATCAACAAACTTGTCTAATACACGTGGCATAATAGAAATAAATTTTGGATAGACTCTGACAATTGCAACCTTTATTCTATGCTCCCACTTATTATCATTCTTTCTATTTTTATTATATATCCATACTCTAGAGACATCAATCAAAGTGATGGAGTCTATAGAAATAGGTCTTCTTATATATGAATCTATGAATGATTCTATTTTCTTTTCAATACAATCTTCATTCTTTGTCTTAACAAGTTTGAAATTTTTTCAAGAGACATTCAGATTAACAAATCTTCTACTGCATTCCACCAATGGAATTTCTAGGATCATGTGACATGTTTCCTGAGCTCCAACATCTCTTTTCATAATAGTTTTAGTTAAAAAAAAATTGTAGACTTTGGATGCAAAGTCATCAGGATTGTCTATATTTGCCAACCGTGTCAACATTTGATGGTAGGTCTCAGAACTTTTCTCTACTTTGGATGCATATTTTGCAATATACTTAATAAAAGCATGTGCTAACAAAACTGGTTGCCAATCTATATTTTCTCTCCACAATTGCAAAATGTAACGATTATGTGAGTTGATTCTATCATCATTCCTTTGAGGTTCAATTTTTTTTCTCCACATTCTATGTCTATATACAAATATTTATTGTGTTATACCTACAATTTAAGTTCAGAAAGTTACAACGCAATAAATATTTCATTGGAATAGTTTTGCCAAGGAAAAATGAAAAATATAGTACCTGCATGTCATTCTAGCCTTTTTTTCCTAAGACATGCTCCCTCTTTATAGATTGTATGTCATTGTACGATATTCAATATTTCTTCATAATCATGGTCCATATTCATTTCTAGTATTTGGCTTGTATTTCTGAGACACAAATGTTGTGCAAAATTCTGAAATGGCTTGATGAAAACAAAGACTTTTAAATGGAGAAAGAAAAAGATGGTAGCATAAATATAAGGATCATGAAAAAATAATTATAGAAATGTCTACATAATGAAACTCAATGTAGAAATACATGCATATTTCTTTCAGTGCTACATGCACATGGATTCCATGCATGCACAATATGATGGAAGAAAGATTCAACTTCTCTTACCTATTCTTCATTATGCTAATCTAACTTATCCATATTTGGAGCTACATGAAGCCACAAAAAACCATGTACATGTGGAGATCCCCTACGCTACCATTCATATCTTGACCAAAAGTCTTTAACATTGAAGCCTTTTTTCCAAAATTTCTTTACGAAACATAGTATGTCTAATGTGCATGTAGTGTGCAACAATATGAGGATAGTCTATAACGTTTTGTCTTCTCCACTTCTAAGCCTCTATTGGATTTGATGGTTGAGTTCTAGGCATCAGTGCATGTAAATCAAGCCAATACAAATCAGTTGCACTAAGTGTAAAGAAAATTGTGGGAGTCCCTAGTTGTTTCAACAAATCGTATAATTTTGCTTGACTTTTTTTCCAATATGACTTTGTACCTCTTAAGGTTGTTCCAAAACACATTAATTTATTAGCAAGGTGTCTGTCAGACAAATTTTCCATATGTTCTCATAACTCATCAATGATCATTGGCAACTCTTCAATGTTTTATTTTACAAAAACTGAATTGGAATTTTATGCACGGTGCCTCATTACCATGTTTTCCATGTAATCTCTAAATTGGGGATGTCTACCAAAGCGATGATCCCTATATTGAATTAGATACTTCACATATTCATGAAGGTATACTCTTCATATACACAGCTCTAATCAATCACATTGTCCATTTGGAAACAATGTTGGAAAGGCTATGTCTATTAAACTTGGCATAACATATTCATTTACTAGAGATGTACCTATCGGTGGCTAGTCAATCAAACTCATAGGATCTATATTGGGGTTATTAACCCATGCATGTATGAGTTCCATTTTCTTTTGAAGATTCACTGGTCTTGTTGCCATTGATGTGGAATAATTAATTTTTGTATCATTAACCTCATCCATCTCATTTTGTAGACATATGATTTGTTTTGATTCATTGTCAACATCTACATGAACAGTCTTTAGTTGATGGAATATATTACAATCATTATGCATTTCAATGTCATCCAATGCATGAGTATCTACATTAACATCAATATAAAATTTTTCATTTTCAATTTTATACCTTAGAGCATAGTACACCTAATTTCTATTAATTGTAAAGTCATAGTTTGTACCACACTAATCTTTTTTTCGAACTATTATTATAGGCAAGTCTTTTATTGGGTGTGGTAGACTTTGATATACATGCTCAATATTTTGTGGGAAACTTATTGTGTATCCCTTGTATTTATATTGCCCCCCTATTACATGTGTTACTTGCAGAATTGGACTTACACATGCAATTAACATTTCTTCTACTTGAGTCAAATTTGCAAGTTCAGGTGGTTGTAAACCTGGGTCCACATTCTTTTCTATTGAGAATCTATTATTTCCTTTTCTTGTTGCTACTAACTATAGATTGGACTTTCTTATGTATGATTAACTTTAATGCCAACATAACACTCCTAACACATATAGCACATTGTAGGCATAACCAAATTATCTAATTGACGTCAAAAGAGGTTTTGAAGGTTTTGATAACTATTTCCAAATATTTCATTGTAGTTCCTCTCAGTCTCTATACCACAACAGACATTTTCATTTTTTTTACTCATGTTTTCATCCATGGAATTTAGTGGTTCTACACCTCTCAATGTAAGATGATCATTTTCACCCACTGATGTAGTTGTCAAACTATTATTATGGACTTGTATTTCTTCTAATATTCTTTGTGTTCTTCTTCTAGCATTACGTTGCCTATCTTGTTAGTTGCAAATGAGACATTTATTTTCCTTTTCAACTTCATTCATTTCATCTTGTTGTCATCTTCTATAATCTTTATGATATTGTCTCCTATAATTCCTTCTACCCACATTTCTTTCTAACATGTTTCCACTTTGCATTCCTTCCAACACTCTTTGCTCCATGTCTCTAGCATTATGCTCATCTTGTTGAACACTATGCTGAGTGCAATTTTTTTTTTTTGGCTTTCAACTACCTCTTCATGTTCACATGATATATAGTCCATTTGATTTTGAGATATTTGAAGCATGCCATTCTCTATAGAAGGAAAGATAAAAGATGTAATTAAGAGTTGTTCATTTTCAACTTCTGATGGTCTATATTGTTTAGAGATAGTCGGACTGCCTAAATTACTTGTACTCCTTAGAAATTTATATTCATTATTTATTTTTGTATCCATCATGTGTTGTCTTTTTCTAGCATATCTCTCTCTCTCTCTTCGTTTTTCATTATAGAGTAGACATTGTTTCTCCTTTTCTGTATCATCCCTCTTTTCTTTTTGTCTACACCTATAATCTCTTTGATATTCTCTTTGGTATTGTCTTCTCTTGTCTTCAGACTAAAAATTGACATATCTTGGTGGCATAGCTAAAAATTAAGTAAAGTGTTGTTTAGACTATGTTCCTTTGCTTTAATTTTTCTAGGATTTCAAATAAAATAAAGGACTACAAAATTTTAAATAAGTAAATATGATTTTAATGTATTTTCCAAAAGAGTAGACAATATTAGTATATAAACATTTAAAAATATCATTGAAAATAATTATTCTATTTATTCCTTTATATATAAATTGACATTATTTTATCGTTGTTACTTCTATATTTCAATGATATAATTGCAAGATTTTTTTCCCCCTTTTCTACTAAGCTTTTTTTTTTTTTTGTTTTTGTTTTTTATCAATAAACAGCTGAAGCCTTCATTCAATTTATTATAAGAAATATTATAGTTACATAGCATTACTCCATTCAAACGGGCACTGGTAGGAAAGAACAGAGAAGAAAACCTCCAGTCTTGCTTAGGACTTTTGTCCTGTGTTATTACATGTTCCAAGGGGTATACCCGCATCCTTTTAAAAGTTAAAAAATATGCATGGGCATTCCCATGGATAAAAATTCCTTAATGTAGATCTTCCCCCATTTTTTACTAGAAGAGTTGAGTCAATTCCCAAATTGTGCAAATGATTGTTAAAGAGGAACCATCCCCGCTAAGTCTCAGAGCAATAATAAAGTAAATTACTAGATCAAAAAGGGGCATACTCCCATCCCTATTGTAATTACAAAAAAGAATATGGGCACTCCCATGAATACTAAAACTATTTAATATAATCTCCCATACTTTAAGTCTAGGGAGCCTATGTAGATTCTCCAAGACCACCAAAATACCTGTCTAAAAGAAAAATCTCCAAAGACCTTATAGCAATGACATTGTTAGGTGGTCCTTTAACATAATTGATTATGAAGATCAACCACATTATTGAAATAATAAATAAATCAGGTCTTATCAGGGAAAATTACTAACTTGGATAATATAAAATTAACCACATACATCTGATTGTCAGAGTGCAACAATCTTAAAATCATCAGGATACTGATTCAGAAATAGATGTTATCCTATTTCTAAATCTAAACACAGAGCATAAAAATATACAATAAAGAACAGTATCACATTAGTTTAAAAGATTCATTCATGTTCTCCTTCTTAACATAGGGATTTGAACCTCACCGTAGACCCAAATCTTCTGAAGAAAAACATACCAGCTATCATCCAATTACTCATTCCTACTTTATTAAGTCTTGATTCCATATTTAGATGCCTATGATAGAATGAGGCACGAAAATGCTAAGAAAAGAGCTCGAAACCTATTCTTAATTAGAGCTATAAAAGATGATAAGATTCAATAGACCATTCAATCAAAGTGGGTTACAATCAAGATCGTTAAAATTACCATGATGGATTATAAATTGATAAATTAGGATCATTATGATCACCCTCATATCGATTTAGAAATAGTCATTATCCTAGATCTAAATCAAAACATAGAGCATAACAATAAATAGAAAGATCCAGGGTCATATTAGTAAGAAGAAAATTTATTCATGTTCTCCTACCTAATACAGAAATTCGAACTGCACATAAACCAAATCTTTTGAAGCAAAACATCCCAGTGGCTATCCAAGTTCTCATTCCTACTTATTAAGTCCTAATTCCATATTTGAATGCCTATGGCAGAATGAGGAACGAAAATGCTGCAAAAAATTGGAAACCTATTCTTAATCAGTGTAGTAAAAGTATGATAAGACTCAAAAGACCATTTAATCAATATTCCACCATATCACAATAGCATATGTTTTTAAACACGAGAAGTCTCAACCAAGTGTAAAGTAAACTTGTTCTTTATAAACATACTGAGTTTAGATCATATTAAAAAGAACCTATAAATAGACAAAACATATCCCAAGATTCTTGAAAAGCCCAAAATTAAGCCAAGTAATATGAGTAAAATGAGAGTATATGTCAGACATAGAGCTACATAGTTTGAGATTACTTCAGAATGCCTAATACTAAGCTATTTCCAGGACCAGTACAAATACCCAAAACCCACTACCTACAGTCTTATTCATTAGAATACATATATATCAGACCCTATAATTGGGAACAAAATTAACATCCCTACCCCACCCCTACTCTTTCCATGTTACCATAACCACCTCAGGGACATCATTTGCTTCATCCATGCCAACATTCGGAGCTAATTCAAAATTTACCTTGGCTCTACTCATCTTCTCCAAATTGAGGATGCAGAAATCTAGAGTGTTAAGGTTATTGAAGGCCATACCCGGCAGCACATATGCGTTAAACAATTTGAGGTAATTTAAGACCCATTTGTTGCTATTCTCAACAATAATCCCTAGCCAATGCAAGAGGAAGTTGACACTGGCCTCCATGCACGACCATTCCTTGTAAAAGGCCAAGCTTTACCTGATGATGAGGGATTGTTGGCGAGGGGCTGTCTCCAAATCTGCAGCACCCAGAGGAAGACCCATGTACTTTTTGGGTAATGGGATTTTGAATTTTTCATCGATGCTATGGACAACCTTTTCAAGTCCCTTCCTCCACACAGGGCTGAAACTATCAAAGCAAAGCCTTATTATTTCCTCCTTACCAATCTTCACCCTTACCATAATCCCAATAAAAGAACCGATGATAGTGTTATTGGTCCTCCATGTAGTTGTATAATCAAAAAATTCTTCTCCTAAGGCTCTGCTAATAGCAAAGCGAGTCATGTCATCTGTTGCTCTTAAGAGATGGCTCCATCTCTTAGGCTTGACTTTCCCTAAGAAAGTCATGGTCCTATTCTCCATCGAGTGAAATACATGAATGTTGGTCTCCATCCTAGCCAAAAATGGAAATGCAGAGAAAGAAATCCTAAATGAAGCTCAGTAAAAGTCCGACAGAGTCTCCAGAAACCTTCTCTCATTTCCTTTCTTCATACTACATTCTTGGAATGTGCCTCCTTAATTTGCAAAGAATGCATGAGATCAGCCATGATCACATACAAGCATGATAACTGATAATAACACCTCACATGTGAGAGTATACCAACTCATCGTACTCGACCTTCATAATTTTGGAGCTCTAAATACAATCTAAGTTAGAGATATCCCTCCAAGATCTCTCAATGGTGGAAAGGTAATCCAAATTTTGAGTTGGTAGGATTATAACATTAAAAGTAAATCTCATACCACTTTAGAAAATCCCGATGAAGATAGATTAAAGCCTGTGGAGTTAACAAGAATTGAGCTAAAAAACACCTTTGCACTTATAAATACTTGTATGTCTTTTTATCTATCTTAACAAATTATGAATTATGAATTATGACTTGTCCTAATAACAATATTGCTAAATAGTAGATTAGTTAATCTAAATTATATATCAAGATCGTTTCTCCATCCACACCTCTATTACCAAGCCCATCTGCTAGTGTGTTGCCTTGTTGAAAAATGTGACTAATTTGGATTTCCTCAAAATTTTCCAATAGTATTAGAACTTCTTGGAGCTTTGAGTTCAAGACCCAATTAGGAGTCATTTTCTATCTAATAGCATTAAGGACAATCTAAGAGTTGCCTTCGATGAAAACTTTGGATAGGCCTAGTTTATAGAAAAGTTGTAAACCTCTCTCAAGAACTTCTAATTATGCCACGTTATTAGATGAGGGAGGAAGGGGAGATGCTAGCTTTGCTATCCAAGGGCCACCCTCATTATTTATGATGCATCCAACTCCAGCTACTCCAGGATTACCTCTTGTGGCACCATCAAAGTTTAATTTATGCCATCCTAGAGGAGGAGGGGTCCATTTACAATTAACCCTTGGCTCCTTATTGCTTTCCAAATATACCAGAGGTAGATTGATAAGATTGGACCAATTCTTCTTCATGAGTCCATCCCAAAAGGAGAATGAAACTTCTTCATTAAAGGTTTTCCTAAGATTAGCATTTAGCACTTCCACTATTGATGCTTCTAATTTAAGTAGAAACCTATCTATATTCAGTTCTTTTCCTTTAAAAAAGAAATAATTTCTTTCCTTCCACAGTTCCCATACCATTATGGATGGGAAAATATTCCAAAGCTTGTTATAGACCATACAGGCCAAATTCGTAGGCCATGAGCAAAGAAGCCCCTTAAGGGAATTCTAAAAAGGGGTTGTCCATTCGAGTTGAGTCCTAAGCCATTCCTAGCAATTGAGCACAAAAGGAAAATTGAGGAATAGGTGATCTACATCTTCACTACTATGTTTACAAAGGACACACCAATGAGGGCTGATAATGCCAAATTTTGATAAATTTGTTCAAGGTCAGAATTCTATTTTGAAGGAAAAGCCATAAAAAGAAACTAGCCTTAGGAAGACATGTAGGATCCCAACACAAATTTAATGGAATCTCAACTATATTCCATTGCTGAGAGGGGATGATGGCCTTATACCCTTGTTTCACACTATATATACCATTCTTTGATCCAGCCCAGATAAGACTATCCAACCTTTCAAATTGTTTAATGTTTCTATTGGAGATTATCTTTTCAAAAGCTACAACTGAATCCAGATCAAAATCTAACCCATCCAAAGAATGCCACCTCCATCACGAAACCCCATCTAACACATCCTTGATTTTATAATCCTCTACCTTACTTCCCCACAAAGATGTCAGCCTAAGTTTAAGATTATCAATGCTGGGAGAGGATTGAATTGGGGGAAGCCCATCCCAAGAGTCTTCCCAAAATAGGGCTTTATTACTTTCCACCACATCCCATGTTAAAAATTTACTAATAATTTTCTAGCATTTAGACATAAAGTTCCAACACTCTGAACCTTTAGGCAGTCTTTTCATTCTGAACAGCGACTTCAGATCTGTCAGATTCAGATATTTATAATATAAGATCTTAGCCCATTTGTGATCATATTCTTGATATAACCTCCAAAAAAGTTTAGCTCCCATAGCCTCATTTTTCCATTGTCGCTTCTTAATCCCTAAACCCCCACAATCTTTAGGTTTACATAAATTGTCCCATTTAATAAGGGCGAGTTTCTTATCATCTTCTTTATCTTTCCATGGAAAATTCCTAAGTTTGGATTCAAATCTCTTGGACATCCAATTAGAGAGAGCTAGACAAGCCATAGGGAAGACTAGAATGGCCGAAAGGACTAATCTAATCTTAGTAATCTTGCCAACCTTAGAGAGCCATTTGTTTTTCCAGCTTCCAATCCGCTTATCCACCTTTCCAATTGTGTCCTGCCAAAGCTTGCTATGTTTTGAATTCTTCTCCAAGGAAATACCCAAATACATGCATGGGAAGAATCCCTTTTTATATCCCATAATCCTGCATATCCAATTTTCCATCTCTAGGGAGGTATTCAAGAAGAATATCTCAAACTTTTCCTTGTTCACCTTCTGCCTTGAAGCATCCATGTAAGATTGTAAAATATTTTTAAAACTCAAAGCCTCTTGAACAAAGCTCTTGCCAGGTAAAATGGTATCATCTGCATACTATTGATGGGTTATGTTAGGAAGATTTCTAGTTACAGAAATTTTGAAGATCTTCTGTCTCAAATATGCATCGGAGACTGCTCTACCGAAAGCTTTAGCCATTATAATGAAAAGGGAGGGAGATAAGGGATCTGCTTGTATAATACCCTTGGAAATTTCAAAAAAGCCTTTAGGCATCCCATTTATTAGAACAAAAATCTTAGGGGTGGAGATAAACTTGAAGACAAGATTAATCCATTGATGTGAAAAGCCAAAAGCTTCATAAACATACATGCTTCTTTATCTATGAAATCTGAATGTATGGTTTCCTGAATTATAAGAATTCCATCCAAGATAGATCTCCATGGAATAAAACCTGTCTATTCTTCAGAGATTAGTTTTGGCATGAGAACCTTGAGCCTATTAGTAGGGACTTTTGAGAAAATTTTGTAAATGGTATTGCACAAGGCTATAGGACGAAAGTCGCTAGGGTGTTCTGGCCCATCCTTTTTAGGGATCAAGGTAAAGAAAGAAGAGTTGATTTCTGCCAGCAAGGAACCATTATTCTGAGATGCTTCAATCGCTCTCCATAGGTCTTCCCCTAAGATGTCCCAACATTTTTGGAAGAAGAAGGCCTAAAAACCATCAGGCCCTAGAGATTTGTCTGAGCTCATGTTAAAGACTACAATCTGAACATCCTCCAAAGTTATTGGCCTATTTAGATTTTTGTTATCTTTAGGTGTAATCAATTTTGGAATAAATTTAAGCATTCAAGATTGGGCCTCCCTATCTGATTCTTCATAGTTGTTGAGTAAAATTTTAAAATGTGATACTAGCGTGTCTGCTATTTCTTGCGAGTTCCCTGTACGCAAACCCAGCGGAGTCGTGATACCAGTAATTTTCTTTAGAGATCAGTTATGAATAGTTGAATTATGAAAAAAATTTGTGTTACGGTCTCCCTCATCCAACCATACTATCTATAAAACAAAAAAAATACAAAATGAGAAACATAATGAACTTTGCAATACAACACGCAATTTTATTTTTATTTTTAAATTCCATTTGATAGACATTAATTGGACAACACATGAGTACATAATTTTAACAAATAACTAATATAGTAATATCATTTGAAGTATTAAATTATCAAAGTATGCAAAAAAATACACATCGTCTTTAAAAAGAGCATGTTGTATTAGTCACACATGAAACTACTATTTAATAGTGAGATTGTATGTAAAATATCATGACATGTTTAAATTTAATACATTCCAAACAAATAAATATGAGAACTACATTATAGAAACTAAAAATTGCATAAGGTATAAAATTATAAATTAGATATTTAGAGTGTGCATAAAACATACATGATTTTAGAAAATAAATTGTTCCATCATTGGCATATAAAAGTAACTTTGTTGACATTATATTTTTTCTGTACAGAATAGTGTGGTGCAAATGCACCAACAACTTCTCTAAACGTGGTTTTGTTAGGACCCAAGTAGTACTTGAGCTTAATGTTGATAGAGTTAACAATATTTTTTACACTTTTAGTAGCATCCACTTAATCTGAACTCTGGGCCTGAAAATCACATATCATATTTTAGCTTCATGTTGACAGAGTTAACAATATTTTTTACACTTTTAGTAGCATCCACTAAATCTGAACTCTGGGCCTGAAAATCACATATCATATTTTTTTTTAGCATCATAACATCAATGTCCTCTTTCTATATTTTCTTTTGCATTGACTCAAAAAAAATTTGAATGACCTAATCAGCGGAACATAATTCAGAAAAACTATCAAACAAATTACAACCCAAACCTTCGATGAACTTTTGTATCCTTGTCATGCCCAACTTTTCTTGAACAAGACATACACACACATACAATAATAACATTCAAATTTATTACCTAGAAACAATTCAAGAAATATTTTAAATAGAATATATATTCATAGTATTAAAAAAAATTGTTTCAAATATTACAATCATAAATGGAACCTTACATCTATTTTCAAATTACATGAAGATCTAATTTTGATATTTTACATTACATAACTTTTACAAAAGTGCATAAATATATCATCTTCAAATCTTCAATAGAAAGTGAAAATCTTCCAAGCTTTTCTTCAACACATATCCATTTAGAAAACCTATACAAAACAACCCTGTAAACCATGGAGAGCTCACCTCCCAACCTAGGTCTCGAAGAGACCACCCATAGAGTTGGGTAACAATTAAACACACACATATACATCAACCATACATGATACAAAATTTAATACCCTTTTTGAGCTTACAAAGTAGGTTACTAGAGGAACCAATAGAATGGGTGAAGGTGTGCCTAAAACCCCGAGGAGAAGCCAAATATAGAAAACCAAATCTGCCTTCACAAGGCATATAGAATAAATACCAACTCTCTCAAATTTCTCCCATTATCACCCCCAAAGTGCATAACAAAGTACTAGCACATGAAGCCCATACTACATGCTTATCCCTCTTCCTTCTAGGGAAGAGACTCTACACTCAAGGGTTAGGCCCAACCAACCCCTTCACCCTGAAAGCCACTTCTTCCCTCCCAAGAGTGAGTGATGTCCTTCCACACCCTTAACATCATACTCTCAAAATCAAATAAAAATAAGGCAATAGAAATTCATCCACACCCAACAATACAACAGGGACAATGAACAACACACATATATGCATCTGTAGAAAAAATTACACATTTTATATTTAGAAAAATAATTCAACACATAATTTCCAAAACACGAAAAAAGCTCTGACCTTTCTCCAAGCTATGGTAAATTACCCGATTTGAGAAGAGCCCTCTATCCTTTCTTGATCCAATCTCCAAAAAAAAAAATCTCTAAAACTAGAGAGTGGGTGAATACCCCACCTATTTTCCAATTTCCCTCTAAAAGAACATTCCTAATTTTCCTCCATCATGAAAGAGAACAAACACTTTAACTCAACCTAAGTTCCCTATTTGGTAGGAATTATCAACTCACTGGAGATAAGGTGGGAATTTGGGTTAGTCTTCTTCCATTTTCACAATACTTAAGATATGGGATTTTAAAAGTGTTAGAAAAGAGATTTTAACTCCAGTAAAGCCAAAATTAAAGCCCTAACATATAGTACTAACATGTAGGTAACTTAATCCCACTAAAAGAACACTCTAAAACTAAAACAAAGCCCTCTAAAGTCAACCTAAACTTGGAATCCGAAATTTTAGTTTAATTAAAAACTTCATAAGATATTTTATGCAAGGGAATGAAAACTTAAACATTTCTAACCAGTTAGGAATAAGGTTGGGTGTCTTTTTCCAATGACTCAACCTGACTTACCACTAAACACATAACAACAAAAGTGTCAAGTGACACTATAAATATACATTTAACATTACGAGTGGCAAATCAATTTTCACAAAAATAAATGTAATCTAAGACATTCGTTCACATTATGTTCACAAAGTAAAATACTTAAAAACAATGAGGTTAATATCTCTCCATTAGATCTAACCTTGGCAATCTCAATTAATACAAAGGTATAGTCTTGGTTTTCTATTTTACCATGGCTATTTCTTGCACACTCAAACTACATATCAGTAGTCCAAGATAAATAAAACATATGCACATATAAATCCTCATTTAATACTATATTCATAATTGAATCAAAACATAAGGCATTTCTCAATTGAATAACATTTTTCCAATTCTAACCATTGTGCATATATAATACTACCATTATCGAACTAAACATGATATGACTCTTTTGCAACATTTCATGATTTTCATATACATATATATAATCCATCTAACATCTTTATTCAAACATCATCAAGCATCATAAATAAGTTCTAACATCATAATGATTACCATAAAATAAAGTGTCCCATAGTATCAAATAGTCTAGTAACAGTCCAAATTAGTCCAACATATAATGAGGTCTCAAAATATAATTTATCTGCAATGCAAAATATAAAGTATCTAAAATGCAAATAAACTACTATGATATGCTATGATAAAGTATCTAAAATGCAAATAAACTGCTATGATATGCTATGATGGGCCAGGGTGAGGCCTCACAATCCCTATCATGGATATATCCTGCAAACTTTTTATTGTGTGCAATTTTTTATGACAATTCATCAGTGTTGATCTTCTCAAATTACACACCCTTAACAATTCTTGGAGTGAGGATTTGCTATGACTAAGACCAATTGAGACTAATTGATCAACATGCATTTCCTTCACCTTTCTTACAATTAAAATATCCTCTTTTAAAATACCAAGCTCCACAAATATTATTTCATCAATCTCCCATTCCACAAGTACCTTCTCAAGAACAATTTTATATTGTTTGACTGCCTTTCAAATCATGCGAATACCTAGCATTTCCAAATCATCTCTCCATTCTATAAATGCAGTGTGTATTCCATCCTTATTGTTCATATCTGAAAGAAATACTATTTCTTTGGCTGGTGATAGAGAATATTGCACATGTTCATATGATTGAACAATAGGTGAATTGCATGTATCTTTACCAATTTGTGGAGATTCAATTTGAAAATTTGTATCTTTCTTTAGACCATCAGAACTCACATTCTTGACCCCAACTTGAACAAGAGCTAAAAACCTTCATCCTCACCTATATTGTCATCATTGATGGTTACATAATTATTCAGACCGATGAATTCCATCTGAAACCATAGTTGGGTCCAACATGACAACATATGTTACTAAATCCATTGCATTTGTGGAATTTTTGATATGATATTCAAATGTGTGATATATTGAGTGCATTGGAAGTAATGTAAATGGCTTTTGGAGCCACTCCATTGACAACAATATGACATCCATTGTTTGACTCTCAATCAAAGTTTCTTCTTGAGAGTACCAATCTATCAGATCAATTTGGAGATCAAAAATATTCTTTGTTTCATATAATGGATGCAATTGATTCCCATCTTCTTTTATGTCTTCTACAATCTTATGGATTTTTCAAGATCGCATGAGCTCTACTAATAATATACAATAGTCTTTTTTTCTTATTTGTTTCTCATTTACAAAATTTGCCCAACGGTCCTCTAAAGAAGGCTAGTGTTTGTAACTTTTTTCTACAATTGTAGATATCCTTCCTACTGGATCAAAGTTATATTGCACATTGCCAATAGTATTAATTCAAAGATTAGCAACATCTATTTTTGCACTTTCTGCTATGTCAAGATTGTTATAATTCTTTAGAATAACTAAGAGGGGGGGGGGGGTGAATCAATTATTCAAGGTTCAAATGCCATAATAAAACTTTTTCTCTTTTCTCTACAAATCCTTAATGGTGGATAATTGAACTTATCATGCATGTAATTTAAATATTGAAACAACTAAGAAAAGTAAACATGCATCACACCATAACACTAAGAATTTGATAACCCAGAAACCCTCCAGGAATAGGAAGGTAAAATTGGGGTGGGGATAATACCCACAAAATAACTGTGCAATTGATTTTAACCACTTCTGATGGTCTGCCCTGTGAAAAGCCTACCCTGTTAAAGGCTATAACACATTGTTAAATGTGACCTTGTTAGAGGATTTCACCAAACTGTTAGGAATGGGCCTGGTCAAAGGACTTTAGTACATTCACTTGGAATGTCACCCTGTTAAAGGATTTACAACATGGCTATTAAACAAACCTAAGTCCATAGGATTTATCTTAACTGTTGCAATTGCTAGAAAGTAACAACAATGGCTTTGATCTGATACAACTTACAACATAACTTGCAGATTACAGATCACACTTCAATTCAATCCTTTGCTTGGCTTTTAATCACTTCAGTTTTGTTAGCTTGTCTTCCTCTCAAGCTTTGTTTCCTTGAGTCTTCTTTACTCATCAAACCAATGCAATCATACCTGTGGTCATCTAGCGAAATAGAGTATTCTTTGTTCTCTTACTCCTTAGCACTTTTCTTCAGCAGCTCATGATTTCATACTTTCTCACCACCACTCTACTGCTTCGTGACCTTATGACTTCTTAAATAGAAATCTAAAATATCTTTCCTGCTCAATTCTCCCTCTCCAATTTTAGGGTTTCAATGGATTAGGTAGGATACAATGTATCTACCCTATATTTCTTCTTCATCTAGAAACCTTGTCTAGCATCCAGTTGTATTCACTAAAAACCTTTTTACATGGTGTTATGTGCCACCAACTCATCACTCTTATCTTCTATCTGGTTTACAAACTTCTAGGTAACAACCTTGTCAGCTCAGATCTAGCAAATCTTTGATTTCAAAATAATGCAGCAACTTGGCATTATTGGTTTAATGATACTCGGCTTGTTCTGTGTTACTTGGCACTTGTATCCTACTCGGCATATATATCTTTACTCGGCACCTGTTTCATGCTCGGCACTTGATGTTTACTCGACACTTTTTTTTTGCTCGGCACTTGATATTTACTCAGCACTTGTTTTCTGTTTGGCACTTGATATTTACTCGGCACTTTTTTTCTATTGGGCACTTGATATTTCCTCGACACTTGTTTTCTGTTTGGCACTTGATATTTATTCGGCACACTCTAAAAGTGAACTTGCTCAACTTCAACTAAGAATTTTTTTGGCACTGACTTTCTTGCTCGGCTCTCTCTCTCTAATGAACTTAGACTTTACAAATGACTTAGCTAAAACCTTACATCTTTGATATGTTTCAGTGTGCCCATTCTCTGTGTCTTAGAGTATGTCATCAATACACTTTTTCATCAATGGCTTAGTTGATCTTTGTATTTCATTACAACATCATAACTTCAACCTTTCTCTAGGTGTTCTAGTTACATCTTATTGATTGCCTCCTCCTTGTCAATCAACCAATTGATAGTATTTGGATCACTAAAGCAATTGTCATTCCTGCAAGTAGCAAGTTTGACATCAATGAAAAAACAATGATTGAGAACATTCTTTACTAGTTCCATTACTTTTTATGTATAATCTCTTCAGTCATTTCCAACAATCTCCCTCATGATCTTTTTCAATCATTTCCAACAATCTTCCTCTTTTGCATTGATGGCAAACCAAACTGATCAATTGATCAACTTAGTTACCACCAAGATTGTATA
Organism: Cupressus sempervirens; assembly: GCA_028749045.1. Taxonomy (NCBI): domain Eukaryota; kingdom Viridiplantae; phylum Streptophyta; class Pinopsida; order Cupressales; family Cupressaceae; genus Cupressus; species Cupressus sempervirens. The sequence continues at coordinate 541,736,766 of CM053789.1, forward strand.
TGTTATCTTGACTGCTGCATCCATACTACTAATCTCATATATCTCCCTCTTTCATATATCTCCCTCTTGCTTTGTATTGATCATTTTTTCTGCGTATTTCTCTGTCTTTGACATAAATGCCAAAGATGTAACATCTTTAGCATGCAAAATATAAGCTTTGGCTCTGATGTTTTTCTCCCTCTGTCACCATGCTTGTGACTGATTTAGAGTTTCTGCTCCTGTTGTGATCCTCTGCATCATTCTTTTGATATTTCAATGATTTATTCCTATTGATGCAGGGCAGCTTCCTTGTTATTTTATACTGCTTGAGTTAGGGGTATTACCCCCAACTTGCCTCTAAGATATTCATAAGAATCCTTGGGCAATGGTTTGGTGAAGATATCTGTAGTTTGTTCCTATGTGTGAATATACTCCATCTTCACTTGTTTGTCTTCTACCAATTCTCTGACATAGTGATACTTGATTGCAATATGCTTGGTTTTTTCATGCATTACTGGATTCTTAGATATGTTTATAGCACTTGTGTTATCACAATATAATATCATGGTTTTGGTTACCCCTTCTTTCATTCCTTTCAATAAATGTGTGAGCCACACAATGTTTGTGCAATTGACTGTTGCTACCATGTATTCTGATTCTACAATGGACTGAGATGTGCATGTTTGCTTCTTGCTAGTTTGAGTAACTAATCTTTTTCCTAAAAATAGTGCTCCTCCACTTGTGCTTTTTCTATCATCAATGTTACCTCCCCAATTTGCATCTCTTTATGCATTGAGCTCAAAATTTTCATTCTTTTTATAATATAGACCAAAGTTATGAGTTCCTTTGAGATACCTCATTATTCTTTTTACTGCTATGAGATGATTTTCTTTGGGATTAGTAGAGAATTGAGCCACTATTCCAACTGCTACTACTATGTCTGGTCTGCTATGTAAAACATATTGTAGTTTTCCAATCATGGATCTGTACATTTTTTGATTAACTTCAGCTGATACATCATTTTTGGATAGCTCATTTCCTATTGCCATTGGTGTGTTGACTCGTTTGGACTCCTCCAATCCAAACGTGTTAAGTATCTCTTTGATGTATTTTGATTGTGTCACAAATATACCATGTTTTAGTTGATGTACTTGCAATCCAACAAAGAATTTGATTTCTCCAAACATAGACATTTCAAATTCATGTTTCATTTTGTCAGCAAAACTTTTGCAAAGCACTTCCTTTCCTCCAAACACTATGTCATCTACAAAGATTTCAGATACAATAATGTCCTTACCTTTTTCTGATTTGATGTACATGTTGTTGTTGTCATCAGTTCTTTCAAATCCAATTTGCACTAGATACTTGTGAAGTCTCTCATACCATGCTTTAGGTGCTTGTTTCAGACCATAGAGTGCTTTATGTAGTTTACAAACCATATCTTTGTTGTTTTCATCAACAAAACCATCTGGTTGTTCAATGTAGACTTCCTCTTCCAATATACCATTCAGAAAAGAAGACTTTACATCCATCTAATAGACTTTATAACCTTTATATGCAGCATATGCAAGTAAAGTTCTTACTCCTTCCATTCTTGCAAAAGGGGCAAATGTTTCCCCATATTCTAATCCTTCTTCTTGAGCATAACCTTTACATACTAGTCTAGCTTTGTTTTTGTTAATTTCTCCATTCTCATCTAGGTTGTTTCTGAATACCCATTTGGTACCAATCACATTTTTGTCAACTGGTCTGGGAACTAAACTCCAAGTTTTTTTCTTCTTTATTTGATCAATTTCTTCTTCCATAGCTTTATACCAGTCACCATCTTGTAATGCATCATACACTGTCTTAGGTTCAATTTTGCTTAGTAGACATGATTCATTTCTTAGTTTATTCCTTGTCATTGGTCTTGCATCTTTGTCACCAATTATCTGTTCAACAGGGTGATGCCTCTTCACATATTTGGACAATCTTGGTTTTGTCCTTGTTTCCATATTTGATCTTTCAGATTCAAGATCACTATGCACTTCATTGTCAGGTAGCTCTACATATCTGTCATATGTACTGACTTCAGAGTTAGAATGAGCATTTTCTTCATTCTACAACTTAGCTTCTGAATGCAACTCGGCATTCACTGGTTGTGAGTTGGTTGAAATTGAAACTTGTTGTTGAATCCCAGTTTGATTGATGGTATCTTTTTTCAATGGGCATTCCTTCATAAGAATACACGAAGGTTCTGTAGTCATCCATTTTCTTTGGTTTTTCAACTTGGACATCTGCATGCTCATCAAAGTTTACATTTGCACTTTCCACAATTTTTTCAGTGTTAGTATTTAAACACTTGTACGCTTTACTTCTAGTGGAGTAACCAAGAAATATGCCTTTATCACTTTTTGCATCAAATTTTCCATTTCTAGCATCTTTAAGGATAAAACATTTGTAGCCAAATACTTTGAAATGCTTTGCATTAGGTGAGTGACCATACCATAATTCAAAAGGTGTTGCATTTGTACCTTTCTTGACTTGTACTTAGTTCAGTGTATGAACAACCACACTTATAGGTTCTCTCCAATATTTTAGAGCAACAGTCTTTTCTATCATTAATGTTCTGGCACAATCAATCACAGATCTATTTCTTCTTTCAGCAATTCCATTTTGTGGGTGAGTTCTTGGGGCTGATGTTTGTCTCTTGATTCTTTTGTCATTACAGAATATCTTGAATTCATTTGATGTAAATTCACCACCTCTGTCTGATCTCAAGCATTTCAAAAATTTTCCTGTTTCCTTTTCAACTCTAGCCACATACCACTTAAACATTTGAAAAGCATCAGATTTTTGCTTTAAAAACATAACAGTCATCATCCTAGAATAACCATCAACAAAAAACATTATATATTTGTCTCCTTTGTATCTTTGTACTTCCATTGGACCACATAAGTCAGTATGGACTAACTCAAGTACTTCTTTAGATGTATAGTTTTTACTTTTAAAACTTGACTTAGTCATCTTTCCTAGCTGACATTGTTTGCACATGATATTGTCAAGTTTTTTCAGTTTAGGTAAACCTCTACCCTCTTCTATAAAATCAACTTTGTGTTGTCCTTTGGCTAATTTTTTAACGTTGGTACTCTATTGATGCATTAATTTATCATTCAGAAATCACCTTGCAATTGAATTAGATTGACAATAGTAATCATTGGCAATCTTCATGTCAACAATAGCATATTGGTCATGATGTGGAATATTGAATGCTTCTCTTACAATTTTAGGTGTATTATCTAGCAATGTTACACCCTACGAATTTTCAACTTTCCTATCATCTGCATCGTAATATTGTGCACATGCCAAAACCAATTCCATTGATTGAAGAGAAATAGGGAATGTAGTTGCTTCAACTAGTCTTGAAGTTGTCAATCTATTCCATAGAAGAGACATTCTCTCACCCCTTTTCATTTTATTTGAAAATTCCATAATATCAATGAATCCCAAATTTGTGTCTCCTATCTCTTTGTAAGCTAAATCAAACTTAGACTTTCAAAGATTCCTCGTAAATTTAAACTTCATTGTGAACAATATAATATTTATAAATTGAAGATATTATTATTCCAAGACAACAATTAAACAAACCTAAGAGGAAAATGATGTTTGTATTTAGATCCAAAAAAAAAGTGTAGATGCATATAAAATGAACACATCCGCCATTATTTTTATAAAAGAAATATTTAATGGTACAAAGTAGTGCAATAAAATATTAAAGCAAGGAAATAAAATTGTAGGTAGACAATATAAAATAATTGATGCAAGAAATATTTTATGGTGGGAAGAAGTGTAATGAAAGATTAAATCTTGGAAATAAAATATCTTACTCATTAAAAATAGTTTATATTATGTCAAACATAATACACTTGCAAAGAAATATGGATCTCCACACAAATGAAACAATGTCATATTCAAATCCATTATTTTAGTATCCATCTTTTGTTAACCCATTCATGGGCTTGATGTAACTGGGAACAAGAATATGCTTGAAGAGTTTGAGTATGTGGAAAGAATATTTCAAATAATTGTTGGTGACTCAAAACTATCTACAACTGCACCTGTCCACCAACAATTATTTTCAAACACATCAATAACCAAATCCACTAAAATATGTTCAAGTAGACTAACAACTAGAGGTGAAGGCCAAATATATTCAAAATATAATTCATCTATAAGATGCCCATGGGTCCATTCATTTGTTATAAAACTATTGTATTCAATGATTAACTTAGGCCTCTGTGCATTGGCGACATATCCAATTATGGTCACAGGGAACCATGCTCCACTGAAACCCCCTTCATCAGAACACACTTCTACTTTCATCCCATAATGAAATTCATGTTGTACAACTTAACCTTGAAAATATTGTATAGAGTATTAATTTTCACTTAAAACATTTCAATCAAATGCTAATAGAAAATTAATTAATTAATTAATTAATTAAAAAACACAATTTGAACATTTAAATGACATGCTAATAGAAAAAAAAATGTTCAATAATTCACAGATTGGGGGGGAGCAGGAGGGGGTGTCTCTTATGAGAGTGGAGTAGCACATATTTATATACAAAATTAAAATGTAGATATAACTGAAATTAGCCCATAATGACTCTTGCAACATATATCATTAATACTTAACACCCTAAAGCTTAGCTTTAAGTAGGATATGTGCGTACTAATATAATTTTAAAAACTCTTAAAATCTGTTTATAAGATATAACTACATAAAACATATTAGTAGTTTTTCGTAAAGTGTTGTTTTTTAAATTATGAATCATTTAGTTCTATTTCTCAAGATTAACTCCCCCACATTTTTTAGCTATAAAAAATATTAGAGTATAATTTAGTCATCCCTCATTTCATTATTAAAGGGGCCAAGGCATTCCATGGCTACTTGAACAAAACAAAATGGCTAATCATCTACAAACAATGCTTAGATTGAGCAAATGCTGAAATGACATGTTGTGCACTTGAAAGGTTGTGAAGGCGCATGCTAGGTAGAAAGTAGTAAAAAGAAACAGAAAGGATATCTAGAGAAAGAGGTTTTCCTTGTTTTGGATGCTCCTTCTTATCAATGGTACACACACAAAAAAATTCTTTCTTCAAAAATTACTTAGCATTTCGTATATTTTGTATGAACCATTTTCAATGTCCTTTATTTCCATTCCTTCTTTAATGTTTGTGGCTAAGGATTTAGACCTATAGATTTTGTTATTAGTTTTGATTTTTTTCTAGAATTCTTTACAATATTTCAATTTCTCTCCATGTTTTATGGCTCTTCACATGAATGTGATTGTGATTTCCCATCATTGGGTGCACTATAGAAAAGGCACAATTTATTAAACATTGATTGTACTTCTCTCTATAACCTAATGCAATAGTAGAAATTGTTCATTGTAATATATTTTCTCATAGCCTTTTCTAACTTATCAATTTTCTCCTATTTCCCAAACCATCTACCAACTCTTGCCAGCAATTGTGCTACCCTACAGCTCCTATTCATCTAGAACCTAAGGCTTGTTTGGCTTACTAATTTTACTTATTTATTTTTTGTTCTAATTCAAGAGTCGGAGTTCTTTCCTTCTTTGAATTTTTTTTTTTTAAATATTCACGTGAATGTGAATGTGATTGTGATTTCCCATCATTGGGTGTACTATAGAAAGGGAACAATTTATTAAACATTGATTTCACTTTCTCTCTATAACCTATAAAAACAATATTAAAAACAATATATTTCTTACTAATGTCAATAAAAAGAAGATTAATATAAGTTTTCCTTTGTTAGAGAGATACCAAGCAAATTATACCATTCATTACCTTTTAGAGGTTGATAAATTATCATCCCTATTTGAATCCTAAGTATTATCTAACCCTAATTATAACCATACTGTTAACCGTAACCCTAATATTCACTCTATCTAAACACTAACAAAAATATTATTTAAAACCTCACCAAACTATGATTCGAGTCATAGAAGTCTTTATTATGTGAAGATTAGATCAAAATATTTCTAAATTGGAGAGCTATTTTGTGTAAGACCAGAACTATAAGCTTATACACATCTACGATTATTGATATTAAAAATAAATTTGAAATTTCTTTTGTAATATAAATTAGATGGATTCATTGGTACATATAAAAAAATATAAATTAGGTAAGTAAAGTTTTGGCCCTAATTTGGATCAGCCTACAAATCGATGAAACGATTACCATTCTTGTAATGCTTTCTATTTGGATCAAATTTTGTGGCGGTTTCATTTTGTCTTTTGACACCTTCTAAAAAGCCTAGTACAAATAGGATTGTGGATGTTGATGTGTATTTTAAATTGGGGTTATGAATTTTTTAATTTATGATTTTTGTGTTGATGTTTTTTCTTTTCTATGGATAACAGGTCAAAGTTAGAGTTAATTGCTATTTGTTATAATTAATTATTATTATTTTTTAAGTTCGAATCATTTTACATCAATAGATCCATAATAGATATGCAGATCATTGTGAGACTATCTTTAACTAAAAGAATTATAAGTTAGAATCTATTCAAACTTAACAGCATAAACCATTATTAAACAAATCCAAACATTCAACTTGTCCAATACCATAATCAAACTGCCCATCTGATAATTCAAAGAAAAAGAAAAACTATCCTATGAATTTGGCTACAACTTTGTTACCCTTCAACACAACATGCTTACAAAGTTCACCAGGAATCATAAGCCTTGCAGCAGCTTGAACCTATCTTGAAGTGACCATATTCTTCTTGGCGTACTTGGCCAATTTGCATGCTTCACTGCTCAGCCTATCAAACACATCATTGATCTAGTTGTCCATGATGAACATTGCCTTGTTTGAATCCCCACATCAACATGGACTTGTTTCAACACCTTGAAGATATAAAACTTGAATGACTCTCTCACTATCTTCTTCTTCCTTTTATTAGCCTTCGTTTTCACTTGTAATTCCATCGAAGGTCTAGGGATCTCATTGTTAGTTTATTCTGACAAGGTGATCACAATTGTGACAAATATGAGCTAATATACAATATATTTCACAATTGTTTATTTAATAAAATATACAACTATGAACTGTGAAATATATCTAATTCAAGAGTCGGAGTTCTTTCCTTGTCTAAATATTAAAAACAATATATTTCTTACTAATGTCAATAAAAAGAAGATTAATATAAGTTTTCCTTTGTTAGAGAGATGCCAAGAAAATTATACCATTCATTAATTTTTAGAGGTTGATAAATTCTCATCCCTATTTGAATCCTAAGTATTATCTAACCCTAATTATAACCATACAATTAATTGTAACCCTAATATTCACTCTATCTAAATACTAACAAAAATATTATTTAAAACCTTGCCAAACTATGATTCGAGTCATAGCCATAATAACTATTAGGACTATAGGAAAAGATTTGCTATCAAAAATTTTGAGAAGGAAACACATTCTAACACATTGTAAAATAAATTACAACTTCACCCTAACAGATTTTATTAAAATATTAAATAAGCTAACATTGTGAATCATGGTTTTTGGACAAAAGGGTTGTAGTTGTCCTCCACTATCAGGAAATTCATTGTTATACATGAAAATTATTTATCTTATCGATGGGTATCCTCCTAATTACTCCATACAAATTGTGCAGTTGATCAATGTCACAAGATTGCTAAATATTTATGTTTGACATTAAAGGTGTAATCTCTACGATGATAATCACATTATGGCATTTACAATTTATTGTAATGACTCATATTTTTGAGAATCCACTCATAGATTCACATTTTATTGCTTGATAGAGGAATACTATTTCTCCAATTTAATATCTTCTTGGAAAATTATAGTTTTAGTATAAGCCTTTTATTAGTTTACAATTATTGTAGCTCCTTTGTACTTTTCCAAGATGTAGGTACAATATGAGAATTATTAAATATATTTTTACTAAGAACTTGACTGGTTTAATCTATTCGTTTACGTTTCTCTGCCATTGAAATTGAAAAAGAAAAGGTGTGTCACCCCTTTACTAATAACAGGAGCTACAAGGCAGCACAGTTCCTAGCAAGAGTTGTTAAGTTAATTGAAATTGATTTTTGAATGAAAAAAAATCAAAAAAATGCAATCAAAGTGCAAAGGTTGATTTTTCCTTGACTCAGACTTTCCACATAGAAAATTTTCAAGAATTATATTCTTTCATCTGTAGATAATTCATAGTCAATATGCAAACATAAATAGGCCTAGGTGCCCAAGATATCAATACTTCAACATTATTTTGCATGTTTACTAAAGGATTCAATATAAATGATTCCAAAAAATGATTGAAGTCTTTTTGAATGATAATATGAATCTCAGCAACTATATACATTGTTCCATGTTTAGGAGATAAATGTAAATTTTAAACATATTCAGAGTTTTTAAAGCCCAAGTGTGAAGGAAGTCAAATTCATGAAATGTATACAACTGTGAACTTTTTGAGGACAAATTCCTTTTGTAATGGGTAAGTAGCGAATGGTTTATAGTAGCATCAACTCTTTCTGAAATAATTTTTTTAGAATGGAATCACTTCACCCATGGAAAATAGGAAAACAAAATTCAATAGGTGCATAGAGAACCATATTTGGAACCTAGTTCAGATGATTGTCAATTGGTTTCTCCCTTAGTCTCCTTCTTTTTCCAAACCTCCTACTCTCCAATCACTTTGAAAAAAAAATCTAATGAAAAACGTTACACCAAATATTAAATGAATAAGTGATGCTTTAAAGATATAGAAGAACCGTTTCAAATTAACACCAGATATAAAATTTGCACCCAAATATGAAAATCTTTGCTTTTTAACATCTACAAAGTGTGGATAACATCTAGAAAGCAAAAAACTAAAATAAAATGAAGAGAGAGGATACTTACAATGTTATTTGCAGACTGTAATGAATACAAAGAAGAAGAATGTACAGTTAGAAATAGCACAATTATAAAGAGATGGTTACAGGATACGATTACTTGTCTGATGTGGATAGACGATTCCAATTATTTTTAATGTTGTAATTGAATGAATTGCCAGTACTATAGTATATTATATTTCCAATTATTTTGAATGAATGTATTACTATATAATATTGAATATTGAATGAAACACCACTCTCGACATTTATAGCGCCACTCTCTGCTAAGAATTAATACCTGAGTTATACATAGGAGTTAATACATGATTCATGGTAACAACACCTAAATGGAAACAACACCTGATTATTTGTAATTAATTAATACAGGAATCGGAAATTACTATCAATTACTATTTATTTGCTATTTGTTATTTATGGCAATTTTTGGTTGCACGGATTGGGGGGATTAATACATGAATCAACAATTACTATCAATTACTATTTATTTTCTATTTGTTATTTACGACAATTTTTGGTTACACAGATTGGGAGGGGGGGGGGTCTCTTATGAGACTAAAGTAGCCTCTTCGCTAAAGAATATAAATAATAGAAATAAATAGGAATAGAAATAATTTCAAAGGAAATAAAAAATAAATAAATAACTCAAAATAATTGGAAAGTAACTCAAAATAACTGGAAATATTGTTTTACGATTGGACTGACAATTTTCTGGTGAAAAAATGTAAAATCCTCCTACATATAAAGCTATCGGCTTAATTAGGGAAATCTTTATAAAATATTTTGTACTAATAAAATAGAAAATTTATGTAAATGATAATTCATAAAAAATAAAGATGTTTCTATATTTTCAAATTTTATTATACTTCTAATCCCTATATTGCCTTACCCTAACCCTATATGTTTCTCTAACATAAGAATGATGCAAAACCTAACCATATCACTAATCAAAAGATTGACCCAAATCAAATTAATCAATTCAAAGAGTTGAATTTTTTCGTAATTCACTTTTAATTGAAAAAAATTAAAGTTTCAAGTTTAATTTCATTTATGCAGATCTATGGAGATCTATTAAATTTTAAGGGAAGCCTTCCCTTTAGCCAATACTATCACTTTCAATTTGATTGACCATTTTGAATAGTCCACACATAGAATTGGTAAGGCATCTAAAAAATATGACCCGAACTTTGATGCTGATACTAACAATATTTTTGCTCAAAGCTGAAAGAAATCTAACAAATAAAGAGTTTACAAATCATATCATGATTTCTTCCTCGAACATTAACTTAAATATAAGGTAAAAGAAACTTAAAATATATAGGTATTTTTTAAAATAAAAGATTTGCTTAGTTACCATTAATGACATTTAAATGCCCAATGTAGCTTTGTGAGAGGACATTATTTACCCAATGCCAATAAATGTTGTGTAGAGAATGAGAAAAAATACATAGCACCCAAATTTGTCTGGGAGGGAGGCTACATGTGTAAGTGTATTGGTGGACATGTACAAAAATTGAGGATTTTGTTTCCTGAATACTTCCTCTACAAAGGGTTTGTGAATGTAAAATGTCATTGGTTTTTCTATATATTCTACTTGACAACATGAAATTCATATAATAATTGAGCTTTACAAATCTTTCCTCATTGCCTTAATTTCTACTTAGTAAGTACTCATGATCTACATATACTTTCTATTGATTTTATTCTTGCATATTGTTATCTTTATGTTGTCCTTATTTTGTTCTTGCTACATTTTTTAATCTCTGCACATAGTTCTCTTTGATCAAATAGGGTGGTGTAGAGATGACAAAGAGAAAGAAAACTCCAATGATATCATAGACTAGAGAGTCAAATGGAGATGGACCTACATGAAGTGTATCTAATCATAGTTATGATGATTTTATCCAAAGATTGCAGAGATACATTTTCTTAGGACATTGCAAATGTCCCAAAAATAATTAATGGCATATAAGATTGCACATGCGCCAAATGGTTTGATAAAATTTGAGACAATTGTTGAATAGTAAAATAATGCCAAATAAATTTCCAAACCATCAAATAACTTACCACATGGATTCCAACTGCCAGATAGGTTTAGGCTGATATGTCCACCTATCATAGCGACAAGATTATTAAATTAATTAGAATTTATGAATTTTTATGGAAGTTTTTGTTTACTAATGGATTAAGGAATTTCATTCAAAGCATCCATATTTAGTCCACTTAACTAAGCTTTCATAACAAGATTTTTTAGCCAATAGGCTATTTATGGGAAATTTGTTCCCAGAAATTAAAATTTTGATGGAAAATTTGCAAGAGTTTGGCCGAAAAATTGAAAATCCTTCCCTTTAATTTTTATCTCCCTCCACTTTTAACTCTTGTTTTGATATTTATTAGTTGTTATATCCACTTTTAACTATTCTTTTCCTTGTTCTATTTATTAGTTGTGATCTCAGCATTAGCTCATGTTGTGAAACTTTTGATTTTTAAAATTGATTTAGATTTTAGTTTTTAAATTATTTAAGTTTTATATTAGTTTAATTTTTTCTTTAAATATTATTTTTTAGTTTCTATAATTTATTTAGTCAATAGAATATTTATTAGACATATTATTCTTTTGTATTTCTCTTATTAATTTTTCATAATAGAATTTTTGATGGATTTTTTAAATGATTATTTTTTCATATTTGATAAATTTAATTTAAATAAATAATATTTATTAATCTATTTAAAATATTTTAGTAAATATAATGTTATTTAAATTAAAAATTATTAATAATCTAATTTGTTCACATAAGATTATAATTTAAATATGCACTTTTAACTATTGTTTTTCTTTTCTTATTTATTTAAAAAAAATTACTTGTGATCTCTACATTAGATTATATTGTGATCTCTATTTATTAAACTTTTGATTTTTTAAATTGATTTAGTTTTTAGTTTTTAAATTACTTTAATTTATTTTTTATATTAGTTTAGCTTTTCTTTAAATATTATTTTCTCACTTTCTATAATTTATTTAGTCAATAGAATATTTGTTAGAGATGTCACTATTTTTCTTTTTTCTTTTTCTATTTCTCTTATTAATTTTTCATAATAAATTTTTTGATAGGTTTTTTTTAAATGTTTTTTTTTTCATATTTGATAAATTGAATTTAATTGTAAAATATTGAAATTATTGAACATGTTTCTTAAGCAATATTCAAATTTCCTAAATATTGTAAATTTTATATCTATGTTTTAATCTTTAACTTTTTTATTTTTATATTTTCATTTTTAAAAAAACTTATATTTACATTATTTAATGTTCATTCTACGTTTTTCTCTTAAATCTCATATCCTATTGGCACACTTGTTGCATGTACAAAAGCATGCGACTGCTAGTATCATTTTATTCTAGGACTTTATCTTCTCACTTTGTCACACAATTATCAAATTTTGTTTCACGGATGTGTGATCTAGTAAGTCTTTAATATAACCAATAAAGATGTCTTCAATTTCATTGAATAATTTGAATGATGCATTAAAAAATTATTTCTTTGTACATAAATAAATAAGAAATTGTGGCATTCTAAAATTGAAAAATAGAAATAAGCTACATTGAAATAAGTTAGACAAACATGTTTGATCGGGTTATGGTGTTGATAGATAGTCCTAATTAACTATTTATAGTTTGAACCATATATGGACTATTCACTTATAATCTAAAAAGTAGTAAGAAAAATACATCATTTAATTTCAAACATTCAATTTGTTACTCTATTTTTTAGTTTTATTGTATTAATTGTAAGCTTTCATCGTTTGCTGAAAATTATGACACAAGCCTCATTAAACATTAAAATATATGATATTAGATAGAAGCACTATTCAAAAAATAAAATTTTCAGTTTTACAAATGATTTCAATTATATATTTTTAAGGAAATAAAAGTGGCTACATTATATTTATTTACTATTTGTTTTGTAAAATATTGAGTAATTTTATTTTACTTTAGTAATCTATGGAAAATTATAATATACTAAAAATAATATAAAATATAACACAAAAATATTGATAACTTAATCTTCTTGAATGCATATATTCTTTTTTATTACCTTGCTAAAATTAAGTCTTTTTTTTCAAAAATTAAGAAGAATCATATATTATATATAAAATGTTTTTTAAATAATTTTTATACTTTAAAAAATCCTTATCCCTATTAATTAAGTATTGCTAAAAATAGAAGTGACTCACTAACTATATTACCCTCTCTTTTTTTTAAGGTGTGACATCTATAAATTATTGTAATTCCTTAATTTACAAAGTAAGACCCATGTTTCCATGTAAAGTCTTCCCACTCATCCCTAGGTCACACTAGATAGGAAGATATAAATAAAATAAAGAACACTAAATTACCAATTGGGATGCCTTTTCTATAATATAGTAGCTTCAAGTTCACCTTTAGTAGCATTTTATAATTCTTATTCACATGATCAAATAAAACATACTATAAAGAATAATAAAGAAAATACTTTTCTAAGAAAAAAAATTAAGATTTAGAATTTCTCATTTTTATTCATTTAGTTTCTCATCATTTAGTAATCATATGAGTAATTTTAATATAGAATAGACAAACTTCAACCTTATTGAGCCTAGTTTGTATTGCTTCCTTCAGTTTATTCTTGCTTTAGCATTCTTTTCCCCAACAAATTGAAATATTTTTTGCTAGAGGTTGACATGAACATCCCATTCTTTTTGCATTTATACATAATTTGTATCCTTATCATTTCAACTAATAAAATATAATGATCATCATCTATTAATTTCACAATATATAAATTGATATTAATTTTTTAAATATAAGATGTCAAATGTGACAAGTAAAATGCTTAAACATAGTTTTGAATCTTAAACCCTAACCCAAATCCAATCTTAAACCTTATTAAACTCTAATCTTAATATTAAAACAAATAAAACCTTAACTACAACACTAAACCAAATTGAGCCCTAAATGTGAAACATATTAAATTTAAATTCTAAATCCAATTGGGCCTAGACCTAAAATGAAACCAAATTAAATCCAAACTCTAAATTGTAGTGTAACCTCAAAAATTACTAAACTGGTAAACCAAATTATCCTTGACACTAATTTAAATCTGATACTAACCTTAACACTAAACCAAATATATTTTTTACCTTAACACTAAACCATATTGAACTTGAACGAAGTACTATTATAGCTTAAACACTAAATCAAGTATAATCTTAACATTTATACACTAAACCAAATATAATCCCAACCTTACCATATAGCCAAATATAATCCCAACCTTACAACTAGACCAAATATAATCTCAACCTTACTACTAAACAAAATCTAACCTAAACACTAAATCAAATATAATCCTAACTTTAACATTAACAAATATAATCCTAAAATTAACACTAAACCAAAATGAACCAATACACCAATTAAATGATGACTCTAAAATTAACTTAATGCCAAGAAAGATTTATATAGGTAGGGAAATAGAATAGGAGGGAAACAACTCCAAATATATAGAGGGAAAGCCATGGATATATCCAGGGGTATTCAAGGATAGAGAAAGAGATAGAGAGTAGGAAGAGAGATTAAGGGGAAGTGAAAGGGAGATAAGATGAGATAAGTAGAGGTAGAATTATAGAGTAAGAGAGGTGGAGGGAGATATGAATGGGGTTATAGAGATCTTGAGATATTGATGGAGAGGGAAGTATACGAAGAGAGAGAAATAGGGAGAGAGGGAGAGAAATGGGAGAAATTTAGTGGTATAAAATAGGTGAGATAAATATAGTGGGAATGATAAAGGTTTCGCACATGCAGTGGATATTCCAACCCAATTTCAACAACATCATGTGGGATTATATCAAAGAATTACAGTCAAGAATACATAATAGGGAAATAACTCCAACACACATAGTTGAGGAATACAAGGAAGATATGTATGTTTTTTGGTTGATATTGATACATGCATAATTCAAGAAGTTCAACCTAGAATATTTTGGTTATCATCTATAGGTTATGAAGTTGATGAAGACATCATTATAGCACATGTTAAAGAACTATTATCTAGACGTATAGATGTAATAGATCAAATATTTGGAACATATGAGGAAGAATTCTCTAAAATCAAAATTGAAATTGAAGAAACTAGTGACTCAAAGAAAATACCAAAGAATTATGAGCATGTTTTCAAAAAGTTTTTTAAGTGGTGAACCTAGTCCACCATTGGTCACAATTGAAGAACTTGAGAAAAAAAATCTAATTGAGTTGACAAGTAGAGAAGAAGAAGAGGAAAATACACCCTTAATTGAAATAACCTATCAAAGGAAAGGTAAGGAGAAGACTCATGGACCCTTAGGAACAATAAAATTCAAAATGGTAAATATAAATAAGATCATTAAAGAAGTGAAAGAACAACAAGAAGAAACAAGTGCAAATTTTTTTGAGGAGAGTAAACTTAAAGAAGTCAAGGAAAGTGAAAAGGCTACATAAGTTATTGATCTTAGATTGGTTTTGACAAGTGAGTGTCAACACACTTAATTCATTTACTCAATTCATGTCAAACTAGTAATACATGTCGAGCACAACATGTAAATATTAGACCATAACAAGTTGCAATGAGTGTTGAGTCACTTAGATGTTGAGAAAATAGACCATGCCAAGTGATTCAAGAGCCAAGTAAATAGTGCATGTCGAGCATTAGAGACTTCATATGCCAAGTGACACAGTTTTGAGATAATTATTTATAATGGCACAAACAACTATGTAAATCATTTTTGAGCCGACTTAAGGATAGATTACGGTCTTTTGGAGATAAGGATGAAATTATATTTGGATTTCCTATATAATTACATGTAGCCAATTAGAAAATAAGAAGGTTTAAGTGGAAATATGGATGAATCTTAGCCATAGATTCATACCCAACCCTAAGCCACCTTAGTCTTCTTAAGGAGAACAAAGCCCTAGACTCTTTAACAATGGGTGAGTGGTTGAATTTAAGGGGTGAACAAGATAATTTGCATGTAGAGAATTCAAGGTGACTTAGAATTAAGAGTGACTTCTAGAATCAGTTAGAGAAGAGTGGAGGATAGAGCAAAGGATACAACATTGAGACATCTAATCATGAAGGATCAACTAGACATTGTGTAGAGGTGATCTGTTATCAGGCAAGCAAGTGCCAATTGCAAGATCTATGTTGAGACATTTTAACAAGTGATTTTAGTTAAATCTCTTAATAGAGTAGTCCTAACAAGCTATATGAAATCCTTTAACAGGGCACTTAGTTGTAAGTTGAAGTCCTCTAACAAGACACACTTCTAACAGGGTTTTGAAATCCTCTAACAAGGTGAGACCTAACAATCTTTGTAAACCTATAACAGGGCAGACCTTTCACAGGGTAGACCATGATTCATAGTCAAATCACTATAACCTTCATTTGATACACTTTATTACTATAATAGTGAATATTTTTGGGTTTCATCCCCACCCTAGTTTTACTTTCTCACATGGAGGTTTTTTGGGTAATCATATCTAGTGTTATGTGTGTAATTACTTACATGTTTACATGATTTAGATGCATATGCCTTACATGTTATTTCAATTTACATATTAAATGCATATTGAATGAATGGTGAAAGTTTTATGGGTCCAAGTTTAAACTCCTTATCCACCCCTCCCCCCCCAAGTTTACTCTTTCTCCTTGTACTTTCAACAATTGGTATGTAAGCCTTGTTCTCTAAAAGAGAAGCTTTGCAGTTTTGAGGAAAGATCTTGAAATTGAAGTCTACAAGTTGGCAAAGACTATTGAGAACAAGGAGATTGAAATAAATCTCATATTACATCAATTGAATGAGGCAAGAGAGGAAATAAATAAATCCTTGAAGAGAAGGAAAGAAATTTCTATTGGAGAATTACACACAATACAAAGAGATAGACACTAAATTTTGAAAAATTTTTAAAAATAGACTAGAAGAGAAGTCAACAGAGCTAACCAAGATTTCTAACATGCAATTGAATACTCTAAGTCAAATAATGAATGCCAACTATGAACAAAATTTCAAGGACATTGAGATAACTACATTGAAGTTGCAGAATGAACAATTGTAGAGTGACCTAAAAAGAGAAAAGGAATTTTCTGAAAGTTTCAACAAGAAAATGAAGCCATCAAATACTTTGAGCAATTACTAAGATTCCCTAGACCTAACAATGATACATTAGGACTAGGCTACACAAGCACTAAAGAAGGAGAATCATCCAAAGTTGTTGAAGAAAGGATCATCAAAGGTAAGAACTCCAAACCTAATTGTCATAATTGTGGTAAGAAAGGACATACTGCTAATATGTGCAGGAGTAAGAATACAAATTAGAATGTCAAGCCTAAGAACATGACCCATTTTCATAAGTGCAACAAGCAAATCCATCAAGCACATGAATGTAGGACCAAGACCATGCATAAACAAATATTTTAAGGATATTGCTACAACTATCAGAAGTATGGAGATAGAGATTTTAAATGTAGATCCAAATCCATGTGGTCATCAAAAAAGCCAATAAAGGTAAGAAGCAATGGGAACTCCTACAATTGGGATTATAATACAAGATATAGTTTTCATTATTGTCAAGAATATGGACACGTTCCTAAGAATTGTATTAGAAAACACTTCAGTGGCGTCTACAAAAGGTGGTTGAGTCAAACCACATATTTTAGTTGTTTGAAAACTAGTCACATTAGTAAGCATTGTCCAACTAGGTCAAAGGCACCAAGTTGTGAATTTGATAAAGGTAAAGACAAGGCATATGTTGAACACATTAGAGATGGGATGAACAAGACATGGAAAAAGAAGGATAATTGTAGCACATCAAATGGAGAAGGGATCACTTCACCCAATGGGTTAGGTGATCACACCTCATCAAACTAGGCAATCAAGAGGTATGTGGGACTGATATTCAAGTGTTATATCATACATTAGTTTCAAAGGAGACGATATTGAAAAGACTACATTAGCATGAATAAAGATGCAAGATGTTGTTGAAAATTCAAGTTCAATCTTTAAGTTTTTCATGTTGTTGCCGAGTATGAAAAGTTCATTGTATATGTCGAGTAGAATATTAGTTGATGCCAAGCTACTAGATTATCTAGTGGATGTCAAACTTGTAGTAGTTGTCGAGTGATGGAAATATCAATGGATGCTGACTGAACCCAAAAATGGTTATTTTTGTGCTTACAGCTATGTAAGCACTCAACATTAAATGCAAGGTTTTTGAAGGGTATATGATCAACTTGAGCTCATTCCTTCATCATTTTGAAATTGAGAAAGAGCAAGAAGAGCCAGTAGAAACCTCAAATTTGTTAGAATCAATTACAGAAAGCTTATGTAGAGATTCATCACTAGACCGATAGATTTCCAAGGCATTTATCACAAGTCAAGCTATGTAGTTTACTTTTACATAAACCCTAGTTTGACAAAATGACATCTAGTTTGAAAAATGTTGAAGGGAAGGAGGTTTTAAATGTTTAGCTTGTCAGTAATGAAGCAAAGCAACCCATATTTAAGGTCATTCCTGACATCGCCTATAAATAAGATACTTCTATTGCATTGGCAATGATCCTGCCAAACATAATTATGGTGCAAGATGTGAGGAATTGTTACAATTGCAAGATAGGAAGTATAGGAGACATCGAGATAAGAGATGCATATAACAGATTGTGTGAAAAAGGTGTTCTGAAGGAAGAATACAAAATCATAGAGAAAAAGGGTTTGACACAAGCCCTATATTTTCCTAATGTGTTTAAAACTAAGTGGATACAAATTGTGCTAAGCCAAATTCATGATGGTTATTTATGGCTAGAGGGAGAACCTATCAATATTACCAAGAGAATAATTCATAGAGTTACTTGTTACCCAACCCTAGATCGGCCAAAGACACTCAGAAATGATTCCAAGGAAGTAATTGAGAAGAATAATGGAGAAAAATGGAATAAGAGAGGCATGACAATAGATACTATTGCTAATCCATTGTTGAACTTTTTTGTAAGGGTAATCTCACACAAATTCTATCAATCCAGTAGATTGAATAGTGTACCTTGTATAGTTGTGGATGTTGGTTACAAAATTGTCAAGAAGCATTATACATATGATCTAGCAAAACCTCAGCTACAACAACTTATGGAGAATCTTGGAGCTATAAGTAAAACCAAGAGTGCACAATGTAAATTTGGTTCTAGATACTAGTTTGTATATTCTTTTATGTACAAAATTTATTTCCCTCTTTTGGTACTATAGGATGGAAAAAAATAGATCAATTGTAGTGCAAATCAATGAGTTCATTGAGTAGATGGGAGAAAACTTTGAAACCTTGATGATAAGTTACTTTGAAGATTTCATGAAATCAATGAAGGAAGGAATGAGGATACCAGTTTCTTTGAGTGAATAACACTATAATGACATATGTTTTCTTGTTGATGCTAATTACACTTTTCTGCAAGCTGACATACCAAGGGTAAGATGGCTAAGACCACTTGGGCATGAAATTAATGTTGATGAAGCCTTAGCAGCCATCACTACACTACTATTAGAGGAAATAGATAAAAGCGCAAAGATATTTGGCAACTATGAGATGGAAAAATCAAAGATTACCATGGAGTTGAAAATTGCATCAGCCATTTAGAAGAAAGATAAGATAGTGAAGAAACTAAAAGCCAAATTTGGAGAAGGTGTAGAGAAGGAGGAAGAAGAAGAAGAGGATGAAGAGGGAGAAGAAAAAAAAACTCAAGAACCTCTTGCATTGACCCAAGGCATGGGAGAAGACAAGGAGGAAGAAGCTAAGGAAGCATGTACTCCTATTGAGCCAAAGAAGAGGAAGGCTAAGGCACAACAAGTGGCAAGGGAAAAGAAGATTATCAAACCTACTCTAGCCAAGTCCATTGCACCTACCACTAGAACTAGCACACGTGCAACTACCCAAAAGGCCAAAGAAAAGACTAAGAAAATAGAGCAAGGTGGCCAAGAGAAAAAAAGATAGAGAAGAAAGTATGTGGAAAAACCAGATTCTGATGAAGAAAGGAAAAAATTAGATGAAAATAACCAATTTAAAGTGGTATGTCACAATCCTCTATCTGATCTTAAAAACTTATGTGAAAATATCAAAAGTAATGCAGATTTATCTGGTTTGAAACAAATTGATTTTGATAAACTTGGAAAAGAAGAGAAAAACCAAGTGGAAGAGGCATTATATGCCATGATGTCAAAAAATTTAAGAACACTCCACTAGAATTTTCCAACTCAATACCAAAAGTGTTATATGATATTGTTGAGAAAAAATGGCATCATTGTATGAATGTGGAAAGACAAATCAGGGAAACAACATTAGCCAAAGCAGTCCCAAAGTTGACAAAGGCACAAATTGTTAAGGTAGTCAAGAGATATGCAGTTAGGTTTACACCTAAATATAGAGCCTTTAGCATTCTTCAAAATAACATTGAAGATGTGGTCAAGAAATTGACCCAAATATGGAAACTTATCTATGGGTTGACCACTGTGAAATAAGGAGAAGCTAACCCTTCAAAGGATAAACATGATGATAAGGATGATGACAAAAATTATGATAAGGAAGATAATATAGTTGGGGAAGGAACAGAAAAGAAAAATGATAACAAGGCAATAGTTGAGTAGCAGCAAGATGAACAGAGTGTGCAGGACACACAAGTGTCAAGTGTCAGTCCTCCCCATGACACAACCAAAACCACTAAAACCATAATTGTTAAGGAAAGGATGTTTCTGATGCTTCAACTTAGAACATCAATCCACTTACTATAGAAGACTTGAAGAATATTCTAGATCAATCTACACTCCAAGCTAAACTCTATAAAAATCTAGCTTTGGTTAGTGTAGAAGAATTGTAAAAGGTAGTAACTGAGGTCACAAGGGAAAAGGTGAATCCACAAGAACCACCTTCTATCACCCCTTTAGTTACTAATGTACAACCTTCAATTCAAACAATAGTAGATGCATCTACTAAGGTTGATACAAGTTTCAAAGTTGATACTATTGTGAAGAAGTAAGAAAAAGAGAAAGATATTACAAGACATCACAAAATAGGACAAATGGATTCATCTATACCTAAAGTACATGAACAAGGTGCTATTCAAGTCATAGCGATAGACTAGGGAAAGCCTAGAGAGCACAAGTTAACACCTAAGGTGAAAGAATAGGAAGCAATCCAAGCACGGGTAGCCTTACCAACATCTTCTACTTCTTCTTCTCAAGCTCTTTAGAAGTTGGGTACAAAAGCCATTCCATTGCAAATTTCAATACCAAGCCCTAGCTCATCAAAGGTTGATAAGGTAATTCATTATGGAGACATAAGCCTTGATGAAGAAAGTGTGATTCCAAAATATGACTATGACACTATGACATTGGATCAAATAGGCATTTTACAACAAGCCTTAGAGAGGAAAAAGCATCAAGCAATTCTTAGGAGAGAACATAGGCAAAAGCAAGCACTCCAAGATGTAAAGGCCATCTTTTTAGATGCATTTAGCCTACCAAATCTTGAAGAGACCAAGCCACTTATAGAACAACTGACTAATATAGTAGAAAAGGTCACAAATGAAAACCTTGATACAAATACAAAAAATTTAGAATGGTTTGAGAAGAAGTTTAAAGGAAAGGTAAATGAGGAAATATCCAGTGAGATAGCACTACAACAAGTGGCTTTGGCAACAAAGGTTGAAGATGTGAAGAAGGTACTTGAGAATATATTCTCATTCTACACAAAAATATGCAATCCTACACTCTTCACCCAAGAGACCCAAAGTCACATTCTGAGTCTAAAAAGTCAAATATCTACATCAGGTGCAACACTACCATCAAATCCAGCTTAGAGTGAGAAGCATTTTAGAATATTGCTTCGAACAGAGAGTTAGTTAGCTATCTTAACAGTAGACGAGGCTAATATTAGAGCCAAACTGACAAGTATTTAGGTTACCCTTACTCCTCATATGGAGATAATGCACAAGGAGCCAGGCTATGCCAAGACTTTACTAAAGAAAGACCCCAATCTTTCTACTATAGATGGTCTAGTGCACCTTGCTACTGAGCTTGCAATCCAAATTAAGTCATTGGATGTTGCATGTGATAACTAGGATGTAGCTCTAAGTATAATAATGAATGTCCACAAATCATTTTTGGACTAAAACACCATAGGTGTATAACCCATTTGACATAAGTGTCAAAAAAGGGGGAGATATAATATGAGAAACATATTTAAAGAAACATATTTAGGGGAGTATGAAAAAAAGGGAGAGAAATAAAAAAGGGGGATCATAGTAGCAGAGTTATATCAATTAGGTGATATGCATTTTTGGAGAGAAAGAAACAAATAGATACAGATACTAGCTAAGACAAAGCATATCAACTGAAAGAGTATCAAATATGACGCAGGGAAGAGATGAACTAGGGCCAAAGGCACACCTAGCTATCCAAACCACCTTTCAAGAGTTAACACGGTAGAAATACAATACACAAAACAACAACCAAAGGAGGAAGAAGAGAGAACACTTATTGATTCATCAAACAATCAACATACATGCCCAACTGTAAGGCATTCTGGGTTACGGTCAGATACAAAATATATTCAAGATCAAAGATCCAACATCAAATTCATAGCTCCAAATATGTATGCAACAAACTTTCCAAAATTTTGCATTTTGCTCCAAAATCCCACCGAAAAATTGCTCTAACTCTAAGCCTAAACACTCTATATATACTTGCCAAAATGACTTACAGATCATTCTAGAACATTACATAAGAGGAAGGCCAACCCAACAACAGTTTGGACACATCCCAAGAAAATATCTTAACATAAATGTGATGATCGAAATAAATCCCATAAGTCACCTCATAGGAATCATGTCCAAATGCTGACACTCAACATAAATAGGAAAGCTCAACACATGAAGGGTCACTCAGCATACGCTAGGTAAATAAGCACATGTAGAGTTACTTGGCATACACTGGGTAACTTGGCACATGAAGGAACACTCGATCAACACTAGATTGCTACAGTAACTCAGCATCCACTAGAGCTATGGTAACTTGTCATCCATTAGAGCTACAGTAACTTGGCATCCATCTAGAATGAACAAAAAATTAGCAAGATAACAAGGCAACCCAGGATGCTCCTACATCTGACAACCAAGGTTGAAAGAAATGATTCTCCTAAATCATTGAGATGTCACAATCTAAGTTGAATCCAACTCAGATTGAGAAATACATGAAGCATTTTCAATAGGCATGTTCTTCCACTTCATCAAATATTCATAGTAATCTTTTCCTCTTGTGCTCTTGCCAACTCTCTGATCCAATATCTATTCAACTTCTTCAATCTACTTCTTAGGATAATCTTCTAATACAACAAGTTCATCATCTGACTCATGATACTTATACAAATCAGCAATATTGAATATAGGAGATATATCCATGTCATCAGGTAACTCAACTTCATAAGAATTACCACTCTCAAACTTCTTCAAGATCTTACAAGGTCCAAATTTCTTCATCTTCAGCTTACTATATGTTCCAACAAGAAATATTCCTTTCTATAAATGAACCATCACCTCATCACCAACTTCAAAATCATGATGTCTTCTAGACTTATCAGCATTCTCCTTGTACTTCTGATTACTTTGTTCCAACCTCAACTTTGCTTCCTTATGCAAAGACTCCATAAAATCAGCAAATTCTCCTCCTGTAGTGCTTCTCTTTTCTTCACCTCAAACATCTCTCAAATCTAATATACCTCTAGGCTATATTCTAGTAACAATCTCAAAAGGTGTTTTCCCTATACTCCTATTCACAGAATTATTATATGTAAACTCAGCTTGTGCCAACACCATCTCCCAATTACTTGGCTCATTCCCAACTAAACATCTCAGCAAATTACCCATGCTTCTATTCACAACCTCTAGTTATCCATCTATCTATGGATGGAATTTATAACTAAACTTCAACTCAGTACCCATCTTCTTCCACAAAGTCTTCCAAAAATAACCAACAAACTTACTATCTCTATCCAAAATAATACTTCTTGGTAATCCATGCAATCTTACAATCTCTTTAAAGAAAAGTTTAGCAACATGCTCAGCATTTGATGGCTTCTTACATGGTATGAAATGAGCCATCTTATAAAATCTATCCACTGCAACAGATATGGAATCATACCCCTTCACTGTCTTAGATAATCCAAGAATAAAATCCATATTGATGTCACTCCAAAGGTTCTTAGGAATAGTAATAGGTGTATACAAACTACTATTCTGACACACTACTTTTGCAAATTGATAGACTCCACAACTCTTTACAAATTTCTAAACATCCCTATACATGTGTGGCCAATAATACATCTCTTTCAGCAAACTCAATGTCTTATCAATTCCAAAATGTCCAACCAATCCACCACTATGCTTTTCCTTAATTAGATTCAACCTCATAGAACTTCTAGGAATACATGACTGAATGCCTTTGAACAACATACATTCTTGAATGAAATACTCATCATACTTACTGATGTGATCTATTAGATTTGGTGCTCTACACTCTCTCCATGCCTTAGAAAATTCAAGATCAATATCATACAACTCTTTCATTTCATCAAAACCAAGAACTTCAACCTTCATCTCAGTTAATAAAGAATGTCTTCTACTCAATGCATCAGCAACTCTGTTAGTAACTCCACTCTTATGCTTAATGACATATGTGAAACTTTGCAAGTACTCAACCCACTTCATATGTCTCTGATTCAATTTATGTTGACTTCCCAAGTATTGTAAAGCTATATGATTAGTATACAACACAAACTCCATAGGAATCAAATAATGTCTCCACTTCTTAAATGCTTGAACAATAGCATAAAACTCTTAATCATACACAAAATATTCCTTTTAGCATCATTCAATTTTTCCCTAAAGAAAGCAATGAGTTTACCTTCTTGACTTAATACAGCTCCTATTGCACTACCACTTGCATCACATTCAACTTGGAATACCTTATTGAAATCAAGCAAAGCCAATATGGGTAATTCAGTAGCCTTTTGTTTCAAAGCCTTAAAACTCTTATCATCTCCATGTGTCCACTTGAATTCCTTTTTATTTTCTCCCATTGTCTTAGTCATAGCATTACAAACAGTACTAAAATTCTTTATAAACTTTTTGTAAAAACTAGCCAAACCAATGATCTTACCTCACCCACATTCTTAGGTGTAGGCCATTCCAAAATTGCTTTAACCTTCTTAGGATCCATCTTCTTGATCCATCAGCTGAAATCACAAATCCCAAATACATAATCTCCTCTTGCATAAAAGAACACTTTTTCAAATTAATCAGCAACTTTTCCTCTTTCAACCTCTGCAATACTTGTCTAATATGCTCAAGATGTTCTTCCTTAGTCTAATTTGAATGTCAAAATATCATCCAAATAAAAAATCACAAATTTACCCAAGAATCTTTTTAGAGCTTCATTCATCAACCTCATGAAAGTACTAGGTGCATTAGTCAAACCAAAAGGCATAACCAACCATTCATACAAACCATCTTTTGTCTTGAAAGCAATCTTCCATTCATCACCTTCTTTGATTCTGATCTAATGATAGCCACTCTTCAAATCAATCTTGGTAAAATACTTTTCTCCACTCAAACAATCCATTATGTCATCCATCCTCAACATAGGAAACCTATATTTCACTGTGATTTTGTTAATAGCTTTGTAATCAGTATACATTCTCCATTCATTTTTTTTAGGTGCTAATACAATAGATACAACACATGGACTCAAGCTTTCTCTGATCAAACCTTTCTACAACAACTCATGCACTTTTCTATTAAGTTCTTCATTCTCTATAGGTGTCAATCTATTTGGTGCTTTGTTTGGAAAACTAGCTCTAAGAATCAAATCCATACAATGAATTATACTTCTCATTGGAGGTAAAACATCAAGTATATCCTCTGCAAAAATCTTTTTGTACTCATTCAACAATTCTATAATTTCTTTTGGTACTCGGTTAATACTATCAACTATCACTTGGTCACCACTGACTAGCACTAGGTTAACACTATTTTTTTGGCACTCGGTTACTATTGAAAACAACTCAATTTCTTTAGAATTATAGGAAAACAAACTTGATTCTTTTTCATTTCCTTTTTAGATTATTTCCCACATGCAAATTGTTATAGTAGTACAATTAACCTCATCTAGACTTTCAATTAAAAGCAGAAATATTTGTTTCTTCCCATTCACCCAAAGAGTATATTGATTCAATCTTCCCTCATGCATAGCATATCTATCATATTGCTGAGGTCTATCCAATAGAATATGACAACAATCCATAGGCATAATATCACACAAAACTTCATCAAAATAATGTCTAATCTTGAATTTCACAAGCCATTGCTCACTTACCAATATCTTATGCTCATCTTTGATCCATGAAACATGATAGGGTTTGGGATGCTTCAGCCTCTACAATTGAAACTTTGTAACTAGCTCTTCTAATGCCAAATTTTTAGAACTTCCACTGTCAATGATCACTTTGCAGCATTTTCCAACCATCTTACATCTTGTTTTGAAAAGATTTCTCCTTAAAATAGGTTCCTCATCACTTCCCTTATGACATAAGGTTCTTCTCACCATCAGATTTTCTCTAGGCTCAAGTCCACTTTGTCAACCCTCATCATCTCCTTGAATCACAATATTTTGGTTACCTTTCCCACTTTCAGAGGATCTACATTCAAAAGATTTATGCCCCTCTTTACCACATCTAAAACAATTACCATGAAATCCACCTCTACAATAAGAATTACCTCTTCCTTGGTAAGAATAAGTACCTCCTCAATAAGAATTAGCACTTTTCCATTCTATCTTTCCTTTTTCATCATTCTTCAACTCAGATTTGCCTTTATCCTATACAGAATTGTTAGATTTTCCACCTTCACCATAAGATCTACCTCTGCCTCTCTCGAATCTACCACCTTTACCTCTTTGTCTTTGTTCATGCTTCTTTGTCAAGATCTCCTCAACCTTCAAGGAATATTGGTATGCTTCTTCCACACATTCCAACTTCATAAAAATTATCTCATCTTGAATTCTAGATCTCAATCCATTTATGTACCTTGCAATTTTCTCAACATCATCATCCACATGTCTAGATATGATGTCCAATCTATAGAATTCATCGATATACTCCTTCGCACTCATGTCTCTTTGTCTCAAATTTTGCATCTTTCTTAGCAAGCTAACTTGGTAATCAGTAGGGAAGAATTTGTTCTTTACTTTGTTTACCATCTTTGGCCAAGTTCTGATCTTTTCCTTTCCTCTCCTTTTTCTATTAGTTTGCAAATGCTCGCACCATAGTGCAACATGACCTTTTAGCCTAGTAACTACAATCTTCACCTTCCTATTATCAGGAGTGTTTTCATACTCAAAAAACTTCTCCATATCTAAGATCCAATCTATCATGCCCTAAATTTATCAAGGTAAAATGCAGCCAATAATTTTTTTTTGAAAGATGACCTAAAGATTATATGTATAGATCTACATTGGTTTGAAACATTCTATCAAACAATGAAGTGGCCAGATAAAACAAAACACAATTGATCGATAGTGCTAGAATGTTACTAATTTGATCATATTGATAGCTCACTAGTTTAGTTCTACTAACTAGACTACAAGGGTAATCATCAACTATGTTTTATTATTCTTGTTCTCTATTATTTAATTATGCCAAATTTGGTGTTCTTGGACGTTGTTTAACAATAAGTTCCTAATTGCTCCTGTACCACTTACTTGACTATTGACCACGTAACTATGTACTATTTTATTATTATTATTATTCTTTTAATATTATCTAAGATCTTGTTATTGGTTATCATTGGTCAGTGTCAATTGACACCGACAATGGTCATTACGAGGGTCGATATGTTCGACCTGCATCCTAACTATCAACTAATGAGTCAAATAATTAAGGTAACTATAAGTGCTTCAAATAAAAGTTTAATTACAAGATTTCTCTCTAATTTACTCCTTACATATGGCCTTACCACTTTCTTATTAATTAAATGATGGTTAAATGATGGTAAATAAAGAACTGACATAATAATTTGAATCCTATATTTATTTAATATATAATTTACTATAGTCCCCACAAATCTTATCATTACTAAAGCACTACATACCACTTAATGTATCCCTTATGACTACTATTCTTTCATATATTAATCTCATGTACATACTGAGGATGTTATATAGATTATTTATTTAAGTATTTGTTACCAAAATAATTGTTATACATACTATTCTTTTAATTATTCATTTATTTATTTATTAATACTTTTATTTTATTATTTTACTATTTTATTATCTTTTTATTCTTATTTTATTACTATTAATTATCAATTTAGAGCCTATCATTTGTTCATTAAGGTCTATTACCCAAAAAATAATACTAACACTCCACTAACACCATGCATTTATCTACATACCATAATACTTTCTAACTACCATTCTATGCTAAGACACCTAATTACTCTTAATATCCAACCCTTCAAACTATCCCTAAATCATATCCTACTTTATCACTTCCCAAGGCAATATGTCTTTATATGTCTTCATTAATTAAATACCATTTCCTACATCTCAACCTTCCCCCATGACTAAAATTTGTAACTAAAACAAACATATTTTTCCTACATATGATTTCTATCATTATTTAACTACCTATCCTTTAATTACTAACACACACCACCCTTGCACCATAATACATAACTTAAGCAACTTACTAAACCATCTTACCCATTCCCCCTTTAAATCACGTGCCACAATCATTCCTACTTATTTTACACCCCACCATATCCTAGCAACTAATCTATCTTACTTCCCTTCCTAACATGCCACCTACCCACTTTATAACCCCCTAAGTCTTTCCTTTCTCTAACTTTATTCCTAAACTTCCTAGCACTTGTCCTCCCCATGAAACTACATATGTCTCCAACACTTAATCATTGTTTACATCCCTTCCATGTGAATTTCATGGTTGTGGGTCATGTTCCCTTCTCTCCTTCCAAGTGGGGTCACATCTTTCAAGTATAAATCATGTCAAGTACAGCTATTATCTCAAGGTAATTTGACTTGGGCATGTATTTTAGACTTGGACCACTTCCCAAGTCCATGCATACTCTTTCCTAGGTGTGATATGGTAGTTGGGACAAAAAAAAAGCTTTTAACAAATTTTAAATACAGTTTTTTCACCCTTCCCAAGGACTACGTGCCTAAGTTGGGGGTCCTACCTATGTCAGATGGTAATCATGATTTCAACACATGCATATACACCTAGGAGGGAGGTTATCTATTTAACATGGGCATTGAAAAAGTTTTTTTTTTAACTACTAATTCCCAAAGAAGTTGTATTATTCCCAGATGGGGGTGTTTGGGGATTAGGGCTTGACTTCATGTTAGAATTGTCCCCTCCCTAAAACCCATGTAACATGTGCCAAGTCTTTCTAAGAAAAAAGTAGGCACTAGGTGGGTTTGAGTTAGTATTATTTTTTGTATTTATTTGAACTTTATTTAATATTTGGTGAGGATATCACATTGGATATACCCTAGTTTTTGAAAGGTGGCATCCCTTTTAATTTAATTATGGTCTTATTTAACTATATATTTTTAAGTTTTTTTCCTAACATGATGTTCCAATGGTCACATGATTCATGAGGGTCTTTTCACATAGAAAATATAGGGCTAGGCCATTATTATTATGTGGGTCCTACTCTCTAGTACATGGATTATATATATATATATATATATATATATATATATATATATATATATATATATTTTAAACACTCCATAGACAAAATCTTTGGTAAATTCCTTTGAATAAAATATTGATCTATAATCTAGGGAAGGAATTATTTTCTTCCCCATATATTTTCTAGAGGCATAATAAGCACCTACAGGATGGTTACCTTATGCTTTTGGGACTATGTATTCTTTTCTCAAGCTAATTTTGCTTATTTCTACCATGGAATTTTAGTACATATGTTTGATGGGGTGATGGTCTCCCCTAAAAAATTTATTAGAACTTGAAGTCCAAGTGACCTAATTCTTCATACACATGAATGAACTATCAAAATATGTTAACTTTCTTCCATCATATTGTATGAAAAACATATATATTTACAATACAACCATTTATGCAATGAACTAAATTGACTATATCAAAAGGGTGAATTAAATTGACTATATCAAAAGGGTGTAACCACTATGAAATATTTACACTAATTGAAT
The DNA here is from genome assembly GCA_028749045.1 of Cupressus sempervirens. NCBI lineage: Eukaryota > Viridiplantae > Streptophyta > Pinopsida > Cupressales > Cupressaceae > Cupressus > Cupressus sempervirens. Next base: position 541,767,036 of record CM053789.1, read on the forward strand.
TGTAGGAAGGAGTGGTTTCATTTACATGATTCTCCATTTTGTATCAATTTACATAATGTGAAACTCATAATGAATGTTCCCTTACAAGTAAACTATAAAAATATTTTTTAATCTTTCCTTACACATCCTCAACAAGATACAATAATAAGAATACCCCTCTTTACATCATAATGAATTGAACATGGAGACTTAGCATCCTAACACATTTACAATGACATGGAGGATTTGTATCTCCACACACACTTGGTTTCCAACGTTTCCAAGAATAAACTCTAATATCTCCAAGAAATCCATCTTTAACAAACCTGCAACACAACACAAAACATGGAACCATGGAGGCTCACCTCCAATCCTAGGCTTCTATGAAGTCACCCACAGAGCAGGGGAAACAAGATCCAAATTGGATACACACATACAACATATAATAATGCATGAGAAACTCACAAGACAACACACATTGATTCACCATTGGAACCACAAGAACACTGGGTGTAGGTGGGCTCTTCAAGAGGAGATTTTCCATGTCTATACATTTCACACATATTGAATTCACCATGCCTCTACAAGGCTTGCATCATACATTGCTTTCATCATAATCTTCCACTTATCACCCCCAAATTCACATTTCCACTTATCACCCCCAATCATAATATCAAGAATTTGGCTTCAAAGGAGCTCATACTCTATGAAATATTTCCCCTTCTCTCCAAGAGAAGAGGCTCTCTACTACATTACTAAGCCCAACCAACCCCTTCGCCCAAGGCTTCTCTTCCCTCCCAAGAGTGAGTGAAGCCCTCACACCCATGATCACATTAAACATTCAAAATCAAAAAAGAAAATCTAGAAGGAAAACCAAGAAATTTACATGAACACAATACACATTCCCATTTTCACAACACAATACCCAAATATGCAATGCAAAGATTCACCACACAATGCATTATTCCATGACACATGCTCCATGCTTGCAGATTTATTTTGTAATACAAAAAGGAAAGAAATGAACATGGTTTAGAATCACCAACCTTGGTCCAAGCTAAAGGCAATGTTAGTTTTAGTAGAGCTCCCTTAATCTCCCTCCAAAACCCTAGCTAGCTCTAAACTTAGAGAGTGGGTGAACAACCCACTAATTTGACCAAGACTCTCTAATAAGGCCTTCTCACTAACTATTTTAACAAAGACACCTAGCCACTTCCTCTTATAAACTTGTCTCCTCTAAACTTGCTATATTTGACTCAGTGGGAACATGGGAGAAAACACATGTGGCAACTCCAATTTCGAATTGATGAAAAATGCATGGGTAAAGGGGGCCCCTAGGCTGTCTAGTCACTATCATGGTCAAAATTAGGTCCTTAACATGTTATACTATCACCTGGGTAACTCATTTTAACATAAAAGACACTTTGGGACCACCTAATGACCCCTCAAAACCCTAGGCAAGTCCAAATTCGAATTTCCTTTGATGGTGACCCATCCTACCCCTTTGTCAAGTGGATTTTTTAATTCATTAACAAGGTAATTAATTTTAGGGTAAAATGCCACCATAACCAAAAGCCCTAGATGACATGTCATTGCACATAAAATTCACAAGTGTATCTAGACATTCCACATCACCATGCCATGTCCCTAATGTATCTTTATGATTAAACATTTCTACGTGCAAGAAACTCACATTTACAAAGGAAAATACTTTCACAATAAGGCTTTTGAACTTCCAAAGTTTCACCTTGGTTAAATTGTGTTCATAAAGGTTTAGAACTTGTCCCCCCCAAGAATTTCCATGGTTCCACTTCCTACACATTAAACTCGAGCATTAGTAGTCCAAAGAGGTTGTATAAAATACATGTATCATAAATGCATATAATTTCATAATTCGAATTCAATTTCCTTTCCTAGGCTTTTTCGAATAGTTCGTTTGAAATGTTAAAATATCAAAATCTACATATCATTAGTCATCATGATCAAATTAACATTTATCTGCATATCATAATATTTTATCTACATATCATAAATCATCATAATCAATTTAAAATTTTGCATTGCATTATAATCTAATAGTATCATGCCATAAAATTGTATCCATATGTGTTCGATCATGTCATACACAATATTAGGTTCTTAGAGCATATCATAAATGTAAAACACTACTAAAGGATCAAAATCAATAGATAAAACAATCCACTATCCATCTAAGTCTCAAATAGCTATCAAAATATCAAAATCTTGAATATCAAAATGTAAATAAAATATCTATGCTATTAGGGGTCAAGATGAGGCCTCACACAATCCAACACTACATTAGTATCCAATTTTCCATCATAAGGAACAACTTCTAAAGTAGGCTTTGAATTTTCTCGAGATAACAATCTCAACAAACTTGCCTCATCTTGGTCTTCTTCAGGTTCCAGATTAGGGTTTGGTGCTACTGCTTCATCATCACCTACATCATCGAGATGTGCTCCTCTCCTCTAGGCTATCTCTATAGCATCTAAATTGGTTGCAATTTGTCTCAATGTATATAATATTGCATTATCAAAATTTCCTCTACCCTGAACCATCTTTACATATTAGTTTCCTCTAAGATCATAACCCTCTGCAAGTTATAGGTCAAATCCTCAAATTTGTAACTCTACAGCCCAATTCAAACACAGTTCTACACAATCCAATCACTACAAGGATGAATCTCAAGCTCTAATACCAGCTGACATTGGGAGAAATAAACAACTAGGGCCAAAGGTACACCTAGCTATCCAAACCATGTTTCAAGAGTTAACATAATAGAAACACAACACATAGAACAACAACCAAAGGAGTAAGAAGAGAGAACACTTATTGATTCATCAAATAATCAACATACATACCCAGCTGTAAGGCCTTTTGGGTTACAGTTAGATACAAAATATATTCAAGATCAAAGATCTAACATCAAATTTGTAGCTCCAGATACATATACAAAAAAAATTCCAAACATTTGCATTCTACTCCAAAATCCCTCCAAAAAATTGCCCTAACTCTAAGCCTAAACACTCAATATATGCTTGCTAAAATGGCTTATAGATCATTCTCGAACATTACATAAGAGGAAGGTCAACCCAATAATGGTTTAGACTCATCCCAAGAAAAGATCTTAGCATAAATTTCACAATCAAAATAAATCCCACAAGTCAGCTCATAGGAATCACGTCCAAATGTTGACACTCGGCATAAACAAGAAAACTTAGCACATGAAGGGTCACTCAATATACACTAGGTAACTCGGTGCATGAAGAGTCACTCAACATACACTGGGTAACTCAGCACATGAAGGAACACTCAGTCAACACTAGATTGCTACAGTAACTCAAAATCCACTAGAGCTATAGTAACTTGGCATCCATTAGAGCTATATAACTTGACATCCATGCAGAATGAACAAAAAATAGTAGGATAACAAGGATACCCAGGATGCTCTTGCATCAAGATACAACACATTGAAGTCAGAGAGGAGCATAGATTTTGGATACAAGGGAGATGCATTAACTCAGGAGGAGTTGTCAATTTTGAGGTGTACAAGTTAATGCAAAATTTTGAAATTTTTAAGTTTTGTATACATGTCAAGTCATGGATATGTTATGCTCAAGAAATTAAGGTTGAACATGAATATTCAAGTTTTTTTGACACTCATGTCAAAGGGGGAGATTATTGATCTCAAATTGGTTCTGACAAGTGAATTTCAGCACATTTAATCCATTTACTCAGTTCATGCCGAACTAGTAATACATGCCAAGCACAATAGGTAAATATTAGACCATGTTGAGTTGTAATGAGTGTTGATTCACTCATGTGCCAAGAAGATAGACCATGCTGAGTGATTTAGGATCCGAGTAAATAGTGCATGTCGAGGATCAGATACTTCATATGCCAAGTGACATAGTTTTGACATATTTGTTATTAATGGCACAAACAACTATGTAAACCATTTTTGAGCTGATTTAAGGATAGATTAAAATCTTTTGGAGATTAGGATGAATCTATATTTGGATTCCCTATGCAATTGCATGTAGCCAATCATAAAATGGGAAGGTTTAAGTGGCAATATGGATGAATCTTAGTGGTAGATTCATACCCAACCCTAAGCCACCTAATTCTTCTTAAGGAGAACGAAGCCCTAAACTCTTTAACAATGGGTGAGTGATCAAATTAAAGGAGAAAATAAGACTATTTTCATGTAGAGCATTCAAGGTGACTTAGAATTAAGAGTGAATTGTAGAATCAGTTAGAGAAGAATAGATGATAGAGAAAAGGATGCAACATTCAGACCTCTAGTCATGAAGGATCAATTAGACATTGTGTAGAGGTGATCTATTGTCAAGCAAGAAAGTGCTAATTGTAGGATCTATGTTGAGACATTTTAAAGGGTGATTTTAGTTAAATCTCTTAACAGAGTAGTCCTAACAGCCTATATGAAATCCTTTAATAGGGTGTTTACTTAGTTGTAAGTTGAAGTCCTCTAACAAGGCACACTTCTAATAGGGTGTGGAAATCCTCTAACAAGGTGAGACCTAATAGTCTTTGTAAGCCTTTAACAAGGCATACCTTTCATAGGGTAGACCATGATTCAAGGTCAAATCATTGTGACCTTCATTGGATACTTTTTATTACTACAATTGTGAAGATTTGTGGATGACATCCCCACCCCAGTTTTAACTTCTTATTTTGAGGGTTTATGAGTAATCATAATTGGTGTTATGTGTGTGATTGCTTACATGTTTACATGATTTAGATGCATATGCCTTACATGTTATTTTAGTTTACATATTGAATGCATATGATGAATGAATGGTGAAAGTTTTATGGGTCCAAGTTTAAACTCCTGATTCACCCCCCCTGACCCCCAACTCCCGCTCTCAAAAGTTTACTCTTTCCCCTTGTAATTCTAACATATGCCAATGCTAATTTTTTTGTGAAGGACATATTAAAGGATGGAATATTGAATTAAATTGAAGGTAACTATGAGTTTTATGATTAAAAGGACAACAAGAAAGTAGAAGAATTTTTTGTTAGATATATGCATGACTATAAAAAGATAAAGAGTAAACTTTATATTACAATACCTAAAGAGATCTATAAGTTGGTTGATGGAAGATGGAGAGATGCACTAAAGCTAAATAAGGAAATGATGGAAACAACACTTATGTAGATAACTTATAAATTGGGCAAGGAAGATATTGTGATACTCATTAAAGCTAGTAGATAAATTCAATATCAGAAGCAGGGTTGCAATAATAATGATTGCAGATAATCATAGCATTCATGATGAAATTGTAGAAAAGTAGAAAGATATAATAGTTGCATAGGAAGAACTAGAGAAACAGAAATAAGATAAAATTGGTGAGAGTGAGTTGGATAAACCTATCCTACCTCAACCTTACATTCCATCAGAAGTAATTGGATAAGTCAAGAAGAAATAATTACGACAATCTAATAGGCCAAACATGAACAAGAGAAAACTTGCAATGATACAATTAGTATAGAAGACATACCTTATGAGGATATGGATCATACACCTAAAACTCAAACAATCCACATTGATCATAGCAAAAAGTATAAAGATTGTAGAAGAGTTAGTGACAACGAAGAGAAAGATAAGTTTTAGTACTACAAGTGAAAGAAAGAGGAGGAAATATATTGCTAAGGTTGTCATAGGAGATGAAGGAGAAAATGAAGAAGAATAAACACTTGAGAATGTAGACATCTCAAAGTTGAAACCAAACAAACTTTGTGAGTATTCTAAGAAACTAGAAAGAAAGACAACAAGAGACAAGTGGAAGGAAAATAAGAATAAATAAAGCATAATGGATGCTACAAGATACATTCGTAGAGATTTAGTAGTAGATGTTGTACATGATATGAATGAAACTATTATAAATCAAATGGACACTCTTATTAAAGAAATTACAGAACAAGTCCCTAAGTTGGAAACAACAACATTGAATGTAGTAGAAGAAATTTATGTGAGGAAGAAAATAGAAAAGATAAAGGATATAATAGACAAGGACGAGGTCACATTATCTGAAGAGATAAGTGAAGCAAAAATTGTACTAAAGGAAGTTGGATGACCAATGACCAAAGTATCTAAATTGTTAGAATTTATAGATGATCTAGAAAAATGAAAATAAATAACATAGAAGGAAATGGATTTATTAACTAAACAATTCAATCCAATATCAAGTTCAGTAATGGAATACTATTCTAAAGTAAAAGTGATTACTCAAAAGATAAAATAGATGCAAGAAAAAGAAAGGAAAAGGGTGACCAAATTATTGAAATACATAGTATCTAGCACCTACTTTGGAGAATAATTAGCAAAGTGTTGGGAATGTAGAAAGTTTACCCAGTTTACCTGATATGAGTATATTGGATTCAATGGAGGAATTGGTAGGAGATTTGTATGAGCAATTGATCACCTTATCATACTTGAATGAATTCTTAGAAACATTAATGAGGAGAACTCAGAAGACTTTAAATAAATATTTGATAGACTATGAAATGTCTTTTTAATTGATGACAAAAGGGGGGCAAATAAGGAAGATAGAAAAAAGGGGAGAATAAGAAAGATGACAAAAAGAGGAGAATGATAGACAAGGATAATGAGATAGTGACAACAAATAAATAGGAAATAAGTGAATACCCAAACAAGGAGATACAAGATGAAAGGGGGGGGCTATCATTGGAAAGGTTAAAGAAGGTTCAAGTTTAAGGAAATTTTTTCCATCAAAGGGAGAGATTGCTAGCATTTGGCATAAGACTGTCATAATTTGGCATTAACAAGAGAAGATTTAATGGCTTTATTAGACAAGACACATAGTGACAGGTTATTGATAGGTTTCCATTGATGAAAACTCAGTATTAAGAACATGAGTACATTAGATTCAAGTCAGTAATATAAGCAAACAACATGATCAATGATACTTAGTCATGACTGATAATGTAAATTGATAGGTAATATATATTTATGATAGGAAGAATGACCAAATAATTGATAGAATTGATGTAGACAAAGACAAAAAGATAATGATGTCTTTTTCTATAAAGTAAAGAGACTTGAACATTATAGTTGGAAGGTCGAATCTAGATAGGTAAAGAGGATTCAAGAAGGAATATAAAGAGGTCAAATATATTTTTACATATCTTGGGAAATCCAATAATACTAAATGGAAAAGATTGAAAATGTGTCAAGGACATAGAGATATGTGAAGAAGATAAGGTACAAGCACAAAAAGAATGTAATTTTAATGAAGGAATGAGATTAAGTGGAAAAAAGGAGTTAAGTGGCAAAAGAAATGAGTATAGGTAAAGGAAGGATGAGTGGTGAAAGAAATAGATAGAAAGAACAAAAAGAAAGTGACTGGTGCATATAGAGAAATAGTAAAATATAAAGTTAGAGAGGTGAATGAATTTGTAGAAGTAGAGATCGAACAAAGGGAAGTTGTAGCAAAAGAATAGAAAAAAGGATATAATGGGCAAGGAGTGTCCAAGACAAGTCAACTTTTTGTTACCTAACAGTTTTAATGAGGGAAATATCTTAATTGGGTGGACCTTAATTCATATTACTATTGTAAATCCTTTAATAGGGTGGGCTCTTAGAAAAGTTATAAATCCTCTAACAAAGGTAGACCCTAGTAGATCTTATTATACTCCTAATAGTGTACAAAGAACTCTTAATAGGGTGAATGCACAGAAAGGGTATGTGTAAGCTCCTAATAGGGAAATATTTTATCTATAATTAAATCCTTGTGGTTCATATCCCCACCATGGTTTTTACCTTCTAACAAGGGTTTTCCACACAACCAAATTACTAGTGTTATGTTATATGTATTTTGAATGAATAAGTTTATTACATTACAATATTTATTTGATTGAATAGTTTAATCAGTAGTTTGAATTAGTATATTACCTATTGTATTTATTCACCCCATCTTAGTACCATTGGATATCAACAATAATAAAATTTGTACTTTTTTTAATATTTCATTACATACACAATCCTTAAATTAGGAGATAAAACTTGTAAACTTAGACACATCAAAAAACTTGTTGGACCACACACCTTTAAAAATTCTTTAAAAAATTTGGTCACACTTCATTTTTCATATATGTATGAAACTTCTCCTTTCTTCCTTAGTCGAGATGATTTAGGTGGAGACTCCACAATCTCATTATGTACCCCTAAAACATATGAAACTTTGGAAAACTATGAAACTCTAGAAAACTTGTGAAACTCATGGAAGTATATAACTTTTCTGAGAAATAATAGTTTTTTTTATAAGAAAGAGGTCAAAGCCATATATTGAGCAATAGAAAGTAAATATAAATCTCAACTCATGAGGCACTAAAAGGATGGAGTTGGGTTATATTCCTTCAATTTTGTCTTTCCTATCAAAAAATATCTTAAATCTTCAGAATTTTATTTTTGAAGTTTCTCTCCTTCGTTGGAGCCTTTTAGAGAACTCAATTTACCTAAAACATAAATTGAAGAGAACAAAAAAAATAGAAACATCTTCCCTAGATTTGAAAGATATTAGAAAAGATATAAGAGAAGATACTAAATAAGAGAAAACCATGATTTTAAAGATTACCTGATACTTAAAAATAATAAAAACCTATAAAAAGAGAAATAAGAATCATCCATAAGTGCAATTTTAATTTAGGGAATACATTATTCATTATGAAGAGAAAGTATTGCATATCACTTACTTCAATATATTTAAAGATTATACTAAATCATTTAACCCTGTCAATCCTAGACAACACCAAAGGTTGAGATAATGCTAATAATTAAAAGTTAGTTGATAAGGAAGAGTCAATACCTAAATTATTTACCTCATCTACATGTTTGTATCCTTCCTTATATATATGATTACAATTGATACTCTTAATATACTTGCTAAGTTCTAGGGCTAGTGAAACTTTCACATCTATTCTCCATTTTTATAGAGAGCCTTTTTGCATGGCATTAATAATAATAATTGAGTCTCCTTCAACTTCCAAATTCCTTCTCTTCAAAGTTTTTCATAATTGAAAGCCTTCCACTGGAGCTAAGAATTATACCCCATTTTTTGTTGCTTTACCTATAAACTTTGATAAATTTGCAACTTTTATACCCCAATCATTGTGAATGTTGCAACCTATCCCTGCCTTGGGTTCCCCCTTAAGGCTCCATAAAAAATTAACTTGAACCACCCCTCCTTTGGAGCCTACCAAACACACTCTCTTATGCTAAGTTTACTTTGGTTATCCCCTAATCCCATAAAAGGAGAGATTTTTAAACCAATCCATTTGTCTCTCATCTTTTCATCCTAGTAAGACATTTTAGCATTCTTAGTATTCGACTTGGTCAATATATAATTAGTCAATTCAATTATAGCTTCTTCAATCTTCTACTTGAGAAGCTCTTCTGACATGAATTTATCTTTAAGAAATCTTCTATTTCTCTCCTTCCATTATTTTCACAAAATTATAGAAGGAGAAGAGATCCATAGGCAATGATAGATACTATCTGATCTAAGAAGAGGTTAGGAGGATAATATTTCCTTAATATATTTAGGAAAAGAAAATTGAATACCTAATCTAAAACATAACCACTACCAACAAGAAGAAGAGTATTGATAGTGAAGGAAGATATGATCTAAAGATTCCTCCTCCTCTTCACACATGGGGAATCTAGAAGGACATGGAATTCCAAATTACCTCAGTCTTTCTATAGTTAGAGTCTTCTGATGCAGGACAATCCAAGTAAAAAACCTTGCTTTGGGAAGGTAAAATTTGTCCCAACATAGATGAAGAGGAAAAGAAGACTTGGGAAAATTTTGCAAGGTTTCAAGACATTGATATCCTTTCTTTGAGCTATACTCTCCATCCTTGCTCCCACCTCGAATCAGAACATATTTCCCTCCTTTGAAAGAATTTCTCTTGAACTAAGGATATCTTGAAAAATGGATGTTTCTTCCATTGATACATTGTCTACATTTTGGTCTCTCCATTCCCAACTCAACCCATCATTTCCAAGGATAACATAGTCTTTGACCTTAGTTCCCCACTTTGTTTCTAAGAAGGACTTAATATTGCTAAGGGACAAAATGCCATCAAGAGGGCTATATCCCCCCCCCCAAGAATCACTCTATAATAGACCTAACCCTGCATCCCCTAGATTCTAAGATAGCTTATTATGTATTAGTCTCCTACATTTTAGAAGAATGTTCCAAAATATTGATCCACTTAAAGGATTTGATTCTCTAAAGAGATTGATAAAATTGGAGAAGGTTAATCGGTGCAGCCTATGTAAAGAAGGTTATGAAGATAGAGATCATTGGTTCTTAAATTGTACTTATAGTCAAAAAGTATGGAGTTCTATTCTCAACTTCTGGGATATTACTTGGGTCCACCAAAACAACATTGAACACTATTTTCAGAGCTAGAATTGCCCATCTAAGGATAATGATGTTGATTTCCTATAAAAAAAATACTCTTCCTCATCTCTGGTGGGGAATCTAGAAAGAAAGAAACAATAGAATCTTTAGAAACAAAGAAATACCTGAGTGGGTGCTTGGCCAAAACATTGTCAGAGCAATAAAGGAAAACTTCAATTCCTAGAGAAAGTGCAATGAAGATTTCCAAATTGACAATCCAATGCACACTAAAGGTTCTAAAATGAAGAAAGAAGATCAAAGAATGAATACTAAGTGGAAGGCTCCTCCTATGGGATGGATCAAAGGGAATTTTGATGGTGCTACTAAAGGAAATCCTGGCAAAGCAAGCTATGGATAATATTATAGATGTTATTGCTATACCTATTGGTACTTCTACTAGTCATAAAGTTGAGGCTACTACAACTCTTTATATGATGAGGCTGACAGTTGAAACTAGTTTTTGGTACCTTTGGATCAAAGGAGACTCCTTGAATATCATAAATATGCTTAATGGTAAAAGTCCAATTACATGGTCTATTGAAGCTAGTGTAACAAAAATTAAAACCTTAATGGACAAATTTGATAAATTGTTTTTCTCTCATTCCTATTGTGAAGTAAACATTGTGGCTAACTAGATTGCTAACCAGGTTGTCCAACATGAACGTAAGATGAGTTGGCATGATGACCTCAGTAGGTGTGTGTATTTGAAAGCTCTAATTAATTATGATAGAACACATGATAGAAGGCAAAATTTTCTAAGATTGGAAATTTAATAAGTGGAAGTGGGGTTGTGGAGGATAGTGTTGTATTCCCTAGGAAGTACCTAAAAGTGATTATTACCTTTGCTTGGCACATAAGTGCTTTAATGAGCATCTTGGTTGTTTTAATGAGTGTCTTGGTTGTTTTAAGGAGTACCTTGGCTTTTCTCAAATCTTTACATTTCCTAGTCTACTCTACTTTGGCTTTTCACAGAGAAATGATTTTTTCATAAATGAGTGGGGAATTGAGAAAACAAGAATTGAAGAACTATAAATAATGGAAGGCAAAAGCCTCTTTTTGGTAGATTTTGAAGAAGGGTAATGTAACTACTTACTTGGAGCACCTTCATGGCTACAAACCACATCTCATGGAGGCCTTCTTTAAAAACTAGTTCGAAGACAGGGTTACCATGCATGGTGTTATGGTTCACTTGACTAAAGATTTCATTGTCAAAGTCACATGGCTTCCTAAGGAGGGCATAAATTTCAGCAAGGAAACCAATATCTCTAATGTTGCATTCAAGAAATTTTTGAAGACAGAAGAGTAAGAAAAGAGTTTGGAGAAAAATGGTGACTTTTATGAGCTGAGCCAAATAAAAGTTATTTTGTGGGATGTCCTCTCTTGCATCCGTGAGTACTTCATTTTAGATGGTAGGGCAAAAAGAGTTCATAAATTTCATTTTGTGTTCCTGAATCATTTTTGATATAAAGAAAGGATCTCTTTCCCATTTTATTTGAGGTTCTCCTTGCTTCAAAACCTTCAAGCCCATAGGGAAAATATTCCTATCTAGTTTTACATAAAGGGCTAATCCTTTTAATTGAGAATTTTTGTAAGAGTAAGGCCATTATATCTTCTCTGCCCTCTGAGAAAAAGAGAGGTTCTATTACTGAAACATATTTAAGGAAGAGTAAGGGAGATGAAGGAGTAAGTGTGAAGAAGAAGAGTCTAAAGTAGGATGCACCTCAAAAAAATGTTGAGGAAATTACTGAGTCTATGAATTTAGACAAAAATGAGGAAATGCATGTGGAGAATGAGAACATGGATATGGGGGACTTTAGTTCAAACATGGAGGGTTACCCCGGTAGCAAAGGCGAGCCTGGAAAGGACGAGGCTAGGGAAATTTATGACAAAAATATAGGGTCATAAAATGTTGGAGAAGAGGATAAAAACTAGAGTGAGCAACCCCAAAAAGCTAGGGAGGAAAATTTGGAGGAAGATAAGGGGAAGGAGAAGGATGACCTCACTAGTAAGGGTGCTACTAGTGTGGAGGAAGATACGGGGAAGGAGAAGGATGACTTAACTGGTAAGGGTGTAATGCTTTCTTTCCTTCACTTGCCAAGCTCAAGGCAGACTCCTCTCTCCAAGGTGATTCCTAGATGTACAATGAGTTATTGAATTTGAAAAAAAGAATGGGAAAAATGCAGCAAGACTAGGAAACTAACTAAGCTAAGATCATTAAGCTAGAAGTTTAGGTTGGTAATATCCCAAAGAATTTAAAGGAATATGAACATGAGCTCCATCTTTTGATCAGAGAGAATGGTAACAAGATGGAATAGGTCACTTCAAACATCTATCTGGCAGCTACTAGCTTGGGCAAGAGAAATAATGAGGAAAGCATGTCTCCTAGTAAGCCAAGAAAAAGAACAAGATAGAGTTCAAGGTAGAAGGTAGTTGAGACAACTAGGGGATTTGCTAATAACATTATCCAAAATACTATGGAAGCAAGAAAGAAGGTCTTGAAAATGATCAAGGAGTTGCAATAGCTACTAGTGGTGGTTCTAGTAACTAGTTTCTGGTTCGGGTTTCTTTACTAGTTCTGTTCCTTTTGTTTAAACTCTAGGTTCTAAGTCCTTGTAAAACCTGGTTTTGTTTACTGGTTCTTTTTTATGGTTTTAGGTCCCTATAAAACTTGGTTTTGTAACTTTCATACTACAAGTTTTAGGTCCTTGTAAAACCTAGTTTTTCCTATTTGAATATCTTTTGTTTTTCTATTAAGGGTTTTAGGTCCCTTCAAAACCTATTTTTACCTTAATCTTAAAAAAAGATTGGAGAAAGAAAAATATTTATGAGTGATAATTCTAACCAACTTTTGATTAGGAAAGTGAACCATTCTCCATAAGAACCTAGCTCCTTGAGCTATCCCTTGATGCTTGATATTATTTTTATATCAGCACCACTCAAGCTCTTCGATCTACATACTTGATCCCATGTAATAAGAGAAAACTTCCTTTTATCTAAATTCCCTTGTCAAAAGAAAGTCCTAAGGTGACCATAAATCTCATATAGTTTATCCTTTGGGAGATCCATGCAAGATAGTTGGAAAATAGGGAGGGTGGAAAAAACAACAAAAACCATACTTTTCCTACCTACTAAAGACAACCATTTTCCCTTACATCTTTAAGTTTCTCTATCAAGGGATCCCAAAGCCTAGAGTCATTCTGACTTGAATAAAGAGGAAAACCTAAATATCTATAGGGTAGATTACCTTAATTAAAATTAAGAATAGAGTAGACTCTAACTTCTAAAATGGTTGAAGAGTTAAAGAATAAATTGTCAGATTTCTCTCTCTTTATTTCTTGACCCAAAGATTTGGAGTATTTTTAGAGAACCTCATCCAAGGAAAATGCCTCTCTCTCTAAACATTCCCCAAATAACATTATGTCATCTAAAAAATGTTGATGAGTTGATGGTTCCTCACCATTAGTTATGGGGATACCTCTGATTTCTCCCTTCTCCCTAGCTTTAGAAATTGATTTACTAAACACATTTGCCATCAAAATAAAGAGGAATGAGGAAATAGGATCTCCTTACCTCAATCCATAAGATATCCCAAAAAAGCCTATTGGTGTATTTTTTATTAAGACAGACATCTTCAGAGTATAGATACATTCAAAAATAAGGTTGATCCATTGTTTAGAGAATCCATAAACCTCCAAACATTTAAATAAGTAATGCCAGTCTACCCTATCATATGCTTTCATAATATTTAACTTAATGAGCATACTCAGAGATTTATTATTCTAAACTAAATGAATTGCTTCTTAGGCTATTATAAACACATCATAAATTGATCTACCTAGAAAAAAACCTATTTGTTCCTCACTAATGAGAACTGGCAAGAACCTTTGGAGTATATAGGATAGAATCTTTGTGAATAACTTATATAGGGTATTGCAAAGAGCTATAGGTCTGAATTTACTAAAAGATTTTGCATTATCTTTCTTTGGAATAATAGATATAAATGTATTGTTTACTTTTCTTAGAAATTTAACCATGTTTTTGGCTCCCTCTAAGGCCTTCATAATGTTTTCTCCAATAAAATGCCAACATTTTTGGAAGAAGAAGGTTGGGAAACCATCAGGGCTAGAGGACTTATCTGGGCTCATCTATTTGAGGGTTGCTTCTACCTCTGGTTTAGTGATCTTCTATAAAAGGATCTTGTTTTATTCCTTTGAAACCATTTTAGGGATTTTGGAAATAATATTCTATTGAGTTATCAAATTAGAGCTTACTCCATTGTTATATATTTCTTTGAAATAGGAAATGACTTCTTGGTTGATCTCTTCTGGAGTTTTTTTTAATATTTATGTCCATCCCTTTTATGGAAGTGATTCTATTTATGATTCTCCTTTGTTTAGAACTATTGTGTAAAAATATAGTATTATTATCCCCTACTTCTAACCATGTCTCCCTCAATTTTTATATCCAAAACAACCCCTCTTTAGCCAATACTTATTCATATTGTTGCATTAGTCTTTTTTCTTTGAGGAATTGGGTCTCTTATATTCCAATCTCCACCACTTCCTTATTTAAAGAAGCCAACTTATCTTCCAGTGTTAGTTTATCTTCAAAGATATTACCCAAAAAGATATTACCCAAAAATTTTGAATTTCGTTCCTTTAACTTTATTTTCATTATTTTTAATTTACTTACTACTTGGTACATCTTAGAACCTAAAATTTTAGTTTCCATCCACCACTATCTAATTAGATTAATGAAATTTTCATTTTTGAGCCATATTTATTCAAATTTGAAAGGGAAATTACTTGGCCTCTTATCTTTCATAATGCTAAGCTGAACTTGAAAATGATTCAACCCTAAAACAAGTTTAACTGTAGTTTAGAATGAAACTATTATTGATGAAAAATCTCCATAACATAAAAACCTTTCTAATTTCTTAGTGATATTGCTAAAATCCCTGTGTTATTCCAAGTAAAGGTATTGTTAGTCCTACCTAATTCTATAAGACTTGGTCTATTAAGCCAAACAAAGAACTCTTTAGATGCAATTGAGAGAGTATTGTTGACTCCTCTTTTCTCTATGGTATTGTGGTTTCACAACACATGCCCCATTTCTCCTAGAAATGGGGACCCCCTAGTATATTTTTTAGCTTTTCAGATCCCTAGTCTAGCGTCTAAGTCTTTTTTAAGGTTTTACCTAGTTTTTTGCTTAGTTTGGCTCTCTGCTCGAAAATTGATTTTGCCAAGAACTAGAGATTTTAAGGAGAAAGAATCAATTTTTTTAGAAGGGTGCACTAACACACTTAGCACACCCTTCAAGGTACATGAATGCACTAAGTGCACTAGTGTGGGAGCACTTCCCTTTGGAAGTGCACACCTACGCACCTGCACAAGTGCACAACTCTAAAGGTGTGCTCTGTCTTAGGCCTATAAAAGCTTGGGAGCCCCACCCTACCTTATCTTATTCTTCTTTCTTCCACTTTGGTGAGCACACCTCTACACATTGTGAGGTGCACTTCATCCTTGAAAACTTGCACACACAACACACAAACACAATAAAGTAACCATAAAAGGTGAGCAAGGTGCGCAACTTTTTTTTGCACTAACAGACAAAACTTTAATAAAACTTAAAAACACAAGCTTTGACCTAAGTGAAAGGTGTGTATGTGCACACCTATCTAACATTCACACATGTTCACCTTTCAAAAGAAATACTTCTCCTAAGTGTTATAAGGATGTGCACATAGCGTTGCCCACAAGGTGTGCTTTGTGTGCACCCCTTTCTTTCACACTCAGCAAGTCTTTGCACTATAAGGGTGTGCACCTAGCGCACCCCACAAGGTGTGTTAGGTGTGCACCCTTAGTTTTGAAGGTGTAACAAAGGGGAAATGCACACCTAGCATACCCTTAAGGTGTGCAAGGTGCGCCAAATTTGTCTATTAGAGATAAAAATAGGTTTTTAAGTGTTTTTTTACAGTTTTTACGTTCTAGGTCATTTTTTGTCATAGCTAGGGTTTGTTTTAAATTTATTTTTTCAACCTTTTAGACTAATGGATGTTTGTTTTGGGTAGATCGAATGACGTCCTCCTTGTCCTCCCTTACTGCAAAGATGGCCCTGAAACTATTAGTCTCCAAATTTCAAGGTGTTCCATCGAAGTCATGCTTCTAGGATGCATATTCAGAAATCCAAGATACTGAGCTAGGCCATATTGAGTGGAATGCATTGATGGTGCTATGCAAAAAGCCAAATGAAGGGGCCCCTATGGTATTTGCACTTATTAGATCAAGACTAGTAAACATAGCGTCACACCCAATTTTAGTACAGTTTTCTGAGTTGATTATGGCATTGGTAGAAAACTATGTTTCTAAGGAGAGAGTTGTAAAAAGATAACTGGAGAGATCATCCTGGATCTAAGACCTAAGAATATAGAGAAAGTATTCCATCTTTCAAGAGCAGATCAATATGTAAGACTAATATATCATCAAGTAGAAAGGTGGTATAGAGAGCATGGAGAGGAAGCATCATAAATTATCCAATCCTCATATCTCATCTATAAAACTACTCTTATGAAAAAGGTAGGCAAAGTAGATATGATGAGGAGCTATATGAAAGATGCTATTAGACATTCTATAGTGCTCCTAAGTAGAGTCATGGGATTACCAGCAGTAGGACACTTGAATATATGGATGGTACACTTTATTGAGACCATCGAAATAGTGAAGATGCCAATTGATTGGGCCTTAATTCTCAGTGAGAATTTAGATGAGCAATTGGTGGTGGTAAAGAACAACCAAAGGTTCTATATGACATCCTATTTTATATATCTATTAGTTGCAAGAGCAATAGATTATCTAGGGTTGTTCAAAAGGGGCAACTTGAAAGATGCTAATGCATGGCCTTATGTGGTATACCCCTAATTGGTGAGTAAAAAGCTTTTAGATCACAAAAAGGAGTACAAAATAGTGAATGATACATTCATTTTTGCAATCATCTAATTCATTGAGGGAGATTATGTGAAAAGGATGTCAAAAGAGGCAGTGGAAAAGATTACAGAAGTTGGCACCTACTACATCCAATTTAAGAAATTCACCTATTTGAGGGTAGTAGGTACAACTATGAATCCAAAGAAGCTCCCTAGGTATCCCTATGATAGACATACATTGATAAAGATTGCACAAAAACTCTCATTTTCATATAAGAGAGTAAGAATGAAACATAAGAAGACCTAGGTATGGCCCATTACTATAGGTTCATTTGGTGCTAAACAGAAGCAAGATAGCATGACCTTTGAGTTTGAATGGGATCAGTATCCCTAGGAGGATTATAACTCTCCTCGTCCCTATTTTGATAACATTGGAAAAGTTTAGTACTTGGTGGGGAAAGAATTCCAACATTAAGATGCCATAGAGGATCATTGGATGAATGTAGTGGATGACTACAAAATCAGAATAAGGGATTATCGTAGGATGATTCTCTATTTGGTAGGCAAAGCCTTAAAAATGAAGATCCCATTAAAGATAGTGCAGCAAGATACTGAAGAGGTCTTAGATCCCTTGTATAATAGAGATAAAATAAATGATTAACCTATCATGAATACAGAGATTGATAGAGAATAAAATGCAAATATCAATCATAGGGCGAGGCACGTCATCCAGTTAACCAAGGATTGGATCAAGAGACCATTCAAGCTAGATCCAATTCCACAAACTATAGTTTTCCAAGCTACAACCCACCTATTGAAAGGTAGAGGAGTGAAGGTGATAGTGCCAACATTCATAGTTCAATCTCGAGTAAGCCCAAAAATAGTACATCAACTTGATAGAGAAGTTGGATGCTTCAGGATATAGAAGGGTAAAAAAAAAGGAAAATAACTTCCCCTCAGCAAGTTGAGCTTGAAGAAGAGGTAACTCAAGCATGAGAACACCAAGGAGTAGAGAATGTAGAAGGGGTTGTAAATGTAGAAGTTATCTAGACTCAGGATAATCCACTAGTGCCACCTCTAGAACAAGGGAAAGAAGTTGAAGTAGAAGCATAGGAAGTGTCTCCACCTATGCAAGAGGAAGAAGCCTCTCCATTGGCTACCAAGAAAAGAAAGATGAAAACTCTAATTAAAAGCACAAGGAGAAAAAAGGTGATAAGAAAAGTTATTCCTTTTCCATCAATCCCAAAAGTTATTCTAGAAGAGGAAGAAGAGGATGATGAAGATGAACAAGATAACCTTCCAATGGAGAAGAAGCTCCACTAAATCACCAACATTCATTCCTAAGCAACCTATTTAGGCTACAACTTTGGAGGATGAATTACAATATTGGATTAATGAGCAAGAAGACCAAGGGGTTGATGTCTTTAAAATGTTAGATTTTGATTTCATGCTTGTAGGCACTGAGCTGGTAGGTGACAAGATAAGGGATACCCTGACAAATAAACCTCCACAAGAGGATTGGATTCAATTGTCACCTCAGCCACAAGGACCCAAAATTTCTACACCATCATCAATTCAAGATTTATCTTTCTTGGATAAGGGTTCAATTACTCCTCTTCCTATAGGTAATGAAGAATAGATTTAAGCTAAATGGAAAGAAGAGCCACAACAAAATGAAGTATCAGAGGAGGGAAAAATATATGAGGAAGCTTAATAGACTTCCCAAGATATAGAGGTGAGGACTATGGACTCAATAGACATAGAAATGCTTGATGTGGATCTCTCACAAAAGAAGACCCTGGAGTGGAGTGATAAGGGAAAAGGCCTCCTCATGAACACTCACAGTTATCTTCTACAGAGCGGATTCTAGTAGGTCACAAGATTGGTTGAAAACTTGGAGTCAATCATAGATTATCTTTTCAAGAGAAGAGTTTGAAAGGATTCCTATTGTTAAGCATTGTGCAAAATGATAGCTCAATAGAAGTAGCACTAGAAGGAGGGCACTAACCATTTCAAATAGAAGAAAACAACTTGCAATTTTTAAAAAAATCATTTTTTACAAGTTCAAAAAAATTTATGAACTATCAAGGTTTTGAGGTGCATAAGCTTCCAAGGTGTTCAAGGTTCCAAAGTGCACAAGGTGTGCAAGGTTCCAAGGTGTGCCATGTTTTTGAGAGAGTGTGCTTCTACAAAGGTCCACTTTTTCCAAAATTGATGCAAACTACAAGACCTTGATCCATCATATCCATTTCAATGAGCTCTAAGATCCTCACCTAGTATCCAAAAGTTCCTTCAATTTACCCACTTTTGCAAGCCCCATAGAAACAAAGGATTCCCTTGAATTCTACCACTTCCATTCAACATTTCATCATCTTCCTTAGTTTCACCTCCACAACAACCACCCATTATTCCACCAAATCCTCAAATGGCCTTTTTTGCAAATTTTGTAGATTCACCAATCAACATGACAGGTGTACTCAATGACCTTCCTAGGAATCCTGATTAGTTTTACCTAAGGTTCATCTATGGAGAGATGAGAATTGTTGAAGATTACATCAAGGTATTTAAGGAAATTTGCAACCAAAAGTAGATTGCTAATGCTTATTCCTCTACTCTTTGGGATAAGTTTCCTTTAATTGGTATGTTAATTTGCCACCTGGATGTGTTGAAGACTAGGATTCTTTCAAAAAACTATTGTTGAAACAATTCAAGACTTTCATCAACCCAATTGGGATACATCATCAATTCATATCAATCAAAAGAGACCTAGCTGAGATTGTTTCATGCCTCAACCATCGCTTTCATATGGCATACTGCAAGTTGGAAATGCCATACACTATACCAATTGAAACCACAATTCAAATTTATCTGAATGCTATGGACCATCTTACTGCTTTTTTCTGAAGAAGATTTATAATGGCATAGTGCAAGCTAGAAATGTCATACATTATACCAATTGAAACCACAATTCAAATTTAATTGAATGCTATGGACCATCTTACTGCTATTTTCCTAAGAAGATTTCTAGTAGCAAATATTGACACATTGGACAAAGTCTTCTTTGAAGCAATTACCTTTACAAAGAAGGCCAATCCTAAAGGAGGGGGATTGATGCTTCTAACTCAAGCTATTACAATGATACCAATTTATCCTGTTGGAGCACTTGCGATGCCTAGCCAATTCATACAAATGAATCGAGTTCCATTACAACAGGCACCTACTCCACAAATCCTAGCTATAACATATCTAAGATATGAAACTCCAAAATTTGCTTTCTTCAAACAAAAGGTAGTAAATTCCACTAAAGTAGACAATAGTTTTGCCTCTAAGTTTGGTCGAATAAAGAAGACCATGTCTCAAATGAATAATAGGTTGACTTGCTTGAGGTTGTCACAAGGACAAAATAATAACTTTAAGAGAAACAACGCTAGTCCTTACAACAACAACAACAATTACAATCACAACTACAATAGGAATTTTAGTGGGAACAACAATGTTGGGAACAATAATGTAGGAAACAATAATGGAGTAAATAATTTCAATCCTCCTAATCATAAAAATAGTTTCTAGAGACAGAATTGATAATGGAACACTCATCCAAACAATGGAAGCATTCTTGTAGAGAACAATAACAATAATGCTCAGTATGTGGATATCAATCAGTATAATGATGGTCAAAACACACCTAACAATGATGGTTCATATTACAATGGAAATCAAAAAGTGAATCAAAATTCATAAGAAAAAGATAATGTGCCTCCCTTTCTAATTGATGCTATGCTACTAGAATCTTATGATTCTACACAAAACACAAAAATAGAACAACCAACCAATGAAGAATTATCTTTTCCATTTAGTTAGGAACTAGATACGCAACTAGAAGAGATGCTTGTTTTTCAAAATGACAATTAGAATACTTACAATCTACAAATTTGAAAAGAACCTATGACAGATGAGATTCCTCTAGCATTACAACCAACTCCTCTCGATCCAAGAGAAAATAACAATCTAGTACCAATCAGACCCCTGTATGGAGGACAACAAAATTAGAATCAATGAAATGTGCCTACAATCTTGAAAAATCCCACCTAATCTAATAAAAAGTATAGTGGAGTAGAAGATTTCAAATGAACAAAGGCCAACATGTCCATGTTTGACATGCTAAAAAATTGTCTTCATCAATGAGAAGCACTAATGGAAACTCTTGATCATACAAAGGCACCCATAATACAAATATTATTCCTCAAAAGAAAATATCTCAACAAGTCAATACTTCGGAGGCAATGCCAAAAATGTTTAAGGAAAAGGTTGAGGTGCCCCCATTTTTTGTTAGCATCACGATATATGGGAAGAATCTTCACAATTTCCTAATTTATTTAGGAGCTTCTTGTAATATTATGTCACTATCAATAACACAAAGGTTAGGAGTCACTCCTTAGCCTTCTAATTGAATAGTGATACAATTGGATAAAATAGAAGTAAAAGTCATTGGTGTGTTAAAAGATGTTTGGATACAATTGATAGTTAACCCCCAAATTCAAGACATCATTGATATACATGTAGTTGAGATTCCTGAGACATACAAATTTCTACTAAACAGAGAATTGACAAAATGCCTAAGAGGATGGTTTTCTACAGATTTTACTCAATTATGGTTACCATGGAAAGGGTTGAATAACCAAATCAAGATAGATGCAGAGAAAAAGTTAAAAATGATAATTACAAAGTACAATGTATCAATTGAGGTTGCATTCTTACAATCAAATTTGGGATCTTACAAAGTGATGGCTTTTGTATCAAATGATCAAGATGGAAGATCCATGATTTCAATCCCAAAGAAAGAGATCATAACATAGTTTATAAACAATATGGTGGCCAAATTAAAATGTTTAGGAGAGGAAGCTAACCCTAGTATTCTTCTTCTCCCAAGATTTTGTAGATTACATAAAGTTGGTCATTCAAAGTTTGAATGTTCACATTGCCAAGAAGCAATCGCTAAAGTATTAACACAAATAATGGAAAAAAAGAGTTATAACATTCCAAAAGATGATCCCATAGGAAGCAAAAATTCTAAATATTTATATGAATCTATGGAAAAAGTTGAAGAGGATATTGAAGATCTAAATGCATCATATAGGGATACCTTTTCAGATGGTGGAGGTTTATCTTCTCCTCCACCAGGAATGATCAAAGTCCAAAGAAGGAGATGATACATAAAAGGCCAAGGATGGACGTCGGTAGTCATTCATCCTAATCCCAAAGTGGATGAAATTAGAGGATTAATTGGGCCAATTCAAGACAAACAAGAAAAACATACGCCTTTTATATCAAGGAGTAACGACGAAAAATCATCAAGTCCTTTCAAGCCCAAGTAAAGGAAAAACTAAGGACAAATAAGCATAAATCTAGGAAGCTCAAAGAAGATCCGATATGGACACTCCACTTTGATAGTTCCAAGTAAAAATTAGGAGGTGGCGCAAGTATTGAGTTAATCAACCCAAAAGGTAAGTCTTTCTATGTAGCTTATTGATTATAGTTTAGTTGTATTAATAATGTTGTAGAGTACAAAACATTGATCCAAGGACTTCTTTTTGCACTGGAGAAAGGAATAACAACTCTTATAATTGAGGGAGACTCCCAATTGGTGATAAGACAAGTGAAATCAGTATATTCTTGCAATAATAGGAGGTTTCTTGCCTATAGAAATAGAGTATGGGATCTAATGGATGATTTTGAATCTTTGAACATATGCCCTCGCCATTTTGGCTATCACATTACAACTAGTCGAGAGAACAAAATTGAAAAGATTTTTAGTATAGTTGGTTGTTGCCCCATCTATCCTAGACAATATTACGAGCTTCCAAGTCTTTCAAGACAATCAACCTATACTCAAATTTATCATGTTAAATAGAAACTTTAAAGGGCAAGAGATTGATGACACACTAGATGAAAAACCTGAGGATGATGAACTTGAAGATGAAGATGGGATCTTGAACTTGAAGACCAACATTATTACTAAGGGGATGGTTGAGTTGGAGTGCATTTTTTATCATGATAAATCAGTGCTTAAAAAAAGAATGGTCAAAGAAAAGGGGATTGAGGAATGTGATTCATATAATTTGGGTACTGATGAAGATCCTAAAATGATAAGGGTCAGAAAGGCATGCAATGCATAGGAAAGGGAAGATATGCTCAAATTTCTTATAGAATACAAAGATGTCATTGCTTGGATCTATGAGGAGCTCAAAATATACAATCCTAAAACTATTGTGCATGACCTTCCACAACCCTTCCATCAAAGAAAAAGACCTATTAATCCCATTATTGAACCCTTGATAATGAACAAATTCAAGAAACTACTTGATGCTAAGATTATCTTCCCCATTTACCATTCTACGTGGGTGGCTAACTTGGTTCCTATGCAAAAAAAGACTAGAGAGATTTTTCTTTTTGTATATTTTTCGTAATTTGAACCTAGCACCTCAGAAGGATAACTACCATTTTTCCTCACTAGATGAAGTTATGTAAATTGTCAATGGTTCGAAGATGATGTCTTTCTTGGATAGATATTTAGGATATAACTAAGTAATGGTTGATGAAGATGGCCTTCACAACCAAATGGGGAATTTTTGCTTACAAATAAATGCCTTTTGGCCTAATTAATGTAGGGGCTACATTTCAACAAGTCATGGATGAAGCTTTTAATGGATTAATAAAAAAGTGTGTAGTCATCTACATGGATGACTTATCTATCTTTTCAAAGGATTGAAGCACTTACATTGCTGATTTAAGAAAAGTATTCAATAGATGTCATAAATATAGCATATCACTCAATCCCAAGAAGTGTTCATTTGGGGTTACTAAAGGAAAGCTCCTTGGCCACATCATCTATGAAGCTAGAATCTCCATTGATCTTGATAGAATTGAAGCCATTCTGAAGTTGTCACATCTGCACAGTCAAAAAGAACTTAAGTCTTTCTTTGGGAAGATAAATTTTGTGCAAAAGTTTATAAGTGGATTTGCAGAGATAGTTCAACCCCTTTTTGATTTACTCAAAAAAGGGAGCAAAAACATAATGGGTTCCAGAGATTAAGAAATCATTTGAGGATATCAAAGTGGCTATTTCCATGGCCCTAGTACTGGTGAGTTCAAATTATGGACTATCTTTCAAAATACACTCTTTTTCTTCAGAACATTCATGTGTTGGGATTCTTATGCAAAAGAAAAAATAAAGAAGATGAAAGGCCCATTGCCTTTATGAGTTGCCCTATGATCCTATGGTTAAGACATTACTGATGCAAAATGAACTAGGTGAAAGGTGAGGAAAATGGATGCCAATCCTTCAAGAATTTGATTTAGAGATTCAACCCATGAAGTTGGTAAGAGGCCAAGGATTATCAAAAATGATATCTGATAACCAAATCAAGGATGAAAAGGAATTTAGATTTGATGGTAAAATAGAGGTGGAAGATCAGAAGAAGATTATAGTAACTCAAGTTGATATTGACTAAGGTATAATAAAAGATGTTTGGTACCAAGATATTGTTTACTATCTGTTACAAAATTATCATCCTTATTGGATGAATAGTTCACAGCATAGGGGACTCAAAATGAAGTGTGAATCTTACATGTTGCATGATAAAAAAATTATACAAAAGGAACTATGAAGGGATTTACCTAAAGTGCTTGGGACATGAAGAAGTAAAAGAAGTTTTGGAACAATTTCATGATAAGTATGGTATAGGACATGGTTCAGCAGAGGCTACAACCCATATGATCTTAAGATCAGGTTATTTTTGGCCCACAATTTTTAAAGATACTTTTGAACATGTGCGTACTTGCCACATTTGTCAGACTAGTCCTAAACGAGAAAGACATTCTACAATGCCATTACAACTAGTGTTTGAGGTATACCCCTTTGTAAAGTGGGGGTTGGATTTCATTGGATCAGTAAAGCCACCATTATCAACTGGACATAGCTTTGTTCTTATAGCTACTGATTATTGTATGTGCTAGACAAAAGTTGAGACTTTCAAAATTTATATGGTGAAGGTGGTTACAGACTTCTTGGAAGAACACATTGTTACTAGATTTGGAATGTCATTCTTTCTAGTGTGTGATTATGGATTAGCTTATACATCGATATTCCTTACTTAATGGGCAATGGAAAACTAGGTTATTATCAAGTTCTCTTTAAATTATTATCCACAAGGAAATGGTGTGGTTGAATCTACAAACAAGAATTGGATCACAGTAATAAGATCTTTGTTGAAGGAAAATCATAAAGATTGGCATACTCAACTCAAATATGTACTATGGACAGACTAAGTTAGGGTCAAGAATGCTTTGTGAACATCTCCATATTTTCTCATCTATGGACAAGAGCCAGTATTATAACTTAACCTCAGGGTTCCTATTTTAAAATTCATGAGTGGGTATGCTGAAGATACTAAAAGGGTTTAGATTATGCTAATGAATATCTTGGAGATGGATGAGAAATAGATAGTTGCTTTGGAGGATATGAAAAGACATCAGGCTATCATTAAGAGGTGGTTTGATGAGAGGGCCATGAAAAAATCTTTCAAAATATTTGACCTTATTCTTCTCTAGGACAAGGCAAAAGAAAAGCTGGTTGGCCACACTAAGTTTCAACACTTGTGGATTGGTCCTTATCAGATCACAAAAATTTTGGGAGAAAATACTTTTAGGCTGAGTTACTTATAAGGGGAATTCATTTCATTGCTAGTCAATGGGCAATCTTGAAACATAACTTTGAGGCCTAAAAAGCAAAAAAAAAAATCCTTTCAACACGTGTGTTTATTTTTGAAAGTGTGTCTATTTCTGCAAGTGTGTTTATTTCTACAAGTGTGTTTATTTCAGTTGTGTGTTTACTTTCAAAGTTGCATTAGTCTAGGAGTTAGGTGCACTCAAGATTTTATCTTGATGTATCTCATTAAACCATTTTTTGGTTTTGACTTTTGGGAAGAGGTATTTCTTTGTCAAAACATTTAAATTATTTTGTTTCTTATACCAATTAAGGAATGGATGTTACTTGCAATAATAGAGGACTTTCAGTCTTGAATTTAGAATTGCAGATCAACAAATTTTCAACACTTTGAAAATTTAAAGATCAATTATCTTTTTTTTTTTGAACCAAGGTTGATGGTAGCAAGGGATAGTCCAAACCCTACTGGTTCAATCAAAAGGGTCTTCTCGAAGGAATTGCTAAGATCATTGTTTGTCATGAGAGTTTCCATAAAGTTCTTAAAAGAGGAATGCAAGGGATGTCAACTATAGATTGAATCTAAAAAATTACATCAATGTCTTGGCCACATAGTTCTAAGTGTGGTTAGGGTATAAAAAGAAAATAAAAAAGGAAAATGGTGTTAAGAATGAAAGATTCTACAAAGTTGGAGAAAGGTGATCTAACTATGGGGATATGCACTCCAAATAAGCTATCCAGTATCAAAACAATTACTTCATCAAATAATCAAATGGTGACAAGTGAACTATGTGAAGAAAATATTTAGAGGCCTACCCAGGACTTCAAATAAAAAGTGATAACCAATTAAGAGCCCTCAGGATTGATTCTCTCATCTGGTCAGATAAGGGATTAATAAATAGCTTTCATGAGGATTCCCAATGAATGGACTGGAATGGTGGAAGATTTTCTCTAAGTTGTTAGAAGCTTTTGATAGATTGAATTCTAAGATGTCAAAGAAAATGGATACACTAAACACACATTGAAAATGGAGATTCAAGATTCTGAGATTTTGACTATGAATTGACTCAAAATACACTTGGAGTATTCAAGATTTGGTTGGTGTTTAACACATGTTAGAGGAATGTTTCCTCAAAAAGAAATGCCTTTTGTTATTTCTTCCATTTTTTGTCAGGGTTATTTGTTGTGGTTTCACAACACATGCCACATTTATCCTAAAAATGGGGACCCCCTAGTATATTTTTTTATCTTTTCAGATCCTTGGTCTGGGGTTTGAGTCTTTTTTAGAGTTTTACCTGGTGTTTTTCTTAGTCTAGCTCTCTACAAGAAAACCCATTTTGCTGGGAATTGGAGATTTTAAAGAGAAAGAATCAATTTTTTTAGAAGGGTGCACTAGTGCACTTAGCACACCTAGTGCACCCTTCAAGGTGCACTAGTGCACTAAGTGCACTAGTGTGGGAGCACTTCCCTTTTGAAGTGCAAACCTACATGGGTATGCACCTCCAAAGGTGTGCTTTGTCTCAGGCCTATTAAAACCTAGGACCCCCACCCTACCTTATCTCATTCTTCTTTCTTCCACTTCAGAGAGCACACCTCCACACATTGTGAGGTGTGCTTCATCTTTGCAAACCTACACACACAAAACACAAACACATTAAAGTAACCAAAAAAGGTGCACACCTTGTGCATATTCCAAGGTACACAAGGTGTACACCTTCCTTTGCACTAACAAACAAAACTTTAATAAAACTTAAAAACACAAACTTTTACCAAAGTCAAAGGTGTGCATGTATGCACCTATCTAAGGTGTGCACATGTGCATCTTTTAATAGGAAAACTTCCCTTAAGTGTTATAAGGGTGCGCACATAGTGTACCCCACAAGGTGCACTTTGTGCGCACCCCTTTCTTTCAAACTTAGCAAGTCTTTGCACTATAAGCATGCACACCTAGCATACCCGACAAGGTGCACTCGGTGCACACCCTTAGTGCTGAAGGTGTAACAAAGGGGAAAGGCACACCTAGTGCAACCTTAAGGTGTGCAAGGATTGGATTCAATTATTGTCTCAAACACAAGGACCCAAAATTGCTCCACCATCATCAAGTCAAGATTTATCTTGATTGGATAAGGGTTCAATTACTCCTCTCTCTTTAGGTAATGAAGAATAGGTGCAAGTTGAACAAGAAGAAGAGCCACAACAAATACACATTGATGAAGTATCAAAGGAGGGACAAATATATGAGGAACCTCAAAAATCTTCCCAAGATACACAAGTGTGGACTGTGGACTCAACAGACATAGAAATGCTTGATGTGGATCTCTCACAAATGGAGAAAACCCTAAAGAGGAGTGATAAGGGAAAAGGCCTCCTCATGAACACTCACATTTATCTTCGCTTAAGTGGATTCAAGTAGGTTGCAAGACCACTTGAAACCTTGGAGTTGATCCCAAATAGCTTTTCAAGAGAAGAGTTTGAAAGGATTCTTGTCATTCAACATTATGCAAAACAACAACTCAACATGTGGATTGTAGGATAACATTAAAATCTCCTTCTAAAATGGATAGACTATCTCTTTCTAACAATAGCTTGTCTTCCAATTCCTTCCATAACCTTGATTTGTCCCAATTATGGATGGAACCATATACATAAAAAATCCTATAGAAAAAATCTAATATGATGCCTTTTACTAATCCACACATCCATTTTTTATGGACTTCCAAGGATGATATAGAGATATTCCTAGGATCCCAAATTATAGGTAGACCCCCAGAAGCCCCTTTTGTCAAGGAGTCTGTAATCTCCCTCTACCTAGAGATATTCTAAACTTCCCCATTTCCTCACTACTAAGTTTCATTTCTTGTAGAAAAATTATATCTGCTTTACTATTCAAAATGCAATGCTTAAGAAATCACTTCTTACTAGGGGCATTCAAGCTCCTAATATTCCAAGTTAAGACATTCATGATTCTAAGGGAAGGACCTCCCCCTTCCTAACATTAAGAATATCAATTAGTTTAGCCTACCGTTTGGCAGTCCCATCTTTTTGGTGTAACTCTTGAAGA
The DNA here is from genome assembly GCA_028749045.1 of Cupressus sempervirens. Classification (NCBI taxonomy): domain Eukaryota; kingdom Viridiplantae; phylum Streptophyta; class Pinopsida; order Cupressales; family Cupressaceae; genus Cupressus; species Cupressus sempervirens. Next base: position 541,796,189 of record CM053789.1, read on the forward strand.
GATTTATGTCCTATCTTCTTCAAAAAAATTGTACAATTTGGACCTTCCATTTTGGGGAAGGTGATCTTATAAACTAAAGTCCACCAAGATAATTGAGAGGGGTGGGGGGATGGTGAATTAGTTATCAAATCAATATAACTTTTATCAACCTTATTAAACCTTAAGCATGTGAACAATATAATCAACAACCATAAGAAGATACACATACACAATAACACCAGATATGTTAACTAGGGAAACCCTTGATTAGAGGGAAAACCCTAGTAGGGATGCTACCCACAAAATGATGTACTAATATAAAAATTCCTTGTAAGAGGATGGATTGTTTTAGGAGCCAATGAGATATATTTAGTACATATTAGTCCTTGTTAGGATACTTTGAATTCCTATTAGGAGATTCCAACCCTATTATGAGGTGTTCCAATCTTGTTAGGAGTTGTAGAAGATAGATGGACCCATTGTCCAAATAGCTTTAGGGGCAAGACCATCAAACTCACTATCCAACTAGTCTTTGTATTATTCCTTGTAGAATAATAGAATGAAATAACTTGAACTCCTTCTCTATCTTGTTCATCGCACCAAACCTCTTCAAATATCAATACCAAATCTTTAAACTTGCATCACATTGATCACTTTGACCACTTACATGTATTTACCAACGTTTCATTTCACTTGCACAATTTAGTCACATAAATTCACATTTGATCACAAGGAAAATAACCTTCCTTTATATCATATCATCAAAATAATTCACTGAGTCAACCTTGAGGCTTTCCCAATTAATTATAATAGGACCTCATTAAGATAGTACGATTCATTACATCTTTTTGCAATTACAAAACATTGTTGGATCATATAAATACAACTTTTCATACATGCAATTTTTGACCTGTGCAATCACTAACATCACCATCAGACTATCTACTACCACAATATAACTTCTCTCATCATGATTATATTCCTATTAAGAGATACAATCCAAACATCAAAAACTACTTCTTAGGTACTATGTCTAGACACTATCCTCTATAGCTCTTTAATAAATCTTGCATGTCTTTAACTCTTTGCACACACACTTTTCTACTTCATCAAGATACATTGTAGAAAATATCTACAATTATGCTTGACCTTATCATCAATACACAATCTATACGACCTCATTCTCTATCCACTATTCTTCCAGTCTTTACATAATTAATACTATGTTGACATTAATGATAAACATAGTTATGAATGCAACATATCAATTCCTCAACTACTCTAGGAATACTTAGGATACTCCCTTAAAGTAGTACTATTAGCATCCATGCTAACAATCTCACCCTTTGGCATTGATGGCAACATAGATGAAAAACATCTAAGTTCCAAGAATATCAAATCCAACTATATTGTTGTTGTTGCTCTCTTATTTTCAAATCCTATTCATCAATCAAATCTCAAACTTACAGATTCAACTCTCCATTTGTGCTTTCTCATTCTTACATAGATGACATCAATTGTTCACACTTCTCCCCCATTGATATAACTCAATATTTCTCCCATTGACATCAATCTATCCATCTCTTCATCATAACAAAAGATATTTTTCATTTACAATTCTCCCCCATTAACATCAATTAAAAAGGCTTCATTATGTCAATCATTTTCTCAAACTCTTCAACTAGGTCAAGTGTCCAAAGACACTATTTTATATTAGCTTCCAAGAGTCCTTGATGACTCTTCTCATCACAAATACTCCCCCATACAGGAAGCATCAACATTCATTTGAGATAAATAATAGTGCTCTATACCACTGGATTGATGCACTCTCTACATCATCTACTCAGAAGTAGGCAGGGGCATAACCCCAAAGCATACCTCGCAAATACCCAAATGTATCTTTAGGAAAAGGCTTCATAAAAATATATGCAATCTTCTCTTTTGTATTTACATACTCTAATCTGATTTCTTTCTCTGCAACTTTTTCTATCAAAACATGATACTTAATCAATATATATGCTTAGTCTTAAAATATAACATAAGATTCTTAGGCATACTTATTGTACTCGTGTTATCACAATGTATAATAATAGGTTCTAAAAAATCTATTCCAATATCCTTCAACATCTACTTCATCCACATGATCTGATTGTTATTCTTTGTTGTTGCAACATACTCTACTTCTACTATACTCTGTGAGATGTAGTCTTGTTTCTTACTTAGCCAAGAAACCAATCTTTCTCTAAGGAAAAATACTCCACCACTTATACTCTTTCTATCATCCATATTGCTTGCCTAATTTGCATTAGTATATAGACACAAAGTAAAGTCACTTGATATGTTATACCACAAGCCAAAATTAGGTGTACCCTTCAAATATCTAAAAATTCTCTCTACTACTGCATAATATGATTCTCTTGGATCTAATTGAAATCTTGCTACTATGCCAACTACATTTTCTATATATGGTCTGGTGTGAGTCTGATATTTCAAACCTCCAATCACAAATTTGTACTTCTTTTGCTCAACTGTAGGTATCTCATCTTTGCTAGATAACTTGTGACCAGTTATCAGTAGTGTACCAATAGGCTTACAAATTCCCAAGCCAAATCTCTTCAACAAATATTTTAGGTACTTAGTTTGTGATAGGAAAATACAATCAATATTATGCACAATCTCTAGATCTAAGAAGTATTTCATCTCACCAATCATACATATCTCAAATTCATTCTCCATTTTATTAGTAAATTTTTCACTTGCTTCATCATTACCTCCAAAGACTATTTCATCCATAAATATCAAAATAACCAACAATCTATCTTCAATTTATTTAAAATATAAATTACTATATGTAGTACCTTTACCAAATCTCAACTTTGCTAAATACTTTTCCAACCTCACAAACCAAGTTCTAGGTGTTTGCTTTAGTCCATATAATGCTTTCTTCAATCTGCATTTAATGTCTCCTTCTATTGTCAAAGGAAATCCTTTATGCTTCTTAATGTAAACTTCTTCTTCAAGTTCTACAATTAGAAATGTTGATGTCACATCTATCTGATACACTTTGAACTTCTTACTTTCTACATAAGCCAAGAACATTTTTACTGCTTCAGTTCTGGCTATAAGGGAAAATATTTCTTCATAGTCTATACCTTCTTGGTGTGAATATGCTTTACATGCCAATCTTGCATTATTTCTCACAACCTCACCTTGTTTATTCATCTTGTTTCTAAAAACCCATTTTCTTCCTATAACATTCTTATTTTTAGGTCTAGAAACCAATTCCCATGTCTCATTCTTTACAATTTGATCTAGTTCTTCCTTCATTAATTGGATCAAATGATCTTCCTTTCATGCCTCATCTGCACTCTTTGGTTCAACTTGAGAAACCAAACATAATTCTTCATGTACCATGTTTCTTGTCATAGTCCATTTTTCTTTGCTTCTAATAATCTAATTAGTAGGGTGATTCTTTGTCAAACTCTTATTAAGTGTAGGCATTGCTGACTCAACTCTTACTTCTTCTCTAGGTTCAGATCTTAGTTCTTCTCTTTGTTCAACAACTTGAACATCATTCTACAAATCATTGTTAGTCTCAAATAAAATTTCAACATTTTCTATGATAGGCTTAGGATTAGCTTCTTCTTCATCAGAAGTATAATCCAACATTCTTTCTTTGACTCCAAACTTTTCATCCACTTTTACATTTGTGCACTCAACAATAGTCTTAGTTATTTGATTAAAACATCTATAAGCTTTTCTTTTCAATGAGTAACCAAGGAATGCACCTTCATCACTTCTTGCATCAAACTTACCAACATCATCTCTCTTTATGTAACACTTACTTCCAAAAAATTTGAAATACTTCACTGAGGGTGCATGTCCAAACCATAATTCATAGGGAGTCTTGTTTGTACCTTTTTTGATCTACACTATGTTCATTGTGTATACTATTGTATTGATTGCTTCTCTCCAAAATGTCTTTGATACATCATGGTTTGTATTACTTCTATTACATACCTATTTCTTCTTTCAGTAACTCTATTTTTCTTAGGAGTCTTAGGTGGTGATAGTTGTCTCTTAATGCTATTTACTCACAAAAAGTGTTAAACTCATTCAAGTTAAATTCTCCACCTCTATCTGATCTTAAAAATTTAATCTTCACTCTGGATTCATTCTCAACTCTATTATTAAACAACTTAAACTTCTCAAATGCCTTAGACTTTTCTTTAAGAAATGCTACCCATGTCATCCTAGTAAAGAGATCAAAAAAAATCATGAAGTACCTTTCACCATAGAATCCTCTTGTCCTAGTAGGACCACTCAAATATATATGGACAATCTCCAATTTTTTCTGTTGTAGAGAGCTTCTTACTAGGAAAGGAGTTTTTCTTTACTTAGCCATAACACATTCTTTGTAGACAATATTAGTGTGCTTCACAATTTTAGGTAAATCTTTGATAGAAAACATACTATTAGCCTTCCCAATATGACAAAACCTTCTATTCCACAACCAACTATTATCCACTTTTGCAAAGAAACATGTCATCTTTCTAGGGTTTAATCAAAAAAATTACCTCTAGATCTTGTACCAATGCCAATCAAATTACCATCCTTATCTTTGATAATACATGTCTTCTTTGTGAATTGTGACTAATATCCCTTATCAACAAACTATCCAACACTCAATAGGTTATTCTTTAATCCATCAACAAATAAGACATCATATATTTTAGTCTTTCCATCAAGAGTAATAGATCCTCTCCCCTTCATATGACAAGCCACATTGTTACCAACTCTGACAATCCCTCCATCATGACTACTAAACTTAAAAAATTTATTCATGTCACTAGTCATATGATGTGAACATCCAATCATATTTCTTTTCAACCTCCAAAACTAGGGCTTTCTCTTCTCTGACTTCTTTTATAGCTACAAATACTAACTCATCATAACTTTCACTGTAAATTCTTTCATTGGATTCATCATCTTTATTTGCATACAAACAATCTCTAGGAAAATTCTTTTTATTCTTTTTCTCTCTTTTAGGACACTTAGAAGCATAATGACCAAATTCATTTCAAGTCCAACATTTAAAGATTCTCTTACTATCTAGTTCTCTCCTTATAAGTAGGGAAAATCCTTCTTTAATTCTTTTGTCACCCTCAGATCTGGATCTATTATTTCTAGCATAGTCTCCACTAGTGCTTGGACTTATTGATAGGGAAGGGTGAACACTTAATGCACTAAAAGTAGTTTCCACTCTAGGAAAGTCTCCAGATTTCTTCAAGCTAACTTTTGTTGCTTCTAATCTTCTAAGAAGAGTCTCTCTAGTAAACTTCTTAGTACAAGGTATCACTTGCTCAATCATCTGTGTTGCCTATCTGAATAGTGGTGTTAAGGTTTTCAATATCTTCCAAATAGTCTCATCTTCATCTTTAGATCCATTGTAAGACTTAATTCTTGTGAATTTTTTGGATATTTTACCATTATAGCTTCTTATAGATTCATCTTCCATCATCTTAGAATCTTGAAATTCCAATTTTGTAATCTGGCTCTTTTAGCATGCACATCACCTTCAAAGGTAGATTCTAAATATTTCCAAATTGCATGAGATGTTTCTAAGGATTTTACCATACTGTATTCATTTTTAGGAAGAGCATACAATAATGCATTTTTGGAAAGCATATTGCACATTAATAGATCTCTTTCAACTTCATTATATTCTTCAAGCTTTTTTCCTTCCACAATCTTCTTTCCATTCTTCATCATTAGCCAATATCATAGACCTAGACATAGCAAATAATTCTTCATCTTCTCTTTCTAGATCTCATAGTTAACTCTATCAAACTTAGGACTTTCTTTTCTGAAATGAACCACCATTGATCTCCTTAAGCTATTAATATTTTCTTTCAAGGACCTGATGCTCTAATACCAATTGTGAGAAAGTAAAGTCCACCAAGATAATTGAGAGGGGGGAGGGAGGCGAATTAGTTATCAGATCAATATAACTTTTATCAACCATATTAAAATGTAAGCATGTGAACAATATAATTTTCAACTATAAGAAGATACACATACACAACAACACCAAATATATTAACTAGGGAAACCCTTGATCAAAGGGAAAACCCCAGTGGGGAAGGTACCCACAAAATGATGTACTAATATAAAAGTTCCTTGTAAGAGGATGGACTCTATTAGGAGCCAAAAAAATAATTTTAGTCCATATTATTCCTTGTTAGAATACTTTGAATCTCTGTTAGGACATTCCAACCCCATTAGGAGTTGTAGCAAACAGATGGGCCCACTGTTCGAACAGCTTCAAGGGAAAGACCACTGAACTCAGTGTCTAACTAGTCTCTATATTATTCCTTGTAGAATAATAGAATGAAATAACTGGAACTCCTTCTTTATCCTCTTGACCAAACCAAACCTCTTCAGATCTTAATACCAAATCTTCAAACTTGTATTATTATGATCACTTTGATCACTTACATGCATTTACCAACTTTACATATCACTTGCACAAGTTACTCACATATATTCACATCTAACTACAAGGAAAATAACCTTCCTTTATACCATATCCTCAAAATAATCCACTCATTCAGTCTTGGTACTTTTTCAATTGATTATAATAGGACTTCATTAAGATATTACAATTCATTGCATCTTTTCGCAATTAGAAAACATTGTCACCTTACAGTGAGTACAACTTTTCACATTTGCAACTCCTAATTTTGTGTACTCGTTGATGTCATCATCAGACTATCTACCATTACTATCTAACTTTTCTCATTAGGATTCTATCCCTATTAAGAGATACAATTCAAACATGAGAAACTACTTCTCAGGTACTTTGTCTACACACTATCTTTTGTAACTCTTGAATATCTCTCGCATTTCTTTGACTCTCTATATCCACACTTATCTAGTTCATCAAGACACAATGTAGAACATATCCGCAATTACGCTTGACCTTATCATCAATAGACAATCCATACAACCTCATTCTATGTCTGCTATTTCTCCAATCTTTACATAAACAATACATTATTGATAGTAATGACAAACACAATCATGAATGTAACATGTCAATCTCTTCAACTACTATAGAAGTTCTTAGGATACTCCCCCAAAGGAATACTATAAGAATTTGTGCTAACAGGTGACTCCTAAGCCTAACGTTTCTTCCAACTCATTTTCTGACTCTACTATCTTAACTTGATTAGTTTTGATATTACTCGGCTCCTTCTCTCTTTCTAAGTTATCTATGTCCCTATTTTTTAAATAAAAATATTTTTTTGCAATTTTTTCTCCTCCTCATCAACAATCTTAGCTATGAACTAGTTCATTAGATCATCAACCACCATGTTATTCAAGGCTTCTATCAAGGTTTTAATCTCTACTTCCTTTCTTTGTAGATTCTCCTGATTATTCTCCTATGTTCTCAAGATATTCTCACTTTCCCTTATAGTTGGTTTGCTAGCCCTTGTTGGAATTGGGACCTTTGATGATGCACTTTCATTCTCCTAATTTAAAGTCACTATTACTTTGATTTTAGATGGGAAGTACAATTCCCTTCCTCCAATCCTACTATTGTGTTCCTTTGATTAATCAAAAATCCTACCCCTTCCTCATCTAGGTAAATTTGAATATCCTCCATGATTTCCTAATCATCCTCTACATTGATCTCAAATAAATTTTCAAATATCAGGTTTTGAATTATGACACATTAACATCCATTTTTACTATAACAATCAGACTTGAAATAGCCATATCTAAATCTACCATTCCTATAAATGTACCTAGTTTAGATCCTATAAGTTTAAGCATATCTAATACTAAGAATTCAATTGGAAGATTCAGCAACAAAATTGCTTTTTCTACTTTGAATTTAGCATACATTTTAGGATTTAAAAAGGGCTCTCAATCAATAAATTTAATCATGTATCTGTACATGGTGGATTCACGTATTCATGAGACCTTAGAGCAGAGTGCAAATAGAATGACAATGAACTATCCTAAACCCAAGAAATCATTATCAAATAGAGACTCTATGAACATCCCATGTTTCCCTAACTACAACTACTAAGATTGCTCTTTGATGAGAATCTTAGTGATAGTTCTAGAATAGGAGTATGCCATGAATGTAGATCTACAAAGATGTGTGCAAGATCTGTATGGGAATGTAGATTATACAAGTATAATAACCCTAGAATGATATAATATGAGCATGCAATAGACTAAACATATGCTAAATGATACTAAATAACATGAAAAGAATGGTGAAATTCTATCAAAATGACATGAATTCACTATAATGACTATGCTAAAAGATGATAACTCCAATGTGCCTATAGTGTAGATGCCTAAAACTTGGGTCCCTTTTCTTCTTGAATTTCCCTCTTATTTATAGGATTTAAGAAGGAGTTGGGGTAAAGATCAAGATTTCACTTTTGACTGGAGGGTAATGGTGAAACTATAAATTTCTCATAAGGCGCCAAGTAGAAGAGTCCAACAAACTTAGTTTGTGAGGATAAAAGAGGATTTTCCAATTCTTCTAAATGTAAAAAGGATGATTTTCACTTTTGTGAGGATAAATGGATTTATCGATTTAATAAATGTTTCATTTATTTTCACCTTTTGTCTTTTCCTTTTTCCTTTTTTATTTCATTTTATGATTTTGTGAATAGTTTTTCCTCTTTTTAAAGCTGATTAGGTCCTTTTTGATTTGATAGATTAATGACTTAATGTAATGATTGACTTAAAAGTATATTATTTTCCTCTAATTTTATCCTTAATTTGCATCATTTGATTGAAACTTGCATTATTTTAGGTCTTTGACAATTTTTAGGTATCTACAAATGCCCCTCTATGAGCTAATATGCAAAGCGTATTAGTTCAAAGACTGTCCAATTTTAGGTCAAATTCTAATGATTGAATGTCTGATTGATGATGTTTTGTTGACTCAAGGTTCATATGATGCCTAATTGTTGATATTTGATGTTGGATTGCTGATGATCCAATGTCTGATTGTCAATGATTTGATGTTTGATTCAACATTGATGTTTTAAAATCCTTTGTTTAGGATAACTTGATTGGATACCCCAATTTGATTTGATTTTAAAATGTTGGCTGGGGTAGAACAATTTTTATATTTGAAAAATTTTGATGCCCCGATATACTACCCCCTCATAAATGAAATTGGAAAAAGTGATGGATGAAAATAGGGATATTCAAATTTTATTTCTGAAAATATTGATGAGAACAATTGATAGGGAATGGGTAGGCACAAAGTAATGTTTAGAATCAATTAGATGATATTGGATAGATAGAAAAAGTGCCCCCTCTCAAGATACAGAGTAGGGAAAATTAAAATGTCTATCTCCAGATATAGAGTGGAACAAAGAATAGGTTCAACAATGTGTTTCAACAAAGTGATGTGAAAAATCAATCTAGTGATGTTGGATAGATAGAAAAAAATGCCCCACTCAAGATACAAAGTAAGGGAAACTAATATGTCCATCTCAAGCTACAAAGTAGGAAAAATAATAGGTTCAAGATAGAACTTGATGCAGAGATAAACTCAATAGAAACAAAAACAAAAGGAACCAGCACCAGAAAGAGATAGACAACAATATTCTTCTACTTGATTCATCAAATGAATAGTATATACACTTGCTCTCCTAAAGATTTCTTCTCCCCATAACTTTGTATTCAAAAACTTCACTAAACCTAAACCTAAAACTCTATTTATACTGCTAGAATGGTCTATGGAACACTCTAGATTATTACAAAATAGGAAAACTAACCCAAAGAGATCTCTTGCCAAAATGGCTTACAGAATGTTCTAGATTTTGCCAAAACAGCTTACAGAATGTTCTAGGTTATTACAGAATAGGAAAACTGACCCCACAATGGTTTGGGCACATCCCAAGAAAATATCTTTATGTGGGTGTTGCTGCACCATACACCTAGGGACAATAGAATCTAAGTCCCTTGGATTGTCCTTCCTCTTCCTTGTCTTCCAATTCCTTGGTATTTGTTGTTTGTACTCTAGCCAAGTACCCAAGTCAACTTTCATATTTTCATAAACCTCTTCCACATAAGAATTTATGTAGAACTCCTATAAACCTACAACAAATAGGACCTCATCATATATGAATTCATCAATTTGGTTCATTCTAGGAACCTTTGCATGCATTTGTATGATGTCTTTATGCTACAATATCTCCATGCTTGGAGACAAATTCATCACTATTTGAGCCTTCTCTATTCTCTTAGCTTCATCATAAGTCTTCTTCCTTACTACAACTATTATCCTTTTGATAGGCCATACCACTTTCTTTCTGAACTTCAAATGCCATCTCTTGGTTCCATCAAGAACTAGCACATCCACCACTTTTCCATCTTTATGAACCTTTTCATCACAAGGCTCATCAAAAATTACCACTTCAACCTCTTTCCTATATTCAAGAACCTTTTGTCATAAGGTACATCAACAACTATTTTTTGCAAACTTTTTATATCAGTGTCAATTTGTTAATTTTTTCCTTCCAACAAACAAGTCTTCTCTTTATTGGCAACCAAATTCTCTATTCCATCTTCACAAGCTTCTGGAATCACAATGGATTGTTTCTCCAAATCACTATTTTCTTTTTCCATATTTTTCTACAACTCCTCTTTTAGTCTTGCTAAATTTTCTTCCCCTTTTTTAAGTTCCCTCATTAGGAATCTCATTTTCTCTTCTATCTCTTGATTCATTCTAGCTTCCTCTTCTCTATTCTTTTTTTTCTCTTCTGTCCTTTTCTTTTTCTGAAAATCACAATATGAAACCCATGCATCTAATAGTATCCTCTTATCATGAGATAAATCTCCTCTTGTGACCATTTTCTCCTATATAAGTTCTCTTCACTCAACCTAGTCTTTTGGCCACTTGATAGGTTCTCTTCCCAACCTATCACAAAAAACTCAAACTCATAGTTCACCTTTGCCTAGACCTTTTGTTGGGCTCTAATACCAAAAATGATGCAAAGATAAACTCAATGGAAGCAAAAACAAAAGGAACCAGCACCAAAAAGAGATAGATAACAATATTCTTCTAATTGATTCATCAAATGAATAGTATATACACTTGCTCTCCTAAAGATTTCTTCTCCCTATAACTTTGTATTCAAAAACTTCACTAAACCTAAACCTAAAACTCTATTTATACTTGTTGGGATGGTCTACAGAAAATTCTAGATTATTACAAAATAGGAAAACCAACCCAAAGAGATCTCTTGCCAAAATGGCTTACAAAATGTTCTAGGTTATTACAAAATAGGAAAAACAACCCCATAATGGTCTGGGCACATCCCAAGAAAAGATCTTTATGAGGGTTCTCCTACACCAGAACTATTAGCTAAATAGCTAGATATTGATATGTGATTGATGTAGGATGATCACTTGTGATGAAAAATTGATGTCATTTTTTGGTTGTTTGATGAAATAGGTATGTGGGAGAAATAGCATGGTTCGGGGATTATACCTAGGGCCATCAGAGAGTATGGATAGATTATCAACAATCAATCGATAGATGATTGAAAAATTTGGGTTATCATACCTTCTACAGATGGGTCAAGTGCCCCCAATGAGCAGGAACCTCTGGATCAGACACTTATAGATGATGCAGGTGGTGAGACATAGGGGTGATCTATGTATCATTTGTTATTGCATTTTCTTTTCTTATCAAGTATATCATCTATGATGACCTTTGTATTTTTATGTTGATGACCTTTTAATGTTGATGTTGGTGACCTTTTAATATATGAGATATTCGAGCTTTTGATATATGATATATTTGAGCTTTTTGATGTCCGGACTTGTGCACTTGTTATATCATGGACTTTATATATCTGATGTTATGGATAGATGCATGTCTATGATGTTTTTTATTTGATTGATATGATAGTTATGGATGTTGATGTAACATGAATGATTAATGTAGTATATAGAATAACATGGTATGTGGATAGTGAATGAAGTAGTTAAATGACATGTATGAGTGAAATGTGCTAATGAGATGTGCAAATGGAATGTTAGGTAACGAGATGCATAAATGACATAAAATGTGATGAACAAAAATAATGTAATGTCATGAATGTAATGAAATATGGGTAAATTAAATAAAATAAAAGGAAAAGAAATGGAAATGGAAATGAAATGATAGGAAATGTAAATGGAATGTAAATGAAATGTGATGTATAACTAAAATGTTATGAAATGAGATGTGATGAAATGAAATGTGATGTAATGAAATGGGTGAACAAAATGTAATGGAAGAAGAAAATGAAAAATGAATTAATGAAGTGGATACGAAATGATATAGAAATAAAGATTAAAATAAATAAGAAAGAGTATGAAATGCAAATGAGGAATTGTAATGGATGAAATTAAATGTAAAATGTCATAAAAAAAAAATTAAAAATGATGGTAGGGGGTGAAATCATGTGAAGAGATATAACTCAACTATTGAGATTCAAAAGCCACAAAGGAACCATGAGTAAGGGTGGAATAGTAAATGCATAGAATATGATGAATAATGTGATTAATAGTGACCAAAATTGTTTCAGATTTGAAGGTCATGAAATGAAATAGATGATTGTGGTAAAATGAGGAATTGAAATGTGATAAGAGGAAATAGTGAGTAGAATTTTTTGAGATTTGAAGGTCATGCAATGCAGTAGGTGGAATGAATATTATGAGATAATGAAGTGTGATGCAAGGTGGTAGAGTTGTGATTTGTGTGTTCATGAGACTTTAGAGAAGAGTGAAAATAGAATGACAACGAACTATTCTAAACCCAAGAAATCATTGTTAAATGGAGACTCTATGAATATCCCATGTTTCCCTAACTACAACCACTAAGATTGCTCTCAGACTAGCATCTTAGTGATAGTTCTAGAATGAGAGTATGCCATGAATGAAGATCTATAAAGAAGTATTCAAGATCTATGTGGGAATGTAGATTATACAAGTATAATAACCCTAGAAGGATATGATATGAGCATGAAATAGATTGAACATATGCTAAATGATACTAAATAAAATTAAAAGAATGCTAAGATTTTATCAAAATGACATGAATTCACTATAATGACTATGCTAAAAGATGATAACTCCAAATGTACCTATAGTGAAAATGCCTAAAACTTGGGTCCCTTTTGCTCTTGAATTTCCCTCCTATTTATAGGATTTCAAAAGGGGTTAGGGTAAAGATGAGGATTTCACTTTTGACTAGAGGGTAATGATGAAACTATAAATAACTCATAAGGCACCAAGAGGAAGAGTCCAACAAACTTAGTTTGTGCGGATAAAAGAGGATTTTCCAATTCTTTTAAATGTTATAAGGAGGATTTTCACTTTTGTGAGGATAAATGGATTTAATGATTTAATAAATGTTCCATTTATTTTCAACTTTTGTCTTTTCCTTTTTCCTTTTTTATTTCATTTTATGATTTTGTGAATAGTTTTTCCTCTTTTTAAAGTTTATTTAGGTTCTTTTTTATTTTATAGATGATTTTATTGAGTAATGACTTGATGTAACGATTGATTTAAAATTTTGTTGTTTTCCTCTAATTTTATTGCATTGTTTTAGGTCTTTGCCAATTTTTAGGTGTCTACAATAAGCCCTATACATCAATGTGTTTCCATACAAAACCTTTCTTTCAAGTCTACACTATCACAAGCTAGATAAAGGAATCCATTCTCCATTGCCATAATATTTACATGCTTACCCATGAGACCTTTTAGCCATATTTCTATGTGTTTGACTTCCTCCCCATGACCTATCCATTGAGAAAATAGATCATGTTCCTAGCATCTTCTATGGTCATATTTGTTCTCCTAACTCAAGAGATTGACTTCTATAGTTTCTTTCCTCTAATCTCCTTTTCTAAGTTGAGCAAAATCCTTTGGTCCTTGAGCTAGGGTACATGTTCCCTTTGATGTTTGCCTTAATTCCTTGGGGTCATTTAATATTTTCCCTCTTTCTTGAAGAGGGTGATGCAGGAGCATCCAGAGGTATAAGGGCAATCCTGTGTCACCCAAAAAAAAATGTACTTAGACTTAGTTTCTGTTTCATGTCTTTACATTTTTGGATACCCATTTGGCTCAAATAAAGGTTCCAACTCTCATAGTTCAACTATCAGTGCGTTTGAAAATCCCAAAAAAATAGGAGCATGTATTTGGGCCATCATTTCGGTAAACTAGAAGGTGTGAATTGGCCAGATGAATGTAATCATGATTTAGAGAATTCCAAAAAAAGAATTAGGTCAATAGGCCCCACGGTTTGAAAGTTATTGCAATTTTTTGAGTTTTGGAGACCTCCTAAGAATGCTTCAAAGTCAGGTTTGGGGCATTAAATGACCTCAAAAAGGGTCAAAAAATGGGGGATGAGTGAATCATGTCCATAGGGCTATAGAATGCTTTGAGAGCTTTCCAAAAATGTAAACGGTTTGTCAATCGGAGCTACGGTTCAAAAGTTATGCCTCCCGAAAGTTCGGTTACCTTTTCTGGATTCTTCTAGATTTGCACCGACTTCTAACGCAGCTTCCGGAACCTTCTATTTTGTCGGTGGATGCCTACTAGCACTTTCTAGAATGTACCCCTAGTCCTTAACCCTCTGGGGTCTATTTAAGGAGATTTTTGGCATTGTAAAAGGCAGTTCGGAGTGGAGTTTGAGAGGTGCTAAAAGGAGAAATATTCTCCAGATTTATGCTATTGTAAGCCCTTAGGGCATGTTCTGAAGTTTATTTTCTCTGTACTATTTGTACTAACTTATTTTTTTAGATAATATAATTTCCCTTTTCTATTGTGTCCATTTTGTTCTTGGGTTGTGTCCCCATCAGAGGGACAAAATAATTTGGAGAATGCTTATTATTTTGAGGAGTCCCTAGCTTTGGTGATAGACAATATTTTCTTTTAGCAAATGATCTACCATTATTTCTTCTAATTGAAATTTTTTTACTTTGATCGAACCCACTTCCTGATCTAACTCTATGTGCAATTTTAGTAATGTAGAATAATAAGGAACCACATACTTTCTTCTCCAAAAATAAGAACATTGTCTAAAAAAATGGTGATCCTTCTAGAAGAAATCATCCATGTTCACCCTAATATTTTGATGCACACATTTCATTCATTGAGCAAAAAAGTTCACTCGTGGAGCCATTCCTTATATATGGAAATTTCTTGAGAAATAATAATTACTTTACAATTTATAAATAATAAAATTTCATCTCCACTATTCAAATTTAAAACTAATCAATATGGAATAGTGTCTTCATGACTATTTTCATCAAACTGAACTACACATTTGGGAAATTTTGAGGCATTGTTATATAAAAATGACAAAGAGAGAAGTGTCAGGCAAGATAGACCATTTAATATTCCAACTGAAGGTTTCATTTCTCATGTTATCTCTTTTTGTAAAATCACAAGCTTCTAGTTATCTTTCTTTGTAATATTTTGGGCTTCCAATTAACTTTCAACTTACCGATGTGTTATATTCACAACACAAAGTCATTTCTCTATTATTTTGTATCCATCATTTTTATATTTGCAAGAGGTAGAATTTCTTGATAGATGATTCTTATTTAGTGTGTTATATTTATTTTTCATGTTTTTTACCCTTTATTTGTGCAATATTGTCACAATGTTTTTGTATTGAAATGCTTTACTTTATTATTGAATATCACTCCTAAAGTTGTCATGATAGTTTTTTATCAATTTGAATAGAGCTGGTCACATGACCCTATGATCAAGGTTAGCCTTGAGGATCTTGTTAGTGAACAACAAGGTAGATATATTTATGGAACTTATGCTTATATTTGTGATGATCATATGTTTGGTAATTTAAAGTCTTGGTTAAATTCTTTCCATGCTTATCTGGATGTTTCTTAGGTAGAGATTTCTTTAGGTGGACTTAAAGATTTCTAACTTTGGGGCATTAGCAACAATCAATTTAATCAAGCTCAATTTTTTAAGGAGAGTTTAAGGTTGTTGAGAACAGATAAAGTGAATTTAATGGAATGTCCACATACAACTAATTTTGAAAGTGGTTTGAGCCATGTATGAGATATCACATTTT
Organism: Cupressus sempervirens; assembly: GCA_028749045.1. Taxonomy (NCBI): domain Eukaryota; kingdom Viridiplantae; phylum Streptophyta; class Pinopsida; order Cupressales; family Cupressaceae; genus Cupressus; species Cupressus sempervirens. Next base: position 541,812,306 of record CM053789.1, read on the forward strand.
TATTTCCAAACATCCAAAAATATTGCAATCTCAAATCTCTCACAAAAGAGAGTTTAAATCTTAAGTGTTGGAATAAATCTATGATGGTGAGATTTTCTATGAACAATTATTGTGTGTAATAACCTTCTATAGTTATTACTACACAATAATATATTTTCACCTTTGCAATCACCTTTTTATTGGTTCTATTTAATCAAATATTCCATTATAATTGTGCATACACTTCTCTTTTTAAGTAGGTACATTCTTGTGTTATAAGAACGCTAATTTTTCACCTATAATTTGCATGACTAAGGAGAATGTTAATTGCTAATTTTTTACCTAGTTATTGATTCGAGAGAGAAGGTCTACTGGTAGTGTGGTTAGTAAAAAAATTAGGGAGAAGGTTAATGTCTATTTTTTTTAATGGGATATAATGAAAGAATAATTTTTCCTCCATTGTCTTAGTTATATGGTGGATGACACTAGTTTGGTTTTTAGCTAGTCAAGGTAGTATGGGTATGATCATGATGTTGGTTAGGGCTATGGGTAGTCTCTAAAATATTGACTAACAACCCTTTTTTTTTAAGTTCCATAATTATGGTGTAATGTTATTTCATGGATTTATATGGGACCTAAAATAATTTCTTTCCAAAATTTTGGGATTTTTCTCTATATTTGTCACTGAATAGTTTGTAATTGCATAATATATAGACTATATGTGTTTCTTAATCATATGTTAATATAAGTTTGTTCAATATTTACTATTTTTTAATTTAGAAAATATTATTTGGTGAAGTCTTAATTATTTTTTCTACACAAATTCATTTATTTTTCTTGTGCTCTCTTATGCTCATTCTAATAATGGATCATGAACATACAACACAATGAATTCAGAAGCTCTAATATTTGAATGTCATGGATTATGGAAATCTATTTAGTTTGACAAATTTAATCTACTAATTTTTTTAAAATCCAATCCTCAAAATACTGTTAATAAAAAAATGATGACATGAAATATAAAAAATCAAAGTTGATTACTAGATAAATAAATTTGATAAAGATAAATATTGACAAGTGTATTTTACAAATAGATCCATGCACATTGCTTAACCTACTATGTACTAACATTCTTTAATTTATGAAAATGAACACAAGATGATATGTACTATATTATTAAGATAAAGAAACAATTTGAAAACCCAAAAAACTATTGATGCCTCTACCAATAGTCGTGAAGTAGTATTTTTTTCTTCCATAATCCATTATGTGACCTAATTTGAAACATTTAAATATTTTATTGATAAATCTAAATTGAGAATATTCAATAATTCACTAGATACAAAAAACAATATTTGAATTGAATTCCAAAAATCCAATAATTCACTAGAGTTAAAAGCTATTTGAATTGACTGAATTGCAAGCTATAATTTGAAATTCTATTTCTCAGATGAATGAGATACAAAACTATAATCATATTTTCCATGAGAATGGAGAGACATTGAGAACTAGACTATGATTCATCATCGTAGAGTTAAGTTACTAGAATTCTATACTACTCAGCTATCTAGCTACCTCTTAGATACAATTTTTGCATTCATTGTTAGAGTAAAAATGTATTTTTTTATTTATTAAATTATATTGATTTAATTATTTAAGTCACTTAGTATCTCTAGTTTACTTAAGCTAAATTTTTTGGGCATATAATAATTAATTCTTTTATTAATTATTATCATGCAACCTAGGTTTTACCTATTAGGGTTTTGATCTCCTTTTATAAGGATTGATCTCTTTGTAATTTATTCATTCACTTTTCACAATATCAATCTCTTTTTTTCTCATTAAGAATGTCTCATCTGTGGATCTAGGAATTCTAGCCTCCATAGCTTTTGCTTCTCTTTTTCTGTGACAGGTGATTCTTGGGAAATATGGGGTTGATCTTTCATTAACTTCAAAATGGTATTAGAGCTCCAGATCTTCACACCCCTATTCTATTTATGAGAGATTGGGCATGTTTGTTGATGTGGCAATTTGATGATTGTTTGGCACAAAAATTGATATTTTTTCAGCACATAGATCAAGATTTTTTGGCACGCAAATTGTGACAATTTTGTATGAAATTTGAACACTTCCTGAGGTAATATTTGGTACTGGTTGACATGTTTCCTGAGGTATTTTGGCATGAATCCTCAGGTGGTAAATATTTTTATTTTTCCTTTCTAGCTCTGCTTTGACCTACATGTGGTTTCTTGGTCGTAACTTGTTCATCCAAACTTTGTTTTTTGCAAAGAAGTTGTCACCAGACAGCTTGTTCTAAGCCCGTCATGATGGAATAATTTATTTGGACTTTTGATTTTGTTTGGTTTCTAGTTTATGCATTCAAATTCATAGGTTTTGTTTTTTGCTCAAGGAGACATATCTTGAGATATTCTATTTTCTAGATTCTACTCCAGGCACATCCCATTCATTTTTTTGTTTTTTTTGCATTGTGGTGGATATCTTGGTTGTTTCAAGTTTAGAGATCAATTTTGTTGCTTCAGATAAATTTTCATGGGTTGTACTATCTCTTGTATCATCCTTATGTCCCCTTTAATCTTTGTTGACATCCTTTTGTAGTATTTTTGCAAATGCATTGAGATAAAGTGTCACTCTATTGCATTTTAGGATCTTGCACATCTTTGTGTTTCGTTGTGCTCACACTTCATTATAAAGTGCCTTTGGGGGGTTTCATGTTGGCCATATTTGTCATCTTCCTTTTTCAAGTGAGTGTTCCTTCCATGACATTAGCGTCATGATGTGTCAATGACACATGTCATTATAGGTGTTTGTACTTCTTTTACACTCTCAATGTTTATGGTTCTTCTTTCTATAGGAGATATTGCATTTAGTTCTAGTGTTCATGTTTTACCTCTCAACATTATATGGGGGTTATGTCGGCTCTATTGTTTTCTTGGTTCAATGGAGTGAGCTATGTATTCAGTATTTGATCATATGTACTAGGCAGTTGTAGTGGTTGGATATCTATGCATATTGATGAGATGGATCATTTACCATATAGACATTCTTGCATCCCTATTTTTGGAGGCCATGAAGATGCCTTCCATCTTTGATTGATCAATTCTTCATACTTAGTCTTATCCACCTAGTCATGTTTTATGCAGTGGAGGTTGTTGAGATCAGTTGTTTGACAGTGTTTGCAAGTTCATGGTTGAGTGGTATTCTTCATGACCATATTTTGTTCCTATCTTCTAGGGCATTCCCTAGTTTGGAGGATTCTTTATTCCTTCATTAGTTCTTTTAGCATTATCTCCATCTCTTTTTGGATTAGGATTTTTCCCATGTGGCTTTCTCTATTTCTCCTCTTTTCAGAGATTTGGTTGTGCTTGGGTACCTCATCAGGCTTTGTTGTCAGGACCCAACTTTACTTTCAATAGTAGTTTCTAGGCTTTTAGCTAATTATTAAGTCAATTATTATCTCTATTTTACTTAAGCTAAAATGTGGGCATATAATAATCAATTATATTATTACTAATTATCATGCAATCTAGGTTTTACTTGTTAGTATTTTGATCTCCTTTTATAAGGATTGATCTCTTTGTAATTTATTCATTCACTTTTGATAATAGCAATCTCTTTTTTCCTCATCAAGAATGTCTCATGTGTGGATCTAGGAATCATAGCCTCCATGGCTTTTACTTCTCTTTTTCAGTGACATGTGTTTGCATGCAAGTGATTCTTGGGAGGTGTGGGGTTGATTCTTGGGAGGTGTGGGGTTGATCTTTCATCAATTTCAAGATTTATAACTAAATTTTTGCATTTGTAATTAAATTCTTGGGTTGCTACAAGTAAAACTACAAATCAATCAAACAGTTATCTTCAACAAGGTTTAGCTACCTAAATTTCCCCTTTCTTTTCTTCTTGAAGAAATTAAATGGGCAATGTATTTCTTTACCTTGACCATCTAAAACAAGATCATTTTGGGGTTTTGGCTACATGACAATTAAAGAATTTGGTGCTTGGTGTAATTTTTGGTGGAAGTAACACTACTCTAAGAGGAGGTGGGTGAATCTGAGTAGATAGGAAATATTAAACTTTTAAAACCAACTAATTTATTTGCACATGAATTATGACATTTAAATGAACATATACAAGTGAACTTTCAAGAAACTCACAAATCATACAATGTGGGATTGAAGACATCGGAGCATCTAATGAAAAAATCACAAAAGAGACAACACATCAATTTGTGCCAAGTGGAAAACCCTCAAAACCAAACCAATTTCATTATAGGGAGAAAAAAACACTCAAAATGTGTAATCTTTAATGAACACCAACTCCATTTACAATGTTTTGCAGTGCCAACTGCAAGGAGCACCAACCTCTTCCTTTCTATTTTCTTAATTTATATTACACATCATATCTATATTCACAAAAATATTTTAGACTACTATACTTATGTACATACATAAAACCATGTGATTATTCAATCATTTCTTCTCATGTTCCTTAAACAAGAAAATATGAATACACACCTTTAAATTCACTTCGTGCATATCCATATTCCCTTATATAATGATATATATAGAGATACATCATTTCACTTCCAATAGTGACAACATACTATATTTATTTTTATACAAATCCTCTATATAAAATAATTTAATTACAAAAATTGCTCAGTTCATAGTTTTTTCAAATAGCAATTAGTAACCTTCTATTAGGACCATTGACTCTCTACTAGGGTTATCACAAAATTTGTCCAAAGATGTATAATTGTCATTCAAAACTAAAAACTATAGACAACATCATTTTAAGAATTGCTTATAGCTTGTTGTTAGGATGAAAAAAATTGCTTAGCATGAAGAAATGTAATTGTTTTTCAACCAAGATGCAACTATCATGAAACCCCAATTTATAAGTTCATCACTATTATGTATCCATTGAAACAAAAAAAAAAAAAAAATCTATAAATCTATTTTTGATAAATAAAAGTAGCAAGAGGGTGTTGGCCCATGGAATAATAGAACCATCACATTAATAGCACATTAACCACAACTAGTACAATTACAACAAAAAAAGAAACCCTACTCTTACCTCTATCAAAAATATAATATGACCCATAAAGAAGAGTATTAAATTGTTATCAAGATAATATTTAAACTAAAATTAAACATAAATGCATCACCACACAAGACGGGTATGACTAGTTTTACATAAACAATTTAAACAACCATAAAGATTTCTATAAAACAAAAAACAAAACTTAGCGTAAACCATACAAAATAACTTTTATCATTTCCACCCAACTTCTTGGAAAGAAGCATAGAAGTCCACTCCTCCTTAAGGAACTCAAACATTTTCTTATAGTCCTCATTTGTCTTGGCCTTTGTGTCAGTGATTTTCTCCTGAAGCATATAGAGGGTGATAGAGAAGGCATGCATGACTTTGATAGAAAAAAATTTGGAGTCCTTGAGCCACCTATTAAACTTGTCCACCTCCTTCCTCAACTCCTTAACCATGCCTTTGAGAGTCACCATTTGGTTCCTCGAACTCCCCATCATCCCGCCAACCTTGGGAACGATGGATTCCATCTTAACCACCTCCTAGAAAGAGACTTACATGGGAGAGGGGTTGGGGGTAGGGGTAAGGTTTGGGGGCAGGTTTTGTAGAGGAGCATTAAGTGGTGATGATGTAGGGGTGGCTTTTTCCTCAATAAGGGAGGGGGAGTCACAAGTTTTGGTGGAAGAAGACTCATCAATGGCTTTTACAATAGAATTGTCAAATTCTATAGACTCATTTTTCTTCAGGGATTTCTTACATTTTTCTTTATCAATTCTATTTTACCTAAGGGCAACGAAAGTTTCAACTTGGTTGCCAAAATGAATCATGAAAACCTCATTTTTTCTTTTTTTAGGCGGCATGGTGATCTCAGTGTTGGTTTTTTCACTAAACCTAGGAGGAAAAAGACCCAATTTAAGCCTTTTTCCTATTGGTTTAAGCATGAGAGGGACCAACTTCATGTTGATTTATGAAGGAGTAAACAAGATATTGAGAGGGGGGTGAATCAGAATCTATAACACTTTTACACTTTTCACATACTTATCCACACCTATCAATAACTTGTGCATACACAACTATAAATGTAAACTTGCTTGTAACATGTAAATTAGTTTAATCACATGCATGAAAGTAATAAAACATAACACAATTTTTTTACCCAAAAACCCTCCAAGGTGAAGGTAAAACTAGGGTGGGGATGACACCCACAAATCTTCACTACTGTAGTAATAATTAAGTTAACCAATTAAGGTTACAATGTTTGACCATAAAATATGATCTACTCTATGAGGAGGCTATCATGTTAAAGACTTAAGAAATTGTTAGGTTTCACCTTGTTAAAGGATTTGACACTTACAATTAGGTAAGGACATTGTTAGGAGATTTAAAAATATATGTTAAGACCACTTCACTAAGAGACTTATCCTGATTCAAGTCTATTAAAATTTATTCAGTACTCGACTCTCAATTTTCTCTGTAAGATAATTTTGAGTCTCCTCCTTACTAATTGATCCTCTCCTCTAATTTGATAACACTTTTCTTTCCCTTTCACATTCATTGCTTATGAATAGGTCACTTGCTCTATTAGATGATAACAAAACCCTTGAATGACTCCTTGTCTTCACAATCCTTCATAGTATAATGCTCCATGTTCGCACATATACTCTCCTCTTCTCTAAACTTCTTGTCATGTATATGATCTAGGTTAAGATCATTGCTATTTAAATATTTCCATAAAGATTTTTCTAGATGGTTCTAGGTTTTTCCTCTTCATCTTGATCATTGAATATACACATAGGGATATGTGATCCATGTGATTTAAATGTTCTATAAAAACCTCTTCAAGAATCAAATGTTCTATAACAACCTCTTCAAAACTTAAATAAACCTTCTAAGTCATCTTGGTAATTATTTTGCCTAAAACTATTTTCCATTCCTGGCTTTCATGTAGACTTTGCATTGCTCGACCTTTATTGTTTCTATTTCTCGACATTACTATTGCTTGGATTTTGTTAAACTTTTGATGCTTAACATATATTGTGCTTAGCACATACTACATCACTCAGTACTTATATACTTGAAATTTACTTGGTCCTCAATGAGCTTGGTACATATATAAAATTACTATGTGACCATATACTCACTCAATTTCTGTAGTACTTTCTCAATATATACTATCTTATGTATATGACTCAGCCTATGTAGAGTACCTTGGTCATAGTGATGATTGTCTGAATCTACCTTGTAAATGACTAAGTGGTTGACACTAATAGACAACAATGGTTAGAGATACCAATAATCTCCCCCTTTGACATTAGTGGAAAAAAAATTGTCATATTTACATCACATTTTCATATCAATACAATCTGATAAAATGAGCTCTCCCCCTAAGATTTATGAATTATGAATACTAAATAATAAATTCATTACAACCTTATATATACCTATATATCCTATTTTCTTCAATACACTCCCTCTTCCATATATATTTCTCCCGTGTATACATTTCCCCCTTGTTTTTTAAACCTTATGTCACTGTTGTTGGGGTTGAAAGAGTTGAAGTAATCCATATGTTTCAATGAATTCCTTGTGAACTATAGTAATCATGGTCAATGCATGATTCCATGTGGTTCTTGTTGCCTCCAAAATTTGATTCTGTAGTTGTAGTTTCACAGCTAAATCAATCAAACTCTCAGCCACTGATAAGTTATGATCTTCTATGATAAGATCTTGGGTTATCTTTAGTTCTCTTTGCATGACCTCCAAATGAGGTATCATCATTACCTAAATTAAGATCAATTTGGATCTCATAGTGATGTCAACTGCTTGAAGCTCAGTCAATGTGCCTTGAGAATTCAGCAGAGTATTGTAGTGATCAATGCTAGATCTTGCTAACTCTAATATAATACTGATGGATGCCTTCATCTTAGCCTGAGTCTTATCTATCTGTGCCTGAATATCATCTATAAATCTTGGCACATCTAATAAAACTGTGTACACATATTGTACTCTATGTACAAGATTCATCATTATCTATTTTTTCTCTTGCAATAGCCCTTTCTGCTCAACTATAGTTATGAAAACTTTGTCCACAACCTTGGTCTCAATTCTTCTTGCTGACCAATCCATTAATTTCTCATTTGATTCAAAAATTTCAGCACTTACTTGATCAATTATATTTACAAGTTGATCAATTATTGGTGTCTCTTCGTCCAAATCTTGTATGTCAAAAGCATCAACAAAAATATGATTTACATCTTGTAATGTATTTTTCTGCTTTTGCTCTCTCCTTAGCTCCTCTTGTCTCTTCTTCTTCAAAATTTCTTGTAGCAAAACATTTTTTTGCAAGGTGAGATTTTCCAGATCAAATTGTGGCATCTCAATGATCTCATCCAAACTAACCTCAATATCTAGTGAAGTGTCTTTTATTTATTCTCTCTTCTTGTTCAATGAAGGGGTGTTGTTGCTCAGCACTACCTTAAGAGTAGGTGAGGGGGTGTCACCACTCAGTCTTTCTTGTGCATTTTTGGTCAAGATAGGAATAATCATACTTGGTTCAACCTTATTTAATTATTTATTTTCTTTAATCTAAGGTGTTAAAACAATTTTATCATTTTCATTAATTTCTCTATCTTTACCATCTTCTTCTTCATTTGTAATCCTTTACTACTCATGTCCTAGAGTATCAGGGGTGTCAATATGTATAGGACACATGTTTCCTTGTGGTCTCAGCACACTTGAGCTTTCTCCACTATGGTGTACATCATCAATATTCACAGTCTCTACCTTCTTCGTAGTTAACCCAAAAATGTTCTTCCATAGCAACTCACTTTGCTATTGTACAATTTCCTCTTTATTTATCAATATTAAAAATGTTCTAAATTTTGGGACAAATTTGTTCTTGTACTTCTCTAAAAATGTGTCCTTAGGTTCTTGTGATAGATCATTCATAACTTTGACTAATGTGCTAATTCTTATATGATTTTCTACTTCTTCCACCTACTACCATCTTCTCCTTAATCCTTCCAAAATATCTTGAGGTGTCTATCTCTCCATTTCATTTAGAGTTACCTTGAAATTTGACATCATTTCTATCATAGTTTCTTCAATTATATTCTTATCACCATTATCTAGTATGTCATATTTTACAAATTTAAACCTAGATAATCCTGGAGAACTTTTTATATTTGAACATACCTCATCAATAGACTTGTTTTTTCCTCTGTGGTGGTCCTCTAACCAATCTCCTTCTTCTGGTTTAAGGTTCACTCAATTTAGTAGACTCTATTACTTTCAACTTTGCAGACTACATGGCAATAACAACTGCCTTGGTCCTTGGCTTTTTTGGTTGTGGAGTTGTTACTACCTTCTTCTTCTCTATTCTTTGAACCTTCTTTCTTAGTGGCATGACAACAAGTAGGGATTTACCCTTTTCATCTTCTTATGATTCATATTCCTCATCACCACTATCTTATTCTTCATCTTCACCAAGACCTTGAGTTATTTGCAATGGCTCTTTTCCCTTGCCTAGGGTACCTAGTTTAGCTTCTAGGTCTTCAATCATATTCTTTCTTTTCTTCTCCTTGGAAGCTATCTTGATGTTCACTCTTATCCTTTCCTTTTATTATTCATATCTTCCAAATTCTTTAGCCTCAACATCTATTTCTTCTTTTAACAATTCATCAATGTTTGCACTTACAGCATCACTCTCTATCTCATATTCAAAGCTTTGTAACCATGCCTTCCTTGTCTTCACTGCTTGTACAAATGTGTTGTCTATATAAATAAGGAAACATATGTCATTGTAATATTTTGTGACCAATTCCTGTATAATTCTCATTCTCTTTTTCATCCTTAGTTGGAATTCATCAAAATATGTATTCATTGCAGTTTCATAATTGTCTCCTAATTGAATAATAAACTCGTTGATTTTCCTTGTCACGGGTTTATCTTGTTCCCATACAACATTACCTATACTAGGAAAATACTTCTAGATGTAAAATAATATACAAACAATTACGAAACCAAACTTACACATTGAATTATTTGTCTTTTGTATTGATGATAGATTTTTTGCCAGTTGTAACATTTGCAGCTCCACAAGATCATACTCATGATCCTTCATCACAATCTTCCATGCTTGGTCCATAGCCATATATGACACACTATTCAATATGCTCAATTGATAGAATTTGTGAGCAATGAATCTCACTAAAAATTCTATGAGTGGATAAGAAATTCTCATAATGTATAGACCATGTCCATTCCACACAACTCCTGTATTCACCTTAATTTCTCCTTGGCTCAAGCATCGCATGGTTTTCTTCTTAGCTAGGGTTGGATAACCTATAACCTTGTGTACCATTTTATTCATGATCTCCATTAGTCCATTCTATAGCCAATACTTCATATCATGAACTATGTTCAAAATAACTTTGATCCATTTGATTTTGAAATTTCTCAAAAATTCTAGGGCTCGAGTTAACCCTTTCCTCTCAATAATCTGAAACTCATCCTTCAAAGTTCCTTCATGACACAACTTCTCATAAGCTTCCTTGGTTTCATAATCTCCCTCTTCTCCAATTTTTCACATATAATGGCTTCTAACATCATGAATCATAATGACTTTAGGTGGTATCGAAGATAACACACCCATTGAGTCTCATTTTACAACAATCTTTAGAATAGCACAAAATTTAGGTGGAGGACAAGTGTCACTCTTCATCAGTTGAACTTTACTATCCTTTTGACTAATTCTATTAGTTGATGAAGTAGCCATGATTTTAACTAGGTTTTGATGTTCTTCCTTCTTTGGATACTCAGCACTCTTTCATGCTCTTTACTTGTTCAATCTTCTTGATCAACTCCTTGAAATCTCTATTGGTTTCTTGAATTTTCTTAATCACTCTGAGCTCTTCAAAAATATGGATGCAAGGTATGAAGTAATGTATTTGAAATATGTTATATATCTCTCTTTTGATCAATTATGTTCACCATTAATTTTTTGTACTTCATTGAGTGGAAGCCAACTAGCACAACAACTCGGTCTCTTTCATATCCTTTGGTCTCTATTGGAGTTATCGGTCTATGTTGCAAAGCTTGGTCAACAAAGACAATTTATTGATACTTGACAACCTTTCACAAAATTTATTCTCATGCATCTTGTATATGAAGATATGAACTTTTGGAAATCATTTATGTAAGGAACTGATGTATGATATATCATGTAGGTATACAATTCCATACATACCTCTTTTGCTCAATTAGAGATGACATGATCACCTTCTCCATTGGATTGGGTGACCTCAACTCTATTAGCTCCACTATTTCCATCTTCTATTTTCTTTTTCTATTTCTAGTTCATTTCATCCCTCACTTACTCAATGTCCACTTTACCTTTTCCTTTGTCCTTCTTATGATTTTCTAAATGTACTTAGTCCTACAATTCTTGCTTTGATATCCAAACTTATGACATTTGGAATGTGTATTGTTAGTTGCATAATTTTTCTTCTTCTAATTTGGCCAATAGGGATTTTTCTCTGATCTACATTCAAATTCTCTATGCCTATATTTTTGACAGTTGTAGCAATATCCTTCAAATCTAGGTGTGGTAGGTGTATTCCTCAGTCTTGACCTACACTCATGTATTTGATGTCCCTATTTCTTGCAATAAAAGAAGTAACCAATAAACTTAGGTTTAGAATTTTGAATACCATGTTTTCTTCGATAGATATTTGTAGTATGACCAATTTTCTATAGTGATAGCATGTTGGTTTATCTTTTGGCTTTGCATTTCTCATTTCTCCATTCCTAGATGATTCTCCTTTTTCAGTGAATGAATGCCCTAACCTATAAAACATCTTGATGACTTCATAAGTTCTTCAAAATATTTTAGTGCTTCCTTTAGTTTGTTGAATTTCTCCATAGATTTCTTCTCATTCTTCAATTCATTCTTCAGTATCTCATTGTGAGATTTCAGGTTTACAATATCCACATCCTTGTAATTCAATTTTTTATTTGCAGTCAATAGTTGATTCATCATATCCATTTGTGTATTTGTGAGCTTCTACACATCTGATATACTTTCTTCAAGTCAAGTATCCATTACCCTTTTGTCTTCTTCTACCATAGTCTAGTCTTCTTTAGCTTTCTTTCTTTTTTTAGTCACTTCACATAGTCTCACTGATTGGATTTCATGCTCTCTTTTTAGTGCCCTTATCTCTTCATAGAGGAGTTTTTTTCCCTTTCAAGTAGTTCAACAGATGCTTTGTCATTAGGATTAATTGGTTCAAATAGTCCTTCAATCTTAACTTCTTCATAAGAGTGTTGCATTATCTGGATGGCAATTTCCTTTCTCCTTTTTACAAAATCCTTCAGATCTTGTCTTGCCTTCTCAAGTTTTTGCATTGTGAGTTGGATGTCAATTAGCTAATTGTCAATATTCTTGTCCAGATTGAAAGCCTCCATCTTCCAAGATATAATCTCCAAGCCTTTAAGCTTCTTTTAGAGAACTAGTGCTCTAATACCAATTTTTCATTTATGGAGGAGTAAAGTAGATACTAAGAGGGGGGGTGAATCAAAATCTATAACACTTTTACACTTTTCATAGATTCATCCACATTATCAATAACGTGTGCATGCAAAACTATAAATGTAAACTTGCTTGTAACATGTAAATCAGTTCAATCAAATGCATGAAAGTAATAACACATAACATAATATTTGTTACCCAAAAACCGTCCAAGGTGAAGGTCAAACTAGGGTGGGGATGAAACCCATGAATCTTCACTACTACAGTAATAAAGTTAACTAGTTAAGGTTACAATTTTTTACCATAAAATATGATCTACTTTGTGAGGAGTCTATCCTGTTAAATACTTAAGAAACTATTAGGTTTCACCTTGTTAAAGTATTTGACACTTACAACTATGTAAGGACTCTGTTAGGAGATTCACAAAGATCTGTTAAGACCACTTTGTTAAGAGATTTACCCTAATTCAAGTCTATTAAAACTAATTCAATACGTGACTCTTAGTTTTCTCTACAAGCTAATTTTGAGTCTCCTCCTAACTAATTTATCCTCTCCTCTAATTTGATAACACTTTTCTTTCCCTTTCACATTCACTACTTATGAATCGGTCACTTGCTCTATTAGATGATAACAAAACCCTTGAATGAATCCTTTTCTTCTCAATCCTTCATAATATAATGCTCCATGTTTGCACATATACTCTCCTCTTCTCTAACCTTCTTGTCATGTATATGATCTAGGTTAAGATCATTTTTATTTAAAGATTTCCATAAATATTTTTCTAGATGGTTCTAGGTTTTTCCTCTTCATCCTGATTGTTGAACATACACATAGGAATATGTGGTCCACATCATGTAAATATTATGTAATAACATCTTCAAGTATTAAATGTTCTGTAAGAACCTCTTCAAAATTTAAATAAACCTTCCAAGTCGGCATGATAATCATTTTGCCTAAAATTGTGTTCCATTCTTGACTTTCATGTAGACTTTTCATTGCTTGATCTTTACTGTTTCTATTGCTCGGCATTGTTGTTGCTCAACCTTTGTTATTCTTTTGATGCTCGACATATATTTTTCTCGACACATACTACATCAATCGATACTTATATACTTGGAATTACTTGATCGCTGATAACTCGCTCAGTCATTGATAAGCTCAGTACATATAGAAAATTACTTTATGACCATGTACTTACTCGGCTTCTAGAGAACTTTCTCAATACATACTATCTTATGTACATGACTCAACCTATGTAGAGTCACTCGATCATAGTGATGACCATCTGAATCTACCTTGTAAATGACAAAGTGGTTGACACTAATAAAAAAAATAGTTAGAGATACCAACGCTTCATGGGTAGATCCTAGGGGGATAACATGTTGCACAATAATGATAGGCACATTAATAGGGAGACACAAGGCATGATAGAAATTATATATTCTTTGCACAAGAGAAAGCCACTAAACCTATTACTATCAATTCTCATAATAATTGTTCCATTAACATATTAAATAACCCTGTGATGCATGGAAAAAAAAACCACATATCTATCAAGTATCACTACTTGAGGGAGAAAGTTCACGAAAAAATAAGTCAAATTGGAGTATGTGAAGTCAAAAGAGATGATTGTAGATATCTTTACAAAGTCATTGCCTAAGGATTATTTTTATTATCTATGAGGTAAGTTAGGGGTTCTTCCCCTATCCAAGATTCACTAAGAAAGGATACATGTTACATCAATTCATAGATAATCAAAATATCTTTATGCAATTAATGCAAAAGTTCACTCTTTAGGGACAGTCCTCGAGTTGTGAAAATGATTGTAATAAAGGTAATGTAATCAATACATGCAAGGTATAAGGTATAACTAAAAGATTTTATAATCTTCTCATTGAAGCTTATAGTCACCTTTGTCATTATTTTCAAAGGGGGATAAGTCACCCTAAAGGGGGAGATATGTTTATATGAAACAAGAAATATGTTTATTGTTGTCAAAGGGATAATGATGTTGTTGATGTTGTTGAACATAGTGAATTATATCGTAAGGGGAAGCATAAGCATATTGTAGATAGAGAAAGAGAACCTGATAAAGAGCTAAAGAGCAGAGATCATGAAGTTTGTAGAGAACTTGAATGAAGTTGGAGAGCTAAAGATATTTATGTTGGTAATTGATGATATTTGTGTCATAATGTCTTAATCTAATATATAATAATTTTTTTCCATCAATGCCAAAGGGGGACATTTTTAGCCCCAAATAATGATGTTGTTAATGTATGTGAAAGAGTCATATCAATTGTTATGTTGTCATTGCTATCAAGCCTTAATTGGTTAGACATTATGCTTATTTAGTAGAGTGTCATATCATTTGATTAATGAAGATGATTTGAAGAAAGTATAATGATAATGTGAGTGTTTATATGTATGGTATTCAATGGGAACTTGAACAAGTTACACTAAGACAGTATAATATTGGTTTCATTGTTTTATATGATTTGAATAAGTGATGAGATTGTTAGAATATATAGTCCACTGATATAACTGAGAGGGGGGTGAATCATTTATTCAAATATCATCACAATTATCAACCTTAAACAAATGTAACCATATGAGAAATATAAATTGAAACCACAACAAGATACTCATACACAATAACACCAAATATGTTAACTAGGGAAACCCTTGTTCAGAGGAAATACCCTGGTGGGGATGGTACCCACATGATGATGTACTAATATAAATATTCCTTGTTAGAGTATGGACCCTATTAGGAGTCTATGAATGCATTCAGTACATATGAGTCCCTTTTAGGAGACTTTGAACCCCTGTTAGGAGATTCCAACCCTATTAGGAGTGATGTCAACCATGTTAGGAGTTGTGGAAGATAGTTGGACCCACTTTCCAACCAACTTCGAGGGAAAGACCAATGAACCCACTGTCTAAATGATCTCTATATTATTCCTTGCAAAATAATAGAAATGAAATGTACTTCCTTCCTCTTCCTCTATCCTATCAACTGGACCTCTTCTCCTTTTGATCTTGTAACCAGATCACAAGACTTGCATCCAATAATCCCTTAAATTGCTTACATGCATTTAGTAAGCACTCTACTCCTTTTCACACTTTTTCACACTAATCACAACACTCATACACTTCTTACAAACAAGGAAAACATCTTTCCTTTATACCATATCTTCATAATAATTCCTTGAGTCAGCCTTGAGGCTTTCCCAATTAATTATAATAAGATAATTAATTAATTATAATTACGATAGCATTATCAGATCATAGTCTATACAAAACCTAACACATGTAATACTAGGGCTTGCATACTCATTGACATCATCAATAGACTATCCTCTATCACAGCCTGACTACACATCTTCTTACTACATCTTAGATGTAAGATAGTGAACACACATCAGGAACTACTTTCCCAATACTCTATCTCTGAACTACTCTTTGTAAATTAGGTACAACTTCCATACTTCTTCGACTTAGACTCTATGCACTAAACTATGTCATCAAAATGCTATGTCAAACATGTCCATAACTACACATCACCCAATAATCAAACCATTGTTTGCACCATTGAGATCTTTTTCTATTACTTAGCCAGTCTTTATAGAAACCATGCTATGTTGACATCAATGACAAATACAGTCATGAATGCAACATGTCAATACTCTCCAATGCTTAGAATACTCCCCCAAATTAGTATCATCAGCATTCATGCTAACAATATCCCCCTTTGGCTTTATAGAAACATAGATGAAAAACCATCTAAGTTCCAAGAATACTAAATAATATTCTATAGTTGTTGCTAACCAGCATCAGTTGTCCACACACACAAAAAAATCAATACAACAGGTGTGTACTCATGCTTCTTAGACATCAATTGTTTATTTCACACTAAACAATTCACAATACATCAAGTGTATATTCCTACTCCCTTTCATGAATCTTTCTAAATCTCTCTAAGATACATCTCTCCTTCATGCATATTCTCTCCTCCATACTTAGGAGTTGTTCTCTCCCCCATACTTAGGAGTTGTTTTTCATGCATATTCTCTCCCCATTGAGATCAATGTCAAAGTCCTCAATCTCAATGTTACAACATACCAATTGTTAAATACCAATCACTAATATATTACTCCAAGTCTTCAACCAACTTGAGTGTCCAAAGACACTATTCAAAATCAAATACCAAGAGTTCTTAATAACTCTACTCATCATAGATACTCCCCCATGTGGGAAGCATCAACATTCAATCTAGGCTAACAATAGTGCTATGTACCATTGGGCTAATGAACTCTCTACATCATCTAATTAGACATAGGTAGGGGCATAACCCCAAGCATATCTCTCAAGTACTCAAATGTATCTTTAGAAAAAGGCTTCATAAAGATATATGTAATCTAATCTTTAGTACTCACATACTCCAATTTGATCTCTTTTTCTAATGCTTTCTCTCTCAGTACATGATCCTTAATAGATATATGCTTAGTCTTAGAATACAATACAAGATTCTTAGAAATACTCATTATATTTGTGTTATCACAATAATGATAATAGGTTCTTCAAACTCAATTCTGATATCCTTTAGCATCTGTTTCATCTACATAACTTGATTATAGTTATTTTTTGTTGTAACATACTCTACCTTAGTTTTACTTTGAGAAATTCAATCTTGCTTCTTACTTATCCAAGAAACCAAATCTTCCTCCAAGAAAGAATGCTCCACCACTGGTGCTCTTTTTCTCATCCATATTTCCTACCCAATTCACATTAGTATATGCATAGAGTGTAAAATTACTTGATCTATCATACCAAATTCCATAGTCAGATGTTCCTTTCAAATATTTGAGTATTCTCTTTGTTGTTGCAAAATGATACTCCTTAGGATTAGCTTGAAATCTAGCTACAATCCCAACTACATTTTCTATATCTAGTCTAGTGTGAGTCAAATACTGCAAACCTCCAATCATGGATCTATACTTCTTTTGCTCTACTACAAGTGTCTCATCTTTGTTGGATAACTATTGACTAGTTATCATAGGTGGACCAATAGGTTTATGAATTTCTAAACCAAAAATTTTCAACAAGTCATTCAGGTACTTAGCTTGTGAAATGAAAATACCATCACTGTTTTGTACAATCTACAATCCTAGGAAAAACTTGATTTCTCCTATCATGCTCATTTCAAACTCATTCTTCATCTCTTCAACAAACTTATCACTTGCTTCATCATTACCTCCAAAAATAATGTCATCAAAAAATATTACTATTATCAATAAACCATTATCAACTTCATTCAAATACAAGATACTATCTGCCATACCTATAGCAAATCCAAGCTTTGCCAAATACCTGTCCAACCTTGCATATGAGGTTCTAGGTGTTGGAAATATAGGAGGAGAAATTAAGAGGGGAGAGGTGAATCAGTTACCACTAAAATAAATCCTAAATCCCTTAGATGTCAATACAAAACACAAAGTTCACTAAAAATATTGATGATTGGTAAACACACAGGTACACACATAGGCTTCCCCACTACTATTGCTATTGGCTTTCCTTTTCTTGCTTCCCTACTATTCTATGGCTTGTTCTCAATTGAGTCCTACTAAGAAAGGGAGTGAGGAGTGCCTAAGTGGGAGATTGGTCCCACCCATGGCTAATGAGGGGTAGGGCCCTAAAATTCTATGGTGGCCTATATTCTAAAGGGGAGGTAGGGATTTAAATACAACAAGGATAGATGGACCACTTTTTGAATCATTGGAGCTTTGGGTAGCCTACAGTTTATTATGGTCACCCTTTATTAGATTATTGTAGGGCCTTAACCTACTATCTATAGGGTAGGGCATAAAGGATTCTAGAGAAATGGAAAATAAATAAGATCTCTTCTACTCACAGCTGATTCATTACCCCTTTCTCTCCCATTGGTTGATCAATAATACTTTTTCTCCTCTCACCTAGATTCCTAACCCCTCCTCGGTTGCACAATCTGATGTGATGGACCAGTGGCCCACTAAAATATAGGGGAGAGGGATAAAGAAATAGACATTCTTCCAAGTAGGGGACTCGGTCGTCAGTAGGAAGTATAGGCTATTCTGAAGCAAGCACATGATCATGGATTTGGGGCCAGAAGAAAGAGAATGATTTGGCTTGCCTACTATTCTATGGATCCAAATTATTATCACATGGTACGCGGTTTCCTCCCACAACTATTGCCTCCCACCCCAACTACAACATAGATAGAGGAGGTGGTGCAGATTTAGGGCCCTGGCCTATTCGTTGGGTCACCCTTAGAATAGTAGGGGCCACCCACCCCAACTATAGCATAGATAAAGGGGCCCACACCATTGATAGTTGGGGCAAATGGATCATCGATAGATGGCCCATGATTCCCCATCTTTCTTGGCTGATGTTGAGTGAGAAGATTTATGTTTCATGGACATGACTATGCTTTAATATTCTATGGGGACCCAACCCCCCACCCAGATTCGATATGTCCTATACCTATAAATTGTAGGGTAGGGGGCCCCTAAAATTTATGGGGAATAGTAGGGGGTATACGTAACATTGGCATGGGATGTCCCCCTACCATTCTATAGGTTATTAGGTGATTAATTGGGAGTGTTCATGTGGGAGACAAAAACACTATATAATTTTAGGCTATAGTTGTATAGATAGAATGGTGGGTTTACCAACCAACCCACCACCCTACTTCGGTGTGATCGGGTGAACTATACCAACTAACTAATAGTCTTTTTCTCCAACCATAATAACTTTGTGCACACCACTCTTCTATTCCTTATTCTAGCAAGTTGATGCCATGACAGGCTTACCTCCAACCCTTAGAATAGTAGGGCCACCACCCTGACTATGGTTCTATCGGGTGGGATCTCCCATGTTACATATAGAATCGAGCATAATAGTAGGGTAGAACAACTATAGATAGAAAAAAAACTCCCATCCTACTAGATTATGCCCCCCCACTATTCTAATAGGCAACTAGCCCTACTATTAGGTGGGGGGGATAGGGGGATAAAGGGGGCATGTTACCCCCTATGGGGAATCAAGTTTGGCAAGTATAGTCCCACCTTGACTATGCCAACTATATTTTTTATCACTCTAGCAACTATTCAACTCTTCTCCCCGATCAATTCTCTAGGCCCAATTGATTGTAAGGTTAGAAAGCTCCCAACAACATTTTCTATATAGCCCTGCTCCTACCCCAACAATATTCTCTATATAGCCAAACTTTGCCCCCCCCACCTCCTATGCATCCACAGGTACCCCCATCACCATTGCCAAGTAACACCCCCCAACTCCTTCTCTAGAGTGAGATCAATCCTCTAGGCTTAACCCAGGGTGGGAGGGCAAGGGTCGATGGCCCAAGTAGATTAGTTGTTGCTTCAGTAGATGCCTAAGAAGGTTGCCTTCCATCCTCTAATTAATGATCCTCTGGTTGGGGTTAGGCCTTGGTGATTGATTGGTTGGAGGTTGGGCCTTGAACCATGCCTAAAAATCATAAGTAGAAGGGTGAGGGTTTGGAATTATCTCAAAAAGGATCTCAAAAAGGGCAGCCTACTATTTAATGGGTCGTATTAGATGATGTAGTAATAGGTGGTTCAAGCGAATATCCTATGACACTTTACTGTTCTCAACTGGTAAATTTGTAGGTGTGTAGTTTAGTGAAGAATTAATTACTACATAAGCTTCAATAAATCCATACAAGTTGGACAATTCATGTCCTTCCAAATTAGGCCTAGTAATGGATATATTGCAGAAGATCAGATCAATGTGCCCCTCCCCTTTATTATTGTTAAGTGGTAACTAGAATATATTGACTCATAATTGGATAGCTAGAGGATAGATAGTTGCATGAACAAACCCCTCTTAATCTAAATGAGCCCTCATTTGAGCACCCCTCCCCTACTATCTATAAGGGCCCTGCTATCTATAAGTGGCAAGCTTGGCTGGAATGAAGAATGAAGCCCAAGAATGAATGGGGACTTCTATCTAGCATCAATCCTCTACTATCTAAGGTACTAGCACCCTACTTGAAGAAAGTGGCCCAACCTAGGTAATGAGGGAGGCCTACACATAATTGGAAAAGAAGCAAGCAAACAAGCTCGGAAACAAAGTGATACAGGTACTCTAGTTACCTCCTGACTATTGTAAGATGCCTTAGAATAGTAGGAAATCTCTCACTACTGGTGAA
Organism: Cupressus sempervirens; assembly: GCA_028749045.1. Taxonomy (NCBI): domain Eukaryota; kingdom Viridiplantae; phylum Streptophyta; class Pinopsida; order Cupressales; family Cupressaceae; genus Cupressus; species Cupressus sempervirens. Next base: position 541,833,101 of record CM053789.1, read on the forward strand.
TCACTCAAATCTCTTATGGCCTTACTACTTGCATGTGATGTGAGTCCCTAAGAAAGAGTAGCTTCTTTTCACATGTCATAGAATAGTAGGGGCCTCCCCTTGTTAACTTCCCCAAATAGAACTACACTTTGGCCCTCCATTTTACTGCATTCATAGAATAGTAGTGTACAACATCATGACCCTACCTACCTTCTCTCCATAGAGACCCCGTCAACCTCATCACACTCCCCCCATCCCTCATTTCTATTATAGCTAGAGGATGGATGGCTATAATACCCCAATTATAAATAAGGCTTTCAATCTGTCATCCATGTGATTGTATTAGTCAGATTCCAACCTCTTGCATTTGGAATGTTGTTGAGTCATGTCATATTACATAATAGATGGATTCATGTTCCATCCCACTTAAACTCCATTGATTTAAATCAATAAATAAGTTATGGGTCAGTCAAAGAAATAGCTAAGGCAGTCATGTCCACCCTTCTTTTCTAGTGGTTGTGAGTCACCTCTGTGGGGCTGAACTTATTATGGGAGGTGCATGTTCATGGGGTTCTATTCTAAATAAACACCCAACTATTAGCTATTCAATTCCCCCTCACCCTGGGGCACCCCTTATTTCTAGTTAGGTGTTGCATTCCATTCTAGTGAGGGGGTGCGAGGAAGCATTATTCCTAGCTCATGGTGGGTGGAACAATGGCAAGTAGGCCTTCCCTGTTGGACTCTATTGGAAATGGAACTAGAGCTATGCCCTATGATTTGAAGGAAAGAAACTTCCTGCAATAGAGGAGAAACCCCTAGGTCCTGACACCATAGTAGGGGGAAGAGTAGGGCATTAAAGACCCAAATCAATCCACTTCTTGAGCTAAGTCAACTTCTTGACACTAATGAAAGACTTCATTTATGCCTATGTAGCTTTGTAGAAAGGGAGAACACCCTTACTGATATAGTAGGACCCCTACCTCTACCTATTAGTTGTGGGGCTACTATAAATAGGGCCGCATCAGCCTAGGGGAATCCCACTATAGGAAGGTAGGGTGGTCCTAATTGGTGGTGAGATTATGGATAGTGGGGGTGGATCCTTTTTAGTAGCTAAGGGAATTAGAACCAAACTCCATAGCTCATTTATATATAGGGGGTGGGGGGTGTTCATGGGGGTCACATATGTAATAGTAATACAACTTTAAGATATATCCATATGATAAAGCATTATGGTAGATGTTTAAGCTATGGTAAAGGTCTATGGTAGATAGGGGTCTATGTAGGTAGCCCCTACTATTCTATGGGCATTACCCCTATTATGAGATTATTCTTGCAGGCTTATCGACCTATAATGTTATGGCTCATGCCCTACCCCTACCCCCTAAAATTTATAGGATAGACCCCCTATATTTTAAGGGCCCTACTATTCTATGGGGAGGGAGGATGCAACTAATGTAGGTGGTTTATTCATTTATTTTTGGTTGAAGGATAGATCTACATGCAAAGGTTGGTGTCAGCCAGCCCCTACAGGCAAAGCGAGGGTAGAGAGCAAGCAAAACTAAGTGCGAAAAATTGAATGCCATCAGGCTTTATCTATAGAATCCAACCACCTTCAATCATTTGTCTTTCTTATAATTATAAAAAGGGGTAGTTGACTTAACCAACTGGTTGTTGATGTTGAGTTAAAGTGTTTGCTTTAATGAGTGCTCCTTCAGAACACCTCTGTAGGTAGATGAACACTTTGCACTAGCAAGAAGACTTTCTTTCTCTACTTATGCATGTAGAGCCCAGGTGGTCTCCCTACAATTCTATGGGTTGGTGCCCCCTATGCACAATTCTATGGGCTAGTGCAGAAGTATATTATTGTAGGGGGGATTAAGTATGGGAATGGTTAGGGACTGATAAGTCCCTGAATCTACCCAGCATGCTCAGTGAGACTGATCACTATCTAGGGAAATTGGGTTATTTTGGCTGACTTGACTAACCCTTGAAGCAAGCAATGGTAGGTTGGCCCTTGTGGTGCATGTAAAGCGATAATTCCAAAGTGGATCAGGATGCATCTGTAGTGTGCCCAATCAGTAATATTAGGGACTCGGGTAGCTCCACCTACCTTTAGAGAATGTGGCTCTTTCAAACTCTACCAACTCACTTAGATTAAGTCCCCTTGGGCCCTATATGGGTGGGTAGCATGTTCAAAGAAGAAGCATGGGTGTGCTCACTCTTAATTGAGTTAAACCATCCATCAACTTGGGGAAGAGGAAGTCCTCAAGTTGATGTATGGACCAAGCTAGCCGCATTTAGTTTGGAAGCATAGGACTTTCCCTTTGTCTCAGCCCTGCCCCTATGGGAAGGCTTGGGCTTATGTGAAATTGTGGGGATAGGGACCTCACGGCTTGCGTCCTACCCTAAAATTGATGGGCTATGGGAACCACTCTGAGAAATTGGAGATAGTGAGTGAAGAGAGCCCCCACTATGATGGAACTAACGTGTTGATCTTTTGTATGGCAATGGAGGGAAAGTATTCTATTTGAAGAATACCCCTAGTATCCCAAAGAGATCACACTTCATTCATTGGTTATGATGTAGGAGGCCATATAGGACTACAACTTTCGTGCTTGCTATGCTAATGCTCTATGGAAAAGTATTTGACATTCCTTAAACATTGTGCCTATAGAATGGTAGGGCTAGAGAAATTCCCTAATATGAGCTAGTATATTTTCAACCCTATCCTTAGGATTGGAGGCTAGGAGGCTACTAGTTTATCAGGATTGAGAGCCTAAAGTTAATGGGGGTATAGGAACGATGCTTGTGAATTGAAAGTCATTAGTGGTGTCTATTGAAAAGTGGGAAGTTGGCTCTAGATATTGGGTAGTGAGAACATGTAGAATAGCAGTAGTGTGGGGGAATTGGTGAGTGGGCTAGTTGGGAATGAGTCATCCTATCAATGCTACCAACCACTAAAGGTTCTCTTTCTGCAACACTACTCGAACCATAACAGAAGGTTCTATCCCCATATAATAAACCACCTAGAATAATGTTGATAACAATTCTCTATAACAAACCTCCTCCCTTCAATCCACTTTGAAAACCAAACTTCCTACCTAAATATAACTAACAAAATGTCATAAAGAAAAGCCCAAGTGTTTGTAATAACAGCTAACCTAAGACCCAATAATAGTCCACATTTAGAATAGTAGGATAGCCAAAAATTAGGATTAGGAGGGATGTTATTGGATAAACCTTGGGTTAAACACAATCATGGATAATGGCTTTCATTCACAACACTCCACTTCAAACTAGTCAGTGCGGGGGAGAATGTTTTCAAAAACTATCTAGTGACTAGGTTGTTGATCCACACATCTTCTTGCATTAAAACATCTACTTCCCTACTACCCCTATTTGTCTATGTCCACCTACTACCTCAAGACTAGTGTTAGACCTCCCCAAAGGTCCTCAAGATACTATCTTTGGACTGATTGGGAAGAACATTTCCTTATTTGAGTCCCCAATCCCAACACTAGAACGTGGATCTACACTATCATTACCATGTACCTTCCCAGTATGAGTTTAGTAGGGCTTGCTCTAAGTGAGAACCATTAATCCATACAATAATGCTATCCCAGAAGAAGCACGGTATAGATGGATTGTTACTTATGCAGAGGGGCTAGCATAGAACTATCCCTGGGAGTCAACTATATAGCCATGAAAAGGGCACTCTATGCCTCAAATCAAGTACTTCATTGAACCCAAACTTAATTCAATGCAATAATATGCCCATACCCATACCCTAGAATTTTATAGGCTAACCTAAAATTCTAGGGCTAGCCCATACCTAACCATACCTAAAAATTCTAGTAGGGATGGATAGGATGGTTGGTTGGCTGGCTGGCTATAATAGTAAGGTAGGGTAGGCCCTAAAATAGATTATTATAGGGTAGGGCCCATAAAATTTTAGCCCCCCCAACCCCAAATAGATTATTGTAAATTATTGGCTAGCCCATAAAATTATAGGGGGGGGCTATTATTTTAAGGCATAAAATTATTGGGGGGGCCTATTCTTTTATTGCGCCCCGCCTTTAGAATAGTAGGGAGATTATTGCCATTGTGCATAGTGGCCTACTTAATAGCATAAACTTGCTAGAGCCTTACTATTCTAAGGTGAGCCCTATCCCTATAAATGTGTTTACATGTCTGTTATTATACAATGCTTTATGAAACACTAATGCCAATCGATCACTACTAAAACTGACTCAGCATCAGTCCCAGTGACAAAGAAAGCATCCATTGATTATGGTGATTATGCAAAAGTAGTGATAGAGATGTTGATTCTACTATAGTAGATTCATAACCACCACTAACAACATTCATGGGTACAGTTATAGATCCTCCAGCCAGCATCCATACCCTAGAACAACATGTCAGAAAAAGTCGAATAATATAGAAGGTGCCCCTACAATAATAGGCAAAGAATAATCTAGAAGGGACCCACCCCCTACTATTCTATAGGCAACTATTAAGCCTTCATCCCACTACTAATCTACCTTTGCATGCACCAGCAGCAATGTACATACCTTACTAGTTGAGCTACCTATAGATATATGGGTTCTACATGCACCAGTAGCAATATACATACCCTCACCTACATTATCACCTCCTATAAGAAGGAGATGCATGCAGAAGGCCCAACCATTAACCCCAGCCACCTACTATTATAAGGGCTATGGGAACTATCTATAGTTAGAACCCTACTTTTATGGGCCCTGCATTATATAGGGAATCTGATGTGGGTATGTTTCATTAAATATCAAGATAGAGAGGGCCCCCTGCATGCATCCCCCTTGGCATGTTGTTCTAGGTTAATAATAGTTGGGGCATCACACACTGAGGGCACCAGCCCATAGAATTGTGCCTAGAGAACCCTCCATCTGCATGCATGCACCACCTACTAGGGGATAGTAGGCATTTTAGCTAGGGGATAGTAGGGATTCTAGCTAGGGGATAGTAGGGGTTCTATGGCTGACATGTTACATATAGAATGTTGGAATGCCCCTACATCTGCATGCATCTCTCTCTTGCAGTGCATGCCCCTACTATCACTACCCCAGAATCTTTGCTTCATATGCATGTAGGATTCCTTTAGCCCACCCTACTATTCTAGGTCTTTTTCTTTGGCCAATGCCCTACTATTCTAGGCATGCAAGGTAGGGTCGAGTGTGCATTCTACAACATGCATACTCCCTACATACCCATCCCCTTTTCCTCTCCTTTCCAACCGGGACGCCCTTCATGCCCATCAAATTTGAGGGGCACCTATTATTTCTATTGGCATGCACCTTACCTTATAATAGTAGGGGGTAGGGGATTCCTACCTGCAGGGTGGTGCATGAATGAAGATGCAGGGCCCCACCCTACCAATTATGAATGTTACCCCATCCCACATTATATAGGGATAGGGAATCTGCCTAAAGAAACCCCCCACTAGCCACCAGGGGCACCCCCTACACCACTATACTCTAATTCCAACCTTGCAAGGGAATAACATAAAAGAGGGCATTCATATAACTATATTAGCAACTGGGGCAACCAGTTGATCCAAATAAGTTGATTAGGCTCACCTCATGGGCTAGATGAAAGGAAGGATCAAGAACTAGCTGGAATAAGGCCAAGGATGGATCGAACACTAAAGAAAGGAAGTTGGACTTCAACCTAGACCTAACTACAAACTGAGGGCTAACTCAAGAAAGAATACGAGGGTGGGCCCTAGTGATTCTATATTGCAGGAGCCCTACAATTCTATGGGTTGTCCTCAATCTATCAGTTGATCCCCCTACTATTCTAAGGGGCGGCCTAACTAACTATAGGTTTTCCATAGAAGAATAGGGTGCCATAGAATAGTAGGGTGAGCCCATTTAGAATAGTATTCACCATGCCATAGAATAATAGGACTAGCCCATTTAGAATAGTAGGGGGAGGGAGGTAGGACCTACTATTCTAATGGGCAGGGTGGGATGGGGATTTGGATCATAACAGATCCTACTACAATGCAGTCATCACCCCTCAAAATTCTCTGGCAACTTGTTATTGGTTGGCCTACCTTTCTCATTGGATGTATTGCCTCTGATTACTGGATAGAAGTGAACCCTTAATAATAGTAGGGAAGAACTCTTTTTTCCAGGGCTATATCATTTGTTGAGCTTCCTATAGCCCCAGGGCCCTAGTAATGAACTACTCTAATCTTTGGAAGGAAGTAGCTTAACTAATAAAAAATGAGGTAGGTTCAATTCCAAGGTTCCAATTGATTGAGAATGAGGTTTGGTGTATTTCAATAATGAGGTTCTAGAAAATGCCCATAGCCTTCCCATACTCATAAAATAGTAGGAGACCCTAAAATAGATTATTGTAGGGGTAGGGGCCATAGAATTCTAGGGGCTCATTGATAAAGGTGTGGGGTGGAGAGGCCCTACTATTATATTATTGTCAGGTTGACCGTTATCATTTTTGATCTGCTTGGAGACCCCTGTAGCATTTCCATCATTCCTTCACATTCCATAATGATGGGAGGCTCCATGGCACATTCTTCCATTCGTAGTTCTTAGGGGATTAGGGGCAAGTCAAGTGCTAGTGTAGAGTCTTTTTGATTCATTGCCCACTTCCTTCCTTACCTCTCCTTTCAAGCTTAGCTACTCAGTGCTTCCATGTGATATCCAGTCAAAGGTGACACCCCAAAAGACATTGGTTCTTCCGGTAGACTCTATTATTTGCTAGCCAAAGTTCCTCTCTCGGATCCACTCGACGAGAAAGTGCTAATTCCAACCCCTCACCCCCCCGGCTAGGCATACCCTTACAATCAACAACCCTATTATTATATTATTTGAGGGCATAATTATGAGCATGTGTGGGGCCCATAGCAATAATCCAACCATAAAATTCTAGGAGGGACCATAAAATGATAGGGTAGCATAGGGCCCTACTATTCTATGGGTTAATCTGAGTGTGGGGCCCGAAGAGTGTGTCACCTATAAATTCTATGGGTGCCCTATAGGGAATTGGTGCTTGGTTTTGTTTAAAGGTGGTAAAGTGTGTTGTTTGTGCCCCGGTGATCATGTGTAAGTCACTAAAGAAGTCTTAGTAAGCCCTAATATCTAAATCCAGGGTTCATACCATCATGAATCCTAGGGTTGTTTGTTACTATGTCCTGATGTGAAACCAATAGGTTTTTGAATTGAGTAGTTTCAAGCTAGCTTGGATCGTGTTACCTTTTAATGGTTTCTGAATCATGCACACAACCAAGTTGTAGATGGATTCTATATAGTGGGGTGGTGCATGCAAGGGGTCCGTAGAATTATAGGGGGCCTCAATGTGGTTCTGCACTAACACATCTCATAGCTCTAGCCCAATATCTCTTAAGAAGGCTTTAAGTGCCTATTGTTTCTCTGACCTAGAATCAGCCCTCGAGGCCCCAAGCTATATTCATATTGAGGGTGAGTGGGAGTTATAGTTCTATCATCCACCCATGTAGCACAATAGTAGGGGTGAGTGGGACCTATCTATAGTTGAGTGGGTAGGGGGCAATAGGCACCCATGTTTGTTTCCTCCTATTGTAGAGCCAATTCTAAGTGTCAGTTTCTAGGAAGGGTCTCGTGCCATCAAGCATAGATTGAGTTCCATATCCAATTGTAGTTTTTTCTCATATCAAGATTGCCCTACTATTCTATTATTCCCCCCTTTCCCCAACAGGGCATAACTCTCATTTTTGGAGAGGAGGGTGTAGGGTAAGGGGTCAAGGTTGATTTAGAACCTACTAATCCATAAGCTTTAGAGCTAATTGTTGTTGATCAACATAGGTAGTAAATGCATAAAAAGTTGATCCAGTCACACTGGAAACACCCAAGCTTCCATTTACAAATAAAAGCTAGCATAAGGCTAGAGTCAATGACACTCTAGTTGTGTCCTAGGTGTAGACATTACATAGGGGACATGGTATGGTAGATCAGACCTTCCTCTCAAGTCGCGAGATGTAATCTCCCAAACTTCAAATCTTTGATAGAGTGTGCCTATCTACCTACCTATCATTCTGCATGGGTAAGGTTCTTGGTCAAGATTGGAATATACTACAAAGGGCACAAAAGCAACAGAGCCAAGAACTAGGACAAAGGGTGAACATGCAATAGAGCCAGTTTACCATGCAGGGGCAAGAATTGAAGTAGCAGTTTGAGCAGATGACCTTTAAACTATTGAACCAACATGCACAAGGCCATAGAAGACTATTGGGGTTATATGGACATATAGATATGGGCTACTAGGTGGATATAGCCAGCCAATCATTCCATGAGAGTAAATGGGGTGTAGCTCCTTTCCATATATCATACTACTCAAAAGTGCCTATCTGCCTACCCTACTATTATAAGGGGACCATCCATTATTAATGATCAAATGTGATACCCTTCAAATAGACCATAAAGAGTGTGACATGCTAGATGCACATAATAACATTATTGTGACTCCCTAAACTGCCCATAGGCATAGGCCTTTGCGCGTGTACGAAAGAAGTCCATTGCATGTATATGTATGGGAAACACTCTTAAATCAAGTGTATAAGATTGAACCATAGCACGCAGAGCCCATATATAGGGGGACCAATAAGAAATAAAATTGATGAATCAAATCACCCATAGAATAGTAGGGCATCAGAAAGCATCAAAATTTATGATGGAGATAACAGTGAATGGCTTGTACCACTAACCGTAGGGAAGAGTTCTACATAAAAACCTATCTATGATGCACTATAGATAGTTGTTCCTCTAGACTTTTGGTACTAGTGCAACTGTAGGAGTGTCATTGCTCATTCTAGCTTATTTATGTTCGTACTAATAAGTTGTCGGCCCCTATGGGTGAGCCCACCCAATTTGTAATTAGGCACTGGAGGTGAGTGAGGATTGACTTATCATTTCCTCACCATTTTTTGTGTCCTATTTTTTCGTACAATTCACACTTCCAATGCATGAGCAGTGGTTTATAATAGAGCTTTTGAGGATGGAGTTGCACGATCTGTGGTTTTTCCTAGAGACTGAGCTCATAACCTTAGCCCATGGAACCTGAAACACTTGAATAAACAAGAAGAATAACTCTTATCTGGCTTTAAAAGCCTAGCTATATGCCTGAACAGGGCCACAAGTGATGCATTATGATTGTTACACAGGTCTTCTAACATCTAAAATGTATCTTCTGTATGTAATTCCTAGAACCACTATTGGGACCACACCAGGCAAGGGCATCGATAGAACAATGTAACGTCATTAGTGTAAAGAGTATTGATCTTGGACCCCTAAAATTTAATGGGATCTTGGACCTGTTATTCTTATTTGTGCACCTTTTATTTGTCATCTATGTAGGAGAAGATTGGATGTAGGGTATTATTCTGCTGATAGTATGCATCTACATGCATGAACCTAGTAAAATGTAGGGGCCCTATCCTCTAGAGTTTAGTGTGTGCATGCACATGTTACATAAATAGTCTAGATGGCCTAGACACCCTAGGTCTAGAGGCAAGAAATTCCCTTACCATACCTTATAATAGTAGGGGTAGGGACCCCCTTTGCCTATTATTGTAGGGGTAGGGTCTTTTTTTATCCAACTACCTTCCTCATGCCATAGAATAGTAGGGGCTAGGTGGGAGGGAATCATAGGGGCCCAAGTGGTATAGCCTAAGGGGTGATCAATCTCAGTTCCAGATGTGGCAAGAAACAGGGCTCCAACTAATGTATGGAACCAACCAATATGAACCTAGCATGGGAGAAAGAAGCTACATTGACCAATAGCAATGACCAAACCCAAATAGATAGATTCATTAAAGCAATATGTTGGAATGAATTTTTGGCCAATGGACTTAGCTCAATTCCTCCATCTAGCCTATATGTAGATGATAAGAGACTGGAAACTTCTCCTACCAAATCCACTTCTGTCGGAAGAATCACTACCTTGATCGGCACCATGGTGCATGCAAAATGAGTTTAATCACTAGCCATGCCTTATGCCCATGACTTATCCATTTATCTCATGCTACCCCTTTGGCTATTGTTGTAGCACATTCTAGCATCTCCCCCAGTTCACCTTCTCCTGCATGTAGGGGTCTTTTCTATTATTGGGTACGCAGTGCCCCCTACTATTCTATGGGTTGCTTTTAGTTCAAAAGCTAAATAATAGATTTAAGGGGCTTTGTCTTGCTAGTCTCACTCTAAAGTATCGGTCTTCAATGCGAGAGCTGAGAGAGGGGATAAAGGAAAGAATGAAGGGTTGGTGTGATTGGAGCCCCTCGACTTGTCTATCTAAAATTAAGAGTTGAAATCCCTCTCCATTCCATCATCCATTAATCTTATTAAGTCCATAATATAGTGAGATTGCACAAGAAAAGAGAATATTTTTTTCTCTAAAGGACTACCTACTAGCATCATTTGGAAGGATTTTCTCTATTCCAATTGAAGGCACTCAACCCTACAATCTTTGCTCTGGGACTTTAGCCATGATTTATGCATGCATGCAGAGTTTGCACTGATACTTTCTTCTCCCACAACTATAGCTGCCTGTAGAATTTTAGGGCTTGTAGCGTGATGTCTTTGTAAAGGCTATAGTTTATTTAGGCAACTCTACATGCATGAAGACTACTTGTTAAGCACCATAATAAACCAGAACAACCATTGATTGTTAGCTCTAGCTTTCAGGGTACTCCAAATAGAACTGACAAATCTAAACAACCAACCTCTGGCTTAGAATAGTAGTAGGGCACTCACCCACCCTACTATAATAATAGGGAAGGTGAGGGCTAACCTCCCTCCCACCCTACTATATCTCCCCCTTCACTACACTAGCCCCCTTCTAATCTAAGTTGGCCTAAGTAGAGTTTTCTCCAAACATGACCCACCCCTCTAATTCTATGGGCCAGGTTGATAAATCTAAGAATGGCTTTTCACTTAGATAAGCAGTATGAAAGTGTGACTTTTCTAGAGATTTATGGAAAAGTGTACACATTTGGAAGAGAAAGAGGTTCGCAATTCCCTTGGAATATATGCCTCCATCTTTAATACAGAATACCATGCCTTGACCCACCTCCAAAAGGCAAGAGAAGGACAAACAAAAAGGTGCATAAGTCTCCCATAGCCCATAAAATTTTAGGTAGGGCCCATAAGTAGGGCACTTATTTTCCCCATCATAAAACAAACAATTGACCAGCTTCCCATAGAATTTTAGGGCAATAATATATTTAGGAGCCCTTTTAATATAGGGGGTAGGGCTCTCCTTTCATTGTTCAACCTTCCAGGTCCCTCAAGCTATGAATTTGCTTTCGAGCAAAAATATTCTAAGATATATGTTCCTTTACAATAGATGGCTTAGTGGGACCTACAGATGATCATTGGAGTAGCTAATCCATATATAATAACTTGTCATCTTCTTGGCACCATTTTTTCCTAGCATTTACCTCTCAATTTCGATTTGGTGATTGGCGGGAGCTGCTAGCAATGTTGGTGCTTATGATTGATTGCTCTGTTCCCTCTCCCCAACTCTAATTGGTTTCAATAAAGAAATACTGGTAACTATAGCCACCCAATGAAATGTCCCTTTTCTGATTTTACATGATATTTCCAACCTCTAATCATATCTTTAAAATCAAACAGCTAATATCCCAAAGATCCACCAAATTTCTCAAGAAACCCCAAATCGGGTATGCCAGAAATTGTGCCAAAAGCTTCACAGCTTCACCAATTATTAATAAATCTGAAAATGGAAATTTTTACAGAACTTTCAGCAGCATAACAGCCTACAAATTGACATTTCTGGATCCGTATAGCCTTTACACAACAGCTCGAAAATGTAGGACCAAAACTATGCTCATCGGGCTCCCGAAATAGCACAAAATATGCCCGGAAACACCACAAGAACACTAATAATCTATCTCAGAAGTTTAATCACGTCCCAATATATATATTCAGATCTATTTTAATATCTTAAATTATAAAATACAGCAGCAACCAAAACTGATATGAAATACTCAACCGGAAACACCAAACTCTCACAAAAATACACCCGAAAACTCACAAATCTGCACTGTTCAGCACAAAGGCAAACTCTGTATGAGCATGCACATGGAATGGCTTCAAACTCCCATCCTTAGCCTTCCTGGAAACCTGCAAACTCCCGTTCTTGGGTCTCCCTGGAAACCTGCAAACTCCCGTTCTTGGGTCTCCTTCTCCACAGGTTTGGCAGCCTCTGAAGAATAACAAAGAATGAGCCAAAAATGCCTCCAAAACCCCTTAAAAGAGGGCATAACTGTAACTCACGTCCAAGAGAGGTTAATGAAACATATTTTAATAATAATTTTCATTTATTAGTCCAACGGTTTCCAAAGATTAACCCCCTTTTTCCAAAACTTCACTTTCTTGGGCCTGCCTGCCTTAGCAAAGATTATTATTTTTTAATTATTTGAAAAGGGGACATGACAAGTCCTCCCCTCCCAAAAATTGCTTGTCCTCAAGCAATGGATAAACAATAAACCAATCAATCCACCTGGATCCCAAATGTAGTCATGAACTATACTACTACCAATTAACATAGGCTCCTGCAATATCCTCTGCAATATGAGCAAGATGAATCCATAATCAAACTGACAATTATAGCTCAACCAAAATCCAAAATCACCACTACCACAGTCAAAAACCCATGAGGCACAAACTCTTAGAACATCAGAACCCAAGAAAAGTGGACAAATCAAACTACCAACACAGTAAATACCATCAACGCATCCCACTGGCCTATACGAAATGCACAATCCAACTCTGCAACAATGGTGAATGCTCTCGAATGAAACTGTACCAAGTATGGAGAATCCACACACTATACAACTCCTGTAGTCAACACAACTTTGCAAATCACTGGCCACTATCTCATAACCATAACTACCATGCACCCCTGATGGTGAAAAGCCATCACAAGATAAATAGCAAGAATTGGAACCCAAACCAAATCTTCCTGCCATCAACTCCTCAACACAAGGATCAAATGCTAACTGATGTACATACCTTGCAATATAATGTTGATAAAAAAAACCAACCTTAGTCAACAACTCACCATGAACAAGTGATACAACCCACTGTGACTGATCACCGGCTAAGTCAGGAGATGTCATAGCCAAAGGAGTAGAATCAATAACAACACCTGCTGAAGCATCACTCTGAAACTCCTGCTCTAAGTCATGTATTATCAAGCTTTCAACTGTAGAACCTATTGCCATGTCATGCCCATCACAACTCTCATCTTGAGGCATCAAATTGTCCCATAACTGATGATAAGTACTAGGAACCAAAGTACATCTCTGTATCATTATCTCATCAACATGGTCATCAAAGGTAAATTGATGAGCATACCTCATAGTGTAATGCCGATAGAATGCGCCAATCTCAGTCAGTGGCTCAGACTGTAATCCAGATGAAACTAACTGCAATTGATCATTAACCATGTTGGAACTAACTACTACCTCCAAAGATATCACCAAGGGAGTAGTATTACTAGCAGGAACCATGCCAACTACCGACTCACCAACATCACACATGATCTTTGATACATCTCTAGTCTTTGTGCCTTCAGTACTAGATGCCACCACCATGTTAGGCATACAACAATCTGCTACAATATCCAACTCAACTAAACCTAACTCCAGTGGGAATGAACTTGATATTCCAATGTTAGTATCAAGAATGGATGCATCCCCATCTCCACTGTCTTTGACAATCTCGGCCATGGACATCCTCGGATCACCAAACACCACTGCTTGTGACTGTATAGAATCAGGTGAAGATTGTAGTCCCTCTAACTCCATGGTCACCTTAGCCAAATGAAATTGTGACTCCTTGAAAGCCAACTGAGTACTCTCAAGAATCTCAGAAGTCACCACAAGCTGCTCAGTAAGCTCACTCACCTCATCTTCCTTGGCCAACAATGCATCATATGTTGTACTGCCCCACTTCATAAGATAATCTCTGTCAGCTACCAACTGCATATAATCCTGTCTCAGAATCTGGATAGCCTCCCATAAAGAGTGGATCTCTATCAAGGAAAGATAACTACCTTCCTGCTCATCACTAGTAGGAGAACCCCACCCATAAACTGCTAACAACTGATGAGCAGCATCAAAATGCTGGCAAGCGATAACAATGTCTCGGTCACTAACTCTTAACTGATTAGGCACATGATGGCACTAGCTTGACTGTCTCCTACAATCCTCCTCTGATGCACTGTCTAAAGGAGTATCCTCAAAGTCACTAGTCTCTAGAGTATTACAATCCATACCCTGTGAATTAAATCTAAAGCTCATATCAACATACGAAGTATCAAAAACATCAGCACTGCTGTCTAACTCCTCTGTACCCAAGGAAACTAAGTCTTCAAAACTGCCCACTATATCCTCCTGGATGTCATCAATGCCAATATGATCCTGGGACTCATCTGTACACACTGCCAAATATGAAATATCATCAACACATTCCAGCAAGTATGGTCGACTAGATATATGAACAAAGCCCAACACCGGTGTATAAAAACTAATACAAACATCGGATAAGATCCTAGCACAAGAAAAGATAACACCATGCAATCTGCTAATCAAATCCATGGTAGCACCCAAACAATCACTGCTACCAAAAAGTGTTAATGATTTATAGTCAACTGAACCCCAAATGCTAATATAAGAATCTCGAGTCCATATCTATAAACTAGAATTAGCTGGTAACTCAAGCAAAATCCTGACTTGAGTAATATGACCAATACCAACTAACTCCACATACCTGTCATGATGAGATAATGTAGTGACAATACTATCTTCACACACCTTCAGCTGGCGGGATAAATCATGTGAAGTACTACTAGCCTCAACCTCATGTGACGAAGCATCTAACTGTGCCTGGTACTCTCTCTCAGAAAAGTCATGAATGCTCAATGTCTGCTCATCTACACCAGGTATCTCACCATCATGCACAACAACACCCTCATAATCATCATCCTTGAGGTCAAATCTATCTATCACTCTTTGACTAAAATCATCAAATGTAGTTACCTGATCATGACCTTGAGTAGTCATTCCATGATACCACCAATCATAGGCTGCATCTTCCAAGTGTAGACTTGCAATTTGAACAAAATCACTCTCCTTCATGGGGTTAAGTGTGAAGAAGGTCTGTAATTTTTGTAGCCATGCTCTAGCTGAAATTTTATTTGTTCCATCAAAAGTAGGTGCTATAAACTTGCTTATTTTATTTTTGAGCTCTCTTCCACTTATGTCATGCTCCCTTCTGTATTCTTTCTTGGGCATCAAAGTGTTCATCATATCCACATATTCTCTAAAAGGAACTGAACTACAAAAGTCATCATCTAAGCCATTATAAGTAGCTCTTAATGTAATCAAGTTACCTGTAACCTCTTCCATAGGATTAATGGCTGGATTTGGTACTGGTGGCTCATCTGCAGGCAAGAAAATAGTTTTGGTTGATTTAGATGGTGTGGATTTCAGATTTCTTGGCTCCTCTAAAGTGCTCCCTTTCTCATTAATAGATGCAACTCCTTGTAGTTTTTCTGTCAATATTCGCAAAGCCTCTCTAGTTTCTGCCAAACTATCCACTGTTTGCTTCTGAGTGTTTTGGATGTCTTGGAAGAATTTCTTTGCCATCTCATCTAGATCATCCATACTTTTCCCTTCCTTGGATTTTGTACTTTTACTTTCAATTGGAGGTTTGATCAAAATTTCTTTATTCTTTTCTCGCTGCAAATATCTTTTTTCTCTTTCACTTAGTTGCATGCAACCATAAATTTTGACATGCAGCTGATTAGAAGCAACATGCAACCACCAAATTCACCAAGAACTAACATGAAAATGATTAGAAGTAGAATGTAACCATAAATTTTAACATGCATCTGATTAGAAGAAACATGCAACCATAAATTATGACATGCAAAATCTGGGTAGTTGTCAAAACTGACATGCAAGATCTGGGTAGTTGTCAAAACTGACCTGCAACTTCTACAAACCCTCAGGCTGGCAAGATCATGGCTCTGATACCACTAAAATGTCCCTTTTCTGATTTTACATGATATTTCCAACCTCTAATCAGATCTTTAAAATCAAACAGCTAATATCCCAAAGATCCACCAAATTTCTCAAGAAACCCCAAATCGGGTATGCCAGAAATTGTGCCAAAAGCTTCACAGCTTCACCAATTATTAATAAATCTGAAAATGGAAATTTTTACAGAACTTTCAGCAGCATAACAGCCTACAAATTGACATTTCTGGATCCGTATAGCCTTTACACAACAGCTCAAAAATGTAGGACCAAAACTATGCTCATCGGGCTCCCAAAATAGCACAAAATATGCTCGGAAATACCACAAGAACACTAATAATCTATCTCAGAAGTTTAATCACGTCCCAATATATATATTCAGATCTATTTTAATAGCTTAAAGTATAAAATACAGCAGCAACCAAAACTGATATGAAATACTCAACCGGAAACACCAAACTCTCACAAAAATACACCCGGAAACTCACAAATCTGCACTGTTCAGCACAAAGGCAAACTCTGTATGAGCATGCACATGGAATGGCTTCAAACTCCCATCCTTAGCCTTCCTGGAAACCTGAAAACTCCCATTCTTGGGTCTCCCTGGAAACCTGCAAACTCCCGTTCTTGGGTCTCCTTCTCCACAGGTTTGGCAGCCTCTGAAGAATAACAAAGAATGAGCCAAAAATCAAGTTCTGGAATGAGCCCAAAATGCCTCCAAAACCCCTTGAAAGAGGGCATAACTGTAACTCACGTCCAAGAGAGGTTAATGAAACATATTTTAATAATAATTTTCATTTATTAGTCCAACGGTTTCCAAAGATTAACCCCCTTTTTCCGAAACTTCACTTTCTTGGGCTTGCCTGCCTTAGCAAAGATTATTATTTTTTAATTATTTGAAAAGGGGACATGACACCCAACCACCCCTTTAATTCCATGGGGTTTCAAGGGTTTGAAAGGCTGGTGCCCACCTAAAGTTCCTAAACTGGTATCTGGCTGGAATCCACATATTCTAGTCATAATACCAACTCACTATGATGACTCTTATGTGCCAAAGAGGGATGAAAGAAAGCTACCCCTACAGTCCTCTACATGCATCTTAGGTGGAAAGAATGATAGAAATAAAGGTCTTCAGTTCCAGTATTGGGCCTGCTTTCATTCACTCTATAGCTCTTATGTGCTGGAGAGGCTCTACAATTATAATGGGTTGGGAACCACCCCAAAACCAATCCACTCTCTACTAATTAGATAGGGACTTAGCTCAACTTTAAGTGTCATTCCCTTCATCTTCCTCAAGCACACTTGAAACTATAGTTTCCTGTTTGGATCTCCCAGTAGCTCAGCTTTCATGGTTGATTTCATAAAGGCATTCTCATTCTTCATTTCATAGATAATAAAGTTGGGCCCTCTCACTTCCCCAACATGTGAGGGTTGAAGGGTGGCTTTTTGGTTAGGGAGAAGGCTACAAGCATTCATTTATGAGGCTTCCATCCTTCCTAAACTCCACTAGAAGCCCAATACTGGTATGCATGTAGTGAATAGCCCTCCAACCTAGGCAAACATTTCACCATAGAACCTTTTTTATTTTTGTATTACTAGTTGGTTTGAACCAATAGTGACTCAACATTTGCCCCAATTGCTAGTCTAGTTTTCTAAGGGGAAATGGCATTCATGGATTTGGTTGCTCTATCATTGAAGGCAGCCTTTATAGTAGTATGGCACTTTCGAAGATCAGGAGAGAAGGATTTAGCAACTTGAAGTTGACCCATAAATGGAATTCAAGGGGTCAGGCAGAACAAGGTTATTTCTTTGCTTTTGGAGGTTAGCTTAATGGAATGACTATGCTAGAGATAATAAGAATTACTTTTATGTTTGACAGGAAGGCTAAGAGATAAGAAAGTGGGTCTATTATCTACCTAATATGATTGGATGCATCATTGTAGGATCTTGGCCCTTGACCAGTGTGAAGCATCCGTGTGTGGTCAATATATATGGTAGGAGGTAGATTACGGGAGGTTGCAACCTATAGGGGGGGGCCCTTTTCTATTATTACTACTCTAAGCATTCAAACCTATTGCTTTTAGTAGCATCAGGCCTTTCTAGGCCATTTTTTTCCAAAGTTGCCCCTTCTACCTATATCGCAGTTGTTCGACCAACTCTTCACTAAAGAATTCCTTAGTTATCAAATGAACCTCCCTCACCCTATTGATCTAAGAACAAGATATGAATCCTCATCTAATTGAGTTTAACTTATCCTTAGTAGCCCAGTGATGCATGTCAATCTACCTATTGTTGTTGACTCATTCACTGACCTCCCTTTCTAAGATGCTTGGGTTTGTTAGCCTAAACCCTTGGAACCAGGCCCATCCTCCCACCTTTGCAACTATAGAATCAATCTATGAACACCTGATCTACTGGGTGGATGGGATATGAATCATGAAAGAAAGTTCCTATGTATGCAGATTCATGACCAACCCTATAATTGAATCGATCTCGGGTGGCAAGCCGAGTTGTTACATTTAAAAATAGGTGTTAGAGTTGCAAAGGTAGATAATTATTCAACAACTTATTGGGGGGTGGGGGTGGTGCAAAGGCATAGTTGGGTGGTGGCAGGCATGTGTGGGGTTGACCTAGTAGACCAAATTAGCATGGCAAAATAGTCTATTTCTAAGGGGCATAGTCGCCCTGGGGGGGCTATAGTTGGGTTGGTATCACTGCTAGAATGGTTTGGATGGCCCCTATCTCTACCAATAGAGTGAGTCTAGAGGTAGGGTTCATCTAGGGCATGTAACCCCACCATTCTATAGGGAATCACCATCTCCAAAACTAACAACTATCTATCTTTCGCAACTATTGCCCCCTATAGGCTAGTAAGCTAATGTCATGTTGGCAGGGGAATGGGGTGTCTAGGAGGATTTGAATAGTTGTAGGTGGATACAGTTGGCTAGATTCTATATGTAACATGCCTAGGAACTAGCCTAGAATCCCCATGAATGCACACTGCCATTATTCTGATGCGCCAGAAGGGTGATAAATGCCACTACCCTTACCCACTGTGTGCACAGGGAGGTATATTATTGTACGGTCCTGGCATCTCCTCCCACCTTGGGGGGATTATAGGGTGGGGGGCATAGTGATGAATGCATTAATGAGCTGATAAATGAAAACTACCCTATAGAAATAATGGG
This sequence comes from Cupressus sempervirens, assembly GCA_028749045.1. Lineage (NCBI taxonomy): Eukaryota > Viridiplantae > Streptophyta > Pinopsida > Cupressales > Cupressaceae > Cupressus > Cupressus sempervirens. The sequence goes on from CM053789.1 coordinate 541,852,370, forward strand.
CAATAATCTCATATCCATATGATGCACCCTTTGCTCAATAGTTGAAACACCACATATAGGCATTTGACCCAGAGCCCTTAGTTTTGGATCAAGTTACAGAGTTGGTTGCCTATAAAATGGTAGGGAATCTCTCTCCAAATCCATCGATGATTGAGTAGAATCCATTGAATCATTTGATCTTGCATAGGCAAGAGCATATTGAATGGACTTCTATAGTTGCGAGGATCCTGAATCAAAATAAATTGATTCTAGAATCATGGGTAGAGGAACTTCCTACCTATAGTTGTCACAGAGTTCATCAGTAGGAGAGATATATTTTATGTTCCAATTATTGGTTATGTTGACTGAAATTAGTAATAAATCATCTTGTTGTCTATAGATAAGTAGGGGGGCAATCGCAATTTACCCAGTAGAGCCCACGCCCACCATTTTAAGGTAAGGGACCTACTAAATAATAGGTAGGGATTGAGATGGGTGTTGTTTCTAAGTCAACAAAATAAATAAAGGGATCTTCTACCTTCTCTCCTGCTACCACTTGTCAATCACATGATGAAAAAGTAGGAACACTCTCTAATGTCGGATCTTCACCCATTATTTCTATAGGGGAGCAGAATGCCCATAAAATGATAAGGGGCTTAGAATAAATAATAGGTGCATATCTTGAGCATATTTTTGCCTATAATTTTCATTAATCGGTATGAGGAAATTCTATGGGGCACTCGGGACCTAGGGTCTCTCACTCCTACCACAAGGGGTGAAGGATGCTCCTCCCATTACTTGCCCCCTCAAATTTTATGGGCCCCTACAATTATATGGGGCCCAAATCCTACCAGCCAACCCCAACACCCCACTATTCTAAGGCTATGGGCATCCCATAGATGTCTACTCTACCCCCACTATGGATGCAGGTCTAAAGGGAGGGGAGGCTCACCTCTCACCTGGCTACCTAAAATGTTATGGCCTATAATTTTATGGGGGGTGGTGTGTGCATGCAGAATCACCCAGTTCATCCAAATGCAGAGGCCCCCTACCTATATCTATCTCTCCCTCCCCTATCCTAATAGAATAGCTCAAAATCTATAACCTAAAGGTATTCATCTAACCCCCTCTCCCCCTACTGGGGTCGGAAGCCTATCCATAGTGGGGGGGCCTATATATCCATAGTAGGGGATAGTATAGTAGTGTAAAGTGATGCCATAGTCTAGTCCTCTAGTGATGCAGGACTATAGATAGTGAATAGTCCATTACATTGACGGTCAAGTCCAAGTGCCCACTTATAGTGTAGGTAACCTGGTCTATCGAGTGAAGTGGACAGTGAACCTACATGCACCGTCATGATCCTGCACCATCATATAATATATGAGATGACTGGGGAGTAGATGAACATCCATCATCAGTGACCTTGTTCATGTAAACACACCGTGATGCAACTATAGTTTGATGGTGCATGATTCTTCTTGCTCGACCAATCAATCCAATGTGTAATCTCTAGCCTTCACTAGCATATCTTATCCCCCAACTATCTATAGTAGGGGTTGATAGTAGGGGAGGACCACTCCTCTAGGTTAGTGCATGCGACAATTCATCCATCATGTAGCATCTATAATAGAGATGACCCATGACTCATCAGGACAGAGTAGATGACCACTCCCTACCTATCCTTCTTATGGGACTATGGTGTTTGATCCAAACCATGGCAATCCTCAATGTCGTGGGGGGAGGGTAGTCAACCATTTGGTTATTCCATTCATGTTCCATCCATACATCACTCATCTAGTTCATATGACTATGTCTACTATTCTATGGGGACCCAACATCCATTCCCCTAATTAAAGGGCCCACTCGATGTTACACATTTGTCTACCTCTTATGACTGCATGCCTACTATTCTATGGGGACCCAACATCCATTCTCCTAATAAACCCACCTAATGTTGATCAAAAGCCTAGTTCATATGACTGGCAAACTGGCCCAGCTAAAGAGGTTTTGATCCAGTACTATAGCATTAGGGATAGCTAGTCATCAACACCCTAGCACTATCTAATTGGGCTATTCTAAACAAAGGATAATCTAATGCTTCAAAGTGGACCACTAACACTTTCAATAGTTGATTCCCCACCCATAACATAATCATGAGGGAATCCCTTACCTTCATTATCATTTAGGGGTCCATAGAATTCATTTTAGGGGTGTCACCTAGTAGTTACCACTGATTAGTTATAATTGGTGCTAGTCTGATGCGGTTACCACTGATTCATGTGGTTATAACTAGTTGTGACCAGATTCATGTTCCAAGATGTCAGATGGATTCATGTTATGGATTCATGTCATTCAGTCATGTTGGATTCAATAATGGACTATTTCCACATAGGACAGGTGATCGGATAGTAACTAAAATTCCTAGCTACCCAATGCCCTATGTCCTATATTGCAATGACCAATCCCTATAATGGATGGGGGTTGAGATGTCTCCCATCATGAATGGTTGATCATGACCCTAAAAACATTATTCTAGCATGAATACCATTCTCCAATAGCTCTATTCCCCATTTGTCCATCCAACACTCCAACAACATGGCATGTTCATCCAACACTCCACATCATCGTAAAGGATTGGGTCAACACCAACAACTGTATTCATGGCCCTACCATTCTATAAGTAATTCTATATACAACATGCCCACCCACTTGGTCCTTCTTTCTTTTTATTGCCCCACCAACACCACCCATTCATTTAAAATTCTATAGGCCTTTAGAATAGTAGGGTGAAGGGATGAATGTCATTGGTTGAAAAAAAATAATGGCAAAAAATCGAAGGGATGGATTCTTTCTTAGAGGAGTTGGCCAGAGGGGTGGATCAAAGCCCAATCCCACTAGCTAGAGGGGTGGATTTCTGCCCAACCATATTCTTTCTTTTTTCTAGAAGGATGGAGCTACCCAACCACATTTTCTCTTTAAGTAGGGATGGAGCACATCGTACCCATTCTTTCTTCAAACGATAAGAATAAAATGAATAATCCAATGCAGTTCATTAGATTATTAATGATTGACGATGGAAAATAGTTGCTAGGGCATAGGGGGTACTACTACCCTACTGAAGGATCTACAGCAGTATTGGAGCAAAGGCAAAACTCCAAACCAACTGGAGGGCTTTATGGGGAAGGAAATTTTCTTGCTTAAGGTATGAGTAAAGACAGTACAATATAACATAGGGATGGATTCTTAGTAGGCCCTACTATTCTATGGGGTAAAGGTGGGTAGGGATAGGATATGAAAGTATGATAAGGAAGGTGGGGTTATGGATAGATAGATATAGTATTGGGAGGGATGGTGGGGAAGGTAGGTTGTTAAGGAAGGTATGTTTTGAAGGATAGGTGGGTTGTTAAGGAAAGTAGGTTGTGAAGAAAGGTCTTGATAGATAGTAGGGCATGCCTCACCTTATCATGCCTAACCCCATAGTTGATGCCATTCCATCACCTCATATCACATCATCAATAAGGAGTTCATGTGGCATAATGCATTAATGTTACATACTAATCACCTTTATGATTACTTCCTTAATAGCTTCCTTCCGTAATAGTTATAATCATTGGGTGCAACAACTGATATAAAATATGCTCAATGCCCAAACCCATCCTTTCTTTAACCTGAGAATACGGGTGGAAGGATAGTACATTCATTATTAGGATGAATGCTTAACTCCATGCACAAGTGGCAAGTACTATTGGGTGCAATTTATTCTTTGATCCCCCATTTTTCTTTACAAGTGTGGGATGGCCCTACAATAACAGGCAAAGTATGGGAAACTAGTTAGTTATTTGTTAGGGTGTTTCATGAGCCACCCAGTTACTCTGTATACTACCAAGCCCAACAAAAAGCAAGTTCCTACCTTCCTAATATATAGAAAAGTATCTTGTCGAAGGAGTCATTGTGCATGCAGGATTATGGCCCTTCTCTCTAGCCCAACCAAGTCCTAACACAAAGGAAGGTGACATTATTATTCATTGGTTACGCCTCCTAGTTACTATTAGGATCGCTCGTTGGGTGGGGGGGGCGATCAATCTTGTTTGTTCACCTTGAAATAGAATCCAACTTAGCAACCACAGAATGCCCTATTATTCTAAAGGAGATGGTGTAGCAAAGTTAGGAGATGACCTAAAGAATCAATCAATTGTTCCTCAGTAGACCTAGGGGATATGCATGTAGAGGGACCCTATCTCTCTATGGAGGTCAAGTGCATAGCATGACAGCCCTACCTGTGCATCAACTAGTGTTTAAGGATTGGTGGTCAGTGTTTAGATTGGTCATCAGTGTTTAGATTGGTTGTCAGTGATTGGTTGCTACTCTTCAGATTGGCCTGAGGGATTCAACCATCAAGCTTTAGTCAGAGCCATGGGATTGATTTCCTAGTAGTTAAGAGAGTGACCAGTTGAAGGCCTAAACTATCAAAGCCACTGCCTCTACATCAATTGGCTCATAAGAGTGCCCAGTTGGGGTTAGTAGTTAGAGTTGTGGGATTCAGCCAAGCCTTGGTGAAGTGGCATGGGATTCAATCTATGGTAGAAGCTTTAGTGGGAGGGGGCTGTGGGATCTATTCTATAGTATAAGGTTTTAGTCAGAGTATAGGGTTGCCTAAACTATTGGGCCTCTGCATCAATTGGATTTAGTATTCAGTTGAAGGCTTTCGTGGGAGTAGAGGTATTATTAAAGTAGAAACCTTTGTTGATTAATTCAGTGCCTACCACTCTATCTATTGAGTGCCTACCCCCCACTGACGGCTATGGTTGATGCATGTTAGTGTGCATGCAAAGGGCCCCATTGCCTACAATAATATAGAAGGGACCCCCATTTTTTCTATAGGCTACAATAATATGCACCCATAAAATTATTAGGGTAGGTATTCCCTTCAATATATAGGTGGTAGGGGCCCTAACTGGAAAATAAAAAATTGGTACCTATGCCTGGGTAGCACCTAAATCTATACCCAATATACTTGATTCCACCTTTTTTTTTGGTCTCAGATCAACTATCTCTACTATAAGGATTGGATCTTAAGCACCAATGCAGCCTATGAATCTTCCAGAGATGTTGTGATAACCAACTAACTCTACTCCAACCTATGCATCTATCCATATGGCTATCATTTCCTTTGTAGTCTCTACTAGTAATTCTATTGGTCATGATTTCTTCTCCTTCATTGTTGGTTCAAGCCCTACTTATTTATAGGAAACTGGATATACTGAATAATCAATGGCTTGAGAATTTTCTTCGCCATCCTTGCTTATGCTAGTGATGCCACTAGTAGATATGCTCCTCGATCTAGATATGTTGTCACACCAATATGTACATCTGAATCAATATGTTTTGGGTCCCCTATAGGGCAACAAGGTCTTCTTGGTCAACAATTGGAACTGTTGCTAATGCAATTACTATAGTTGTGTGAATTGTTGCCTGTAGGGGTATTGCTACTTATGTCACTGGATCAATGGGTTCTTTAACATGTGCTTCAATTATAGTTGAGATGTTGGATCCATTCCATATACATAATAAACTATGGCTACTCTAGCATCTAAGTGCAGATGCATGATGGACCTACAAACTACCGGATTGACTGCAAGCAGAATTAACTGCTTAACCAACAAAATAAGTTGCTAGAACCCTTAGAATAATAGGGCTCAATATGATGTTTGTGCTACTGTTGGTTCTAGTAGTGGTGTTGCTTATACAGATGGTGCTCCGACTAGACCCCCTACCATTCTATAGGCGGTTTGGCTATCCTATTGTCTACTCCCTCGGTCCTATATTTGTGAAGATTCCTACTGGTTCATTTGCAGGGGGTCCCTACAATTCTATGGGCTCTAGTGAGCCTGCATGCACAAGTCTAGTGAACCAACTCCTTAGAATAGTCAAAGGTGGATGGATGCAAAGAAAGTGTCATTGTCTAGGTGCTTGTCCTTCATTCCATTTTATAGGAAATATAGAATCTTCGATGATCGACCAAGTATCAATCTCAATAAGCTCAAGATAAGTTTCCTTTAAGCAAGATTCCCCCACCCTATATTTTAGGGGGCCTATCCTATAAATTTTAGGGTAGGGGGGCCTATAAAATTGTAGGGGGTGGGGGGTCCTATAAAATGGTAGGGGCCCACAATATTATGTTTTTTCCCCCACCCACCCCATTAATTATAGATAGTTCATTAATTATAGTTATTGAACTATTCTATTCCCAATGAATAGTCAGGCTATCCCACAATAATCTTACTGGGGGGGCCGTGCCCTCCCTATTGGCGCTCAAAATTGTAGTCCAAATTTTGAGCACTTTTGAGAAAATTGAGCCCTATAAATGCTTTTTGATGCCCATGCACCTGATTGTACCTTTGAGCCCCATGAGGTGTTTAATGCTTCTAGCACATTTTATTCAATATGTCTATGCATTCCATGAAGTTCAATTGACATTTCGAGTCATTTTGTGAAGTCTTGATTTGAGCAAGTGTCAATTCTGCATTTTCACCTGAGTGTCAAACAGCGACAGGAGGCTATGTTTGCATCTGAATATCTTGCACCCAAAAATGTTTTGTGACTCGCCACTTTGGAAGTGTTTAGTGTCCATACCTGAGAACCTATGTTTTAGATTTCAAGCTGTTTCAAGTTCGTTTGACTATGTTTTGAATCCCTCAAATTTGGTAGTTTACTATTTTCACACATTTGCAAAATGTTCATATTTCTGGGAAGCCCTGTTTGATGAGTTATAATTGTGACCCAATTGACCAAAATGTTGAAATTCCTATTGCATTGCATTGTAGGTGTCAGAGACTTGTTAGGTTTCAAGTTTCAACTTATGATGAATTTGTTTGATCAGTTTTCAAATGCGATTCCAAATGCAATTTCTATCTTTTCACTGGTGTCAACAAATGCAGATTGTTTGGTACCCCTATTCATGATGTCATAACTTGAAATCCATGATTTCCTAGATTGAATGGATTGTACCATTGTGTTATCCACTAAAAATACTTCAGGTGTGCCAGTTTGCAAGCTTTGACGAATCCGTTTGCACACTTTTTTAGGTCATTTCCATTTGTAAAAATTGATTTTGTCATTGTTTCCAGTCAGCAATTCCAAGTAGCCTACTTTGACCGCTCACCATTTGTGCCCAATAATACGTCATGAGCCCAAATCATAGATTCATATTGTCCTCATGAAAGAGAACCAATGCCCCAGTTTTTGTCTTCCCAAGTGTCAGTCTACCTAGTTTGTCAAGCCAATTCTGAATGTGATTTATTGTTTTCTAATATCTTTGCTTGCAGGCAGTTCTGAGAGGTCAACTTTGATGGTCAATATCTTTTGACCCTGATGTCATCATGAGATGAGATTTGACGAGGTAAAGGTGTGCAAAACAAATAATCAGTGTGTCAGATCCCAGAGCCTGATCAGGTGTTTTGGTCAATTTTTAAGGCCATTCAAAGGACCTTCTAGCACTAAAATGATAGTGGGCAGTAAAGGGTAAAAATGAGTTTTTAAGGATAATTCAATGCTCGATTTTGATTTCAATTAGTTTGAAGATCTCGGTAGATCAATTTAACAGTTCGGGTGTTTTAAAATGAATTTTTTTTAGTCGGACCCACTTTGGAGCCCAGCTAATTATGTCAGATTAATGAATGTTAGGAAATGAAAATTAACCATGGTAGGTCAAGGAAATGAGTGGGGTCTATTCATGATGAATCAGGAATAGACCCAGTTGTTCCAAAAAGGGCATGAAAGTTTGGAGAGAATTGTTGGATGAGTTTTGAGTTGCTATCTTATGAATAATGCAGAACCTTGTTCTAGGGATGGAAAACTTGTTATCTCTAATGAAAATATTCATTATGGGCTTAACATATAATGGAGAATCCAAAATGAGTTCTAAAATGAGTCATGCAGTTCTAAGACATCTATGAGGGATGTTGTTACTGAAGATGAGTTTGAAAAGAGGCTCTTAAGAAGTATGACTTTGCCTGGTGATATTGGAGTTACCTTTGAAAATGGAGCAGTTGACAACTGTGAAAGTTTTGGCTTTATGGAAAAAAATCATTATGTTGTATCTTGCCTAGACATAGATAGAGACATGAAATCTCTCATTTTAAATATTGCTCTGAGTGAAGATGGTCAATATGAGTGTACAAGTCTTGAAGGTCTTTCCAATTCAATTGGAATTCAAGATCAGTCATTTTCAGAAAAAATGATTTAGACCAAGTTGACTTGAAAATCAATTCTTTTCCATGTCAAAAATTTTTAGTCAATAAGCGAGGTTGTTCAGCCACAGAGGGAGATGGTGGAGGTAACATGCAGCTAAAAGTTGCAAATAAGCCACAAACAAAAGCAGGGGATTGCTATATAAAAAAAAAATAGAGGCCATGCTGAGCACAAAAACCCACGTACATTAAGAGGATCTCCATGTACAAGCAGAAGCCAGGGAATCCATGTTTTAAAGGGCAGGCCACGTCAGAGCTATAGGGCACTAGAAGATGCAAGTGAAAGAAGTCATGTTGCAAATCAACAGCACACTCACGTGAAATTAAAAAACCACAGGTAAAAAAGCATGGGGAGATCATAAAACCCCATGCAAGAAAAGAGGTGCAGAGATCACAGCAAAAGAAGAGAGTCATGGCCATTGAGGGAGTAGTCGCCAATTGAAGAGCAATCCACACACAATTAAAGTGTGGAAGCCATCGTGGGCAGTTTTCAGCACAAAGGCATAACGTGCATACAAAGAAAGCAACCCATGCCTTGTAAAAAGAACCACACATATTTGAAGGCCCACACAATGCCAAAGGTGGAGAGGTTTGTCATCTGTAGAAAAAAAAAATCCACACAAAGGATACCCACAAGCATGTAAAAGGAGGGGCATGGCATAACAAAAACCAAGCTATAAGGTTATAATAGAGCAAAGCACACATCAACAAGTGGAAGTCGGCTTGAGGGAATAGGGAACAAGTTTAAACAAAGAACAAAGCCATAGCCATAGAGGTCCATACAAACTAAAGACATGACAATGAAGACAGAACAACAACCCTAACATTGAGAAAGCCTATCGCTAAAACAAGGAAAAGGAACACATAGTCGTGAGCATAGAGGAAGGGCACAATTAAACAATTAGTCCCACATCGCCTTCATGAGGAGGCTTTTTGACTTTTAAATACTAATGCACACAAAGTGCTTGGTGTCTAATGAAAAAGGCTTTTGAAAAGCCATGGCTATGTGTGGGGCCTGTGGGGTCAAAGCTAATACATTTTGACACCCAACGCATGTGAGCGCAAGATGATGCAATCCGTATGAGCATAAGACCATTTCAATGCTTCTATAGGATTACACTCCATTTGTGTAAGTGGAGGTTGAAATTTCAAGCAGTCTCAATGCTACAGGAAAGCTTCACACATATGAGCGAAAGCTTCTTTCCAAGCTTCTACGGTGTTGTGAAAATTGAGACCCCATATAGTCATAAGACAATTTTTCAAGGCTTTTGGATTTACGTGATTCCCCATGTGAGCATAAAGGCCCAATCCGTAAGAGCGTAAAGGAAATTTTCAAAGACTCTGGGGATACGCTCAGGTCATGAGAGAGTAAGGGAATTTCATTTCAAAAGAGCGTAAAGAAAAATTTAAAAGGCTCTACTACTACAGGGTGAGAAAATAAATTAATATTAAAGCATCAATTAATTAAAAACGTCTCAACTAGTGCACAGCCAGTCAGATTTCAACAAGTGGCATGGACAAGAAACTTTGAACATAAAAGTGAAAATGAAAATCAAATTGAAAGAAGCTTCAAACGCACATGGTGAAATTTTTGAATAAATTTTAAGTTTTTATATAGTCTTGACTATATAAAATTTTAAAAATTTTCATTTTAATGTTCTGATACAGTCTAGACCTAATTTTTCAAACTGCTACCAGGGGGCATTTTTTGTCCAAAATATGCACTATAATATATCGCTGAAATCGTGAGAAGATGAACTTTTTTATTATGGAGTTCATTTCTACACAGGAATTCATGGGGTTCAAGTTATAGCTAGAAATGTGAAATTTTGGGCCTTCTCAGTAAAATGAGTTAACATTGAAAATGCAGTTGCAGGATCAGTAACATAAAGTGAAAATATAGTTGGGGTAAGAATTTAACTACTTTCAAGTCAATTGAATTAGGATTTCACTAGCATTTCATAGCATTATCAGATATTTTGGCAAATAAAAGATTTCATCATTTGAACAGAAGATATTTGCAAATCAGTTACAAAGTAATGATGAAACCAAATCAAATCAGATGAGAGAGGGTAGAAAGAGGTTGCTTCATCTTCTTGGGAAGGAATTCTAAAGGGACACTTGTCAGTTGCAGATTCAATCCGAGAATTTCTTATTTTCTATATCTTTCTTCCTCCTTCTCTTTTGGAGGTTGTTGGCAATTTGCTCTAGGTAATACTAGCAGGGTTCCAGTGTTTTACTGTGAAACCATTCTTTCAACATAATTCTCTTGTATGAACAACATTAGGGAGGATAATACAGATAGTTTAGATCTGTTAGGTTTTTGGTATTTTCATTTCATGCATATGAATGTATAATTTCAAGGAAATTAATACGAAGAATAGAAAATGATTGAGTTTCATCTTGAATCTTGTCTCCTTTATCAGTGATCTTCAATGTTTTATAATCTTTGACATAGAGCTTATGTTGTAGTTGCAGTCCCTTAAGGCTATATGTTATTTCATTGTTTCTTATAACCCAAGGGGTTATGTAAATGCTTCAGGGAAATCAATAGGGTTGCAATTTTTCTGATGGGGATATCATGTAAGAATGAGGTTCAGACTAAACATTGATGTCTATTTACAAGTTGAATAGATAGATCAGATATATGAAGATACAAATAGGTATCAAATATCTATATGTATGTTTTTGATTCATAGATTTTCCCAATGGTTAAGGCACTTATCAGTTTACAAGATCATTAGGTCTTACTGCTACATATCTGAGGTTTTTTTGAAATCAACATTATTAATCAAAAGCATTTTCCCTACCATGTTGAAGAGCTATAATTGTTTAACCCTCACTCATCTTATGTATTTCATATATTTCCATTCAAATACTATAGATCTGTGTTATTACATAAGTTATTAGGAGATATAAGGATTTTTCATTTGCAGTAAATAGATTCATGGATATGTTTTGCACTAGTACAGTATCAATTGAATCTGAGCTCCACCCACCTCGGTTTAGCAGAGCCTAAAGTGAAGAAGGGTCTAGCCTTATAGTTGGCCCTGTGTCTGAAATGATATGTTGAGAATGGGAGTTAGCTACCCCTAGATATGTCATATTCTCATGGGGATAATTGAAAACCCTTTAGCATTTTCAAACACCAACACTTCCTTCATTAATTGTGGGGAATTATGGATAGGTCAGGGTGGGTGCCCTATTATGACTATTATTCTCACCGTACATGCAACTATAATGCCAAGCCCCAACTATTATTAACCCTAGCCTAGGCTTTAACATGGCAGTGGTCCCCCAATTACTATAGTTGTGGGTATGTATGAGGCCCACATATAGTTGGGTGGGTGGGGGGAGATACAGAGGATGAAGGTTTGGGATAGGAAAGGAAGGGAAGGGTCCTAGGACATTTTGGTTTTGCAACTACATGATCTTAAACTAGGATTGTAATTGGATCAAAGTAAGGTGGGGTTTTCATCGAGGTAGAGATAAGAAGAGGTATTTACAAGAAAATCATACTGAGAGCGCTTCTCCACAACAAAGATCTATAAAAAAAGGTGATGCATCATTTGGTGGTGCCCTACTATTATAATGACCTTGTCTCTCCTAGTGGATCAACCAAAGGCTCTGCGGATCTTTTATTATCAAAAACTCTATCTGCCACCCTCTCCCCATGTTACAATTATTCATCTATGTATGGATGGATCTTCATCTCCAATTGTTGCATCCCTGTATTAAATGGGGCTGCATGTACTACCTATACCTCTGCTTCTGGTGCTTTCTTTGTTGCTGGTGGAATTCTGGCCACCTCCACTTCTGTCTTCACTGCCTCCACCTCATGTGCTTGATCTAGGTATGAGTCATGTATCAAAGGATCTACTGATGAATCTATAGCTCAATCATCAATTGGATTAACTAGTTCTAATCCAACTAGCTCTCAAAAAAGCTCTCTTTCTACCCATTGAATAGTAGGGGCTTGCATTCGGCCTATAAAATTTTACCATAGTCTCACCTATATAAGTTGTGCCCATGTTCCCTCCTATCATCCTAGTTTCTATATGTGTGTATTGTAGGGTTTAAGGTCTAGTGTTTTATAGCCTCCCTCTGGCACCGATTAGACCCCACTTTATAGCATCCCAGTACCTAACCCATCGCAAGTAGAGAAGCCCATAGTCATGCCATAAATGGATCCTTATTCTACCCTAGAAATGCCACTAGAGCTCCTCTTTATGGAGAGATCTTACCATAACAGCAAAAAATAATAGCATTGCCCCAACCCTAGTAGTACTAATCCAATCATTTGCCCTAAATAGATTATTCAATTTTCAGATTCATACGTAGTTAAAGATCCAAAGCTAGTTGTTAATTCAGTTTACCTAGAAGCAAAGATAGAAGTGGGCACAAATCCATAGGTTTTAGTAGCAAAGCTAGCTAGGAGCTAAGTTAGAACCACCACCTCTCTCAACATTCCAAGCACTATTTGTGAATGCAATTGATCTCAAACTGCCTATCAAAAAATGGGCAGATCAAGAGTCCACAGTATCCATTCCAATTAGAGAGTCTGAAGCATCTCTTCCTATTCCATATATAGTCCCTAGTCCTTTAGGTTTAGAGCACTATAATTGAGAAATTTCACTCTCACAAAACTTGGTAGAGTGAAGTTAGAGTCAGATCCCATAAAAATAATGGGACAAGATTGATACCCTAAGAGCAAATGATTCAATATTGAGATACATATCCATGACCAACAAGCACAAAGGCCATTGTAGAGCTAGCATTAATGGAAAAAAAGGAGTTGAAGTTTAAGTTTACTTGGCATAAGCATGAGTGCAAAGGTCATTTCAAATACATAAGTAGAGGCACGTTGAAAACCTAGTTGACCAAACAAAAGCAACACCTATAGCAAAGAGAGCAATGCAATGGCAGAGCAAGCAGAAGCATCGATCCTACCCTTATTTTGAAAGTAACCCTCTAGCTCATATCTAGATCCATAACATATAGAGGCACTACCATCAGTGGATCAAGATTGAGTAGGATTGGTTGGGAATAGAGACAGGCTATTACTCATCAAAATAGGAAAGAAGCAATACTTGAATATTTGTTGTATTAGTACCATAATTCATCACTCAGTATATCCCCACTAGTGGATCATTCACTTCTCATCCTTGGTTCCATTAAATAATTAATATGATGAATAAGAACTCTCCAGTAGGCACATAAATAGGCTTTTAACACCTAGTAAATGCCAGAACAAGGATTTTACCTAGAGGGAGAAGCTTAGACTAGAAGCAACAAAGGCATTAGAGGTAGATGAACTCATTTACTCATTAGTGGAGACCAACAATTAAGGTGGCAATATAAATAGATTTTTTTGTTTACTAAGTAGTGGAACTAGCATAGAAACTAGTCGGGAAGCTCAGACAAAAAGCAAGAAGAAAGGTCCATTTTGCCATAAAATAGTAGGGTCACCCTGCTCCCTACTTAATTCAGTTTTTTATTGCCCTTTTATTTCCCTCCTCCATAGTGGCTCCATCCCCTTCCTAACACATATTATATTTCTATTTCTCTTATATAGGGATTGGCTTAGCCTTGTGTGAGACTTCTGGACTGATTTAGGTATTCAAAGGGCCTGTGACAGCTTGATCTTGGGGTATAGGTTTTTGGTATGGAACTAACTCATGTAGGTCTTGGAAGTGTGTCTGGTGTATTAGTCCTTGGCATAATTAGTTTGTAGGCTTCCTTTGTTTTAGGGTCCAGTCAGGCTTCAGCTTGTGGTTTTTTTTAGGAGACCTTTGGTCTTGGATTGGGCCTGAATTATTGGCTCTGATGGATAGTGCACTTGGCATTCATTCTCGATGGTAATGAGGCTTGGCTTGGTTTGAATGGGGCATCCAGATGGGTTCAAGCTTGGCTTAGCTCATCAATTCTCGTCGCTAGGCTTCATCAACGAGCTTAACTGGGTTAAGATCAGCTCAAAATGGCTCATTCCTTGGTCCTCTCCCTCCATGCCTTATATATTCTTGGAATCACCCTCCTTTTCTTTCTCATGACTTGCATGTCTGATGCTCTCCTACTTGGAACTGCTCTTGCCCTATTGTTCTTAACCCTTGGGTATATGGAGCCTATACAATCAATAAAGACAATCAATGTTACCCAACAAGGATAATCATAGCTTGAACTTGTGGTGAATCAATGGGAAAAACAATTTCCCTTGAAACTACTTGCTCTGCTACTGATATACTACCTCTCAAACTACTCAGGTGGGGCCCTCTGCATGCATTACAATATACATACCCTCTAATGGCAACAGCCTGCCAGAATAGTAGGGGCCCTATTAGAATAAGTGAATAAGCTTTTATAGCAGCCCCCTACCATGTTTCAGCATAGGGCCCATAGAATTGTAGGGGGCTTCTATAGTAGCCCTCTTTATGGCATCATCTTGCTAGAATAAGCAAGATATAGATCCATCCCTCCTTGTTGCAGGGGGTGCCATTAATGTATGCCTACTAAAATAAGCCTAGAATTCCCACCCAATTATATCTCCCACATGAACAACCCCAATCTACCCCTTAGGGGCCACCCACCTACTATATTTGATTCCCACCCAACTATAGTTCCCTCTATATGCACCACCAAGGGACTATAGCTAGGTTGGGTGGAGAGAACAGATAGTTGTTGGGTGGGACTATAGCCAGGTCGCCCCTACGGGTAACCATTCCATGGATAAGAAGTGATGGTAGGCGTAGATTAATGAAGAGCACTAGATCTATGAAGCAAAGTTGAAGACATCTCCTTATGGTCCTAGAAAGCCAAACTTGGAAGGTAAGTCCCTTATATATCTTCAGAAAGCCATGACAATTTCTATAAGGTCTTGATCTCCCTTCTTGCTAAGCTACCTAAGAAAGTGACGTAAGTGACAAAGTAGGCAAAAGAAGGAAGCCACCTTGGATGAGTGAGAAAGGCCCTACAAAGCTATTTCATTTGTTTATTAAGGTCCCTTTATCTTTCACTTTATTTATAGTCCATTAGAGCTCTGTCGATACCCATATTCTAGCAAGCGCAGTGGCAGATACTTTGCATAGTTGCGTAGCCCATTGACAGGTATTGATTTCAAGGGCTATAGCATAGCATATAGTTCCTCTGGCCTTGGATAAGTAAGTCATCCCTCATTTATGGGTAGGCCTTAGTTACTCTGATTCCCCCAATGATGGATATCTCTTACTTAGCTCTACTATATGCTTATCCCTGTACCCCTACTATTTTAAGGAACTCTAATCTATAGGGGGGCTACTTTACCTGTCGATTCACCTTATTGTAGTGACTACTTCAATAACTTACTCTAGATCCCCTTAGCCTTAGATATAGTAGGGGTAGGGAAACTTGATTCCCTTAGATATAATAGGGCAACTGGCCCTACAAGGATTTGCTTGATAAACTTGGTCAATTAGGAGGTGCTCTGCTATTGCAGGGTGCTTAAATTGGATATCAATCTGGGTATAGATCTAGAACCATGGGATCTACATTCTATATTTGGAACTAAATCTTGATCTAGGACTATAAGATGGGTGGCTGTTCTAGGATATGGTTATGGGACTAGATATGCCCTTAGATATAGTAGTGCAATGAGATGAACAAGTGAGGATGCTAGCTTTGATGCTGATGCACTCATATTTATGCCTGTTCCTATGCCTATGCCACTTCCTTTGATGGATCTACTGTTGGTACCTCCACCTACCATAGTTGGTGTTGCTTTCCTATTCCCTATGCTCCTAAGCATAGTTTAAGTGTGTGATAATGGCATGGAGAAACTCAATCAACCATATCTCTAGCTGGGTCTTAAGTTGTTGACTATGCTTGCCTTGGGACTAATCTCCAATACCAATAAATGGATCAAAATTTTCCATCACCCCCACTCTTATCTAGATGTAATATCTCTCATCTCAGTATGGATCTCTAATGAATGGAACTAGAGCTAGTCGTTGCTCTTAAATTGGTCAATCTTCAATCAAACTAGGTATGCACTAGCACCAACTATATCCCTCCCTCACCAGGAACTCAAAATGGAATGCCCTTGCAGCCCCCACCCCCTCCCCCCCCCCCCCCCCCCCCCAAATATATAAATTATGCAAAGGTAGCCTATAGAATGGTAGGTCACTTTTTGGTGCAGGGGGGCGATGCATGTAGAGGTAGCCTATAGAATGGTAGGGTGCTTGTTGGTGCGTGCGTGTAAAGGGCAAGTAGCCTAGAGAATGGTAGGGTGCCTGGTGGTGCCCCTACCCTAGCCCTAGAATAATTTGTTTGAGGCCTAAAATTTGATGGGTATGCTTATTATTTTATTGGGCCCCCTAGCCCCTAGCCTAGCCTAGAATTTTAGGTATGGGTATGGGGGGGACCCCTTTTATGGGCCCTACCCTACAATAATCTCCCTACTGTTCTAAAGGTGGGGCCTACCCTACCCTACTATTATAGCCAGCCAGCCATCCCATCCATCCCCGCTAGAATTTTTAGGTTAGGTATGATCCCTACAATTTTATGGGTCTCCCTACCCTATATTATTAAGGGCCCACCTAGCCGTTAAAATAGTAGGAATGAGAAAATCCTACTATTCTAAAGGCAGGGCCTATAATTTTCAATAATCTTCCTACCCCTATATTAAAAGGGCCCCTAAATAGATTATTGCGAGGCCTGGCCACCCCTAGAATTTTATGCCTATTATTTTATTGCACCAA
Source organism: Cupressus sempervirens (assembly GCA_028749045.1). NCBI lineage: Eukaryota > Viridiplantae > Streptophyta > Pinopsida > Cupressales > Cupressaceae > Cupressus > Cupressus sempervirens. The sequence continues at coordinate 541,869,327 of CM053789.1, forward strand.
TAATCTATTATTTTAGGGGGGGGGGGGGGGGCTAGAATTTTATGGGGGATCCCCCAACCCCTAGCCTAAAATTTTATGGTATGGTATGGTGGGCCCTACCCTACCCTACTATTATAGCTGGCTCCATCCATCCTCGATATAAATTTTAGGTATGGTTAGGCCTATAATTTTATGAGGTCCCTATCCCTAGCCTAGCCTAACCTAGCCCTAGCCCTATAATTTAGGTAGGTTAGGTATTGCCTATCATTTTATGGGTTGGGCTATAATTTTATGGTATGGACCCCTAAAATAATTATTGTAGATCCTTTAAAATAGTAGGGCCTACTATTCTATGATTAACCTTACTTAACTTAGTTTCATACACATAAAAGAAATAGCATGAACACAAGTGACACCAAGATTTAACATAGAAACCCAATTTGGGAAAAACCACCAATTGTAACTAGTTATTGATTTTCACTCTTTTGAAGTGAGCCCTGTTAGGAGTCAACCCTATTAAAGGTTACAAAACACACTGTTAGGTGTGACCCTATTAGAGGATTTAATCACCTTATTAGGAGTGGCCTTGTTGGAAGTCTTTAGACACTTCCATGTAGAAATGCCACCTTGTTAGAGGATTTACATATAGTTGTTAAGCCAACTCTGTTAAGAGATTTAGATCACTGCTACAATGGTTAGAGAGTAACAATGAGATGACTTGATTTTTGATGCAACTAAATTGTTGATTGCTGATCTCAATTTTGGCTTGTATACTTGCTCCTTTCTGATTGAATGTATCTTTGCAGCACCACAAGGATATTCTTCTTATCCTTCTAATTCACTTCCTGTAAGTATCTTCTATTCTTCTATTTACTTGCACACATTCAATCCTCAACTTGACTTTATATTTATACCTTATTCATTGTCAAGTTGACTTGAATAAAACTTAGAATAATTAATATTGATCTCCTTATTTAGCTAGAACTAACAAACAAATCTATTAAACTCAATATGTCAAAAAAATAAAATCCTTTGTTAGCCAACCCTGGTCAGTAGACACTAATTTAGAAATGGTTTTCCTATATTAACCAAGTGAACTAGGTCAAGACTCCACCTTCACAAAGTTCCTTTGGCAACCAAGTGAGCTCAGTTGACATTGGATCCATCCAACATTTTCTTTATTAACCATGTGAGCTTGGTTAACACTCAACTTTTGTGATCTTCTCTTTGTCGCCCAAGTGAACTTAGTAGACACTATTTTATCAACTTGGAAAACTCTGGAATGCTTAGCGAACATAGGAAACTATCTTCATTGCCCAAGTGAGATCTACACTGACTGACAAAGATATGATATTTTGTGTAAAATCAAAGACAATACACAATTAACTAATTATATTCAATAATCTCCCTCTTTGGAATTAATGGTAACATAACATGTCATAATACAATGAAATTTCAGAGAAAAATAAAGTAAGGAAGATATCCTTAGTTTCATTTTGATTCTCATCATTGAGAACTCCCCCTATCAATGTGAACTCCCCCTACCTTCAGTTTCTCCCTCTATAAGCAAACTTTGTCTGAAACATCTTCTTCTGATAGCAAACTCTCCTTCTTTTATATTAGACCAAGGTTTTCTACTTCCTTTGACATCTCTGACATATATAAGAAAATGACAAAAAACTCTTCCTCTTTGACATCTTCAAGAAAATTTCTGTGATATGACAACAAACTCTCCCTCTTTGACATCTTATTCCAAAGACAATATTCAGTGAATAGTAATGTACCTTATGTACTGATTCATATGCATTTTGTTCTTTACAATACTGAATCAACTGACTAATCTTCAACATGCTTTGGTTGATGCATCACTAAACTACATTTTAGTGAGCTTTAGATAGGTGAATAACCTCTAACTACCTCTTAGATACAAAAATGCATCCTTAAGTAAAGGCTTAGTGAATATGTTTGTAATTTGTTCTTTAGTATTCACATATTCCAATCTTACCTCTTTATCTTGCACCAATTCTCTTGAAAAATGATATTTTATAGAAATGTGCTTGATCTTGGTATGGATAATAGGATTCTTTAATATATTAATTGCATTGGTGTTATCATAGAAGATAATCATTGGATCCTTGATTTCTATCTTCATATCTACCAACAATTGCTTGAACCAAACAACATTGGAACAATTAACTGCTACAACAACATATTCTGCCTCTGGTATAGACTAAGAAATATACTTATGCTTCTTGCTTGTCTAAGACACTAGTCTTTTACTAAGCAAGAATGCTCCTCTGCTAGTGCTCTTCCTATCATCAACACTTTCAGCCCAATCAACATCTATAAAGGCCTTTAACTCCAAATTGCCTCATTTCTTGTACCATCCATAATCTTCAGTACCTTACAAATATTTTAGGATTCTCTTGACTACCATCATGTGATTTTCTTTAGGATTTGTTGAGAATCTTGCCACCATACCAACTGTTAATGCAATGTCAGGCCTTATATGTACTACATATTGCAATTTTCCAATCATTGATCTACATGTGGTCTGATCTACCTCTTTGGAATCATCATTCTTGGAAAGCTTATGTCTAGTAGACATAGGATTTCCATCTAGTCTTGAATCTTCCATTCCAAATTTCTTTAGTATCTCCTTGATATACTTGGATTGAGTAATGTGGATACCATCTTTCTTCTATTGAATCTACAATACAACAAAGAATTTCATCTCTCTAAATATAGACATCTCAAATTCTTTACTCATCTCTTCTGAAAATCTTTGCACAAGTCATCATTTCTTGTGAACAATGTGTCATCTACAAAGATTTCTACCAATACAATTTTTTTATTTGGTCATTCTTTGATATACAAACTATTGTTATCATTTGTTCTTTAAAAACCAATATTTATCAAGTAGTTATGAAGTCTTTCATACCAAGCTTTGGGAGCTTCCTTGAGTCCATGCAATGCCTTGTGTAGTTTATAAACCATTTCCTTTTTGCTAGGATCTACAAAACCTTTTGGTTTTTCTATGTAGACTTCATCTTCAAGAATGTAGATTTCACATCTAGATAAACTTTAAATCCTTTATGTGCAGTATAAGCAAGTAAAGTTCTAACACCTTCTAATCTTGCAATAGGAGAAAAAGTTTCACCATAATCAATACCTTCTTCTTGAGAATAGCCTTTGCATACTAACCTTGCTTTGTTTCTAGAAACTTCTCCATCTTCATTCAACTTATTTTTGAAAACTCACTTTGTGCCAATTACATTCTTATCCTTAGGTCTAGGAACAAGTGTCTAGGTCTTATTCCTCTCTATTTGTTCTATCTCTTTATTCATTGCTTCAATCTATCTTTCATTATCCAAGGCATCTTTAACTAATATAGGTTCAAATTTAGTAAGCAAATATGTAACTTTCAATTTATTTCTTGTTATTGTTCCATCTGACTTATCTCCAATGATCTGATCAAGCGCATGGTGCCTTCTAACATATCTTGCTAACGTAGGTACTTTAGATTTAGAACTTGTTCCACTAGCCTTGGCATGATCTTCTATATCAATCTCTAGTCCCTTTATTTGTGACTCGGGTCCTTTAGACTCAGTTTTCTCTAGCAATAGCTCGGTACCTTTTGATTGTGACTCAATTCCTTCAGACTATGACTCAAGTTGCACTAGTTGCATTTCAATAGCCTCCAGAGATTTTGGGGAATCAAGAGGTGAACTATATTGACTTCCAATTAGATTTGGCAATGTATCAAGTTCATAGTAGATTAACGTTTTGTAATCCTCAGGTTCTTTCCTACTCTCTTCTTCACACTTTTCTGCAAACTCATCAATTCTCACATGTGCACTTTCTATGACCTTATGAATTGACAAATTCAAACATTTATATGCTCTACTTCTGTAAGAATATCTTAAGAATATGCCTTCATCACCTTTGACATCAAATTTACCTTTCCTAGATTCCTTTAAGATATAACATTTGCTATCAAATACTTCCAAGTAACTTACATTAGGTTTTTAGTCATACCATAGTTCATAAGGAATTTGATTCAAGTCGCTCTTTAGTTGTACTTTGTTCAAGGTATGCACTGCAGTACTGATTGCTTCCTTCCAGTATTTGATTGCAACATTCTTTTCTATCATCAAAGTTCTTGCATAATCCATGATGGATCTATTTCTTCTTTTAGCTATACCATTCTATTGAGGTGTACCAGGGGCTGATACTTGTCTTTTGATTTCTCTTTCAATGTGTAATTCATTAAGCTCATTAGAGATAAATTCACCACCTCTATCTAACCTCAAACACTTTAGCTTCTTTCCAGTTTCTTTCTCTACTCTTGCCAGATACTACTTAAACTTTTGAAAAGCTTCAAACTTCTCTTTTAGATACATTAAAGTCATCATTCTAGAATATTCATTAACAAAAAGAATAAAATATGTATCTCCACTATAGCTCTCAATTTGAATAGGTCCACATAAGTCAGTATGAACCAGCTCCAAGACTTCTTCAGAATGATATTTTTTTCTTTTGAAACTTGTCTTGCCCATCTTACCAATTTGACAATTTTTGCATAGGTCAATATTAGGTTTCCTCAAACTAGGAATTCCTCTAACTCTTTTGTTCTTTCTTATCTTGATTAGGTTATAAAAATTCATATGACTTAAAATTTTATGGCATAACCAACTTTCTTCTACTTGAGCAAAGAAACATGAACTTTCACTGAGATCTAGGTAGAATAAGTTACCTTTTGTTTGGTTACTAGACCTAACTAGATTTCCTTTCCCATCTAGTAGCATGGCCTTCCCATTAATGAATTCTACCTTGAATCCAATGTTATTCAGTTATGCCAACTCAATAGATTATGTCTTAGTCCTTCAACCCAAAAAACCTTATCACATCTAAGTTCATTGGTTAGTGAGATACAACCTATTCCCTTTATGCAACACGGTTCATTATTTTCAAATCTCAGACTTCCACCATCATAGTGTTCCATATGTTCAAGCTTTGTTTTTTCACTAGTCACATGATGTGAGCAACCACTATCAATAATCCATGTATCATTCTTTCTAATATGAGAGATAAGTGTCATGTTATCTCCTTCATCATTAGATTCATCTTTTACAACAATATAGACTATTTCATCATCACTACTATCTAAATGTTTAGCCATAAAACAAGATTTCTTACCTTTGTCCTTTTAGTCTTTTAAGTTCTTGAAATCCTTCTTTCCTTTGTACTTGTTGTTCTTCTTTTCATCTTTTTCTTCTCTTTTTGGACATCTTGTAGCAATGTGTCCAACTTCTTCACAAGAGAAACAAATCAAAGGAATTTTACCTTTGTACTTTCCTTTGCCTTTGGGATACCTTCTTGCAAGTAATGCCTCAATAATTTCAAGATCATTTTCAAAACTATCTTCCTCTTCACTTTCAGATTGTTTGGCTTTTGACTTTTTATCTTTCTTCTTGAGTGACAACTTGGATTCAAATGTAGACTCAAGATTGCCAGAACTAGGAACATAATTATCATAGTTATCAAGCTCAAATATTGTCAATCTTCCAATGAGTGCATCCAATGTTATATCATTCTTTGGATTGCATCTCATTTTTTGAATTATTGATTCTCTTATTACATATATAGGAAGAACTATTCTGAGAAACTTACTTTCCACTTTCTCATCTTCAATTTTTCCTCCTGAAGCTTTGATTGCACAAAAACTAGCTTTGATTCTTTCACTATACTTTGCAATGTTCTCATCTTCTCTCATCTTTATTTGATCAAATTTTCCTCTGATAATTTCATCTTTAGCTCTTCTTACATTATCATCTCCTCCATAGATGCCTTTCAACTTTATTTACATCTCATGAGCAGTTCCATAGTCTTTCACTTCATCAAATTTGGCACAAGTGAGAGATGAAGCAATATCAATCGTCATAATGTTATGACTCTTCTTCTTTGCAATTTCTTCAATAGTCATAGTTCCAACATGTGTCATATATTTGGTGTCTAGGTACTTTAGACCTGAATATCCAATGGTTTTCAACTACAAACTCATGAGTTCCTACCATGCCTTGAAGTTATCTTTGTTCAGCTTGGGGATCTCCCTTTTGTAAGACATCTTGATCTTTAGCTTAGGTATTTGAAACCTTCTCTGCAAGCACCAAGAGGCTTTGATACCAATTTTTGGAAATATAAGAGGAGTGATTAAGAGGGGAGGGGTGAATTAGTTACCACTAAAATAAATCCCAGATCCCTTAGATGTCAACATAAAACACAAACATCACTAAAAATATTGATGCTCGGTAAACTCATAGGCACTCAGTTTACACTAGTAAATGTTGTAACTCAAAAGATGCAAATCTTAAGTTATTATCTATGATTAACTTTACTTAACCTAGTTGCATACACAAAAGAAATAGCATGAACATAAGTGACACCAAGATTTTAAGTGGAAACCCAATTTGGGAAAAACCACCAATTGCAACTAGTTACTAGTTTTCACTCTTCTGAAGGGATCCCTATTAGGATCCAACCTTGTTAAATGTTACAAAACACACTATTAGATATGACCTTGTTAGAGGATTTAGTAAACCTATTAGGAGTGGCCTTGTTAGAGCTCTTTACACACGTCAATCTAGAAATGCCACTTTGTTAGAGGATTTACAAATAGTTGTTAAGCCAACTCTGTTAAGAGATTTAGATCACTACTACAATTATTAGAGAGTAACAATGAGATGACTTGATTTCTAATGCAACTAAATTGTTGATTGTAAATCTTAATTTTGGCTTATATACTTGATCCTTTCTGATCTAATGTATCTTTGTAGCTCCACAATGATATTTTTCTTATCCTTCTAATTTGCTTCCTCTAAGCATCTTCTATTCTTCCATTTATGTGCACACATTCAATCCACAACTTGACCTTATCTTTATACCTTATGCATTATCAAGTTGGATTCAATACAATTTAGAATAATTAATATTCATCTCCTCATTTGGTTAGAACCAAAAAACAAATCTATTAAACTCAATATGCCAAAACAATAAAATCCTTCATTAGCTACCTTTCTTAGTAGACACTAACTTACAAATGATTTTCCTATGTTAACCAAGTGAACTTAGTTAAAACTACATCTTCACAAAGTTCCTTTGGTAATCGAGTGAGCTCGGTTAACACTAGTTCTATCCAACATTTTATTATTATCTGATTGAGCTCAGTTAACAGTCAACTTTTATGATCTTCTCTTTGTCGCTCGAGTGAACTCAGTAGACATTGTCTTATGAACTTGGAAAATGTTAGAATGCTTGGAAAACATATGAAACTATCTTCATTGTCAGAGTGAGCTCGGCATACACTGACTGGAAAAGATATAACATTTTGTGTAACATCAAAAATGATACACAATTAACCAATTGTATTCAACACTAGGTGCTTGCTTTAGACCATATTGAGCTTTCTTTAGTCTACATACCATGTCTTTTTCTTTTGATAAAGGAAAACCTTTAGGCTGCTCAATATATACCTCTTCAAATTCTCCAATCAGGAAGGCTATTTAACATCCATCTGATAAACCTTGAACTTCTTATTTGTTGCATAAGCCAATAACATCCTTACTACTTCCATTCTAGCTACAGGTGCATATGTCTCTTCAAATTCTATACCTTCTTGCAATCAATATCCTTTGCATACAAGTCTAGCCTTGTTCCTCACAACTTTTCCTTGCTCATTCATCTTTTTTCTGAATACCCATTTGGTTCCTATCACATTCTTGTCTAGGAACTAACTCGCATGTATCATTCTTCACAAACTGATATAATTCTTCCTTCATTGTTGGAATCCAATGATCATCTATAGGTCTAGGAACTAACTCCCATGTATCATGCTTCACAAACTGATATAATTCTTCCTTCATTACTAAAATCCAATGATCATCTTTATATGCTTCATCTATGCTCTTAGGTTCAACTCAAAATATCAAACATATCTCCTCATTTACTTAGTTTATTGTCATCACACCTTTTCCTTTGCTTCCAATTATCTACTCAGGAGGATGATTCTTTGTTGGATTCCTGATAGGAGTTGACATCTCAACTCTTATCTCTTCTCTAGGTTTAGATATTTTCTCTCCTCTTTGCTCAAGAGTTAGCACATCATTCTACAAATCATTGTTAGTCTCATAAAAAACTTCAACATTCTATCTAACAATTCTAGAATTATCTTCTTCTTCATCTAAATTATAATCTACCATCATTTTCTTAGTTCAAAACTTTTCATCAATCCTTACATTTGTGTATTTAAATATTGTCTTAGTTCTATAGATAAAACATTTGTATGCCTTGATTTTGAATGAATAACCTAGAAGCATACCTTTATCACTTCTTGGATTGAACTTACTAATTTCATCATCTCTCTTAATATTAAATTTACTCCCAAATATTTTGAAATACGTAATAGATGGTGAATGACCAAACCATAGTTCATAAGGTATCTTGTTCATACCTTTTTTTATCTATACTTTGTTTAGAGTGTATACTGTTGTATTGACTACTTCTCTCCAAAATTTCTTAGAAACATCATTCTCAAAAAACATTGCTCTTGTTGTTTCTGCTACTAACTTATTCCTTCTTTTAGAAATTCCATTATGCTCAGGTGTTCTAGGTGAAGATAGTTGTCTTTTGATTCCATTCTCTTTACAAAATATGTTAAACTCTTTAGAGGTGAATTCTCCTCCTCTTTCTGATCTCAAACATTTTATCTTAACACCAGATTCATTCTAAACTCTATTCTTAAATATCTTAAACTTCTCAAAAGCTTTAGATTTCTCTTTAAGAAATACTACCCACATCATTCTAGCAAAATCATCAACACAAATCATAATGTACCTTTCACCATAAAATCCTCTTGTTCTAGAAGGACCACTCAGATCTGTGTGAACAATCTCCAACTTCTTTGTAGTAGTGAACTTCTTGCTAGGAAATGATACTTTCTTCTTTTTAGCCAAAATACATTCTTTACAAACAACATAACTTAGGCTTTGTAATCTTAGGCAAGTCTCTGACTACAAATGTGCTACTAACTTTCACAATATTATCAAAGTTTATGTGATAGAATTGTTTATGCCACAACCAACTGTTATCCTCTTTAGCTACCAAACATGTCATTTTAGTAGGATTCAACTAAAATACATTACCTCTAGATCTTGTGCTTGTTCCAATCAACTTACCATCTCTATCTTTGATAATGTAGGTCTTCTCAGTGAATTGCAACTGATAACCCAACTGTCCAACACTCAACAAGTTATGCTTCAATCCATCAACAAAATAAACATCATCATTATTAGTTGTACCATCAAGAGTAATGGATCTAATTCGTGTTATCTGATAGGCTGCATTGTTACCAACTCTAACAATACCTCCATTACAATTCGTAAACTTAACAAACTTATTCATATCACCAGTCATGTGATGTGAACAACCACTATCAACTATCCAATTAGATTTCTTTTCCACTTAGGAAATTAGCACTCTTTCTTCTCTAATTTCTCTATCAAGATAATCTTCCTTGATAGACACAAATCCCAATTCATCATCACTTTCACTTTGACCTTTCTCATCAAATTCTTCATCTTCATCATACAAACAATTTCTATCCCTCTCTCTTCTAGGATTAAACTTTCCCTTGTACTTTTTCTCTCTTTTAGAACATTTAGATGCATAATGACCAAATTCATCATAAGTCCAACATTTAAAGATTTTTTTACCATCTTTTTCTCTTCTCACAAGAAGGGATATCCCTTCCTTAATCTTCTTGTCTTCATTAGATCTGTTGCTACTAGAAAAATCTCCATGTGTTCTTGCACTCCTTATCAGATTAGGTTGAATGTTCAAGGCACTAAAAATTGCTTCAAGTTTAGGTAGATCTCTAGATTGTCTTAGATCTACTTCTATTGATTCTAATCTTCCAAGAAACGTGTCCTTTTTTAAATCTTTAGTGCAGGGCATTACTAGTTGAATCATTTGAGCTACTTGCTTGAATGGTGGTGTCAAGATTTTCAAGATCTTCCATATTACTTCATCTTCTTCATTGGTTCCACCATGACACCAAATTCCTACAATAATTTATGATATTCTACCAATATAACTTCTTACAGATTCATCTTCCATCATCTTAGCATCTTGAAATGCACATATCCAATTCTGCAATCTTGTTCTATTTGCATGTGTATCGCCTTGAAAAGTAGATTCTAATGCTTTCTAAATTCCATAAGATGTTTCAAGTGACTTTACCTAACTACATTCATTCTCTGGAAGAGCTGATAGTAGAGCTTCTATTTCTCTCATGTTACACATGAATAAATCTCTCTCATCTTCACTACATCCTTAAAGCTTTTCTTCTTCAACTATTTTATTCTTACTCTTTGTCAAGATCCAATATCTCGAACCCATGCACAAAAAAGGAGTCTTCATCTTCTCCTTCCAACTATCATAGTTGGCCCCATCAAATCTAGGAGTATCCTTTCTGAAAAGATTATCCATCAATCTCCCAAAGTTGTTAAGCTTATCTTTCAATGACTTGATGCTCTGATACCAATTGTTAGAATATATAGTCCACTAATATAACTGAGAGGGGGGTGAATTAGTTATTTAAAATATAGCATAATTATAAACCTTAAACAAACTTAACCATATGAGCAAGATAAATTGTAACCACAACAAGATACTCATACACAATAACACCAGATATGTTAACTAGGGAAACCCTTGATCAAATGGAAAATCTCAGTGGGATGGTACCCACAAGATGATGTACTAATATAAATATTCCTTATTAGAGGATGGACCTTCTTAGGATTCTATGAATATATTCAATACATATGAGTCCTAGTTACGAGATGTTGAATTCCTGTTAGGAGATGCCAACCCTATTTGGAGTTGTGGAAGAAAGTTGGACCCACTACCCAAATAACTTTAAAGGAAAGACCAATGAACCCACTGTCCAAATGATCTTTTTATTATTCTTTATAGAATTATAGAAATGAAATCTACTTCCTTCCTCCTCCTCTATCCTGTCAACCAGACCTCTACTCCTTCTAATCTTGTAGCTAGATCACAAGACTTGCATTCAATAATCCCTTGGATTGCTTACATGCATTTAGTAAGCACTCTTCTGCTTTATCACACTTTGCACACCAATCACAACACACACACACACTTCTTACAAACAAGGAAAAAATATTTCCTTTATACCATATCTTCATAATAATTTCTTGAGTCATCCTTGAGGATTTCCTAATTAATTATAATAAGATAATTAATTAATTACGATTACATTAGTACTATCAGCTCACAGTCTATACAAAACTTCACACGTGCGATACTAGGGCTTGCACACTCGCTAACATCATCATGGAATGTCCTCTATCACTACCTCATTTTGCATCTTCTTACTGCATCTAAGTTGTCAAATAGTGAACAAACATTAGGATCTGCTTTCCCAATACTTTGTCTCTGAAATAATCTCTGTAAATCAGATACAACTTTCAAATGTCTTTGACTTAGACTCTGCACATTGAACCACATCATCAAGATATTGTGCCAAACATTTCCATAACTATGCATCACTGGAAAACAAACCCATTGTCTGTACCATTAAGATCTTTGTCTGCTACTCAACGAATCTTTACAGAAACCATGCTATGTTGACATCAATGATAAACACAGTCATGAATGCAATATGTCAATACTCTCCAATACTTAGAATACTCCCCTAAAGTAGTATCATCAACATTCATGCTAATAGAGATCATGTATGAGAAAGACAATTTGGTTAGCGAATGAAGAATCTAGTATTAACTGAGCTAGTATAGTTGTCACCGAGAACCTGATGAAGAAGGGTGTATAGTATTAACCAAGAAAGAATGTTAACTAAGCCTAGTATTGACTTAGTGGAAGTAATGTTAACTAACAAAGTAAAGGAAGAACAATTTAGAGAAATATTTAATCTTAGGTTGACATTTAATGAAAATAAAGATTGATTGAGAAATTTCAAAGATAAGGATGAAGTTAGTTATGAGATCAACAACTGGAGAAATTCAAAGAAGATCTAATGAAGGAGATTTGATGATTTTAATTGGACCAAAAAGTTCAAGGTAAAGGCATGATACTCGATTGTCTAGATTCGATGAATCTAAACTAAATGAAGATTAGATGGTTGTGATTAAGCAGAAAAAATATGGAAGAATTTGGTGAAGTAGAAAAAAAATTGATTTAAGAGATGAACAAATTGTTCATATTGCTAATAAAGTGGAAGAAGGATATTGATAGCCATAAGGAGAATCGAGTAGAACTGCATTATGAAGATCAAGCAAGAGAAGTGCTAAGTTTTTTAGATTAAGGAAAAAATAGGTTTTGAGGGGACCCAAATCCCATTATAGCAAGAAGAAAGATAAACGATAAGGAACCCCAAGTTTTACAAGGACCTAAAACCTAAGTTCACAAAAGCAACTCTAAACTAGGTTTTACAAGAACTTGGAACCACCAATATAAACTACTCAAAGTTTGAAACCAAGTTTTACAGGGACCTAGAACCTAAAGTAAACAACAATACAAAGCTAGAAATGAAACAAAAATATGAAAACCAAGACCAACTGACTGACTAGATACTAGGGACCAGAACCAACAACTAAATTAGTTCTTTAATAACCTTAGCTAAATCCTTGCCACCCTCCATAGTACCCTACAAGATGTCATCAACAACATATCCAAGGGCCTCAACCACAAATTTCTTTATTCTTTGTCTCATTCTTTTACTATGGCCACCCAGAATCTTGATAGTAACAACAATAGGGGACATAATCTCTTCATTACTCCTTTTACCTAAACTTACAGTAGCTGCACATAAACTGGAAGTCACCATGTCCATTCTTTGCCCAATTTCTTTAGCCAACTGTTAAAGTTCCATTTCATAGGCCTTTAGCTTCTCAACGATGTTCCCAACCTGATTCTCCAACTGGACTCTCTTCATTTTTTCTTCATCCAGTTCTCCTTGTATTTCTCCCTTTTTTTTCTTAAGAATAATAATTTCATTATAGAGCCAAGAGTCAACCTGGAGAGAGGCGTCAACTTTCAACTTAGCCTTGTACAGAAAAGAAAGTTTCATCATATTATTTTCATCTCTTTCATCTACAATTTTTTTAGACTCCATGGCTTCCTCATTAGCTTTCTTATTTTTCTATATCTTAATCTCCTTCTTTTTACCCTTACTATTGCTACAACCCTCCTCAGTTTTCACAATATTATTTTTAATTTTTGTAGCACTCATCTTTTGATGAGGCTCATTACCAACCAATTTTCTCTTCTTCTCCACAATAGGTTAAAGCTTCACTACATTATTTATATAGTAATTTCCAATTAAGAAAATAAGTTCTTCATGGAGCATGGGCTTGGTTTCCTTCTTTCAATGGGCCTGAAGACTATTTAGCAAAGAAAATTTTAAGTACAAAGGGAAGGACAACCTATCCTTATATTAGAAATGGTTCAAAAACACAAAATGAAATTTATGAACCCTTGTCAATCTACCATCCAAAATAAAATACTCACAGACATAAGGTAAAATGTCTTGCCAAATTACCTTAATTTGGTCCAAGTCATAGAAGTCTAGTTCTTCACCAGCCTTTTTTCCTCCTCTTACTTTTTGGGAAATCTCTTGAAAGAAGCATTTGATATACTAGTTTCCTTTTTGAATTTTAAGCCCTCCATAGGAAGATTGTTATCTCTGCTATAAACTTCTTAGTCAAATCCACTATTACCCCATGAAACGTAACCCTTTCCTTAGACCTGTTCTTGAAGAAGTAATCAATAATGTGGGGTTTGTAACTATACAACTTCTCAATGTATGTTGTCACTTTACCCTTCTTGAGAATCTCCCATGCCAGCCTTCTCGCTTTCTATTCTTTGCAGCTAGACGACTCTTGTTTCCTTGGCTCCCCATTATAGTGCAACCATCTCTATAAATTCTATGAAAAAATGGTAACTTTCATAGGAGGCAAGTTATATTTAACCTCAATTAATATTTTTTCCCAAAAAATATGCCAAGTCCTTTTGATGATGACATAAAAGTACCTCCTCGTAATACAATTATATTCGATAATAAAACCACCACTTGTCATAATAAACCACAAAATCTCACATAATCTTTCCTTCAATTGAATTAGTCATGTCATAATTAATGATTGTCATCAACTCACTTTCCTTGTTGAGGTTATCACTCCATGTTAGCTTTTCATCCCTGTAGACAGCTTTATTAGCTATCTAGTCAACCACTTTATTTCCTTCTCATAAATTATGAGTTATGATGACTTTATCAAACTTCTTTATCAAATTTTTAATTTCCATAATTCTTCCATCAATATTCCATGAAATCATGTTCTTGTTATTCAACATATTAACTATGTTTAAAGAATCCACTTCCTGCCATAATTTCCTATAACTAATTTCCACTGTCATCATAATGGTATAAAGAGTAGCAATAGCCTCATCTTTATGACAAGTCGAGTGACCAATAGGGATAGCCACCATATCTACTACTATGTTATTATAGTCCCTCAAGACTCCACCAGACCCAACTCGTCTAGGGTTCCCTTTAGCAAAACCATCAAAATTAGCTTTCAAACAACCTAGAGGAGAGGATTTCCATATTACACCCTATCTATGTTCATTATATTTTGAACTAGTTCCTATCATTTTCATTGAATTTATTATCTGCACATCATCACTATTTTTATTATAAGATATAAAATTCTTTTTGATATCCCTTATAATATTTTGACCCACCACTCATTTAGGAGTTTCTTTATTTATGAATATTATGGTGGTCCTTTCTTTCCAAAGACCCCATCAAAGATGGGAAAGAGATATATTCCAAAGAAATCCAATTTTAGTTCCTCTGATAGGACATTTCCAATTTTGAAAATGCTTAACAATATTACTAGGTTGAACCCATCAAATACTCTAATATTGAATGAGGGATTCCCAAACATTCTGGCTGTAATTACAATTCAAAAAAAGGTGATTCATGTCTTCAATTTCCATCTTACATAGGGAACATATGTTCACTATATTAATACCTCTTTTTTGAAGATTATCCAAACTTATAATTTTATTTTGAAGCATAGTCCAAAAGAAGATATGAATTTTTGGGATAAGATCCTTAATCCAAGCTCTAGCCCATATGGGGGTAGGTGACCTTCTCCTCAAATCTAAACATAGAAGAAACCTTGAAATAACCACAAGGTTCAATCCCTCACACCATAGTATCCTCCTTGTTAGGATAAAGGCTACATGAATTAAGGAAATTTGAATACTAGAAAAAGTTTGGCAAAACTCAGCAATGTTAACCCATCCATTGATAGTTCAGTAGTTCCCCACAAGCTCTCCAAAAACCTATTTGTATCTATCTATAGAAGAGATGTCATCAAAATCCTCCAACAAAGAATGATCCAAAAGCCACTCATCTTCCCAAAATCTAACCTTTCTTCCATCCCCAACTTTCCACTTACAACCTTTATTCAAAATATGTTTAGACCCTTGAACAACTCCTCAAATAGTAGAGGAACTAGAGATAATAGGGTAGGACAGAAAGTCATAAATAGAAGGAGCATCATAAATGTACTTATGTCTATAGATAGAGCTCCATTCTTTATCATCATGGTACACTCTCCATAAATCTTTAGTCATACTTCTAATAGATCTGATACCCAAACTATTAGAAATAATAGTCCACCAAGATAAATGAGAAGGGGAGGGATGAATCAGTTATCCAATTAAAACATTTATCAGCCTTAATTAATCTTAACCATTCAACCAAAGTAAACATCAACCATAATAAGATGCACATACACAATTGCACTAGATTTGTTAACTAGGGAAACCCTTAATCAGGGGGAAAACCTTGGTGGGAATGATGACCACAAAGATATACTACTATATGTATTCCTTGTTAGAGGATGAATCCTGATAGGATTCTATAAAAACATTTAGTACATAAAAGTCCCTATTGGGATAATTTGAATCCCTATTAGGAGATTCCAACTCTATTAGGAGTTGCAGAAAGTAGAAGAACCCACTGTCCAAACAGCTTCTAGGTCAAGACCACTGAACTTCACTATCCTACTGATCTTTCAACTATTCCTTGCAGAATAATTGTTCATACCATGCTTTATCATCTTTCCTCTATCTTGTCAACCAGACCAATCACTGTCAAACCTTGTAGACTAGGTCACAAACCTCGAATCCAAATATCAAACCTCGAATCTTAAAAGAAAACCTTGGTAATGAAGTTTTCTCCAACTTCACTCTGCTCTACTTATCCTTGCATATCAACATGTTTCTCTTCTATTTCACTCTTCATACTTTCTTCTTTTCTTCCTAATAAAGGAAAATGTCCTTCCTTTATACTAAGTCCATAAAACAATTCCCTTGAGTCAGCTAATACACCTTCTCAATTAATTATTATAGGACATCATTAAGAACACGTTATACTTAGAAATAGCATCAATCTATCACCTTGTAACTTGAATAAATTTCCATATGTGTAATATTATGACAAGCAAGCTTAGCCACATCATCTCCAACATGTCTTCTACACATTGCTTCTTAGAAAAACAACTCTGCTAAGAGATATAACAAGTTTACTTAAACATGCTTCTGTAAACTCTATCTTAGAATAGTCTTCACCAAAACTTGCATAATTTCTTCCAGACTTAATATCTTTTGTACCCAAGGTTAGCTACATATCCTAGACACTTAGTAGTATCTCCCATTAACCTTGCTAGTGAAAATACTCAATGATCTATCCGTACCAACTTGATCTTTATCGCTATTCTTCTGTCAAATACCACAGAAAATTACTATGTTGACATTAATGACAAACATAGTCATGAATGTTACATATCATCAAAATAATGATCTAATCATGTTTATACAATACTCTCACATAGTAATATCATCAAAATTCATGCTTCCAAAAATCTCCCCTTTTGGCATTGATGGCAACATAGATGAAAAACATCTAGTTCCAAGAATACCAACTATTAAAGATTGTTATCCTTTCTTTTCGGATCCTCTTCATCAATCATACTAGCTTTTGTATTCACACACTTCTCCCCACTGATGTACCTCAATGTTCTCTATATCAAAATGTTTTTCATGCTATAATCTCTCCCCCATTGACGTTGATGTCAAAGGTTTTAGCAACCATCTATCATTGCATCCTATCAATCTCTGCAACAACTATCTCTAACCTACTCAAGTACCCAAAGAAACTATTCATAACAACATCTATCAAGAGTCCTAAATGACTCTTTCCATCATAGATACTCCCCCATATAGGAAGAATCAACATTAAATCCAAACAAACAATAGTGCTCCATATCACTAGATTGATGCACTCTTGCATCATCTAGTCTGATGTAGGTAGGCGCATAACCCCTAGCATACCCCACAAATACTCAAAAGTCTCTTTGGGAAGAGGCTTGGTGAAAATATTTGCAATAAGCTCTTTGGTGCTTACATACTCCAATTTGATTTCCTTTTATGCAACTTTCTCTCTCAACATGTGATATTTGATGGAAATGTGCTTAGTCTTAGAATGCAACACTGGATTCTTAGACATATTTATTGTGCTTATGTAATCACAATGTATGACAATAGGTTCATTTAATTCTATCCTTATATCCTTCAACATCTACTTCATCCAAACAACTTGATTACAATTGTTTGTTGATGCAACATATTCTGCCTCTATTGTACTCTGTGAGATACAATACTACTTCTTTCTTAACCAAGAGACCAATCTTCCTCCAAGAAAAAATGCTCCACCACTGGTGCTCTTTCTATCATCCATACTACCTGCCCAATCAACATCAATATACGCATATAAAGTGAAATCATTAGATCTGTCATACCACAATCTGAACTCTAGTGTTCCCTTCAGATATCTAAATATCCTTTTAACTATTGCACAATGTGCTTCTCTGGGATCAGCTTGAAATCTTGCAACAATTTCAACTGCATTTGCTATATTCAACCTTGTCTGAGTCAAATATTGCAATCCTCCAATCATAGATCTGTACTTCTTCTTTCAATAGTAGGTGTCTCATCCTTTATAGATAACTTGTGTCTAGTTATCATAGGTGTTCTAACTGGTTTACATATTTCCAATCCAAACCTTTTCAATAGATCTTTCAAATACTTAGTATGAGAAATAAAGATTCCTTCTTTATCCTGCATAATCTATAATCCTAGGAAGTATTTCATTTCCCCTATCATGCTCATTTCAAATTCTTTCTTCATTTCTTCTACAAACTTGTCACTTTCATTATCATCTACTCCAAATATGATATCATTAACAAATATTACCAAAATCATCAATCCATCATCTATTTCTTTCTAGTATAGATTATTGTCTGTCATACCTTTGCTAAATTCAAGTTTTGTCAAATGCTTGTCCAACCTTGCATACTAAGTTTTGGGTGCTTGTTTTAAGCCATGCAATGCTTTCTTTAATCTACATACCATGTCCTTGTCATCTATTAAAGGAAAACCTTTAGGTTGTTCTATGTATACCTCTTCTTCATGTTCTCCATTCAAAAATGCTAACTTGACATCCATCTGATACACTTTGAATTACTTATGTGCCGCATAGGCTAAGAATAACCTTACTACTTCAATTCTTGTCACAAGAGCATAGGTTTCTTCATAGTCTATTCCTTCTTGCTGTGAGTAACCTTTACATACCAATCTTGCTTTGATCCTTACAACTTCACCTTGCTCATTCATCTTATTCCTGAATACCCATTTTGTTTCTATCACATTCTTCTCTACTAATCTAGGGACCAATTCCCATGTCTCATTCTTCACTATCTGATCTAATTCTTCTTTCATAGCTTGCTTCTAAAGTCATCTTTGCATGCCTCATCTACATTCTTTGGTTCTACTTGAGATATCAAACATGGTTCTTCATTGATTTTGCTTCTTGTCATCACACCTTTATCTCTACTACCGATGATCTGCTTTGGTTGATGATTCTTTGTCATATTCTTACCAGAAGTAGGAGTTGGTATCTGAACTCTTACCTTAGTTCTAGGTTTTGAACTTTCTTCCTTCCTTTTCTCACCTTCATTTTTCAAATCATTGTTAGTCTCAAATAGAACTTTAGAATTTTTTCTATCAATTCCAGAATTATCCTCTTCTTCATCATCATCAATAATAGTTACCAAGGCTATCTCTTTTAATACTTCCTCTTTCTTAACCAATTCAAGCTCATTATCACAATCATTCAAGAATATTTCCATACTTTCTTTAAATTCTTCATCTTCATCAGAAATTGAACTCTTTCTAGTTTTGCTTATTCTCTTAGGGCATGTAGATGAAAAATGACTGAAGTCATTACATAACCAAAAATCAAAAACTTCCATACCTTCTAGCTCTCTTTTCATGAGGAGATCAATACCTTCCTTGATCTTCATGTCTTCTTTGGATCTCAATCTCTCTTTACTTATGCCTCTATCCAAAAACTCAGTGCTCAAATTTGTATACAATTCTAATTTTTTACCAAGAAGCTCCATCTTCTGGGTGTCAAAATTTCCTCCATTAGACTCGGGACTATTTTTTTGAAATAACTTGCTACTGATCTCCCAAAGCTATTAAGCTTATCCTTCAAGGACCTGATGCTCTGATACCAATTGTTAGAAATAATAGTCCACCAAGATAACTAAGAGGGGGGTAAATCAATTATCTGATTAAAACATTTATCAAACTTAATTAATCTTAACCATTCAACCAAAGTAAACAACAACCATAACAAGATACACATACACAATTACACCATATTTGTTAACTAGGGAAACCCTTGATGAGAGGGAAAACCCTAGTGGGAATGATGCCCACAAAGATATATATATATATATATATATATATATATATATATTCCTTGTTAGAGGATGGACCCTGTTAGGAGTCTATAAACACATTCTATACATAAGAGTCCCTATTAGGAGACTTTGAATCCCTACTAGGAGATTCCAACCCTATTAGGAGTTGTGCCAACCCTATTAGGAGTTGTAGAAGGCAGAAGGACCCACTGTCAAATTGCTTCTACGGCAAGACCACTAAACTTCACTATTCAACTGATCTCTCAACTATTCCTTGCAAAATAATTGTTTGTACTATGATTTATCCTCTTTCCTCTGTCCTGTCAACTGGACCAATCATTGTGAGACCTTGTAGACCAGGTCACAAACATTAGATCGAAATATCAAACCTCAAATCTCAAAATAAAACCTCAGCAATGAAGCTTTCTCCAACTTCGTTCTGCTCTACTTATCCTTGCATATCAACTTGTTTCTCTTCTATTCCACTCTTCATACTTTCTTCTTTTCTTCATAATAAAGGAAAATGTTCTTCCTTTTTACTGAGTCCATAAAACAATTCCCTTGAGTTGGCTAATACACCTTCTCAATTAATTATTATAAGACATCATTAAGAACATGTTATACTTAGCGATAACTTCAATTTGTTGCCTTGTAACTTGAATACATTTCCATACGTGTAATATTATGATAAGCAAGCTTAGTCATGTCATCTCCAACATGTCTTCTACAAGTCTTTAACCTTGCTTTTCAAAATAACAAATTTGCTAAGAGATATAACAAGTTTACCAGAACATGCTTCTGTAAACTCTATCTTAGAACAGTCTTCACCAAAACTTGCATAACTTCTTCCAAACTTAGTATTTTTTGCACCTGAGCTTAGCTACATATGCTAGACACTTAGTAGTATCTCCCATTAATCTTGCTAGTGAAAATACTCAACAATCTATCCGTACCAACTTGATCTTTACAATTGTTCTTCTGTCAGATATCATAGAAAACTGTTATGTTGACATCAATGACAAACACAGTCATGAATCTTACATATCATCAAAATAATGATCTAATCATGTTTTTACAATACTCATCCATAGGAATATCATTAGCATTCATGCTTCCAACACAAACCTCCTTCAATCTTTGGTTTACAAACCTTTTCCCAAGCTATCAAAGCAATTCTTTTTTTATCTTTGGTTCTAGACCACAAAAAAATCCTTTGAATTTTATCAATCGCATCTGCAAATTTTGCTAGAATTTTGAATAGGATAGTGCATAATTAGGGAGACTTTGAAGACTAGCCTTTGTAATCACCTAAAAATGGTCATCTAGACTATTAGCCCCCTTCTCAGCATTTTGGCTAAATTAATTTAATCATTTACCTAGACCAAATTGCTAATAATCAATTTATTTGATTATAACCTATAGTTGACTATGCTATCCTAAGTTCATTATTTGATTAAAAGAACATGTCCCCTTTTAATTAAATAAAAGACCCCATTCTTCTAACCCACTTAAAGTGCACACATAAAGTCCTTTTTCTATTTTACAATTAAAAGAAAAGGTTTGTGAGACTTTTGTCTTATATGACAAGTCAACTTATATTCTATTGGTTGACTTGTGTGTGCACATGGATCACTCCTATTTTCGAATTCAATCGTTGATCATCCACCATCTTCATCTTGATCTCCACCGTCTGTACATCTTTAAAAGGGAGAGAGCTTTCCCCCTCAAAGGATCCATCCTCATTTGAATATTGTTATGCTATAGGTTTTCTAACAGGTTTCTTTGGAGCTTTGTGGAGAACTTCTCATTTCTTGTCTCATTCTCTCATTCCATCACATTAGCATAAGATCATATGGCATTCTTAGCATAGTTGCATTTTAGTTTAACTTTGATTCCTTTGCAAATAATTAGATCACATAGATTAATAGTTGGATTTGTAACATTCCCATCTCATTATTAGCATAGCTTGCATTGTGCAGCTCATCCTAATCTAGTTTCATTTTATGCATTGCATGATCTAAGAGTTCTTTGACACTAGCACTCTTGCTTTTGTCTAAAGAATCTCCCATTTTGTGGTTTACTAGCAAGGGTTGTATTTCTAAGGCTCAGCTAAGAGCTCCTATATACTCATTTGTATGCCCCTTGCACTCCATGACTAGGGAGCTCTAAGTCGGCATTCGAGCTTTCCAATCTATGGAGAATTTTGGATAGAATGATTTAGAGAAGTGCACCTTTTCTAGTGTACATTTTTGGCGCCCACCGTGGGGTAGGACTGTACGTTTCGCCCTACTTTTTCTTGTTTTTGCTCACGTTTTTCGTACTACTCTGTATTTTCTTTTTTTTTACAGTCGCAATATTGGGCGACATTTTTCCAGTATCGCGCGACAGTTCACAGTACTGTCATGCGACACTTTTTTGGAAATAGTGTCACGCTTGCAGCCTGTATATTGTCACCCTCTGTGCAGAATTATGTCGCACAGATAGAGTAAAAACTGTCGCCTAGACAAAAATTGTCGCCCTCTTATACTGCGAAGTATCGCGCGACTTTTGTTCAGCAAAAATTATTGCTTGACATTTTTTTGCTCGTTCCTTGAGGAATTTGATCAAATTTCTTCGTAGCTCACTTGCTGTCATCTTTAAACAGATTTCTAAACTATTTTACAGAGGTTTAATTCACGGTTTTTATGATTATTTTGTGCTAACTTATGGGCTAACGAGTTGTGATTGCAGGTTTCTTTTTTTGTGAAGAAAATATCGAAACCTTGCATACAAAAAGAACGCATGTCAAAGCTTCAAATGCACAAGGGCTACTAACGTTGTTTGCAGGGCTGCCCAAAGCATAAAAACCCAAACTTGCTTTATTTTTTGTTTCCATGTGCGGCATTGAATAAATTTTTCATCTTTTATAGGCACATAAAACTTGTGATTGGAATCTTTTGGTAATAGGAGAGTATGCTCTTCACCCTTGTGGTGAATCAAAAATCTTGACTTGCCATTTGGTTTCAAAACCAAGGGGTAACTGAATCTTCCTGGCATGTTTGGGAGAAAACAATTGGAATAGGAGAGTATGCTCTTCACCCTTGCGGTGAATCAAAAATCTTGACTTTCGAAAGTTGATCCACTTTGTATAGTTAAGATCCTTTAGAGGGCCTGCTCTTGGACAACCTGAGAGGGACGACCCAAGTGGGGACAAGCCGATTACCTGGCTCTTCCAACCCACTATAAACTCAAGGCTACCAAGGACACAAAACTTTGGTAGACGTAGTGTTTGTCTTCGCCTAGTGTGATCGCTTATGGGATTTCGACCATAGGGAGATCACTAGGCAAGAATGCTTAAGGTACTATTGTGATCATGAGATCGGTTACTCATCGCAAGGTGAGGTGTCCCATAATTGGGAGCAAGAGGAACACTATGAACGGAAGCCCTATCTAAACACCCTAAGTTAGTAACTACCCTTTTTAGCCACTCAACTTCTTGGTGCAAGGATTGATCCTAGTGGACTACCCGGATCACCCCAAGATTTACACTCACCATATGTGTTCCCTTGGTTATGCTTATGGCATTTCCATGACAAAGCCAATATCTCTTGTGGGCAACCACTTGGTGTGAGGCGAAGGATCATCAAGCGTGGTCCAAGTTGTTGAGTAATGAATCATGACTTCTAAGTAGATATTGCTTGATGTGTTCTCGAATGTGCTAAACCTGTGAAAATGTTTTGAACATACACATGATGATAGTTCTAGGGATTTCTTTTAAGACCTCACATATTCTTGTATCATGCAAGGTTCCTTTGTCCCTTGCTTGATTGTTTGAAGACTACTTCATATGTCATTATCTTGCTTGTAAAAAAATTGCTTTTTGAACATCAAACTTGCTATGCTATCAACTATTGTCAAACTTTGCCAACCAAGTCAAAACATCAAATGCAAACATTTTCTTGTGTTGCTTGCTAAGGGGAGTCTCATCATTTGATTTTTATTTTCTATGTCTCTAGTTCTTGAACATGCTTAAAGTGACTCTTTGGTCTTGGTGCTCTTGGTCTTTTTGTCTTCATGGTCTATGTCCACTTGCTAGTCATCCTTTTGTTGAAATGGTTACCTTGATTTCTTGACTGCACTCTTAGGTTGGGAAAGTTGTTCACTTGTCATCCTGCTTGCTCTATCTATTTGGCTATTTGGGCATCTTGCCTAGCTATTGACTTGAGTCATTCATGTCGTAAGTTTCTTGGACATATTGTTTGACAAGTCACTTTAATCTCTCTCTACTATCTTGGCAAGTGAACACTCTACCTCCGATAGTTTCAACATCAAGTTATCTTCTAGACTATTTTATGCTTGGCTTTGCATCTAAAACTATGGGATCTAAACCTTGTGCTACCAAACTTCAACCGAATCTAGATGATCATGATATCCTCCATGTCACCAAAGAGTTTCAAGATCTATATGCACAATACAAAGAACTAGAAGAGACAAATGATCTTTCTTACCTTCATCTCTCTAAGCGCATGACAAAAATGAAGTCTAAACTTGAGAAAAGGTTGGAGGAGAAGATTGCATCATTACATGAATCTTCCTTAAGGTCTTTACATGCATGTGAGTCACCTTCTTTGAGGTCATCCTCTTCTTCTAGGTCTACGTGCTCTACTTCAAGACATCAAATGTCTTCATCTTCTAGATCTAAAGACCTTTTTAGAGAACAAGCAAGTGATACCTACTTTGAGCCTATTCCAAGATATCATGATGGACCTATCTTTGACCAAGACAATGATGAAGACATGGATGCATTCTATTCACTTGAGAAACAACCAAAGGACTCTAGACATACTTTTGAGAGAAATTTTACTCCCTTGGGGAATTCTTATGATGACATTTTGAGAACACTTCTTGGCACCAAGCTCATCATGTTGCCTAAGTCTAGCTCCTATGGAAATCCATTCTTGGATACCTATTGTGCCTATCATCAATCTAATGACCATAGCACTTCAGATTGCATTGAGCTAAAACATAAAATCCAAGATCTTATTGATAATGGAATTATTGATACCTCTAATGATTCATGTGATGAGGATACTTTTCTTGAGCAAGATTACATTAATGAACCTATGTCTAGTAGCAGCTCTATTACATCTTCCACTTCTTCCAACACTCATGCATCTCCCAACACCTCAAATCTTTCCAACATGCCTCTATCAAATAAAGAACCTAATGCTTTCCACATTGACTACATGTATCCTCAAGGGCTACCTCTAAAAGAAACTCAAGTTAACCTTCACTTGTCTACAAACCTTTTCCATGCTACTAATCCTAAATATCCTCAACCTTCATGCACTACTATGCCTAATCCAAACACTACTCCATTCACTCTTCATTCTTCCTTGTCCTTAGAAGTGGCTTCATGTCAAGAGGACTCTCAAAAAGAAAAAGCTATAAATGTCAAGAAAGATCAAGATCAAGCACCCTTTCATCTCCTTCAAAATGTCACTCCTCCATATCCTATGTTTTATCCACCTTCTAAGTATGATGAAGATACCACTTCCATTATCTCCCTTGAGCTTACTGAAAATTATGAGAAAAGTTCTCTTCATATGCTATCCAAAGCTACTTTTCAAGATCAAAGCATCCCCTCATGTTCTACTTCTCCACATCTACTTCAAAATTGTGCTCAAGCTTCAAGTGCTTCTATTAAAAATGTTTTTCCTATCAAAGGTACTCATGATTCTATTGATGGCTTTGACCACGTTGCTCACTCTAAAGATGTTGATATCCCTTTTCACTATCCATTTGCATCTCCTAAGTCTATCCTTGGTCCTTATCCATCAAAGCTAAAGCCTTCAAACCTTCCATCTATATTGGGGCCTTATGTTCCTCCATCTCCTACATTAACTCATAGCTCATTCCCTAGCTCTCCCATCATACCTCAAGATCAACAAAGACACTCATCCTTGATGACTTTTCACCCATCTATACATCTAAACCAGTCATATCATCCTTATTCATCCAAAAATCCCAAGTCCTTTGGAATTGAGAATAAACATAAGAATCTATTGAAAAAGAAAGATCACTATGTCCCATCTAATCAACATGTGAATGCTAGGAAGGAGAAAGCACAAAAGAGACTGCAAAGGTCTACTATTAAAAAAGCTAAATCAAAGAAAATATGGGTTCCAAACCCATTATTGAAGAAATGTGTTTTGAAGTATCCAAAGGAAAATCTAAAACTATATGGATTCCCAAGTCTCTTTTAAAAGACTTGAATATTAAAAATACTTCAAAGTTGACATTCAAGCTTCCAAAGGCTTCCATTCCATCTTCTTCCAAAAATCTTTCTAAAAATATTCCAAAGTCTTCCACTCCACTTTTGTCCAAATCTCTTCTACCACTTCATACATCTAAATCTCAAGCTATTTCATCCATGATTCCTCCATCATTCCAATACCCTTCAAGGTGTGTGTCAATGTTGATCTTGTCCAACATTTCAACTACCCTCATGAAATCCTCTAAAGCTTACACTTACTTTCTATACATGAACTCCTATCCTCCATATATTCTTCCTACTACCATTTCTCTTTCATCACCCTATCAACATCTTTGAGCATACCTTTCTATGGTCTTGGCTTATCATGACTTATCTTTTCTATAGGAGCATTATCTACATTCAAACAGCTTCAGCTCTTTCTAAAAATTCAAAAAAAAAAAAAAAAAAAAATGAAAAAAATGAAAATGTGCCTTGGTGAAAACCACTTCTTGTGGCACCTTGGCAACAAAAGTAAAGAGAAATAAATTTATCCTATGGTGAAAACTACTTCTTGTGGCACCTTGGATAAGTACCATGACGAAAACTTGGCAAACAGGCGTCATGCGTAATTCTTCCATCATCCAGCTATCCCCTCTTCTCTCTTTGATCTTGACAATGTTGAGCTATCTTTGCATATTGGCTATCTTATCCACGAGATTTTCTATTGTGCTCTCCCATTCACTCATAGCCTCTATCTTGAGCTTTATTCTTATTGCTCTATCCCATTGCTATACTATCTAGTTGACCCCTTGGTCTTGATCATAATAAATGAAACATGGTTCTCATAAGTCTCTTGACATGGCTACTCTTTTGGACTACACACTTCATGCTATCTCACTTGTTGGTTTATTGCTTATCCTACATGCTATCTTTCTCATTACTTTCATTGCTTATCCAAAATATGCTTCATATGTCTATTTCACCTCTTTCCCTAGCTTGGGTACTCTTCAGGAGTCAGTCCTTGAGGATCACTTTCACTTGCTTCATACTCTTTTTTCATCCATCTTTGCTTATCCACTGGCTCGTTGCTCCATCATATCCTATACCTCGCTAGACATTGGGAGAAAATGATGTGATCTTGCTTGAGAACTAGTGATCTCTAAAACCTTCTAA
Organism: Cupressus sempervirens; assembly: GCA_028749045.1. NCBI lineage: Eukaryota > Viridiplantae > Streptophyta > Pinopsida > Cupressales > Cupressaceae > Cupressus > Cupressus sempervirens. The sequence goes on from CM053789.1 coordinate 541,896,654, forward strand.
AAAATCCAAAAAATCATATATGATGCTGAAAAAATCCTAAAAATCAGAAAATATCTTTAAAATATGATCATCTTAGTGAAAATCTAGCAATAGATGCTTTGATGTATCATCAAAAATAAAAAAAAACTTCAAAAATAAAAAAATTTGAAAAAAGTCTTGAAAAAAAATCTGTCAAAGTGGTGAAAACCTGGAAACAGGCGCTACTTGAAACCCTTGCACCTATGTCTATCAATCTCAATCATCCACTTCGCTACACATTTCCTAGCTTGGAATTATTCCTTGTCCTCATCTTGGGGGCATAGCTACTTAGCCTATTGAGGTATTCTTGTGCATTAGGGTTTCTTTGACAACTCACAAAATAGTGTTTCTCAACACTTCCCCCACTTTGACATCAAGTGTTTTTCAACACTTTACAGATAGTTTACCTACGGTCTCCGATGTTGCGATATTTCTCACTATCAGAATCAAGTCTGGAAGAAATGGCCAAGTGACTTACACACATGCACTTTAACACTTAAACGACTGAGCTATGCTGACATTTATCTACTTTGTGTGCTATCTATGATGATTTATTTTCCATGTGTTCCCTCCCTAATAGTCTTTCGAGGATGTCATTGACTAGAAGATTGGGGGCATGGGGCATGTCTTCTTGATTTCTGCTTGTGGGTATACTTTGTTTGTCTATAATGTTGTAAGCATTTATGCTAGTCCTATTCAACACGTTGACTTACAAATGTATCATCCTTGACTGTTTTGCAAGACCGCACTCAGGGTTTATCCTGGCGCTTATGCCTTGATACAAGTGTAATCTTGCTAAATTAAACTTAGGGAATCTAATCGTGTAGTTATCTTGACTTACATGTCTCTGATGCTTAGATTAGATTTCCACATACCTATCTAATATTGATCATATTCACATCCTCATAGTTATACTAGTGATGGTTGTATGATCTCATGATGTCCCTAATAAATGCTCAATGATGAAATTAAGAGTCTAAATGTTATGCGCTTCTTGCTGGTAAACCACTTTGCATATTAGCTTGCATTTTAGGTTCATTTTCTAGCTTAGTCTTGCATTCTTGCATATGGGGAAAGCTCTCTCTTCATCTTTTTGTGGACATATCAGCTAACTCCTTTCATATATTTCTTTCTTCCTGTTCATGCCTTTTCACCTTCTTAATCTTTCGCTACATTTCTTTACCTGTCATCACAAGGGGTTAATCCAAAAAAATCATCACATATGATCTATCCAAGTGTCACATTTTCACGAAAACATTTAAATCTATACCACCCATATGAGAGATCAAAAACAATACACATAAGCATATACACATGCATGAGCTGGAAACAAAAAAATTGAAACATCACATGAAAGCTGAAAACATACATTTTTGAGACAAGTACACAAGAATATCAATAAACCCAGTATCTCATATATATATATATATATATATCAAATGTGTCATGGTACATATACAAATGTGAGATCCAAAATCTAGATATATGTCTCAAAAATACATAAGGTACAAATCAAAACACAATGTCATGTCTGACTGCCACCCTCCGCGGCTGGTGCTGGCCCTGGTGGAGGAGTCTGTCTCCTATCTGGTGCCTGCACTGCACCCTCTGATCTGCCTGCTCGCTCTGAATAATCAGGAAGACCCTATCCTGGTGGCACCACACTCCTATAGGCGGCATAATAGTATGCAGCTCGGGCACCATGATGCGCTGCCTCTCGTCTTGCAGCATCTCGCTCTCGGCGCAGCTCATCTGCTCGTGCTCGCTCGTCCATCAGCTGCTGATCCTGTACTGCGATAGTCACCCGAAGTGCCTGCATCTCTGCCTCCAAGGCACGGATCCTCGCACACTACTCATCTCCTCCTGCTGGCTGCTCTGCAGGTGCCTTCACCCCCACTGCTCGTCGCCTCCTCAAGGGCACCTCCTCCTCTCCTCCTGCTGGCTGCTCTGCAAGTGCCTCCACCCCCACCGCTCTCTGCCTCCTCAAGGGAACCTCCTCCTCTCCTCCTGTCGGCTGCTCTGCAGGTGCCTCTACCCTCATTGCTCACTGTCTCCTCAAGGGCACCTCCTCCTCCTCTGACTCCGAGGACCCCTTTGCCGCATGCCTCGCCTGCGCTCGCATCCTCCTCCGCCCTGCTCGGGAACTCTCCCCCTCCATCTGCCTCCCCCCTCTCCCTCCTCCTCTGCCTCCTCCTCCTCCGTCGCCTCCTCCACCTCCCACTCCTGCAGGTGCTGCATCTGGATGTGTGAATCGAGGGAATGGGTGCCTCTGCATCTCATAAAGATACCCCGGATCAGCCCCTGCATCTGCCACATCTGGGCGATAATCCCAGGGAGTCACCACTAGTGCTGTGGTATCTCGAACTGCTGTATGATAGTCCAACATCGGCAACCATCCCAATCCCTCATCTATGCGCATCCGAGCATAGGTAGTAGTCTCCACTGATACCACCTGTCGCTCTGCAAACTGTCACCATACGCGACTGATCACAAACCGCTCCATAATGTCTATGCTCCGACCCACCAGCAGTCTGCTATATTGCATGTAATCTAACTCCCATGAATCTGACCATCGCTGACACTCCCGGTATGGTCGCCATGTGAATGTTGTCAGCTCATCAAACACGTGTCGATAATAGATCACATCTCCACTATGCCTCTGTGGGATGAAACCTCTATAACAAAAAATGTATGGCTGGCTGCGCTCTCATGGCTGCACCCGTGGTCGGATCACAGCAATGTGCTCCCAAGCCCAGATCTGCGCTAACACTACTCCGCATGCCCATGATCCACCCTCATGATATACTATCTCATGAAGCTCGTGGTACATCTCTGCCAATATCACAGGCCCCCATGCCATCCTACGTGGTCGAGAGATCAGATCATATACCAGCCGACCCCATCCTAGTGGAAAGCCCTTCTGGCCTCAGTCTGTCACCAGGGCCTGGGCTACCAAAGAACATAATAAGCTGGGAAAAGGATAATCATATCCATACTCAGTCATCAATCTCTCCCAACTCAGGTGACGATCCAAAATGGTCACATCCTGGAAAAGCTCCTGTACTCGCGCTTGCCCCTCTGTCGGGGTCGTATCATAGTACACCTGTACCATCATGAAAACTTAACATCAGTACACCTGGCATCCAACATTGAAATGGCTAAATCAACAAACTACTAACCAAGTAACTTACCGGCTCGCCATGGCATGGCACTCGCAGAATGCAATATACGTCCTCCAAAGTAATCGACGCCTCGCCGGTCGGTAAGTGAAAGGTGTTATGCTCGCTATGCCACCTCTCTGCCAGTGCAGACAAAAAACCATGGTTTGCTCGAATATGGGGCATCCGTACAACCCAACGCAAGCCCATAGCCACTACCGCAATCTGCTCCTCATCGCTCAAATGCTGCACAACGCGTAAACCAACCACCCTGGAAGCTCTAATCTGTAATGCTGGGAATACCTCCTGTCTAGGTAAAACAAGCAATCATTTGTAATAGTCACATGATGAAAAAAAGCATTCAAAAAAACAAAAAAACTATCTATACGACATTTTTTTCAAAAAGAGTACGACACTTTTTTTGAAACAGTGTCGCGCGACACTTTTTTAAATAAGAGTGTGACACTTTTTCTGAAACAGTGTCACGCGACACTTTTTTCAATAATAGTGCGACATTTTTACGAGGTGCGACACTTCGCACCATGTCGTGCGACATTTGGGTGTCCCTCGAGCGACACATTTTCCTAAGCAGTGCGACACTTTTTTTTGAAAAAAGTATCGCGCGATAATACTTCTGAAGCCGTGCGATACTTTAAAAAGTATCGCACGAATTTTTTTCAAAAAGCTTGAAAACATGCGAAAAAACTCACAAAAAGCTCGAAAAAGCAACAAAAAGATAGTCACTTACCGGCGCCCCATATCGCTCTGGCCGGTTGTGCAACCGGCTGCGCTCGAAACGGTGTCGATGAAGAGGAATGTTCGCCTGAGCCATGATGCTATGTGGACCACACAAAATCTCTCAAATCACAAAAAGACAAATGAACAGTGAAAATGACACTTGGACCCCTTTTATAGCCTCCAACCTCATTTTGACCTAATTTTTTTTACTCCTCGGAATTGCGCAAAAATTGTGCCCCTAGCTAATTTCGACGTCCTAGATCCATTTTTGGGATCAAAATCAAAATCTGAGTTCATCTTGATGGTCAAAATTGTCTTTTAAAATTCTACCTTCTTCTGAGCAGTTAGCTGACCATTTGAGGTCTAATCTTTAAATCATCACTGGGGCATCTTCATTTCTTCATGTCTTCATCATTTCCATACTTCATATCTACTTCTATTCACCTTTTCACATTTAAATCCTCTTTCTACTCGATTTGACCTAATTTTTATGCTATATCCTTCAAGGTCAACTCTAGTCAAACTGGGGCATTTTATCAATTTCTTATAGTCATTCTTGGGTTCTAATCATTTATTTGTCATCTTGGACATTGCTTTATTCTATTTTTCTCATGTCTAGCCAGTTTTTGCATCCCCTTACCTCATTTCAATTTCGATCCCGAGGGGGCAGAAATACTCTATTGCTAATTGTTACAGCTATCTATTTCTTAGGAGCATTTGTTTGACCTTATCACTTGCTCTCAACCTATTCGCTTTGCTAGGTGTTAAAATTATTTTTGGATCTTAACATCATCTTCCTAATGTTCAATACTACCGCTATCAGGCTGTGCATTTAGGACTTGCTATCTATTTCTGCATTTCATTTTTTGGAATCAGATATCTATATCTATCATCGCCTACTTGGCTTCGATTTTCTTTGACATAATGTGTTCCCAGATCGATCACGCATTAGTCAAAGAGGGGCAAATGTAATCACCTAAAAATGGTCATCTAGACTATTAGTCCCCTTCTCAGCATTTTGGCTAAATTAATTTAATCATTTGCCTAGACCAAATTGCTAATAATCAATTTATTTGATTATAACCTATAGTTGACTATGCTATCCTAAGTTCATTATTTGATTAAAAGAACATGTCCCCTTTTAATTAAATAAAAGACCCCATTCTTCTAACCCACTTAAAGTGCACACATAAAGTCCTTTTTCTATTTTACAATTAAAAGAAAAGGTTTGTGAGACTTTTGTCTTATATGACAAGTCAACTTATATTCTATTGGTTGACTTGTGTGTGCACATGGATCACTCCTATTTTCGAATTCAACCGTTGATCATCCACCATCTTCATCTTGATCTCCACCATCCATACATCTTTAAAAGGGAGAGAGCTTTCCCCCTCAAAGGATCCATCCTCATTTGAATATTGTTATGCTACAGGTTTTCTAACAGGTTTCTGTGGAGCTTTGTGGAGAACTTCTCATTTCTTGTCTCATTCTCTCATTCCATCACATTAGCATAAGATCATATGGCATTCTTAGCATAGTTGCATTTTAGTTTAACTTTGATTCCTTTGCAAATAATTAGATCACATAGATTAATAGTTGGATTTGTAACATTCCCATCTCATTGTTAGCATAGCTTGCATTGTGCATCTCATCCTAATCTAGTTTCATTTTTGCATTGCATGATCTAAGAGTTCTTTGACACTAGCACTCTTGCTCTTGTCTAAAGAATCTCCCATTTTGTGGTTTACTAGCAAGGGTTGTATTTCTAAGGCTCAGCTGAGAGCTCCTATATACTCATTTGTATGTCCCTTGCACTCCATGACTAGGGAGCTCTAAGTCGGCATTCGAGCTTTCCAATCTATGGAGAATTTCGGATAGAATGATTTAGAGAAGTGCACCTTTTCTAGTGTACAGCCTTAAGTAAAATGACTTTACTAGCTTGATTTAGCATATTACCTTTCCAACCAACTAATTTCTTGTTGAATTTCTTCACTTGATTCAGAAGGACTAAGCCCTAGAGGGAGACCAAGATAAGTGCTCGGAAAGGAACCTAAAGAACACCCCAGAATGTTAGCAATTTTCCTTTTGTCTAAGAATAGGAGTATTAATAAAAAATAGAGAGCTCTTATCCCAATTAATCAATTTCCCAATGGCAGTAGAATAAGTATTTGAGGCCTTTTTAAGACTTCTTGCCTCTCTAACATTAGCTTTTCCCAAAAAAATTGTATCATCCACAAATTGTTCATGGGAATAGAGAAGAGGATGTGAAGAAGGTCTCACACCTTGAATTTCCCCTCTCAAAACCAACCTACCAATATACCTACCAAGACTATCAGCCATAGTTGTAAAAAGAATAGGAGAAATAGAATCACTAGTCTTAGACCCCTAGAAGGTATAAAAAAACTAGAAGAACTCCCATTAACTAAGAAAGCCAAAGAAGAGGTAGAAACAAGCTACATAATAAGCCTAAGAATTTTTTCACTAAGACCAAAAGAAAGTAAAACCTTTTGAAGAAAACTCCAGTCAACTCTATCATAAGATTTAGCTATATCCATCTTCATTACAAAACCCTGAGAATTAGAAAGAGATAAAAATATTCAAATTTTGTAGTCTCCAAAAACCATAGAGTAAGAACTTTAGAGATAATTTTGTAAATAGAATTACAAGGGCTAATGGGTCTCAAATGTTTAGGGGAGTCAGCTCCAAACTTCTTTGGAATAAGACAAAGGAACGTAGAATCAATCTCCTTAAGCATTTTGTTTGCTCCAAAAAATTCTTTCACTACATCACAAACATCTTTACCAACCACTTCCCAAAGATTCTGGAAGAAAAACATTAGAAAACCATCTAGGCCTTCAAAGGAGTAGACAACTTTATAAATTTCATTCCAAGAAGGAATAGCTATCATCATTTTGTTTTTCTCATTAGTGACCACTTGAGGAATAGCTTCAAGAAGCTCTATCTATCTAGTTCCATCAACATTAGGGTTTGAAGATAGAAGAGATGAGAAATAGGAAACTATTTCTCTAGATATATCATTTTCATTAGTTATTTTATCCCTTCCCCTAGAAAGGCTGGAAATACAATTCTTAGCTCTATGTTTCATTATAGAAAGATTAAAAAAATTAGTATTTATGTCACCTTCTTCAAGCCATATAGACCTAGATCTCTACCTCCAAAAGGTTTCCTCTTTAGAAATAATATCATGGTATTTTACCATCTTTTCATTTTCTTCTTTAACTAGGTCCTCTGAATAACCTTCCACTTGAATTTTGTCTTGGATAATTTGTAGTTCATCATTTAGATTTGATGTACTCTCAAATATATTACCAAAAGACTTCTTATTCCATTCTCTCACCTTTTTCTTAACATTCTTAAGTTTGGAAGCAACACAGAGTAGAGAAGTACCTTCAATATTAATGTTCCACTATTTTTCTAGTAAAGAATTAAAATTTGGATGTTCCATCCACATTTTCTCAAAACCTAAATGAAAAATTCTTCCTAGCTTGAAAGGGCTCTACCTCAAATTGGAGTGGAAAGTGGTCAGAGGCAATCTTTTTAATAGCAGAAAGTGAACAAACACAATCATTAGTCCAGTCTGAAGAAATAAGGACTCTGTCCAGATGGGCTTGAATACAGTCATTTCCAACTCTTTTATTGTTCCATGTAAATTCAATACCTTGGAGTTCCATATCCATTAATCGTTCATTATTAATGAAATCCATGAGATCCAATCTACCTTCCAATTGACTAGTATTTACTCCTTTTTTTCATGTTCATAGAGAGGAACATTAAAATCCCCCAACATTAACCATTTACCATTATAGTCTAAACTCTTAAGCTTAGATAGAGAATCCCAAAACTTTTTTCTAGCATTTTTTTTATTAGGAGCATATATGATAACTACATACTAGTAGTTACCCTGAGATAAATTATGTATCTTGACCACAATAAAGTGCTTATTGGCATCCATTGTGGTACTCGAAAACATTGAATTCTTTCACATAATCAGTGTTCCTCCTTATGCTCCTTTAGAACTACTCGCCATAAGACCATAGTTATTAACAGATTTCAAACTTTAAGCTTTCCCTTTCTCCATCTTTGTCTCTTGGATCACCATAATGTTAGGTTTATGATCCCTAAAAACATTTCTAACTATATCTGATTTATGGATGTTATTCATCCCCCTTATATTCCAGGTAATGATTTTGATTTCTTTTTAGGGGTAAAGTCCATAATAGTCACTTGCTTCCCATCAACAATATTTTGCAAGCTTTTTATTTCTCTCTTTTTTTTGGATATCTTTCTACAAGATTTCTCTAGGGTTCCACCATCTAGTTTCAATTTTAGAGATCTTATTTCTAGTTTACTTCTTCGAGTAGCTTCTCCTATAGGCATAATAGGTGTCATTTTGTTTCCATTCCTTTTTCTTTGTCTCAATTTTTGTTTAAATTCTTCCTTACCTACTTTTTGTTCTATTTGGTTAGAAATAGGTAGCACATTCAAGGACATCTCTTTAAAAAGAGGTTCTAACAGAGGGAGATTTCCTCCATTGAGAGAATCCTCCACAAAGTAATTTAATAAATCTTCCAACTGTTCAATCCCTTCCACTAAGATTTCTCCTTCCTCACAATCCTCTATCCCATCCACATCATCCAGATCCTCAACATAAATATGATAAATGACCATCTGGTTCTATATTCTTCCTAATTCCTCAATCTCCTGAGTAGAGGATAAAAGTATGACTTCATCATTCAAAGATTTCTTACCTTCATCCTGCAACTTCTCCTTCCTATCATTAGACTGAGATCTAAGGATATATTTAATTCTCTGACCCTTCAAAACAAATTCTCTAGTTGAAATTTTAGGTTTCCAAACCCTTTTTTGAACCTTCTTTTCCACAATCGCCACCTTTTTCTTATTTTTAAGTTTTAGAGGATAATTTTTAACCCAGTGACCCTTTTTTTTCAAATAAAACACACATTAGGGAGGTCTTCAAAAAAACCTCTTGAGACCATTTTCCCAATTTTAAGTTGATTTTCACCTTTTGAGGAAGGTCCTTCAGGTGCGCTACTTTGACATAGATCCTAGCAAACAAAAGTTTAGATCTAGAGGTAGTCATATTATCAATGGAAATGAGCTCTCTAAAGACCCAACTATCACCTTAAAAATATCGTCATGCCAAAACTCAAGTGGGAGACCCAAGAGTCTTACCCACATAGGAGTAGTAAGAAAGAACACATCTTAGAGGTCCATATTTGGATCCTATTTTTTAATCATTAAGGAACTATTGCCAAATAACATATCCTCTTTACAAGTAAATAAAAAGGAGAAAAACCTTTATTAGACATTAAAGTAATTCCTACCTAACCGCAGAGGACCCATTTCCTTTTAAACATATTTCTTAAGGTTTCAATATCTAGACAGGCCCCCATAAATTTCCCAACTAGGGTTAACTCCATAGAAGAAGTAAAATAATTGACTATCAAGTCTGGGACAAAAATTTGAAACTCACCTTTTTCCCAACATGATTTAGAAGTACCAAGAGGGAAGGTTGACTTGCCTCCTGGTCTTCTCCCAAATAAAGAAGACCATTTTCTTTAACCAACTTCATCCTTCTCCTTCTTTTGCTCCCCATCACAAGATCCTTTGGATTCCTTACATACCATAAAGGAAGGGCCCCCTTTCAAAATTTTCTCAAGTGGGTCCCTTATAGGGGCAAGGATATTAGTCAAAGGATCAGACTGATGAAAGTTAGAATTCCCATGCCTTCTTGAACCAAAGCCTATCAAGAATTTGTCTTCTTCTTGCTCCAAATTCCCATTTGATCCACTACTATTTGCAATCACATTCCCTGTGAAACCCTTGGCAATCCCCATAGCTAGATTCTCACCTACAACATTCCCTACAAAACTAGAGTCAATCCCCACAGCCAAATTCCTACCCAAAACTCCCACCATTTTAGATGTCAAAGTTAATGATCAAGTGGATGCATAGATAGAGAAGAGAAGTGCTAAGTTGATGTGTTAGTGAGTGGACCAACCATAAGGAAGCAAAAAGAAGAAAGAGGATGAACATAGAAAAGAGATTGAGAAAAATATAGACCTAAACAAGAAAGGTAGTGTTATTCTAAATATATCATTTCATTGTTACTCTCTAACCATTATAGCAGAAGATCTGTTAACTGAGTGGACCTAACAAATCTTATTTATAAATCCATTGTATAGCGACATTTTGTTGAATGTTTTGTAAGTCATTAAGAGTAGGCCATTCTATAGATATTTCAAGAGTGATAAGGTCTAGATGATCTTTGGTTAAATTTTTTTAACAAGGTCACATTAAATAGTGTGTTTGTAACCATTAACAAGGTTAGCTCCTAACAAATCTCACTTCATAAGACTTAAATTTTTGGGTTGCTAGTCCTGGGTGGTTTTTCCCTTAATAGGGTTTCTATCTTAAATACTTGTGTCAAATTGTGTGGATGCTTATTGTGTTGCATGTTCATTTCATATTTCATATTTATTTTTTCAACTCGGTTTATATATAGACTTTTCTTTATATGAAGTTAACAATTTGCTGGAAGATTAAGTTGAATGTTTGGTATGATTACCGAGCTAGTGATCTAAAAGTTTAAAGTGTTTAAGATTGTGGTAAAGTATTTTAAGGCCTATAGAATAACTAGTTATAACTAATTCACCCCACCTCTTAGTTATCTAATAACCTTTCCTCATTAGATATGAGTGGAGGCTTTCATACCATGCTCGAGATGCCTACTTCAAACCATAAAATGCATTATATAGTTTGCATATTATATTTTTCTTGTCTTTGTCAACATATCCTTTTGGTTTCTCGGTTTACACTTCTTCTTCCAACATTTAATTCAGAAATGCAAACTTTACATCCATTTAATATACTTTGAATCCTTTATAAGTTGCATATGCAAGTAAAATAATTGCACCTTCTAGTCTAGCAACATGAGAAAATGTATCACCATAACCAATGCCTTCTTCCTAAGCATAACCTTTTCATACTAGTCTTTCTTTGTTTCTTGTCACATCTCCATTCTCATTCAGTTTATTCCTAAAAATCCACTTTGTACCAATAAATTTTTTATCCTTAGGTCTAAGTAACAATGACTAGGTGTTATTATTTTCAATTTGATCAATATTTTCCTTCATTGCATTAATCCAATCTTTATTATTTAGTGCATCCTTGAATGTTCTAGGCTCAAATTTGGAAGTAAAACAACCATTTTATCTTAACTAACCTGTCATCATGACTCTTGCATATTTATTTCCAATTATTTGATTCAGTGAATGCTTCTTTCTGACATACTTTTCTAAGATAGATTTGGTTCTTTCTTGTTCAACATTTTCTTCACTCAGTGGCAATTCAATTGGTTTATCAATGTCTGATTGTTATAGCTTAGGTAAGGTGTCAAGAACTCCTTCCTAAAAATTTACAAATCTTTGATAATTTTTGGGTTCCTTTTTTCTTTCTCCTTCATTTTTATTTGCAAACTCATAAATATGCATATTTGTACTTTCCACAAAATTGTTAGTGTCTTATTTAGACATTTATAAGCTTTTCTCTTTGTGGAGTATCCTAGGAATATGTCTTCATCTCCTTAGAATCAAACTTTCCATTCCTAGCATCTTTTCATATGTAACACCTACTTCCAAATATTTTCAAGTAGCTAACATTAGGTGTATACCCATACCAAAGTTCGTAGGGAGTCTGATTTGTACATTTCTTCAGTTGTACTCAGTTGAGGGTGTAAACAACAATACTAATGGCTTCTCTCCAGAATATATGTGCAACTTCCTTCTCAATTAGAAATCTTCTAACATAATCAACTGTTGATATGTTCCTTCTTTCAACTATGTTATTTTATTATGGATTTCTCAGTGCAAAGAGTTGCCTTTTGATTCTATTTTCATTAAAGAAGATAGTAAATTCATCAAAGATAAATTCACCTCCTCTATTGGATCTTAAGAACTTTAGTTGCTTACCTATTTCTTTTTCAACTATTTCCTTATACCATTTAAACATTTGAAATGCATCAAATTTTTCCCTCAGAAATATTATATACATCATCTTCGAGTAGTCATCAATAAACAAAATGAAATATCGATCACCATAATAGCTTTGCACTCTCATAGGACTAAAAATATTAGCATGAACCAAATCTAATATATCATTAGATGAATATGAATTTCTTGAAAAAAATCATTTTGTAATGTTATCGATTTGACTTTCCTTATACATAACTTTGTCTGGCTTGCTTAATCTCAATAAACCTCTAACCCTTTGCTTCTTGTTAATCTTGATCAAGTTATCAAAATTTGCATGACATAACCTTTTATGTCATAACCAAGCATCTTCACATATTCTTTCACTTATTACAGTAAGACATGTATTTGCAGTAGAGTTTAGATCGAATAAGTTACCTTTGGATTGTTCACCAGTACTAATCAAATCTCTAGCAACATCATGGATTTTCACCTTTCTACTTTGAAATTCCAGTTGGTGACCTGTGTTGTTCAATTACACCACACTCAAAAAATTGTATTTTAGTACTTGAACCCAATAAGTATCATAAAACTTAATATTTTCATTCAACACAATGGATCCTTCCTCTTTAACAAAAAATGGAGCATCATTACCAAGTCTAACACATCCTCCATCATACTCTTCTATGCTTTCAAACTTTTCAGCATCACTAGTCATATGATGTGAACAACCACTACCAATAATCCATGTATTGGTCTTATCAAATTGATATTTAAGGAATTTTTTTTATCTGCATACCTTTCTTCTTCTAGATCATCCTTCATTGCAACATAAACAACTTCCTCACCTTCTTCTAAGTCATAAGATTCCTTGTCATTTTGACCTTCCTCGACTAGGTAACATGTTTTCTATCCTTTTTCCTTGTTGTATTTGAACTTCAAAATGGGTACTCTTTCTTGTCCTTCTTATCATTCTTGTCATTGTCAGGACAAGTAGAAGCTATAAGACCAATTTTGTAGCAATTAAAACATTTAAGACGCAATTTACCTTTGTACTTTCTTTTTCCTCTTGGTAACCTCTTTTCTAGCAGTGCTTCTAGTTCTTCTCATTCTTTCTCCTTAGATAATGTGATGAAATAGCCACTTTCACGTAAAATATGGTGAATGTCTCTTTATTTTTCTTTCTTTGAACTACTGATAGTTAGAGATGTCATGAAATCGGTATCTATCTTTGGTAAAATATTATCAAAATTACTAAGCTCAAATGTAGTCAACCTACCTATTAAAGCATCAAGTGAAACAATATTACTAGGTATGGATCTCAGTTCCTGAATAGTAGAGACTCTAATATAATAATGAGGTAAGATAATTGTTAGAATTTTTCTTACCACATATTCTTCACTTATAATTCCACCATCTCCTTTGACAACACTAACCACTTCCTTGATTTTGTTGTTGTATTGTGCAATGTTCTTACATACTTTCATTCTCATTTCATCAAACTTTCCTTTGAGACTCTTAACCTTTTCCCTTAGTACATTATGGTCACGTCCATGAAAAAGTGCAAGTTTGTCCCACATTACTTTTGTTGTAGCACAATTCTTGACATCATCAAAATTAGTGTGAGTTAGAGAAGAAGCTATACATGTCATCTATAAGATATTTTCAAATCAAAACAAAAAAAAAGATGATTTGCATATACCTGTTTGATGGGAACTACACCCTATATTTTTTACAGTTAAAAAAGGGACTTCAAATTTTTTTCAAAATGAATAAATTCTTACTCAAAAAAACTATGAAAATTATAGGCATAAAATTCATTCAATTCTACACATTTCATCAATTTACATCATCTTCAAATTCTAAACACAAATACTTTTTTTTTGTCATTAAAGTTGAATAATCGCATTTTGATATCCTTATTCTTTATAAAAGGTGACACATGTTTGTGCTTTTACCCTTGTAATGCCCCGCTCAGAGATCCTTGGAAACAAGGATGAAATACAAGCCAAGGAATTTTTATTTTTTTCAAGTATGAATGCACATGACAACATCATACAGGGATCACAACAATCGCAATGGAAGACTTCACCACAATCCTGACAACCAACAGATCTTCGAATGCCACTACCAACTAACACACGCCAACAACCACCACAACAAGATGAGGGCTCAAGAAACGACCACTCATCAACAAAAGGCCAAGCTGGGGTAAAATGCAGAATCTTGAAATTTGGCTAAGCCTGAAATCCTGAAACCCTGAAAATTGGCTAAGTCTGGATTTTTGAAGCCCTGAAATTTCTTAGAATCCTTAACTTATCTCTGAGAGGTCTGAAACCTATCTCAAAAGATTCGTCGCACATATTAAAATATATCTTAAGAAAAAGAAATTCTTATACTTAAACAATATATTTTAAACCCCAAGAGACTAAAATAGAAACACAAAAATTGGATTACAAGAGAAACCAACAGAATTCAAAATGCAATAGCATAGGGTCAAAGAACACCCAAAAGGGTAGCCAAATCAACCCTCAAAAAGTTTGGAACACGAAAAAAAGTGCCCGATGTCCGCACATGCAAGTTTTTACAAAAAATCATGCGACACTTCTTACTAAGGGAGGGTGACACTTCTCCTTAAGGTGTGCGACACTTTATCAATGTCGTACGACATTTCTCAAGAAGGTGTGCGACACTCTTCCAGTGTCATACAACATTTTTCAAGAAGACGTGCAATACTTTACAATACCATATGACACAGTTTGCATGGGTGTGTGATACATTTTTAATGTCGCACCATGTTCAACAAATGTCGCCCAAAGCACACGAAAACACTTCAAGAAACACAAAAGAGCAAAATAGAGCAAGAACCTCCACACCAGGGAGTATCGGATCCACAAAGGCTCGAGGAATGAACACTCGAGTGCAAGAACAACACAAAATGATGAACATCTATCCATCTAAACTACAACAGCAAAGAACATACTGAAATAAACATCAAAGAGAACAAAAGCAACATCGCAATGTACATAAATACATCTCAGGAACAAAACAACCAAACTAAGTACGTGGATCCTCCCATCTATCAATAGCATCATAAGACCATCGTGGGTCCTAGCCATCCCCCGCGCATAACATCCCAAGCCACTGACTAGATCGTTGGTACTGTCATAATAGGGACGTCACTACTAAAAATATGCACAATATCAGCATAAGAAAATCTAACATGCTAGTGATAACGCATAAGATAATCCTACAGTAGTTAACATCACCTATCACATGCTAAACAATAGTAAGCAACATATATACTACTAAATCAAATAACAACATCTAATCATATGCTAAACATCATGATAAGGGAATGCATCAAATAAACTAACATCATCTAAACATGATATATAAGCATCCCAATGAAAGCACAAATCACAAGAAAGCATACTCCAAAACCTAAAGTATCAAGTGAAGACATTCAACAATGGTCACACTAGGACAAAAGATCATCTATGTACACCGATCCCTAGCAGCGGTGAAGGTAGCTACGCCTCCCAACCACATGGCACCCATAGGTCCACACCCGTCGTGCTGATGGAGATAATGATCCAACCACAAACACACATAAAGCACAACATCCAAGGCTAACACTCATGCTAGACAGTATGATGGCTACAACCAAGAACCTAAGACAATGCAAGGAGTATAGGTCTTGGTCAGACACTCAAAAGGCTACTAAGTAGGGGCTGACATCATGGAGAGTCGCTTGGCATCTAAAAGCCCAAGCTCGGATTGTGTGTCCTCAAACTTAAATGGGTGCTCACACATTGTGTCCTCAAACTTAATCGGGGGCTCACACATTTTATTATCTTAAGTTTTATTACCATTCACAAATTTTCTTTAATTATCACTTATTTAAAACTTCCTCTGCCAACCCTATGGGACTGAGG
The DNA here is from genome assembly GCA_028749045.1 of Cupressus sempervirens. NCBI lineage: Eukaryota > Viridiplantae > Streptophyta > Pinopsida > Cupressales > Cupressaceae > Cupressus > Cupressus sempervirens. The sequence continues at coordinate 541,912,518 of CM053789.1, forward strand.
TCACTAGGCTGCGAGATAGAAGCCCCCTCCATATGCTACCCTACCGTACCCATGCTCATCCTACGAAAAGTGCCTGTGGGCATGCATACTCCCATCCCAACCCCAATGATCATAAATTTCGGCAAACCCATGGAAGATCGGGCCTCACAAGCCACCCAAAAAATGTACGTGCACGTACTCGTGTGTGGCGCACCACCATCATGAAGATCATAACACAAGGACAGGAATGAGAACAAAATGCAAAATAAAACACCCAACTGAAAGCAACTCAAGAGGACAGATTCTACATGAATCTCAAAGCCAATAAAACCATACATCATAAAATCACTCAATCGGCCTCAATCTAAGAGTATGGATTCTACACGAATCCTAATGATGTAACTAGACCAAAAGTCATGAACTTACTCAACCGGCCTCAATCTGAGAGTGTGGATTCTACACAAATCCTAGTGTCCATGAAATAAAGCAAAGGTCCAAAAGAAACCATAATAGGTATAAAATCACTCAACCGAACACAACGTCGGGAGTATGGATGCAACATGCATCCCAATGCAACATAAAAGTGCAGAAGTGGTTTGACTGATATCCAAATGGATCATCCAAGTCCACGACCCACATTGTGCCCAGAAAATTCGAGAAAATAGGGCGGTACGCAAAATGAGGTAAAAACCCCAAATTTTTAAAAAAATTCAAAATTAAAATCCATTTGGCCTTTGGGTTCAAAAACCCCAAAAATCCAAAAATAAAAGGAATCGAACATCGTATGCAAAAACGGCTAGCATAACGGCTCAAAAACCCAAACTCTCATCCCGAAAAATAGGGAAATGTTCATACCAGCCCAACCAGGTAGAACTAGCATATAAAAACGGAGGGGAACACTAGTTCTCAACCTCCAAACAAATGACTACCAAAAATAGAAGCAGAAATAGAGCCGAAACAATAAAACGGGAAAGCCCTAGCTCACAGCCAAAAAGGCAAAATGGGAATCTGAACCATAAAATAAATATCTTGTAGAAGTAGCTGAAAATTGTGGCAATCCAAGGTTTCCCCGAGTTGGATCCAACGAGCTCAACGTTGCGACGATCCCACGCCCGTAGCTCCCACAACGAACAAAACAGTAAATCCTCATGAAGAGGATTTTCGGTTTTACTCTCCAACTTTCCAATTCAAAAGTGAGAAGTCAAGAATTAAATTCCTTTTTGGATACTTATTCACTTTTCGGGTGAATAATCGATTAGGGCATTTAACCAGCCAATCTAGTTAAACCCCGAATCGACCCAAACAAAAATAGGCTATTCCTATAAATAGGAATTCATCTATGGAAAAGCTACCTGAAATTAAAATAAATCAATTAAAAAGCTCGAAAACCCAAAAAAACATAAATCTCCTTAATAACTTTCACGACAATGTGAACCTCTAAATGCACAGACACGCTTACTGGTCTAATCACATAATGCAAATGATTTTGGATTTAATAATCACTGAAAGGTTTAATTTAAACATTTAATAAAGGATACGTTGACCATATAAGGATGACATTGGTAAAATATGAATGGTTGAATCACTAACACCATGTGCCACTGCTGGGGATATAAATCCTGCACACTAAACAACACGATCAAGTGCAATTGCATATAATAACATAGCCAAAGAAATAAATGCATTAAATCACCTAATTTAACCATTTAATTAATTATATTAAAATAATCTATTTACATCACTCACATTCTCATAAAGCATAACAACGTAGGAATGAAGTAAATAACCATAGCATTAAATCCATCACATAACATAATCAGAGGTATGTCCAAAAACCAGATAACCAGATATCATCATAAAACACACTATCATCTCAAAATGGCATCCTCATGCAATATGATTAATTGAACAACATAGTAGTCTAAAATCTATGATACTGGAATCAAGGTGTAACATCTGACCCTTAGGTCCTCTCAAATATAAAGCATCACATAAGAACAGATATCTCTCAGATCAAAATATAACAAGGTAAATGTCCACAACACATAACCAAATAATTCCACATGAACAATCCATTTCTAATTACTTAAGCATTTAATAATGATTGATTACGTAATCAACAAAAAGACACTTAAAATACATAAGCAAACATAGTCATAAACATGACTAACCACTGCTACAAGAACCTAGTCTAGTGTAGCATGGTAATAGAACATAGTGCAATCTCTGCACACATCTCAGGGTAATCACAAAACAACCTCATGATACCACATCGATCTTGGTAACCACTGGCACAAACCTCAGTGAACCAAAAATCACAACATAATCTCATAGATTAGTCAAAAGCATAAACAAAGCAACTGATACAAAAACATAAATCCAAACACCTCAACGGTGTAGACCAGTCAGGGTCACAATCATGATCCCATCACAACAAAAGATCAACAAGGTTGCATCCATCAGGATGACTTACAGAAGTCAAATGGGAGAGGCACTACAACCCTAGCATAGTTCTTGACATCATCAAAATCAATGTCAATAAGAGAAGAAGCTATCTCAATCATTAAGGTGTTGTGTTCTTTCTTTTCCCTCATCTGATCAACTATCATAGGTCCAAGTGGTGGTGAAGTTTAGTGATTATTTAGGTAGTATAATTGATAATATCCAATTCTAGATAGGTACAAACTCATCCTTCTTTTCCATGTACAACCTCATCCTTCTTTTCCATGAAGGGAAGTATTCCTTGTTTAACTTGGGTACCTCTCTCTAATACATCTTTAGATCTTTATCTCAATTATTTTAAACTTTTACTTCTAAGCTCCAAATTTTTTGATACCAATTTTTGGATAAATGAGGGTTGGGGGAGCGGGGGGGGGGGGGGGGGGGGGGGGCGGGGGGGGTGAGTGGCGGAGGGTGAATTAGTTATCTCAAGTCCCTTAAACAATTTTTTCCTTATAAAGCTTATCAGTAATTAACTTGGTAAAGCATTCAACCAACCAATAATAGTTTATAATATTAAGCATAAGAAGACATGAAATAACATGCAACACATCCAATCACTCATTAACACCAACATTTAATGTGGAAACCCAATTTGAGTAAAATCAACCTTGCGAACTATCATCCATAAAATAAATTCACTCTTCTAAGGTGAGCTTGGTTAAGAACTAGCCCATTTAAATATTACAAACACATTTGCTGAATGTAACCCTATTAGGGGATTTTCACCAAAGACCAATTTGTTCTATTCATCCTTCAATGAGTATCCTTATTAGAGGACTCAGTACATTTTTTAGAATGACACCTTACAAAGGATTTACAAATAAGATTGTTAAATCCACTCAGTTAAGAGATTTTCTGCTATGATAGTTAGAAAGTAACGATAAAATGATCTATATGAAACAAAAACTACCTTTGCCTATTTAGACCTCCTTTCTTCTCATTTTTCCTCCTTAGACTCTTCTTCACTAGTCGATCACCACACACATGCTTTATCTCTTCACTTTCATTCACACTTTCCTTGTTTACTTGGTGACTCTTATGTCTTTGTTTGACAATCAACAATAATTTTTTGTTCACCCATTATATAGATTTTTTTTTTTTTGTTCAATTTCTTTTACTAGGGTTTCCCCAATTTTCTCTCAATTGTTCAATCACATTTCAACTTGCATTCAATTTATCTATCACTAGGTAAAATGTTTTATGCATTATGTCATCTATAATTCACCTTGGAACTTGAACATTTCTTGGATCATGAACCTTTCCTTAAATTTTCTCCATTTGATCTTGCCTAACCAATTTTATATGTATATTTCACTAAAAAACTTCATTCCTTTCTTAAAATATTTTATACGTATCCATATTCTTACTCAATGTCATCCCATAATTGATTTTATGAAAATTGTTCTCCTTCACCGACCTATGCTCTTATTTCATTGAGAAACAACATCTTCTTGGTTAAAATTGTTCACCCAGTTAACAATATTTTCTCAATAACACTTTCTTGATTAGTAGCACACACTTATTCCTTGTCTTTTCACCTCACAATTTCAATCCTTTATTATTGACCAATATAATCTTCTTGTGCATCACACTAACACTTCATCAAATCACGTAAAACAATCAAACCAATATTACCTTGTCAAAGACCAATTCATCAAATGCACATTTAACATCATATACTTAACATTACTTCTTCATTTCATCTTCTATCTTTACCAATTACCATTTCTTTACTCAATACTACATCCTTCAGATGATTTGGAAACTTACTTAAATCAATGAGTCAATAGTCTTGACATCAATGACAAAATAACTAGTCCAATTCTTCTACATTCCTTTTAGTGCTCAGTTGACTAACCTTGTTCCAAATCAACATCAATTTGGGTAAAAATATCAGTTGTAGTAGTATAGGACATATATTAGAACAAGAGGGTTAGAGTTGTATGTTATTGTATTAAGGATCTTTATTGGATTTGACTTAGAAAGTTTAGTGCAAGCTACAAATCATTTGTTAGTTGTTAATCTCTCACAATTGTGACAGTAAAATCCCTTAATTGGGTGACCCTAACAGGTCTATTGTAAATCATTTAACATGGTAAAATTCTCAAAATAGTGTCTAAAAGCCTCTAACTAGGTTACTCCTAATAGTGTATAAGAATTTAATAGGTCTCTAGGGGAATCTCTTAACCGAGTAGTATTTAATAGTGCTTTTGTAACCCTTAACCAAGCAAGCTCTTAATCGAGCATATTATGGAAGAGTAGAAACATTTTTGGGCATTGACCTCACACTGTGGTTTGCACCCTAACTAGGTTTCCATGAGATAAATACTAGTGTTATTACTATGTGGATGTTTTATGTGTGTTACATCGATGTTTAATGTTTTCATTATTGATAATGGTGTTATAGGTCAAATAAGTTATAACTGATAAATTTGTTTGAAAAAGTTTTGGGACTCTAAATTTTTTTTGGGTTGGTGATTATTGACCCCCCCTCTCCCCATTAATCTTGATAATTTTGTGAGCAAATGACAAGTGTTTATACACTAGGTGCCTCACTACTGAGGAGACATGTCTCAAGTAGAAGTGGTGATATAAAGTCCTAAAATTGTCTAAGTAGATTTCTATGTAATATGAACAAGATTATCCATAAGTATGCTAATGACCAACTAATTGAAGATAAAATTAGTTTGTACACCAATACCCCACCTTAACTATAACTTAGGGAGTAATGCATGTACGATTATGAGTCTTGACTACTAGGTTAGTTGAGGAATCACTAATTTTTAATTTGAAGCATTTATGGAATCATATGTAAGAAGTGATGAGATCATAATTCATGTCAAAAAGACTTCATTGTTTGTCTTCATATGATGTAGTACTTTAGAAGGTGGGAAGTTCTCAAATACACAACTTCATGACATGACTCGTGAAAGTGCACAAAGGAGCTACTCAAGACACCCCTGGTGCCTTGAGTCAATATTAAGTGACCTCACCACATTTTTTAGAAATCATTCAAAAAATAAAATCATGAGCAATATCTAGCATACAATGATCATATGTTACTACACGTACTGTAGTACTCATAAAAAATGCAAGAATCATGTTTTGTCAACCTTCATGCATCCATGCATTGATCTTTTATCAACACATTCAAGATATTTAAAAAACAAGTTAAACATAAATGTTCACATCAATATTTAGAGTATCTTAAAATTTTATTTAGTAATTTGAAAACATGGTGCATGTATATGATATCTCCTAGAACATTCTAAATGACACGACTCAATCCAATTCTAATAATGTGCTAGCCCCATGTTTGGCATTGTAAAGTGTGTCTTACACCATTCAAATAAATCATGAAAATATTTAATACAAAATACTTGATGATCAATTTGATACTTTCTTGAATCACATTTGATGCAAGCTTTTCCACCATCATGGTCACCCTTTCCATGTTGACTCTCAAAGAAAAACTACAGATGTAGTGTCTTTTGGTAATGATGATATCTGCATAATGCATAAATTGACCTTACTAATTTGAATTGTGTTGCACATCCATCTAACCTATAAAATCCTTTTTTCAAATTTTATGTCTTTATTTTCCAAATATCCAAAAAATGTCCTAGATCAATGTACGACCAAATGTGTATCACATGCTTAATCATCACTAATGTAAAAGTGGTTTTCTTTCTTGATGACCTGTGCTTCATATATAATTTTAGCACCATCCAAATCTAATTATGCATGTTTTAGATTACGGTAAAAATAGGTTTTGAAGGGACCCCGAAACCCTATAACAAAAAACAGAAAGATAAAGCAAGACAACCCAACCAGGAAAAAACCTGCAGCAAACTGAAGAACAGTATCAAAATCAGGTTTTACAGGGACCTGAAACCACTAGAAAAGTCCAAAAATAAACTAATCCAGGTTTTCTGGGACCTGGAACCACAAACAGTTTAAACTATAAAAAAGACCAAAAACCAAGACCAGAGTCCCCAACCAGCAACCAATACCAGACAGGCACCAAACCAGAGAACCCACCCCAGTGCCACTATTGCAGCTCCAGAATCAATTTAGTTGCTTCCTTACCAATAGCAGCAGTCTCTTGAATGGAAACAACATCCATAGTAGCAACAACTTTCATAGCACTCTTCCTCGAGCTCTGCCTAGTTCTTTTGCTTGGACCCTCAGCTGAAGTGATATCTTCATTTGCCCTTTTTCCCAGGTTAGCAGCGGTTGCCCAAATACTCGAGGTGACCTGTTCCATCTTAGTGCTACTATCCTTGATTAACATAGCGAGGTTCTGCTCAGAGTTGTTAAGTTTGTTAGGGATGTCTCCCATCTGTCCTTCCATATGACTAAGTTTAGCATTGATAGTATCCAGGTTATGTTGCAGAATTTCCTCCTTTTTCTTCAAACCCATTATTTCATTGTAGATCCAAGAATCAACCTTGAGACTGGTGTCGGCTTTCTCCTTAGCAGAATGCAGGAAGGTAAGCATGGTATCCCTCTGCATAGCATCACAATCATCCTCAACAGTCTCGTGAGGGGGGGAGCAGACATTGTCATTGATATCCTCCATTTCTGTTTGATCCTCCTTTCGACCCTCGGCATAGTCCTCAGGATGAGCAAAGTCCTTCCTTTTTTCTTCCTCTATCCCCTTAACAGGAGAAGCAGTAATAGCCGTATGGTCCTCCTTATTCTTCTCAACAGGATTCCCAACAGTGTTATCTTCCACTTTATTACCCCCACTAGAAATAACCTGGTTGCCCTCATTATTAGATTTACTCTGTTCAAAGTTACCTTCACTATTGTTTTCCTCTTTTCCTTTTTCATTATTATCTTTAGTCTCCGGATACCCGTCCAAATTAGAACTTAACTCTCTAGTTTCAGTATCATCCTCATCCTCAGGTTTCCAATTCTCACAGCTTTTCGAATTATCAGTCTCAGACTCCTCATCCTCAAGAACTTGAGAGGTAGAGGGTTTAAAATTTAGGGCATTTTCTTTACTTTTAACAGAGTCACCCTTCTTACTCTTAATGGGCTCTTTCTTCTTTTCCTTAGAGGGATTAGAGGCAATATGCTTATTTTTACAATATCCCTCAATAAGAAGAATCAGACCTTCATGAAGAATGGGTCTGGATTCCTTTTTCTTATGGGTTTCTAAACTATTAAGTAAAGAAAACTGCAAAAAGAAGGGGAAAGATATTCTATCTTTATATCTGAAATGATTTAAAAAAACAAAATGACATTTATGAACTCTTTTATTTCTTCCATCAAGTATGAAATACTCATGGATGTAGCAGAGAACATCCCTCCAGATCTCCTTTATCTGGTTCGCATCAAAGAAATCACCATTCTTTTCCAGAAGCTTCTCCTCTTCTTCCGTTTTCAAAAACTTTTTGTAGGTTGCATTTGAAATACTAGTTTGCTTAGTGAATTTTATGCCCACCATAGGAATCCCCGTGATCTCAGCAATAAACTCCTCCGTAAGTTTCACAGTCACACCATGGAGAGTGACTTTGTCATTGGACTAGTTCTTAAAGAAAGCCGTAGTGATGTGTGGCTTAAAACCATTAAGTTGCTCCATGTAACAAGTCACTTTTCCTTTCTGCAGAATTTTCCAAACATCCTTGCGAGCCTTCCATGCCTCACAATTTTTTGGTTCTTGTTTGCACAGTTTGCCCCCCATCAGCAGAGAACAGTAAACACATTCAAACCAGAAAAACCAGACGCACAGAAGGAGAGGGTTAGAAAGAAAACTATTTTTCTTCCCACCAAAATAGACACCTTTGTTCAGAGAAACGTACGAACACTATGTCGCATTCATTTGAGTGTACTTCATAGGGAATGAAAATCTGGCAATAATTTGATCACTCCACAAAATCATTAACTTTCCAATCTTTTCAAATCTTACCCACCTTCGCATGAATAGCTTCATAATGAATAATTGCTTTGAGATCAACTTGATTATTTAATTCATCGGTCCACCTCACCATTTGCCCCGTTAGGACAACATAGTTGGCAACCCAATCAGCAGCACCGTTGGCCTCCCGAAAGGTATGAGATATGACAATTTTTTCAAATTTTTGAATAAGGTTTTTAATATCCTTGATAGTGGTCTCTATCGACCATGAGATAGCACTTTTATTATTAAGGATATTAATAATATTTAAAGAATCACCTTCCAACCATAATTTTGGAGATCCCAAATCCACTGCAATTTTCATAGTATAAAGGGCTGCCATAGCTTCAGCAATGTGACTATTAGTCTGACCTATAGGGATAGCTATAGCATCTTTAACTATTCCCATATGATCTCTCAACACACCTCCACAACCCACACTCCCTGGATTTCCCTTAGCAGCACCATCAAAGTTTCCTTTAATCCAACCATTCGGAGGGGAACTCCAAGTGACATTCAATCTTGGGTTATCAGTTTGAGTCTTAGGGTTTCCAGGAAACATAGGATTATCAATAGGAAAGGTTTGATCAGATATTTTCAAAGATCTAAAATTCTCCTTACAAGCTCTAATAATATTCTGACCAAGCACCCATCCAGGAACCTCTCTGTTTCTAAAAATTCTATTATTCCTTTCTTTCCAAATACCCCAGCAGAGATGAGGCAGAGTAATTTTCCATAGAAATTGAACATCAAAATTCTTAGACGGGCATTTCCAGCTTTTAAAAGAAGCTTCCACATTGTTATGATGAACCCAAGTCAAGTTCCAATACATTAGGATCTCAGTCCAAACCATCTGGGAATAAGAGCAGTTCAAAAATAGGTGGTCTCTATCTTCAAAACCATTCTTACATAAAATACACCTATTCACCAAATTTATACCTCTTTTCTACAAGTTATCAAAGGTCGGAATTTTATTTTGAAGCAGGACCCAAAAGAAGAAATTAATTTTAGGAATGAGACCCTTAATCCAAGCCTGAGACCACAAGGGATGATTTTCATTCTTCTTAGAAGCAAAGAGAGAAGAAACCTTGTATTGCCCACTAGGATCAGCATACCAAATAATCTCATCCTCAAAAGAAGGGTGAAGAGAAACAACATTAAGAGATAATTGGATGTGATAGAAACTTTGATCAATGTCCTTCAAGTTAACCCAGGCATCATTCTGCCAATAATGACTAACAAGAGTGCCATATCTCTGCTTGCATAAGTCAACTTGATTCAGATCTTGAACATCTTCGATCAGGGGGTGATCCTTAAGCCAGACATCTTCCCAAAAATTCACCCTAGCCCCATTACCAATTTTCCATGAGCACCCTTCTCCAAGCATTTTCTTAGTACCCTACACAGCTCCCCAAATTGCCGAGGGATGAATAACATTAGCAGAGGAAAAGAAATCAGGAAGAGAAACAGAATTAGGGAGGTACTTGTGTTTCCAAATGGTGCTCCATTCTTTCTTCTCATGGAACACACGCCATCCTTGTTTAGCTAGAAGAGCTTGATTCATGCTTCTGATTTTTTGGATACCCATACCACCTTCCCTGATCGGTTTACAAACATGATCCCAAGAAATTAAAGGTATTCTCTTTTTTTCCTCTGAACCAGTCCATAAAAAATCCCTTTGAATTTTATCAATAGCCTCAACAAATTTAGTGGGGATTTTGAAGAGACTTAAGGCAAAAGTTGGTATACTTTGGAGAGAAGCTCTAAGAAGAATTAATTGACCAGCCTGGCTTAAAAGGTTCCCTTTCCAACCTGCCAACTTCTTGCTGAATTTGTTAATGAGGTCTTCCCAGAAGGAATCTGGAACCTTCAAGCCTAAAGGAAGACCCAAATAGGAAGAAGGGAGAGAACCAATAGAACATCCAAGGATTTTGGCAATTTTATGTTGTCTAAGAATGGGGGTATTGAGAAAAAACACAACACTTTTATTCCAGTTAACCAGTTGACCAGAAGCTGAGGAAAAAATATTTAAAGCTTGCTTCAAATTTCTGGCTTCCTTGACTTCGGATTTCCCCATAAAAATGGTATCATCAACAAATTGGCCATGAGAACAAATAAGAGGATGGGAAGAGGGTTGCAAACCCTTAATGACTCCTCTACACACTAGATCTCCAATGTACCTCCCCAAACAATCAACCATAATAACAAATAGGATGGGGGAAAGAGGGTCCCCTTGTCTCAATCCCCAAGAGGGATTAAAAAAAGGAGAAGAGCTACCATTAACCAGGACAACAATAGAAGAAGAAGAGATTAATTGATGAATCAGTCCAACAACCTTCTTATCAAAGCCGAAGGCAAGAAAAATATTAGAGAGGAAAGACCATTCAACTCTGTCATAAGCCTTAGCAATGTCCACTTTCATTACAAATCCTTGATTGTTAGAACAAGATAAGGAATGAATATTCTCATGAGCCGAAATAATAGAATTGAGGATTTGTCTACCTGGAGTGAAGCCATTTTTTTGTTCAACAATGAGCAAAGGGGTCACTAGAAGCAGTCTTAAGTAAGAACTTTGGAGATGATTTTATATAGAGAATTACAAAGACTGATCGACCTAAACTGGTCCGGCGAGTCAGCTCCAATTTTCTTAGGGATTAGGCACAGGAAGGTGGAATTAACTTCCTTCAGCATTTGTTTTGCCCCAAAGAATTCCTTCACTGCATCACAAACATCTTTTCCTACAAGTTTCCAAAATTTTTGAAAGAAAAACATAGGAAAGCCATCAGGACCAGGAGCTTTATCTCATCCTAGAGAATAAATAGCTTTGAAAATTTCATCATTCTTAGGGATTGAGCTTAACAATTTGTTCTGATCCTTAGAAACCAGAGTGGGGATCGCTCTGAGAAACTTAGCCTAATGTTCCAAATTGATGAGGGGATCCATTGTCATTAGCCCTGAGAAAAAATTCACCATTTCATCCATGATGTCCTTATCCTCCTCAATCTTCAAATCTTCCTTCATAAGATGTGAAATGTGAGATTTGGGTCTATGCTTTAGCGTGGATAGATGGAAAAATTTGGTATTTTTATCTCCTTCAGTCAGCCATGTCAATCTAGATATTTGCCTCCAGTAGATCTCCTCTTTTGTAATGATGTCATGATATTGAGACAGCTTATCATTTTCTTCTAAAAGAAGGTCAGGGGAGTATCCCTCCTTCTGAATTTTATCCTGAATATTTTGGATCTCCTTTTTCAAAACAGATTTATTCTCAAAGATGTTCCCAAAGCAATTTTTGTTCCAAATTTTAACTTTCTTTTTGACATTTTTAAGTTTAGCAGTCACTCTGAAGAGAGTCATACCATCAATTTTGATATCCCACCATTCTTCCATTTTTCTTTCAAACTGAGGGTGCTTCATCCACATTTTTTCAAATCTAAAAGGAAAATTCCTCTTCAAACTAAACTTGATAGCAGTGAAGATAAGAGGGAAATGATCAGAACCAATTTTCTGGTGGGCTTCCAGTTTGCAGATGAAATCTTTAGACCAATCTGGAGAGATAAGAGCTCGATCAAGCCTAGCCTGAATACAATCATTACCAACTCTCTTATTACTCCAAGTGAACTGAATGCCATGAAGATCCATATCCAATAGGCCCTCTTTGTTAATAAACTCCCTTAGGTCCATTCTTCCTTCAAGCTGGGTAACATTACCCATCTAATTATGCATGTTGATAAGACACCTATACCATAATAGTGACTTTCTTTTTAAAGTAGTATTATGCTTGAAGCTATTTTTTTTATGAATAAAAGAGTAGTTTTCTATAAAGTCAACAACCGATAAAATTGTTCTAGGAAGGAAAGTGTCTCATAGTGTTTAAAATTATTGTGATTCCACTTAGAAAATAATCATCATGTATATATGATTGAATCAATTTACAAAAACTCCCCATAAAGGTTCCAACATGTATATCTTCTTCTACATATTCCAAGCTTGTGGATTCTTTCCCAATATTTCTTTCACACTTTATGTACTAATAAGTCTTAAAATTTTCCATCCTTGTCATGCCAATATCATCATCTCTAAAAATAAACTTAGCCAAATTACCACATGTTTTGAACAGTTTTCTTTTATTCAATCCATTTCACCTATTGCATGGTTATCTGATTTGTCGCATAATATTGATGTTATGAATTGGCTAGGTTGTTCAACAAGAGCATTTTGAAAACCATTCATATTTTTAAACCATTCATTGTAAAGATTAAATTCAATATGATATGGATAATAACAAGTTTCAAAACCTTTATTTGTCTTTAATATGGATTTAATATATCAAACGTTATTTTTCTAATCTTTATGTTGGGATTTGAATTACAAAATGAGATATACAATTCATGTTGTGTGGTGTCCAACCAATGTTTTATGTCTATAAAATATTTCTAAGGCCCAATATTATACTTGATAACATCTCTTCTATTTGATGAAGGATGAGTACAATTAGTCTTAAATGTAGTGATCAAGATTGTAACTATTTCTTCAATCATATTAGAGGGAGGAGCTCTGTATAGCCCATTTGGCTTCCAAAATACTATTGTCCAAATTGATTTTCCTTTGCACATGATGTGATATTATCTTCCTACTATACTTGATCTCAAGTGAAAGCGAAGAAATTTGTCTTTTTGGGGACATTTTTATTTAAAATAGATGTCAATATCACTCTTCTTGAAATGGACTTATTTTCCCATCTAGTTTTTATCTTTGCAGTGGAATTCAAACCTTCCTTGACACTTTGAACAACATATTTTTGTAGTTTAGAAAATTTCCTCTTTTTCAATGCTGTATCTACACCCAAAAATTTCAATGGATCTTTTAACTCATCTTAAAGAAGTGAAATTGGTAATAGTTGGTTTTTTAAGTGTATGAAGATTCTCAAATTGAGCAATTATTTCCTTGGACTTTTTATTCAATGTCCTCTTCCTTGTATGTGTAGATTGTTGAACATAATATCTCAATTTTTCCATATCCATTTCAATTAAATGATCTATAATTACTTCTTATCTTTAAACTTTAAGCTAGATTGATATTCTCATTAGTTTCCTTAACTTGGGTTGCACACAAAATAAAACAAAAAAATAACTATTAAGGGAAAAACTAAAAATACATATTTACCCAAGAAGTTAAAGCTACATATTCACCCAAGAGAGAGATGCACACTTGTATGGCCTTGAGATGACCATTCTTCAACATCCATTGTTTGAACTTGTAATGAAACTAACAAGTGCCAAAAATTGCAGAGAAGAGAAAACACACAACACAAAATTATTGTGAAAAAATATACCAATAGATAACCATGGAAACATGTCTCTCAACTTTAATTCTCAATAATTTTCATAGTTACAACAATGTTTGAAAAATGTATGAACAATCATGACTTTGAGTTGCATATAAAAATTGAGTTACAGAGTTCAAATTACAAACCCAATTGCTAAATTTAGTAAGAGTGAATGATATAGCTACATGTACACCACTTGACAAAATTACTATATTTTGCAAGTCATCAAAATGCCTTACTATTTATAGTAAGCCAATTCATAAAAGTTTGCTAACAATAACAAGTCTAAAAACATTTGCACCTTCGACTAGATGCCTTCATTGTGTTCACCTTACAAGGAGCACCTCAATGGTGCACTACATGATGACTCAACCCCAACTAGTGGTTATACATATTTTCCTAAGAAAAAGTTGAAAACATATATTCACCTATCAAGACTAAAAGGGGGTAAAGTTATCTGTGTGTGTGTGTGTGTGTGTGTGTGTGTGTGGGTGTGTGTGTGTGTGTGTGTGTGTGAGAGAGAGAGAGAGAGAGAGAGAGAGAGAGAGAGAGAGAGAGAGAGAGAGAGAGAGAGAGAGAGAGAGAGAGATCCTAAAGTGTAAAGGGGATCTAGGAAGGAGAGCTAGAGAGAGAGGGAAATATAGAGTGTGTCTTAACAAGATGTGTTTGTGTGTGTGTGTGTGTGTGTGTGAGAGAGAGAGAGAGAGAGAGAGAGAGAGAGAGAGAGAGAGAGAGAGAGAGAGAGAGAGAGAGAGAGAGAAATCCTAAAAAATAGAGAGAGTGTCAAGGGGATCTATGAAAGAGAGCTAGAGAGAGAGGGGAAGATAGAGTGTGTCTAAATGAGATGTGTGTGTGTGTGTGTGTGTGTGTGAGAGAGAGAGAGAGAGAGAGAGAGAGAGAGAGAGAGAGAGAGAGAGAGAGAGAGTCTTAAGAGATGTATGAAATAGCTAGTGATAGACAGTCTAAAGGGGATCTATTAAATAACAAGAGAGAGACTAAAGGGGAGACTATGTGTGCCAAGGGGATCTCTGAAAGATCTAGAGAGAGATGTCTTAAGAGGATATATGAAAATAAAGTTTCTTAATGGAGGGAGGGAGGGAGGGAGGGAGGGAGAGAGAGAGAGAGAGTCTCTTAAGGGGCTCTAAGAGAGATCATAAAAATAAGTACAAAGAGAGAAGGGCAAGAAGTAGAGAGAAAGAGAGACTAGACATATTTAAAAAATCTAAAGAGAGAGAGAGAGAGAGAGAGAGAGAGTAAGAGAGACCAAAGAAAGAGAGACTAAGAGAGATCCTCAAAACAACATATACATTTAAATCACACAAGAAGACTATAGGCAAGGGGGAGAGAGACATAGTTGCTTTGTTCCTATGATATCTTACAATTGCTTGTTCACATTGTCTTTGTTTGGTTTCAAGTGAATAGTTTTGTGAAGTCTTATTTGACCTTATCCTTTTATTTCCCATCTCTTTCCTTTTGAAAAAAATGCCCTCTAAAAATTTCACACTAATTTGAATGCACTCTGAAATCTCTTCTTTTTGAAGAATGCAAATAATCCTTCAAATTTCATGTTTAGGAAAAAAACATCTCTATTTATATAAGACCATTAATAACCAAACAAAACATTAAATTAGCCAACCTGGGTTTTGATCGAAAGTTCCCAAAATAGAAGATATGGGTGTCCCAAAATGACAAGGGGTTTTAATAGAAAGTGTTTTTGATCGAAACCCCTTAGTTTCAATACTTTTGATCAAAACTCCTTAGTTTCAATCATAATTAATTTCTATCAAAACCCATTAGCTAAGTTTCTCCCCCTAAAATGAAACTATTTCTCCACTTCTTTTGCCTTCGAAGCTTAATTTGAGGACTCAAATGGGACAATATTTACAAACCTTTATGAATGACAAAAGCACTCAAAATAAGATTTCCAATGGTTATGATTTGAATATATTTTAAGCTTATTATGCATACTTTTTTTTCGTTAATCAAAGATAGGTTTCTTGCCAAATATTCAAGCTTTGTGTTAGACACTTATGAAAAATTAGTAAATAAGAGGATTTAAAAAAAAAAATCTATGCACTAGGCATTGAAGTCATTTCTGTTAAAAAAAAAAGGAAAATTAAAATTGGACAAATATGTAACAAGTCACAAGTCACAAAGCGAATATATATCAAAATTACAGTTAAGTCAACTTCAAAGGTTAATAAGATATGAAATATTGACTATAAAGTAATAAAACCAATTGCAAGCATTATATATGGATGTTACAAAACTAAACTCAAAAGAATAACATTCATATCTATTTTAGAAAGAACTTAACGGTTACAAAGAAAGTGTCACTCTTTAAAAATGTTGTTTACAACAAAGTACTAGTTTTCGTGGGAGAAATAAAAATGGATTCAAATGAATAACATTTAAAAAAAATGCATATTTAGAAGCTACACATTTTTAAAAGACTCTAATTTACTTCATCTTCATATTTGTAATGGTTTAGTGGCAACATATGTTCAAATATAAAGTTTTTATCTTTTCAGATTTTAAATTTTAGTGCCAAAGTAGGCAAAAAAGTATAACCCAATATTGTGGAACCACCATTCCTTGACGATGTGAAACATGGGTATTTAATTTTAATTTGTAAGATGAATAGGGTCTAGGACCTTACTTATAAGAAACCAACCAAAAAAGGACAAACCTATGTAAACTATTTTGAAGAGATTCAACCCAACATTAGAGACTGGACTATTCTAGAGAACACATAACACAATTGTAAGATGGTTTGAACTCATGGAATACCAAACATGATATTGACATGAGTTCACCTAAAAGGTGTCAGGATTCAATAGTATACCAAATGAAATCATTTTACAATTAGAAATTGCCTTGTAAACATCCTTACCAAATTAGTCTCATAGAATTATAAATTGCCTTGTAAACATCCTTACCAATGTAGTCTCATAGAATAATTTGGAACAATACAACATTATAACATTTTTCTAGCATGAAGACAAACAAATATATATGTTAATTCCTCTCATTATTTTAATAGTCTATTTTAAAAGAATCAATTATGATATAATATATAATTTAGTCCATTTAAAAACATAGACCCATAAATAGAACTCACATCATTTCAATTACAATTATATTCCATTATAATAAAATAATAGCTCTTTATTTTTTTGTCTTTATACAATTTAATATTAAAATAATTATCAATCCAATTAAATATATTATTTAAAATATTAAGAATATGCCAATTAATTTACACAAAACATCTCTATTCCTTTTCATTCCACCTTTAAACCCCACCCAATGCTTACATGGTCCCATTTACCACCCTCAACTTTTTAAGTTTAACATTTTATCTACCTATACTTATTCTTTTGAGTCTAACTCAAACTCTATACACCACATGATCACTATTGGTAGAAAGTTTCGAGAACACATATTTTACCTATGAGTAATGATTTGCCCATAACATCTTTTTAAGCTTGATATTATAAATAATCATTTATTCAATCATATTTGAATATCTTTTACATCTTCTATAAGCTATTTTGATGTAATGATATATTGTTAATATTATCGTACCCGAAAGTTTTATTAGATGAACTCATAATAAAGTGCAATTCTCCTATCTTCCCATACTACCATTGGTCTTATTTTGAATCCTCTATTCAAAGTCTAAATATTTAAATTAGATTAAAAATGATTTAAAAATCCATTGACCATATTCTTTAACTCAGTCAACGTAATAATTAGTCATAAGTACACCTAGTTGAGACCAATCTAGGGGAACGTGTCTTATAAGTTAACTTTACACATTCAACACTATGAACGCATAGAAATTTCCATAGATACAACTTGCAGATTTGTAATGTTACCAACAAAATATAGATGTTTTTAGTTACTTTGTTTTTCTTGTTCTTGTTTTGAAATTGCTCTATGGCTATGCGATAAGTTATGCCACTCATTTATACGAGACAAAGGACAAGTTTTAAACTTCTTAAAAAATATTTTATTTTATTGTTTTGTTGTGCATCAATAATTGGGTGTACCCTTTTTTGCCCACTTTAGACTTAAAAGAGTGATAGGTTTTTATGTCGCAATAATGTTTTATTGTTGAAAGTTTAAAGATAAATAAGATTTTGATTTAAATGTCCTTATGTTTAAGGAATAAAAAGAGGAGATATTTCACTTAGTTTATTGGTCAAATAGATAATTAAGATTTTGATTTAAATGTTTTTATGTTTAAGGAAAAAATAGAGGATATATTTTACTTAGTTTATTGGTCAAGTGGTTCTATTGTTTTTGAAATTAAAAGCGACCAAAGCAAGGGGGTCGGCCCATATACAAGCAAAAAGCTGGTAACCAGCACATTACCAGCCGAAACCACCAGCAGCCAAAAGACTAACTAAACAACATTAAAGTTCCAAATGTCTGTTAAAGTTCCAAATGTCAGGAGAAACAACTAGAGACCAACAACTAAGCTATAACCAAATAAATGAAACAAGCTAACTACGAAAGTGGTTCTATTGTTATTGTGTCTATTTAAAATTAATTTTTTTTGGGTTGGGCTTTTTGCTGATCTTTTTGAGTCCAACTTTGTTAAATGAGGATGAAGTATTCCATTTGTGACTTCATTATTTCATTGGCCAGCGTGTACTTTTTGCTATCCAATGTGTTCCCAAGTTGATATCTCAACTTTGTTAAATGGGGACTAAGTATCCTCTTTGTGTCCTCCTTGATTCATACACGAGATTAAAAACCTCTCACATAAGTATTGTTAAAATGTTAATGATATACTTATTTGAAAAAAAAGGAGGCGATTTCCAAAATTTTCAAATATATTTTGTTGTTAGATGTACAAGTATAGTACAATTTTTTTTCATCTCTTTAGATGTAGGTCTTTTTTCAAAATAAATGCTCTTCTACATGTTTAATTAAAGACACATTTCAACTAGATTTGACCCCTAGAAAAATTTGTAAATGTCTGAGTATGTCTTACCAAAGGGGACACTTTGTTTATTTTTGAAACTTCCCTTGTAGAAATTAAGTTTTATTTTACTATTTAGCCACTATCAATTAATTTGACAAACTAAATCACATCTCTATAAATAGAAGCATATTTCTATAAATTTAAATATAAAAAACAATTCAATTTCATGACTTAATTTGACAATCACATCGAACATATTTAATTTAAACTAATAATACTATTTCTTAAAAATAAAATATAAAAGACAACTTTTAATCCAAGAATGACACAATAATCACAATGTAATTTAAAATAATAGTATAATCAAATTTATTTTGTTCCTAGTGCTCATATTTTTTTTAACCTCTAATTCTCATTAGCTCATGAGTAAAATAGTAGTGAGACTTCATGTTATCAAGTTGGTTTTGGTTTTGTAATTAGATATTCGAATTTGAGCTATTAAAGATACATTCCAACCAAGTTTGACTCCTAAATAAATTTGACCAAATAATCCAAGTCTATATATACTGACATATTCCTGCAAAATAAAATAATATATTAAAGATAACCCAACCATATAACTTTTGGTTTAATTTTTTTAATCTAATAATTAAAAAATTGCCAACAACAGTCACGCTCCAATGGATCGGTTTAAACCAACCGGTCTAAAGGCAGAGTAAAAAAACAACCATCTCTGTTAGCAGGCGAAACAAAATGATTAGTCAGGGACATTTTAAACTATCCGGCGTGCATAATAAATTTAATATCTAAAGTTAGCGTTAATTTCAAAATTTTAAATTCAAACCGACCCAGCTTATATTTTGAATTGGAACGTGACTTGGCAACTGATTGCTAACCCATTTTTACCGTTCCCAACTTGTTTACCTAGGTATTTTCTTCGCCCCGTTGAAACAATTTTTTGAAATCTCTCAGGCGAAGAAATCACGTAGATTTGGATGATTATTGCCTGAAAGTGCTCGGATTTGCTGCTGGGATTTCTCTTCTGTTTGAAAACATGTGTGCTTCTATGGTTTAATTGTTGAAATCGGTTCAGTATTGTATAATGCTGTTCAGATAACAAACAATTTCTGTCTAAAGTAGAGCAGAATGTTATTATTTCTGCGCAGATCCGAAGGACAAAGAAGGAAACTGCAGATTGAAGGTTTGTGGCTGGTTTTTTGTTTCTTCGGGATCAGAATGTCTTGCAGTGGGAGGGCTCTTGAATACTAGGGTGTTGAAGCGCATGATATCATAAATTTTCCCCAAGAAGCTTTCTCGCTGATATTTGGTTTATACGAGATGCCTGGGGCTTCGGCCTTCTGTCAGGGAGAAAATAATGTGGAAGAACGCCGGAAGGATCCGTACGAGGTGCTGGGAATCGCTCGCAATGCATCCGATCAAGAGATTAAGTCCGCTTACCGTAAAATGGCTCTAAAGTACGTCATTTGCCTTATGGGTTCCCCAAAGTCAAGTCTTGTTTTCTGCTTTTTTCAAATGGTCTTTTCTGCAGTGTGTAACGTTGTTCGAGGTTTGTGGCATCAACTGTAGTTTTTCAACTTTGGGTTAGGGATGAAGGGGAGGGAAGGGCGAGGCAGAATCTTCCGTCTAGCATTATTTGCTATTTTGGAGCAACGGGGATGTGAATGATGGTTTAAGTTCCATTACAGTGCCTTCCCTTGCATACCCTTTTTCAGGTCTTGAACAGTCAGCATGTTATTTGTTATTATCAAGTCTTATCTTTTTAACTCTTGTAAGATCAAACACCTTAAACAGCTGTTCAAGTATTTTATGTTTCAATTTTTTTTTACTTTAAAACAATAATAATAGCAGTTTGCTTTTAGGTCTTAAACGTCCGTTTGTTATCAGTATACCCTGGTCTTATTTATACAAGATTGATTTAAAATGTTTGTCTTGATTGAGTCTCTGTTTAAAGCGATTATTGTGGATTATGATTCACGACCGTTAGCTATAGTTCTGACTATAGTAGAGTACGATCGCCCAAAGTTCATTTATTTCAGATACTCTAGCCTTCATGATGGACAATATTAAGGATGGCTGCTTTGCACAGTCGTGTTCAAGAGTTTCCAAGCGAACAAATCCGAAATTAAACCAACATTCCGCTCATCTATTCAGAATAACAAATAACTGGCCGGCCGTTTAAGCTTTACCAAACATGGCAAAGCATTTTCTTGTCAGAATTACCCGGTCTTTTCCTTGCACGATCATGTAATATGTCCGTTCTTTTGTTGTTGATGGGATTTACAATTGTTGGTTATGATTCATGAACACCAGCCAAGTGCCGAGTTTAATAGAATATG
Organism: Cupressus sempervirens; assembly: GCA_028749045.1. Taxonomy (NCBI): domain Eukaryota; kingdom Viridiplantae; phylum Streptophyta; class Pinopsida; order Cupressales; family Cupressaceae; genus Cupressus; species Cupressus sempervirens. Next base: position 541,933,526 of record CM053789.1, read on the forward strand.
GCTTAAGGTAAGTTATGCCCAAAGCACTGCTGTTTCATGATTTACTGTATTAAGGATGACCGCTGTCCAATGTTTGAGATAAACAGAAATACAAATGCTGTCGGGCCATATGGCATACACAGCAAAATTGTGACCAATTTAGGAGACTCTTCACTAGCAAAATGTAATAATAAAATTAAAGCAGCTTGGCTCTCACTTATGAGGTTATCTTCACTGGTAGATGAGTCTTACTGGAAATTTACCAAGGATAATCTTGTACGCAATCAGATGGCTCGGAGCTAATGCTAATGTTTAAGTATGTTGCAGAGCTGCTCTGTAAAATGATTAAGATGGATAATGGCTAATCATACATTATTAACTTGTGCAAGACACCTAGAATGTCTCTAGAATCAAATACAATCAGGCTCCTACTTCTCACAGGCTCTTTCTTAAACAGTATTGGGTTCTATTTTGACAAATTGAGATGATAGCAAATCTTTCTTTTCTAGCTGTTCATTGCAAAGTGGGCTTGTCTAAGCATCTGAACAGATAATTTGTAGCAGATTTAATAGAGCAAGAGTTAGGCTTAATAATTGGAGAATTCAGTATTGTCAGGGTACGCTTTACCTATGGCATATGCATTGGGTGAGCTATTAGCATTTTCTTTTGTAGTTTTTGCAAGCATTACTTGTTTCTAATGTTTCAGATGTCATTGTTACTTCCTATTGGAATATTATAATTTTGTTTTGCTCTGATATGCTATGTCTGGGGAGATGTATTTCACCTGATGAAATGAAATTGAACAAGGAATGAGGCAATGGTAGCTTCAATATAGCAACAAGTTGCTTTAATAATCAGATTGATGATTTAAATATGAGAATGAACCGCTAGTGGGTGGGAAACAACCAATATAGCATGAAATGGAGTGAAATGAAATGGCATATAATTCCTATTTGATCATTTAGTCATGTTTGAGTTAAAAAAAAAAGCTTCTAGCAGCACTGAAGCGAGTAAAGCAGGGTTAAGAGTTATTTGCAATTAATATGAGCAGTTAGGGACTGTGTAAATATGGCCAAGGGGAAGTTTTTCTGCAGCAGTCAAGCAATAGCCGCAGAAGCCATTTTTCAATGATCACACAGTTGCTACAGAAGCTGTTTCATAGCAATCACATAGCTTTTCCATAAGTCTTTTGTAGCAGTTTTGGTAGTTGCTGAAGAAGCTGTATTTCAGCAGTTTTGTACTGGTTACAATGTGGAGCTCAAGAAAAACAACATTCTTGGCATGAGTCGTACTAGCTAAGTGAGGGTCTGTAGGACACATGCATTCTATTTTGTATTAACCTTTTCATGTCTATGCAGTTCAATGTTGCAGCAACTCTAAAGTCTCTTGGTATATTAATGAATTCAATAAGGTCACACAGAAGGTGGGAAATGTTGGTATGAATATTTTTAGGGAATATATTTGGTACGTGTTATTTAAAAAATACTAAGATGAATGGTTGTACTTGTAAACATCATAGAGAAGGGGTCTGGCAGGAACCCCTGTATTGATCGGATCAACATTTGGCACAAATTATATACTTTAATTTATTGTAGGTCCCAACAAGATGACTGGTTACTTCCATTGGCTTTAAACTCACCTGGGTGTTGTCATTAGGTTGAGTGACTTGACAGTATAATAGTTTCATCTTTGTTGTGGATCTTGGAAGTGAATACAATAGTCCATCTTTGTTGCTGGACTTGGAATCTTCACAGCAGTTTTGACCCAAGAGATGAGAGCGGGTGCAGAGTTGGTATGCACGTGAAAAAATAATGCTCCACAAGGGACTAATTCTGCAAAATTAATCTTTTCAATTGGTTTTTCTATAATAAATCAGGGTTTCTTTAAGGGAAAAGTGGCTGTGATAAAAATCTGCTTGTAGCATTTTTGATCTCACAGTAGTTAATATTTCTGAAGTTTTACTTCTTTCTGTCTGAAAGTTGTTGCCTTATTGTCTTTCTTGATTGGATGGCGTGTATGTACATATGGACTTTGGGAGTCAGGTATAAGAGAAAGGCTATCATTAATTTCATCCCCCATTCTTGAGTGCATCATGCCTCTTCTTAGAAGTTTAAATTGGGACTTGGGCAAGATCATGAATACAATAAACATTTTATCTTCTAGGATTGAGATCCTATTTCAGCTTATGTGCCTTGAGGCAAGAAAAGCTTTCGATGTGTTGCTAAAGTATCTATGTTCATTTTTATATGTAAGTTTATAAATATTCATGTAAATATACAAATTTATGCATCCCTGTATGTATGCAATCTGGTTCAGTACCAAGAAATTTGGGTATAGATACAGTTATGGTAATTTTCGTGTATAAATTATTATTAAATTCTGAATTCCTTGTTAGCAATATTTATTGTATTTTTGTCATTTTTATGTATGGACTGCTTTCAGACCATATCAGGTAATGTTTCTACTTTTTCCATGTATTATACTTCGTGAGGTTTCAACTGAAAAGATGAGTAGTGGGAAAAATTAGAAATTTAGGAGTAGCTTTAATTGTCAATCAGTTATCTTTTTTTCAGAAATTGATGTTATATTTACAGGTTGAATGATATTCTGCAGGTATCATCCTGACAAAAACTCTAACAATGCTGAAGCATCTGAACGGTTTAAGGAAATAACCTTTTCTTATGGTATTCTCTCAGATCCTGAGAAGCGCCGTCAGTATGATGCAGCTGGTTTTGAGGTATGATTTTTTAATTTGTTTACAGAAATTTTTGGGATATTTTACTATTTAGTAATAAGTTTATATATGATAAATTTTAGCTTAAAGTTTTTCTTTCTTTATTATACTATAATACTATTTAATTTGATATTGTTTCTTTGGAAGTTGAGTAGTTGCCTTGCACTATCCTTAAGTGGCGGGTTATGCAGATTTCTGAGTCAGTTTCTTGTGCTGGAAGCATACAGACTCGACTTAATTGTTTCATGTATTTATGTTAAGCATATATAATAAACTAAGACTTAGGTCTTTGCTGAAACAGGCAATTGAATCCGAGAACCAAGAATTGGAGTTGGATTTGTCTAGCCTTGGGGCAGTGAACACCATGTTTGCTGCTCTTTTTAGGTCAGTATCTCTCCAGTTTAAGTGATATCTTGCAAAATCTTTAAGGCATTTGGTTGCTCAGATCCTCCAACCTTTTGATCACTAATGGTTGAAATCTTGGATGTTTAAAGCAAGCTTGGTGTGCCCATAAAGACTACAGTATCAGCAACTATTTTGGAAGAGGCATTAACTGGTACAGTTACAATCAGACCACTTATTTTAGGCCAGCCTGCTCATAAAAGGGTGAGGAAAAATCATCTCTTTGAACTTTTAAATTTGTTTAATTTCTAATTTTCATTTTCTTGTGTTTTGAATGCCATAAACATTGGGTGTGGATATGATGCCACAACAGGTCGAAAAACAATGTGCACACTTTTATTCTGTTACAATAACAGAAACAGAAGCAGAGGCAGGTTTAGTGATACGAGTAATATCCTCTGATAAAAGCAAATTCAAGGTTGGTTATATTATTATTGTGCATATTTACAGGACTTGACCTTTTTTTTTATAATAAAAATTGCTTGCTGCCAATTAATTTAAAATACTTTAATGTTCTCAAGATTCGGATATTTGTTTTATATCTTGAGACAAACTATGTTGGGGCTGCACTATGTCGTATCTTAAAGCTATGTTTGTTTATAGCTTAGCTGAGATGCACTTGATGGTGGATGTGCATACAAAGATTTTTAAACAGAAATAAATGTATTGAAAATGTCCCAAAAATTTGAGGAAGTTGAAATATGGACTTAAGCTTCATTATAGAATCAATTGTACTAGTTGAACTAAGTTGAACTACAATTTTGAGACTTTCAAAATCATCACATCATATTTATAACAATTGTATTGGCAGTTTAGGACACAGTTGTTGTCTGAGACTCCGCAGTTCTTAGTAAACCAGGAAAGGTATTATGGATTTTAAACTTGTGCTTAGTTAAGATGGCTTGGATTCAATACAGTTTCTTCTTAGTTGATCCACCATACATCTATGCGTATTATTTGAGGCATTAAGTGACTGGCATTTTCAGGGTGTTATTGAGCATTCTTGTGTATGTTTAGCTTACAATGCCATTACCATTCATTCTTATTAGTAGATGCTCGTTAATATTTCATTATTATCATTTTCTATGATAAATTGAAATGGGAAGACTTATTTCAGTATTGTTTTATAAAACAGTTGCTGTACTTTGAACAAGAAGAGAATGGGGCATTGAGTCTTGCTTTACAGGTATGATAATTTTTTTCTAAATTTGATTATTTGAATATGCATTTTGAAGGCAATTAACTGATACAATTCTGGCATAGTGAATTTGAAGCTATTTCTACAATTGATTGCATAGTTAATAATTATAAGACATCGGCTTGGGATAGTGACCAAAGAAACTTCTGGACCTGCTTGTTACTCATTTGACAGTAGTGGGGAATCCTAGTCTCTGAAGATCATGCTTACATGCAGTTAGCTCTGAAGTTACATCTGTTAATAGATAGAGATCATGGAGGGAAATTTATGTTGGATTCCTGAAACTAGAGTTGATTTTTCTTTTTCCTCCACTTTGTAGAATTATTCCTGTTAGTGTTTACATTGCTATCATGTCTGGACTATTATTAAGAATCTGATAGTGCATATATATCTCTTGTGTGGAGTGTGTGTTTGTTGTTACTATCCTATGTGGATAACAATTGTAAGATGTGGTTTATGAGGCATTGGTTGCATCAAATTTCTCAGTGCCCATGAAAGGCAAACTAGTTTTAAAAAGGTTACAGGTTGCAATTAGTAATTAATGGCTTGTGCCTTATATCAAGCAACTCAGAAGCATCCCCGTCAGAGGTGGTAGAGCTGTTGGTGTTGTGGGGGATATTTTCCCCAAGCTCCATAGTCTTGGAAACATTCCTTATTGGGGACATGGTTTGTTTGAGGGGGACGCATCCTTGTGGAACACTGTAAAGTCTTGCCAATTTAGAAGCAGTTTTCCGGGTGTATGTCTCAAAGTTGATGCATTTGTATCCTCACTTTCCATGGTACTAATGCCAGCCACTGTTCACCTTGTGGGATCTCACAAGCTTGTTATTCTAATGTATGATATACCTATCCATTTACTACTGCAAGCTATTTATAAGGTGTCATATCCCTATGATAGGATTTCGTGTCACATTAAGAATATCTATCTTCCAATTCCCCACTCCCCTGCCTCTTCTCCCAATATGAAATCACAAGCCAGGATTTCAGTAGGAAAGTCCAGATTTATAATGGAAGTACTTGATGTACAGATTTGCAAAAAAGAATGTAAACACAATTTCAGCTCCAACATTAGGTAACCAAAAGCTAGAAACATCAAGTATTTGCATTGAGATCTTTTGACTTCATTACATTCTCAATCTGCATCCACAAGAAAATGTAAATCAGATTATTTGTTTGATAACTCCCAGGTTGTTAAAAACAACACATTGAATTCCATGCTTGCATTCATTAGCCTCCTTGGCATCATCAGGTCGAGAAGTGGTTCCTCAGTCCAGTCATTATAAGATCCATCATCATTCAGATATTGTGGCATTATTGAGCCGAGTCAGTCTTCAATTAAATTCTCCACTCTAACAGACAAATAATTGGATGCACCAGAATAGTTGAGGAACTTTCTTTGGTAGCCATTACCTACTGTACGGAGACAATCAAATGTGTACAGCAACAACTCAGAATTATAAATGTTTTTGCTTTTATTTCTGTTTGTGTTGTTGACCTTCTTGAGTATGTTGCTTGATTTTTTAATTTGGAACAATTCTGTTAATCTCTAACTTTGCAGAAGGCAAACTACTGGGCTTCTCTGCAAACTGGGCTTCAAATGGCCCCTTGTTGCATATTACTTTTGCCGGTAACAGAAGTATGAGGGATGATAACAGCAACAGCCACCACAGTAAATGCCATTCCACAATCCCCAGAGTTAGAATAGCTTATCCTCTTTCCATTTATATGTTGTTTATAGAACTGTACTTGGGAATCTGTGTTTCTTATCTCCTAAACTTAAAGCAGGAAAGCTTCCCATATTACCTTAAAATTAAAACATAACACATGAAAATATTTTGAAGTTTTTCCTTCTAAAAACAATAAATCCTGAAATTTCGACACAAATCTTATTATTTCTAACCAACAGAGAGGACAGCATGATCTTAGTGACATAATTTCAGTCATTGTGAAGATTTAATTGACCTAAGAAAGCATGTTGTTTTGAGTCCATTTGTTTGCAGGCTGTTATATTATTTCTAGTCTCGAGTTTTGATAACACGCCCTTCTGTTCTCTTGTAACTTGCTTTGTCTTTCTGCTTCTGTTTCTAAAGGTACTTTTATTCCTTTTAAGCTAGACTTTCTGGCAAACAAATGGTATCCAAAGTGGCTTAAAACTGTTAACAGGACTGTCTCAAAGCTGAAGTTAAGCCATTGTTTTAACATTTAGGCTAAGATCATTGACATCCGGGGGTGGCTTCCAACAGATGTCACACAATTCAACTTCATATTCTTCAGCAACTGATTAGTTGAACAAATGAATTCTACGATCACATTTATATTTTGATTAGAGTTTAATGTCCACAATGGCTTTGAAAGTCCTTGAAATTAAATCATTAAACAAATGAGTTCTACTATAACATTTGTAACTTTGTTAGAATTAGGATCTACATCTATTTTGATTAGAATTAGATTTTGACAATGGCTTTGAAAGTCCTTGAGATTAAATCATTAAACAAATGAGTTCTCTTAACACATTTGTATTTTGGTTAGAATTAGATGTCTACATTGGCTTTGAAAGTCCTTGACATTAAACAAATGAGTTCTACGATCACATTTATTTTGGTTAGAATTAGACGTCTACAATGGCTTTCAAAGTCCTTGAGATCTGATCAAATTTGTAGTTTGGTTAGAATTATATGTCTACAATGGTGTTGAAAGTCCTTGAGATTAGCCTGAATAAGTTCATGTACATTTAAAAAAATGAAATCTTGTTGATATTGGGTCCATGGATAGTTCTGTGCTTGGTTTAATTCTAAGGATTGGGGTATTGTTCTGTTGAACACTTGAAGTTTGTCAGGACTAGTTACTGATCTCATTGCATTTGGTGTTAGGGCTCTGTGCTGGGTATGAAATGATTCTTATTGGGCTAGTTGTGAGTCAATTAGCTTTGTCAGTGTATCAAGTGCCACTTATTATATACTGCTACCCAAAGTACGCAAAATGTTGGCCACAACCCCATACATCAAAATATAGACCAAAGTCATACAATATGTAAGGGCTATCATTTATAAAAGTCAAGTTGTCATATCCCTTTTTAGTAACCTAGTAACTTTCTGTTCTGTGGATCCATTTCAATATTGTACAGTATTTCATATCTTTTACAATATGTGGCTGACACAGAACTGGATTAACTCTCTAAATATGGTACTTTGCAGGAGGAAAGTGCAAAGACAGGAAAAGTTACATCAGCCGGAATGTACTTCCTTCACTTCCAAGTTTATCGTTTAGATACTACTGCAAATTCAGTAAGGATTTTAATTTATAATAGTTTCCATAAAAATGTTGATTTTACCTGATACACATGTTATTAGTTTGCTTGTACTAACCCATGGTTTAAAAGATAATATCGTTTTAATTTTATTTTTCACATCTTGCAGATTGCAGTTGCCAGAGATCCAGAAGCTGCATTTTTTAAGAGGCTTGATGGCTTTCAGCCATGTGAATTGTCAGAGTTAAAAGCTGGCACACATGTGTTTGCTGTTTATGGTCAGGACTAATGAGCCTCCCACACATTTCATTGTGCAATCCCTTTTAAAAGAGATTTGTAGCATTGTGTTATTTGTATTGGAAAAGAACACAAATAATGAAAACATCTAAGATTTTTGCCAATCTTTTAAACATGTAATTGTCTGGTTTGTACTTACTAATGCATTTATATCAGCCAATGGCTGTCCTTCTATGCTGACAACTATATCTTGTTGATCTATTTCGATAAGGTGACAATTTCTTTAAGAGTGCAAGTTATACAATAGAAGCTGTTTCCGCTGGACCCTTTGTGGAAGAAAAACAGGAGCTCCAAAAAGTGGAGGCCCAAATTTTGACAAAACGTGTTGAGCTTTCTAAGTTTGAGTCTGAATATAAGGAGGTGAGTGTTTACATTTGGCTTTATGGTTTTTTTTTTTTTAACTGTAAGTAACATCTTTTGGGTATACAAATTAAATTTGGTCTTTATCTTACATTTTACAGGTATTAGCTCAGTTCACAGAAATGACTACTAGATATTCACAAGAAATGCAGTTTGTAAGTGACTATTACCGTGATCTGTAAATTTATTGATTACTGGTATCTTCAGTTTGTATATTGGTGGTACAACTGCAGATATTATTTTAAGCTTATGTAGAATTGCACTAAGTAAATTGCTTTATTTCAAAATTTGGACGAATTTTGACTAGTAGCAATTACCATTGAGTAGCACACAGCATGTTTTATTGCTAAATTTTCTAGATTTTCCTTTAGTAGAACTATAATGGTCATATTGCAAAAATTGTCTAAGAAACAAAGTTATCCCACCATACATACAGATAGATGAACTTCTTAAAAAGCGGGAAGCTATTCATGCCATGTACTCTTCAATTCCAACACTCAAGAGGTCCTTTAGTGGTACCAAGGTCAAGGGACTATACAAGGATGCTAAGGGAGAAGGTGGTACTCATAGCCGAGATGCAAAGCAGGTAACCAGGGAGAGAGCTAAGAAAAAGTGGTTCAATATCCACTTGAAAGTTGATAAAAGGAAGTCCTGTTAATTTGACCCAGAGGCGTCAGCTTATTGGATACATGTTGACCTGTATGAAAGAGGGGTGTTCTGCTGCTGTTAGTAGTCTCAAAGGCCGATATTCTCCTCTGATTAGCTGTAAATTATTCCTCTATTGTGAGGCAAGTCAGCTGGAGACGAGTGTTTGATATATTACTTCTTTTGTAGAAAAAGCTTTACACTGAGAAGCATGCAGAAGTGTTCCCTGTGATGAGCTCCTTTATGCTGTCCTTTCTCTCTGGTCATTTTATGTCAGAGTGTAATTCTTCAACAATGTATTAATGAAGGGGGCCTTAGTTTTCCTTTCCACATTTAGTGCAAATATGAAGTCAGCGTGCCTTATTGTTTATGCTTTAGTTGATCCATTATAAGAGAAATTGTACAACTTATTATTCATGACATGTTTTGAGCTTTGAATGTTGCAAGTTGCTCAAAAAACAATTGATTTAAGATCAATAATTACAAATTAAACTCTTATTGTTCGGACTGCCAGAATCATAAGGGATTTTACTCTGCGCATTTTTGTGGGTTTTTGTGATTGCCAAGTCAAAGGCATTAATAATTTGAAACCCACAACAGAATGTGGCTAAATTCCTGAAGAGAGCAAGGCAGTGAAAATGTGTCCTTGGTATCTTACTCATACCTGCGTGAAGGATTATGTTTGATAAACCAAGTGTGGTGGTTGGTAGGTGAAAGCTTAGAATGATAAGTACCTATTTGAATTACTAATTGCATCTTGGGGTTTATGTTCATCAAGATTAAAATTGGTGACTTATCTTTGTTCTAGATGAATCAGTTTGGAACACCAGTTCAAAATGAAAATATTCTGTGACAAAATTTTTGAATCATCATTTTTCTGCAAGGCTGTGTGGTCATATATCTTCTGGACTTCAGCATCAACTTAGTTTTTGGTTGAGAACCTGGAGACTTTGCTGGTTCTGTTTACACAAATGGTGCTTGCGGTTCTTAAACTCACATCACGACCAAAGTCTCACTTCTTGAATTAACAATTAGAATATCCTTTTCTGGTTCCAAATAGTATGTCTTGTTTGGAGTTTTTGTAGTTCACCCACTTTGGAAGAGTGTCACAGGCCCCAAATACAGGTAATAGCCACAAGTACGAAGTTGTCATATTAGAATAAATCTGCCTTTATTTGTTGAGTTTGTAGAGATTCTTGTCAAATTAAAATTTAGACTTTGAATGTTATTGGAGTTGGTTGATAGGACACTATGGTTTTGTCTTGCATGAATCACTGGTTTCTGGCATTTAGTGCAATGGTGTTAACTGCCACAATTTTTTATATAATTCAATATTATATTCTAAATATGTACATACACACTCTATCACTAATGTGGCCTGCAACATCTTTTGATTGCATAATTCGTGTGCTACTTATAGGATTAATATTTTTTAAGAAAGTGAATTCAATTTTGTAAATATTGCCATTAGATAATTAAGTGACGAAGGAAAATGAAAAGCCTTTTTAAAATAAAGCTGGGTTAAACTTTACTGAACTTTAAATCAGTTAGGATGGGTAATGTTCTGAAAAAAATGTTGGAAGGATAAGTAAAATATGTGTTTAGGTTTGACGAAAGCCTTGTGGTGAAATATTGTAAATTAATTTACTGATACGATAAAAAAATCGAGGCTGGTTAGATGATGCCTGGAGACTACTGTATTAGATATCTACTACCTTGGTTGATTCATATGATGATAAGACTAATTTCTTCAGTTTGTGGATCTAAATCTAATTTGATGATCTCTATTGGGTCGATGGGTTTGAAAATTATTGATTTTGATGCAACACGTTCACTTTGATGTCTGTTATTGTCACCCTTAAACGTCACATGCTAAGGGGAAGAATTAAGCTTTGGAAAAAAAAAAAGGTTAACTTTGACTATTTAACACTTTTTGGTTTAGGAATTAAACTAAGTGTGTGATGTTTAAGCCGTTTTGTCTGCAATGGATCCCTCAAAGGAGTGGTAAAGATAGATGTCACACAGGAGCTTGCTAGGCTGGAATTGTTATTCGTCTAGAACATGTAATGATTTCTAATTAGTGTTTACTTGCATGTGATCATTGAATAGTGCATTTGGATAGTCTAGTAATGCATATTGTGTTCTAGTAATGTTGGGTTTTTATGTTATTTTATTAGATTCTAAGGCATGTTGAGTTCAATGATGTTCAATACTAGAAAAAAATATTATAAATCTATATTAACATTATTTTATTTGTGATGGAATTATATTAGTCAAAATAACATCGAAATAGTATTGACTTGAAAATATAGAGTTTTCTTTTTATGAAATTATATTAGTCAAAATATATCAAAATAGCATTGACTTCAAAATGTAGGGTTTTCTTTTTTACTATATTAAATAAATTTGAGGATTGTTATTAAAAATATAGTTATAATTAATTATTTTATTACTTATATATAAAGATTAGTTAAAAGATGATTGATTGTATTTATTGAATATTTTTGGATAGTTGAAAAAACAAGTGAATATATAATTAGATATTTCTAGAGAAGACAAAATCGTACGAGCTGTAAATTATAAAAGCATATAGAATTTTATTTAGTACAATACAAGCTTTGATTAATTAATGATGAACTTTTCTAGAGAGAGGATCTAACATTAAGTTCAATTAGAAGTTTAATTTAACATTGAAAGATTAGAAGCTCTTCATGACCTTTTTAGTAGGAATATGATTTTAATTTGATTTATGCTTATGACATATATTCTGTTGAGATATGATTGAAAAGATCATTGTTGAAGAGAGATTATTGAAAGAGAGAGATTGTTGAAGAAGACTATTTGTTTCAATCATTGTTTTGTCATTGATGTCAAACTTGTTATTTGTTGTAAGACAATTGCTTATAAGATTCAAGTACTATCACTTAATGGATTGATGAAGATGATTTGATCAATAAGATGTAACAAAAACACCTAGAGGAAATGTTGAGTTATGATTATGTAGTGAAGTACAAGGATCAATTAAGATAGTGATAACATGATGTGTTGATAATCTATTTAAAGTTATAAATGTTGGTTACACTAAGAAAGTTTAGAAGAATAAGTTACACAAAGTTTGTCTGCCAAACTTGACCGAGTGGATAGTAGGAAGTTGAAGAAGACTATGTGTTTCAATCATTGTTTTGTCATTGATGTCAAACTTGCTATTTGCTGGTAAGACAATTGTTTATAAGATTCAAGTACTATCACTTAGTTGATTAATAGAGGATTTGATCAATAAGATGTAACAAAAGCACGTAGAGGAAAGGTTGAGTTATGATTGTGTAATGAAGTACAAGGATCAGTTAAGACAGTGATGACATGATGTATTGATAATCTACTTAAAGTTATAAATGTTGGTTATATTAAGAAAGTTTAAAAGAACGAGTTACACAAAGTTTGTCTGCCAAACTTGAACGAGTGGATAGTAGGAGCCGAGCAAAGTCAGTGCAAGCTAAGCAAAAAAAGTCAGTTGGAGTTGAGCGAAAGCAAATTCTAGTGGATACCAAGCAAGATAGTTGATGTCGAATAAAGTTTAGTTGATGCTGAGCATCAGTGAACTTTAGTTGATGCTGAGCAACGCAGTATGTGGTGAGCATCAGAAGGTTGATAATGTTGAGTTGCTGCATTATGCTAAAGATTGAAGATTCGTTAAATCTAAGTCGACAAATTTGTTTTCTTGAATTTTGTGAACCAGGTGGAAGATAAGGTTGATGAGCTGGTGGCACAAAACTTGATGTAAACCATTTTTAGGCAAATTCAAATGGATTCTAGAAGTTTATAGAAGAGATACAAGATATGGGGTAGATACATTGTATCCCACCTAATCCATTCAAAACCCTAAATTAGACGATGGAAAATAAAGTGGCAAAGTATCTTAATTTACTATTTATAGGAATGGCTGGTCAGAAACAAATGGTGTTAAGTGCGAAAAAGGGTTTTGGTTCATCAAGTGACCTAAAAGGGGACTGCATTGGCACGCTAAGCAAAAAGGCGTAAGAAGATGAATGCTTGAAGGGTGAACAAGCTACCAGTGTTGCAAAATATGAATGCCAAGCAGAATTGAGGACTGAATAGAGATCTAAAATCTGTAAGAGAAGTTGTAAGTTGTATCAGATCAAAGCTCTACCGTTACTCTTTAACAATTGTATCAGTCTAGTGTAAATCCTTTGGATCAAGGTTGACCTAACAGTCATTTGCAAATCCTTTAATTGGGTGGCATTCCAAGTGAATGGTCTAAAGTCCTCTAACAAGGCTCACTTTTAATAGGGTGATTGAAATCGCTTAACCGAGTCACATTTAACAGTGTGTGTTGTAACCTTTAACAGGGTTGGCCTTTCACAGGACATTACTTCATAAGAGTGAAAATGAGTAGCATGTTACTGGTGGTTTTTCCCAAATTGGGTTTCCATGTAAATCATTGTGTCAAGTGTGTTAATGAATCTGTTAGGTTTCATGCTTTACATTTCTGTAAGTTGATTTGACAGTAACATACAAGTTTTTAGTGATTGTATATTTTTATGGTTGCATGCATAGGTATGAATGTTTTATGGGTTTATTAAGATGTGAAAAGTTTTATTTATACATTTGGACTTTGGATAACTGATTCACCCCCCCACCCCCCTCTTAGTTATTCTAAAGTATTCCAACAATTGGTATTAGAGCCATTTGCTTAAGAGGACTAGTTTCAAGATACTAGAAGCAGAAAGATCGAGACATCTAAAAGAGAAGTACCCAAGCTCAATAGAGACAACTTTTCTGCATGGCAAAGTTTGATGAAGTTGCACCTTGGAGGATTTGGAGATCATGCACAATCTACCATTTCTGTGGAACATGTTGATCCAGTTGGAGTCCTAATTGCATAAGACATGAAGAAGAAGAAAGAACACAATTAGACAATGTTGGAGATTTCCTTTGCTCTAAGATATGCCAAATTTGATGATATCAAAGGTCTTGATAGTGTAAAGAAAATGTGGGATGCCCTATCCACCATCTATGGAGAAGACAAAAATGTTCAAAGAGCCAAATTTGAGAGTCTTAGAGGTACGTTTGAATGCTTAATATGTTGTTAGAATGAAAGAAGTTAGTGCAATAAAATGAGTTATTGGTTAGATAGATGATGATAATGTACTAAGCAAAGTCTTGAGAACACTACTGCCTATTTATGCTATTAGAGTTTTTGCAATTCAAGAGTTGAGATATATTCTAGGAAATTATTTAACCCTTGAAGGTTTGGTAGGTAGAATCACTACTTTTGAGCTATCTAACTTTGATAACTACAAACCTGAGAGTCTTGAATTTGCTTTCAAAGCTAAGTTGTTATTGAAGGACTTTGACGAGGTGAAGTAGAAGAAGAAGAAGAAAAAGATAAAATATTTGTCTAGTGATAGTGATACACATGAGGAGGATGTTGGACAATTGGAAGCACTACTAGCAAAAAGATTTCACAGAGGTAAAGACAAGTTTAAAGGTAAGTTACCCATTAATTATTTCAATTGCAATGAGGTTGGTCATATTGCTGCAAGATGTACATAGAAGAAGAACTACAGAGGTAGTGACAAGTACAAGATCAGAAAAGAAGATGACAACAAAGATTGACAAGATAAAGGCAAGAAGTTATGCTATATTACTGAAGAGGGATCAAGGGATGATTTTGATGAACATGATGATGATGTAGTGTATTTTGCAATGAAGGAGGAATATGATGAAGATGAGGCAACTAAACTTGTAACTTGTGTGAAAAAAATGATAGATGGATCATTGAAAGTGGATGCTCACATCACATGACCAGAGACAGAAGTAAGTTCATTACCTTAAATTGTTATGATGGAAATAGTGTAAGATTTGGTAATGATGCACCATGTTTGATAAATGGAAAATGTTTTATCAAATTCACATAGACGATTTCAAGTGACAATGCTTACTATGTTGAAGGACTAAACTATAATTTGCAATTGAACAATTTGGGATGCAAGGTTGAATTTGAAAACAAGATTGCTAAAATATATGACACAAATGGGAAAGTGATTGGAAAAGGTGATCAAATTAGAAGTAACCTATTCTATCTTAATATAGAGGATGCTACTTGTCTTGCTGTAAAATTTGATGATGTATGACTTTGGAACAATAGGTTATGTCATGTTAATTTTGACTACCTAGTTAGTATCAGTAACATGAAGAAAGTTAGAGGTTTGCCTAAGTTGAAGAAATCTGACAATGTAGTGTGTAAACAATGTCAGCTAGGCAAGATGACAAAGTCAAGCTTTAAGAGTAAAACTTATACCTCTAAAGAAATATTAGAGATTATTCATACTAATTTGTGTGGACCAATTGAAATGCAAAACTACAAGGGAGATAAGTACTTAATGTTATTTGTTGATAATTATTTTAGGATGATGACATTTATGTTTTTGAAACAGAAATTTGATGCTTTTCAAATGTTTAAGTGGTACTTAGCAAGAGTTGAAAAAGAAATAGGGAAGAGCCTAAAATGTTTGAGATCAGACAGAGGAGGAGAATTTATATCAAATGAGTTTGAGATGTTCTGTAATGATAGAGGAATCAAAAGATAGACATCTGCCCCAAGAACCCCTCAACAAAATGGAATAGCTAAAAGAAGAAATAGGTCTATAATGGACTATGCTAGAACACTCATGATGGAGAAGAATGTTGCTTTGAAATATTGGAGAGAAACTGTAAGTACAACTGTCTATACCTTGAACTATGCGCAAGTCAAGAAAGGTACTCATTTAACACCTTTTGAATTGTGGTATGGACATCCACCCAATGTAAAATACTTTAAAGTATTTGGAAGTAAGTGTTACATTTTTAAAGATGTTAGGAATGATAGGTTTGATGCAAAAAGTGAAGAAGGTATATTCCTTGGCTACTTCACAAGAAATAAAGATTATAAGTGTTTGAATACTAACACTAACAAAGTTGTGGAAAGTGAAAATGTGAACTTTGATAAATATACAAAAGCACATAAGGCTGAAGTTATGAAAGAACTAGAATAATAAAAATCATTTTTATACTTTTATGATGGTATGCCTATTGAAGAAGATACTATAAATCAAGTTATAAACCAACAACAAGTTTCAGTGACCGCCGAGTCACATCTTGTGAATGCTGAGTTGCATTCAGGAACCGAGTTACATTTAGATGCCAAGTTATATAATGAAGTGAGTGCACATTTTGATTTTGAAATTATTACACATGAAGGAGATGTTGAAATACCTGACAGAGATATACATAATGATACTGAAGCTGGAAGGCAAAATGAAGAAACAAGAGCTAAGCCAAGATTGTCCAAATATGCCAAAAGACATCATCGTGCTAATAACATCATTGGAAATAAAGATGCTAGGCCAATGATAAGAAACAAATTGAGAAGTGAATCATGTTTGCTGAGCATGAAGGAACCCAAAAAAATGAAAGATGCATTAGAAGATGTGGATTGGTGTAAAGCCATGGAAGAAGAGATTGAACAAATAGAGAAGAACAAAACATGGAGTCTAGTTCCTAGACCAAAAGACAAGAATGTGATTGGTACAAAGTGGGTATTCAGAAACAAGCTAGATGAGAATGGTGAAGTCACAAGAAACAAAACAAGATTAGTTTGCAAGGGATATGCACAAGAAGAAAGAATTGACTATGGGGAGACACTTGCTCCTGTTGCTAGAATGAAAGAAGTAAGAACTTTACTTTCTTATGTTGCATACAAAGGTTTCAAAGTTTATCAGATGGATGTTAAATATGCATTTTTGAATGACATATTAGAGGAAGAAGTTTACATAGAACAACCAGAAGGTTTTGTTAATGTTAACAATAAGAACATTGTATGTAGATTGCACAAAGCTTTCTATGGCTTAAAACAAGCACCTAGAGCATGGTATGAGAGATTTCATACTTATCTTGTGAAGATTAGATTTGAAAGGACTGATGATAACAACAATCTATACATAAAGACAAAGAAAGACAAAGCTATTTTGTTGTCTAAAATATTTGTTGATGATATCATATTTGGAGGTCAAGATACTTTATGTAAGGATTTTGCAAATCAGATGAAGCAAGAATTTGAAACATCTATGTTTGGAGAGATCAAAATTTTTGTGGGTTTGCAAGTTTATTAGATGAAGTATGGTATATACATCACTCAGTCAAAGTATGTCAAATAAATATTGAACACTTTTGGATTAGAGGATTCCAAACTAGTAAGTACACCTATGGTGATAGGACACAAGTTGTCAAAGAATGATGATTCTGCTGAGGTGAATCAAACATTATATAGGTCTGTGATTGGAAAATTGTAATATGTAGTACATAGAAGAACTGATATTGCATTATCTGTAGGGATAGTTGTAAGATTCTCTACTAATCCTAGGGAGAATCACTTAATGGTTGTGAAGAGAATAATGAGATATTTGAAAAGAATAGAAGAGTTTGGTTTATACTACAAAAAGAATGAAAAGTTTGAATTGAGAGCCTACATTGATGCTGATTGGGTTGGAAACATTGTTGACAGGAAAATCACCAGTGGAGGAGCATTTTTCTTAGGTAAGAGACTAGTTACATGGACTAGCAAGAAATAAAGTTGTACCTCACAATCTACTACTGAAGCTAAATATGTTGCTGCTACTATAAATTGCACAAACATTGTATGGATCAAACAACTACTCAAAGGAATGAAGGAAGAAATCACAGGACTAGTGATACTTTATTGTGATAATACAAGTGCTATCAATATATCAAAGAATCTAGTGATGCACACAAAAACTAAGCACATTACAATCAAGTATCATTACTTGAGAGAGTTAGTTCAAAATAAAGAGGTGAAGATGGAATATGTCAACACAAAGGAGCAAATTTCTGTTATCTTCACAAAACCATTACTTAAGGATACTCATGAGTATCTAAGAGGTAAACTAGGGGTGATACCATTATCAAAGGCTATCTAAGTAACAAGAGGAGTGCCTTGCATCAAACAAGCTGATGTTCATATGTTACAAATTGATGTAGATGATCTTTCTTTAGGAGTTTCCTAAAGTAATCACAGAGTTGAAACTTCAAATTAGTCACAAGCAAGGTGAGAGAGGGAGATACTGAAGAAATTACAAAAGCTTATATCTACATGTTTAAAAATGACAAGTTTTTGGTATATGTCTTTGGCATTGTTGTCAAAGAGGGAGATTCAAAGTACATTAAACTGATCATCATCAAAGGGAGAAAGTACATTCGAGAAAGATATCAAGAGTCAAGTCAGAACAGATAGGGAGATATTGATCAAAGAGCTAGAATGTATAATCACAGAGGGAAATATTCTGCTGATCAATCCAGTATAAAAGAAAGAGGGAGAAATCCTAATCTATCTAGTAAAAGGGAGATACAAGAAGAAAATTAGAGGGAGTTATAAGAAAGAGTTTTGTAACCTAATTAGAAGATGGAAGTTGCTGATAGAGGGAGAAATTTTGATACAATTTTTTTTTGGGTATTTTCTTACTATTTTAACTTAGTCAGTTTGGTTAAACAAGATATTAATCATTTGATTGACTTGGTCGATTAGTTTGGTTTGCCATCAATGCCAAAGAGGGAGATTGTTGAGATATGATTGAAAAGATCATTGTTAAAAAGAAATTATTGAAAGAGGGAGATTGTTGAAGAAGACTACGTGTTTCAATAATTGTTTTGTCACTAATGTCAAACCTGCTATTTGCTGGTAAGACAACTGCTTATAAGATTCAAATACGATGAAGAGGATTTGATCAATAAGATGTAACAAAAGAACCTAGAGGAAAGGTTGAGTTATGATTATGTAATGAAGTACAAGGATCAATTAAGACAGTGATGACATGATGTATTGATAATCTACCTAAGGTTACAAATGTTGGCTACATAAAAAAAGTTTAGAAGAATAAGTTACACAAAATTTTTCTACCAAGCTTGACCAAGTGGATAGTAGAAGCCGAGGAAAGTCAGTGTAAGCCGAGCGAAAAAAGTCAATTGGAGCCAAGTGAAAGAAAGTTCTAGTGGATGCCAAGCAAGACAGTTGATGCTGAGTAAATTTTAGTTGATGCCAAGCATCAGTAAACTTTAGTTGATGCTGAGCAACGTAGTATGTGTCGAGCATCAGAAGGTTGATAATGCTAAGCTGTTGCATTATAGATTGAAAATTTATCGAATCTAAGCCAATAAGTTTATTTTCTTGAATTTTGCGAACTAGGTGGAAGATAATATTGATGAGCTAGTGGCATAAAACTTGATATAAACCATTTTTCAAATAAATTCAAATAGATTCTAGGAGAAGTTTCTAGAAGAGATACAAGATATGGGGTAGATACATTGTATCTTACCTAATCTATCCAAAACCCTAAATTAGATGATGGAAAATAAAACAACAAAGTATCTTAATTTCCTATTTATAGGAATGGCTAGTTAGAAGCAAATGGGGTTAAGTACGAAAAAGGTTTTGGTTCATCAATTGACCTAAAAGGTAACTGCATTGACATGCTAAGCAAGAAGGCTTAAGAAGATGAATGCTTGAAGGGTGAACAAGCTATCTGTGCTACAAAGTATGAAGGCCGAACAAAATTGAGGATTGAATAGAGATATGAAATATGCAAGAGAAGTTGTAAGTTGTATTAGATCAAAGCTCTACTATTACTCTTTAACAATTGTATTAGTCTAGTGTAAATCTTTTGGATTAAGGTTGACCCAACAATCATTTGCAAATCCTTTAACCAGGTGGCATTCCGAGTGAATGGCCTAAAGTCCTCTAACAAGGCTCACTTCTAATAGGGTGATTGAAATTCCTTAACCGAGTCACATTTAATAGTGTGTATTGTAACCTTTAACAAGGTTAGCCTTTCATAGGGTATCACTTCAGAGAGTGAAAATGAGTAACATGTTATTGGTGGTTTTTCCCAAATTGGGTTTTCACGTAAATCATTGTGTCAAGTGTGTTGATGAATCTGTTATGTTTCATGATTTACATTTCTACAAGTTGATTTGACAGTAACATACAAGTTTTTAGTGATTATATAATCTTGTGGTTGCATGCATGGGTATGAATGTTTTATGGGTTCACTAAGCTGTGAAATTTTTTATTTATACATCTGGATCTTGGATAATTGATTAACCCACCCCCTCCAATTATTCTAAAGTATTCTATCATATTCAAATGTTTACAATTGTGTGAATATTATAGTCTTTAGAGAAAAAACCTTAAAAAAAATATAATTTAAGCTATAAATATAGGAAACTTACGAATAACAAAATATATGGGTTTTAGTAGCTTGTTAGACTAATTTTCAACGAATTAAACATTGTCCTTGTGAAATTAGAAAAATAGAGGTGCAAGTTTAGCTAATAGAATTTAAACTTGGGAATAAAATAAAATTAGTTCAACTAATTTATGATTATTTTTCTTTTGTGGTAATGATTATTTTTCTTACTATATTATGCTAAGTGGTTATTTCAATTTGTCGAATTAGATTTAAAATTGGGATTCTGTGAAAAGGAAATTAGTTTTGGTTTTGTCTTCCTATAATGCCATGCCAAGGAACCTAAAAGAAATTAAACTAAAGTTTCACTAAGTTTGCCAAATATATTTTTTAAAGATAATAATTTAAAAACAACAAATATAATATAGCGAAATCAATAACATACACACATACACAAGAAAAACATAAACATATTACATCTCTTGAGGGTCCCATGATGTTGAATCACATTTACGTTTAATTAATACTAAATCCAATATATAAGAAATCCACATCAAAGAATAACTAAAGTATGAATCCATATAAATAATATAAAATTATAGAATGCCACTTGGCAAAAAATAGATGCACAATCATCCACTGTACAAGTCACAGGGTATGAAAGGTTGAAAGAATATACATCATAAAATAGATTACATCAGCTCGTAAAATATATGAAATCAAATATGGTACAACAGAATATAACCATCCAACATAAATATAAGTTCAGATAGAAAGGAACATCTACACAAGCACATCCAACAATGACATCCAATGGTTGAATCTCAATGGTATATGAAAAATGCACTACCACCTGACCTCGTGGAACCTAAATGGCCCACTCCCACTATGCTGAGGAGATAAACTCAAGTCCCATACAAATATCAAAACACAAGTCATAACCAACATCTAGGTCAAGGAAACACCTAAAAGCAAACTATCTCAAAGGGTACCAAGACAAGTATCATCTAAACAAAATAAGCAATGGTGGGGAGTGGTACATCGTGTAGATCTCGACTAGCAGGTGACTATGACTCCCTACCTCAACCACATTAGGAACATCAATCATAAAGTAGAAAAAACAAGTACACCACACACATACAAGTATGGGGTAAGTAACCATGGAACTGCATAAAAATAATCCATCTGCTATCATCATGAGATAACTGAAAATCATTAAATGAACATACATGTATCATCATCAAAATAATCATAAACACATGAAATAACTAACTCAACACATATATCAACTGAATATGAAACACATTTAATCTAATCTGGTAACCGAGTACCGATAATCATAAACATAAACATAAAACATGCCTAAAAGAATCCGACAACACAATCAGAAATGTCAACTAGGGGTAGGCAACACTTCCATTGACTAAATTGTATACAATAGTTTTGTTTTTTGATTTATTTTTTTTCTAGGTTGGTGAAGGGTTCTCCTTACCCAAACAAACACAACAAAATAGATAATCAACATAAAATTGCAAGAACAAAAGTGCATTTTTTCTATTATCTTCAATGAAATGATAGTACAACATTTTGGAAATAACTTGTAGCAATATGTACCATTTGGGAAAACTTGTAGCCACATTCAATGAATTAATTGCTCCCAAACACAACTTAAAACCTCTTATAATGCTCAAAGTAGTAAACGCCTTTTCACTTATGCTTTGTTACTGATATCCATTAAGTAGAACATGTAGACATAAATTAGCAAACAAAAAATCCCACACAAAACAAAGATTTTTATTGTGGAAACCCAAATAGAGTGAAATTCATGGTGGAATTGATACCCACAATAAGTCTACTACCTTGTTAGAATTATATCTTATTACAGTAAAGGGAGTATATAAACATTCAAACACACTGCCTATGTAACACACTACAAATGAACCCCCCCCCCCCCCCCCCCCCCCCCCCCCCCAATTTTGGCTATGGAGGGGCCAAAATGTACCTGCACAATCAATTGATTTGTATTTTATAATAAATTAAAATTGATAAAACTATTATACATAATTTTTAAATTAATTAATAAATTGGTCCCTCCATAGATAGTGCCCTCCCCTACCCTCCCTCCCCCAAAAAGAAAAAAAAGAAAAATAAAGAAAATCTAAATATTACTAAGTATAGTGAATAAAATTATTTATTTTTGAATTGTCTTTGCTTTCTATGTTTACCTCTAGATGCAAGAGTCATAACAGGTTCTATAATGTTGTACATTATTTAGATTTATATCTAGTTATCTTTCTTACTTTGTTCATTATTTACTTCTATATCCATTTATCCTATCGTAGTAGTTTAAGGTAAGAAGAACCACTTTCTAAATTAGATCTAAAGTAAATCTTAGTCATTTTCATTTATTATAAACCACATAGTCATATTTATAGGAGCTAGGATAAGAGATCAAATATCTAGATAATCTCCCCCATTCATTTCTCTAATTAATTTTGAATGATAATTATAACTTCAACTCATAGCAAACAATTACTTTAATCATTTCCTATTAGAAGATAATGTACAAGACTTAGTACATCAAAAACATTTACTACCTACTTAACTTGTATTGATCTATTTTAAAGAGACACATTAAGTAATTTGAAGTCATTAACTTCGCATGTTTACTAATTATATTTTATTTGATAATTACTTTTATTTTATCATTCATTTTAGAACATCTCTTTAAATTTTTGAAAAGCACAAGGATAGTTTACACATCATAACATATCATTATTGCCAACATCCAAAACATAAACATAAGGAAATACAGGTTACAACACCATTATTATGTCATTAAGTTATTTTAAAATAATCCAAAATTTTTTCCTTCCCCTTCATTTCGCTTAGAGATACTATTCTCCCATTTCCAATAGTAATGCATCATTAAGACCTCGAGATTCAAGATATATTCTTCAATAGTTTTTCAAACAAGTATCCATACAGAGCCATCTGTGAAACATTAGTAATACCTTAGAGTATTTTACCACCCAAATGTGTGGAACCATAAATAGTCCACTCCCCTGAGCTAGTTGATAAGGTAATGATCACATAAGTTCTAAGGCAATCTAAGCTATGGTTTACCCTTTCCCAAAAAAATGATCAAACACCAAGGATAACCAAAGACAATAATAGCATGAGTGAGAGCTTGGGGTACTTCTAGGTGAGTGTCATTACATACTCCTCAATTTTTGGGATCAATCTCTTGAACCATTATCCCCTGCACCATCCATGCCTTATGCAAACTGACATATGGTCCCAATACTCCAACATGAAAAGTGTGGCTCGATTAATATGTTAACCCAAACCCTCGAAGCCCATTAATTTTATTAATGTTTTCATTTGATTACAAGCTCACATGTAGAGCCAACCTACTCAAGGCCCTAGTACTATATAGGATCCTCTAGCAACCACTTCTAGGTCCTAGTACCTATGGTAATCCATTCACCTAGGCAACTTAACTAACCCTACTCAACATACAAAAAAGATCTATGGTTACACAAAGAAGACATTGAAATATATAACATGGAGGTTTACGAAATACTCTTGGGTCCTTTAATGCCCCACCATGTGACCCAAAAGAAATCAACCTAAAGTTTCACTAAGTTTGATAAACATTTTTTTATAATAAAAAGATAATAACTTAATAAAAACATATATGATATAGCAGAAGTAATTAACATACACTCATACATCAACAAAACATAAATATGTTACAACTTTGAAGGGTCCCATGAGGATGAATTACATTTAAGTTTAATTAACACTAAATCTAATATATAATAAATCCACATCAAATAATAACATACAAGTATGAATCCATTTAAACAATATACAATCATCTTGAATGCCACTTGGCAATAATCATAATGCACCATCATCCACTGTACAAGTCATAGGGTAGGAAGGGTTGAAAGAATATACAACATAAAAATAGATTACAACATCTCATAAGATTTGCGAAATCGAATACAATACAAAAGGTATAATGATCCATCATAGAAATACAAGATCAAATAGAAAGTAACATCTGCACAAACACATTCAGCAATAGCATTCAATGGTCAGATCTCAATGGTATAAGAAAAAACACTACCACTCGACCTCATGGAACCCAAAAAGGTCCACTCCTACCACATTGAAGAGATAAACTCAAGTCCCAAATAGGATAACAAACTCAAAAGTCAAAACCAATAGCCAGGTTCAAGGAATCACTTGAAAGTAAACTATCTCAAAGGGTACCAAGACATAAGTATCAACTATCCCAGAAATAACAATGACATGTAGGAAATCTATTATGCATGTGGGCAAGTATTATCGCATGAGCCAAATCTAAGGTTGCCCTAGCAGCCTCTCTGAACTCTAGCCCCCTAGTTTCTATGTGGCATTAGTATCCTTTTGTACATACAAGGCATACTAATGAGTCAGCTCTAAGGTTACTTGACTAGTCTTTTAATCCTCCGGCCCCCTAGTGACTTTATGTAGTACCAATATCTTGTTAATTTATTTTAAACCCATTTAATGAAATGTTATCACTTATTAAAACAACCTACAATGGGTTACCCAGTCAGCCTCTTTAAGGCTTCGACCTCCATTGCAAGCCACTTCCCAACATGACATACAAATAACCTATCCTAAGCTTAGCAAAAGCATAAGATCTCAAATGACTATAAACCACACATTAGTTCTTAAACAAACAATTGGAAAGCGCTGAAACATAATTGATCAAAATCATAGATTTCACCAATACGATCATCCTAATAGGACTGATCCAAAATCAAGTACACATAAATCAATTCCATGTCATAACATGACATCACTAAAAATAAATCATCGATTGGGAAGCAATCCAAAGATAATTGATCAAAGACTCAAAGGTTATATCAGGAAAGACACATCATCCACCTCAGTTTCACATAAGAACACTGGAAAGCAATAATCAATCAATAGATCAAAACACCTCATAAAGCATACAAGAAACATTACCATGGTTGAGTATAAAAGATCATGATCAAAAAAATCATCATAACATCACAAAATAGAACTCTCGAGCCTTTGGTAAACATCCTGATTTGGTCAAAGCACTAAGTCAACCTGACACCCAACAATAAAATCACACACCATACAAGGAGTACATACAAAAGTCATTTTCTCAATAAATTAGGTTTTGAAAACACAAGTTTAATTTTCACTATAGGTTTTCAAGTTTTCTGTTTCGTTATCAAGTGTATCAAATTCATAATATTTTTCAATCTCAATCTAGGTTTCAATTTTCATTTCTCTAATTGCTAGATTCACTAAGGCTTTTTGAGTTCACTAGAATTCCAAACGATTCAACGAATCATATAAAGTTGTTTAAACATAGTTTCATAGTTTAATTCGTTTCTAGAATACAAGATTCACTAAACATACACATTGCAATTTTTGTCAATTCAAAGTATGAAGATTTCTAAGGTTTTTGAATAATAAAAAGGTTTAATAGTTTTCCCTAAATAGAAGAAATCATTTTCATTTTAAAATTAGATAATCGAGCAAACCTAAGGTTACTAATTAACCATTCACAATTTGCGAATCAAAAATATTTTAATAATAATTTAATTAAAACCTTTAAATAAATATTACTAAATATTAAATTGATAATCATAGCATTATTAATAGATAATAATAATTTTTTTGTCATTACAATAACTTATATCAATTTATTAATAAATAATTATTAATCTAGTAGTAATAATGAATAATAATATTATTAAATAACATTTAATATTTAATAATTAATAAAATTTAATAAATTAAAAATATATAATAATTTTAATCATTAAAAAACAATTTAAATAATCTAAATAAATAAATAAATAAAAACTTACCTTTAAATATATTTAAAGCCCATGCGAGTTGCTGTATGTAATCGTGGGTTGCCATTGGTAGCCACATATTGCTTAGGCAGTGGCAGTTTGCACAGTAGCCATCGATGCCAAAAGTTAGGACGAGAAGGGGGTGGGGGGGGTGTGGCCCCCACCTCCCACTAATAATATATATATTTTTTGTTTTGTTTTTGTTTAAAAAAAAAATCAAAACAAGCTCCCCACAAACAAAATTTGCATTCCTTTTTTTTAAATATTCAATAATGTAATTACAAATTACTATTTAATTAAATTATTTAATATATTTAATTTTTTGATAAAATTTTCAAGAGAAATCTGATAGAGAAATCCAAACCAACTAGTCAAATTCTATACAACAAAATTTCTTTTCTTTTCAAAATCCAAAACTCAATTTTTACCAATCAGATTGCAAATTTATAACATCTACTAAACAAGGGTTTCCGATAAATTCATTTAATTATAGATGCTTTTGAGCATGAAGAGCGATATAACATAAATGAGGGTTTTCTAATTTTTAATTTGTATGTAGATGTTTCCTGAGAATGATGAAGAACC
This sequence comes from Cupressus sempervirens, assembly GCA_028749045.1. NCBI lineage: Eukaryota > Viridiplantae > Streptophyta > Pinopsida > Cupressales > Cupressaceae > Cupressus > Cupressus sempervirens. The sequence goes on from CM053789.1 coordinate 541,960,128, forward strand.
AAATCCACACACAAGGTTTTCAATCATTAAATTGCTTACACAAGTTTCGAAAAATGAAGAACAATAAATATGCAAACAAGGGTTACATTAAATTTTAACACAACTCAAGGGTGTTACACTATGCATGTGGGACTAAAATTGTCCCTACTACTAGCTGTCATTTACCTTCGACCACCTGGGTTTCCTTCTCCAATTTTCTATGTTTTAAACCCTTGCTGACATCGTCGAATTCCCTCATCACCGATTAAATTTTTAGTCCCTGGCAGAGCGAACTCCTTGATGTCATGAACAACTACTGACGGCATCTGAGTCTGTCTCTAGTGTGATTTAAACCTCTCGACACATTTAGACTTTGCGGCACCAAACCTTCCTTTCACGACGATCACAAAGTTTCCAACCCACTGCATTTAAAACTCACTTCAAGTATTTGATTCCCAACGTCATAGATTGTAGATCGTAGAGCTACTCCAACGATTGCACTCACCAGGTGGTAGGAATAACACCCCTCCATGTGGAAAGTGTAGCAACCTCCACATCCATAGCCGAAGTTCAACTCAACCCACTTGCTCTCGCCAACTATGCAATCCATCTTTGACATGCAATATCTTCATAGTTAGCTAGCTCACCTGTGATGACTAAGCACACGTGTAATCTAGTCGGCAAGCCTGATAGCACCACTAGCTAGGATTTGCATGCTAGCAAGACACGTGTCCATCACACATCAACAAGACATGTCATCTCCACGTGGATCTTCCATACAATCCACACCAACATGCCACATAGGTCCCATTCAGTAGACATGTGGATTGCCACGCTGTGCAATCCATAAACCATGTGTATTGTTCGTACTGCTGCCACATCAACGTATGACCCTGCCATGTCACTCAAGGCCCTTTTTTCACTAATGTTAGCAATATACAAGCCTAAATTTGATAGCCATATAACCATCATTTCCAAGCCAAATAACACTATTGTGACGACTGTTTGAACATCAAATTTAACCCAGTATTTTGCTGCCCAAACCCTCACTAGATTCATTTTTGATTTGACAGTCCAACTTTGGGAGGCCATAACTAAGTCATTTAGACTCCAAATTAGGAATTTTTTTTTTGATTTTGGGTAGAATTTCCTAAATTTTTTAGTGGTGCAATTCTTTTCTAGTTTTGGTGCATGGATTTGTTAGAAATTGCATCTTTTGGTGACTATACCTATCTAATCCTGCATTTTGCAACTTGAAACACTTTGTATGGGTTCATCTGGACACATTTTCAAGTTCTATTTTTTTTGAAAGTGCTTAATTTTTTGTCTGCTTTCCAGATCTACAATCATATTATAGGGTTGTGTAAACAAAAATATCACTTTCAGAATTGGGGCATTTTTTGCATTATCTTGCTTTGATTACTTTCCCAAATTGTTGTACATTTGAGCTACAGTGCTTAGTGTTAGATTTGAGTCTCAAAAGGTAGTTGTAAATAAAAAAATTAGAAGTCCACTTTGTACATTTTGACAAGTGGCCTATTGTACACGTACTATCTATAAAGCACTGAATCTTGATTGATTTTTTTGCATCTTAGGGGGTACATTGATTAGTACATCATGGATGAGGAAGATTTAATTACCTTGAAAACACAAAACTATAAGCAGTGGAATCAATTAGTTCTCACTTATCTTAGTCAACATAATGCATTGCCATATGTGGACTTTCATACAATGGTGACACTGGTTCTATCATTTGTCATGCCCTCTTTCTACATATGGATATGGAGGTTATGGATTCACTTGATGAAATGAAGTCAACTATTTTATATGATATTTGGATCTATCTTTGGGAGATGTATGGAGATCCACACATTCCTCCATTCCCAAAAGATCTTTTACCTCCAGTTGTAGCTACATCCTCTCTAGATGAGATCACACCTCTTGATGCTCCTGTTGCTACTATTGATCTAGTTCTAGCCATATATGCTTCTGATTTAGTGCAGTAGGAACCTCCATGTCTTCCTACTTCAGCTTCATGGGACAACTTCCTTCTAGATATTGCAGGTCTATTCATGGAGTCTCACATTGAAGATGTGGGAGACATCATTGATGATATTCATCTTCTATTTGTTGAGGAAAATACTTCATCCATTGCCATAGTGATAGGTTCATGTACTTCAGCATCGTAGGGTACACCTAGTCTTCTAGTTCCAACATCAATGGATGAATTCTTGAGAGACATCGAAGGTTTGTTCGTGGAGTCATACATAGCAGATTTGGGAGACACCTTTGATGATCTACATCTTCTCTTTGTTGAAGAAGATCCTTCTCTAGTTGTTGTGAGGGCTCACTCTAACCCTCCTATCCATTCTCTACATGATTAATCTTCATAGGTTGATATAATTGTGGATTCTTATGTACAATAGTTGTAGGAGGTCTCTTTATCATTTGAGGAGACACGTGGTTCTTTGGGATAGGTTCTACATCCATCCTTGCTAGATCTGCACATGTTCTTTTCAATAGTGTTGGAAGGGGCGACTGTCAGTATCAACACAGGGACAATTGGGTAGGTTTTAGAGGCACCATTCATCTTTGAGATTCTTTCTACACACAGGGAAAGCATCTCCCCTACACCTCTGCGATTGTTTCTTCCAAAGGGGAGGAACATTATTCAATAGTCATGGATCAACTTCTATATTGGAGTAGCTATCACTGATCGACACTCTATATTTGGGGGGGGATTACCTTGTCTCCTTCTTCTTCTCTTTTATGGGGGGGACTTTTTCCTCTTATGGGGTTTTCTCCTTCTCTTTTGTATATACTTGATGTATGTCATAATGGGGGGTTTTGATTACTCCATCCATCCATGCATCTTGATTTTTCATCTCTCTTTTTGGGGGAGGGTTTTTCCCATGAGGTTTTCCCTCTTTCTCTGCTTTATGAGAGATTGCATTGCTTTATGTTCATGGGTACCTAACATGGCCTAGTACCGAAGACCCATTATGCATTTTCATCCTAGCTTTTGTAAGCCTAAGTGCATTCCCCTTAGTTGCACTTAAGGGGGGGTGTTGGTGTAAATAAGTATTCACTATTTACACTTTACTTAAGTTTACTTAGGTCAATACATTATTTTATTATTTATTAGTTTGACACTTAGCAGTTTGCATACTTTTATGAGTTTTCATGTTGAAAACACATAAGTAAGCAACTCTAATTCAGCACATGGTGTATACAACACTAAACTTTGCATAATTAACTAAGTTGTCATGTAGACAACACAATTATACACACTCCTAATTTAGCACATGGTGTCTACAACATTATTTTTCATCTTACACCTTTCTAGGCTTATCCTCTCATCATTGTACTTACTCCTATTCTTAATGGAGGATAATCCACACTTGGTGGACATGTGCTTGGTTGTAAGATTTATTAGTGTGTTGACTCCTAGACATTCTAGAAGCATTCCAGAGGCTTTTATATATAGGCACTCCTCGTGTACTTGAACATGACAAAACATTGAATAACAATAAATCAATTTTGGATATTGTTATTCTGGTCATACCTTGTTGGTCTACTGTTGTGCTTGTTCTTGAGTTCCTTGATCTTGGGTGATTTTTCCCTAAGGTGAATTCTTACACGCTCATCCTAGCAATTCAGGGAAGTCAATACCTAGTACCTACAACCTACATAAAATCCACGCATGTACAAACACAGTATTCTAAACTAAACAAGCAATAGTAGGAAGTGATTCATCATGTAGATCTCGACTAGCAGGTGACTATGACTCCCTTCCTCAACCACATCAAATTTTCAAACATAAAGAAAATGTATACGTACACCATACACATGCAAGGATTGGGCAAGTAACCATCAAAACTACATCAAAATCATTAATCTAACTAACATCATTAAATAACTAAAAGTCACTACATGAGCATAGGTATCATCATCAAGCAATCATGAGATAACTAAATAACTAAGTAACTCAACACACACACACACACACACACACACACACACACACACACTATATATATATATATATATATATATCAACTGAACATGAGACAATATCCAACAATTTGGAAAACAATGTCACTGATCATCAAACACAAACATAAATCTGGACTAAAAGAGTTAGGCAATAAAATCAAAAAAGTCAAGTAGGGATAGGCATTACAGGTCCCATACCCCTACGATAGCCCTAAACCCTAACTCCACTATTTTGGGTTCCAAACACACTAAAGGTTCACTAACACATCATGTCAAAAGTATATGCATGAAATAACAACATAATCATGAACCAATAATAATATTATAAATGCCTCCAATACTGATACAAGGTCACAAAATATCCAGACAAGGAGATGCTAAAGAAACCATACAAAAAGACAACACTCAATGTCCCACATAAGTAGTTATATTTATAAACTAGATCAAATTTATACACTCAAAATATAGACACATGAATGTTCACCCCGTTAACTAATTCTTCAAAAATGATTGATGTTCTTTCTATACAGGTATTCACATTTCACAATCCTATGCAATATTATAGATTTTCAATCATAGACATACCTATATATTTAAGAGTCTCCTTGGTTCTAGACCATACCCAAATTCGTATGAAGATTTTTTTCTTGAAGCCTAAGTCATCCTTTGTTCTTCCACTTGCCATCAGACCTCTCAAATCCTTCAACCATATTATTCTCATCACTAAGAAAAGAAGATGTTGATCATATATTTTTATTTCTTCTCATAATATTTACATTATCTTATCCCTTTTTTCAAATAATAAATGATTTTCCATTTCCCTTTCATATTTACATTTTACACCAAATAGATGTGGTTTAATAGTTTTCACACCCATTTAGGTGAAATGACACCACCCTTATAAATAAAAACAAATTTAAATCCCAAAATTGCCTTAGCTTATGTTATTAACTACCATTTTACTAGTTGTTTAGGCATATTAGATGAATATTAAGGCTATTTTAGGGCTATACAATGGACAAATTGTCCAAAAATGATGTAAATATTTTCTTTAGTGCTTTACAACCCTTTCTTTCATACCCATCATTGCATTCATTTTTTGGTTTCATATTCTTCCACATGGGTAACACATATTACTTATACATTTTTCTCTTGAATGCATAGATTATAATCTTTTTTACATTAGGGGGATTTCAAATTCTACAAAAAGTCTAAGTCACAATAGGAGTTTACTTTGGTGTTAGGTTTTACTCTTCTTTTAAATATTTATTCTTTTTACTATCTTTTATTACCTGGGCATATTTATGATCTTTTCACATACAACTATAACCATACAAAATGATTAAATACATTAATTATGCAACTATGAATATTTATATTGACATATATGTGTTCACCCATATATGCTTACATAAATATACCAAATATATATAATTGATGGATTGCATGAAAATCTAAATATTCAGATCATGAACACATAATTATAAACAATCATCCATTGATCAAATCATTAATAAAATGATAAAAACATAATCCCCAGACTAGGTAATCAACTTCGTATCTCATTTTTAAGGATACAAGGGTGTCTATGGATCATGGCATCATCTCCTAATTAAATTGTTTTTTCCATGATTTTAAGGCACATTCAAACCTGTGTAGCTAGGTGAAGTCAAGGTCTGGTACACATACACACACTTTCATCGCCAACCAACAACATAGAATACACACAAACACACACACACAAATAGTGATATGCAGGGAAGGAGGAGTGCAACATCATGTAGATCTATTACAAGAATGACTATGACTACCTCCCCTCATCTAGAAGACACATCAAGAAATGATACATATATAACCCATGGTAGGTTAGAAGGGTTAGCCAAAATCATAACAATATATATCCAAATGATGCATTGTAACCATAGTTTAAAGTGCCCCATAATATGATACTAAAATAGAAGTCTAAATGACATGCCTATTCTCATAATGGAAATCATGATTCATAGTATGATGCTAAAATAGGAATATAAAAGACATGTCTAATTTCATAATAGCATTGATAGCGTGGGCATTATACAACACTAAGAAAGACCAAAACATCATATGAAAATTCTAATCACATAATAGTGTGACAAGGGTGGCATCAAAGCTAAGAATATGTATAAACTATTAAAATTTATTCCATTAGAATACGATGGTACTATTTGAATGTATATATCTAGCTGATATTCATTTCATCAACCCTAATCAAATCACAAGCCTCTATATCTCACAATAGAATCTATCATTGAGTTATAAGGTTATCAATAGATAGAGGATTATTATTAATCACATGAGATTCTTTGTGCTAAGTATTATTGAAGATCCCAATTAGTAAACATATTATCAAACACAATCTTATAGCATCACATTCTCTTTATCCTATATATATCATTGTCAAGCTAAATCAAAGAATATAACAATTAGGACCAAATAATTAGATGAAAACCTACCTTTAAATAATCCTTTTGTGCTAATTACAATTCCTAGTACAACCAATTACTTGTCAGGGTTAGAGGGGCATTACATTCTAGAGCACACTACTCAATCACCTTAGGCGCCCATCCAATGAAGTCTCACTTACTTACAAACACAATACAAACTACAACCTATTACATGAAATGAATTTAGTTTAGCGTCTCATTATGCCTAGTTCAATCCCATTGAAGTACACTCAAATCTCTTGTTGCAATCCTTTTTGCCACATGCATTTAAAAAATTCATCCTATATTTTTGAAAAACAAACCAAAAAATGAACTCTTAGCATTTTCAACAAAAACATCTCTTGTGCAACACATGATCTCAAACCCTTCATCATATTTATCAAGAACTAGGTCAGGAAAAACCTAACTCAAAACATCTATTCCTAGCAAAAAAATTAATCATCAAGACCATTGCACACTTTCCAAACATATCTCTAATCCATCTCAAACATTTCAAGATAGTAATCTTGGCCATAAAATACTTTACTGATTTCTCAAAAGTCATTTTATGATCTTTTAGCGTGTAAGTCTAGAACAATTTTTTTAATTTAAATTCATTGAACTTGACCACCTTGATAAATGTAAATAATGCAAATTGCAAACACATTAGACACATAATATTAGCTCATCCTAATGCATCATTAAGGTTTAAGAAAATAAATGAATTTATCATCCTTTACAAATTTCTCAATAATTCCTAGTCTCTCAAGATCACTAATAAGCCCTTTGCAAAAATACTTGTAACTATCTCATTGATTATCAAAATTACAAAACCTTTTAATGGAAGACACACTTCTATGTCCTTTACACATTCCCAACCACATAACCAAAGGTTTCTTCACATGTTCTTGCGCAAGCTCAAACGTTGCAACTATATAACTCAATTATGTCATCAAATAGTGAAATAATTAGTCTCCCTCTAAGATACCATAACACTCATATCATCATGTTAGAATCTAAAACTTTGGATTTGTAGAAAAACTCTATAATATCTCATGAGGTGTTCAACTCCTCATCTTCAATAAAATTACATGCAACTTGTATGATTCAACCCCTTTTATTAGTGAAACAACATAACAAACATTCATCAATATGAATGATCATTTAAACTTGATGATAATCATCTTATTATTAAATGGTGGACATGTTGACATCAATGTAAACAAATAAAATTTTCCAAAAATCTTCTTATTTGGTATTGATGATAACATGTGATGGAGAAAAAAGTAATGAAATTAGGAAGCATAGTTCTAACAATCAGTATCTAAATACATCATTATCTTTTACAGTCTCTTTGACTCATAAATGATTCTATTCCCCTTAGGATAACCTCCCCTAAGATCATGATCTGATTACATACTCTTCTCTCCATTAGCTTATCCTTCTTGGATGTATAGTGTTCTGATGAAGGGTGCACCCATTAATACATTAAAGACATAACAGGAATAAAGAAGTAACAATAATTTACGAGAAAAAAATATGGGCTTCTTATTATCACCGCAAATAAAGAATTAAAGAATCCAAAATTACAATATGCTAACCCACATGGGTTCCTTCATTATAGTAATACACAAGACAAAGTTGTGAACTATAACCTAGAGTTGTCCTAGATAATGTTTGAGCATTTCTTAAATAGGGAATTGTATGCCACTCGAGAAGGTTCTAGAAATTCCAACTTAATACCTAGGGCCAACAGACCCTAACAATACATATAGAGTTGGATAAATACACCTTTGACATTTATATTGTAAGTTTTGGTCAGCCCAACTTTAGGTGATCATAACTCTCAAACCGTTGCTCCGATTGGCTATTGGCTATTATAACCACTTTTTAGAAACCTCAGCTTCTGATCTACAGGCTTGGATCTACACAAGTGCCCATTTGTCATGTTTTTGGGCCTCATATGGGCATGTTTAGGCCTTCAATGGTGAGCCTAAAGTTTATATACCAAAATTACAAACCAAAAATCCGTAATAAATCCATGAATACACATGATATGGTAGTGACCCTCAACTGGTAGGTTGATATATCCAAGATGAACATTCACCTCCAAAATTAGGACATTCTGATCTCGTATGATTGACTTACTGAGTAGCAAGCCTCTAGAAATAACAACTCTATATTAAGACAACCCTTATTCAAATAACTGAAATGAAATATTTTTGGTTGATGCAAGATTGCTCTTACACCTAGGATGCTCTTGCATCATGTTCTCTTCTATAGGTGAAAACACTTTCTTATTTGGAAGTATATGAACTTTCTCTTCCTTTTCTAAAAAAACTTCTTACATACCTTCATCTTCTTATTTTATTGGCATCTTTTCCTCTTTTTTGTTGAAGTGTAACTCCCATCCATATGATTTTTCATCTTCATCATCTCTTGTTGCTGACTTTTTTTTCACATCTATCTCTCGCCCCTTTAACATCCATAAAAATGGGTATATAATTAGCACTTGTGCTAAGGTTGACCTATCTTAACAATGTCTACTTTATTTTTCTTCTCTTCTCTACTATCATGTCAAGCTCTCCTCTCCTTCTATTACACGTCTTCCTAAAATCTTTAATCAAATCCAACAATTGCTATATCATGTACCCTTCAACAGTAGCTATTTCCTAACTTTCCATGCACATTACTTCTTTCTCTATCATGCTATCTAATCCCATTGAATAGAAACCCTCATAAATGGATCAACTTTGTAAGATATTTCTTGTAAACACACTAAAATTGTGCAGCCTCTTGCATCTTTAGCTTAAATTAGGAGGGGTAATTACCCCAGCCTTGCCTTTGAGATACATAAAAGTATCCCTCGGCATCCCTCTTTTGGACTTTCTTCTATAATTCTACTTTCTTCTCATATTTTTTTGATCCCTTTCTTGTTATCCATCCTAACCTTTAGACTTCTTTCCTTTATTCGTCACTCTTAGTGGGCTCAAACCTTTCTTTTTAGCATTAAGCTTCTTTATTTAATTGTGCTTCTCCACTCTCTTGACCCTCCTTGTTGAGACTCTATTTCTTAGCTTATTGTTCCCATAGAAAGAATGTTTAGGTAAAATATACATTATACGTACAATAATCCCTTAACCACTATCAACATCCTTCATCATGGCACATGGACATCTTCTCTTTCTCATTTCGACAATATCTTGTCTTTTCATATTGTTGCACATGCTTGAGTTGTGAATGTCCCTTATGTTATTCTACCTCTAAGGACAATCCCTTTTTTCTACAATCCACAACCTTATGTTCCTACTACCCACAAATCAAAACACTTATCCTTTAGTTTATTTAGCTTGGATCCTATTTACAAGATTTCTTTTTTCTTGGTCTTTTCCATTTTTCATGTTGTTTTCTTTTTATTGGTTCTTGTTCTTTTCTTTTTTCTTTTGCTTCTTCTTAATTTTCTTTATCTCTTCCATGATCTTTTCCTTATTTTGGTTCTTGTTCCTTGATTTTTCTCTCTTTCTTCTTCTTTCTCCTTTCTCCATTTTCTTCTTCACACTTGTTTTCATTCTTCCTTTCACATTTATCTTCATGCTTGTCTTGTTGTTTCTTAAAACATTCATCTTTTACAATTTTGACATCATTTTTCTCTTTTTTCAACAATGCATTAAGTGTGTTAAGTTTTGAGGGTGAGTTTCTCAACATGATTGTTTTTGGTGGAAATTTATTTTTTAATGGTTTTGGTCCAATCATCATCATATGAGTCAAATTCTGATATTGGACATGATTGATTTTATGTATGTGGATTTTTTTTTCTTTTAACTCAATCTTTCCATAAACTTGAATACCTTTTTTGGCATCCTTAGGCTTACTATGAGATATTAAGTGTACCTAATTCTATGAAAACTCTTTGGATTTTGTCCCCAATGACCCATTCTTCATTATGGTTTAGTCCCACATATCTTGGAATATTTTTCCTTTTTGCATATTTATCTTTTATTTCATCTTCTCCACTTGTATATGCTTCATCTTTTGCACTATCATTTTTATTTATATCTACATTTGACACTTGTTATATTTTCCTTTAATGATCAACATCCTTCTAGTAATCACTCTCATTGCATCTTCTCAAGTTCTCAAGATTTTCAACCACTTTAATATTTGTGCTTTCTATCAATTTACTTAATCTTTTGTTGTAGCAAATATAAGATTTACTTTGAGTAGAATAAGCAAGAAAAATCCCCTCATCACTTCTTGCATCCAAATTTCTTATATCCTCATCTCTTTTTATATAACATCTACTACCAAAAAATTTGAAATACTTGATAGTAGGTACATTTTCATTCCAAAATTATAAAAAGATGTCTTACTAGTCCCATATCTAATCTAAGTGGAGTTTTTTGTGTGGAATGAAATGCTCAAAACTTCTTCCCATAACATATTTGGAACACTCATTTCTAGAAACATGGTCTTTGCTATCTCAAATTTTTTTGTGCTCTTACATTCTCCTTGTCACTTTGTTGAGATGTTATAAAAGAATCTGACTCACATTTCATTTTACACACTTCACAAAATAAGATTATAAGATGGCTTGATATGAGCTTATCTCTAGTTTATGTTATTAAATTATTAATCTTTAGACATGAATCACTTTCAAAAAATGCCTTGAAGAGTTTGAGTCCAACATAAAATTCATATTTCCTCTTCAAAAAAGTTTCCCATATCATTCTTGAGTGATTATCTATGAATAGAATGAAATATCTATATCCTATAAATATTTTTATCTATATAGGACCATAGAATTTTATATGAACAAGATTAAACAATTCATTAGAGTTTCCCATTTTAGAGTAAACAATAGATCGAGTTAGTATTTTCAAAAGACATTCCTTGCAAAAAATGTTAGTGGGCATATTCATTAGGGGAATATCTCTAACAAAAGATTTATAACTTATACAAACTATATTTTCAAAGTTAAAATGACACAATCTTTATACCATAGCCAATTTTCATCTACTTGAGCATTCAAGCAAGTCTTCTATCCACTATTCAAAAGAAAAAGATGACCTCCCTTATTGGATCAACTAGCAATGTCCTTTCTATGGTCATCTAGAATTTTGCACATATCATATTTGAAATGAAAACTATGCCTTTCATACATTAACTAATCAAAACTTAGAAGGTTAAGTTTGCAAGAAAGATGTTACCAATGTTACTTTTTTATCCAAAGTAACAAATCCTCTTCCTTTGATCTTACCACCAAAATTGTCACCCCATTTCTCTTCTCTTCAAATTTCTCATAGCTTATAAATTTTCTCTTCCCAATAGTCATGTGTTAAGAGAATCCATTGTTAATCACCCATATATTCTCCTTCACTATTTAGATAGTTAGATATTTCACTTCATTGGAAAAATTGTGGCTCATTTCTATGTCATTCATAGAACTTGCATCTTTGTAATGGTAGAAAATGCAATCTCGTCATCATTATTGTTAGTTTCATTAGATTATTCATTAATAACACCTTCATCATCAAGAGAATAATAAGATCTTTCCCTAAGATTAGGATCATATTTGTACTTAGGGAATATACTTGGACATCTACTAGATTCGAAGTGTCCCACCTTTCTACAAGAAAAATATTTGAAAGGAATTTTTTCTTTATACTTATGGGTGGTAGGAGTTCTATATTGTATTTTTTTTCAAATATTGCTTTAGTTTTTACACCCTCTCTATCTTCTTCTTCCATATCCTTCATCTCTCTTTCCCATCTATTCATCCTTCTAGTAGGTTTTTTAGTTTGCTACAATGTATTCATATTCTTTCCAGTCACTATGGGTTTGAATGTTATCTCATTATTTCCTAGTGTGCCACTTAAGGAACTCAAATAAAAATTTGTAATCTTCCTAATAATATTTTCCCTTGTCACATTTTTCAGTATCTTTATTTCTTTAAATTCTTCAATCTTGTTGTCATAGGCAGGAGATAATGATCTCATAAATTTTACAATAAATTAATCTTCATCAAGTACACCACCAATGCACATGATAAAACACACTATCTAAATGATTTTAAACATATAGGATAAGATATTTCCATATTAAATCATCATCATAGATTCATACCTTCCTTTTAGGATTTTTAGGTTGGCCATCTTTACCATGGCATCACCTTCATAAATAGTTTCTAGCTTCTCCCACAATTGATTATTTATCTCCAATCCCATGAAATTAGTCATTTTTGCATTAGTAGATTGATACAGGGAACCTCATGAAGAATAGGCATCTAAGAAGGATAAAATGATGTAATAAGGGTTTAGATCCTTTGCATCAACCTATGAAGTCATTTGGTCCACTTTGTAAGGCTAAGAGTCCTAAAGATGCTTTATAAACCTTGGGTCTCATTAGACCAACATGAGCATGGTAGGAGTCTAAAATAGGGTGTCATAGGAATTTCATGATTTTTTGTCCAATTATGTCCTTAGAAAATATCCTTTAACATTTTTGGATCAATAGATGGGTTGTAGACGCAAAATTGTAAAAAGTTGTCACATTTTGCAAAAAATGAAAAAAACTTATTAAGCAACTTGTTGAAAAGTTGCTCAAGAAAATGCAACTTTATTCCCAATGGTCATAACCATTCAAAATAAATTTATGATATTTGGGAATGATATAAATAGGCATGTTGATCCCATCCATGAAATCAATGATGGGGATTGTGTGGACTTTGATGTCAATTGAATGAAACAACATTGATTTCTAGTCAACTTGCTCTATTTTCTACATTGTACGACCCTACATGGATTGGTGTATTTGATAAAATTTCTTGGGAATATATTATCTTGGTTTGAATTCATTTGGTGGTCATTGAAGGGAGACCCAATGGGTTTTGTATATACAATCCTGAAACCCTCATAAAATTAGGGTTTTGCAAAGATGGAATCGTAACTTGGCATTTCACTAGTGAAATTCCATGGCCACTTTGGGAATGAAATTTAGGGACGTTTAATTTAATATACTTAAGACTCTTGAAAAGAGCTAATTTTTTTCTATTTTCCCATCAAGCCCTAGTCTAAATAAGACCATGTATTTAGCCTAAGAGTTGGTGTTTTTGTGCAAACAATCAAACAAAATGAGAAAGCTGACTCAATAATATATAGGTAGATTTGGAAAATTTATAGGTAGGAGAACATATATTAAGTGTTTTATTGATTCTATGTACCCATTTTATTAGGACTTTCATTTTCAATCAAGCCTAAATAGGAGTATTAGCTTTGTGAACATAATAGGGGTGAAGGGGTGCTAGAGTAGAGTAAGATCCTGACACTTTTGAATATTGAAGGAGGCCCAATAGGGTATTCCAAAATTTTTTTTTGCCAAGTCATTTGGGATTTTTGAAAGTTAAGGTCAATTTTCCTTTTTGGGTGACTTAATTGCTTCCAAGTTGACCTACTACACAAGAAGGCGATAGGTGTCTTGTGGGTGTCTTGGATCCCAAAAAATGGTTGAATCCTCATGCATATTACCTAAGAATTATGTTAAATCCTTTAGATTGAAGGGGTGAAAGGTATAAGTTAGCTTTCCATATTTTGGTTTGTTTGAGGGAAATTGTCCCTAAAGCACAAAATTGCTCTAACTTGAGAAAAGCCCTAGGGAGTCAAAAAAGTTATGTAGGGTGTGAAGAGAATTTGGAGGGGTAGTATACATTGGGAATAAGTGAATGGAAAAAGTAGGAGTGAATAACTTGTTGTTTGGTGAATTAACCAAGAAGAGGCTCATAAAGTACATTTTTGGTTGTGCAGTCTGCATTAGGTGGTATCAAAGCACAAGGAGATGTTTGGATTTGCACAATGTGAGAGAGGTCATTAAATATTTATGGTGAGGAGATCCTTGCAAGGGTTATGAATGTAAAACATAACAGTATCCCATGGGAGCACATGTAAAAGAACACGAAATTAGAGAAGTTAAAATGAAAGGGAAGAAGGACTGATGAAGGCTCTAATAAAGAAAGAGGAGATGAAGAAACCCCAATGTAGGATCAAGAAGGAGTATCTATAGATTAGAGGCCTCTTCTTTAAGCCATTGAAAGGGTAGGAAAGAAAGACAATAAAGAATACTTGCCTACATTCACTATAACGATGGATCCAAAGGGAGTCGTAGACTAGTTGGAGGTTTTAGGAATTATTTTGAATGTAAAGAAACACCTAAATATTAGAGGGTGAATATCACTAAATCAAGAATGAAGGGCCCTCTCTTAGTTGGTGGAATAATTTGCAAAGTGAAAGAGTGGGGGGAACAAGAACCCATCTCCACATGGAAGAGGATGCATGCAAAATTAAGGAAATTATTTGTACTTGAGGACTATATGGTGTTAGTACATAGAATGTTGCAAAACCTTAGACATGAGGATTTGGATGTGGGTGCTTATACATAGGATTTCCTCAAATTAACTTTCAAAGAAAAGGTAACTGAGAATGAGACTTAAAAGTTGGAATGGTATAAGAATGAATTATAGTATAGCATCCAAGATGAGGTAAGCATCTTTAACCCTAAGACTACTCAAAAATGTTTTTAGTTAGCATAAAATATTGAAGAGAGGTAAAAGAGGAAAGGAGACCAGTAGAATATGGGTAGAGGAAGAAATTTTAGAGGGACATGAATATATGGAGTTAGGGGGACTTTACGTAAACCATAAGGTGAGCCTATCAATCATGAACATGAAGGAAACTCTAGTAAGAAGGGTAGTTTCAGAGGAAGGAGATCAAACAACATAGGAATATTTGGGGGAAGAAGCCCTAGCCTATTCATAGGAAAGTTCTTCTCATACAACCAAGTGGTCCATCAGTCCTTTAGATGCCATGAGAAGTAAGGATCAAGTAGCCAAAGTGGAGAAAATTGATTTTAGTTGATTCAAGAAGCTAATTCCCAAAGTGTACATTTACCTTCAAGACCTACACATCCAAAGAAAGAAGAATGCCTAATGTTGAAGAGGATACTTTTGAAGGTGCCCTCAATCATGAAGAAGATTATTTTCTTAGGACCACCTGCAAGGTGAATGGAAATGTATGTAAAGTGATAGTAGCTCTTGTTCTACTGATAATCTAGCTTCAAAGGAGATGCAAGATAAACTTAAGTTGCAAACAATCCCTCACTTCTTTTGTATAGAGTCTAATGATTAAGTAAGGATCCATGGACACTGATAAGTGAAAAACTATGGGTGGAGTTTAAATAGGAGATTATAGGGATATAATATTGTGTGATGTAGCAGAGTTGGATGCATTCCATCTATTGTTAGGCAGACCCTTGAAATATGATGTAGATGCTAGGCATACTATAAAGAAGAATGTTTACTTCATAACAAAAAATTGTGAAATTTATTAATGAACCCCTTCCCTCATGATGATAAGGAGAAACATATTGTGACTAGCGTGTTGTTGATTGAAGAAAATAAGTTTATGGAGACCCTAAAAGAGAAGAATAAACCATCTTTTCCATAGTTGTAAAGCCTAAGAAGGAACCAATAGAAGGGCCTAAAGTTAAAGGGTAGAAGGGATAAGTAGGACCTAAATAGAGCAAGGAATTATTAGAAAGTATAAAAGGATAGTTGTAGGTAGTGAGAGAAAAGAACCTACCACCACAAAGAGAAATTAGCCATTGTATTGACCTAACCCCTGGTGCAACTTTCCAAATACGATAGCATACAAGTTAATCCCTAATCAAAATAAAGAGTTGGAATGGAAAATATAAGAGTTTTTTTTCTAAAGACTTCATAAGGAAAAGAACAAGCTCTTGTTTAGTTCCTATAGTGTTAGCCCAAAAGAAAGAAGGTACATGGAGATTATGCACAAATTCTAGGGTAATAAAAAAAATCACTATAAGGTAAAGGTTACCCATGCCTAGAATTGAAGATTTATTAGATTGCATAGCAAGAGAAAGGTATTACTCCAAGGAAGACTTAAAGAGTGGATACCACCAAATTAGGATAAGGGAAGGTGATGGGTGGAAGACAACCTTCAAAATAAATGAAGGTCTCTATGAACGACTAGTAATGCATTTTGGTTTCTCTAATGCATTGAGAACTTCTATAAGGCTTATTAATGAAGTCCTTAGGCCATAAATTAATACTTTTTTTGTGGTTTATCTTGATGAAATTATGATTTTTAGTAGAAATAAGGAGAATCATTTGATGCACTTGGACCTAGTTTTAAAGAGACTTAATGAGGAGCAATTGAAGGTGAACTTGGAGAAATATGTTTTATTATAGGAGGAGCTTGTGTTCCTTGGTTTTTTAATATCAAAAGACAAACTAAAAAAAGATCCTTCTATGGTAGGATCCATCCTAAACTAACCAACATCAAAGTCTGTGATAGAGGTAAAGAGGTACCATGGCCCAGCAAGTTTTTATAGAAAGTTTGTTAAGAATTTTAGTGGTGTGTGTGCTCCTATGATAGATACAATAAAGGGAGGAATAAAGTGTAAGTTTTCATGGTATGATGAGATAGATAAGGCATTTGAGTACTTGAAGAAAAGGGTTGTAGAGAAATCTATCTTGGTCTTACTTGATTTTCATAAAGTTTTCATAGTTGAATGTGATGTTAGCAATAAGGCTATTAGTGGACTTCATGGTTTACCATTATCCATCATTTCAAATAGTGATTCCAAGTTAATAGGGAACTTTTGGAGAACTTAATGTAATATTTGGAAAAGGTGGGATTTTGAGAGGGGGGTGAATTGGTATCCTTTAAATTTTTTGGATCTTAAACAATATGTTACCCTCCTTAAAACTGATCAACATGTGCATGCATGAACATAATCTTGTAAACTGAAATAAAAATAAAGTTATCTAATCTACTTTGACAAAATTACATTAATATAAACCATTAAAACATGTAACACATTAACACATTAATTTGGTTACATAGAAATTGTTGGTTAGAGGAAAAACTATAGTGGGGATGACACCCACAAATCCATCATTAACAAGACGTTTCCTTTTAGGTCTTGCAATGGTGTCACTTTTGGTGAGTTATTTTTTAGGAGTAATACAATAGGACTTGTCAAAATCCACCTTTCTCAAGGATTTTGCAACATTCATAAAATGTGCACTTGGTTAAGATATTTATAATGAAGACTATGAGGTCTACCTTGTTAGAGGATTTAATTTCTATAATGGTAAGAAACTAACAATTAATTGATCTAATTGACATACATTTTACTTTTTTCGAATTAGATATCTATTGTTCTTAATAACCATGTATCACCTCCTATGATTGATGTATACAATTCCTTCCTTTTCTACTTGGTGACTTTTCTAAATAGTAGATTCTTCTCTTCTTCAATCAATCAACATAACCCTTCTCCTTATCATACAACTATAACTCTCAATGTGTTATACATAGGTCCTTATAGAGAAGTCTTTTTCTACTTTGATGTATGACCTAGTTAGGGTTAAGGAATCTTCTAGAGTTTGTACTTGATTAAGATCTGCAACCTAGATTCATCCTTATCATCTCATTTTCCTTCCTTTTAATTCATTGGTTAAAACATCTTCTTTGGGATCTATAAAGTCATGCATAAATCCCAATAAATCTTTTGAAATATTCTCATCGATCAATGTAAATAATCTTCCCAATGTTGTAGCTGATTATTTATCAAGAATCCATCATGATGATATTGACACTACTCTAGTCAATGATACATTTCTGGATGAGCATTTTTTTCATATTGCTATTCAAATTCCATGGTATGCAGATATTTCTAACTATATTGTAGCCAATAAGATACCAACACAATTTTCTTAAAAGGAAAGAAAGCTGCTTGTAGAGAAAAGTTTCCATTTCTCTTGGATAGATAATCTTTTGTTCTATATTGGACCTGATCAAGTTATGAGGAGATGTGTGAGAGAAGATGAGACATATGAAATTCTACATGCATGTCATGATGAACCATGCAGAGGATATTTTACAGCCAAAAGGACAGCTTTCAAAATCCTGACAACTGGTTATTATTGGCCTACCCTTCATAAGGATGTAGTCAACTATACAAGGAAGTGTGACTAATGTCAAAGCATGGGTCAACCAACAAGAATAGATGAAATGCCTCTTAATCCTCAAATGGCGTTCACTCCATTTGAAAAATGGGGAATGGACTTCATTGGTCTAATTGATCCTCCATCCAATGGGAAGTCCTATATTTTGGTATGCATTGACTACCTAACAAAATGGGTTGAAGTTAAGGCTATGAAGCATGCCTGTGATGAAAAAGTTGTTGAATTATTGTATGAAGATATTTTTACTCACTATGGTGTTCCCAAAGAGTTGGTTACTGACCAAGGTACACAATTTACTTCAAACCTGATCTCAGAATTGATGAAATAGTATAACATCAGGCACCGAAAATCCAGTCCTTATTATCCACTAGCTAATGGACAAGTAGAGGTTACAAACCATGAGCTGGAAAATATTCTAATAAAAAAAATCCATTTGCATCATTGGGCTTGGACCAGTAGATTACAAGAAGCTGTTTGGGCTTATAGAACAACTTGGAAGACTACTACAGGATTCACACCATTTGAGCTCCTATATGGAAAGGTGGAAATGCTTCCAATTGAATTTGAACATAAAAATCTAAGGATAGCCTTGGCATTAGATATTTACCTTCTTGTAGCACAAAGAGAACACCTTTTGCATCTTAACTCTTTGGATGAGATGCGTAAAGCCGCTTTGGAACATACTGAACTAGTATAGGAACAAAGGAAACAATGGAATGATTCTCATATTATTAGTAAATAATTTCAAGTTGGTGATTGGGCATTATTATATAACTCTCACTTCAAGGATATGCCAGGGAAGCTACAGACATGATGGTTAGGACCATATGAAATCAGTCATGTCCTTAAAAATAGAACTGTGCAACTAACCACAATTGATCAAGTGCCTTCCAAATTGTTAGTCAATGGTCACCCACTCAAGTTATAGTAAAGGCCACAAACAAAATTTGATTTCCTCCAACAGTTCCAATAGTCAGATTCAAATATGACTCAAGAAACTCTTCCTGCAACCGAAGGTGTCAACCTTTCGACTATTGCTCTTCAACATTAGTTTTTAGTTTGCATGCTCATAATAATAACTTTATGTTCCCATAAAGTTCACTTTTTGTTCATTTTTTTCTTTCCATCTCATATCTTTATCTTTCACCCATCCACCTCACCTCATTTCTTAATCTTCCATCCACCCACTTTCCACATCATCAAATTTTCCACGTTTTCAATAAAATCTACAAATGCTGACAGAAGCTACCGCTGACATTATCTCCACCACCTTTTTGGTGCTTGCGACAATCAACTTGATAGGTATAACATTTTCAAATTATCTTTTATTTATAATTTCACAAATTTTGTCAATTATATTTAATACTACATGAAATATATAATGGTAGCGTATGCCAGTCCCTCACTCATACTGATCTGAGAAGTGAGGACACTTGGCTAAAATTAGTAGGGGGTAGGGGAAGGTCATACTATCCAATGGCATGTCTGATTATCCGTGATGATTTTATAAATATTTGCATTACCCCTTATTAATGAAAATTTGTTGCCATAAGTACGCAAAGTAAGACGTTGTACTCCCTATTTTTGAATTATTTTTTGTGTCAAGCTATGATGTGACCTATTTTTAAAATTTTCATCATTTGAACCATATTTCTAGATGATTTCCACACAAACTTATGATTTACCTTCATTCAAAGCTTAATTATTGTACATAATAATTTGTTATGGAAATTAATTACTTCCTAAAGTAAAGTAGTGTGATGAGTTTGAGGAATAATGCAGAGTTTGAAGCTTGAATTTAGAAAAAGGGGAGAAAACAAAGTAGTAGAGGAAGTGTTGAGAAATGGGTGGGAATTTGCAAAGGAGAGAGCCGATAGAGCAATGTAGAAGCTGTGAGAAGATTCAATGATTGTGGATGGCTAGGTTATTGTTTAAGTTTAATGACATATGATGAAGAGGTGACTATAGAATTTACTAGGACATTCGATGAGGGTGAAGCTTCTATTTGGGGCTTGACAGTAGTTGCAATAGAGAAGCGCATCATAGAAGTAACAAGGTTACCTGTGGTTGGAGAGCACTACTCGAGCACACATGATGCTAGGTTAGCGAGGACCCAATTTACTGGACCACATGACCCTCAATTAGAAGTCACAAAACAAGGATGTAAGCAATTGTCATTGCCGCCACCATACTCTAAATTAGCGATGCACATTATTAGGTATTTTACTTGTGAAGGAAAATTTTCTCACTTGCATGCACATCATTTCAAGTTACTTAGCTGTGTAAGGCATAATATTGCTATGAATATTCTAAATTTCTTGTATAATATGCTTTGCATTAGTGTGGAGGAGACTCAAAAATGGAAAGAGAATTCTATTACTCACCATGCTTTAATTAAGTTATTAATAGAGAGGTCTCTTAGGGATGTATCCCCTTTAACATGGGATGAGTTTGTGCAATTTAAAACCCTGCAACCCCAAGCTGGCTCTAGCGAAAAACATAATGAGGAAAACATAGCTCCCAGTAGTGAGCCTGCAGAACAAAACATTCAAGGAGCTGAAACTGAAAAGACTCAAGGAAATGAACAAGAAACTACCCCTATTCAAGAAAATGTGCCTCCACCTATACAAGAAATCCCTAAACCTACTACCAACAAAACTAAGAGGAAATGAAAATTACCAGAAGAAAATTCTATTCAACAAGAACCAAGTCCTATAATTGTAAAATAAAAGAGGACAAAGAAGGGTCCTGTAGCAGTGACACTGAAGCAAAAGAGTAGGCAAAAGGTTGTAACACAGGAAGAGACCCCTATACAGAGAAGCCCTAGAATGAGAGGGCAGGTTTCTAAGGATCCTATGTTATCTAAACATCCACTAGGGAATCTCCCATGCAAATTGTTTTTGATCTTTCTCCCCCTCATCTCGAGATAAAAAATACTCCCAATAATCTTACTACAAAGTGTGGAAAAGAAATTAAAGAAAGTATAGATGATACTCCAACAGATTTACTAGACACTTCTAGTCGTAGGGATGAAACAATTCCTCAGTATGTTGATCTGAATACTACCTTAGTTATACATAGATCGACATGGATCAATAGTTTGGCAGAGCATCTATGGTAGGAACAAAGAAGGAGGAAAATGGATTATGAAGGAGAAGACAACAATGTTGTCACCCTGCAGAAGCTCATTTTTCAACTTTATGGACAATATTTGTTTGCTAGGCCATTGTGGAAAGAAGAAAAGAAGTAGATGAATAAGATTATAGTATCACAAAATGAGAAAATTGCAAAATTGAAAGAACAGCTAGAAAGCCAAAAAAAATGCATGGGCCATGCCCTTAAGCTAGCTGACCAAGCCCTTGCTTGTAGGCCACCACCTAGAGTCTATGCTCTCTGCTTGAAAGAGAAATTTATTTTGTCTCAGTTAATGTTAACTCTCAAGAATGTAAATGCAAAGTTTAAGCCAACACAAGAATTTTATGGGTTGTATCAAACTTTACCACTATGGCAACATAACTTAATGTGTGAATTATATGTTCATAGCTTTGTTATTCCTGTAGTAACTGTGTGGAATCCTTTGCTTTACATAGGAGATGTACATTTAAAAGCTCTCATGTCATGGATGTCCAATAAAGTGAATTATGATAGGCAGTTGAATGACTATAGAGATGAGGAGAGAGTAGAACCTTTACCTTTGAGAGCAAAAAGTAGTAAGCCAGAGGAGATGCTCCAAGATTGGTTTACATTGACCTATGGAAACAAGAATCCAACAGTAAGGGAGAAGATATTGTTAGAGTAAATAATTAATTTACTAATTATTTATTCTATTTACTTAAGCTTACTTAGGTAAATGCATTTATTAATTAGTTGTAGCCTAGGAGTTAGTTATAAGTTGTTGACAATACGAGAGTTTGCTCTCTCCTAAGTCATACTTATCCTCTCACATTGTTTGAGGACTTTTCACCTAATGTGGATGTATGCTTAGTTGTCACACTTATCTCCTAGCATCTTCTAGCTTGTTCTGGAAGATTCCTGGAGCTCTTTATATTCAGGCTTCCTCATTGTATTTTCACATCATAACAACACATATTGTAAATACATATTTTCTTGTGTTTGCAATATTTTCTCTCTCATGTCCATTTAGGGTTTTTCCCTTGCTCCATGCTCTTCTCTCCTTGGCTTCTCTTTGATAGGTGTTCACATGCAAGTGATCTTTGGCATCTTTGGAGTTGGATTTCATCAACTCCAACATGGTATTAGAGCCTTCCTACTGTCGCTTCGTTGAATAATTTTTGAAGCCATGATTCGAAGTCATAAGCCCTAGTTTGTTTGTGCATTTTTTCCTCAAATAAGGGGTAGAGAAAATTTTTGGAGCACTTTCAGCCCAAAAAAACATCCCCATTAGATTTGGAAGGCACTTTTTAGCTAGGATTTATATAAAATTTGTCAATTTTAGAGACAGAGCTCTAGGAGGCAAATTTTTTTAGGCCCAGGCCCTTCCATACGATTGTACAGATGATTTTTTGCAAGAAAATAAAATAAAAAATTTAAAATTTTGACCACCACTGCGGGGCCACCACCGTGCCATCAGCGCTTAGCCCGCGAGCCATCATGGCTGGCTGTGTGGCCGCCAAGCCACCATGGCTGCACTGCGACCCGATCGTCACTTTGATCAGGCGGCACCACCTTTGAAAACCACCTGCGCCTGGCTTCTCCCTGCGCTCAACCAGAGTTCTCTGCTTGTCTATCACTTTGACAACAATCTGCCACTCTAGTATTGCTCTAGCCTAGTCAGCATTTGCTCCACTATTGGCAGCTAGTGCAGGGGTGACATGTGGCCTTGGTACCATGTGGAACCTTGCCACATGGACCTGCCATGTCACCCTTGCTACATTAGCACCTGCCACATGGCATCCATGTGGCACTGCCACGTGGCTACCATGTGGCATCTTTTGTGCATTGATGGGCTCTAGGCCATCAAATTTAATTGAGTAGAATGTTGACATCAACATGATGTTAGCACTGCATCATCAAACCTTCTTCTTGCACTCTCCGAGGTCCATTTTGACCTACCTTCAATTTTTTGGCCATAACTTGAGCATACAAAGGTATTTTTCCAATCTGAAAGAAGCACTAGAAAGCTAATTCTGAGATGAAGACATTGGTGTAGGTATTTTTAGGTTTTGATGCCTTTTTGTTGCCCATTTTTAAGTTGAAGTCTAAATTTTTATTTTTAACTCTGGCTTGCATATCTTTTGCTTCCCATGTCAGTTTTTTGAAAACTTTATATTTTTGGAAAGCTAGTTCTGTCACCTTTTTAGAAATGTGGTTCTTTTTCTTAATTTTTTGGCCCATGCTCTTTCTATCATATTTTTGGCATTTTTACTATATGGTGGATATCTTGAGTGTTTTAGGCCCGAGGATCATTTTCTTGGCATGGTTTCTTTTATTTTAGGCTGTACTTTATTTTTTTGTAGCTTGTTTTTAGTTTTGATCATTGTAGCTATCATTTTGAAGCACTTTTATGTATCACACTGAGATAAGGTGTCACTTTTGCATTTCAAGTTCATGAATGTTGTTTTGAGTCAATTGTACTTGCACTATTTTTATAAAGCACCATGGAGGGATAGTTGTTTGCTGTTTTAGGCATTCTCCCTTTGTCAAGTGAGTGTCCCTTCCATGACATTAGCCCCATGTAGCATCAGTTTGATCATGTCTTTATAGGTGTTTGTACCTCTTCCTCTCTCGTCGTTCTTGGTTCGTCTGCAAGAGACTTTGGACCACCTTCTCAGTTGCTTGTCATCACATCCCGTCTGCATTAGGGGGGGTTATGCTGTTAGTCTAAGGTATCCATGGTTAGATGGTTCAATAGTGTGAGTTATATATTCAGTGGTTGATCCTATATACAAGGCAATTGCAGTGGCTGGCTACCTATGCATTTCGGTGAGATGGATCATCTACCATATAGACATGCTCAGTTCATGCCTTCTTCTTCCATGGAGGTTCTTTAGATCAGCAGTTTGGTAGATTTTGCAGCTTATTCATGCTTCAATTATGCTCTTCATGATCACTCCTTGTTCCTATTTTAGGGGAAATTCCCCTAGTTGGAGGCTTCTTCAGTTCTTCACTAGGTTACTTCTTTTTGGGGGAGGTTTTTTCCCACGTGGTTTTCTCTCTTTCCCCATTTTTAGAGGTTGCATTTCTTTGCATTGTACATGCATACCTAACATGGCCTCGTTGCCGGGATCCATTCTGCATTTCTGCATTTCTTAGTTTTGTGAGCTTAAGGCATTTCCCTAAGTTGCACTTAAGGGGGGGTGTTAGAGTAAATAATTAATTTACTAATTATTTATTCTATTTACTTAAGCTTACTTAGGTAAATGCATTTATTAATTTTTTGTAGCCTAGGAGTTAGTTATAAGTTGTTGACAATATGAGAGTTTGTTCTCTCCTAAGTCATACTTAACCTCTCACATTGTTCGAGGACTTTCCACCTAATGTGGATGTACACTTAGCTGTCACACTTATCTCCTAGCGTCTTCTAGCTCATTCTAGAAGATTCTTGGAGCTCTTTATAACAATGCATATTGTAAATACATATTTTCTTGTGTTTGTAGTATTTTCTCTCTCATGTTTGTTTATGGTTTTTCCCTTGCTCCACGCTTTTCTCTCCTTGGCTTCTCTTTGATAGGTGTTTGCATGTAGGTGATCTTGGGCATCTTCGGAGTTGGATTTCATCAACTCCAACAAATATTTTCTACTAGAACTAAGGTTTATGCTGAATACAATATTTTTCCCTACTTTGCATTTTAGAGAGCCATGATTAGTGTAAGGAGCAGGTGGGAAAGACTACTTGAATCTGTTAAGAAATTAGAACCACATAGCCCTATTAACTTGGAAGCCATGCTACATAGAGTTCCAAAATATTTAGAACTAGGAAAGTAGCCAAGACTGGAGTTGTGGTGTCCTTTAACAATGCAACCTCCAATGTTCCTATGGCCCTTGTATGATATCAATGTTGATAGACTTGATAAGTTGCAGGAAGATCACTAGAAATAAGTGTGGGAGAGAACCAAAAGATTTTACTACACTTTTAAGAGCAACAAAAAGGGGAGGATAGAAATTGGAGAGTTTGTGTCTCTAACAAGGAAGGGCAATGCTTGAGGACAAGCATTAGTTTGGCAGGGGTTAGATGATGAGACTAAAATTTTCCTTTATTTTGTGGTGTTTAAGATATTGTTGATACTCTATTCGTCTTTGTTAAAACATTTATGGACCTATGTTTACCAAACCTTTGATGAACCTATGGGGTAGAAACTATGTCATCTTTTGCTCATATTATATCTAGTATGCAGTATTTCATATAGTTATCAAAATGTGTGTTCTTATGTTTGAATTTAATTTGATAAATGTTTCTTTGGAAACATTATTTGTGTCATAACTAACCTATTAATGAAGATTGAAAGATGATTGAAGGGATTCAAAAGTTAGGCGTCAACAACATTCAAGAAGAAGTGAGCACTAAGGAGCAACCGTGGTGGAGAAAGTTGTAACGATTCTAGAAAAAATGGCAGTGAATAAGGAGGAGCTATGAAGATTCATTGCATTCTCTACATTTACTCTATAGTGAGTGGATGTTAAGACTTTATTATTCTGGCCTTAAGCCATTATTTCTTCTTCTCGCCTTCAGTTGTTCTTCCTATTTTCTCTCCTGCAGATTTAAAACTAAGACATTTACTTTTCTATTATGGAATAAAGTGTTGATCTCCTATATATGTAGGAATCAACCCTAGTGTGTTAAGTTTTTTTAGCGAGTAAGACAAAAATTTTTGAGAGTAGACTATTTACTTTTACAGTTTGTTTTACAGTTCTATGTTATGTAATGAAAATCTAAATGGAATGAAATAGTTTTCTTTGGCTTCTATCCTATGTTAATAGTTTAGAGAAGCCAAACAAGGGGGCCCACTTGGGAGGTGGATTAGATTAGGCTAGAATAGATTTATTTTCCAGAATTAGTAGTATCTTAAGTAGAAGTAGTAAGTTCCTTCCCGTAGCATCGCACTCTGTGAATGTTCCTGCAACATATGTGAGAACAATTTTAGTGGATAAACCAAGTTGGAATATCTATTATCTTTTCCATTGTATTTCCAATATTCATAGGGTTAAGTGTTTTACCTTCCTGTAGGAGTAGTGTAAGTTCTTTTCCTTGCATTTTTACTTTCCTGCAACATAATCTTAGTGACTCATTAAGAGACCTAGTGCACATACTGTGTCGACCATTTCAAGTATACGTCCCTGGGTTGATAAGATTAAATGCACCTCATGGTGGGGAAAATAGTCCTTAGTTTGAATATATTATTCCTAAGCAAAGCCTAGTGCATGACTATGATACACCTATTGTGAGGTGGTTCACACTACTCAATGTATTCTTGTGCTCAATTATTATAGTATGGCTCAATAACTATGTTCACTAACTGATATCTCCAATACTCACTGACTATAATTTTTGCACTAACAAAAAAAAAAATGCATATAGGAATAATATTATCCTCCTTTGGCATTAGTGGAAAAAACATCTATATTGGCTCACAAAAATAGACTTAGTAAAAATTACATGTCCCCCCCTAAATAGGCACTCCTCCATATATTTTGCAAAATATTTTTCAAACCAATTTTGGTACCACATTTTGTTTCATCCTTATATCTCCATACATATCTCATACTCCTCCTATCAAGATAGATATATACATAGTTATACTTCTCCAATATACACATCATACTCCATATTTTTGACAATGATGCCAAAAGGTAATACTAAAAAAATGAATATTTTATAGAAAAATAAATCACACTTTATCAAGCACATATCCATGTGTTTTATTTAGATTATACAAAGTGGTTATCTAGGTGTTCTTTAAATATTTTAGTGTGGGCACTACCACACGCATCTTTGCAAGAAGGTCTATCATATGATCAGTGACTGACAAATCTGGTGTAGCAACTAGATCTTTGTCCTTCTTTATATGTTACTCTATAAACTCAATGTGAGGTAATTAAAAAACTTGGACTTCATTTAGTGTTACTATTATCTTGTCTTCCTCTATCCTAAGTTCATGTTAAACCCTTCAAAAGTATTTTACTCTCGAATAGTGAACTTTGAAAGAACTCGGGTCAACAACCATGTCATCTGCACTATTCTTCATATCTTCTTCTATTTACTTTAATTTATCCTTAAGCTCTACTAAAAAATGGGTGATATTAAAGAGCTTTAAATTAATGTAATAGAAAATTTTAAGAGCTCTTCAAACTTAGTGATCATTGTGGAAAGTTGCACTTATTGGATATCAATAGTTTGGGAAACCTTCTCCATAACTTTGTAATGGGGAGCTTCTTCAATTAAGAGCTTTTAGCTCTTCCAAGGCTACTCCTAGCCCACTATAGGGTCTTCTCTTGTAACCCTAACTTAAAGGATTCCTCTACAATCCCCTTCTCACAAGAAACTCACCCACCACTTCAAAACTCCAATGCCATTCTCCCAATTCACCCTAAATGCCTTTTCTAGCCTAGAAATGCCAAAAATTCTCAAGAACACCAACTACCTCAAAAAAAGGTGGAACACTCCTAATGATGTTCTCAATATACTCCTCATAATTTTGCACCATTATTGTAAGGTTCTTTCACCCAAATCACAAGATTGACTAATTAGGCCTTGTAGCCCTACGAGTGCCTATTAGCCCTTCTAGAATCAAGGAAAGTGCTATAACTCAGAAAAATACTTAACAAGGCACCTTAGTGTATACTATAATTTTTTCCCCTATGACCATCTCTTGAATATTTTTTAAGTCTATGGTTTCAACGGAGTCTGTACTGTATGGATTCAGAAAACCCTATTTTCAAGGGTTTTGGGAGCAATGTTAGTGTTTTCCTTCTTGCAAGCATAAAAATCCATACCTAGCCTCCTCCTTTGAGTTTAGATTCCATCACACATTGATCATATGTTAAAATTAAATATTTACCTATTCCATTCATCTGTTCTTTATAATAACTCGTTACAAGCATCTCCTTGCACCTTGCCAAGCTTTCTAGCTTGCCTAGGGCTCACTTGTAAACACAAAAAATGGCCTTCCATGACCTCCAAAGATCATATTTACAATATGTACAAAGGATAATTATTGGTCTCCAATATCCATGGTGATTAGACCAAGGACACTCAAGCTATAGCCCATTTCATGATTGCTACTCAAAATTGGACATCGAGATTTAAAAAAAAACAAATAATTTTCTAAACCTTATTGAATGCTTACTTGAACTCAAAAAAATTGCACATGGAATTAAAAAATGAACACATGATTCTAATTAATTAAAAATATTCCTCTATTTAATCCAAAAAAATCCAACCAAAACTCCAAACTACGCTCAAAATGCTTTAAACTGTCATGTTGCTAAACGTTGTCTGTACATACAACTGTCCAACCCTTAGAACTAAGTTGGAATGATATTAAATAGAATTCATGATTCCTATAGTCCTATATTTTAAACCATAATGGCCCCAAGTTGTTCATTTTCCAAAACTGCTTGAAAAGTTGTCAAGCAACTTTGCAAAATTGCAAAATTGTCAAGCAATTCTGCAAAATTGCAAAGTTGTAAATGCAACTTTTTGACAACTTTTGCAATTTTGCTCCTAGACTCTCCAAACTTGCAAATAATGTTACCAAACCTCCTAGGATGACCTTAGAACACCTAAGGGCCATCTTGACACAATCCTTGCCCCCTTTTATGATATTTTACCTCATTTTCCCTTCCTAGAGCAATTTTCACAATTTTTAACTATTAGGACTTAATTGACCAAACTAACCTCCTAAATCAAAACCTAACTAACACCTCTTAAAAAACCCTTGGGAATTTATTTTTAGTCCTTATTAACCCCATTTTTTGTTAGACCATCCATAAGCCAAAAACTAAAGTTAGGGTTTGATCTTACCATAGGTGCTCCTACACCATTCCCCCCTTGAATGAAGAAGTTAAGGTACTACTAGAGATAAGAATTTAGTGCTAATACCAAGCTTCTTGAAGTCACCCTCAAAAATCCAATTTTCCTCAGTCTCAAGAAAATCCATCCATTGTACCAGATGCTCCTTGTTCTTGTGCTCTTCTTCACTCTGGAGTCCAATATCTTTTCAACCTGTGGTTGCCTCTTTTTAGGTATCTTCATGTCTATTGTATCCTTGTTCAACTCTTCTTGATACTCTATTTCATCTATCTTAGGACCTCTATATTGTACTAGGTCTTTCACATTGAATATTAGAGACATGTCCTTGGGTAGATCTATCTTGTAGGCATTGGGTCCATAGTTCTCAAGGATCTTACATGGCCCAATCATTCTCAGCTTCAATTCACTAGGGATTCCCTTTTGTAACCTAGCCATGTTGAGATACACCATCACCAAGGTCCCATTTTAAATTGCATCTCTTTCCTCCCTTCATCTTTCTTCTCTTTCAACTTTTGATTGGCTTTCATCAAGGTTTGCTTCACCTGGTCATGCACCTCCTTCATTGATTGCATAAAGTCATCAGATGATTCAATGATCTTGTCATGTAAAGATAGGTCCCTCAACTCCATTATACCTCTTGGGTGAGTACCATACACTAGTTGGAAAGGAATTAGCCTTGTTCTCCTAGTCTTGTTTTCATTGTATGAAAATTCAACTTGAGGAATAACTTATTCCCAACTTTATCCATATTCCTTGGTGAGGTACCTTAATAGGTTGCCCAACACCCTATTTATTACCTCTATCTGACCATTAGTTTGAGGATGGTAGGCAGAGCTATGTGCTAGGTTTGTTCCAACCTTTTTCCATAGGGTCTTCCAAAAGTACCCCATACACTAAACATCCCTGTAAGCTACTATGCTCCTTGTCAAGCCATGGGTCCTAACCACCTCCTTGAAGAATAGGCTAGCCACATTACTTACATCATGTGTAGTCTTGCATGGTATGAAGTGGCTCATCTTACTGACCCTATCTACTACCACAAAGACACTATCTATCCATGTCCTAGTCCTTGGTAGTCCCACTATAAGATCCATACTGATGCACTCCCAAGGTCTATTAGGAATAGGGAGAGGTTAGTAGAGCCCTGAATTTGATGAAGTCCCTTTTTCCTTCTAACATATGCTGCATTGCTCCACATAGCTTCTAACATCTCTCTACATTTTAGGCTAGTAGTAGAACCTTTCCACAATGTCCAAGGTCTTGTTCAGACCAAAGTTCCCTCTCATGCTCCCATTTTATTTTTCTTGTATAAGATTCTTCCTCATGAATCCCCTTTGAATGCACAACTATTGACCCTTGAACAATAGCTCATTCTATAGGGTGTATTCAACAAAATTGCTATTGAAATGATTAGCAAAATCAATGCATATCTTAAAAGCCTTTGAGAAGCCAATGTTCTCCTCTTATAGATGTTTGAAACCATCTAATATAATGCTCTACAATTTGACCTCTTACACTATCAACAATCTCCTACTCAAGGAAATCTACCACCTTATTGTTTGTCCCCTTCTTATGCTTGATAATGAAGGTATAGGACTCTAAGAACTCCATCCATTTGATGTGTCTCAAACTTAGATTTTCTTGTGAGTTTATAAAACTCAAGGCCTAGTTATCTATGAAAACAAAAAACTCCTTAGGCAATAAGTAGTGCCTCTATTTCTTGAGGGCTTGGGAAAGTGCATAAAGCTCTAGGTCATATGTTGAATATCTTGTCTTGGATTCATTAAGCTTCTCACTGAAAAATGCCACTGGTCTGCCCTCCTTGCTCAAAGCCGCCCCAAATCCTATGTTACTAGCATCACATTCCACCAAAAATGGCTTCTCAAAACTAGGAAGAACCAAGATAGGTTGGGTTTCTACCTCCTTCTTCAATCTCTCAAAACTCTGATTTGTAGGCTTGGTCCACACAAACTTTGTCTTCATGCCCTCTTTGATTGTATCCATCATAGGTGAACATATTTCACTAAACCTTCTTACAAACTTTCTATAACACTATGCCAATCCATGAAAACTCCTAAGGTAGATCTTGGTGTAGGCCAACTCAAAATAGCCTCTACCTTGTCCTTGTCAATCTTAAGACTTCCTTGGGATACAAAAAACCCCAAATACACCAGTTCCTTTTTCATGAATTCACTTTTCTCCAAGTTTACTATCAAATTTTCCTCTTGGAGC
This sequence comes from Cupressus sempervirens, assembly GCA_028749045.1. Taxonomy (NCBI): domain Eukaryota; kingdom Viridiplantae; phylum Streptophyta; class Pinopsida; order Cupressales; family Cupressaceae; genus Cupressus; species Cupressus sempervirens. The sequence continues at coordinate 541,991,833 of CM053789.1, forward strand.
TTCTTTAATACCATCTCAAGGTGTTTCATATGTTCCTTCTTGGTCTTACTAAAGATGAGAATGCCATCTAGGTATACCACAACAAATACCCCAATATAATACTTCAAAACCTCATTCATGAATCTCATAAAGGTACTTGGTTTATCCCCTTCTTTCATCCTAATCTGATAGTATCCACTCTTAAGATCAATTTTGGAAAAATACGTAGCTCCACCTAGACAATCCATCAAGTCTTCTATTCTAGGAATGGGAAATATGTACCTAATTTTTATTCTATTAATTGCCCTAGAATTTGTACACATTCTCTACTTACATCCCTTTTTGGGTGCTAAGACCACTGGTATGACACATGGACTGATGCTCTTCCTAATCAACCCTTGATCAAGAAGCTATTGAACTTGCCTTGCAATCTCCTTGTTTTTCTCTGGAGTAATCTTGTATGTAGCCTTATTAGGTAGTGATTCCCCTGGTATGAAGTCAATCTAATGACTTATGCCCCTCATAGGTGGTAGGGTAGGTGGTGCTCCATCATAAATGATGTCTTTAAATTGGTCCTATAACCCTTGCACTTCTATAAGTATAGGTGTGGATGTTTTTTTATTTTCTCTTCCTTAGGTTTCAGCATAACAACATAACCTATTCCTTCACTTTCCTTCAAATCCTTGAGAAATTCATTTTGACTCATGAGAAATGCTTTAGTAGTAAACTTCTACCCCTTGTCTTCTTCTACTATGGACAAGATTCTATAAGTTACACCATCCTTCTTAAAGGAACACTTATTCTCCTTCCAATGATGCACTACCTCCTTGTCATAATACCAAGGTCTTCCCAATAGTAGGTGAAAAGAATCCATGGGAAGAACATCACACAAGATCCTATCCTAATACTTGCCAATGCTAATTTTTTCCCACATTTGTTCATTCACTAGGATATTCTACCCTTTAATTAACCATGTCACCTTGTAAGGGCACACATGCAGAATCTTGGTCAAACCAAGTTTTTGTACTACCTCCTTTGAAAAGAAATTTTTAGTAGACCCTAAGACTATGATTACTTTGCATACTTTTCCCAACATCTTGCATATAGTCCTAAACAATGCTCTCCTATGCTTTGGCTCATCCTTGACTGGTTCCTTAACCAATACCCTCCTCAACATGAGGTTTTCAACTTTCTCCACATCAAGGTCCACTTATCATACCTTCTGATTGTGCACTTCTTAGAAATAATTAATCTTCTTTTTCCCATAAGAGGATAATGCTTTTCTGGACATCTATAAGTAGGGTGTCCTAGCTTACCACAATTGTAACACTTCATGTTACTAAAGTTTGAACCTCTATTTCTACGTCCATATCTACCTCTACCACCATTGTTGGATCCTTTGCCTCTACTAGCACCTACTCTTTAACTAGTTTCATTAGTTTTATCACTCTATTTAGAGTCTCCATAGTTTCTTTGCTTAGTACTCCTGCCACTAGAACCTCCCCTAGAACCACCTCTGAAGTCCTTACCTCTAAATCTATTCTTAGAACTAGAGTTCCCTTTCTTCCTTAGTTTTTCCTCCGCTTTCCTAGCCATTTGAAAACAACTCTAAAGAGTGTTGAGGCTAAAAAAACTCAACTCATCCTATATGGACCATTTAAGGCCATTCAAGTACCTTGCAACCTTGATACTCTCTACTTCTTGCACCCTTGAACTTAGTGCTAATTTTTGAAATTCCTTAGTATAGATAGCCACATCAAGTTCTTTCTACCTAAGATTTTGCCCCTACTTATTGATCTAAATCTCATAATCCTTTGGTAGATATTTTTTTGATCTTTGTCACCATTGCTTTCCAATTAGCTATGGGCTTCTTCCCATCACTTTCTCTTTCTTCTTGCACAAACTTCCACCATGTCAAAGCTTGACCTTTCAACCTAGACTTTGTAGACCTCACCTTTTGGGCCTCTATTGTCCCTTCACACTCAAAGTAGTTCTCAATGCTCTCAAGCCACTCTAAGACTACCTCTGCATCCATCTTTCCATGAAATAAAGATACATTCTTTAGACTCTTCCCTCCAAATTCTTTGAGGACTTTTAGGAATGGTTACTATTCACCAAGTGGAGGATATAGTTTAGGGATCTCATCCTCCAAACTCACTTTCTATTTACCTTTTCCAAAGTCTTCATCTTCCTTAGCTTGGGTTGCATCCTCTATCTCTTTCAACTTTTCTTTTACCTCCTCTAGGGCCTCATCTATAACCTTGATCTTTTCTTCTAAGAGCTTCTTTTTCTCATCTACTTCCTTTGCCAACTCTGCATTGGTCACCATCTTGGAAGACCCACTTGATTCGGTGGAATACATCATGCCACCACAAGCCAAATCTTATGGCTCTGATACCACCTTTATTGGGAGCATCTTAAATTAAGAGCTTCTAGCTCTTCCCAAGCTACTCCTAGACCACTATAGGGTCTTCTCACCTAACCTTAACTTAGAGGATTCCCCTACAATCCCCTTCCCACAAGAAACTCACCCACCAATTCAAAACTCCAATGCCATTCTCCCAATTCACCCCAAATACCTTTTTTGGCCTAGAAATGCCAAAACTTCTCAAGAAAACCAAGTACCTCAAAAATAAGGTGGAACACTCCTAATGAGGTTTTCAATTTACTCCTTATCATTTTGCACCATTCTTTTAAGGTTCTTTCAACCAAATCACAAGATTGACTAGTTAGGCCTTGTAGCCCTAAGAGCCCCTATTAGCCCTCCTAGAATCAAAGAAAGAGCTATAAATAAAAAAAAATTTAACAAGGAACTTTAGTTTCTACTATATTTTTTCTTTTCCCTATGACCACCTCTTGATTATTTTTCAGGTCCAGGGTTCCAGCAATGTCCATACTATACGGATTCAAAAAACCTTATTTTCAAGGGTTTTAGGAGCAATGTTAGTGTTTTCCTTCTTGAAATTGTCAAAATACATACCCAGCCTCCTCCTTTGAGTTTATCTTTCCTCACATAGTTTTACTACCTTACCAATTCAAGATTGAACTATACCAATCATCTGTTCTTTACAAGAACTCCTTACAAGCATCTCCTTGCACCTTGCCAAGATTGCTAGCTTGCCTAGGAATCACTTGTAAACACAAAATATGGCCTTCCACAACCTCCACAGATCATATTTAAAATATGTACAGAGACTATTTCTTGGTCTCCAAGAGCCATGGTGATTAGACCAAGGACACTCAAGCTATAGTCCATTTCATGATTGCTACTCAAAATTGGACATCAAGATTAACAAAAACAAATAATTATCTAAACCTTATTGAATTCTTACTTGAACCCAAAAAAATTGCACATAGAATTAAAACATGAACATAGGATTCCACTTCATTAAAAATAATCCTCTATTCAATCCAAAAATTCCAACCAAAACCCCAAACTATGCTCAAAATGCTTTAAAACTATCTTGTTGTTGAATGTTATTCGTACATACAACTATCCAACCCATGGAACTAAGTTGGAAAGATATTAAATAGACTTCATGCTTCTTACTAGCCTGTGGTTTGAACCATAACTACCTCAATTTGTTCATTTTCCAAAACTGCCCGAAAAGTTGTCAAGCAATTTTGCAAAATTGCAAAGTTGTTAATGTAAGTTTTTGACAACTTTTGCAATTTTGCTCCTAGAATCTTCAAACTTGCAAAGAATGTTACCAAAACTCCTAGGATGACCTTATAACACCTAAGGGCCATCTTGACACACTCCTTTCCCCATTTTATGGCATTTTACCTCATTTTTTCTATTCGACTAGCCACCAACATTTCCCTTCAGGATTCGTGACATGGTTTAACTGGCTCCTATGTTCTATAAGTCTAGTGGTTGTATTTGGAATTGATAGGTCAATCTTTTGGTGCAATGACAACTCTAGCTTGTAACAAGTGGTATCAGAGTTTGGTCACAGGTTCAAATCTCCTTAGGTAACATTGAGGGGGGAATTGTTGGACTAACCACCAACATTCCCCTTAGGGATTCATGACATGGTTTAACTGCCTCCTATGTTCTATAAGTCTAGTGGTTGTATCGGACATTTACAAGTCAATCTTTTAGTACAACAAGAACTCTATCTTGTAACATTTTCTTCCTAGAGCATTTTTTGCAATTTTTAACTATCGGGACTTAATTGACCAAACTAACCTCCTAAATCAAAACCTATCAACTAACACCCCTTAAACACCCCTTGGGATTTTATTTGTAGTCCATATTAACCCCATGATTCATTAGACTATCCACAAACTAAAAAATAAACTTAGGGTTTCATCTTACCATAGGTGCTCCTCCACCACTTTGTGCTCAAACTTGTTCTCAACATGCTCTATTATTATTTTTGTTCACCCACATTAGGAGAATTCACCTTTTCTACTAACAATTATAGTTTCTCCAATATGGGTGCTTTCTCCTCTAATGGTGAGTTAGGATAAATTTTTAGTACAATCTCTTTCACATCAATTAATACATGTGTGTTGTTCAATTCCTACCCAAGCCTATCTTGCTTTGCCTTTTTGGTGTATAGTTATATATATACTTTAAATGCTTTGGGGTCTCATGTGTGAGAGTCACATTTGTGAATAACTATCACTTCATCCAATTTTATTGGATCTTTCTTTATTTTCTTCTTCTTCTTCTTATCCTTTGAAGTTGTTTAGATTACATTCGGTGATGCTTTTGGTGGCATTGGAGCCTTATGCTCCTTATTTGTCATTGATGACACATTATCTTTCTTCTTTTCTTGATCTTTCATCTTCTCAGGGGATTTATTCTATACATGTTGTTCCATTGGAACATGAGGCTGATCCTTGGATTGTATATCTTTTCCTTTCTCCCCTTGTGATGCTTTCTCAGGTTGAGCTTGCCAAACTTCTTCCTTTGTCCCCTTACTCAGAGGTCCTTCAGATTCTAGCCTAGTACTTGTGCCAATTTTAGAATCATATTATTTATTGAAATTAGTGTCTCCCTCATTATATGTTATTTCATCATTCCCATTAGTGATCATCTTTGCTCCTTGGTTTTATTCCTCTTGTCTATCCTCACCTTGTTGCCTGATATGTTGGTTATTTCTATTGTGTATATCCATGGGATTATTCTAGTAAAAAAATGAATTAATAGAATCCTTATTATTTAAATTTTGTGCCTCTGTTTGCGTGTCAGGTGTAGGATAAGCTTTGATTTTCTCAATTACTAGTGCATATCCTAGTATATTTATAGTTGTTGAATAAGTGAATGGCTAATCCTTAGGTTTTTTCTTCATGGTAGTCATTACATCTTGATATTTATTTAGATAAAAATTGGATATTCTCTAGTAAAATCTTCAATTATTATATTTTCTTTAGCATTATTTACCATTTCCTATATTATCAATGACATGTTGAACTAAAGTATCATCACACTCATCTTTTTTGTTATCTAGTTCTAGTGGTTGGGTTGGCTCAGTGTTTGACTCCTGAACTTCCTTCTTGATTTCCTTTATCTCAAAGGTTTGATTCCACACACTTTACCCATCTTCATCCACTTCTTTGATTCTACTAGTTAACACCTTTAGTGCTCTATTTTTATGCAAGAATCTCTTTTGATACTTTTTCAATGCCTCTTGCATCTTTGGTAATAGTAGGTTTGAAATTGTGACAACAAGTGCACTTTATCTCATTTTTCTTTCAATATCCAGTGCATATCTCCATCTAGTGACAATCTTGTTTTTTATATCCTCTTCTATTCTATTCAAAAATTCTAGTAGCACATATTTGAATTTGTACATCATGTTAATGAGTGCCTTTTAAATATTATATTTGTATTCATCAATAAAGGTATGATACTTGAAGCATTTGATGTAGCCAAGCCTCTTGTCTCTTTGATTGAATCAACAATCTCATCAATTGTTTGAGGCTTTTTGCTTCTTACCACCCTAAACTAGCTAATATCATCAGATTCTATTTTGTCACTATCTTATTCCACTATCAATTTCCTTCTCCTTGTTGATGGTTGGATAAATGATTCTTGTTTATCCTTTCTCTTCTAATATGTTTTGGTTGGTGTCTTCATAGTCTTACAGATCTTAACAACACCTTTTCTTGTAGGTGGGGTAGCTAGGGTAGTATCTTTAGTCCTACACTGAGTAGCCTTAGGACTATGAGGTGTAGCTACATATTTTATTTTCCCCTTCTTTCATTTAGTCTCTTCCACCTGAATATCATTTCCTTCTTCTTCACCTTCATCAAAATCTTCACCATTTCCTTCAATTAATTTTAAAACCAATTCCTTCACTAAGTGCCCCTTCGAGGTTGTCAATCATTTTCCTTTTTTTTCCTGTCTATCTTAGGAGCCAATATATCTATATTTATTATTATTTTGTCTTGTTCATAAGTCCCAAATGGTTTTTCCTTCATATTATAGTCTCATCCAACAAGGCTTCAATTTCTTGGGTGGCTCAGTCAATGTTGATTTTATATTCCATAGGTTCTAACCAGGCTATCCTCAGTTCAACAATTTGGATCAAGGTAGTGTTTGTGTTCGCTAAGAAGAAAATATCATCTCTATACTTCTCAACCAATTGTGGAGGTATCCTAAACCTCTAATAGATTTTATCCTTAAACTCAATGAAATAACCATTCATGACACTCTCAAAATTATCTCCTAAACTATGAATATACTCATTAATATGATAAACTAGAGACCTTTTCACATCCCAATTTATATTTCTAACACTAGGAAATTAATTCTATAAGATAAAGAACATACATACCAATAGGGATTTTACCTGTAGGTGTTGGTTTTAGCTACTCAAATAGTCTTAATTTTTTCCTTGAATTTCTTTAACAACTTAGCTAGGTCTAGCTTCAGACCTTTCTTGACAATCTTGTACACAAGATCTACTACCCTACATGGAATGCTATTGGGCCAACTAAATTGATAGAATTTTTAGGCCATGACATAAGTTCCAAATCTAGTTATAATTTGTAATGGTGAAAACATTTAATCCTTTTCCATTCCATATGGCACAAGTGTATTCTTCAATCTCCTTCCTCAGTGTAACTCTTATGGTCATCGCCTTCTTGGTAACTAGATATCACATAACCATATGGATAATCCTTGGTAATTTTCACTAGCTCATCCATCCAAATTTTTTTGTTGTGAATTAGGCTCAATACAATTATAATCCATTTAGTCTTGAAAAACTTCAAGAAGTGTAACAAATGGTTCAAAGCCTTTGTCTCAATGTGTTTTTTCTTATCCTTCAGCTGACCATCCACACACAATTTAATGTATGTTTGTTACAATTCGTAGTCTCTTATTTTGCCAATTTTATAGTGGATGAAGGCACAAATATCTTGTACAAGAAAAACCTTTGGGGGTATTTATGATAATTCTCCAAGATCATTGATTTGTATGGCCACTTTAGGATGTCGTTTGTACTTGGGTTCCTCATCCTCACTTCTTATCAACTTAATATTTCCAATCTTTGAAACCTTAGAAAGTGCAAAGCTCAAAGCCATTATATAAATTAATTAAACTAGGGTTTTAGTGATTGTAGGTGAAATCCTACTTGCACAAAGAGAATCTCTGACAAATTCACTCAATTAGCTCAAAAATCAATAGTTCTCAACAATCGCTTACATTTTCACTAGTTTTCTTTGTAGACTTGAAAGTGTAGGTACAAAATGAAGTCTTTAATCCCTTATCTATAGGTAAGGTTTATTTTGTTATTAGGTAGGGTATAATAAATTCTTTATATAGTAAAAACTTGTTCTACACATTGATTAACTACTTTTCAACTCAATTTTGATGCAACACTTGGTCAAGAGGTACCCTGTCAATCAACTCACTTTACTCATAGTCATCACTTGCTTAGTTATCTCTTAGATTTCTCATAATTACATTCTTGGTAGAACTCACCAACTTTAGTATGTTCCTCTTTTGCATAAGTTTTCCTAATGCATCTTGTAATATGTTGATTGGACTTCATTTCATGAATAAAAGAAATTGATGTAAGATATATAAATTTTAATGTAGTTCCCATAACTTCTTGTATGTATTATCTTGAAGTAGAGGATTCACCCAATCCATTGGACAAGGTGTCACTAACTGATGTATTTGAATCTCCACTATATTCAATTTTATTTCTCTACATCTTACCCATCTAATTGTGAATCTCATCAACATTAACTTCACTCTTTCCTTTGGTATTATCTTTATTTGGTGTTGATGCTTGATATCTATAATCCTTGCTTAAGTGACCAACCTTATGATGATGAAAAAGTGCCATACCAATATTCTTCCAATTTCCAAATCTTCCTCCAAAGTGTAACTCCCTATAATTTCCTACAATGTGACCATATCTTCCACATGCTTGTAGGGCCCATTTGTCGTTGCACCAAAAGCCATGACTGTTAGTGAACATGGAACACCACATAATTGACCACCTGTGGGCAGGGGAGCGCATCGCATCACCCAACAATCTCCCCCTCGACGCGCATACCAGGTGCTTACGCGGGTCGGGAAGGCACCGGAGAGATTTGAACCCATGACCAGGCCAAAACCAGGCTCTGATACCATGAAGATAACCAAGAACTCCATGAGTCCTCAAGATCTAACCATCTTCAAACACCATGAAGATAACAAGTGCACCATGCAAATGTCAAAGATGCTTCTGCAGCAACAGGATCTAAGACAAACCTCCAACATCTACAAACACTCAATAAATAAATCAATGCCAACAACTCCCACTCAACCGTGGTACCAAGTCACCTATGACATCATAAAATCCATCCTCTCCAAACCAAGAAGATATAAACCAAACCAGGAACTAATCCTGCACTGTCACCCCATCACTGTCACAAGCTCCCACTAAACCGTGTATCCAAGCTATCCATGACATCATGATGAAAACTCATCCTCTAACTATGAGAATCAACCAAGGCATTAAACCATCAAAGAACTCAAAGTGCACATCATGAGCTCCTCAAAAGAAACCAAATAACCATGATCCCCAACCAAGAAGATATACCACCATAACTGAATTAGAAATCCAAGCTAATGAACATCAGGGATGTACCTGTATAACCAATCATGTCATGCCAAAATCTATGACACCATGATCACATCCATGAACCGAGCATCTGGCTCTCAATATGTCCAACCTGTCAGCATAGTCAACCACAATCTTCCACCATGACTATACCTGGTAACAACATCTCATCCCTTCTACATGAAGATAAATAGTAAATCATGTGACTTAGGGCATAAACAACCCAAATCCAAGTCACCAATCTGAATATGCATCAATAATGAAAGATCAATGGGCAAAGACAACCCATAACCAAGCTATAAATGCAACCTGTAAGTATAGACCGCTTACAACACTGCATAACTTGTAGACCCAACAAGTCATCATGCATATCCAAACCAAACACTGATAGCCATATCATCATGAGACCAATCTAAAATATGAACTAAGTATACAATGACATTAAATCTTAAATCTCCAATGCCATAAACTCACAATGTTACCATAGTCAAAATATACCTATAAACTGTTCAGATCAATATATCAACAAATAAATCATGCCAAAACCTGCACCAAATTTGAACCAATGTGTAGAGCTCTCCAAGAGCTTTCTGTTGACTACTCAAAGTCCAAAATCCAACTCCGTATGCCCAAGTTATGCCCTAATTCGTGCTCAAAATAAATAACATCTGACTTTAGGGCTCTTAAAACCTGAAAAATTCTCAAAATCATGGAACCAAACCTATACCATCTTGTAGTGCTCTGAATTAGCTTTCCAACGCCTATAAGAACTCTGAAATTCGATATTCTGAGAGAAAGTTATGGCCATTTTACTAAGACAGTCTTTTTACCATTTTCAGTACGATTTTTCATTTTTAATTTTTTTTCAGTGACGAAAATTCCGACGGGATTAAATTTGACGGCCATCATGGGCTGAAACCAAAAAACTCTTTCATTTCCTCTGAACATGGCCAAATTAGGGCATATTATATATCAAAATTTATGGAAATGTCGACTCGGATCCAATGGTGAGGTCTGTTTTTACCCAGGAGGTCATTTCTGCAAGCTACCCCCCAAAACCCTCATTTAAATGAAACATCCGAAAAATTTTTTTTGTCCAACAATTTCACATGCCCAAATCTTTTAACATCCCATCATAACAACAAACCTAAAACCCTCAGATCTGCAATATATCATTCATATATCTTGCCCTTTCTTTTATCCTCTCATGCATTCCCATGGATTCAATCTAGGGTTACAATAATAAAACCATAGCTCTGATACCAATTGTAGGGCCCATTTGCCGTTGCACCAAAAGCCATGACTGTTAGTGAACATGGAACACCACATAATTAACCACCTGTGGGCAGGAGAGCGCGTCGCATCACCCAACAATCTCCCCCTCGACACGCATACTAGGTGCTTACACGGGTCGGGAAGGCACTGGGGAGATTTGAACCCATGACCAGGGCAAAACCAAGCTCTGATACCACTTGTAAGGAAACTTGGCAATAAAGAATATAACCGTTTCCACATAACCCATAATAAATCTAAAATAAACACGAAATTAAAATCCACATGCAAGAGAATAGACAACATACCCATAAAATGTGACACAAGATATACCCTGGGAAACCCTCATTGAGGGAAAAACCCAGCCTCCAAAAGCATCCATCATCATGTATTATTCAAAAAAATAACCATTGCCATACAACCATGGAAGCCTTCATGGCCATAGCCACAACCGAGCAAACTATGTGAACAAGCATGAATCCACACATCCCATGCCATGCTTTCAACCTTCACAAATGCTCCCTTGGCTAACCTGTCAAGCCTTGTCCTGCTCGACTCTTGCCTTTTGTCTTCTCCTTGTCACTCTTTTTCTCTCTCTACAACAACTACCCTTGTGGCTGCTTATATAGTAGCAAGTCCCACAAAACCACTAAGTGGTATTACATAAACTATGTGCTAAAACCATGTGCTACCTAACCCACTAACCCCACATTTAATATTGGGTATTTAATTCTTTTTCCCAATATTAAATAATTACATGAAATATTATCACAATGTTACAATACAACTCATCAAAAAATATTCCATGGGAATCTTTACATGTTGCACGTCCATCTAGGTACAATAAAATAAAATATAACAATATTATGCAATGTGTGCAACACCCATTATCTCAACAATGCTATGCTGATAATCCTTGTGTTATAGTTCCAATTGATAGTGTTACCTTGTTTTCTTGGTATCCAGTTGGAATTTTTATGTGATCTAAAATATTGTGGCTTGCATCCATACTTATTACATGTCTAACAATAACCATTGAACTCATATTTCTTAGAAGACTGATTAAACTTGGATTTTCACTCATATGCTTGATGACCATACTTATTGTAATTATAACAATAACTGCCAAATTTAGGTGTAACAATTGTCCTACCATCCTTTCTCCTACAAATATTTTTTGTATGTCTAGGTTTTCCATATTGATGGCATGTAGGCTTCTTTGGCTTAGGATTTAAAAAAAGCATTCTCTTATTTATCTTGCTTTGATGACTCCCCTTTCTTAGTTGCAAAGTGCTTGGTAAAGCCTAGTCTAGTAGTGTCTCCCAATCTCCTCTTTCCTCTCCTCATTCTTTCTTCTAATATCCTCAACCTTTCATTGATATCCTTCTCATTATTCAATTTATTCCTCATCTTTTCATTCTTAGACCTCAATAAAATATTTTCTTCCATCTTTCTACCAATCTCTTGGTTAGCACCAAGTAGCTAATTTACCATCTAATAGTGTCTTTGGGGTTAACTTATGATTTTAGTATCATTTGCATCTAATCTTGTAGTGGTCTATCTTTTGTCATCTTTAACCATTATCTTCTCATCCTCTTCTTGTATCTTTTTTTTCAAGATATCACACATCCTTGTTTATTCTACTTCTTGTTATCTTTTCAATGATTCATTTTATTGATTAGGATTTGATCCTTCTCCATCATATCTGATATAGAAACTTCAAATTCATCAGACATATTACCATCAGATAGTTCCTAAATCACTGCTTCTTGGTATGTTGTGTCATTCATTTGATGTGCTAAGTCATTCTAGTGTAGGAGCACCCAAGATACATGAGGTTAAGAGTCATTAGATCAGATATGAAAATATATTTGATTCATTTGTGAGATATTTTAGTTGATATGTAAGGCTCTGTGAAGCCATTTGTATGATATTGTTAATATTTTTGTCTTAATGTCCTAGTTTGGTCAAGAAGATCAAAATAGGAAAGAATGTCTAATAAAGGATAAAATTGATGAAAAATGTATATTAAATCCATTTTAGGGTGATTCAAATGTCCATTCAAATAATTTTTAAGTTTGGAGTTAAAATTCTAAAGTTGTCACAATGATATAAAAAGTTGTAATGCAAAAAATGCATAAAGTGCATAATGTTGTAAAAAAAAGTGCATAATGTTGTAAGGGGAAGGATTATTGGTTTAAAATGTGGTTGGGAAGTTTTAAACCACCAAAATAACTATAAAATAATTGTATTGATCATTCCAAATCAGATTTGAATGAATGAGAGGAGGAAGATCATTTTGAAACAATTGGTATCTTCATAACTTGCAGTTTTGATTGGTGTTAACTATTTTTATGTGGTTTTTAGGTATTTTACAGACCTATATAACCCATAAAAATTGTAAAAATTATAATTTATTTAAATTAGGATGAATAATATTTCATTTGGTTATGGTTTGGAATGATTATGTTGAGAAATGAATAAGTTATGGAAAATTTGGTAAAAGTTATTATTTTCAGATTTGAGACTGCTTGACCACAGTCTAAATGAAACATTTAGTATAGACATATTTTAGAGAATGAGGACCTCTAATAATATTAATTGGAAATATATGTGAACTAAATTTCATTCCCTTTTTTCTTGGGTTGTTTTTGTGCATATTTGTGAAAATTATATACATTTGAGTGGAAACTAGTTTTTAAAGATCTCCATTGGAGTTGTAGGCAGTGATTTGTGCTTGTTAAACGATTTATGAATGGGAAAAATAAATGGATTACATATCATAAAACTAGAATAATAAAGTGTTAATGAGAAATTTATTTGGTTTCATTTGTATTTTTTTTGAGAAAGATATCAGATGCCCTAGGCAAGGTTTTGGGTTTTACTTCTGGTTTTTGACAGAAAAATTGAGTCTTGATAAAGAAATCATAACTTGTAACTTGTTTGTTGGATTGGGCTCAAATTTGAATATATTTTATAAAGAATAATTTTAAATAATTCCTCCAAAGGGTTTGTCAAGAAAATATCATAAAATAAAGTTATGAATGATGTTCTATGGAATAGAAATCAGAATATGCAAATGGTGAAGTATTGGTAGACTTGTGTTGGGAAGTGTTTTGTTTTGCTTTTTGAGATGTATAATAATGGAATTATTAAATGAATTTTGAAGGGATCAGCATGGATCCCACTAATTGTTTGGTTTTTTATGATGCTCTACATCAAAGTTGTATCAGAGCTTGAAGATCTTGAGTGTGTGGGTAGAGCACTGAGGGATGCAATCCACACTAGGACCTTAAAGATTTGGTATTTGTTTTGTTGATGAGTTTTGGTTGCAAGTTTATTATCCATTGAAGATGTAGTAAAAAAGTGTGTATGTGGAAGACCTAAGAATGGGTCTTAATATTGTCTCCATCAAGATGAAGTTGGGTAGAAGGTGTAAAGAGAGAAACTACTAAGAGAGGGTGGTAGGGCATCTTCCAGGGTCTTGGATGGGTAAGATGACAATAGGTTGGTAGGGTGGATTTATGGAACCCTTGTATGACAACCATTGATGCTCCAATTATAGGGGCACTAGAGAAGAAAATGGTAAGGAAAATCATGTGTTGAACAAGAAACAAGAGAATGTGAAACTTGAAGAGGCAAAGTGAAGATGATTTTCAAATATTTTTTTCTTGTAGGTTATTGGTTGCATGTTTCCAAGGGACTTGGAAACTTTTGAAGGCCCAAACTATGGTGCAGGAGCACCCAAAATACATGAGGTTAAGAGTCATTAGATTAGATATGAAAATATATCTGATTCATTTGTGAGATATTTTAGTTGATATGTAAGGCTATGTGAAGCCATTTGTATGACATTGTTAATATTGTCATGTTAAGGTCCTAGTTCGGTCAAGAAGATCAAAATATGAAAGAATGTATAATAAAGGATAAAATTGATGTAAAATGTCTACTAAGTCAATTTTAGGATGATTCAAGTGTCCATTCAAATAATTTTTAATTTTGGAGTTAAAATTGTGAAGTTGTCACAATGACATAAAAAGTTGTAATGCAAAAAACGCATAAAGTGCATAATGTTGTCAAAAAAAGTGCATAATGTCGTAAGGGGAAGGATTATTGGTTTAAAATGTGGTTGGGAAGTTGTAAACCACAAAAACCACTATAAAATTATTTTATTTATTGTTGAAAATAATATTTGAATGAATAAGAAGAGGAAGATCATTTTGAATCAATTGGTATCTTCATAACTTGTAGTTTTGATTGGTGTTAACTATTTTTATGTGGTTTTAAGGTCTTGTACAGACTTGTACAGATTGGAAATATTGTAAAAAGTGTAATTTATTTAAATTAGGATGAATAATATTTCATTTGGTTATGTTTTGGAGTGATTATGTTGAGAAATTAATAAGTTATGGCAGGTTTGGCAAAAGTTGTTATTGCAGATTTGAGATTGCTTGACCACAGTCTAAATGAAACATTTGGTACAAACAAATTTTGGACAATGAGGACCTCTAATAATATTCATTGGAAATATATGTGAACTAAATTTCATTCCATTTCATCTTGAATTATTTTTGTGCACATTTGTGAAAGTTATATACATTTGAGTGGAAACTGGTTTTTAAAGATCTCCATTGGAGTTGCAGGCAGTGATTTGTACTTGTAAAATGATTTATAAATGAGAAAAATAAATGGATTACATATCATGAAAATAGACTAAAAAAGTGTTAATGAGAAATTTATTTGGTTTCATTTAATTTTTTTTGAGAAAGATATCAGATGCCCTAGATAGGGTTTTGGGTTTTACTTCTGGTTTTTGATAGTAAAATTAGGTCTTGATAAAAAGATCATAACTTGTAATTAGTTTGTTGGATTGGGATCATATTTGGATATATTTTAGAAGGAATTATTTTAAACAATTACTCAAAAGGTTTTGGCAAGAAAGTTATGAATGATATTCTATGGAATAGAAATCAGATTATGCAAATGGTGAAGTATTGGTAGACTTGTGTTGGAAAGTGTTTTGTTTTGCCTCTTGAGATGTATAATAATGGAATTATTAAATGAATTTTGAAGGGATAAGTATTGATCCCACTAATTTTTTGGTTTTGTATGATGCCTTGCATCTCATTCCTTCTATTCAATGGCTACTTCAACTTTTCTCTCATTTCATTGATCCGACCTAGGGAAATCTTTAACTTTAACTTCTGATTCTCAATTGTATTATCAAGCCTATATATTTCCATCTTTAAAATCTTTAATTTTGAGTGGTAACAAAAATTCACACGAGTACTAGCTATGATACCATTTTTTGGAATATTTGGAAAGGTATGATGTTGACAAGGGGGTGAATCAGTATCCTTTAAAAAAATTAGATCTCAAACAATATGTTGTCCTTCTTATAACTGATCAGCATGTGCATGCATGAACATAATACCATTAAGTTTAAATTAAAGTAAACTTATCTAATATATTTCAACATAAGAAAATTAATATAAACCATTAACATATGCAACCCATTGACACATTGATTTGGTTATGCAAAAACCATTGGTTAGAGGGAAAATTACACTGAGAATGACACCCAAAAATCCTTCACTACTATAGCAAGAGGTTTCTTGTTAGGGCTAACAATGGTGTCACTTCTAGTGACTTACTCTATTGTGAGTAATATAATATGATCTATCAAAATTTTCCTTTCTCAAGGATATTGCACCAATCATAAAATGTACATTCAGTTAAGAGATTTATAATGAAGACTGTTAGGTCTAACTTGTTAAAGGATTTAGCTATTAAAATCATAAGAAAGTAATAGTGAATTGATCTTATCAAGATATAAAATCACTTTGTTGAATCAGATCTCTATTCTACTCAATAACCATATGTCACTTCTTATGATTGATGTATACAATTCCTTCCTCATTTGCTCAAAGACCCTTCTCTATAGTATATTCTTCACTTCTTTATTCCATCAACATCACCCTTCTCCTCAAAATACAAAAACTCTCTAACAAAAAATATTAATCCATTATACACATGCCCTTATAAAGAAGTCTTTTACCACTTTAATGCATGACTTGATTAGGGTTAAGAAAACTTCTAGAGTTTACATATGATTGAGATCTATGATCTAGATTCATTATTATCATCTCATTTGCCTTTCTTTTATCACATTGGTTAAAAAATATGCCTTGTGATCCATAAAGTCATGCATCTACCCCATTAATTCTTTTAAAATATTCTTCTTGATCAATATAAACCATTTTATTGCTCGGTAAGGTAGAAATACCTTGATTTTTGGGAAATATCTAAATTTTATGTTCATCCTATGTATCTTGGTAAACTCTATCTTCTAGCTTGATATAGATGTTGTCATTTGGAAATCTCTTGGCTTGGTAATTATTTCTTCACTTGATTAAACCTTCACTTGATATACCTATCCCTACTTGATATATGCATTACTCAGTTACAACTACACACTCTATTCCATGCTCAAGCATTCCTCATTGTATTCCTATGCTCAATTATTTTAGTATGGCTTGATAACTATATTCATTGAGTGATATCTCCAATAATCATTGACTATAATTTTTGTACTAATGACAATAGTTAATGCATATAGGAGTAACAAAAGTCTTTGAAGGAAGTTAGGAACATAGTTGGCCTTCTTATCTACCATTATCAATTAGATGGAAAAATTAAGGTAATCAATCTTTCTCTTGGAAACCTAGTAAGATTCCTAAAAAAATAACATAGAGAAACTTGGGATGCTATCTTTCTAGAGGAAAATTTCTCATATAATGACTCAGTAAAAAGGAGCACTTGTCTAATTCCATTCAACATTATTTATGGCACACACCCAAGAGATGTTCAAGAATTGAGGGATGTAAGAGACATGGATAAAATAAGTTCTTAGGAAAAATATTTTGCAAAGGTGATGAATGATATCCATAAATAGGTGAAGGATAAGTTGGAGCATAGGTCTAATAAATATAAACAAGCTACTGATAGGAAAAAAGAGACTTACAGTACTAGGTGGAAGATATGGTGATGATTCATCTAAAAATGAGATATTTCCTAAGGAGAAGTACATAAAGTTGATGATGAAACAAATAGGTCCTTAAGGAATGTGGGAACAATGCATACACAATATATTTAACCCCTTATATTGACTCATCTCCAATATTTAATGTTTTTGACATTTATGCTTATAAGTGCCTTTGTAGTGATATTTGTGATGCAAGTCAACAAAAGATAGACCAAATAGACTTGTTGAAGGATCTACCATAACAACCTAAGCCTAAATTTAAGTATATTTTGGATAAGAGGATAGGAAGAAGATAAGGAGAAGAGCCTATTATGAGTTCTTAGTTAGATGGAAGATTAAACCTTTTGAAGATGTGACATGGATGACAAATGAGGCTATTGAAAATACTAGAACAAAATGGCAGAGACCCCAACTCAAGAGACTTGAATTATTTTGGCTAGAGGTGTATGGTGTAGGGAACCTCATCTAAAATATAAATCTAAGAAGGATAACATGAGTAAAAGGGTTTGGATCAACCTTTGATGTCATTTGGTCCATGTCCTGCCTACATTTTTAGTCAGAAAAACTTAACATTTTTCTAAAAAACTCAAAATATTTTTAGCACTACATTATTGATAGAATGCACAAATTAGATTAGCCTTAGCTAGCAATAAACATCAGAAAAAAATCATTACTTCTCTAAATCAGATTTGTATAAAATAAACACATAAGATTATAATTTACATTAAACTATTATATACCAAAAAACCTTTTATTTTATTCTATTAACTATGAAACAAATATAAGGATCTAAATTCATATTTAGATATCTTATGCTATATTATTCCAACAATAGGATAAAGAGAGATATAAAATGTTCCTTTATCTTACTTTATAACTATTAATCTTTATTAAATATCAACTTTTAATTTTGTATAATGCAATTTTAACTTTTATACCTATAAATTACACTATTTATCAATATGAAACAAATGACATATTACATTCTTTTCCTACAATCTACAAGTAGAATTCCTCCTATCATTTCTTATCAACAAAAGTGATCCACATATTTCTTTTACAATAACAATTGCAATATCTAACTTTATTTCTAACAAATGAATTAAAATAGGTATTACATTTAGTTGGGGAGCTCTTGTACACTCTTTTACAAGTATTTATCTTGTACAAAGGAGATACACATGACATCACCAAATATTAATTTTCAATATTTAACAAAGGGTATTTTAATCTTGCATAGGCAATCACATTAATAACAATAAATTTTCACTTCCAACATAGATAATTCTATAAGTAACTTGCAATGAAACAACCTTTTTCCCATGGAAAGCTCACCTCCTAGCCATAAAAATTTTCAAGGTCACCCTTGGGTTGGGAGAACCTTAGCTAGGTGGGAAAACACATAGTTTATAGTCATTCACACATACATTGTACAATAACTTTACAATCACACAATGGTCACAATACTCTACATTACTCCCAAACGTAAGGCTTGCACATTGGGTCACCATTGATCCATCCAATACGGTGAAGGTGGAAATAAAAAAATGGGGAGAGCCACAATGAAATAAAATAAAAATAAATGCCTTCTCAAGGCTTTCACATATCACCAACCTCCATTCATATCCCTTAAATCCCCCAAGAAAAATGTGGCATATGGGACCCATAACGCTCATATGTTACCCCTATCCTTCTCAAGGAGAGAGTCTCCACACAAATGCATTCCCCATACCTTTCACCCAACGAGGTTCTCTTCTCTCCCAAGGGAAAGGTTCACTTTGAACTCTTATACAAAACTTAGAATAAAAAAATTAAGGAAAAATATTAAAGAGAATTATATGAACACCATGACAACCTTCATATTCAAGAACACCGCAAACACACTTACAACATCTCACAAAGTGATTTAATTTTTCCATAAGCATCAAATCCACATGGAAAGGGTACAAACCTTACTTTGAAGCCTTGTGCAATGGTTGACTTATGCTCTCTCTAACCAAACTTGATCTCCTTCCGTTCGAAGCCTCTAGAGATGCTAAGAAATGGTTCATGCCTACTCTTTCATCAACTTTTCATCCTAACTTGTCCCCAAAGATGCTTAAAATCATCTCAAGCACTATATTAATTAATTTAATATTTCCTTTGACATTATAATTGATTATTAATTAATTAATTATATTTATTGTAATCTTCTACTTATTTAATTAAATAGGTTTACTTTTCTAATGTATTTGAATTCAATTTAAATACTTCCCCTAATGTATTAAATTTATTAAATAAAAAGTACTCCATAAATCCCCTTTTAAAAATAAATCTAATTTATTTAAATCCCTCCACTTTATTAAATTCTCTAATCCTATGATTAAATTAAATCCTATTTGATTTAATCCTGATCCTACCTAAAACCTAGCCTACCATCCATCATTCTCATCCTTTTAAGACTATTAGATGTAACACATAACCAAAATTCACATCATGGAATAAACACAAGTATGATTCCAATTAAATAATATACAATTACATAGGATGCACTCGACATAACTAGAATGTATAATCGTCTGTTGTACAAGTCACATGATATGGAAAGCTCAAAGAATATACATCATTAATAAAATACATCATCTCATAAGATATTTGATAATCAAATATAGTACAACAAATTAAAAACCATCCAATAGAAATACAAGATCAGAAAGAAAGGATCAACTGCACAAGAACATCCAACAACAACATCTAGTTGTCAAATCTCAATAGTATAAGAAAAATGCACTACCATTCAACCTCATAGAACCTAAATGGCCCATTCCCAATATGCTAAGGAGATAATCTCAAGTCCCAAATGGATGCCAATCCATAAGTCATAACTAACATCTAGGTCAATGAAATCTTGATAGAAATCTATCTCAAAAGGTACCAAGGCACAAGTATCATCCAATCCCAGTGGCAACAAAAATATGTAGGAAATCTACTATGCAAGAGGGCAAGTGTCATCACATGAGTCAACTCTAAGGTTACCCTGGCAACATCCCTAGACTTTTCCCCCCTCGTGTCTCTATGCAGCACCAATATCCTTTTGTATAGACAAGGCATACTAATGAAGCAAGCTTGCAACCGAGCATCCTCTCTACTCCCATCCTAGTCTGTACTAGGACTCAAGGCATGGGTGAGGAAAAATAATGACTCTTATTAATTAATTTTAATCTCATTTAATGAAATTTTATCACTTATTAAAACAACTTACAATGGGTTACCTAGGAAACCTCTTTAGGGCTCTGGCCTCCATTGCAAACAACTTCCCACAGACACACATATTATCTACCCTAGGCTCATCAAAATTACAACTCATAAAATCACAATTTCCACCTTAGTCCTTTACAAGAAAATTGGAAAGCACCTATAGTTAAAACATAGTATTCACCCTAATCCTTTACAAGCAACTAGAAAGCACCTAAAGACCAATCACAATAATCACCTTAGTCCTATACAAGCAATTGGAAAGCACCAAAAGATAAATCACAATAACCACCTCAATTCCATACAATCAACTGGAAAGCACTAGAAGATAACCGATCAAAAACTCAAAGGTTACAAATAGAAAGTCACAATAATCACCTCAATTCTATACAAGCAACTAGAAAGCACTAACAAGCAATCGATCCAAACTCATCATAGAAATACACACGATACATCACCATGGTTGGGTATAAAAGATCATAAACATAACATTATTACAGAACAAACTCCCCAAGCCTATGTTGAACATCTTGAATGGTCAACATACTAAGTCAAACTGAAAGCCCAACATCAAATACAACATACATCTCATCAAAATTTTAACAATTGTTTTCATAGTTTGTTACGTTTTCAAAACACAAGGATTCGATAAACAAACAAGTTCCAATTTTCATTTCTCAAGTGTCAAAGTCACCAAGGTTTTTGAATTATCAAAAGATGTAATAATTTTCCCTTGATAATATAAATCATTTTCATATAAAATCAAACCGTCAAGTAAAACCCAAGTTTGCTAAAACAATCATTTTCCCAATTACAGTTCACAAATTTACTTTCCAAAAATACTTTGTCAATTAACAATCTTCCATTTAAAATTCATTAAATAATTTAAATATAATTTATTTATTTATTAAAGATCATAATTATTAATAATTTATATTAAATTATTAATAAAAATAATTACAAATTTATTAATTAAATACTAATAATTATTATTAGTAATATTTATAATATATAATATTTATTAACAAAATATTTAACATTTAATAATATTTGATATATAAATTAAAACTATTTTTAATTATATATATATATATATAAAAATATCAATTAAAAAAACAAATTAAAAACTAATAAAAACTTACCTTAAAGTTTAGAGCCCATGGGCTACTATCATGCACAGTCTGTTGTTGCCGCAACAGGACTGCCGTGTGCACAACCTTATTGAAGGGCCACAAAAAATAAAGGAGGGGGTGGTGACCCCGCTTCCCAATAAAAACATATTAATTTTTTTAATCAAAACAAATTCATGCCGCCATATAAATTTTTTTATTTTAATTTATTTTATATATAAATTTATAATTATTATAGTAATTACTAATTACTGTGATAATTATATATAATTATATATTTTCCATATAAATCTAATATAGAAAACTAGGTTAAACAACTAAAATTAATTGACAAATATGGGTTTTCTTTTTAAAACCCATATCTCAATTTTAACAATCCAAATACGAATCCTCAAATTCATCAAACAAGGTTTCCAACCTCAAATCTGTTTACAAATGTTTTCGAATGAAAAACAATAAATACACAAACAATGGTTTCAACCCAAATTAAATTCTAAATACAAATCCACAACATAGAGAAGACAAAGAATTCAAAGAACAAAAACTACTGCACAAAATCTACAAGATCCTACCTAGATATGATGCTAAACAACCGAATGCACAAAACTCACAAGTAATTCCCTTTTAATATTTCAAAACAATCTTCTCAAAAATTGGCTCCTCCAAACCTCTGTGTCTCGAGAAATGAGCTCTAGGTCCTTAATAAAGAGCTTTCTCCGATTAGGGCTTCAGTTTTGAAATCACACAAAACCTTTTCCTTAATTATTTATATTTTTTTGCAATTTAGTTTAAATAGCTTTGTTAAATAAATTCCTTTCCTCTTTTATAATAAAATCAAAATGAAGTAGAAATAAAGAATTATAAATTAATCCAAGAGAGTTTGTGATGAACATAATTTCCGTACTTTATAAGAGCTTTCCAAGATCAACATGGGAATGGAGACACAAATTTTGAAAGGAGAAAGCAAAGAAAACCCCTTGTGAATTATATGAATGAGGCAAATGCCTAAGAATGAAGAGAGAAAGAGAGAGAAGGAGAAAATGTGGAGCCAAAGGCTCATGACATGAACTACATTGTGATTGTGTGTGTTTTGAGAATGAGAGAGAAGCATCTCTTATAAAGAGATGGGAAGAGGAGTTATTTAGTAACTCCTATGTGAATGATTGCCACATTCATAAGTGTGTGCATAAAAAGTGTCATAATCCTCTTAAGGAGGAATAACTAGTTTCCTTATAAAAGGAATTAAAAAAAGAGTTGTCCTCACACATGGACAATAGGACAAGCAAGTTATATGTCCCCACATGTGGACTAGAGGACAAATAACATAAGAGTAACTTTGGTTTATCCCATTTAATAAATAAGTACAACCAAGGACAAATTATTAATTCTAACACCCCCCTTTAATCTTTACTTGGGGAAATTACATCAAAGGGTATTAAACCCAAATTTTTACAATGAAATTCTAAATTCGCTCTAGAAAGAGGCCGTGTCAAAACATCAACAACTTGATCTTTGAGAATGTCTTCAATTGTACAAGAAGTCTCTTGTGAGTGTGGGTAGATCTTTGTGGAACCAAGAGAAGTGGATAGGTTATTTGAATGAGTTGCATCTGCAAGTTGAATCATGGTGCAGAGGATGTATACACCAAAAATGTCTTGTATGTTCTTGGATGGATCACCTAAAAAATAGACATAAGAAAAAAGACAACTATCCACAAGGAGGATCTCATCTAATATTTAAATTAGAAATCCTTTTGAATAAGGATAAGAAAAATTTCATAGAGAAAGAAATAGGATAGAGATGAAAATGTGACATGTCACCACAAAGCAATGGAGTTAACCTGATATCAAGATAAATCATGAGCTCAAAATATCAAGAGAATAACAATTTAGAGATGAAGGTATTGATCAACGCTCTCATGAAAAAAGGGTATACTGATGCAAACAAGGCCAACTAATGATCTCTGTCAATCCTTTCGAGGGCTCCTAGACCTGGGTCTATGCTCTTGTTCTGTCTGATGTGCTTTAGGCTGTTCATGAGCAGGAGGCAGATGATCAAGAATGGTTTGCATCACCTATCTCAAGTTAACCTCCCCAGACTCAGCTTGGTCCTCTCTATGGCTCTCTTCTTATTGCTTACTAGAGTGCTCTCCTCCGCTCTCTTCATGAGTAGATCCCTCATGGGTAGACTCATGGACACTGATAGCTCTGCCATGACCACGGCCTCTACCACAACCTCTACCATAGCCTCTAATAGAAGACCTAGTCCCAGATACCATCCTACAATAGTAAAAAGTACCATTACAACCAAAAGACACATGTTTGCAATAGACTAAGTTCAATATCAGTTTTGCCTATGCTTAGGTTTAAGTAAAATTTTTAGTTTTGAAAGCTAAGTGTTGAAGTATGGAAAATATGCAAGTAACTGTTTATGTTTTGTTTTAGTTCACCTAGTTTCAAGTTTGAAAGAGATGCACATAATAGTTCAAAGCCCTTCTTTGTTCCAAAATACCCAGAGCTCCCAATGTAGAAACTCAGGCTCTAATACCAAATGTAACACCCTGCCAAGGGATCCAAAGAATTTACCTAAAGTTTCACTAAGTTTGGTAGCTTTTTTTTTTTTTTTAAACATGAAAGTAAATCCATTTAAAACTTATACATAATAACAAAAGCAATAACAAAAGTACAAGTGAAAATAAACATAGCATACATAACTGGTTACATTCTTCATGGATCCCTTAATGTTGAATCAAATCTAATTTATCTATTCATCTAACATCACATCCTCATGAAATAATAATGAAAAGTCCACTATTTATAAATTACATTTCTAAATACTCAATCATCCACTGTACATGTCACAGGGTATGAAAGGCTTAAAAGAATATACATATGTGAAATAAAATATATCATCATCCTAATTCTCAACCATGATGCAATAACATAAATGAATCCATACATCATACATGATACATCATCATAAGAGATAACCATAAATCATCAAACATAATAAACTAAGTGCACAATTCCTCCCAACCATAAATAGCATCATCAGACCATCGTGGGTCCTAGCCATCCCTCCATGCGTAACATTCCAAATCACCGAAGAGATCATTGGTATTAACATAGTAGGAATGTCACTCCTATAAACATACTACATCATATGCATAAAGTAATCTAACATAGAAATCATCAATATAAGGATACATTTCCACCATCATAATCCATGAAGATAGATGCCAACAAAGAATACATCAGCCACGGTGTCTCAAAAAGATTTCAAATGATAAGAGTGATAAAGCACTACCACTCGACCGCGTGGAACCTAAGTGGTCCACTCCCACTGCGCTGAGGAGATAATCTCAAGTCCCAAATAGGTTATCAAAATCACATAGCATAAATACTCTCTAAGTCTAGGAATCCTAAAAGTATACTAACTCAAAGGTTCCAACACATAAATCGACATCTAATCCCAGAGGTACACAAGACATGTAGGAAACCTACTTTGTAAGCGAGAAAGTGTCATCACATTAATCATGTAGAAGTTACCATGGCAGTTAGCTTAGGACTCTAGGGTCCCTACTAATCCTTATGCGGCCACTAGTATCCTCTCATACTGACAAGGCATATAATGGAATGAAAGGTCACAACTAAGCGTTCTCTCTACTCCCATCCTAGTCTGTACTAGCACTCAAGGCATGGGCGATAACAAAACAATTATCTTATTAGGTTCATTTAGTCAGTATTAGGTGAGAATATTTTCACTTATTAAGAAAACTTATAATGAGTTACCCTCGTAGCCTCTTAGGGCCCCGGTCCCCATTACAAGCCACTTCCTGACACTACAATTAGATAACCTACCCTAAGCTCATGGAATCATAAATCTCAAAATCACAAAATATAATCCACAATATAAACATCAAATCTCCATGAGTCAACTGAAAAGCATAATATATAATCATGACCACATCAATTCTCTATTGGCAACTGAAGGTATCACTGATAATCAAAAGTATCCATTGGTTCTCAATAACCAAAATATATCTCAAAATCATACTGATCGAAGACTCCCAAAATGGTCGAGTCAAAACATGTCACAACATGACATCATAAAAAATAAATCAATATTTCAGTCCCATCATGGCAACTGGAAAGTAATCCAAGGATAACTGATCGATGACTCAAAAATGGTTAAGTCAAGTATTTGAGGTACATATGAATCTCAGCTTCACACAAGAAGACTTAATAACAATAACAAGCAATAAATACATATATCTCATAGAGCAATTCATCACATAACCATGGTTGGGTTTATAAAGATCGAAAACAAAGACATCATCATGACATCATAATCATAACCCCTGAGCCTCTGGTAGACATCCTATAACTGGTCAACACTAGTCAACCCAAAGCCCAAAACAAGTAGCATAAAGTATACACAATGCAAGCACATGTTTTGGTTTGCTAAAATCTTATAATTAAACTAAGTGTGAAGGTCTTAGTTTTTTGTCTTCAAGTTTGGATTTTGAGTGGAGAATTTTATACATTTTACCCAACCCATGTATTTGTTTGATAAATGTATTCTCCTCATAACCCATTAAATCAATATTCTAAGAAGTTTCTAAGAGTATATAATATTTGTAAAAGACCCCCTTCATGTTTCATTAAGACATGTAGAAATTTCAGTATAAACAATACAATTCATCCACATTTGATTAAATAAAAATATTATAAAAGGTTAATTATTTAAAAAGATAATCTATTAACATTATATTAATATTTTATAATACATAAAAATAATTAATCATTAACAATAAAATTTTATTTATAATACTAAATAAATTAATATTATATAATAATTAATATTTTATAATATATAATAATTAATCTTAAAAAAATATTATTAACATTTAATAACAATGCAATGTTATTAAAAATCGAATTCATACACAAAGCAAAATATGACTTACCCTTGCCGTGGTATGCAGTACCTGCGACTGCGGGCACTGTGCCATAAATGGGTACAGAGTACCCCTGTCGTCGCAATCCTGCTACGGCAGGCCTCTGCCACCCACAGGGGTATGGGATACAATTTGTGCCCCTCCTTATTTTATATAATGTTTGATATAACATTTAAAAAAAATGTTTTCCACAGACACAATTTGCGATTCATTTTTTAATACAATTTCTTCGTTGCGATTTAATGAATACACACACACACACACACACACATATGTATATGTATATATAAATATATTTATACATATATTCGTAGACTGTAATTAAGAATCTCAGCATTTAATAACAAATATGTATATATATATATATATACACATATGTATATATATATATATACATATGTATATATATATATATATCTATATACATATATATATATACATATGTATATACATATATATATATACATATGTATATATATATATGTATATACATATGTATATATATATATATATACATATGTCTATATATATATGTATATATATATATATATATATATATATATATATATATATATATATATATATATATATACACACACACACACACACACACACACACACACACACACACACACACACACACACACACACATATATATATATAAGCATATTTTATACATATTAAAGGAGAACATAGACTTAGTTTAAACAAAAAGGGCTTTCTGATTCAATGAATTAAAATTTTTTCCTAAGAAGTAATTGTTCTCTAAATTTACCCATAATTCTTTTTCTAATAGGTTTGATTATAAATTTTAACCCTAGCCCCATAATTTCCTCGGATCTATGCATGAGGGGTTTTCTCACATAAGAATTGAATATCCATGACTAGATTGAAATAATTGGAACAATCACACATAGAATCCTCAAAAAGTATTCAGAAGACACGAAGAAGACAAGAAGTGCGAGAAGCGAAAATAACATAGGTAAAATCACAAGAGTCTACCCGGATTCTGATGCTAATTTGCTTCCCCTCAGAAACTGTAGAGCAAGCTCCTTCCTTCTCCCATGTTCCCGAGTCCTCCAAACATGCTCTCCAAACGCTCTCCCTAAGCCTCTAGGAATGCTTGAATATAAATAATTCTCAGGAAGCACCTAGAATGTCTCTAGAAATGACCAGAAGTGTTGACAACTAAGCATGAGTCTATTCCAACCTTCTAGATGAGTCATAATGTTGTAGACACCATGTGCTTAATTGGTGCACTAACTCCTGTGTTGTTGACATATGTGCAATCAAAAGGTGCGTTTACTCCTAGGCAAGCTTATAACTTTTATTTTAATTTTCTTATAGCTTTTATTATTATTATTTATTTATTACTTTATTATTATTTTATAATTATTATTAATTTTAATTTCTAATTTCTTTTATTTAATTCTTTTTCTCAATTAATTCTCATTTAATTAATTATAATCAAACTATCAAAGATCATGATATTATATTAATTTTTTCCAAATAATTAATTTTATTAATTAAATCTATTTATTCAAGACTTAATTAATAGAAAATTCACCATAGACCTCCAAGATAAAATATGAAAACCCATCATAAAACAATTCATACAAAATTAGTCTAAAGGGTTAAAAATCATGAATTATGTCACCCGACACATTCAGAAGGTAAAATATCCAGGTACTTTTCCTACCTCACTAGGACAAATGGTTTAAGGGTTTGGGATTTGGACTTGAGAATTTATCTCCCTTTTCTTATCATTGAGATAGTGTAATGAGGTACACTCATCCTAGTAATTCAAGAAAGTTGATACTCGGTACCTGCAACCTGCATAAAAACCATGCATCTACATACAATATATATAATGCTAAGCTAAACAGGCAATGGCAGGAAGTGGTGCATCGTGTAGATCCAACTAGCAGGTGACTACAACTCCCTTCCTTAACCATGTCAGAAACACCATACATATGCAAGTATGGGGTAAGTATCCATAATAAAACACATGTGATAATAAACCATCTAACTAATCATCATGCATACATAAAATGTAGAGTCTAATTAACCTCATCATACATCAACTGAATCCATAACATAGTGTCTGATAGTCTCGAACCAATGCTACTAATCCATCAACATAAAAATAGTCTAACATAGTCTGATAATAATAGCAACAATATGTCCAGAAAGATGTGAACGAGGCTAGACACTACATATCAACCTTCAAAGTAGAGCAAATAGAACCAAATGGAGAGAAACTCCATATAAATATCATCCTTTCAAAGTAGAACAAATAGAACCAAATAGAGGGAAAATCCATGTAAATATCATCCTTCCAAAGTGGAACAAATAGAACCAAATGGAAGGAAACTCCATATATAAATATCATTCTTTCAAAGTGGAACAAATAGAACCAAATGGAGGGAAACTCCATATAAATATCATCCTTTAGAAGTGGAGAAAATAGAACTAAATGGAGGGAAACTCCATATAAAATAAGTGCACACCAATATAGGATGGAGGGATACTCCATGGGCTAGATAAGGAAACTATGTATCAATTATACTGAGGGGACCTTCATGATATGAATCAGATATAACTAAGGGGACCTTCATAGTTAACCTTGAAAAATTGGCTCCCTATACAACTCGAAAAATCCAAATAACTTCATATAAATAATGGTATAAAACCATAAAGTGCCAACATGGGCATATAACGATGCTATAAAAGCATGAAATTGCAACTATGTGTAAATCAATAGATCACAGTAAAGTTGAAGGAAATTGTGTAAGATAACTCATAATCTGAAAGAATTGAGGTAAATGCAGTGATCTAAGGAAGATCAATGAGAAATAGACCATGAATTGATATTAGGTAGAAAACTCCATTGAGGGTAAACATGGGTACTTAATTCATTTTCTAAAGAAATATACAAATTTTGGTATCATCATAGTCATAAGAAATTATATATCTATCTGGACATATATGTGTGGACCCATATATACTTGAATAAATATACCTACACCTTTTCTACTAAAATGAGAAGTGTGAAAAAAAAAATTAATTTTTTTGAAATAAAGGGATTTCTTCAATAGGAGAAAATGACACGTCTCTTAAAAAAACTATAAGAGAAAATTATATGGATCATTAACTTCTAAAATCACAAAAAATATTCCTCAATCATTTCAAAGTGATAATAATAGGCCAAATCCATTGTCTCTAGTTTTTCAATTTAATTTCAAAATACATGAAATTTAGATATATAAATCATGAATAATTACAATTGGAAAAAAAAAACATTTTTGAATTAAGTTTGAGATTAAAATATATTAGACTAAAAAACTTAAGAAACTTTAATACTTTATAAAAAATTACCCTTATAGTAGAAAAAAGTAAAATTTAATAAATTATTATAATAAAATTAATGAAAAGTAATTGTTTAGAAGTCAAATGTTAAATATTAAAATAAAAAATCTTACTAGAGTAAGTGTATTTCCTTTAAAAAAAAAATTGTACTCCATATGACATATCCCTTTCAATAGAAACATTAGTCGAATGGTCAAAGCACTCATAAATCTTTAAGGACAAGTTAAACTTTCTTTCATTATGAGAAAATAACTAAAACTATATAATGGAGAAAAGAAGACTTGAAGGAACAATAGAATGATTTTTATTTAAAAAAAGAGAAGGTAGTCGGAAGCTTATGACAGTTGGGAAAAAATTGAAATATTGTGAGATGTTGATTGAATAGGTAACACACATTACAAAATTAAAATGACAACATCATCAATGTTAATATTGTAGGACATAAGACATGATTCATTTAAAATGATAGTCATTGGTCAAAGAAAACTTTGCTATTAATTTAGTTTGGCATTATAAGTTTAAAAAAATGGTGACAAAATAATGAGCACATTAAAAAAACTTTTTGAAGCACGAATAGAGGAAATGAGAGGAACAATACATTAGAGTTAAATAAATATTGAGAAGCAAGGGTAGTGAGAATGAAAAATAGAAATGTTCAACATGCATGAAATGTATGACTAAATGTTACAATCACAAATGACTATTTTCAAATATACTTAATGTTAAAATTTAAAAAAATTATTTGAAGTTGAGTATATATTTAAAAAAAAATCTAACTTATATGTTTAAAAGAGAATAAAAGAGAATCATTTAAAACTTTCTGAGAATCAAATTATTTGAAATTACAAGTATTTAAGCAACAAATAGAAATATAGAGGAAACAAAATAATAATTTTGACCTCGGGCCATAACAACTAAAGATTTCAGGAATCAAATAATGAACAAAATGACTCTAAAACAAACATGAAATGAGCACAATTCACTATTTTTTAATACAATATATTATATTTACTAACATGAATCATAAATGAAATAATGATATAAAGTAACATGAATAAAAAATGAAACAATAATATTTGGCTTTGAGCGAGAGATAAAAGGTAAGAAATTGATTTGAAGTAGAGACATTTGAATGGACACATGTGCAATAAAAAATGAATGACAAAGACTACTTTATTTTAAAGAATGAATGTGAGCTTTTATATATGAAAATAATAATAAGAGATGGTAAAGAAAAAATAATGGGTTGTAATTAATAGAAAGGAAATTATTAAAGAATGCTTCTAGGAGAATAATTAAATAAATAATGCTATGATATTTGAGATTATGAGAAGTAGATAAGGAAGAATAATCTGAAAAAAATTAGAAGCCATACCAACAACCAATAAGTTTAAAATGAAGGCATGCCAATATATATTTCTACTACCTAGTTTTTCCCACTCCATAAAATTCTAAGGCAAAAGCAAATGAGAAAACAAGTATAGCACAAGCTGCGGGTGCAAGTGGATTGGGTACAATGAATGTAGGCTAGCGCCTACTATTCTAGGTTTTCACAAATCTTGACTCCCTACTATTCTAAAACATGCCCTACCCCTACCTAATCTTATTTTAAGAAAATAATAATGCCTTGTAAAACTCAAAAGCGATAAAAGATAAATGGAGAAATAAAGAAAATTTTAGTTAGAAATGAATTAATAATGGAAACAAACTGCAATGGCAAAAATAGTAGGGAATAATAATTACGAGGTTAAGAATAATTACATACAGAGATGTTATGAAAGAGAGAGAAAAAAGAAATTCCCAGACAAAGGACTTAGACATACAAAATTTAAATATTCCTATCCTAACAGAATTGATTGATAAAACAAATTGAAAATCAATAGTATTGAAGATTCAATGATTGACTGCGCACTCAACATGCTTTGAAACTGTAAATTGTGGGAGAAGGTAAATAATGCAAGTTTGAATAGTCTACGAGGATAAATGTTAAATGTCTAACAATAGCATAATGAAAGAGACAACCTCAGTATCATTAAGATAGATCCATAGAAACCCAATTTTGAATGGAAGTGAAAAGAGAAAAGCTTGATGCGTTACACATCTTTGAAGTTAAAAAAGAGGAAAGATTATTAGGTTGGTTAGAAGAATGAGTGAATCTATAAAGAAACTAACATGAATGGCTTTTAAAAAAATTTACGATGGAAGAATTGATTGGAATGACTACCTAATTACAAAATTTTGGCAGAAATTTCACAATTTGAATTCCCAGGCAAATCACTGCAATTGTTTCAGAGTGGCACGATAGATTGCTTTTGAGCTTAGTGCATCTTGCTGATTTTGGTGGATACAGAGGAATTTTTCTAAATATGGTGGATAAAATCAAGAAAATGAAGTCAAAGGACGTCAATCTTGATAGCAAACTCATTCTTGCAATTGAGAAGCTATAAGAAATTCAAGAAGAGCTCGAGAAAGTTAATGAGGAAGCAAGTGACAAAGTATTGGAGGTGGAGTAAAAGTACGATGAGCTACAATGGTCTGTCTACGAGAAGCACAATGACCTTATTCAAACAGTTCCCAAATTCTGGCTCACTACTTTTCCGAGTCATCCAATTTTGTGTGATCTACTGACTGAAGAAGATCAGAAGGTTTTTAAGTATTCACAATCAATTGATGTTGAAGATTTTAAAGATGTGAAGTCTGGATATAGCATGCGCAGGGTCTGCTAGGCCAACTTGACATCCAAGAAGAATTTTTTTTCAAGTGGTTCAGCGAGACCCATGAGAAGGTTCCTTATGATGTAAAAATGATTGAGGCAGCAATACTAGTTAGACCGAGTAAAATAGATATATTTCAAAATAAACAAAAAGAGGTGGAGGGTGGGCAAGCAATGTCTATAGAAAAATCAAAAATCAAAAGAGATTTGGTATTTAAAGTGGTAAAATATGATTTTTATATAAGGTGAAAGCAGTGAGAAGAAAAATAATTAAATAGATTTGAATGTTATTAAAAAAAAATCCACAATGATATGTCTAAATAAAAGAATCTAAACCTGAAAAATATGTATTATATTGATTTTCCATAAGTATTAGATATAAAAAATACAAAAAATAAATTTTAAACCATGTAATCAATGAAGTAAATAGTTTGCAAGAAGATAGAATGAGTAATCTGCAACAAAATAGATTAGATCAAGAAAAATATAAGAAAATGAAAGAAAACCTACAAATAAACTTGTTAGATCCAATCTAATCTAAAGATAATTAGTAAAAAATAATTTAGATTGAATAAAGCCTACAACACAAAAATAAATAGAAAATGACACTTCAAGTTTCACTCTCAACAAAAAGTCTCCAATACAATAACCTTCACACAAACTCAAAACAAGGATTAGGTTTCTCTGATACCATGTTATAAATAATAAAATCAAAATGAAGTAGAAATAAATAATTATAAATTAATCTAAGAGAGTTTGTGATGAACATAATCACCATACTTTATAAGAGCTTTCCAAGATCAACACAAGAATGGAGACATAGATTTTGAAAGGGGAAAGCAAAGAAAACTCCATGTGAATTATATGAATGAGGAAAATGCCTAAGAATGAAGAGAGAAAGAGAGAGAAGGAGATAGTGTGGAGCCAAAGGCTCATTACATGAACTACATCATGATTGTGTGTGTTTTGAGAATGAGAGAGAAGCATCTCTTATAAAGAGATGGGAAGAGGAATTATTTAGTAACTCCCATGTGAATGATTGCCACATTCATAAGTGTGTGCATAACAAGTGTCATAATCCTCTTAAGGAGGAATAACTATTTTCCTTATAAAAGGAATTAAAAAAAAGAGTTGTCCTCACACATGGACAATAGGACAGGCAAGTGACATGTCCCCACATGTGGACTATAGGAGAAATAACATAAGGGATGCCTTGGTTTATCCCCACTTAATAAATAAATACAACCAAGGAAAGATTACTAATTCTACCAATTATTTTAACCAATAACATTATTTAGAGTTTATATATAAATGAAACTCCTAAATATATTATTATTAAATTAAATAGATATGATTACACCAAAATTAGAACTTTAATTAAATCTTTAAATTTAATTCTTTTATTTGATTAATTTCTTAATTAATTAAATATAATTAAATATTAAATTTTCTTTATAAAATTTTCATTAAATTAAATCATTAAATCATCTTTTAATTTGATTTAATTATAACTGAAAATCACAATAGACCCACAAGACTAAATACGAAAACCCCTTATAAAGTGCATCATACTGAATCAAATTCAAGGGTCAAAATAAAAAATTCACATCACTTGATGAATTTGGAAGGGTAAAACTCAGATACTCATCCTACTTTCTAGGAAAATTTTCTTAGGTTTAGGATTTAGACTTAGGAATTATCTCCCTCCTTTTACCGTTGAGATACTATGATAGGGCACACTCATCTTGGCAATTCATGGAAGTTGATGCCCGATACCTATGATCTACATAAAATCTAATCATGCACATACAAATATAATCTAAACTAAATAGGCAATGATGGGGAGAGGTGCATTGTGTAGATCCTGATTAGCAGGTAACTACAACTCCCTCCCTCAACCACATCAAAAATGTCAATCATAAAGTAAAACATACATGTACACCATAAACAAAATGTCTCAAGATGTTGGTACACCATTCACTCCTTCCAAATCCAAAATTCTTTCATCCAAATCTAAATATTCCCATCATCCATATTCCAAATCTATCTTGGGCCCTTATATCCACAATCTCATTATGTCCTCATTTCCATCCATTTTGGGGCCCTATGTCCCAAATCCAATCCCTTCACCCCTCCCATCCATTTTGGGTCCTTACATACATCCATCCACCATATCCCAGTTTTCCACTTCATTCATTCATACTCCTAATAAAGATCAACAAAGGCACACATCCTTGAATTCCTTCTAATATTCACTCTCCATTTCATCTACCATCTCTCTATGAGGCCTCGCCCCAACCCATCGTACCATAGTTGATACATTATTATTTTGATATTCATGATTCGATATGCTGAGACACTATCAGATACACTAAACATATTATGTTATTTCATGTTGTGTGTTGTTTTACTTTCAAATATTTGATTTTGTCATTTAATGTTTTATGAACATGTGTATTGATGAAGTAAGTGAATAGAAAAATAACAATTTGATTATGCAATTTTAATAATTGAGAATATAAGTAGAATGAGATAAACAATTGATTATTTGAAAGATGAATTTTTTAATTTATGAGATTTCCCTAATACATTGTATACTTATGTGCATGTGATTTTCTTGAGCTACTGATGCATGCAATGAGTGTGCAGGATATTTTAGCTAAGAAATCTAATGGAGAAATGAAACTGAACCCTATGTACCATTTGTAGAAATCTCATTATTCATATTTTATTTGTATCATGAGATGTATGAATGTATTATTCTGTAATCAGTAAATGTTAACATTTTGTAATAGTGTTTTTATAGTGTCGCTTGACACTCGTGAATTGTATATGCATTCCTGTATGATAGTTAGGGTTAACTGAGTAACCTAAAGATCTAAGTCAGATTAAGTTAGTGACCTTTTTTGCTAATCAACTTATAATAGAGATTAATTACCCCTAATCCAAATTAGTGTTTAATCTACTTTTTGAAGGTTGTTAGATAGTCCTAAATTTTCCTAGCATTTGTTAGGTCCCTAATTAATCCCTAAGGCCTAAAATCATGGAATCTAAGTACCCAAGGGGTATGGGTATGGGTTGGGGGCATTTTCCACCCCCTTAGGCCCTTTTGTTAACTTTTATGGTCACTCAAAAAGCCAATTTTTTCTTTATTGCAAAAATTGATAGTTTTCATCATGAGTTGAATGAATTTAACTCCACCTTGAGGTTAGCCTTAGGTCTAGCTGTGTTAGAAGCCTCTAAAACTTTTGGGCAAGTGGGGGAGTTATTGCTTTTAGAGGTGATTGAGTTTAGGATCTTATTTAGAGGAAATTTTGAGAGGGTTTTGAGTGTTCACCCAACCTCTAGTTTTAGAGGGATTTTCAGAATTGAAGGAGAAGGAGAGGAAAGAAAGCTCATCTCAAACTTGTTCATTTTCCATAACCTAATTTTTGAAGGCAGGAATACTTCACCTCATTTTGTTCATGTTGTGCTTTATGTTTCAGTTTTATTGTTTATGTATGTTTGAGTGTGTGTGTGAGTATGTTGGAAGGGATTGAAATAGGTTTTCTTAAATGTCTTTCCTTTGTGTTTTTCTTGAATTTTGAAGGGATTGTATGGGTGTATTGGCATTACTGACCCTTAGATAGGGTAGAAGTGGCCATGTACAGGGGAAGGTCTCAGTTGGACTCCAACAGTGTAGAGTCTCTTCTTAGGATGAGAAGAGGGAGAGAGAGTAAGGTGTTATGGGCCTCTACTCGTTAGCACAAACCATGTATGAGTTTTGGAATGTAAGAATGGAAGAATAAAAGTTCTTGAATTTTAGCCCTGAAAGGGCACCTATTTTGGTGTTGTGTCTGATGTCTCCTGTTGGAAAAATCCACCTTCTCCCTAGTTTGTTTCAATGATGAACCTGTTGTGTAAACCTGAAATGGGAGTGAATGCCTGATTTTGTTTTCATGATATGTATGGTTGTCTCCCAGTCAGTTTTCATTCTTTTCATGATCACTATGATCTTTTGTAGAATTCAAAATGGATCCCTTGTTAAGGGCCAAGAAGGAAATTCAACTTGTTATTGGAATTCAGTTATGTTGAGGAGATTTCTCCTCGGGATTGAAATCCTATGTAAAATGTATTTAAACTTATTGTTGAAGTGGCAACGATGTCAGGTTTTCTTCCTAGTTCTTTCTCGGTGGAGCCTTTGAATCAAGTGGTCAATGAAATAATGATTGAGTAATATCCTTGCTTATGAGATTTTCATATTTTTAGTTATATGCACATGTGTATTGAAAAGTAGATAAAATGGTGATGTTCAATTTTGCAAATTTCATGTTCAAATATGTTAAGGGAAAATTTATATGGTTGGAACTTCGATTCAATTTTGTGCTTATTAGGAGATAAAATAAATCCTACATTGTTGATAAAATGAAATATTCAACTCCTTAGTTTAACTAGGTATTTAGTAAATTTAATTAGAAGAGAGAAGAATAAACCTCCTTGTTATAAAAATGAATAGCAAATTTTTTTTTTTTAAATAACACTTAGACAAAAAATAGGCTTAAAGGAAAAGAAAATTACATGTCCTTGTTTAAAATTCCAACACTTAGAAATTTATTTTTTGAATCCTAAGAGTAAAAAATCTTTGGATTTTGTATGACGAAAAAATTTTATTCACTTGAGACCACAGAGAATATTCCCTTTAAGATGCTTTTGAAAATCATTTGTTAAACCAATTAAATCATAAAAATTAAATAAGCAAAAAAGAAAGAAAGAAAGAACTAAGAAAGGAAAATACATAGCAAATATCCTAAGCAAACTAATATCCTATCAACTAAACTTTACAACATAAATACTTTTTACTCCACCACCCTTGGTCCAGGCGTCAGTATGAAACTAGTGGCAGAGTGGAGTTTAAAAAAGAAGAACAAAGTCAATGTAATCAAGGCTGAGATAAGCCATGGTTCACCTTGATTTGACTAGTAAGATTTATTATTCCATACTCCCTCTATGTGACTTAAACTGCTTAGAATTGTTGTGTATGCCTTTTTAAACCACGTGATGTGTTGATTTGAAATTTTGGGGGGGAGGGGTCTGACCTATCAGAGTACCTGCGAATGAGTATTCAAGTGGGGCAAGTCCTTTTTATTGTATGACAAAAGAAGACTTTACTTATTTCCTTATACCTCCCTTAGGAACCTTCATACTTGTTTTTCCCAGCCAATATAAATGCTGCCTTTGGACCACGTGAAGCTTTGGCCAGCATGAAGCCCTTGGGAAGCACTTGGGAAAGCACTAAAGGTAAGGGTGACATGGATAGGATGGGAGGGGAAAGTTAGTTTAGTTTAAATGTTAGGTTATTATTATTTTAGGAATAGCATTTTATTTAGTGTTAGTTAAAGTATAAGTTATAGGTTAGTTTAGATTGGCATGTAGTTTAAATTAAAAGTGTTTAGATTGTAGATTAATTTAGAAATTAGTTTTAAATCAAGTAGTAAATTTAATTAATATATTTAAAGTTTTAGTATACTTAGTGTTAGCTATTATCTAGTTTTATTAAGTTAGCATTAATAAGTAGTTTTTTTGGCAATTGTTAAATTTAGATTTTAATTAAATAAAGTTTTAACTAGTTAGTTTGTTATGTCTAAAAACAAGTTTATTAGCATATGTTAGACTAATAGATAATGTTAATTTGTTTTGTTTTATCATTTAGTCAAATTTAAGTTTAATTTATATTTTTATTATATTAGGAATCTTTGATTTCAATCTTTTATTATAGATTTAAATAAAATTGTGATTAGAATAAATTTTAAATAAAGTTTCATTATGGATGTAATGTTATAATTAGAAGTTCTTTTTATTTCAATATTTTTTTTGAAATTGTGATTTGAATAAAGTCAACTAAAGTATATTTATGTGTATGTTAGATGTGACATTTATTTTAATTAGTTCTATGATTTTAATATTTCAAAATAATTAGACCTGTATTCATTTAAATTGTTATTCAAATAATTTTAAATATATTGTTGTAAAATTAATGTAATAACGAAAAAAATGTCGATATCGATTTAATAACAAGAGTTTAAATTTAACGATTTATTCCTACTCATGATTTTAAACTTAAGATGAAATGTAGTGAATCTATACTTTCACTTGTGAAACAAACATATTAAAACTTAGTGGATTTAACTTTAAAAAAAAAAATTGTACATGTGTTTTTGCCCTGTCTTTTTTGGGCATGACACTCTCCATAGCATTTATCCTCATACACCCATACCATGGCTAATGGAAGCAAACTAGATAGCAAAGATAAAATGAATAAATCCAAAAATCCACAAAAATACAAGGATTAACATGTCCACTCTATAAGACATGTTCAAGAAAAGAAAAGTCTAATCTAAAAGAAAGAAAGAAATCCAAAGGCCACAAAGGCTCAAAATAAAAAATTGAAAAATTATGTGGATTCCAAAGCTACTTAATGAAGCAATTATTCTCAAAGAAAAGTTCAAAATGACATCCAATTTTGTTAATCCAAAGGCTTCCTTCATTCATAAATTCTCAAATCTCCCATCTTCCAACTCCATCTTGGGTCCTTATGCCCCAAAATCTACCATCCTAAATCCATCATCTCCTTCATCCATTTTGGGTCCTTATGTCCCAAAATTCAAAATTTCTCCTCCATATCCTCCAAAATTTCCTCCTTTCCATCACCCTTAAAGGTGTGTGTATATAGATCCATGTATCTATATGCTTGAGTCCTCCCTTTGTATCTAGTGTCTTCCAAATCCAGTTATCCATCCATTTAGTTGTCCTCTTCCACTTGCACTGTACACTAGGGGCAAGTCCCATCCATACTGCATTGCCTTACATATCTTCCATATTTCCATCTACTATCCATTATCCTTTTCTATATTTTATCTTGATTATCCTATTCCTTCCACCCATTCATGCTCACTTTCCATATCCATTTCTCATATCCATCCATTATCCTACAAATTTCCATCTACTTTCACATATTTGATCTTGACATCCTATACATATCTTGCATCCCATAGTCCTCATCACATTCATTTTGTCCATCCTCCATCCATAATCCTAAATAATCCTTTCTTCCTTTCATATATCCTTGATCATGATTATCCTATGCATTCCCTCTATTTCATATTCATACCCTCCCTCTTATGTGATGTATTCATATTTCTTCCACTTTCATACCTTTACTTGTGATTCAAACTAGAGGAACCAAATAATAATAATAATAATAATAATAATATCCATGTATGCTTTGGAAATAATTCATGAACCTTCATTAATGTCCATGCATATCCTTTACACACCATGTATCCATTTTCATGCATCCTTTCCCACCATATTTCCTTCCATTTTCCTATCCTTGGTATGGGGCATTTTAACTCCTTTGGAACATGGTACTTGGCCCCCCATTATTTGATGCCATATCCTTTGGTTCCCCATATTATTCCACCTTTCATTTCATCCCTATATCATCCCACCCATAAAAGTCTCCCCACCCTTCCCATCTACTTAACATTCCTTGGTTCTCTCTTTTCATTGGTTCTAATCTATTACACCTTCCATCAATTTTTACTTCTTCCAATTCACAAAATTAATTCATTTATCTTCTAATATAATAACATTCCCTTCTTCCAA
Organism: Cupressus sempervirens; assembly: GCA_028749045.1. Lineage (NCBI taxonomy): Eukaryota > Viridiplantae > Streptophyta > Pinopsida > Cupressales > Cupressaceae > Cupressus > Cupressus sempervirens. Next base: position 542,032,254 of record CM053789.1, read on the forward strand.
TCATTTCATACAAATAAATTTCCATCCTATCTAACTATATTTTTCTTCTAACCCAAGCTTCTCACAATCATTCTTCTAATTCAATCATGTTCTTCATCCACCATCTTGTCTAGATTATTCTATTCATCATCTCTTCTCATGAAATTGAGCTCCATCCCATCAAATTGAGCTTATAAAAATAGTGATTGCAAATAGAACTTACACAAAACCACACCAAGATTAAATGATTTGAGAAAAATATTCATTTTACCGTAATTGCTAGTGAACCAATCACAAATATTTCAGAAATATTCAATCAAATGATCAATCTTTTCCCTTTAGGATGATTCCTTCCTAAGTCAGCATATCAAATTTCCGCATCAAAATAAAGTTCATGGCAAGAATTGTGGACTGAATGACTACTTTGTTAGGAGGTTTTTTTGTTGATTTCATCTTTATGTGTCAATGGCTACCTCTTCAAGTTTTCCTTGATCATCAATATCTTGGTGATGCTTGAATGAATTACATTGACTACATATGTCATTTGTAGTATGATCTATTTTCTTGTTTCTTTAGCACATCTATGTCAATTTCTAAGTTATAGTTATGATTTGCTTACTAGGGGCAACAAATTAGCACACTTTCCACCAAGATCTCTGAAAAGACTTTGGGTGTACCCATACCTCTCTAGTTTGTATATTTCATTTGTTCCATCATAGCTATAAAATATAAATTATTTTTGAGAGTCTAGTCCACACAAAGGAACCTGGTCATCTATGCTACTATAGCATCTAATGCATAACTCCTTTTGTAAAACCAAACTAGGGTGTGCTCTCTCATATGAACACAATTAAATCCCTCAGTGTCATATAGTTAGGATGCATTTAGATTCATTATCCATTTTTTTGGGGTAAGTGATCATTTCCCCCTTCATACCTGTCTATCCCAAAAGTCATGTAAAAGCTTCTTTTCTGCCTTTTAATATTATTTTCCTTCTAGTACCTTTTTTGAGAAAATCAGCCAAAATTTGCCCTTTTAACCTATTTTCTTGAGGGGGCACCCTCCTCTGTTATTGTTAGTATAGCATGACTTCTTTCCTCTCTAGAGCAACCTATATTTTCTTATCTTTGATGCAATGTTGTCTTGACACTACATCAAAGAGGGACAAAATGTAGACGTTTAAAATCATCCCAAGAACTATATTAATTAATTTAATATTTCTCTTGACACTATAATTGATTATTAATTAATTAATTAAAATTTCCATATCTTCTACTTATTTAATTAAATAGGTTCACTTTCCTAATGTATTTGAATTGAATTTAAATACTTCCCCCTAATATATTAAATTTATTTAATAAAAAGTGCTCCATAAATCCCCTTTTTAAAATAAATCTAATTTATTTAATTCCCTCAACTTTATTAAATTCTCTAGTCCTATGATTAAATGAAATCCTATATGATTTAATCCTAATCCTACGTAGAACCTAGCCTACCACCCATCACTCTCATCCTTCTAATCCTACCCACTAGTTAATCCCACTTTATTATCCTAAACCTCTTTTAATCACCTCTTTAGCAAAAAAGTGGTTGCTCACACATGTGTGACCAACACAAGGCTGAAGGAGCTTGTTTTTATTAAACTCTCCAAAAAGGTACTCTTACACCTTTGTCCCCCACTTTTTTCCCCAAGGTTGCTCACACGTGTGTGAGTACACCTTGAGCCTCTCAACCATAAAGGCTCTTTTTGACTTTTGCATGGTTTGTCCTTTAGCCCATGTGTCTCCCTTGTGGTGTCTTTGTGGATGCCACATAGATGCCACCTCCTCAAGGCCCCCCTAAAGCCTATAAATATAGCCCTTATCTCAAGTATTTTTCATCTCCTCCATATGCATTTTTATCATGCTAGTTTATGCTTAGAGATTTCTAGCGATTTTAGAGATTTTAATACTAACCCTTTGGTATTTGTTTACTTCTTGCACTGCTTTGCATATGTATGGTAGAGTTGCACTCTTAGATTTATTTCTTGCATCTATCTCTATTTCCTAGAATATTTTATTTCATAGCCTCCTCTTGAAGCATCCCTCACTCATATAGATTAGATTCATTCATATTTTCATCATCTAGGGATTCATCATAGTTGCGTTTGAGGAGATCATATCCAAATCCCACAATCTTGAGCAGACCAACAAGGTCTCATTTGGGTGCCCTTGTTGATTTTCTTTGAGATTGTGTGGGGCTCTTATCATTGGTTTCTTTAGTTGTAAAACTCAAGTACTTAGTAGTTACTTTGATTCCATTCTTTATATATGCACCTGATACTAACATTTTCTTGTTTAGGCATTCTCCCAATAGATTAGTTTTTCGCACACATAGTCCCATTTTTTCAATTTATTGTGATATTTTTGGCAACATGATCATCATTCTATCTTATTTCTCAAAATTCTATGAACATCTTTTGATATTTTTTCATCATCTTCAACCCTTTTCAATCAAGTGTAGATCATCTCAAAATCAATTCAAAATCATTTCAATGTCAACATCTTATCATCATCAGTAATTTTAGGCATTGTTACATCCTTCAATTCCATATCAAAATTCATTAATTCATGTCATGTGTCCTTGGCATATCATCATTTTATCAATTTGACCCTTGGCATTTTCATGTCCCTTAGTGTCTTGTCATTATTTGTCATCAATTCAATCATTGACATTGTTGAGTCCTTCTGTGATTGATCATGTTGATATTTAATCAATTTAATAGCATTAACTATGCGTATTGATATTATTATGATAAATCTTATCAATCAATTTCAATAAACCTATGGCATTTTTAGAATCTATTAAATGTCATATGTCATCAAACCTTGTCATGTGTCCTTGACAAGTCGTCAATTTCTATCATTCATCTAACATCATTTATTTCATCAATTTAATCATTTCTTTGATCCAACCAATATCATGATTTACATTTTCGTCACAATCCTTCAATAAGGTTATTCCTTGTATTTATTTTATCATTTGGCCAATCATTTTTATTAATTTTCCCTATAGGAATAAATAACCCATGATTTATTCCTATCTCTTAATCATTTAATCTATCTCATCTTATTAATTCCTCCTCTTTTATTACTTATTCCAATTTAATTAATACTAATTAATTAATTATTCCATTTCTCATGAATTTGGAGATAATTTGAATTTCCTAAATTTCAATTTCCATTTTAGAGGGAATTGTGAGTTTTTTAAAGTAAAAAAATTGAACTCTTACACATTCCCACTAATTGTGCTTCCACTTTCTATTTTATAGTTTCCACTCTTACACCTTCTTTTTTCCAACTCTTACACTTTCCATTCTTTTTCTCACACCTTTCCTTTTATTTTCCACTTCTTCTACCAAATGTTTTTGTATGTTTCTACACACAACTCTTAAATAATTGTCATAATGTACCATTTTATGAAATATTTTCCTATTTAAAATATTTAATCATGGCAATTTTCCAAATTTTGCAATTTAATTATGAAAAATTTCTAATTACACACTTTCCTTCCAATTTTTCATTTTGGCTCTCAAATCCTATAAATTGAGCCTCTTTGCACTTGCTTTGCTAACCACATTCTCTTAGTATTCTTGCTATCTTGTCATTTTGTCATCATCATATCATTGGCATCCTCTTGCTATCATTTTTTGGGTACATCTCATCAAGATCAAGAGCTACATATGTTGGAAGCTACAATTGGAGCAATTGTTATGTTGTCATTGATGTCAAAACTACTGGAAAGTCATTTACATAGTGAAGAGTGCCATATCTATTTATTGATGAACAGGATTTGAAGAGAGATAACTATATGAACTAGTGAATTTCTTGACTAAAGAGAAGCAATTATGATAGAATTACAATGGGCATTTGATCAGTTAGTCTTTGAAAAGATGGTGTATTGTTTAATCATTATATGAATTGTAGGAGTCTTGAGTTAGACACAAGTAAAACTTAGTTAACTACAATTAGTCAATGAAGGCTAATGAAGTAGAAGAACTTAAGAGATAGCTGAGTAAACAATATCAACCGAGTGATAGTTATGGTCAAAAAAGTTGAAGAAGGAAAATGTAGTAATGACCGAGCATTTAGTGAAGACTGAGAAATCTAGTGAGAGTCAAGCAAGACATAATGATATAGACTAAGCTACATAGTGTTGACCAAGAAGAAGAACAAAATGATGACCAATAATTAGCAAAATAATAGTTTTTGAAATAATAAAGTTTGAGGCTGACATAGTTGAATTTTTTATTAGTCAAAACATGTAGACAATAAGGATTGATGAAATGACATATTTAATTGATGAATTGAAATATTTATGTGATCAAAGGCAAGGATTTAAGGAGAAGTTTTTAGAAGTATCAAGAAAGAAGTAGAAGGACAAAATTAAGGATAGATTTGTTGAATCTAACCAAAACCTAAGATCTACTGTAATGTTTAAGTAGCGAAAGATCAAAGCTACCTATTTAAGGATTCATAAGACACATTTTCTAAGGTTGGTTCATTATTGATTGACAATTTTGTGTAGAACTTATGAAGAATAGAGTAGCAGAGGAAAAGTGAGAAGATTGGTGAAGGGTTTTCAAGCATATCAAAGATTGAGATGTTAATGAAGTCCAGCCAATGAATAAACCCATAAAATCCTTGCTTGATATGTATTGTATAATGAATGATGTATTCACAAATACAATTTATATAAACTCTCTAAATCCTATATCTAAAATGTGTGTACCCTCGATCACTTGAATGGTGAAGAGGAAAAATGAATGGATGTCGATCTTCTTGCTTTCTTGTGATTTCCAATAATTAAGTCATTATGGAAGAGATAAACTTGCATAAATGAAATAATATTTCTTTGAATGGATATTGATTGGAAGAAGAATTTGAGATCTTAAATTGGGAGCATTACCTACAAATATTGAACCCAAAATAGCTTGATTACCAAAAGTTACTTCCATAATATATGGATAATAATTGCTTGCATGAAGATGAGATGTCAAAATGGAGACTTTGTATATCCTTTAACACTAATTTAGGGATTAAAATTTTGAATAATAACACCAATTAAGAGTGAGAAAATAAACATCTCCACATTAGGCTCAGTGCCCATTTAAAATTTACCTTCCAAGGAATAGGTTGACTTTGGCCTTTTTCCTAGGGTATAGGTCAATTGTTAGTTTGTGATGAATGATCAGGGAAGTACTATACATAATCCATAATCCTTTGCTAGGAATCGAGGCCAAACTAGGCCCCAAGTGGGGGTTTAGGGGTGATAACCCCCAACATAGTCAAGGTCAAAAATGCATGACTGTTGGGGGTTCAGGGGTGTAGGTCCCAAGATTTTTTTGGGGGCTATTTTATCAGCATTTTTGGGCCAAGATGTTGTAACTAATTTTAACCCTAAAGTGGCAAAAGTACTTGTATAAAATGGCTTAGAGTTAGGAATTTTCATAAGGTGTGATGTGATAATTGCTTCTTGTGGTGGCATTGAGTTGTCAGGGATTACAAATTGTAATAAGGTTGTAATCACTAGATAGTAATAATATTAGACTCGCTATTTGGTGGACGTAGCCCAGGGATTAGGTGAACCACATTAAATCATGGTGTCTTGTCTTGTCTTCTATGTGATTTATTGTTTTTTGATATTGGTTATATTTGAATGTAATTGTTATTTCTATCTGTGGTTAATCCTAACAAGTGGTATTAGAGAAAGGTTTTCTTTTCAGTTATCCTCTGTAGGAGTCTCATGGTTGAATGGGAGAGATGGAAGATGAGGGTAAGCTGAAGGTTGAGAAGTTTAATGGGTAGAACTATCAGTTATAGAAGATGCAAATGGAGGACTATCTTTATCAGAAGGATGTATGGAAGCCATTGGAAGGAAAAACCAAGAAACAAGGAACTGTGATAGAAGAGGAATGGGAAATTTTAGATAGAAAGGCACTTGGAAGCATTCAATTAGGCCTAGCACCATTGGTGACATTTAATATTACAAAAGTGAAGATGACAGAAGAGTTGATGCAAACCCTAGCAACATTGTATGAAAAGTTCTCTGCTTCAAATAAGGTATTTCTCATTAAGTGTTTATTTAATATGAAGATGATAGAAGGTGGATCTATTGTACATCAATTAAACAAGTTTAATACTGTTACCAGTTAGTTATCTTTTGTGAATGCCAATGTTGATAAAGAAATTAGGGATCTCTTGTATTTGTGTTCTTTGCCCAAAAGTTGGAATGGATTGGTAATGGCTATGAGTAATTCTATTTTTGGATCTAATACCCTAAAATATGATGATGTATTTGGTGTTATTCTGACTGAGGAAAATTGAAGGAAAACCTTAAGTGGATCTACATTAGGAAGTGCTTTGAACACAAGAAAAAGAGGCAAAATGACTGACAAAGAAAGTAATTATGGAAATCATGGGAAATCAAGAGGAAAATCAAAGGGGAAGAGGTCTCAATCCCAAGGACCAAGAGATTGTTGGAATTGTGGGAAACCAGGGCATAAGAAGAAAGATTGTTGGATTCAAAATAACAATGAAGGAGATAAACTAGAAGGGAACAAGAAGAAAAATGTGGTAAGTAAAAAATCCAAAGAGGATGCTATGCTTCTTTCTTTAGAAAGTTAGATGATTCTTGGGTTTTAGATTCTAGGGCTTCTTTCACTACTACACCCCATAGAGGTTATTTTATTTATTATGTCCAAGGGGATTTTGGGCTTGTTTATTTGGGGAATAATGAACCCTGTCAAATTTTTGGAAAGGGAAAAGTTAAAATTAAGTTGTAGAATGGGAATCATTGGCTACTACATGAGGTAAGACGTGTTCCAAGGCCGAGTAGGAATTTAATTTTAGATAGGTAACTTGGTGATGAGGGTTGTGTAGTTACTTTTAATGATAAAAAATGAAAGATTTCAAAAGGTTCCCTTGTAGTAGAAAAAGGTGTGAAAGTAGAAAACTTATATCTTTGTATAGGTCATACTATTCCTTCTACTTTAATTGTTTCAGAGAAAAAATAATTTTAGGAACAATTGCTATAGTTGAGCAAGGAGAACAAACAATTGCTATAGATTCTGATACAGTTCTATGGCACAATAGACTTGGGAACATAAATGAGAAAGGTATGAAATTACTTCACTCAAATAAAGTTTTACTAGGTCTTAAATGTGTTAATATGGATTTTTTTGAAAGTTGTGTGTATGGAAAAAAAAGAGAGTGAGTTTTGTGAAGAGTGGGAAGGAAAAGAAAAATTAGAAATTAGAGCTTGTGCATACATATGTATGGGAACTAGCTCAAGTATCTTCCCTTGGTGTCTCTCATTATTATGTTACATTTATTGAAGATGCAACTAGAAAAGTATGAGTTTATTTCCTTAGACATAAATCTAATGTATTTCAAACTTTTAAGAAATGGAAATGCTTGATTGAAAATGAGACTAGTAAGAGATTAAAATGTCTCAGATATGATAATGGTGGTTAGTGAATTATTATTGCTACACTAATGGTATTCATAGATAGAAAATTGTTCCAAGGACTCCACAAGAAAATAGAATGGTTGAATGCATGAACATGAAATAATGGAGTGTGCAAGGAGCATGAGGTTTCATGCTAGGTTTCTCTTAAACATGTGGGAGGAGGTTGTCAATATTGTTATATATTTTTATTAATAGAGGTCCCTCTACTCCTTTGGGTTGTGGTATTCTAGAGGAAGTATGGACTCGTAAGAATGTAAGTTATTCTTTTCTTAAAATATTTGGTTGTGAAGAATTTGGACATATAGATTATTAAAATAGAAGCAAGATGGAAACTAAGTCAAAGAAATGTATATTTGTTGGATATGGCATTGATTAATTTGGTTATAGAATTTGAGATTTTGAAAATCATAAAATTGTAAGAAGTAGGGATGTCATATTCAATGAGAAAGTGTTGTACAAAGATCTATTGTAGCAACATGAGAAGAAAGAAAATGATTATGTAGTACTGGATAATACTCCAAAAAATGATGTTCCAACAATGCCTCATGATTTACAACAACTGCAACAACAAATACCACACACCCTAGTGAATGTTAGATGGTCAATATGGCTAAGTAGACCTCCTAAAAGATTTTCTCTTTTTTTGTACTCTATTTTACTAATAGATGCTAGTAAACCTAAATGTTATGATGAAGTTATGCATGTGGATATAAAGATTTAGTGGGAGTGAAAGAAGAAATGTACTCCTTGCTGAAACATAAGACTTGGGATTTACGTAAGTTTCCTGTAGGTAAAAGGCATTTACAAAATAAATGAGTTTAAAACTTGAAAGAAGAGGATGGAGGTAAGAAAATATTTAAAGCTAGGTTAGTTGTAAAAGGATTTGCAAAGAAAAAAGGCATTGATTTGATGAGATATTCTCTCTTGTTGTTGAAATGACTTCTATTTTCACTATTTTAAGTATTGTAGCTACTAAAGATTTATATTTGGAGTAGCTTGATGTTAAAACAACCTTTCTTCATGGTGATTTTGGATGAAGAGATATATATGGCACAACCATAGGGATTTGAGGTCAAAGGTAAGGAGAACTTGTTGGAATACTTTAGAATAAATCAGGGGCGGGGGGTGTGAATAAGTTATCCAAGGTCTAGATGTATAAATAAAAAATTTCTCAACTTAGTGAACTCATAAAACATTTATACTCATGCATGCATCCATAAGATTATGCAGTCACTTAAAAACTTGTATATTACTATCAAATCAACTTGTAGAAATGTAAAGCATGAAACATAACAAATTTATTGACACACTTGACACAATGATCTATGTGGAAACCTAATTTGGGAAAATCTACTAATAACATGCTACTCTTTTCACTCTTCTAAAGTGATACCCTATGAAAGGCCAACCCTATTAAAGTTTACAATACACACTGTTAAATGTCACCCTATCAAAGGATTTCAATCACTCTATTAGAAGTGGGCCTTGTTAGAGGACTTTAGACCATTCACTTGGAATGTTGCCCAATTAAAGGATTTTCAAATGACTGTTAGGTCAACCTTAATCCAAAGGTTTACTCTAGACTGATACAATTTTTAGAGAGTAACAATAAGGCTTGATCTAATACAACTTACAACTTTAATTACAGATTACAGATTGCTGCCCAGTCCTCCATTCTACTTGGCCTTCATACTTTGCAATTCTGATAGCTTGTTCACCCTTTAAGCATTCATCTTCTTAAGCCTTCTTGCTTAGCATGCCAATGTAGTCTCCTCTTAGGTCACTTGATGAAGTAGAGCCCTTGACTTCTTTTCTTCCTTAGGTTCTCGCACATGACTCTCTTGTTTTATGACCAACCATTCCTATAAACAAGAAATTAAGATATTTTGTTGCTCATTTTCCATTGTCCAATTTAGGGTTAGAATGGATTAGGTAGGATACAGTGTATCTACCCTACATTCCATCTCACTTCTAGAAAATTCTCCTAGAATCCTCTTTGAATTTGCCTAAAAATGGTTTACCTTGATTTTTGTGCCACCACCTCATCATCCTTATCTTCCATTTGGTTCACAAATTTCAAGAAAAAAAACTTCTTGGCTCTAATTCATCAAATCCATGATCTTTTAAATAATGCAACAGCTCAACATTATCAACCTTCTAATGCTCAACACATACTGCATTGCTTAGCATCCTCTATAATATCACTCAAAATCAACTAAAGTTTACTGGTGCTTGGCATCAACTAAACTTTGATCAACATCCACTATTCTGCTTGGCATACACTAGAATGAACTTTTACTTGGCTCCAACTAATTTTCTGCTTGACTTGCATTGACTTTGCTAGGAACCTACAATACACTCAATCAAGCTTGGCAAACAAAATTTGTGTAACTTGTTCTTCTAAACTTTCTCAGTGTAATCAACCTTTGTAATCTTAAGCAGATTATCAATGCATTATGTCATCACTGTCTTAAATGATCCTTGTACTTCATTACATAATCATAACTCAACCTTTCCTCTAGGTGTTTTTGTTACATCTTTTGATCAAATCTTCTTCATCAATCAAATAAGTGATAGTACTTAAATATTATAAGTAGTTGTCTCACCAACAAATAACAAGTTTGACATTAGTGACAAAACAATGATTGAAGCATATTTGTATGTTTTGAACAATCTTTCTTTGCAATCTCCCTCTTTAATTGGCTTGTTCAATCTATTTTCAACAAAACTTAGTGTGCAAATTGAAGAAAAGTTTATATGGCTTGAAGCAATCCCCTTGGCAATGGTATCTGAAATTTGATAGTTTTATGTATGGACATGGATAAAATAGGTGTCATTCAGGTCATTGTATTTATTTTAAGAGGTTGGATGATAAAAGTTACATTATTTTATGTTTATATGTTGATGATATACTTGTACCTAGGTCTAACATGGATCATATTAAGGGGCCATTTGCTATGAAGAATTTGGGGGCAGAAAAACAATTCTTGGTATGAAGATTCATAGAGATAGGAAGAAGAAAAAAATGACATTATCTTAGGTTGATTATATTTAGAAGGTGTTGCAACATTTCTCTATGGAGAATGCTAAAGATGTCAGCACATCTTTACTTGGTCATTTGAAGTTGACTAAGAAGAAGTGTTTAAAGACACAAGAAGAGGAGGATAAGATGTCCAAGGTACATTATACTTCAGATGTAGGAAGCTTGCTGTATGTTATGATATGTACAAGGCTAGATATTGCACATGTACTAGGAGTATTTAGTAGGTATATGAGTCATCCATGGCTTGAGCATTGGAATGCAATTAAATGGATTCTTAGATATTTGAGAGAAACATTCAGTAAATGTTTACATTTTGTGGGCTATACTACTTATTTATAGGGCAATGTTGACTCATATTCAACAGGGTATATTAATACCATGTAGATTAATACAAGTTATGTATTTACTATTGGTGGGGCAACAATGGGATGGGTTTCTCAATTACAAAAGGTGAATTCTTTATCCACTACAAAGGCAAACAAAGTATGTTGCTACTATAGAGGCAACCAAGGAGATGATATGGCTTCAGGTCTTCTTGGAAGAATTGGGACACCCACAAAGGGATAATTATTTGTTTATAGATAGCAAGAGTTCCATTCATCTTATGAAAAATTCTACTATGCATTCAAAGAAAAAACACATACAGTTGCAATACCATTTCATTCAATCAATTTTGGATGATGGATAGTTACAGATGGATAAGAAATATATAGGTGACATTCTAATAGATATGTTTGCAAAGGTAGTGACAAGGGAGAAGTTTAACTCCTCTTAAACTTTAGTTAGTCTTCTCAATTGAAAAAAATAAAAGAACAACTGAGTCCAGGGTAGTTTGATGTAATGGGAGCCTCATGGAGTAGCGACATTACTACAAGATCAGTCTCCAAGTGGGAGACTATTATCTAGTGTGGAGTTTAGTATTGATTTTTAAGGGATAATAGATTGTAATAAGGTTGTAATCATTAGGTAGTAATAATATTGGACTCATTGTTTGGTGGATGTAGCCCAGGGATTGGGTGAACCAAGTTAAATCTTGGTGTGTTGTGTTCTCTTCTGTGTGATTTATTATTTTTTGATACTGGTTACATTTTCATGTAATTTTTAATTCTATATGTGGTTAATCCTAACACTAATTTGACCTATTCCCAAGGAGGAAAATTTGAAAAATGGCTTTGAGATTCAAGAAGTGTAAAGCTATTGCACAATGAAAAGAAAATACATGCAATAAATCATGCATAAACACATCTAGATCTTGGAAATCACTTAATAAATGAGTCATAAAATTTCCAAATAAATGGGTGCTAACTTCTTAGGATGATTCAAATATATATATATATATATATATATAGTTAATAAGGACTTTAAGGTTACTTTAATCCACCATTAATCAAAAGTGGGGTGATAAGTGATTCCACAAGGTATTACTTGATATCATTTTTCAACCATTTAGTTAGTAGATCTAAACATTTATATCCTCCATAACATAAAAAAAATTAATCCATCCTATTATGCAAAACCTTCTATAATTTATGATTCTCAAACATCCAAGTGCATGTATAGAAGAGGTCAACATTTATGATGCTCAAACATCCAGGTGCATGTACCTATGACATGCTTGAGGTCAACATATATTGAAGAGGTCATTTATGATGCTTGAACCACTTTAGTTGATGTATCTAAATATTCCTTTCCTCTATAGCATTACTAAAGATTTAATTTGTTCTAGTATGGGTTACATCTTACAATTTATGATTCTAAAAAATCTAGGTGCATGTATGATCCTCATCAATCAAAAGCATTTATTTTGGTTTATCAATAGTTTGCTTCTTTTAGTTCATTATTTTTTTGGTTGTTGATATTTATATTTGGATAGGGTATTAGTTCATAGGTAATAAAGATTAAATAATTGATTTGTTTTGGTCATCTTCTAGGTTTGAGAATTTTAAAACATAAAATAGTGGTAAATGTGGTATACCACCAAATTATATGTACATTCAAGAAAAGAGAGAGGCTCTCAAATGTAACTCTTTGGATGAATTAAACCAAATTGTCACAACCCAAATAGATGTAAGGTGAAAATACAACTCTGATTTATTTTAGGGATGTTAATTCTGAAGTCTCTCTTTCTTGTTTAGAATATGATGATGTTAATGTAAAGAGTGGTTTATAAGTAAATTGAACACACATAAAATGATAGACAATAAGAGATATAATATAGTGTATTGCAGTAAGTTCTATGACATTAAAAAGAGGTAAATGTACTCACCTTGAGGGATAAAACACAATGTGAGAACAAATCTAAAAATGGATTGTCACTCTGTACCAAAATGTAAAATATAGATGGACCTAGAATGTAGGAGGATGATGTTGCAAACTGTAGAAAATAAAAGTACTTGGGAATAGGTAGAATTTGTGGGTATAGGATGACCTGGTGTATAGGTTGACCTTGATCTATGGTTGAGATGAGGAAAAGTGGAATTCTCTAATATGTACTTCAAACTAAAATTCCATACATTTAAAATTTGGATCTAATAGTATGCGAATATAAACCTATATATAAGAAAATAAGAAATTATTGAGGGAAATGATCTTGGATTAGCTAAGCCCCCATTTAGGAATTAACCTTGACATTAAATAAGTTAAGCATATAAAATAAGATTAACATTAGTATTCACCTTGCTTGTCAAACCTTCATGTATGGATAAGGCTCTACTATACCCACACAGATATAGGAACACTTGTATGTGTATATGTATCTAGAATGTAGGATAGCTTCATAAATGCAGATCATGGATGTATGAATTCTTGAATGAAGAGGAAGAAAAATGAAAATTGATGTAGATTTCCTCACTTGACAGATAACTCTTTTGTCTCCTATGAAGAAAGAAGCTATATCTATGGAATAAAATGCATTATCTATTGATAGATGGAATTCCTCTAATTGGTACTTTATTGAGCTCCTTGAATGCCTCTTGTAATTTATTTCTCTCTTGAGATAGCTTGTGGAATTATGTTTAATTATTATGGTGTAATTGATGGATTGAAATTTATAGTCACTTGGATGTTCATGGATATTAAAAGGAGGGGATAAGGCCTCCTTTTATAGTGATTTCAAGCTATAAAATTGAGAGAGATGACTACATTGTGTGGGAAAGATGAAATGTCCCAAAATGGGCCCTAAAATCTAGAAAAATAAAATCCTTGAGTATAGGTTGACCTCAACCTACACCTAGGTATATATTCACTTTGACTTATACTTATGTATTGATTGCACTTGTGGGACCTCTACTCGAGAGGATTCAACTAAAGAGGCAACCTCAAAGATCTTGGGTGTATAAGTGTTTCAAAGAGAAATTTAAAACAAATACATAAAAATAAAGTATAAAAAATCTATAGTTTAGGAGGTCACTAAAATGGGACCCAATTGTTGATCTCTAACCCTATGTTGTCTATTAGTGTCCAAACACTTAGTCATTTAGTAGGCATGAATGAACGATCATCGCTATGACCAAATCATCTAGTAAAGGTTGAGAATAACAAAGGACTTATTTATTTTGCATAACATGTCAAACCAGTTAGTGATTTTCAAGCACCCCAGTTGAGACCAAGCATATACATGAGTTGAGTTATTCTAATAGAGATTGAGTAAATTGGGAAGAGATTATTTTCTGAGAAAATAGAGAAGCACATGCATATAGAATTCATGTGACATCATGAATGTGAATGATGACTAAGTGTTAGAACATTCAAATGCCAAGCAATTCAGTGTTGTCATATGAGTTTCTAATTGCACAAACAATTATGCAAACCATTTTGGCCAATTTCTATATGAGATTTAATGTTGAAGAGATAGTCAAGATAGAGATTACATGTCATCATAGAAGGTAATGATCCTTAGGAATGTAATTCAACCAATCAAAAAATTAGATAGAAATTACAAAAGATGATGAATTGTAAATCGTTGATTAAGATCTGGAACTTTTACTAAACATCTATTTAAGGAGGATTCTAACCCTATAATTTGTGTGTGTGTGTGTGTGTGTGCACGTGTGCGTACGTGCGTACGTGCATGCATGTGTGTGTGTGATGAGAAGAAGTGAACAAAGGACAAAAAAGAGCAAGGAAGGCTAACTCTAGAATTAGTTTAGACAAGGGCAATTGAAGTGGTGAAGGACTGAAAGGAGATATTAGATTGAGAAATCAGATCAAAGATTGTATAGAGGAGATCCAAAATCAACTTGTAGAGAAAACTGAGGGTCAGTTACTAAATCAATTTTGAATCAAGGAAAATCTCTTAACCAAGTGATCCTAATAGGTCTATGTAAACCTCCTAATAGAGTCCTTGCTTAATTGTAAATGTGTAATCCTTTAACAGGGTAGGACTTAATAGTTTTGAATCTTTTAACAGAGTAGACCCCTCATAGGGTAGGTCATAGATTATGATCAAATATTATAACCCTAATAGGTTAACTTTATTATTACAATAGTGAATATTTGTCAGGTTCATCTGTTAGAAATAAGAATTATCGAGAGGGGGAGGGGGGTGAATCGGTAATCTACAAACTTTAGTTGCCAACTAGATATTGTTAATTACTTTGAACCATACATAAAAAAATAAACAAGTAATGTTGAACAATAAAAATAACCATGCACAAAGATAACTCATAACACCATATTTTGTTAACTAGGGAAACCCTAGGTAAGGGAAAACCCTAGTAGGGATGATACCCACTAGATAATATACTGATATATAAGTTCCTTGTTAGAGGATGGACCTTGTTAGGAGTTAATGAGAAAATTTAGTATAGAGAGTCCCTGTTGGGAGACTTTGAATCCCTATTAGGAGATCCCAACCCTATCAGGAGTTGTGCCAACACTATTAGGAGTTGTAGTACAATAGATGCAAGATGAGTCCATTGCTCAAACATGCACTTCCAATTACAAGAAGAGATCACTACCCAAACAAGTAATTAGACTTCTAGAATATAGGTTCTATAAATTCTTTATTTGTTCAATCTCAGATCACAAAATAGCTTTACAAAACTTTGCATATATCACTTTTACAGAAAGTTTGCATATCACAATACTTGCACAACTTGCAGTTATACACACATTTGAATTCGCAAGATGTCCTTTGCATAAATACCATGCCTTTACAAAAAAAAAAATTCTAGGTCATCTAAGACCACAATATAATTTTACAACTCAGATTAAACATCTAGGATGTCGGCCCTAATTTTTCAAGTAATTATTTTGTAAACAAAATAATTCCTTTCCTTTAATTATGTTGTCGTATTTCACTGGTAAAACATGATAATCTATTTTTAATACAATCTATACTAACTTTTAAGGTTATACATGTCATCATCAACATGTATACAATCTCCATCTAACTTCACTAGTCATAATATGATGTTAGTAACAAGTTACATACAAAACAA
Organism: Cupressus sempervirens; assembly: GCA_028749045.1. Lineage (NCBI taxonomy): Eukaryota > Viridiplantae > Streptophyta > Pinopsida > Cupressales > Cupressaceae > Cupressus > Cupressus sempervirens. The sequence continues at coordinate 542,048,226 of CM053789.1, forward strand.
TACATTGTTGTAAACGAAAATCATACATAGATAATTTTCTGAGTACCAAAAGCTAAGTATCTTTATTTTTGAGGTTTCCTAAAAGCATGTACATCATGTGTTTCCATAAATGAAAAAAATTACATATCTTCATTGGCCAATTGTCAACAATCTCCCCCTTTGGCATTGATTGCAACAAAATAGGGAAAATTGGCTAAGTATTAGAAACTTGTCAAAAATAATTACACTAATTAACTATTACAACTTGTCCATCTTACATATGCTCCCCCTTACAATATTATCTTCTCCTCTTTACCTAATTTACAATTTTCTTATGTATCTTCTCCCCCTTTAACATGAATGACAAAGGTTAGAATGTCAAAAACTGTTGTCAAACATTTTGCTCTTCTTCTTTAAACTAATAGTATCTTCATGCAATCATCAAAGCTATCCTTAAGACTATTCATACCTTTTTTCCATGTATCCTTGGACAATTCAGTAGAAGTGAGAATTACAATAGGGCATATGATGCAATCTCAACTAGATTAAGATCAGAATATAAAAAGTTTGAGTAGGTGTCCTTAGCTTTGACATGCTCCTCCATTTGTCTCTCAATAATAGATATTTTCAAAGAAATAGACTCTAAAATCCGATAATATCTTCAAAATTTGTTCTTTTCAAAGTTCTAGTTTCTTGATATCACTATGAATACTGGCCACTTGTCCTTCAAAATCATCAATTTTACTAGAAGGATGTTGTATCTGGCTAGATAGAGCTTCTAGCTCACTCATCTTACATTCAATTTGACTATCAAGATCCTTGGTCAACTTATGAGATAGGGTACACTTGATGTATAATACCTTTCCATCCTATTGACATTTTTGAAGTTCCTTGATACAAGTATCAAGAATTAGCAAATCATTCTTGATATTATGACAAATAGTGCTAAACAAGTTAACATCATGTGAAATCTATGCCTTTGATTCTGCAACATTCAACAAATTTGAAAATTCTTCATCAAAAGTTTTTAGCACTACTTGTTCCCTCTGATCAGGATCTGCCTCTATATGCTGGACTGCTAGAGTACTATGTAATCTATCAGTAACCTCCATCATGGTTCTTTGTGGGATCTTCATTATTCTATTCTTTTCAATAAGTTTTGACAAAAGTGAGATCAAGTTAGTTTGATCATCATCATCAGTTGTCAGGCTAGCAAGCGAAAGAGAAGTAGATGAACTCAAAGTTTTAGTGTCATCTTCCCTTTGCTTCTTTTCAGTTACCTCTTTGACTCTTCTTTCTTCTTTCTCTTTCTCTCTTTTCTTACTCCTCTATTCTCTTGTTCTTATCTTCCTCTATTTTTCTTTTCATTTCTTCTTCAATTATTCTTTTCTTTTCTTTTCTTCCTTAACTTTTCTTTTCATTTCATCTTCAAGCAATTTTTGGTTGGCTTCTTCTATTTTTCTCTTTTCTTCCTCTAATAATCTCTTCTCTTCTTCAATTTATTTTAATTGATCTTCAATATCCTCGGCATGAGATTTAGTCTATTCTAAACTCTCAAAAGGGTTAGTATCATCAATGTTAATGGTAACATTGGTCTCATCAATATGCATTATGTCACCACTCACTGACACTTCTAAAGTTCTGGGTGTTGGTGAAGATGTTGCCTTGGATTCTATCAACATGTGACTTATAGCTATTGCAGTTTCACTTCTTATTTTATCCTTCTCTCTAACCATAAAAAGAAATGGTCTCACCTTATTTCTCAAGTAAGGTGCTAGATTTTTGAACAATCTATTGACTTCTTCTTCATCATCAGTTTTACATATTGTCCTTCTCATAGACTTCCAAAGTTCTATGTCCTCTTCTCGAGCTGGTGCCTTCTTCTCAATAAGCCTATCCTAGACCTTCTGATTTATTGTGCCTTCAATATCCTTAAGTTTTATATTATTGGCTATTATGTATCTCACAGTAGAGATATCAATCTGATCTTTCTAAAAATTATTATACAAGTCATAGAATTTTTTAATCTACACAAAATTGCCTTCATTAGAATTAGCTAAATTAATCTTCTCTATCTTTGGCTTCTAGGGTAGCTGAGCTTTTCTTGATGACTATTTAGAAGTAGTTACCTTCTCTACCTATTTAGCTTCTAGTTCTTCTTCTTCTGCTTCTTCACTAGATTCAACAATTGTCAACAATGTCTTTTGTCTCTTTCCTAGTCTAGTGGCTTGTTGCTTGACCCTTTTTGTCTTGGTGATCATAGCTTCCACTAATCTTTTTGACTTCCTCTTTGGCTCACTTGGTTGTACATCTGGCACTACTACATATGGAATGCTCTGTTCCAAAGATGTTTCTGCAATAGGCATTGATAAAGGTTGCACATTCATTATATCTCATTTCATAGTCTATTTGACTACTTGTGACTCACTTTCAGTCATACCAGCCTTTGTTAAAGCCTTCTCCATTATTTTTTCTATCTTCTTGTGAGATGCCTTCTCTAAGGGTGCCTGATGAGCTGATTAAGTAATTTATTCATACATCCCAAATCTATACTCAGCTTGGTCCTTCTTAGATTTCAACAATAAATTAATGTATCCAATTTCTACTTCATCACTCAATTCATAACCTAAGGGATCGAGAAAATTTTCTCGAGGTTTTACTACTTGAATATAAGTAAAATCTATATCAACCATAACACAAATATCTTCTTTAAATCTTTCTACAATTGCAAGTGCAATTCTGAATCTTTGTCTCATCTCATTTTGAAATGTTTTCATTATCAAATTCCCACTATACAAGATTTTATCTAAAGGGTGTCTTCTACATACATCTATAATCTTCACCATTGTACAAATCTCATTGTTCATAATCTCTATGACTAACAAATATGGAAATCTCTTAAGTACATGAAGGAATATATGATTGATCAATTACTGAAATCTAAACACACCATTCTTGGTCCTCTTGATTTTCTCCAAGTTTTCAAGAAGTTGCATTCTCAGAATTTCACTAAGGTTAACTTGTTCCTTCTCAACACATATCTTATAGGCTGCATAGATGAATTTGGCTGATAATTCATCAATTTTTGAACTTGCACATATAGAGTAGGAGATGATTCTACTTAGGAATCTTGCATCATCTTGTTTAATGTTGCTGATCACCACAGTCTTTCTATTATAAATTAATTTTGTGTAGCTCTCAAATTTCTTCTTAACTAGTTTCTCACCTATAGGTACATTGCCTTGTTTTCTAAGACTATTTACCTCATGAATAAGGATAGCTGAAATGTCAACTACATTATCTTCCATCCAAAGTTTTCCATCATGAATTCTACTTAGTATTATCTATATCCACTCATCAATGTCCAATTCTTGGTAGACATGATATTTGAAAAGGTCCAATTCCCTCAAATGTTCAAATCTAGGTTTCACAATCATATCATGATTAAAGACTAGTTCCATATCCTTGTTCATATAGGTTCAAACTTGTTGTTAAGATAACTTCCTACATCTTTTAAATAAACTACATTGTTTAGAGTAATGTATAATGCTAAATTAATTTTGCTTCTATGGGTTTAACAACTTGAATTTTGGTCTCTTCTCATTCTCAACATTATGAACTATTGACATATCCATGATTCTATCAAATATAAACTTTTATGGAATAAATTTTGCAGATGAACGATAAAATAATTTCTTCTTCTTCTTTTTTAACAAAAATAGGGTTTGCTTCAAAATTTCCTTGTCAAGTTGCTTATGAGTACTCTATGCTTCTGATGTAATTGAAATGAAGTGGTAATCAAGTATGTACTCCATTTTATTCCTTCAACCCAAACTTGCATTAATTGCATACTTTGCAAACATGAGAAAGCTATAAATTACATTCTAAAATCAAATATCTGCTCAAGATCTTCTATCTAATCTTCTACTACAAAATTAACTTTCTCTATATTAACAGTATCTCTTAATTCCTTTGTAACTAGTTTAGATAAGCTTCAAATTAAAAGCATTTCGAACAGAGTCATATCAAATCAAAGAGGATTAGATTAGATTGGACATAACAAGGATCTAAAATTAGCAATTGAAGATTGTAAGTAATCAGGTCAACACATTCTACTATAGTTTCTAGCCATTTTATTAGGAGAATGAAAATCCAATGAAGATAGGTTGGTTTAATAGCCATATTGTAAATCCTTTAACAAGATGATGTTTCCAAGTAAATGTTTATAAATCCTTTAGATAGGTACACTTTTAATAGAGTGTTTGAGCTTTTAACAGGGCAGGCCTCTCACAAGGTAGAACATTGATGATGGTCAAACTTTGTAACCTTGACAAGTTACATATTACTGCTGTAATAAGTTGTGGGTGTCATCCCTACCCCAGTTTTATCTTGTCATTTTTTAGGGTTTCTAGGTGATCAAATATTGTGTTGCCCATTTTCATGCATTCCTTTACTTTCATATCAATGAGAAATGTTTCATGCATGTATTGATTTTAGTTAAAAGTTTTATAGTTTGAAGTTTGGTACTTATGATTCACCCCCCTCTCAGAAGTATTCTTCCCACTTGTAAATTATAATAATTGGTATCAAAGCCAAGTTCTCACAAGGAGAAGCCTTACAGCTTGAAGAAAAGATCTAGAAATGGAAGTCTACAAGCTTGGAAATATTATAGAGAATCAGGAGATTGAAATACATCTCATCTACATTCTCTGGAAGAAGCTAGGGAAGAATTGAGGAAATCCCTAAAGAGAAGAAAAGGAATCACCATAGCTGAGAATGATACACAGTACAAGGATATTGACACCTCAAAAGTGTTTTCTAATGGAGATTCTAAGGAGTTTGATGCAACAGTTGTAGATCTAATGGAGAAGAACAAAGCTCAAGGAGAAGAGATCAAAACTCTCAAGATTGAACAAGAATCACAAGCCATGATGCTTTGTGAAGTGACTAAACAAAAGAAGAGAGCTATTGAAGATAAAGCTATGATAGAAGATGACAAGAGAAACCTTGCCAAAAAACTAGAGGAAAAGATAATTGAGGTTGCAAGAGTTTCCAACATGCAACTAGACACCCTAAGCCAAATGATGAATGCCCATCATGAACTGAATGTCAAGGACATTAAGATCTCCACATTGAAGATGTAGAATGAACAACTACAAAATGACTTGATAAGAGAGAATGAAATTGAAGAAAGCTTCAACAAACCTAATGAAGATTTCAAGTACTTTGAGCAACTACTAAAATCACCAAGATCTAGTAATGACACTTCAGGACTAGGATACACCAGCACTGAAGAAGGAAAGTCATCTAAGACTACAGAAGAAAGAAGTGACAAAGATAAGAATACTAAACCCAATTGTCATTTTTTTGATAAAAAGGGACATACCTCTAATGTGTGTAGGAGTAAGAATGCCAATCACCATGACAAACCTAAAAGCATGGGTCACTGTCACAAGTGCAATAAAAAAGGTCATCAGGCACATGACTACAGGATTAGAACCTTCAAGACACCAATATTTGAAGGTCACTGCTACAATTGCAAGAAGTATGGACATGGAGCCTTTGAATTTAGATCTAAGCCTATGTGGACACCAAACCAACTAGTAAAGTCAAATAGTCATGGACATCACTACAATTGGGATTACAATACTAGGCACATTTGTCACTACTATCAAGAGTATGGACACATCCCTAAAAATTGCATAAGAACACATTTTAGTGGAAGCTACAATAGATGGTTGAGCCAAGCTACATGCTTCAGTTGTTTGAATATTGGTCACATCACCAATTATTTCCCAACAAGGTCAAAGGCACCCAACTTTGAGTTCAACAAAGGAAAAGGAAAAGTTGATGATGAACATATTAGAGGAGAGATGAATAGGACATGAAAAAGAAAAGATGGAGGCAATACATCTGATGGAGGGATCACTTTTCCTAAAAGGTCAAGTGGTCAAACTTCATCCAACTAAGTAGAAGAAGGTATATGGGACCAATATTTAAATGTTTTATTATACATCAGTTCCAAGACTAAATCAGTACTGAAAATGATAGATCAGCATGAATAATGATGCAAAGTTAAATTTCCAAAAAATTCACACTATTTTCAAGCAAGGAAAATTGCCTTCAAATGCTGAATAAAATTCTAGTATAAGTCGAGTTGTCTACCAAAATCAATTGAAGCTAACTAAGAAAAAATTCAGTGTATGTCGAGTGTTGGAAAAACAATGGAAGCCAAGTGAAATAGAATTGCATAAGGAGTTGAGTGGACAACTATACATGCACCAAGCATTAAATTCTATGAAATGAAGGGTATAAGTTTAAATTTTCAATCATTTTTCATTGTCGTGAACATAGAGAAAGAGAAAGAAGAGTGCAAAAATGGTTTCCAAGAAGAGATTGATGCTTTTGCAAAGATTCCAACCAAGATTCAACATCATTTCATTGATTTAAGGTATTTACACTAGTGCCAAGCTACACAATTAAGAAATTTTTACGTCTTGAAACCCTAGTTTGAAGAAATGGCATCTAGCTCTAGAAAACCCTAGGATAAGGAGTCATTTGAGGTTCAATTGGTTAGTAATAAAGTAAAACAACCAAATTTTAGACCAATTCTAAAGTTGCATAAAAAAATGACCCTACCAGAGCTTTATCCATTATTCCACCTAAAGTTGTGATGGTGCAAGATGTCAAAAGGTGTTATAATTGTAAGATAGGTGTAATTGGTGACATGGATATTAGGCAAGAATATGACAAACTTTGTGAGAATGGGCTATTGAAGGAAGAGTTTTAGATTGTTGAGAGGAAGGGCTTAACCCGTGCCCTGGATTTCCCTACAGTATTTAAAAATGAATGGGCAAGAATTGTGCTGAGTAGAATCTATGATGGAAGCCTATGGTTGGAGGATGGACTAATCAAATTGTCAAAAAGAATTATACATATGGTAATCAGGTATCTAACCCTAGAATGACAAAAAACCCTAAGAAGTGATTCTAAAGAAGCCATAGAGAAGAACACTAGGGCAAAGTGGAACAAGAGAGGGATGACTATTGACACCATCAAAGATCCTCTTGTAGAATTTACTATTAGGGTCATATCTCATAAATTCTACCAGTCAAGCTGACTCAATAGTGTATCTTGTATTGCAGTTGACATTGGATACATAATTGTCAAGAAGGATCATACATATGATCTAGCTAAACTACAATTACAACAGATTATGGAGAATTTGGGAGCCATAAGAAGGTCCAAGGGTGCCCAATGCAAATTTGGATCAATTTTGATATGCTTATTTTTCTATGTTTAGAATGAATTCCCTTCTTTTGGAAAGGTAAGCTGGAAAACAAATAGGTCAATAGTAGTACAGGTCAATGAATATATAGAGCAGATGGGGGCAAATTTTGAAACTATAATGACCAGCTACTTTAAAGACTTTAAGAAGTCAATGAAATAGAAACTCAAGATACCTATCTCTCTTATTGAGTAGCACATCAATGACATTTGCTTCTTAGTTGACATTGATTTCACATATATCCAAGTAGAAATTCCAAGGGTGAGATGGCTGAGACCACTTTGATATGAAATTAATGTTGATGAAGCTTTTGTAACAATAAAAACTCTACTTGCAGAGGAAGTAGATAAAAGCACTCAACCCTTTGGCACTTATGATTTTTCTAGATCCAAGGTGGACATGGAGTTGAAAATTGGTTCAACTATAAAGAAATAGGACAAATTGTTGAAAAAGCTTAAAGCTAGATTTGGTTAAGGGACAACAGAAGCAGAGGAAGAAGAAGATGAAGATGAAGAAGAAGAAGAATAGGGCCAGGAGCCACTTGCACTAACCCAAGGCATGGGAGAAGATGTAGAAGAGGTAGAAGGTGTCAAAGAGGAAGAGGAAACCAAGGAAGCATATACCAAGCTAGAGGTAAAGAAAAGAAAAGACTCCACCAAACCAGCTACCAAGCCTAAGAAAGTTGCTAAGCCTAGCCTAGCAAAGACTACCACAAGGGCCAGTACAAGAGCCACATCAAAGAAGGCTAAGGAGTAGGAAAAGAGGAAGGCTACTGAATAGAAAGATCCAACCAAGAAGAAGTTAAGAAGAAAGTATGTTGCACCTCCTAAATCAGATGAAGAAAGAATAGAATTTGATGACAATGGCCAATTCAAAGTGGTAAGTCACACCACTAAGTCTAATTTAGAAAACATATGCGATAACATTAAGGATAATGCTAACTTGTCAAGTTTAAAAAACATTGATTATAATAAGTTGACTAGAGAAGAATAGAACATAGTTGAAAAGTTAGTCTACACTATGATGGCCAAGTTCAAGAATGCTCCACTTGAACTTGATAATTCAATGTCTAAGGAGTTATATTCTATTGTAGAAAATAAATGGCATTATTGCCTCAATATGAAAAAAGAAATAAGAGAGTCAACATTGACTTGAGTCATGCCTAAAATCACTAAAGGAAAAATTATTAAGGAAAATAAGAAGCATGGGAGTAAATTTGCACCCAAGTATAGAGCCTTTAGTATTCTACAAAATAAGATTGAGGATGTTGTGAAGAAGTCCACTCAAATGTGGAAATTAATTTATGGCTTGAAAACTATCAAAGAAGGAGAGGCAAATCCATTTAAAGGAAGAAATAATGAGGAGGAAGAAGACAATGATAAGGAAGAAGAAGGAGAAAAAGATAAGGCAGATGATACAGTGGAGAAGGAGACGCAAAAATATGATATGGCAACTATTGAACAACAACAAATAGAATAGAGTGTGCAAGACAAACAATTGTCACCACCAAGTCCTCCACATGTAACTCCCACACCTATAGATATAGTAACTATACAAGATGTTCCTAACAGCTCTAGTCATAACATAAATCCGTTAACTGTAGAGGATCTCAAAAATATTCTTTACCAGAATACACTACAATCTCAATTGTGTACAAATCCAATCTTGGTGAGTGTGGAAGAACTACAAAAGGTTGTAGCTGACTTCATAAGGGATAAGGTGAATCCACAAGAACCACTTTCTCATATCCCAATAGCCACAAGTGGACAACCACTAGTACAAATAGCAGTATCCACAAAAGTTTACTCCATAGTACCAGTCACCTCAACTACGGAGGAGCTAGTAAAGGATCAAACAAGACAGATGGATACCTCTGTCTCTACAACACAAGAACAAGGTGCAACCCCAAAGATTATAGTAACTGATAAGGGAAGATCTAAAGAAAGTCTTAAGGAGAAGGAGCAAGAAGCAATATAAACATTGATAAATTTTCCTACAACAAGGACTACAACTAGAACATCATAAAAGTCAAGCACTGAAGCAATACCACTTCAATTTCAGCACCAAGCTTGAGCTCTACAAAGGTTGCAAGGGTACTTCACTATGGAGACCCTAAATTAGATGAGGACATAGTCATCCCCAAGTATGACTATGAAACTATGAACATTGAACAAATAAATGAAGTACACACGGCACTACAAAAGGCAAAAGAAATAGGAAATACTCAGAAATGAGTATAAAAAAAGGCAAGTCTTGATTGAGATTAAAGATGTCTTTCTAGATGCATTTAGCTTGTAAGCACTTGATGAAACTATTGTGGTATCCACAAAACATGCCCCATTCCTCACTAGGAATGGGGACCCCCTACTTTTTTCGACTCCTGGACTCATAGTTCGAGAGTCAGGAGAAGAAATCTTGGTTAAATAAGTTAGAGTCAAAAAATCAAAAAGTCCAAAAAAAAATAAAAAATAAAAATCACAACAAATAAAATAAGTTCTAGAATATCATTTTTTGTAATGTTTTATATGTATCTAGTAATTAATCATTCTTTTTCTTTGTGATGTGCACGTAATATAATCAAATGGCATCCACATTTGGATCAACAACAAAGCCAGTTGTGTACAAATTCAAGGGCATAACCCCAAAGTCATGATTGCACAATGAACACTCTGAGATCAAAGAAACAGAACTTGGACACATGGACTTGGGAGAGTTTTTGAGAGTTTGTAACAACCCAACTGAAAGGTCTTCTTTGAGATCCACCGTAATCCAGTCTGGATTGGTAAATGCAACATCACATCTTGGGACCGTTCAGTCAGCTGAATTGATTATGACCTTATCTCAACATTTTGTTCCTGAGGAAAGGGTGGTAAAGAGCGTCACTGGGGAAGTGGTCTCAGATCTACAACCTAATAATATCGAGAGAGTTTTTCACTTACCTAGAGCTGATCAGTTTATCAGGCTTTCATATGAAGCAGCTAAGAGGTGGCATAAGGATCATCACTAGGAGGCCATCGACATCATATATTCCTCATACTTCATTGAGGAGCCATCTCAGGGAAATAAAATCAGTAAAGTAGATATGGCTCGAGGATACATGAAGGATGATATTGGATATTCAATCATTCTCCTGAGCAGAGTTATGGGATTGCCTGCAATGGGTCATCTCGCTCCATTTATGGTTAACTTCATTGAGACCATCAGACACACAAAGATTCCACTAGATTGGGCCACCACACTTAGTGAGAACTTGTGTGATTAGTTACAGATAGTAAAGGACAAGAAGAAGTTCTATATGACTTCTTATGTGGTATATCTACTTGCAGCAAGAGCCACCGACTATCTCAAGTTGTACAAGAAGGGCAGTATGTAGGATCCTAATGCATGGCCGTATATAGTTTATCCTCAGCTAGTTAAGAAGAAGCTCTTGCTGCAAAGCAAAGAGTACATGATTGTCAATGATGCCTTCATCTTTGCCATCATTTGATTCATTGAAGGGGATTATGGGAAAAGATTGTCTGATGAGGCTAAGGCACAAATCACAGCTCTTGGTGCACATTTCATACAGTTTCAAGCATTCACATACATTCGAGTTGGTGGTGTATCTATCCATCCAAAGAAGCTCCCAAGGTACCCAAGTGACAAGTTGGTTCTAATGGAAATTTCTTAGCAGATTGAATTAGCTTATGAGAGGATCAAGAAACAACAAAGGACTTGTTGGTATTGGCCTTTTCTAATAGGAGCATACTAGGTAAACAGAAAACAAGATATCTCGACTTTCGAATGGGAATGGGAAAATTATCCTCTTGAAGAATATAACTCTCCTCGACCATTCTTTGACAATGTTGGTAAAGTGGAAAATCTGGCAGGAAAAGAGTTCTACCATGAAGACACCATTGAAGATCATTGGATGAATGCCACAAATGACTATGATGTTCATATCAGGGACTACTGTAGAATAACTTTGTATTTAGTGGAGAAGGCTCTCCATTTGACCATCCTAGATGAGATAAGGTTACAGGATTTGCAGGAGCTACTGGATCTCTTATTCAATATAGATAAAGTTGGTGAGAGGCCCATTCTGAATGCAAAATTTGATAAAGAGGAAGAAGATGATATTAATCATCGAGCAAGACATGTCATCAGAATGACAAAGAGTTGGATCAAGAAACCCTTTCCACTTGATCCGATTTCGAACACAGTGATATTCCATGTACATGCTCACCTAGAAAGGGTAAAGGGGAGGAAAGTCACAGTTCCTATCTTTGCGCTCCAGTCTCCTATCAGGCCAGAAATAGTCTACCAGCTTGATTACCTAGTGGGATACTGCGATCCTTCAGAGAAGAAGTAAGAAAATAGGAAGAGAGCTTCTCCTCAGAGGATCTAGACAGAGCATGCTAAAGAATAGGCCCCTTTGTAGCAACATGAATATACTCCCCAAGACCCCTGAGACCCTGGAATTTCTCATATCCAGGTTGATTTTCCATTGCCTCCTATTTTGTCAAGCCAACAAGAAGAGGGAGAGATTCGAGAGACATCCATTCATTCGATGCATGAAGAGCTCACTTCTCCTATGGTTCCACAGAAGCAAAGGAGGGTTAAGGTTAGAATGAACAAGAGGTAGAGACTTCGTAAAAGATTAGTGCCTAATCCATCTGTTCTTGAAACCATTCTCGAGGAAGAATCAGATGAGGATGAAACAGAGTCAGATGGGGAGGAAGAGCAAGTGCCTCTACAAGGGAGAACATAACTAGCCAAAGCCACAAAATTGGAAAGAAAGAAGAATGTCACAAATACCCCACCACCCACCCAAGCTGAAATAGTAGAGCTCGCTTCTTCAAAAGATGAAGTACAATGATGGGTGAATGAGCAAAGGGAGTTAGGTGATGATATTCTCTCCATTCCAAATTTTGATTTTATGCTAGTGGGTACATAATTGGTTGGAGATAAGATTAGAGATACTCCTACAGGTGAATTTCAATAGCAAGATTGGATGCAGATGCCACCTGAGACACAAGGTCCTCATGCAACACCCCCATCTTCACCTCAGGCTATGATGTTAGATAAGGTTTTAGTGACACCTCCACCTTTGAGTTTAGAGGAACATGTTCAGAAGGAATCATTATTACAAGGAGAACCAAAACCAAGGACTACTAGTGAGCCATCAAAAGAGGCACAGGTTATGGAATGTATACAACAACCTTCCTAGGAAGTTGAGGATCAAACTATGGGATCTACAAAAATTGAGACTATAGAAGAAGAACCCTCACAACAGGAGACTCCAAGCAAGAGTGACAGAGGGAAGGAGGTAGTTGAACACATCCCTTCATCATCTAGAGTCAAGGTTACAGAAAGACATATCTCGAGATGGTTCCAGAAGGAAATAATGAGAAGTGCTAAGAATCAATTCCTTGCTTCAGAGGATGATATTTGTGACATTGCAGAGATTTTGAACAAGCTTGACTCTCCATTACAGGATGCAACACCATTTGCATTCATTACTACTACTCAAAACCAAGACTTATTTGCACAAGTGGCTCACCCTCTGAAAGGTACAGATGAAGAAGTTGTCAGCCTTCAAGACTATGAAGTGAAGGATGTCATGTTAGGGAAGCCTACATGGGATACTTCTCGATAGATGATGACTATGGGAGACAAAGAGGTTATTAACCATATGGAACATGATGAGATTGAAATTAGAGCACTTCGAAGGCAAGTTGAGATCTTGAAAGGATATCTAGCTAAAATTATTGGTCCTCTTGATTCTGAATGCCCTGAGGAGTCTTTGACTACCATTCTTAAAGAAGGGGAAGGTGTACAACTTAGTCCATTCTTGAGAGCTTGTCAATATTGGTGAGACAACCTTGAGGATAGGGGTGTCACTATAATTACATGAAGTCTGAAATTATTAAATGCTACACAAGACAATGTTGATAAGATTGTGGCAATTTTGAGGTAGGACTTCAGTATTATGGATGAGGTATGGGTTTGGAGCAAGGATTTGCAAATTCTACAGGCCATAAAAGGAAAAAGGTACCACATTCTAATTGATGTATATACCAGAGAAGCACTAGACATGATAGATGATTAGATAGAAAAGACTACAGAGAGAAATAAGGTGATGGAAACATTGCATGATGAGATACATAGGCTCAAGGACCAAGCTCGAGAGCAAATTTTGGAAGCAAAAAAGTTATATAGTGATGCATTCTTGGATATTTTTTAAGATGAAGAATGAGAGAAGATTTTACTAGTTGAGGTAGTTGTGGAAAACTTTAGAAAGACTTTAGAGGAAGCATCCAGTGATGAAGACATCAGACAAGCCTTCAGGATAGAAGAAGCATTGTTAGAGTTGGATACCAAAATCAGAGATTTTGCAAAAACTTGAATTGAGGTGGAAAACTATAGACAGAAGGTCAAAAATAAGTTTGAAGCTTTGGATCTTCCTGATGCTGCTAAGATTACAGAGATTATAGAGAAATTTAAGGGCAAACATCCAAACATATCTTTAGGATAAAGATGAGCAAAACCCAGATGCCAGAATTTCAATTTTGACACTTAGTAAATTTTTTGAGATTTTGACCCAATCGAGGTTTGCAGGTCCGCAACTTTGCAATTCAAAGGTGCACTAACAGTTGACTGCCAGTTCCAAAAATAACACTTTCCATGCATTAGAAATGCATTTTGATGGCAAGTTAACTCCAACACACATCAAGTGAAGGACCAACTTCTATTTTTCATGTCTCCATGCACTTCTACTTTGACTGATGGCTTACTCCTATTTTCTCTCTCATGCTTTTATTGTTTTTGACATGTAAAGGGCTCATGCATCCAATTAATGAATAAAATATGGATGGAGTCCCTCTAAGCACCAGTTAGATTACTAGTTTGTATATATTTAGTTTGTTTTAATGTTTTAAAAGCATTTTATTGCATCAAGATATCTCTCACTCTCAACACAAATTGAGGAGATGATTTCTTATAAATACCCCATTGTAAAATGTAAAAAGGGCTACTGTTATTATGCAATAAAGTTATGCTTTTGGTGCTAGCATTCAGAGTGTAGTTATTCTTGCCTGAATGTGTCATCATTTTGTGGATTTTATTCATGAGATTGTGATTGAGCCAAAGGTTTATTACATTGTTTTTGGTTGTGTGATCTTTTAGTTCTGGTGTTTGCTACAAATATATGAATTTCATTGACGTAACAAGCTTGAGAAGAGATCACCCGATTGTGTCTACATAGCTTTTTGTCTTGCATGAGCACACTTTTCGTGGCCTAGCAATTTGATGAAGAGTGAAACATCATTCAATTTGTTACAAATTCTCACTGATGATTGCATCAACGGATTCTAGGAAGCGCTGCTCCTATTTTCATTGGTTTCCTACCAATTTCTTCAAAGGTTTAACTCGTAGCGTGTTGTGTTCTATAGCTTATGTTTGTTTAGGAATTTCACTTTCAAGTTATTTGCTTTGCTACCCCCCTTGTTAGAATAGGACCTCATAGTAACTGCATTGTTAGAGTTGCATTCATTGAAAAACATAAAACACAAAAATATTGTTCTTTTGGTGTGATATTTTGGGACAACGAACAAATTTTACTTAATTCCAAGGTAAAAGAGTTTTTGGAACCAGCAAAGGCCTCCTCGTGAACATTCGCGTTTATCTTCTACTGAGCGGATTTTGGTACGTTGCAAGACAAACACTGAACCTTGGAGTGAGTCCTTAAAAAGATTTTCTTTTCAAGAGAGGAATTACACTATGGATTCTTTCCATTGACCTCATGCAAAATGAACGCCCAACAGAAACCAAGCCTATTATGGAGCAATTATCTAGTATAGTGGAAAAGGTATAGAATGAAGACCTTGATACAAATGCAAAACTATTAGAATGGTCTAAAAAGAAGTTTCAAAAAAAAGGTAAATGAAAGAATATCAAGTGAAATAGCACTTTCACAAGTTGAGCTAGCCAAGAAGATTGAAAAGGTAAAAGTAATACTTCAGAACATATTCTCATTGTACTCAAAATTGTATGACTCATTAATTTTAACACAAGAAACCAGCCAGCAAATAATGAGCTTGGAGAGGAATTTAAAGATATCAAGCATGTAACTACCTAAGGATCTAGCTCAGAGTGAGAAGCATTTTCAAACTATGCTTCACACATAGAAGGAACTAGTTGTGTTAATAGTAGATGAGGCAAATACAAAGACCAAATTAATACAGATTCAATCTATCATAATCCCACACATAGAAATTTGCAAAAATAATTGGCCTATGTTGAAAAATGTGTTAAAGAAGAGCCCCAATCTTTCTACATTGGAAGGCCTAGTTCACCTTGTAGCAGAGTCATCCATCTAGATAAAATCATTGGAAATTGCACTAGATAATTCGGATGTTGCTTTGAGGATAATAATGGAGGTAAATAAATCTTTTTGGAAAAATATTCAGTTCATGTATAGACCCTTTGACATAAGTATCAAAAAAGGAGGAGATAATATTGTTGAATTGGGGGAGATAATTTTTTTTGTTGAGATAGATTTTGAGGGGGAGAAATTGAAAAGCCAAAAGGAAATAATAACTACAAGGGAAGATGTGTGAAAGGGGGAGTAAGAATAGGGAAGATAAGAGAAATAATAATAAGGCAAGGCATATTAGAATTAGCATGAGACAAATCCAACATGAGAAGTTGTGGATACAACAAAGGCACATCAACTCAGGGGGAGTTACAAATTTTGAGGTATCTTCACAATATTTTGAACAACTTTTGAAGTTTTATATATATGTTGAATAGATGTATAGTATACTCAAAAAGATTAGATTCATCATGTATAGTTAAATGTTTTTGACACTCATGTCAAAGAGGGAGATTGTTGGTCTCAGAATGGTTTTGACAATTGAGTGTCAACACACTTAAGAAATTTTCTTAGTTGATGCCGAGTATAATATAGATGTCAATTTACAGTATGTAAACCATTTTTTTAGCTGAAATATGATGGATCTCAAAGGATTAAAAGATAAGATTGAATCTTTTTTGACTCCCTATGAAATCAACATGCAACCAATCAAAAAAATAGAAAGATTTGAGTGGGAAAGATGGATGGATCTCAATCATAGATTCATACCTAACCCTAAGTCACAAAACCTTTTTAAGGAGATTAAAACCCCATTATTCAATAATGCAAGAGAGAGTATGTGAGAAGATAATGCATGCAAGGAAAGAATACTAGAAAAGTTTGAAGGAAGTGAAAGGGGTGAAAAGACTTAGAAGAAGGATAGTATAGCAGTATTAGTTAACAGAATAGAGTATCAAGATTTCAAACAAAGTCATATCAGATCAAAGAGGATCAGATCAGATTGGACAAAACAAGGATTTGAAATCAGCAATTGAAGATTGTAAGTAATCAGGTGAACACATTCTAATATACTTTCTAGCTATTGTATTAGGAGAAAGAAAATCCTATGAAGATAGGTTGGTTTAACAACCATATCGTAAATCCTTTAACAAGGTGACATTCCAAGTTAATGTTTGTAAATCCTTTAGATAGGTACACTTTTAACAGAGTATTTGAGCCTTTAATAGGGTAGGCCCCTCATAGGGTAGACCATTGATGATGGTCAAACTTTGTAACCTTGGCAAGTTACATATTGCTACAGTGATAAGTTGTGGGTGTCATCCCCACCGGAGTTTTACCTTCTCATTTTGGAGGGTTTCTGGGTGATCAAATATTGTATTGTCTATTTTCATGCATACCTTTACTTTCATGTCAATTAGAAATGTTTCATCCATGTATTGATTTCAGTTAAAAGTTTTATAGTTTGAAGTTTAGTACTTTTGATTCACCCCCCCTCTCAGAAGTATTTTTCCCACTTATTTTTCCCAGAAGTAAACTCCAACAGTATTTGTTAGTTCTAGAGTTCTTCTCATGATTCCTTTTATTATTTTTGACATTTCTTCCATTATTCCTTCTATTCCCAAAATTTCTTCCATTGTTCCTTCTATCTCTGAAGTTTCTGTCCATTTTGCAATACTTTTTTGTATGTCCAAAGTTGTTGCATAATTGACATATTGGAGTTTACTTCTAGGATTTTTTTGATCATTAGTTGCATGAAAATTTTAAGCTATGTGTCCAAAGTTGTTACACTTATAACACATGATCTATCTTCTTTCTTCATAAGGTCTTCCTTCTCTTGATGTCATTTCATTAGATCTTCTTCTATCTACAGGGTTAGTATTTCTAAATATTCTACTATTGCTTCTATCATTATCATATTTAAGTTTCATACAATAAATTTTTTTATGATCCATACCATGACAATTATGACAATAAAAATCTATAACATGATTAAATGACTTATTTGTACAATCTCTTTTCATATGACCTATTTCATTACATGAAAACACTTACCTCTAAATTCATACTTGGTTTCCTTAGGAGATTCCACTTGCTTTGGTTCATCCAATATCTCAACTTCCTTGTCTTGTCTAACTTCTTTAGGTTTATCAGAAGATTGATTGGATTCAATCTTATCATTAGATTTATCTTTTTCTTTTAGATCTGATCTAATCTCAGGTTTCTTTGCAGACATGTTAAATAGATAACCAAGACAAGTATTATCATAAGTAGCTCTCTGTAATGACATTGAATCATCAATATTTTCTTTGCTATAATAAAGCTTCTCAAGCTGCTGCTTTCATTGAGTTAGTTCACCTTTCACAATTATGTTGTACTTATGAAGTTCTTCATGATCTTCTTTCAGTGTTTCAAATTCAAATGTCTTCTTTTTTAGACATTCTCTAAGATATGTATTCTTAGTCTTCAAATCATATTCAACTTTTCTAGGATCACTCCTCAATGTCAACTTTAGATTCATAATTTTCAATTCATGCTTCCAAATCTTGTACTCTATCTTTAGCTTTGAATAATCATCATCACTAGTTTTAGATTTAGTAGATTCAGGATTAGATTTGAGATGTTAAATCTTATCCTTCAATTTTCCAATATATACTTTGGAGTCTTCAGATCTATCCTTAAGCTTATCTCTTTCTTTAGTAAGGCGATCAATTTGTTCACGTTCTTCTTCAAGGTTCTTTAGGAACTATTCCATATCCATAAGGATCTTACTCAAGTTGTTAACCCTCTTCTATGTAACTATGATCTGATACCCATTATTAGAAATAAGAATTATTGAGAGGGGGGTGAATCAATAATCTACAAACTTTAGTTTCCAACTAGATATTATTAAGTACTTTGAACCATACATAAAAAAGTAAACAAGTAATGTTGAACAGTAACAGTAACCATGCATAAAGATAACTCATAACACCATATTTTGTTAGCTAGGGAAACCCTGACCAAGGGAAAACCTTAGTGGGGATGATACCCACTAGATAATATATTGATATATCAGTTCCTTATTAGAGGATGGACCTTGTTAGGAGTCAATGAGAAAATTTAGTATAGAGAGTCCTTGTTAGGAGACTTTGAATCCCTATTAGGAGATTTTGACCCTATTAGGAGTTGTAGTACAGTAGATGCAAGATAAGCCCACTACCCAAACATGTACTTCCAATTATAAGAAGAGCTCATTACCCAAACAAGTAATTATACTTTTGTAATATAGGTTCTATAACTTCTTTCTTTGTTTGATCTTAGATCACAAAATAGCTTTACAAAACTTTGCATATATCACTTTCATAGAAAGTTCGCATATCACGATACTTGCACAACTTGCACTTATACACACATTTGAATTTGCAAGATGTCCTTTGCATAAATATCATGCCTTTACAAAAATTGATTCTAGGTCAGCTAAGACCACAATATACTTTTCCAACTTAGAGTAAACATCTAGGATGTTGGCCCTAATTGGTCAAGTAATTATTTTGTAAACAAAACAATTAGCTTCCTTTAATTATGTTGTCTTGTTTCACTGGTAAAACACAAATATCTCTTTTTCATATAGTCCATACTAACTTATAAGGTTATACACATTATCATCAACATGTATACAATTTCCATCTAATTTTGCTAGTCATAATTTGACATCAGTAACAAGTTACATACAAAACAATACATTGCGGTGAACCAAATTCATACTTAGAAACTTTTCTGAGTACCAAAAGCTAAGTATCTTTATTTTTGAGCTTTCATGTAAGCATGTACATGATCTGTTGCCATAAATGAAAATAATTACATATCTTTATTAGCCAATTGTCAACATCATCCACACCCTAGTTTTACCTTCACATTGAAGTGTTTCTAGGTTACCAAATCATTTGTGTCATGTGTTGAATCTTTCATGTATGTGATGTATTTCATTTATGTTTCAGCATTAAATTTTTAATGTTAGATCTAAGATATGAGATGAATTAGGTGTGAATTCAATAATTTGGTTTTGAAGTTAAAGTTTAAGATCCTGATTCACCCCCCTTTCAATATTTTGTTTCCCAATAATCCTTCCAACACCAATAAGTCCTTGAGCTTCAAAATTAAGCAGTTAAGTAGATCAAATGCATACAATGAATTATCAAATTCAAGGAGATAAGAAAACATAAAGCCTCCTCATAAAATCCAAAAGTAAGATAATAGAGACATCATTGATAATAATATGCACTCAAAGCAAGAAGGGGTGAGATTACCTAGTCCCAATAAGATATTGTATTTTACTATGAATCACACAAACTAAAAGAACCTCAACAAATGACATTGAATGTCCAGAGGGGTTTTTATTCTATGTTATTCAATGAATTATGAATTTTTCTTAAGGATTATGTATCCAAAAAGGGATCTTGAAAATAGTGATATATCCTTAAGGATTATGTGTCTATAAGGGATCCATGTGTAAAGTAGCATAAAATATAGTACACATGTGAAAAATGTAAGCAGAGTGTATGCCCTCAAGTTAAAGCTACTAACAACACCTTAGCATGGACTCTAACTTTAATGGAGTGTACATGAATCCACTAGAGATTATTCCACCATGAAATGCCCCCAAGAAAGGACAAATAAAGGGAAATGTGCACATGCAAAAAGAGATCACAAGAGGGATATACCAACTTTGGGTTTAGTATGATCATATGATAATACAAAAAATATTATTGTCAAAATGAAATATCATCAATCTCCAAAGGGAGTAAAAGTAAAACAATGGAAGAAAGAAATTAAAAAGAAGATTATTTTGGGGGCAATATCATGGATACAAAAAAGAATATGGAACTAACATTTTTCATCATCCCAAGTAGAAAATACGAAGGCACATTTATGAAAAATGATACATGTATAATATGACATGGTACAACATATAGAAGAATATAGATAAAAATAGAAGAATGATTATGATATTTGAAATTTATTTATTACCTTGCATCAACAAAAATAATGGTCATCTAAAGAAATATGAATAATACATATAAAAATTTACACAACAGAGGCAAGAAAATTACGATAGGAAATCACATAAAGACCACCACAAAAGAGGAGATAATAATGCATATCACCTACCTCACATCTTGGTTTATAGTGTTTTGGGAAGGTAGGAAACTCATAAGAGGAGAAACATCAAGAACAATAGATGGAATAATAGCTGATTCCAAACAAGGACCACACTATGAAGACAAACCAATATGCTCATTACTAAAAGTGATAGATAAATATTGTAAAATAATAACTAGTAAATCATGATCAATGCCAATTGTTTCATATATTTCATTAGAGTCATTCAAAAGATTATCATTGTTAGTATAATGAACATTGTCATCAAGAGTATCTTCTTCATCTAGATTAATTATAATAGAATCAAAGATATAAATCAAATTGTCATGTTTGTTTAGGTTTCTTTATATTAAATTCCTCAAAGGAACTTGAACTATGAGGACGTGTAGTAGGTGAATAAATGTCTCAATAATCATATTCATGGGATCTATCTTGACATTTGTGATGAAAATCATGAGAATCATGGTTAGATTTGGTAGTTTTTTTCTTCTTTAGAAAGAATTGTTCAAATAAGTGATGCAAATGTATTTAAGAGTTGAAAAGGGAGTTTGATGGTGCCTTGAAGAACATTTTGGATGATTATTAGTTCAATTATTATATTGGCTTCGACGTCAACTTGATAATTTGTCTTGAATTTTCTAGCAAGAAGTTAACCAGGGCTTGACCGAAGCAAGCCCCACCCCCCTGCCAAATAAAAATTAAAATAAAATTCCTTGAAGGTGAAAATTTATAGGTTTAAAAGAAACAAGACTAAAATTTGTAGATTAGGGTTTTAGGTTTTAGATTTATATTCAAGGCTCCAAACTTTGTGCAGAGTAGAAAAGGAATGTACTCATACCTTACCTAGATTTTCCTTAACCCCATCATGAGATGTACTTGGGAATTTTTTCCTTCTCTCAAGCCCCTAGATTTGAAAAATCAATAAATATTTATTTGCAAGTCCTGGATCCTAAACAAATTTAGATTGTAACCATTTTTTAGAGAAAGTTATTTGATTGAATCCAACTCATTGATCCTCAAGGGACTTTTAATTTTTTTTATCATCGCATAACACTTATCTTGATACCTTATATCCAATATTTTCATGTCTTTTACTATCATACAAATTTGTTCATTATTCGCACCATATTTGGTCAATTTACATGCACTTAAAAATAACTTAATCAAATCAGTTTAGAACATTAAAAATAAGGAAAAGTACCCTGGTAAAAAAATTCATTTGAGTAGCAATTTTGATAAGGGACCTAAATTTGGTATTGGAACCCCTTGTATCCTTCTAGGCTTGTGCCAATCTAAGTTGGACCCCCTTCGAAAGGTTATACCTAAAGTTCCTTCCACTTCCCTAATCTGGCATAAGAATTTAAATCACAATCAATCACAAATTTTAAAAAAAAACACACCATGAATTTTTATGTTACATGAGGGAAGTACACTTATTTATCATTTTTGCAAAGGGGTTGTGTACTATCAAATCACATTCCTAACTCTAGAACATTTTTTTATAATAGATTGTAGCATTTTCACATACTTGGATTTAGCCTTTTTCACATCAACTATAGCCACAAATTACCAAAAATGCTTCCAATCCAAGTTTTTTTTTTCTCCTATAACTCAAGTACAAATATTGACTAATGGACCTACAAATTTTTTTTTCCAGTCAAATATTCTAGAGGGCTAAACCATGGTTTCTACCTATAGAAGGATAGGTGGTGTTTCCCATATGCCCACAACCCAATGAGAGCGGCTATTAGTTCCTCCTCCATAGTAAATTTGAATAAGAATATGCCCCTTGGTATAACACTCAATGTAATACTCCCCTTCAACTTCCACATGGCTTCTTCTCATTTCCTTACCATATCAATTAGTATTATTTTTATTGAGAAGAGTTCCTTAATCAAAGGATTAGTCACTGAGGAAACAATGTAGTCTATAATTGAGTATGGTAGCTTAAATTTTGTAAGATTCCTTAGTTTTTTTAATGTATTATAGAGTTGAATCTTAGACCATTTGTGCTTGTTTTCCACTAAGTAGTACATTTTTCCAACCATTTGGTTTTGGGATCTTGTAGTGCCTCTCGTGTTTGTAGTTTGTACCTTGTCTACTTTTTATTCAAGAGATTCTCGATACTCTTATTATATGCACTTTGAGATGACCCGAGGGTCGGATGTTATAGTTTGATTCAGTATCATAGATTTTATACTACTATGTTATTTAGTTTATCATATTTTCATTTTGATTCCATTTTGAGATGGTAGTAGGTCTATGATGATATTTGATTATTTGGTATTTGGACATATTTTTTGATTATGTCATGTGATGGATTTTATGCTATGGTTATTTATTTCATTCTTGTCTCTTTATTTTTTATGCAAATGTGAGTGATGTAAATGGATTAATTAGGTATTTAATGAATTATTACTTCAGCTATGATATTATATGCAATTGCACTTAATCATGTGTTTTAGTGTGCAAGAATTATATCTCTGGCAATGGCACATGGAGTTAGTGATTTAGCTATTCATTTTACCAATGTCATCCCTATATGGTTGACATATCCTTATTTTAATTGTTTAAAACAAATATTTTAGTGATTATTAATTCCAAACTCATCTGCATTGTATGATTAGACCAATGAGTGTGTCTGTGCCTTTAGAGGTTTGCATTGTCGTAAAAGTTGTTAAGGATTTTTATGTGATTTTGGGTTTTCAAGCTTTAAATCTTATTGAATTTAACTTCTAGAAGGTTTTCCTTAGGTGAATTCATGTTATGAGGAATAACCTATTTTCATTTGGGTTGATTCAGAGTCTAACTAGTCTGACTGCCTATTTTCCCTAATTGACTATTCACTCAAAAAGTGAATAAGTATTGAAAAAGGGATCTGTTTTCTCACTTTTGAATTTTGCAATTTAGAAATTAGAGAGCTTTTCTAAAATCCTCTTCCTGAAGATTTGGTTTTCTCCTTGTTTAGAGAGCTGTGAGCATGGGATATTTGCAAGGTCAATCTCCTTGGATCTAGCTTGGGGGATGTTTCTTTGCCATCACTTTTGATAGTATTGGTGGGTTATTTATTTTATCAAGATAATTTTGGTTTCTACCCCTTTTTTGTTAGGTAGAGCTTTCCAATTTTCTTATTTCTACTTTGTTTCAACTTCTATTCTGGTAGCAGTTTGTTAGGAGGTTGTAAACTAGTGTTCCCCTCTATTTTTGTTTGTTGGTTCTGCCCGATTGGTCAGGTATGAACATTTTCCCTATTTTTGGGATGGGGGTTTGGGGTTTTACAAAATTATGCTGGTTGTTTTTGCATATGGTTTCTGAAGCCAAATATTATTATATTTTTGAGGGTTTTGTACTTGAAGATCGAATGGGTTTTAATTTCAAAGTTTTCCAATTTTTGAGGTTTTTACCTCATTTTGTGTGCTGCCCTATTTTCTCAAGTTTTCTTGGCATGAGTTTGGTCGTGGACTTGGATTATCCATTTGGATGTCAGTCAGACCTTTTTTCCACTTTTATGTTGCATTGGGATGTGTGTCACATTTTTCCTTCCGAGTCTATTTTTGGTTGAGTGACTTTCTACTTGTGTTCTCATCTAGTCCTTGTATTATGATCTTCGTGATGGTGGTGCACCATACACAAGTATATGCACATACATTTTTCAAATGACTTGCGAGGCCTAATTTTATATGGTACTTCCAAATGTTATGATCATTGGGGTTGGGTTGGGAATTTGCATGCCTAGGGGCATTCATCATTGGATGAGCATGGGTAGGGTAGGGTAGCATATAGAGAGGGCTTCTATCTCACAACCTAGTGATCATGACACCATAGGTTAGCAAGGAGAGCTTTAAGTAAGTGATAACTAAATAAAATACTGGGTGGTAATAAAATTTAAGATAATAAAATAGTGCTTCAATGTGTGAACCTTCCGTTGGGAAGTTGAGTCTACATAGATTCAAGATTGGGCTTTTGGCTGCCAAGCAACTCTCCATGATGTCAACCCCTACTTAGTAGCCCATTGAGTTTCTGACCAAGACCTATGGTTGGATCATTATCTCCATCAGCACGGCTGAAGTGAACCTATGATTTCCATGTGGTTGGGAGGTATAACTACCTATACCACTATTAGGGACCAGTGTATAGAGATGATCTCTTGTCTTAGTGCAACTGTTGATGGATTTTTTCTCTTAGTACTTTAGGTTATGGCGTATGCTTTCTTGTGACTTATGCTTTCATTGGAATGCTTGTATATCATGTTTAGATGATTTTAGTTATTTATGCATTTCCTTAATATGATGTTTAGCATATGTTAGATGATGAGTTGATTTGTAGGATTATCTTATGCTTTACTTCTAGCATGTTAGATTTCCTTACACTAATTTTGTAGCACCTTTTAGTAGTGAAATCCTCAAAAGATAGCACCAATGATTTGGTTAGTAGTTTGGGATGTTACACATGGGGGATGACTAGGGCCTACAATGGTCTTATGATGCTATTACAGTTGGGAGGAACCGTGTACTTAGTTTGGTTGTTCTGTACATTGTGATGTTGTTTTAGTTTATTGTGATGTTGTTTTAGTACACTATGATGTTACCTTATAAACTTTCTCTTCACTACTATGTTTACATGTTTAGATTCAGATTCTTGCTTTCTATCTTTCATTTATTGTTTGAGTGTCTTTGCCTCAAGATGTGGACTTGGTACTCCCTAGTGTGGAGGAAATTTATTTCTTAGCTTTTTCCCTTTTTGTTTTCTAGCATGTTGTCTTGGATTTTCATGTGAAATCGTACTTTCTCACATGAGAATGCAAGATCTCACATGGTGTGTTGGGTTTTCTCAAGTGGCCTTTAGCACCTTCTCACACAAAACCCAACACTAGTTTTGGGTGTCTTGGTCATCTAGCCAAGTACATTCTTGCACCATTTGGTGCACATCCTCATGCAAAAGTTATAATCTTGCATGGTGTGCTACACATCCTCATGCGAGAATCTATCAATTTTTGGTCCTCGTGTGAAAAATAGGGGGCATCTCCACTGGCTTTTAGGGAATAATTTTTGGTGATTCTAGTACCCTTTGGGTTTACTTAATTTTTGATGCTTTGAAAGATCTTAATTTCTTTGTGCTATTGTCATTTTGGGTTTCTATTTCCTATTGTGTCTGTGTTAGTTTAGGTAGTGGGTTTGGAGATTCGTTAGTTGTTGGGATGGTGGTTAACTTCTTCTATTGCAATCTTTGTGATCTGTGTATGACGTTTTCTTGTGCACTCATACTTGTTCAATTTTTTTTTATCTTAGCTTGTATTTCATCCTTATTCCAAGGATCTCTGGGCGGGGCATTACATCTAGTATCAAAGCCCATGTTGCAACATTAGAATCTCTGTGTTATTCTTCCACTATGGTTTTGTTTTCCATTGTGTATTATTGTACTATGGTTGTTATTTTGATATCCTCTTAGTTCATAGTTTGAATCTTATACTCATGACCTAACTATTCTGACATTGTCTTTTTGTTCCAATAGTGATGCCTCCTATACGTACACTTGGTGGTTGGGGTGGTACTTGTAATGATAACCATGGAGAAGAACACTAGGAAGAGGGATGTTAGGAAGGAGAGGGAGAATAGGGTAATAATGAACAAAATGGCATGGGAGCATTGATGTCAGTGATTCAAGAGATTCTTTCTCATTTTGGCCCTCGTGTAGAGGAATGCTGACATGATCATAACTAGTAAAAGGGATCCCATCATGGGGATTTCCATCATTCAGAGCATAGAGAGGAGGAACATGAGTGTGAATGTTCCCATACTCCACTAGGTGGATGAGGGCACCATCAGGGTGGTAGGGACCACAACCATGAAGATTCCATCAGGTTGGATATCATGAAGTCTCTTCACCAATCTAAACCACCATTGTATGATGGTAAGGTAGATGGCCTCAAGGAAGAAACTTGGTTATTGGACATGGAGTGCTGCTTCACCATGTACCCATATGCAACTAATTTGAAGGTATCTTGTTTAATTATGCAATTAAGAGACCATGCATCTATATGTTGGAATATTGAGGTGCAAAAGCTCTAGATTAGCATTGCAGATCTCACTTGGGAGATCATTAAGGAGAGGTTTCGAGAGACATTCCTATCTCCTCAGTTTAGAGAGGCCTGTGCTGAGGGGTTCCATGTGATTTGACAAGGAAAAATGATAGTGGATCGATACAAAATTTGGTTCTTTGAGCTTAGGTAGTACGCATGCTACAACCATGATGATTTACTCTTGGCTCATCATTTCATCTAATGCCTTAAGGATGCCCTTATTAAAGAAGTCAATATGCATTAGCCTAGGACTCTTGTTCTCATTGTCAGGAAGGCACGTATTGTAAAGGGAAATCTAGCTAGAGGTCTTAGTAGCAGATCTAGTTCTCAAAGCCAAAGTGCTTAGAATTCAAGGCAAGATGCATAGTTTACCTAGTCCTTAGTTAAGGGCTAAGCCCAATCAAAACCTTCTTAGAGTGGTAAACATTTTTGTTATCAATGGGGATTTTGGCCCAAGAGTGGGCAGTCTTCTAGTACCTCAGGAAAGAAAGGAGATAGCTAGGACTAAGGACATAAATCTTAGTAGGACTATCTCCCTTAAAGTGTTCAACAGAACTCGAGTAGGGGTAATGCACCATATCTTAGCACTACTTAGGGTGGCCATAGGATAGGTTCCAGCTTTGCAGGGAACTATTATTCTTGTGGTTAGCCTAGCCATACATGTTTTGAGTATTCCATCAAACCATCTTCAAGACCTAGTAAGGGTACATCAAGATTTGAGCCTACCATATGAGATGCTATTAAGAATCATTGAGTCTTTGTAGCAGTTGAAAATTGTCAAGTGGATCACCAAGGTATAATAGTTCAGGCTATAGGTATATTGCATGGTATTTTGTTTTTAGTTTTATTTGACTCAGGTACTTCTTATTCTTTCATATCATCGTCTCTTATTCAGTGATGTGAGCTAGTGGTAGTGCTTTAGGTCATTAGGTGGCAGGTTGAGTTAGCCACACATTCCAGAGTGTTTGTAAACTCATTACTCAATGGTGTATTATGAATTTGGGTACCTTCACCACCATAGTGGATCTATGCATTCTACCTCTGGTATCATATGATATTGTGTTGGGCATGGATTGGTTAGCCACCCATCAAGTGAATATAAATTGCCATCGCAAGATGGTACAATGTGTTGATGATATCGATGGGTAGGTGGAACTTTTGGGAGTCCTAAGACCAGTCTCACTTCAAATGATCTTAGCTAATTAGCTAAAGTGGAGTGTATGGAAGGGTCTCCAATTGTTTCTTGTGTCTGTCAATGATCTTGAGGAAGTTGAGAGTCATATGGTGACACTTGATAATCACCCACTCCTTAGTGAGTATGCAGATGTGTTTCCTGATGATATTCCAAGTATGCCACCATAGTGTGACATTGATTTTTGGATTAATCTTGTACCAGGATCAGAGCCAATTTTATGAGCTCCTTATCACATGACTACTTAGGAGTTGAGGGAATTTATATTACAATTGGAAGGCATGGGTGTGGTGTTGATGTAGGATGGTTGAGTGATTGCATATGAGTCTAGGAAAGTCAAGGACTATGAGCTTAACTACCCCACTCATGATTTGGAACTCATGGCTATAATGCATGCCCTTTTCTATTGGGGGCACTTTCTTTTGGGACATAGGTTTGAGTTGTATAGCAATCATAGGAGCTTGTAGTATATCTTTTCTTAGCCAAACCTAAATGTATGAAATAATTGTTGGATGGAGTTCTTATGTGAGTACAACTTTAATGTTCATTACATTAAAGGGAAGGAGAATGTCATCACAGATGCCTTGAGTAGAAGGTGACATGAGGTACCAGTGTTGTCATTGGGAGTGGATTTGTGAGGCCGTATCTTGGAGGCTTTTCCTAGTGACACTTGGTATCAAGAGGTGAGGGTGGAGATTCAGTCTAGACATACCCTTGAGGAGTGACTTTTAGGTTATTTTCTTGAGTCTAATGGACTAGTATGATACTTGGGACATATATATTTACTTGTGTTAGGTGATCTTCATACCTTAGTTTTTTTGAAAGCACATCGTGAACCGTATTCCACACATCTTGGTGTCAAGAAGATGCATGTTGATCTTAGATAACTGTACTTTTAGGTAGGGATGAGACACGATGTTGTTAATTTTGTTTCTATATGTCTTGAGTGTGAGAGAGTGAAGGTAGAGCATTAGCATTTGGTAGGTCTTTTACAATTGTAAACCATTCTAGAGTGGAAGTGGGATATGATATCTATTGATTTTATCATAGGGTTTCCTATGTCATCATAGAGACATGATTGTATTATGGTGATAGTGGACAAGTTGTCCAAGGTAGCATATTTTTCACCCATGAGATAATCCTACATAGCTTCTTCTATAGTGCATGTTTTCTTGGAGGATAGTGTTTGTTTTCATAGTATCCCTCATTAGATTATTTTGGATAGAGATCTAGTGTTTACTTATACATTGTCGATGTCTCTTGAGCATGCTTTGGGTGTGCACCTCAATTTTAGTTTGACTTATCACCTAGATACTGATGGTCAAACTAAGATAGTGAATCAAATTTTGGAGGATATAATTCACATGTATATTATGGACAAGTAGGTGAAGTGGGAAGACTATTTGCACCTTATTGAGTTTGCATACAACAATGGGTATCACAGTTCTCTTGGCATGTCACCTTTTCAAGCCTTGTATGGTAGACTATGTCGTACCCCTTTGAGTTGGGATTGTTTAGAGGACCAATTACTTTTGGATCTAGAGATGCTTTAGGATACGGAGTAGTATGTTGTTTGGATTAGGGAGCATCTACTTGCTACTTAGGATAGGTAGAAGAACTATGTAGATGCCCATAGGTTGGATTGTCTCTTTTTTGTTTGTGACCCGGTGTTTTTGAGAGTGTGGCCAAGGAAGAGCCCCATCCATTATGGGAAAGGCTCTAAGTTGGTGCCACATTTTGTCAAACCATTTGAGATCTTCAAGAGGATTGGTCTTGTTGCTTATCGACTAGTGTTACCACCTAGCCTATCTTGCATCCTCAATGTTTTTCATGTTTATGTTTTGAGGTAGTATATTCTGAATGTGAACCATGTTCTTGATTGGGATGCTTTGCAGGTAGTGGATGAGGAACTTACTTTGGAGTCCATTAATATCCTATAGTAGTGGAGGCTAACCTTGCAAGGCTAGGACATTGAGTAGGTAAGGGTCCAATGGGACCTGAGTGATGAGACCTTTGCGACTTGGGAGGATGCTACATGATTGAGGGAATTGTACTCCTATATTTTTGTTGGCTTCCAAGAGTAATCCTATGCTAGTAAGGGAGGATGTAGTGCCTCTTGTGTTTGTAGTCTATACCTTGTCTATTTTTTATTTGAGAGATACTTGATACTCTTATTATATGTACTTTGAGATGACTTGAGGGTTAGATGTTATACTTTGATTTAGTATCATAAATACTATATTGTTATGCTATTTAGTTTATCATATTTGCATGTTGATGCCATTTTTAGATAATAGTAGGTCTATGATGATATCTAATTATCTAGTATTTGGACATATTTTCTGATCATGTCATGTGATGGATTTTATGCTATGGTTATTTACTTCATTCTTGTCTCTTTATGTTTTATGTAAGTGTGAGTGACATAGATGGATTAATTAGGTATTTAATGCATTATTGCTTTGGCTATTATATTATATGATATTGCACTTGATCATGTGTTTTAGTGTGCAAGAATTATATCCCTGTCAGTGATACATGGAGTTAGTGATTCAACTATTCATTTACCAGTGTCATCCCTACATGGTCAATGTATCCCTATTTTAATTGTTTCAATTAAACCTTTTAGTGATTATTAAATTTGAACTCAATGCATTATGTGATTAGACCTATGAACGTGTCTGTGCTTTTAGAGGTTCACATTGTTGTGAAAGTTGTTAAGGATTTTTCTATGATTTTGGGTTTTTGGGATTTAAATCTTATTGAATTTAATTTCTGGCAGCTTTTTCTTAGGTGAATTCCTATTATGAGGAATATCCTATTTTCATTTGGGTCAATTCAGAGTCTAGCTAGTCAAACTAATTATTTTCCCTAATCGACTATTCACTTGAAAAGTGATTAAGTGTTGAAAAAGGGATTTTTTTTCTCACTTTTGAGTTTTGCAATATAGAAATTGGAGAGCTTTTCTAAAATCCTCTTCTTGAAGGATTGGTTTTCTACTCATTCTGAGAGCTATGAGCATGGGATCTTTGCAAGGTCACTCTCATTGGATCCAGCTTGGGGAGACTTTTCTTTGTCATCACTTTCGGTAGTATTAGCGAGTTATTTATTTTATTAGTCTGATTTTGGTTTTTTCCACTTTTGCTGTCAGGTAGGGTTTTCCAATTTTCTTGTTTTTGCTTCATTTTAGCTTTTATTTCTAGTAGCACTTTGTTAGAAGGCTAAGAACTAGTGTTCCCCTCTTTTTTTTTTTGCTAGTTCTACCCAGTTGCTCAGGTATGAACATTTTCCCTATTTTTGGGATGGGGGTTTGGGGTTTTGCACCATTATGCTGGTATTTTTGTATATGGTGTTTGAGCCCAAATATTATTGGATTTTTGAGGGTTTTGTACCCAAAGACCAAATGGGTTTTAATTTTGAAGTTTTCTAGTTTTGGGGGTTTTTACCTCAATTTGTATTCCACCTTATTTTCTCAAGTTTTCTTGGCATGATTTTGGTTGTGGACCTAGATTATCCATTCCAATCTTCTGTGGTACTTTTGGAAGTTATGATCATTGGGGTTGGGTTGGGAATTTTCATGATGAGCATGGGTAGGCTAGGGTAGCATGTGGAGGGGGCTTCTATCTCGCAGCGGTAGAGGGAGCTTTAAGTAAGTGATAACTAAATAAAATATTGGGTAGTAATAAAATTTAAGATAATAAAATAGTGCTTTAGTGTGTGAGCCTTCCATTGGTAAGTTTAGTCCACACAGATTTGAGCTTGGGATTTTGGATGCCAAGTGACTCTCCATGATGTTAGCCCCTACTTAGTAGCCCATTGAGTGTCTAATGAGGACCTGTAGTTTATGCATTGTCTATGTTCTTGGTTTCAATCATCATACTGTCTAGTATGAGTGTTAGCCATGGACATTTTCTTTATGTGTATTTGTGGTTGGATCATTATCTCCATCAACACAGTGGAAGTGGACCTACAAGTTCTACATAGTTGGGAGGCGTAGCTACCTATACCACTGTTGGGGACTGATGTACATAAATGGTCTATTGTCTTAGTGTGACTGTTGTTGGATGTTTTCACTTGGTACTTTGGGTTCCAGAGTATATTTTCTTGTGATTTATGCTTTCATTGGAATGCTTTTATATCATGTTTAGATTATGTTAGTTATTGACACGTTTCCTTAATATGATGTTTAGCATATGTTAGATGATGAGTTGATTTGTAGGATTATCTTATGTTTTACTTCTAGCATGTTAGATTTCCTTATGTTGGTTTTGTAGCACATTTTAGTAGTGACATCCTCATAAGATAGCACCAACGATCTAGTTGGTAGTTTGGGATGTTACGCATGGGGGATGTTTAGCATATGTTAGATGATGAGTTGATTTGTAGGATTATCTTATGTTTTACTTCTAGCATGTTAGATTTCCTTATGTTGATTTTGTAGCACATTTTAGTAGTGACATCCTCATAAGATAGCACCACCGATCTAGTTGGTAGTTTGGGATGCTATGCATGGGGGATGGCTAGGGTCCACAATGGTCTTATAATGCTATTATGGTTGGGAGGAATTGCATACTTAGTTTGGTTTTTTTGTACATTGTGATGTTGTTTCAATTTATTGCAATGTTGTTTTAGTACACTGTGATGTTACCTTCTATACTTTCCCTTTACTGCTAAGTTTACATGTTTAGATTTAGATTTTGACTTTTTGTCTTTTAGTTATTGTTCAAGTGTCCTTGCCTTAAGATGTGGATTTGGTACTCCCTGGTGTGGAGGAAATTTATTTCTTAGCTTTTCCCTTTTTTATTTTCTAGCATGCTATCTTGGATTCTTGCTCAAAATTGTTCTTTCTCATGCAAGAATACAAGATCTCACATGGTGTGTTGGGTTTCCTTGCATGGTTGTTGGCACCTTCTCATGTGAAACCCAACACCAATTTTGGGTGTCTTAGATGTTTGGCCAAGTATATTCTTGCATTTTTTGGTGCACATCCTCATGCAAAAGGTATGTTCTTGGATGGTGTGCTACACATCCTTGCACAAGAATCTATTAGTCTATGGTCCTTGCACGAAAAATAGGGGGTATCTCCACTAGTTTTTGGGGATCAATTTTTGGTAATTCTTGTACCCTTTATGTTTACTTAATTTTCCATGCTTTGATAGATCTTAATTTCTTTGTATTGTTGTTTTTTTGGGTTTCCATTTCCTATTGTGTGTGTGTCAGTCTGGGTAGTGGCCTTTGGAGATTTGTTGGTTGTCAAGATGGTGGTTAAATCTTCTGTTTTGATCTTTGTGATCCATGTATGATGTTTTCTTGTGCACTCATAATTTTTCAAAAAAAATTTATCTTGGCTTGTATTTCATCCTTGTTCCAAGGATTGCAGAGTGGGGCATTACAAATCTCCTTTAGAGGACATACTCTTCTTTGTCTACTCCCACCAATATTTCATCAAGGGTTGAATATATAAAAAAATCCTAGTATAAGCACCTAAAATCTCCCTAGTAAGCCCCACATAAGGTGAAACTTTACTATCATTGGGAGGAGGGTCTACAACTAAAGAGAAAAGGTCCCAACCATTCTTAGCTACCATGTATAAACTAGAAAAATTGAAAGTTGGAAAGAACAAAAGTTAAAAAAGAAAAAGATAGAATATATTGTTATTTACATTCCTATGATTAATATTTATATAACTATAATTTCTACAAAAAGACACACACCATGACTAAATGAATCATTATTACATGGCATTCTTATACCTCATATACTTTTCCATTCCTTTGACTATTAAGCATGTAATAAAGTATTATTGTTGTCACAAAATTTTGTAACCTTATTTAGGTGATGGTTAATGAACTAAAAAACCTTGTGAAACATGGAAATAATATCTCAACGTGGGGCTTAATCACTAAGATTGAATCTTCAAAGAAGGTCAACTTCCTTTATAACTAGGATGCATCTAAATACCTACTAACTTGAGGAGAAATGAAGAAGAAGGATAACTGAGATGAAAGAAGGTGATGCAAGTTTGAATATTAAATTTCCTATAGTTGTACTTAAACTTAATGAGATCATACAACTACACTATTCCAAAACACTTATGAACTTGAATATAAATGCATAATTATAATCCAACAAGAATGTGTTCATTCACTTGAATAGGGTTGATTAATCATAGATTGCACAATATAATAGACTTAATATGATGAAATGTGTGAATATGTGTGATTACTAAGTAAGATTTACACAATAATCACACTTTAAAATAAGGAGGATCAACAATTTCTTTGAAATAAAACTAGGTTGTTTATAATCATAGAGAAAAATGCTATATCTATGACAATAAATAGATAATATATCCCCCACAAAGAGATATAAATTTCATTTTATCAAATCATGCATAACTTAGGTAAAATACTAAAGTTCAAACCCAAGGAGGGTTAGATCTTCTGAAGATCAGATTGGAAGAAAATATGATAAATAAATCAAGCTCTAGGTGTGACAAAAAAAGGCCAAATAATAAATTGATACATCAACTAGTAATCAATTATTTCCTTGATGGCATGTAAAAATGACTAAGAGATAACCCCCTAGTCATGAAGTGATGTGTAAATCTACTCGAGGCCATAGTGTAATAATGGTGTTGTTTGAGTATTTGGTTGATAAGGCAACACGTTTCTCAAAATAGCTTCAAATAATTAATTCAACCACTCCTTGGAGATTTATAATCAAATGGACCCTCTTTGATGGATCCTTTTGTATCTTGGTTTCAATTCACCATTAGGAAGAACCTCCTTAATAAATAAAATCATTTACATGAGTGATTAATCTATATTAAAATATCCATTAATCATGATTATAACACTAAAAGGTTGCCCCAGTGAGAGATCCCATATAAAATTCTTCCCTAAAGATTTTGGAAAGACCTAGGACCAAACTCCCTAATGATATCCATTAGTATACTATACATTGCTGGGTGGTGCAACCTTATCCCTTGTAGTAATACAAACTATGCTAATAAGAAGATATATTTTCATAACATACACTAATGTGACACCGTCAATGAGACCTAGTACTTTTTGTTCACATTATTTGATGTCCTCCGATGATTATAGTTATATGCATGACCTGCATACAAAAAACCCAAACCTAGCTCCTTCGATGAGCATTCTCCTTCGAACTACACCAAAACTGACATCGATCATCAATTAACATCATTGATGTAACTAACACTAACATATACTAGAATTTGTTACTAATGAAAATGTAAGCTACACCATTGGCAAGACTACAAACCTATGATATATGACCTCCAAACCTAATGAACACTTTGATTTAGATATCAGTAATATCACGAAGAATAGGCCTTGTTGAAACATGCCTTAGAGTCTTTTTTTAAGGTCTACAATATGATATCAATGTAACCTAAGATATGTTATACAAATATACCTTATTTAATACACTGCATAGAAATTAGTATTGCATATTTTTCTAATTGGAACATTGTGATGAAAAACACTTAAAATATCTAATGGTGATGCAAAAAAGTTGACATTTATGCTGACTTTAGGAGGTATTTTCTTGCTAAATGATGAGATTAATATCCTTTAAAGACCATTGGGTATGGAGTCAACATACACAACATATGACCTCTCTTATCACTGGATGTCAAAACTCAAAAAATATACTTTGTAGAAGTAAACGTGCTCATGTACTTCTTGAAAAAAACAAAGAAATATAAACTACTATGTAAAATGATTTACACAATAGAAGGATTTTCCTAACAAATCCATTAACTATCTTGTTGAAATGGATGCGCTTCCTGATAAGTTGATTATTTATTACATCCATCTGAGTAACTAAATAGGGCAAAAAACATAAAAAGCATGTTTCTACCTATTGGAATCTTCTTCCAAAGTTGAAAATGAAGAAGCTTTCCAACATTGGGACATTTTCTCTTTGAGAAAGAAAAACTTTCTTCTTCTTGTGATATTAATGCTCATGTTTTGATGCAAACATGATTGAGGGAAACTTGATAACTCTTTTAAGAGCTAGATGCCTTATGAGGAATCCTCTTGATGACATTGGATGAAATATATCAACCTTGACCACTATGATGTTCTTTGCAACCTTGGCGTCTTGCAGGTTCAAATATGACTTTTATGGTATACATGGTAGTATATGTGTATGTCTTGTTGTTGGAATGCTAATCCTCCTTTAACCTGTGTGAATTCTTATAAAGAATAGACTGCAACTCTAAATTGTGTAGGATTATGTAACATGGAAGAAATATCTAGTTGTATTTATTTTAATGTCTCTACCAAAGAAAAAAACATCCTTATTACCTATTTTTTAACCAACACTTGCTCTAAGATTTCTCTCTCACATTTATCCTTTTGTACAACCAAATCTCTTGAAAAAATCTCTTTATGTTGTATTTTTTGGGTCTCCAAATTCCTTGTAATTTTTGCATCATGGTTCCTCCTTAGAGTTTAGCAATATTTCTGCTTGTTGAGCATTTGATGGCTCATAAGAAAAAAAATGCACTCTCTCTTCATGGGGAAACTATGGTGTTGTTTTCTCCCCCATCTCTTGTCTTAGCAATAATTCCTCTCTTATTGGTAGTTTCTCTTGTATTGTCTTTGATGTGAGAAAATATACATTTTCCTCCTCAAGATCCATGAAGAAGGGACAATAATCAAATGAAGGCTCACAAACATCAAGTTGACTATGTGTTTACGGTGTATGCTAAGGACTATTTCATCTTAAATGGCAATCTTGGGGGGACCACTCCTTCTAAGCATATCTAGCTTGTGTTTTAGAGCCTCTAATGTCCTAGAAACATGCATTTGAGAAATGTTGAACCTTATTTACTCCTCTACTATAATTAACCTTCTTTCTTGATCTTTCTCAAACCATTCTTGTTGGAGGTAGGCTAGATATGTCATTTCCTCTTATTGTATGTCAAGCTTCAATTGTCTTGTGATCTAATCCATCTATCCCTTAAGGTACCAAAATTTCTTGTTCACATTTTAGAACATATACTTCATCTTCAATGTCATTTTTGTAAGCTTCCCTTCCAACAAATTCCATTAATGAGTCACTAGGGAAAGGATTAGGAAAACCAAGACTTATCATTAATTTTTTCTATCACCTATATTAGTGAGCTTTCTCTCAAATGAGTTCAAATATTACTCTACTTCCCTTATACTCTAGTATTTTTGAATGATAGATGATGAATTTATTGATGCACTAACATGATCATGAATTCTATTGCTTTCCAAATACTTGTCACTATTTTTGTTGATTATGTGTACAATTTGTCTTGCAGTCTTCTCAAGCTTAAAAAGGTATTTGTTCTTGTCAATCTACTCTTTGATACTCCCACAAATAGCTCGAACAATGTGATGCAATTGAAACCAATCACACAACCTATCAAAATTTTCCATACTTTTCCCCCACATTTTTCTTTAATTTTATTGATTGAATTTTTAATTTTGTCATTTGACTCAGTCAAGCTATTTTTGTAGGTTGTGATTGTTTTATTTTCCCTCTGTATCTCTTGCACCATTTATGACAACTAATTTTCACTTTTTTTCTTTGTTTCCTATACTTTATTTTCCCACTATTTTTCTTTTTCCCTCTCATTGTCCAATACCTTATTTAAGTTACTAATTGTATGTCCACTAGACTCCAACTTTTTGAAAATATCTATTGTAGTTTCTCTTTCATCCTCAAGTAATTTATTGGTTTCTTGTAATTTTTCTTTGAGTTCTTTCAATTTTGCATCTACATCCATATTAACATGATTCAGACTATCCCTAAGTTTTTAATTGCTTTCTTCCAATTGTTCCTTTAATTTCTTGATTGCTACTTCTCTCTCCACATTTACATCACTTAGCATTTTGTTGCTTTCTTCCTATTGTTCCTTCAAAATTTTCATTTTTGTCTCCATTTTTCCTGCCTTTGTAGATTCTTCTTAAGAGGAAGCACTTGCTATCCTTCTCTCTATTTCTTTGCACCTATTATTTGTTATTTTCTCCTTTGCCTTTGCATTTTCTAGGTCTACTTTTAACTTTTCAATTTTTTGCTCCAGCCTCTCTCTCTCTCTCTCTCTCTCTCTCTCTCTCTCTCTCTCTCTCTCTCTCTCTCTCTCTCTCTTGAATAGTGAACTATAGACCATATAGTTGGTCTTTTTTGTCACACTGACTTTGTCCACACTTTTTACTTTGGAGAAATCCATTGATACAGTACTAAAATGAAAATCTAGTGGGTCTATCTCTCTCTAGTGAATTATTATGTAACTTTGGGTGTGAAACAATCATGAACTCCATCATTTCTTTATTTGGGTTATATGTTAAAAAAATACTATTCAATGGAGGTTATTCAGAATGATCCACATCAAGTACATCCTTCTTAAATGCTTATTATGTGTCTATTGATTTTTTTGGTTTCTTCAAAATTTGTTACAAAATTATTGAATTTAAAATATGGGTCTGCTAACATAATACAATGTTTGAAAGGAGAAAGAGAACTTGCAATATTGTACTTGTCCCCAAAAGTGCCCGAGGTTATAATAATTGCATTTTGAGGATTATCAATGACATCACTCCTTCCTAATCCTACCCCACTACAACTAACAAGTGGAGTCTTTGGACTGTTCTGAGGGTTTTTGTCCTGGGGGAATTTTGACTGGCATTTTATCAATATGAGTATGCATAACCTCTTAATTCTTTGCACATTCATCTTTAGTATTATAGGCAAGGTGGAATTGTAATGTCCTTTTTGAAGATGTACGAATAGTGGGAGTTGGAATTTTAGCTAGGATAAATAATTTCATGGGTTCACCATTTTTTGATGAACCTAATGGGTCACGTGACTTATCTCCAATTATTAGTTTATGAGTGGGTTTTGGTGGCTTTTCTAGGGGGAGTGGATCTACCAAGTTCCTTAACTTGTTGCGCCCAACCCACCATCACCTGGATAACCCATTTTTCTATCATATTTTCCCCTATGCCATACTTTTTGCTTGTCTATTGATTGAGTACAACATAATGTCCATTTGAATCAAATGTACTAGTAGTAGTAGTTTGGGGAGCGATTCACTATAACCAGTGACAATGCTTGTGAAAATGGATGTAGGATCCTAAGAAACCTCATACTCATTGTCTTCATCCTAAACATCATGTTGTTATGCTGCTATATCTAGATTCTTAGTATCCCATAATTTTCCAAATGTTTCATTCTCAAGCAAGTCTTCAAAATATGTAGAGGTCTTAGGGTCCCCAAGATTCTTCCTCATTTCTCAAAAAGCATTGATTTTTTATTGATGCCAATGTATAGCTACAGAATCTTTATTTATGGCATCTAAAAGAGATTTTTTAGTTGGATGATCCCCTTTCTAGTATAAATTGTAGGATGTCACAGGTTGCACTTTTTCCTTTAAACTATCCAATTCTTTAATTTGTACTAACAATTCCTCTATTGACATATTTTTTTCACTAGCACATTTCTCCATCTCTATTTTTACCACTTCTAGGAGTCCATGTTTTTAAAATTTTCAATCATTGGAATACTCTCATACTGACATTTGCTTGTGGAGTTCCCATTATGTACAAGCTTTTTAGCAATTATGTTTAGTGGATCATTTTTCCAGTGTTTGGCAACATCAAATTTAAAAATTGTAAAAAAATCTTGTGCCACTTTGAATGCTCTTCTCTCAAATGTGAATCCTTTGCATGCAATGGGAAAGTAAGAAAATATGGTTTTATTTTGCTGATCATGAAAGAGTACATTTGTACTTTCCATCTGCCATACATATTCCAATACAAATGCCTTCTTTGTCTCATGTATTGGAAGTTTGTAGGTTCTACTGCTAAACCATAAATGTTAATATAGTGTAGTCTTCCATAAAGTACCAATCAACCAATTTAATTTGACTTCCTAGTTAAATTGATTGTTTACAAGACACAGAAAATCTAGCCATTGAAGTATCAGTAATTTTAGGATAGAGGGGTGCCAAAAAGAAGTCTACAAAGTATCTGTAGTCCCCTTGGGGATCATTCATCCTAATCACTAGTGTCCTTTCAAATAGTTATTTAACAAAATTAAGTTGAAGCTTATTTTTTGAAATATTTGGTGATGCTTTGACAATAGAAGATAACACAAGTAGGTCATGTATCTAAATGTCTTCTATGAGTGTGAGTATGAACTTGGTTTTAATCATTAACAATTGGTCTTGCATGCCATGAACAATGTGCTCAATATAATTATATCTTATTGGATCTTGTAGACAATGAATATTGAAAATCATTTCCAAAATTATGACAACCACTTTCTGGTTACTTTCCAAACCCAAACACATTGATAGCAAGGATATAATCTCCTGAACCCATTATGAAAAAATATCCAATTCATAAGGCAGTTAATGATCGTGAGGCAGATTGGAATTGAATCTATTTATTGATCATCTAGTATATGAATGTTTTCTATTTGGCTGTAAGTTCTCATATGAATCTGTCATTTTTTCCAGGTCAATGTGGCTAGGGTTTTGTGCTTCATATCATAGGTCTGATAAACTAGAAAATTCACTTTGTGTTATTGAAAGAATTACCTCCTATGTATTTTGATTGACAATTACCTTTCTTTCTTGTCATATTTTTTGGCACAAAACATTACAAATTCTGGACAAGGGAATACTAGAGGAAACCCCAAGCGAGTTGTTCCCATAATCCATGTTGAAAATTTATTTACAATGGACCCTATCATTTAAAAAAATAAAAAATTGATTCCTTTTGTGAATCATTCCACTTTTCTAGAATTGCATATTTGATTGCCTTCATACTCCTTCAATAGATCACATGATCACAAATATCATGGAATTCATCAGTAAAACCTGGCATTTTAACTAGTTTGTGCAAGTCAAAAAACAATTTCCCCATCCTCTATATTTTATTTTGGGTTACACTTCCAGTGCTAGTGTCACTCCTCTTGTATGTTTTTTTCATCATTAAAAACTTTACAGAACTATACATGATCACAAATTATAGGTAAAATCAACATTTAAACCCAAAATTGTTAATCTAATGTTTTACTTTGCAAGTTACCTAGCTACTAGAATGTAAACAATGTAGGCTTATAATGCATGAAAAAATCAAAATTAAACCCTAAATTCTATGGTCAATACTACACTTACAATAAATTTTTTTTTAATGTGATAAGAAAAATGTGTTCAAGATCTTACACAGAAAGTTGAAACTCAAATTTATAAATGTAGTCTATGAGCTGTCTTAGAAGACTAGGACTACATAACAACTTGCAAATCATAAGTTTGTAACACCTTTTTAATCAGTGATGCTCCAATGCTTTTGTAGAGATCTCAATAGTTTGTGCAGAGATTGAAGATTGAACAATAAAATCAAAACCTTATGGTCTAAACTCAACACAAAAGAAAATTCTACAAATTGTAGAAGAGGGAGAGTCAAGATTGTGTTTGATATTAATTGTTATGTACAATGTAAAATTTAAAGTTGGTATTATAATTTATTATATTTTTCTTATGAAATGTGCCATGTTATATTATAAATTAGGATTAACTTTACTGATTATTGCTAATTTATTTTCTAGACTTTTTTTTTTTGAAATAACTACTATAGGCAAAATCGGCTTGAAGTACATCTCAACCCATTGATCTTTGATGATCTAATGGTGGTTGACACAATAACCATCACCTCTTTAGAGTTCATGTCAATGCACAATGTCATACTCATTTCTCTTTTGATACATGTATGCCACATGTCTACTTTCTAGGAAAATTTTGAAAAAATAACTACTATAGCCAAAACTAGCCTAAAGTACAACTCCAATCATTGATCTTTGATGATACAATGGTGTTCAACACATCAACCATCACCTCTTTAGAGGTTGCATTAGTGCACAATGTCGTACTCATTTCTCACTTGATACATGTATGCCATGTGTCTGCTTTCTAGATTTTTTTTGAAAAAATAACTACTGTAGCCAAAATTAGTCTAAAGTACATCTCCAACTATCAATCTTTGATGATTAGAAGGTGGTTGACACATTGACCATCACCTCTTTAGAGGTCACATTAGTGCATACCATCATATTCATTTCTCACTTGATACATGTATGCCACATCTACTTTCTGAGGGTGTTTGACGAAAGGAGTCAATTGTTGCCGAAATCAGCTTGAAATACATATGGGGTCGTTGATCTTTGTTGATTGAATAGTGGTTGGCATGTCACCTTTGGAACCTTTTTGATACAATATAAATGATTTTGACATTGTTTCAATGTATGTCACTATGTTATTTACCACGTCTAAATGAATAGAGATTAGTCACATGTGATACATGTATGCCATGTGTCTTCTCTTTGGGGTGATTTGGGAAAACAAGTTGAGTGTTTCCCAAATTGGCCCAAAATACATCTCAAGTCATTGATCTTTGTTCATCCAATGGTAATTGAGGCATCCCCTTTACTATATTAACACTTATGGCATTATATTAAATTATAATTATAATCTTAATTATTATTATTATATTATAATAGTAATAACATTGTACTAACACTTGTCCAAGACTCCAAAGTGATCTAAAGTACATCCAAGGTTAAAATTTTAGATTTAAATAAGATCTCTTATGATAAAATAGGTGCCACGTGGTGGCTTTTATTTTCCATATATTGTAATAATTTAATTAAAGAGAGTAAAACATATTTTTATTAAAGATAAAAAATCACTAATTAAAAATAAATTGAATAAAGATGTTTTATGTTTTATTTTAAGGAAATTTTTTACTTATTTTTGTTATATATTTTTAAAATTATTTATTGATTGAATAAGAAGATATTTATAACAAATTGAATAGAAATAGGAATCTATGTATTTGTGCATTGAATTTCAAACTAAATCATTTGCATTAAAAAAATTTATCTTATTTTATGCTTTTGATGATGATTGAAAAATAAAAATTTGGTATGTTAAATCAAAGAATTTGTACGAAAATAGAGTAGTTTATAAATATTTAATATATTGAATATTATGTTAGAACTTATAAAACTGCTTCAGTAATTATATTAGGCTATAATTAAGGACCTAATACAACATAGTTAAATCATTCTAATTTATATAGCATACCTAAATTTTTAATTAAAATTAAAAATTTATTACAATATAAATAATTCAACAATGATACATCTTTATTAATTTATCAGTTATTAGAGTTGACATGTGTCTTCTTTTTGGGTGCATTTATAAAAATGGTTGGGTGTTCCTCAGATTTGCCTAAAAATCATCTCTAGTCATTGATCTAAGTTGATCAAATGGTGTTACTATAAGAATAGTGATTTCACACTTGATATGTGTTTGCCACGTCTCTTCTTTCCATGGTATTTGGAAAAACTAGTTGGTTGTTGTTGAATTTACCCTGAAAAACATCTGAAGTCATTGACATTTGTTCATCCAACAATAATCGTGACATCACCTTTATAATATAAGTAACATAGTTCTTAAATATATTAGACCTTTTCAATAATACTTTAAATCTG
The DNA here is from genome assembly GCA_028749045.1 of Cupressus sempervirens. NCBI lineage: Eukaryota > Viridiplantae > Streptophyta > Pinopsida > Cupressales > Cupressaceae > Cupressus > Cupressus sempervirens. Next base: position 542,091,823 of record CM053789.1, read on the forward strand.
ATTGTGAAATAAACCCATCCAATGGAGAATTAAATTTGACTGTAAAAGTAACTATCAATTATGTTCCATGTATTCTATTATTTTGTACTATTGAAACTGAACACTAAAGTAAGTGATTTATTAATGAAATTAATTATTAAATATTAAACCTCAATATGTCAATTTAAATACAATGTTAAATGTTATATTCTATTTCTTAACAATTTAATCAAAAAATTCAAAAAATGTCAAAACATTACATAAGTAAGCATAACAATAAATATGGAACTCCAAAAATTTAATTGATATTCCTTTAAAATTATAATTTGAGGAAGACATATGTACAATGATTGTAACTTGATCAAACAAAATAGAAAGTGAAATCAGACTACAAGGGAAAACCCTAATACTATTGTACTAGTCTTTATAGAAAGCACAAGACCTAACTAAGGCTATGAATTCTTGAAGCCACGAGTTATCATATGCCACTTCATCTATATTATACTATTTTTGGAGAAAATTCAAGTCAATTTGTGCCCATTTCTTATGGTGCTTCAACTGCCCAACAATCAAGCCCAACAAAAATGGTTGTAGGGCCACATTCTAGCCAAGTTCTAAAAGCTTGTGGATTTAACCTGCCTAAGGGATTTCCACCCCTAATTCTGTATGAGAAAAAATGTCAATGTCATTTCCTAGGTTTTCTTCTTTAAAGGCCCTTCTAAGGAGCAAAAAAATATCAACCCTTTCTTCTTTGAGGTCGAGCAAAAACACTAGAAAATGGGATGTAATATCCATGTTGACACAATACTTATTCTCATTCTCCAAAAACCCATGCCTCGAAACCATTTTCACAGCATGATTAATGAAATGCATAGAATATTGCAAATAGACAAGAGGTTTTCATTAGGGATGTCACCTAAATGGCCTTATGTTCCTCTTCCAATTTGCATGTCAGACAAATTGGAGTGTCTGTCTTGATTCATAGTTTATGAAATAATTAACAATAGAACAATGACTAGAAACTAGTGACTACAGAGCCACGACTACCAGTCTACCACACCAAGTAAACCAAACCAGAGTTTAATGAGAACTATAAGTATACTAGACTATTAACTACCAAAAATGAGATGAGCAATGATGAAAGAAGAAGCTCAATTGCCTATAAATAAGCTAAGCAGTTGAGTGATGGTCCCTACACATTTGTCCATCCAGCTCCCAACTTAATTATTTTAAATGATTAAATCTTTACAAATCTTCCACATAAATGCAAGTTTGTGCCAAAAAGATGTAATGTGTACGGAGCCTATGGAAGAGGGAATGTCATTGATAGTAACAAGACATCTATTTAATGTCCTCCACAAGTGGTAGAGGGTGGAAGGAGATGTGTCACCATTTTGGAGAATTGAACAAGGTCAAGGCTTTGTTCAAGACATTTGACCCAAAATAAACCTTCAACCACTTATATATTTTCATCAAATAGTAGTTTATAGATGAATGTTACTGGTTACACATGTATGTTGGAGATATGACATGTTATTTAAAACATTTCCCCAAAATCCATCACTTCAAACATCGATTCTTGCTTGCATGTAGCATGTGTACTGTGTACTACTACTAACCAACAAATACTTACTAGAAAATGAAATTACTGTTCATACAAATTTGGAAAGTAATAATTAAATACATCATCAGATTACTATAAAATAACTAGAGACAAAAGAAAACACCATGCCATTGAAATATCAAAAATATCAACAAAAAGGACTTTACTTATGCATTGTATTCTCTGTATCTACTTTACATTTCATCTTCATATATATATGGTTGTGGTTTCCCTAAAAAAGGGAAGCAACAAGCTTCAAATTGTTACATTAAAAATTTTCATACACTTTTCAATAATACGTTTTACAAAATAAATGCTAACTAAATCAACGATTCTTTTATCCTTGAAAACATTCACAAGCATTGAAGTTCCATTTTTTTTATTCCACCACATTTGCAATTTTTTCTTCAAAATTAGTAGGGTCAAGACCCATTTCAATGAACATTGATTAGAGGTTTACATTTTTTGCTCCTTTTCGAGTTCTTTGATGGCATCTTTGAGACTAGAAGAGAGAACCTGTGAAGCTACAATAAGCTTAGTAGTAAGATCTCTTTGTTCCTCATCCTCCTCCATTATAAATTTTGGGTTGAAAATAGGGCTTGGATTTTCATTCGACGATTCCTTTTCCGTAGGCAGTCCCATTTTTAGCAATCAACTATATTTCTGGTAATGGCAACCATTGACTAGGATGTCTGCAATTTAAAGAATGTTTTTTCTAACCATATTTCACTCTAGCATAAACGTAATAGGACATTCCACATATATGTCATCCTATAGATACCTCACTTTCTTATCACTCTTTAATTTAATACTGAGCGTAATGTTTTGATACTCTGATAACTGATTTGAAAAACATACGAGTAATTTCTAGTCATCAATTCATTGACTAAATATGTCATTTTCTAGTACATTTGCCAATGCATTATATATGTTTTTTTAGTAGAGGGGAAAAATTATCTAATCAAATATATATTTTTTCTAATAAATGGGAAAAATTGCCTAATAATATATATATATATATATATATATGAAATATCAAAAATATCAACAAAAGGGACTTTACTTTGCATTGTATTCTCTGTATCTACTTTACATTTCATCTTCATATATATATGGTTGTGGTTTCCCTAAAAAAGGGAAGCGACAAGCTTCAAACTGTTACATTTAAAATTTTCATACACTTTTCAATAATATGTTTTACAAAATAAATGCTAACTAAATCAATGATTCTTTTATTCTTGAAAACATTCACAAGCGTTGAAGTTCCATTGTTTTTGTTCCACTACATTTGCAATTTGTTCTTCAAAATTAGTAGGGTCAAGCCCCATTTCAATGAACATTAATTAGAGGTCTACATTTTCCTGCTCCTTTTCAAGCTCTTTGATGGCATCTCTGAGATTAGAAGAGAGAACCTGTGAAGCTACAATAAGCCTAGTAGTAAGATCTCTTTGTTCCTCATCCTCCTCCATAATAAAATCTGGGTTGACAATAGGGCTTGGATTTTCATTCGATGATTCCTTTTCCATAGGCAGTCCCATTTTTAGCAATCAACTATATTTTTGGTAATGGCAACCACTGACTAGGATGTCTGCAATTTAAAGAATGTTTTTTCTAACCATATTTCACTCTAGCATAAATGGAATAGGACATTCCACATACATGTCATCCTATAGATACCTTACTTTCTTATCACTCTTCAATTTAATACTAAGCGTAATCTTTTGATAATCTAACAACTAAGTTGAAAAACATATGAGTAATTTCTAGTCGTCAATTCATTGACTGAATATGTCATTTTCTAGTACATTTGCCAATGCATTATATATGTTTTTTTAGTAGAGCAAAAAAATTGCCTAATCAAATATATATATTTTCTAATAAATGGGAAAAATTTCCTAATATAATATATATATATATATATATATATATATATATATATATATATATATATATATATGAAATATCAAAAATATCAACAAAAGGGACTTTACTTTGCATTGTATTCTCTATATCTACTTTACATTTCATCTTCATATATATATGATTGTGGTTTCCCTCAAAAAGGGAAGCGACAAGCTTCAAACCGTTACATTTAAAATTTCCATACACTTTTCAATAATATGTTTTACAAAATAAATGCTAACTAAGTCAATGATTCTTTTATCCTTGAAAACATCTCACAAGCGTTGAAGCTCTATTTTTTTTATTCCACCACATTTGCAATTTTTTCTTCAAAATTAGTAGGGCCAAGACCCATTTCAATGAAAATTGATTGGAGATCTACATTTTTCTACTCCTTTTCGAGCTCTTTGATGGCATCTGTGAGATTAGAAGAGAGAACCTATGAAGCTACAATAAGCCTGGTAGTAAGATCTCTTTGTTCCTCATCCTCCTCCATAATAAAATCTAGGTTGACAATAGGGCTTGGATTTTCATTCGACAATTCCTTTTCCATAGGCAGTCCCATTTTTAGCAATCAACTATATTTCTGGTAATGGCAACCACTGACTAGGATGTTTACAATTTGAAGAATGTTTTTTCTAACCATATTTCACTCTAGCATAAATGTAATAGGACATTCCACATACATGTCATCCTATAGATACCTCACTTTCTTATCACTCTTCAATTTAATATTGAGCGTAATCTTTTGATAATCTAACAACTAATTTGAAAAACATATGATTAATTTCTAGTCATCAATTCATTGACTGAATATGTCATTTTCTAGTACATTGGCCAATGCATTATATATGTTTTTTAGTAGAGGGGAAAATTTGTCTAATCAAATATATATGTTTTCTAATAAATGGGAAAAATTCCCTTATATATATATATATATGAGAAAATTTGTCTAATACAATATATATTTGTTTCCAATAAATAGAGAAATCACCTTATACAATATATACCTTTAGTGTCAAAAGGGACAAAATCACCTCAATTTTATGAAAATTTGTAATGGTCGAAGAAAAATTGCTTCTAAAATTGATGAGGGAAAAACCCAAGACAAAATGAACACAATAGAAAAAGGAGAATCTTATTATCAGAAATGATATGCTATTACATTTAGTACAGAGAATATAGACTCAACTACATGCCCTATGAGCTTACAATGTTATCTCATTCTGGAAAAAAACCCTTCTCATTATACCTTCTCCCAAGCTCTACAAAACTATACCTTCTCCCAAGCTCTACAAAACTATCTTTACAATGCAAGAAATGACCTTAAGTAAATTGAATTAGGTTTAGGGTTAGGAATACATTTTAGAATATGCCATTTGGCATCCACCACCCAAGAAAAAGGTTTTAGAAGACATGTTAGAATTGGGTGCAAAATTAGAAGAATCTAGAAATGGTAATCCAACTTTTGGGAGGCGTAACTTTTGATCCAGGACTCTGATTGATGAATCATTTACATTTTCAAAAAGCTCTATAGCCCTTTAGACCATATTGGATCATCCCTCATTTTTTAGGCCCGTACAAGGCCATTTAATGCCTCAAAGCTGACTTTGAAGCATTTTTAAGGGGTCTCCAGGCAACTTAAAACTATAATAACTTTCAAATCGTAAAGCCTTTAGACTTGATTCTTTTTTGGAATGATTTAAATTACAATTAAAATCATCCCTCCAAATTACACTCTCTAACTGTTCATAATTATCGCTCAATAACAAAATAACCTATTTTCCACACTAGCACATATCCCAAGGTGCTCAAAATTACTATCTGAGAAAACCAATAGTGGAACTATGAGAGTTGGAATCTCTATTTGGCCCAAAAAGGTATCTTGACATCGAAAACAAATTTTCTAATAGAAATTAATTACCCCCCCCCCCAAGGTACTCAAAAACACTATCCGAGAAAACCAATAGTGGAACTATGAGAGTTAGAATCTCTATTTGGTCAAAATGGGTATCTAGAGATATAAATAGATTAAAAAATAAACTAACGCTAAGCATATTTTAGGGTCATATAGGATTGCCCTTACACCATTGGATGCTCCTGCATCAAAAATTAAACCTTTCTTGACATCGAAAACAAATTTTCCAATAGAAATTAATTACCCCCACCACCCCCCAAACTAATGTTGGATTTGTCATGAAATTTTTTTTTTCAAGGAGGGGGTTACTTATATCCCTAATGGCTAAATTATTACACCACACTTATCAAGCTAAAACTAACATAGGTTCTTGCACATATCCCAAGGTGCTCAAAAACATTATCTAAGAAAACCAATAGTGGAACTATGAGAGTTAGAATCTCTATTTGGCCCAAACAGGTATCTAGAAATACAAATAGATTAAAAAAAAAACTAACACGAAGCATATTTTAGGGTGATATAGGATTTCCCTTACACCATCGGATGCTCCTGCATCAAAAATTAAAAGTTTCTTTACATCGAAAACAAATTTTCCAACCCCCACCCTCCCCCCCCCCCAACTGAAACTAATGTTGGATTTTTCATGAAATTATACATTTTTTTAGGGAGGGGGTTTCTTATATCCCTAATGGCTAAATTATTACACCACACTTATCAAGCTAAAACTAACATAGGCAAAATATTGAATTCAATCCCTCAAAGAATACATTTATTTACTTGAACACATCTAATCAATCATAGGTTGCACAACATAGAAATCTATGGATCATGAAATATGTGCAAATATGTGGGTAAAAGGTGGGATTTACACAATATTTATACTTCGAAATAAGTAGGACTAATGAATCCATTAAAATTGAGTGAGACCATTCATAGTCATAGAGAAAAATAATACATTTGTAAAAGAAATAGAGAGTATATAACACTTTTCTTTGTGATTGTAAACAAACTTGCCCAATTTTAATGAATTTATTAGTCCTACCTATTTGAAAGTGCAAATATTATATAAATCTTACCTCTTATCTATATATTTGCATCCATTCCATCATCTAGAGATTTCTATGTTGTGTAATCTATGATTGATTGGACCTATTGAAGTGAATAAATTATTTCCTTTAGGGATTGAATTAATTTTTTTGCCTTTATTTTAATAATAGCTTGATAAGTAGTTTGTAGTAGTGTATTTGTATTGTCCTCATTAAACTCAAATGCAACTATAGGCAAGAGAATATTGAAGCTTTTAGTTTGGTACATCACCTTCTTTCATTTTAGTTATCCTTCTCCCCTTTCCCCCTAAAGTCAATAGTTTATTGGGTGCATCCTCATTGTAAAGGAAGTAACCTTCTCTAGAAATTCAATCTCATTGATCAGTCCTCCATTGAGACATTTTTTCCATGTTTCACAAGGTTATTTAGGTCGTTAACCATCACCTAAACATGGTACACACTTTTGTAACAACAATTACCATTTTTCATATTGGCAAAATGTTCTCGACTCTTCCTCCTCCTTTTTCTCTTAAACTAAAAAAAAGAACACATTCATTGTATCACTACACCAAAATAATACATTATTAGTTATAAAGCTAAGTGCTTTCACTTGTTGCCTTTTTAAAAAAAAATTAACATTAATATTTAAATTGTTCATAATTTAATACCAATTAATTATTAATCAACATGGACATACATATCTATTTATACTAATAAATTTGCATTATATCCAGAAAAATAATTTTCTTTATAATGCCATAAATTTATATATTTAGAAAAAGGATTTAAATGATTTTGTAATGTATATGAAACTCTGTAAATTAATTATGAATATAGTTTAATACAAATAATAGTGGTCAAACTATCAAATTTAATAACATAGTTGCGATATCAAAATGAAAAATTAAGGTGAGTTTTCTAGTAAAGTATTGTAAACAAATAATGGAAGACATGTTTAAATATATACTTTCTAGAATCTTTATATTACAAAAACATAAAAAATATTTTCAATTAGTAATGTCCTTTATTAATCCCTACTTTCTAATGGCAGGGATTATAGTTTTCAACTCGTTGTTTTCTATTTATTCACATCTTGATAATTGTGCATAGTTTTATATTTTCCATTTAGTCTATGGTTTGAGGAAAATCTATTATTAGTTTATTTCTTTTTCTTTTTCTATTTGGTTTTGTTGCTTTTCCAAGGAGTCTTTTTATTTTCTAAGAAGAAAAAATAGAGAATTTTAGACATTCTTCTCCAATCATTTTCCTTCCATGTTTCTATGGGCATTGGCTAATCTCCAGACAAAATGCACCAAACACAAAGAAAAGGAAAGAAAAAAGTCAAACATGATTCTTTTTTAGATTTACGAAAATAATGCCAAATTTTCTTGTTTTTGATCACAAAATATACCAATCATGAATATCAAATGCTGAATTTTTTTAAAAAAATCATTATGTTTTCATTTTTTTGAAAACTAGTCAATGATACAATTTGTAGAGAGAATAGCCACATCCTGTTTTATGCATGCCTTGTATAAACAACATTTTTTACTACAAACAAGTGCTTGAGATTAAACTCGGCTGCTATATTTTATGGTAGGATGCAAAGTGGCCACCTTACTTTCTTCCTCCCTAATTTGTTTCAAACTTTGTGCTTATTTTTGCTTAAACAAATTAGGCTACCTGAAACACTTACAAACACTATTTTCAAGTAGGAAGCTTGGGGATAATTTGTGTTGCCAAATTTGAATCCCTCCAATAGTGGTAATGCATTGCTAAGGGGTACAAATTTTGCCTCTTCAGGAGTAGGGATTCTGAATGACACATGAGTTCATTTTTTTATGAATTCATGTGGAATACTTTATAATCCTAGATATCATTGTTAGTCAATATTTTTATTCATGTTTCATTTATGGGATTGTATTGTTTTGGTTACAAGAGAATATAATTAGGATCCTTGATCACCAGTTTGAGTATTTTGTAGAATACCAAAAGAAGGTAGCAGAGATCGTTGGAAGTGACGAAGTAGGTAGACATGTTGATGAGGGCCTTGTTTCGATCACTCTGGGAGGAAATGACTATGTTAACAACTATTATTTGCTTCCAGTTTCTTTGAGATCAATGCAATATACATTATCATATTACACTCATTTCATAGTCTTCGAATATGATAATATATCAGGGTAAAATTCCTTTACCCTCAAGGCTAGGGTTGCTCTTATCATCTATGACAATGTTTGTTTGCATAATATTGTTAAAATTTTGTATTAAATTAATATATTATTATACATTTTATAAATTGTGAGATGTCAATAAAATAGAAAATTGTAGTTTTTCTATACAAAATATTATGGTATATTTATTTAATGATAAAATAAATGTATTTGTAGTTAAACATATTATTCAAAAATAACAAATTTAATGGAATTTAAAGTTTTCTATAAAAAATTTTTTTTGTAAAGTTTATATGTAAGATTTAATGATTTTAAATTATTAATTACTAGCTATAAAAACTTAGAATATTAAAAATAAAAAATAAAATTATTTTATTAAATGATTGTATATATTTTTAGTTTTTAATAATATATTAGATATGAAGTTTGATTTAAATTAAATTTATTTATAGATCTTATTTAAACTTTTATGACTTATTAAATATAGGGTATGTGCAGGATCATGGTTAGCCAAACCATGGCCTTAAGTGGCAGTGAAAAATCAACAAATCGGGGTTATGTCAACTTGACACATAATTTTAAAGTGGCTCTGGACTTTATATCAAAAAGCTATAAGAAAATAATCTATAGGAAATTGAATCTAGTTTCTAAACTACTAGGCCTTATCTAGAGAAAAAATTATTTGATTGGTCAAAAGTTTGGATTTTAATGCAATACTACAAAAATTTTAGGGTGAAAATAAAAAGTAGGTGTATGTCTGACCACCTTAATCAAAATCAATTGATAATATTTTTTAATATAATTATAGATATAAAAAGTAGACTCATGCCCGGATGTGATGCATATTTTTGAAATTTTTTATTCCAAATAAATAATTATTTATGAATTTTCTACTATACTATTTTAAGAATTAAAAAACTCCTATGTCTGACCACCTTAACTGGTTCAAAAAGATTCAATTTTTTTAAAAAAAATTCTTATACTAGTCGAAGCATAGAATGTGACGCATCTTTTGGATTTCACAAATCTTATATGGTTTGAAAGTTATAGCTATTTTTCAATCAATATGTCAATCAACACTTTATAGATAAGTCCATTGGAAAATAAGTAATAATTACTTACTTAACTCATAATTTGACAGACATTATATCGATGGAAAGCTGAGAACATTCTCAAGAAACCCTTTTTGTTTCATCAAATTTGGGTGAAAAAAGTCGTCAGCTACATCATCAAAGTCAAAAATATACAAAAACACACCAAAAACATGTTTTTGAGACATTTTTGGCATTGACCATGGAGGGTTGGCATCCAAAGAAAAACCAAGCCTAATCGGGTAACCGTTCCCAAATCAGGTATTTGTTCCCAAATCAGATACCCATTCTCAAATTGGATACCCATTTTTTTAATTTAAAAAATATTAACAATTTTTTGAAATTTAAAAAAAATTAAAAAATAATAATAATTAATTTTCTTTTTTAAAATTCTTTTATAATAGTATGACCCCTTTTTAGGATACTTAATATGTTTTTAAAAGGCTTTAGGTCCCTTAAGCATACAAATAATGGTTCCAAAGGATCAAAAGGGGTCACAGGGTACCTTTTGACACTCTTTAAACCATTCAATCACAATATGTGTGCTTATGGTTCCTAGGACCCCTACCACATAAATGATGTGATCTAATGACTCAAAATGGCCTTAGAATATCCTATGACCCTTTTTGACCCATTTGATGACATTTAGTGTGCTTAGGGGTCATAAGATACTCTATTGCCCCTTTCGACACATTCGTATACATAACATATATTCCTAGGACCCCTAGGAATGTATTTTCCTATTTAATGAGTCAAAAGGGGTCATATAATACTTTATAATCCCATTTGTCCCACTCAAACACATAATGTATGTCCCTAGGGGTCATATGTGGTCCTACCCATTTGGACCTATATAAATGATTATAATATGTCCCTAGGAGTTGTAGTGTCTGCCCTCGTTTACCTTTTTCTGGACACATTGTTACTATTATTATCAGACTATGTTAGACTAGTTTTATGTTGATGGATTAGTAGCATTGTTTCGAGACTATCAGACATTATGTTATGGATTCAGTTGATGTATGATGAGATTATTTAGACTCTACATTTTATGTATTCATTATGATTATTACATTGCTTTCAGTTATTGATGATGATTAGTTAGATGGTTTATTATCACATGTGTTTTATTATGGATACTTACCCCATACTTGCATGTGTATGGTGTGCATGTTTTTTCTTATTGAATGGCATTTCTGATGTGGTTAAGGAAGGGAGTCATAGTCACCTGCTAATCAAGATCTACACGATGCACCACTTCCTGCCATTGCCTGTTTAGCTTAGCATTATATATATTGTATGTACATGCATAGTTTTTATGCAGGTTGCAGGTACTGGGTATCAACTTCCCTGAATTGCCAGGATGAGCATACCCTATTACACTATCTCAATGATAAGAAAAGGGAGATAAATTCTCAAGTCCAAATCCCAAACCTTTAAACCATTGTCCTAGAGAGATAGGACAAGTATCTGGATATTTTACCCACCGAATGTGTCGAATGACATAATTCGTGATTTGTAACCCTTTAGACTGATTTTGTGTGCATTGTTCTATAATGGGTTTTCATATTTTATCTTGGAGGTCTATGGTGAATTTTCTATTAATTAAGTCTTAATAAATAGATTTAATTAATAAATTAATTATTTGGAGAAAATTAATATAATATCATGATCTTTGATATTTTGACTATAATAAATTAAATGACAATTAATTGGGAAGAAGAATTAAATAAAAGAAATTAGAAATTAAAATTAATAATAATTATTAAATAATAATAAAGTAATAAATAATAATAATAAAAGTTATAAAAATTAAAATAAAAGTTATAAGCTTGCCTAGGAGTTAACGCACCTTTTTATTTCTCATATGTCAACAACATGGGGGTTAGTAAAAAAATTAAGCACATGGTGTCTACAACCTTATGACTCATCCAGAAGGTTGGAAAAAGCCCGTGCTTAGTTGTCTACACCTTCTAGTTGTTTCTAGAGACATTCTAGGTGCTTCCCGAGAGTCCTTTATATTCAAGCACCCCTAGAGGCTTAGGGAGAGCATTTGGAGAGCATTTGGAGAGCGTGTTTGGAGGACTCGGGAATGTGGGAGAAGGAAGGAGCTTGCTCTGCAGTTTCTGAGGAGAACCAAATTAGCATCAGAATCTGGGTAGACTCTTGTGATTTTACCTATGTGATTTTCGCTTCTCGCACTTCCTGTCTTCTTCGTGTCTTCTGAATACTTTCTGAAGATTCTGTGTGTGAATGTTCTAATTGTTTTAATCTTGTCATGAGTATTTAAATTTCTTATGTGAGAAACCCCTTATGCATAGATTTGATGAAATTATGGAGCTAGGGTTAAAATTTATAGTCAAACCTATTGGGTAAATTTAGAGAAACAAATAGTTAATAAAAAAATTCTTAAAATTGGAAGTCTTTTAAAAATTGTGTATATGATTTGAGCATATTTTTATATATTTTTTAGATCTGCATACATACATACATACATACATACATATATATATATATATATATGTATATATACACATATATATGTGTATATATACACACATATATATATATATGTGTGTGTGTGTGTATATATATACATATCACATATATATATGTGTGTGTGTATATATACACATATACATATATATATATACATATATATATATATATATATACATATATATATATATATATACATATATATATATATATATATATATATATATACATATATATATATATATATATATATATATACACACACAAACACACACATATATTGTTGGAATATTCAAATATGGAAAGAGTACTTATGAGAGGGGGGGGGGTGGTGAATCATAAGTATCACACTTTAGTAAATAAAACTTTTAACTTAAAGTAAATTGCATGCATATAAATACATCAAATAAACATGTAACAAAACTCATGCATCAATAACTCAGAACACTAGAATTTGGTAACCCAGAAACCCTCTAGGAATAAGAAGGTAAAACTAGGGTGGGGATGATACCCACAAAATTTACTGCAGCAATATTGTTCAACCACTTCTAATGGTTTGCCCTGTTAAAGGCCTACCCTGTTAAAGGCTTTACATTGTATTAATAGTGACCTGGTTAGAAGATTTATAGACACTTAACATGAAGTGTCACCCTGTTAAAGGATTTTAATCACCTAATCAAAAGGATCTTACAAAATAGCTGTAAAGCTAACCTATCACCATAGGATTTTCATTCTAATACAATTGTTAGAGAGTATTAGATACAATAAACCTGATAGATTACAATCCTTGATTGTTGAATGCAGGCTCCTTTTTTGCCTTCTCTTGATCTTGATCCTTTGTGATCTGATAACCCTTTCTTCTGAAAATAGATTTCCTTATGCACCCTTGTATGTCCTTCCATATATTTACAATGAAATTTTGTCTTCCTAATAAAGATTGCAAAGACTTAGGGTTTGATTTGGATCTATGATCCATATTGAATCTTAATTTCCTGCTCAATACTTGTTTTTTTTTTTTTTACTAATTGGTTGCATGCCTTTATCATTTTTCTTATTGGTTGCATGTGAATTGCATGGGAAAAATAAAAGATTTGATTTTATCATTAAATCCCTCGAAGTTTACCTTCTGTCAGCTGCAAAAACTATTCGCATCATAGTTTGTGCAATTTCAAACTTTTATGCTGATCTACTGAGTTACTCAGCTCCTGAAGTATTTTTGATACTCGACACATGCTGTTTCCTAGATAGCTCGGCACCTAAACAAAACTGTATCACTCGGCACATGTTGTACTTAGCACTTGTTAACACTCGACACCTATTACACTCAACACTTGTTATCACTCGGCACCTGTTACACTCGGCACTTGTTATCACTTGGCACCTATTATCACTCGGCACCTGTTACACTTGGCACTTTATCTTACTCGACACTTACTCTTGATCTTGGTTAAGTGTATTGACACTTAGTTGTCAAATTTATTCTTTAAGCTAAAAATCTCCCCCTTTGACATGAGTGGAAAAAACACTTAATTAAGATCCATGTGACTCATTAATTTATCCTACATTCAAAATTTGCTATCTCAAAATTTCAAAATTTTCTCCCAAAATTTGTTATCTCCCCCTTTTATCATACTTATCATTTCATTCCTGTACTTAACTCCCCCATACTTAATCACTTCTTATTACTCTCTTATTACTTATTCTCCCCCTTTTTGACACTTATGTCAAGGGTCTTACAATGAAATGCCATACTTAGCCAAAAATGTGATATTTGCTTCAAGGAGTACCTTCAGAGCTGCATCCCAATTTGCTAATGTGACATCCAATGTCTTATGCTGGATGGCAATCTCTGCTACTAGGTGTACAAGTCCATCAGATGAAGAAAGATTGGGGTCTTTCCTGAGGACTGTCTCTACATTTATCTGCTCCTTGTGAAAGAGTTCCAAATGAGGAGTTATTGATGATTGAATTTGTATCAATTTAGCTTTTGTGGTTGCCTCCTCTGCTGCTAAGACAACTAACTCTCTTTGTGTGTGAAGCAATTGGACAAAATGCTTCTCACTCCGAGCTAGATTTGTGGGGAGTTTCATGCTAGAAATTTTCAGATTGTTTTCCAAGCTCAGTATTTTTTGGCTAGTGTCTTGTGTGAATGTGGAAAAATCACACAACTTGTTGTACAGGGAAAAGATGTTTCCTAGTACAATTTTAACTGTTATAATTTTCTTTGCCAGTTCTTCTTTAGATAGTGCTATATCACTAGATATTTTACTATTTACCTTACCTTGGAACTTCCTTTCTGACCATTCAAGCAATCTAGCATTTGTTTCCTGGTCTTCATTAGTCACCTGGTCAACTATATCAGATAGTTTCTCTATAATTGGCCTTGACTCATCTGGAGATTGTAAGCAAAAAGCTTCTGTGAATATATCTTTAATTTCATTCAAGGTAAGCTTATGCTTGTATTCTTTTCTTAGTGCTTCTTGTCTCCTTCTTTTGTCCAATGCACTCTAAATTTCATTAATCTTTTCTTCAGTAAGAGTTCTAGATTCATAATATGGGATCTTTATTTCTTCATCAAGCTCAGGAACTCCATAGTGAAGTTTCCTGACTGCCTTTGATGAGCTCGAGCCTGGTGTCCTGATTTGGAGCTGTAACCTATCTGTGCTCAGTTGCTGAAGAGTCTGTGTTGGAGTACCAGATTTTGGTAATGCAACTAGTGTTTTTATTGTAGTCTCCTCCTTCTTTGTCTCATCTTTTTCTTCATCTTGAATATCCCTTTTATGATTGCTAGGTGGGGTTGAACTTGTTGGTTGTTCAGATGTTTCTTTTATTTCCCCTGTTGCTGTACTTGGCATTTGGAGTGTATAAGTGACTATATTTGGTGGAGGAGGTGGTGGAAGAAATAGAATACCAGTATTTTGTATGGTCGAGGATGGCACTAGTGCTTTTACCTTGACTTCTGGATTCTGTAATTCATCAACACTGACCAATACAGGATTTGAACTTAATTTTGCTACTAGTGATGATTGGTCAAGGATTTCCAAATCCTCTGCAGTTAATGGATTGATGTTTAGATTTGAAGTGTCTGTAACATCTTTTATTTTTATGATATCTGCAAGTGTGATGGTGGCATGAGGAGGACTAGGAGGAGATACCTGTATGTCTTGCATACTTTGATCTTGTGGCTCAGTTGTATCTTTCTCTTCCTCTTTCTCCTCATTATGTGCCTCTTCTTCTTTTTCTTCTTTACTCTTCTTCTCCACTAGTTTCTTCTCTTTTTCTTTGGTTTCTGACACCTTCTTTTCCTTTGTCTTGGCACTTGCCTCTGCCTTATATTCTTCATTATATACATCTTCTATTTTCTTGTAAACTATTTTCCACAATCTTGTGGATTTAGTAACTACCTCTTCAATTTTATTTTGTGTTATGTTGAATGCTCTATACTTGGGAGTGAATTTATTATTATGCCTTTTTACTGCATTTATTACTTGATCTTTAGTCAAATTAGGCAACAATCTGGCTAATGTTGACTCCCTTATTTCTTTTTCCATTTGTAAACAAAAATGCCATTTATCCTCTACAATTTTATACAATTCTCTTGGCATAGATTCATCTAATTCTAGAGGTGTGTGCTTATATTCAGCCATCATAGCATACACAGATTCCTCTAATTTATTTTGCTCTTCTTTAGTGAGCTTAGAAAAATTTAGGTCCTTTAAACCTTTTAAATCATTATTTCTAATTTTTTAACATAATTTATCAACAACTGTCTGGGGTTTGTGTCTTACCACTTGAAATTGACTATTGTCCTCTGACTCTGTTTTCTCCTCATCTGTTTCAGGCTGGGGAATAAATTTCCTTTTCTTTGACTCATCAGTAGT
Source organism: Cupressus sempervirens (assembly GCA_028749045.1). Lineage (NCBI taxonomy): Eukaryota > Viridiplantae > Streptophyta > Pinopsida > Cupressales > Cupressaceae > Cupressus > Cupressus sempervirens. The sequence continues at coordinate 542,107,916 of CM053789.1, forward strand.
CTTCTTTGAGTCTTTCTTCTTTCCTTTTGCCTCCTCTTGGGCTTTTTGTGCTGCAGCCGTTGTGGTAGGTCTCTTTGGTGCAGGAGCAGCTACTTTCTTTCCCTTGGATTGAAGAGCAGAAGGAGTTGTGGTCTTTCTCTTAACTGGTGCTTCCTTGGCTTCTTCTACCTCAGCACTTTCCTCTTTATCTTCTCCTAACCCTTGAGTTGAACCTTGAAGTTTATCTCCTTCTTCTTCAATGTCTTCTCCCTCTTCTTCTGCTGTTCCTTCTTCTTCTACGCCAAATTTTTTCTTTCTTCTTTACTGCTGAAGCAGTCTTCAAATCTGTTATCACCTTTGATTTGACAACATCATAGGTTCCAAAAAAATTTGCATTTTTATCAGCTTCTTCTGAAATTAGGGCTGTTATTGCTACAGAGGCTTGATCAACATCAAGTTCATAACCTAGTGGCCTAAGCCATCTTACTCTAGGTATAACTGCTTGTATGTAGGTATAATCTATATCTACAAGAAAAAAAATGTCTTTTTCATATTTCTTAGTCAATGAGACTGGAATTCTCATTCTTTGTTTCATGCACTTTTTGAAGTCCTCAAAGTAACCAGCCATTTGGGCATCAAAATTTTCACCCATCTATTCAATGTATCCATTAATTTTTTCAACAATTGTTTTATCTGGATTCCATCTTACCTTTCCCATAGAAGGAAATTCTTTCATCAGATAGAAAAACATGCACATCAAAACTGATCCAAATTTGCATTGAGCTCCCTTGCTCTTCCTTATAGCTCCCAGATTTTCATTAATCTGTTGAAACATGAGCTCTGCCAAATCATAAGTGTGATCCCTTTTGATTATCTTGTATGCAACATCAACTGCTATACAAGGTACACTGTTTAACCTGCTTGATTGATAGAATTTATGTGAAATTATTCCCACATCAAAATCTAGTAGGGGATCTATGAGTGTGTCGATAGTCATTCCTCTATTGTTCCATTTGGCACCTGTATTTTTCTCTATTACTTCCCTTTTGTCACTTCGCAGGGTCTTAGGCCGATCTAGGGTTGGAATACCAGTAACCCTATGAATAGTTTTCTTGGTGAATTTTATTGGCCCTAACTCTAACCAAAAAGCTCCATCATGTATTCGGCTTAGAACTATCTGTACCCATTCAGTTTTGAAAACAGTAAAAAATGCTAGGGTTTTGGTTAATCCTTTTCTTTCTATTATTGAAAACTCATTTTTCAGTACTTTGTTTTCACATAGTTTATCATATACATTATAGATTTCTAAGTCTCCTATGGCACCAAATTTGCAATTATAACATCTACGAACATCTTGGACCATAACAACTTTATCCAAAATAACTGATAATGCACCTATAGGATCATTCTTGTATGCTACTTTCAGAATGGGCTTAAATTCAGGTTGTTTAACTTCATTGCTGACCAACTGTACTTCATGACTCTCTATACCCTTAGTGGTTCTTGACCCAGATGCCATTGTTTGCCAAACTAGGGTTTATGATTTAAACAAGTTTATAGGTCCTACGTAGCTCGGCACTTAAGTAAAATACCTTAAATTGAGGAAACTTGTCTTGAATCACTGTTGAAATCTTCACAAATGGCTTCTAAGCTGATCTTGATCTTCTCCACTCTTTTTGGCTTTGCTTCTCATTTGAATGGTGTGAAAATGATCAAAAATTGGATTTATGTACCCTTCAAAATAGAGTAATAAATGCTTATTACGCTGCCAACTGTCTACTCAGCACTTGAAAAGTTTTTTCATGACTCGGCTCCCATTGTGTTTTACTTTACTCAGCTCCTATTGGTATTTCATAGCTCGGCATCAACTATCAACTCGATCATTGTTAGCAACTCGGCTCCTGAAGGAAACTTTGACATATCTTCAAAAAGTTCTCAATTTTGACTTAGCATCTTTGCTTACGCTGATTTCATTTATATATTTTTTAGTTCTTATATGACTTGGGATTGATTTATGATGTAACTTGATTTATCAATCTCACACACTTGTTCTTTGCTTAATTTGATGAAGTGTGATCACTTGACCTATTAGGTGAAGTGATCTCTGTACTTGATGTGCTATACTCATCTTTCTTCCTCCATGTCTTATTCATTTCACTTCTGATATGTCCAGCATCTATCTTTGCCTTTCCATTGCTGAACTCAGAACTTGATGCCTTTGACCTTGTTGGGCAATTCCTACCGACATGACTAGTTTTTAAGCAACTGAAACATGTAGTTTGACTCAACCATCTTTTGTAGTTCCCTCTAAAATGTGTTCTTATGCAGTTTTGTGGGATATGTCCATATTCTTGACAATAGTGATAGCTGTACCTGGTTTTGTAATCCCAAAATTCATGGTTTGATGTCTTTGCTGGTTGATTTACTGTCCACATAGACTTTGATCTACATTCAAAAGCTCTATGTCCATACTTTTTGCAATTATAACAATGTCCATCAAATCTTGATGTCTTGATAGTTTGGGTTCTGCATTCATATGTTTGATGACCTTGCTTCTTGCATTTATGACAATGATTTATGCTTCTGGGTTTGTCATGCTGATGGGCATTCTTGCTTCTACAGACATTAGATGTATGCCCTTTCTTTCCACAGAAATGACATGTAGGTTTAACATCTTTACCTTTTTCACTTC